>CM060367.1:188730028-190053367 GCA_030545235.1 Helianthus tuberosus | reverse complement strand
AGTTCCCAGGTAAGAGTGATTGGTCCGATACTGCAAACTTGTACGAACACTCTAGCCTTAGACAGAAGACTCAGGGTACAGGCACCCACCCTTCCATTTGCATGTGTTCACATTATTTAGACCCAAAATTTGACGAGATTTTGAAAACTTTGAAGGTTCAAAACCTTATAATGAATCATCCTAGAACAGATGACTAGTTTTCAAAGCGGATTCGAAATTTATGATATCATTGTTGTTGTCACCTAAATATAGGCGACGGTATTGTTTTATGACTAAACACAAGTAAACTTGCGTTAGGGTCCTAGGAAGGTTATAGACTAGGTCAAAGCATTACTAATAACCTAATTCCCTATAACCATGAGCTCTGATACCAACTTTTCTGTCACACCCCGACCACGATAAAACAACAAATCGTGGCGGAAATGTCAGGGAGTGTTGTAACAGAATCATTGTTTCATAACATATGGATTAAAGTTCTGTTTTATTAAATTAAATGTATTACATTACATTGAAATTAGAAACAAAACATGAACGAATAGACTTTCATTATTATTAAGTCACTAAGGCCTCGTCCGTTCCTATGTGAGCATGCATCAATATCATCATCAAATATCACCAACTATGGTACCTGAAAAACATGTGAAAATACGTCAGCATAAAAATGCCGGCGAGTACATAGGATTCTATGAGGGTGTCAGATTCATGGCTCGTTTATTTTTTGAAAATATAACTTAAACACCTTTGTAAATTGATAAATAGAAAACCAAGTTTTGTAAAGTGTTTGTAATGTAAATTGAAATAACTAAGTCAAAACAGATTTGTTTTATAAAACCTCGATACCATGAATCTTAACTCCAAAACATGTGTTTATATAAACCTAAATTGTAAATTGTTTTTGAAATAACACTCGAATGTTTTATATTGTTAGAAAAAACCTTGTAATATAACTTTGTTTTGATAACCTTGCCCAAGTGATCTAGATAACGCAACAATATATAATGTATTAAAAGCACTTATATATAGGAAGTACCAGCGGCGTATCCACCATGCTTTTAACACATTACACCCGCCTCGTTACCTAATCACTTCCCTAACCCAACGGTTCAAACAATACCAAATGGTTCACATAATCAAACAGTTACGAACGGTTCATATAAATCAAACAGTTACAAACAGTTCACATAATCAAACAGTTACAAATGGTTCACATAATAAAACAGTTACTAACGGTTCATATAAATCAAACAGTTACAAACGGTTCACATGATCAAACAGTTATTAATGGTTCACATAAATCAAATAGTTCCAACGGTTCAAAATGTAAAACAATGTGTCCATATGCTGAGTGAACACATGCAACATAAAGTAATATACAAAAATCAATGTGCTAGCATGTTAAGTGAACATACATGGCAAAACATAATGAAATCATGTACTCTATATGTACTAATGAACATAACAAGCATATGATATAAAATCATGAAAAAAACGAAAGTAACAAGTAGGCACATGTGTTTCACCCCAAAACAGTTTGAAAACAGTAAAAGAGGGGACTATGTACTCACTTGAGGATGCTTAGAAGTCTTGACTAACAACCAAGCAAAGCTAGAGGGATCACGGAAATCAAACGGCACCTAATATAGGTAACTACGTTAATAAACGGACGTAAATTGGAGGATCGGATAAAATGAGGCTTCGTAAACCAAATGAGTGTAGGGACTCATGTAATATGGTTTAACAAAGCCTACATTCTAAAACGAAACCTAACCTAAGTGCTTACGACCCATTACGACTCGTTAAGGTAGCTTACGCCACTTTAACGCGTCATTCGCGTACAACGCATTCGGACCACCTAACTAGTCCTATGACAAGTATTATATGCCTTCACATGTTTAATAATGTTGCCTAATCATTTTAGATGCCAAAATTTATGTTACATATGCTTAAAATGAATTTATGCGTAAAAAGGGCATTTTGGTCATTTTCCTAAGGCATATAAACTACCTATCATACAACTAACTAAACGAAGTGACCATAAGGTATAACCTCGGAAGGTTATTCCCTATATAACTATGGTCACAATAAATGCTTGGTCGGATCCTAATGATCGACCAAACGCGTCGGGTTCGAAAGTCTAAGCGGTTGTTTAGACCGCTTATCTTACGTCCCTATATAAGCACTAAACTAAAAGTGACGAGTTAAACATGTTAAAACATGTTTAACAAAGTTAGAAAACAAGTTTGATATCAAAACAAAAGGTTTTGATACCTAAGAATAGTGTGGTTGCAAAATACACATGAATACGCATTTTGACCGAAACTATGACTCGTCACTACACCTAATCAACGTGGTAATTAGTAGGTATAGTCACAAGAGACTATAACCATCGTGATTATGCTCATGTTGCAAAGTTCAAACGAACTTTGTGTTGACCATAACCTGGTCAAAGCAGAAAGTCAAACACAGTTTGACTTTTGTGCTTAAAAACGCATAAAAGCATGAAAGAAACTTACAAAGGGTCCAAGCTAGGAAGAACTTGATCTAAATACTCAGGTATGAAGCATAAAGTTTCAACTTAGAGCATAAAATTAGATCAAGGTGTGAGAAAAATGGAATGAGAGCTTGGGTATTTATAGATTTTGGAAAACCGTTAGGATCGTTTCTCGCATTTCGTGCCTTGATCTTGACCCTCCATGTTGGCCCATGGTATTGCAATACAAGGGGACATGAAATACCATCAAATTTTAGCCCATAGAATGCAAAACTTGGGGTTAAAAACCATCAAAACATCAAAATTGGACTAGATAAAATGAATCTGGTCATTTGGGCACTTTTTGACGCTTTTAGTCCCTGTTAATCAATAAGTTTATTTTTGCGCACCAAAACACCTCAAAGACTATTTCAAAGCTATGTATAGTATATTTAGGGCATGTTTAACTTATGATCAAGTTCCGGAACGTTCCTTACTATACAAATCGGTATAGTTTCGTAGTTTGACGCAAATAGTCCCTGCGATCGAACAAACTTGATTTTGACACACCAAACCATCCAAAACTTATTTCTAAGTTATGTAAAGGTTATTTAAGGTATGTTAAGCCTATGTCACTGTTCTGGAGTGTTTGTTGCATTAAACTGGTTATATTTACGCATCAGTTCGCGTATAACCTTCCAGAAAGCGATTTAAAGCTCAAAATCGAACATGAATTGATATGTGCACATGATACACATATTTATACAAATCCCAAGTATGAAACACAATATTTAATTGATTTGATATTTGTTTGATGGTCGCAGAGGTACAGGTGTCACAGTCTCCCCTACTTTAGGAAATTTCGTCCCGAAATTTATTCGTAGGAGCCTGTCTGTGACTTTGTGTTAAATAACCACCAAACATATGCAAGGCATAATCCTGTCATTTGCTCAACGGACATTCTTCAGAAATGAAAATGAACGGACGGGGTCATTTTTTTAACGGGTGCTTCCTCAGAAATGGAAATGAAGGAATAATCAAAAGGATATTCAATTCCTCAACGGACATTCTTCAGAAACGAAAATGAACGGACGAAGGCATTTTCAACAAGTGCTTCATCAGAAATGGAAATGAAGGTATAATCAAAAGGATACTCATTTCCTCAACGGACATTCTTCAGAAATGAAAATGAACGGACGGAGTCATTTTCAACAGCTGCTTCATCAGAAATGGAAATGAATAGAATTAACTCAAAAGGATATTCATTTCCCTCAACGGACATTCTTTAGAAACGAAAATGATCAGACGGAGTCATTTTCAACAGGTGCTTCATCAGAAATGGAAATGAATAGAATTAACTCAAAAGGATATTCATTTCCCTCAACGGACATTCTTTAGAAACGAAAATGAACGGACGGAGTCATTTTCAACAGGTGCTTCATTAGAAATGGAAAAGAATAGAGTTAACTCTAGACACATGACAAAACTTGCTGTGGTTTATGTGCACCAAATTCCAATATTATGTATGCATCCATAATTATGTAATTCCTTGCACAGTCCGCACAGTGCATTTTATAATGTGTATGGGAAGAAAAATCAAACCTGTGATGAGTGTGACTAGACTACCATAGGGTCCTTTTAATTAGATCGACAAATGATCTCTTTAAATAGACCACCAAGGAGTCTTTTCAGCTATATCATCACATGACATTCCTAACCGGATTTTTGGATCAATCTGTTTAACTAGACCACTCAAGGGGTCTAATTATGGAATAGTACCTTATAATCCAGGGGTCTTAACTATTACGTAGAAGCCCATTAAGGATTTGAGGTAGTACCTTTGGATATCCTACTATGAATCCTTTATGCGAAGATATAGAAGATTCTACGAGGATTTGGATAACGAAAAAATTCGGATCACGCAAAAACATAAAAGAGAACACATAAGCACATAATCACATAATTGTTTACCTTGACCTTTAATTTGTTATCTTTGGAAATGGATATTTAAAGCACACCAGGAATCTAATCCGTGGATTTCATTTGGCACTTTAATCATTATCAAGAATCTATCTATGAAGATAGGATGATCTTCCAAAAATTTGATTTTTGATTACAAGGAATCATAACATTCGAATTAAGGTACACAACAATTAAGGACTTACGGAAATACCCTTAGGTACCCTATCAAGGATTGGGTATTCGTCTAGAGTTGTAACTTGCGCCTTGTACTTCGTTTCCTTGGAAGAAACGGGTACTTCGGATTTTCGTGGAAAACGTAAGAGATCATAAAATGGAAGAATTTTGGGAGTAGTCTGTTTTACAAGGAATACGGTTCCTTAATTGTTGGTATTGTAGGGGATATGTTGTTTATACATGCAACCACATAAATACATTGCAATGTAAATAAAATATTTATTTATAAACAACATCAACAACTGTTTCTTAGACCTCGACAACAAAAGAAATTAATACATAAAGCTTGATTATTTCTAAACAACGTTGTCTTCCAATCGGTCAGACGCTCATCCCTGCGCTGGATTTGCATTAGCAAGCTTTGGGCAATCCCTTCGAAAATGGCCCATCTCGCCACAGTTGAAGCAAGAACCTGGTAGAAAACGAGCTTGAGCCGGATTGTTGCCAGCTTGATTTGGTGCAGCTACAGTTGGGCAAACTCTTGTTGTATGACCAATAAGTCCACAAATTTGGCATTTGCGGCACTTCACACTAGCATGATGATGAAGGCTACATTGGTTGCACAAGGGTGCAGTTCCGTTGTATGGCTTCCTAGCAGGGGGTTGAGCTGGTTGGTTGGGACAGCTTGATCATTGTGAGCAACCACGGTGAAGTTCTGAGAAGCCTTTCACTTCTTTGACTTCTTGGAGGGTTCAGTCTGCTCATCCTTTGGTTTCGATTATTCGATCGGTTTCTTATCGCCTTTTCGGAAAAGTTTACCCTTCCTGATCTGAGATTCAGCCAAGGTAGCGGATAGCTCAATGGCCTGTCTAACGGTAGTGGGGTTGCTACCAGTAACAATATCTTGAACTGAGTCAGGGAGGCCATCAATGTACTTTTCGATTGCCTTATCCAAAGGCGTAACCATGTTCGGGCATAACAGACTTAACTCCTCATAACGGTCAGTGTAGGCTCGATGCTCACCGCTATCTTGCTTAAGATAGTCTAATTCCCTTTCCAATGCCCTAATCTCATGACGAGGACAGAATTACCTCATCATTAGAGCTCGAAGCTCTTCCCATGTTTGAGCCAGTGCTACATCGGCACCCCTATCCCTCATCACACCATTCCACCATGTCAAAGCTTGTTTCTCAAAGACGCTAGATGCAAACTCTACCTTGCGCTCGTTTGGACACTGAACGTGTCTGAAGGTTCTCTCTAGACTCTCGAACCATTGCAGAAGTGCAGTCACTCCTTGAGACCTAGAAAACTTTGATGGCTTGGCAGAGTTGAATGTCTTGAAGTTGCATGGGGCATTATTGTTGTTGAGGGCTAGGTTACATTGAGCAATGATGTTTGGGATTGCAGCAGCCATCTGCTGCGTAATGATAGCTGCCAGTTCTTCATTGGGTACCTGATTGTCGCGTCGTGGAGGCATTCTAAAAGGGTAAACAAGAGAGAAAACAAATGAAATGGCATTGGGTAAGGATGTTACAATTTCTGACCAAAAGGCATGGGTGATGGTCATTTGTTCGAACCATGAAGCAAACAAACGACACACAAAAGCTGAATCAAAGTAAATAGGTCTTCATAATGTATCGCGAAGACATACTCGCCTATAAGTGGACACTCACCCCAAGAGTTCCCAGGTAAGAGTGACTGGTCAGATACTGCGGATTTGTACGAACACTCTAGCCTTAGACAGAAGACTCAAGGTACAGATACCCACCCTTCCAGTTTGCATGTGTTCACATTATTTAGACCCAAACTTTGATGAGATTTTGAAAACTTTGAAGGTTCAAAACCTTATAATGAATCATCCTAGAACAGATGACTAGTTTTCAAAGCGGATTCGAAATTTATGTTCTCATTGTGGTTGTCACCTAAGGATAGGCGACGGTATTGTTTTATGACTAAATGCAAGTAAACTCGCGTTAGGGTCCTAGGAAGGTTATAGACTAGGTCAAAGCATTACTAATAACCTAATTCCCTGTAACACCTGTGTCATTTCAACCATCAAACAAATGCCAAACCAATGAAATATTGTATTTCATACTTTGGACTTGTATAAATATGTGTATCTTTTGCACATATCAACTCTTGTCCGATTTCAAGCTCTAAATCGCTTTCTGGAAGGTTATACGCGCACTGATGCGTAAATATAACCAGTTTAATGCAACGAACACTCCGGAATAGTGAAATAGGCTTAACATACCTTAAATAACCTTTACATAACTTAGATATAACTTTTGGAAGGTTTGGTGTGGTGAAATCAAAGTTTAATCGCTTACAGGGACTAAACTTGACAAACTGCGAAAGTATGCCAATTTGAACTGTAACAGACCTTCCGGAACATGAACATAAGTTAAACATACCATAAATATCCTTTACATAGCTTAGAAATAGGCTTTGAGGGGTTCGGTGTGCTAAAATAAACTTTTGGGTCATTCAGGGACTAAAAGTGTCAAAAAGTGCACAAGTTTGCATTTTCGCGCATAACTTACGTTCTGAATACATCCGGACATCCAAAAAAATTTATGTAAGCACTAAAATATTTTATTTTAGTGTTCTCCTTAAGAAAAATCCATTCGTCGCGTCATTTGGATCGTTTTTCGCGCTTATGCGCATTCCGTCGTAATTAACCGAACATCGCAACCGTACGGCTAAACGAACCGACATCCGAGATATTTTTGAGCATGTTTTAAGTTCCCTATACTTTAACTTCATTTTAGAGCTTTGAAATGGGGTTAACGGGCCTTAAACGTGTCAGAAATGCCTTGTATGCACTGCAGGGACCAAAACTGTAATTCTGCCAAACTTGTATGGCTACGATGCGTAGCACTTTTTGCCCTACGATGCGCAAGGGGTCTGCAGACCAGATGCAGAGTACTTAACAGCCTGTTTTCAGCAGATTAACCCACACCCACATGTTTCCAATTATCTAGTCATGAAGATAAGGATCATTTTTAGTCACCATAAGGTTCCGACAAGTGTACGCCTTGGATCATGGCACGTTTTACATGAAACGATCCTAACGGTTCGGGTATTCCTATAAATACCCAACCCATTCCATAGCTAAAATCACTAGAATCCTGATTTGAGAGCTCTAAGTTGAAACCATTGTTTCATACCTGAGTTCTTGGATCGGGATTAGCATTCGGGGACCCTTCGTAAGTATTCTTTCGTTCTTTTCCTTATTTTATTGCTTTTCGAGTCCGAAAGTCAAACTTTGTTTGACTTTCAGCGTTGACCAGTAATGGTCAATGCGAAGTTCGCTAGAACTTCGCAACGTGATTGTAATCACGATGGTCATAGTCCCTTGGGACTATGCCTACTGATTACCACGTTGTCTAGGGTCGTAGGGTAAGCGATCTAATAAATCGCTTATACCTCGAACCCGACCCAGTTTGGTCGATCATTAGGATCCGACCAAACACATTAGGTGACCATAGTAGGTAGGGAATAACCTTCCGAGGTTATACCCTATGGCCACATCGTTTGAGTAGTTGTATGATAGGTAGTTTATATGCCTTAGGTAAATTACCAGGATACCCTTTTCATGTATAATTGGTAATTAAGCATATGTAACCTAAACCTTTGTCACCTAACTGATTATGTAACATGATTAGGCATATAACACTTGTCATAGGACTAGTTAGACGGTCCGTACGCGTTCTACGCGAACGACGCGTTAAAGTAGCATAAGCTACCTAAACGGGTCGTAATGGGTCGTAGACACTTAGGTTAAGTTTCATTTAGTATGTAGGCTTTGTTAAACCAAAAGACACGAGTCTCTACACTCGTTTGGTTTACAAACCCTAATGCTACCCGATCTTCCGATTTAGGTCCGGTTTATTAATGTAGCTACCTATACTAGGTGCCGTTTGATATCCGCGATCTCTAGCATTGTTTAGTTGTTACTCAAGGACTACTGAGCAATCTCAGGTGAGTACATAGACCCCTCTTTTACTGTTTTCCAAACTGTTTTGGGGTGGAACACATGTGCCTACTTGTTACTTTCATGCTTTCCTGTTTTAACATCATATACTGCTATGTTCGTTAGTACATTATAGTACATGATTTTATGACATTTCATGCTAGGTGTGCCCAATTGTGTGCATTACTTAGTACATCGTTTTACATGACATTTTGACATAGACATTTCGGCATAGACATTTTAACATGATTGACATTGATCATGCATTTCCCACAAAACATAACTTTGATTTAAACCAAGATTTACTTCAATACTTTGTTTTTGTGCATATGGTTTAGTTGAGACATTTCACTTGCCATACATGACATCTTGACATAGACGTTTGACATGGATATTTGACATAGACATTTGACATGGATATTTGACATAGACATTTTGATATGATTTACATCTTGACATGAACACTTTGACATATTACCTAATACATTTGACAATTGATTTAAACATAGACTTCTTACATTGGTTGGTTTGGTTTGATTAAGTGATTAAGTAACGATGCGTGTGTAATATGATACAAGCATGGTGGATACGCCGCTGGTACTTCCTATATATAAGTGTTTGTATGGTATTACATATCATACCGTTATTTGAATCATTTCAGTTTGAGACATAGAACATTTTATACAAATAACATACTTTTCACAAGACATTGATTTATAAACATCTTATCTTATGCAAACATATTTTACTTGGTTATTCATTTAACCCTACATTTATTTATACTTATCATCTGATCTTATCGATTTTCAAATGATTTACAAAGCAAAGCAAATAACAAGGTTCATGACTAAACATTTTCTCAAACATAAGTCATGAAACCTATTTTCACAAAACCTATGTATCTCACAGGCATTTTTATGCTGACGTACCTATTTTCACATGTGTTTTTCAGGAGCTGTTGCATAAGATGATCAAGATACACGTAGGCAGACTTGGGCTTTAGTAACAATAAAAGATGCAAGACTAGTTAATTATGTTGTATTTCCTTGTTTGTTATGACATTGTAACACTTTTAATCAATAAAATGAAACTTCAATTGCCATGGATTTGAAACAATTAATTCTGTTACAACACTCCCCGACATTTCCGCCACGTTTTGTATGTTCCACGTGGTCGGGGTGTGACAGAAAAGATGGTATCAGAGCCAATGGTTATAGGGAATTAGGTTATTAGTAATGCTTTGACCTAGTCTATAACCTTCTTAGGACCCTAACGCGAGTTTACTTGCGTTTAGTCATAAAACAATACCGTCACCTATCCTTAGGCGACTACCACAACAAGAACATAATTTTTTGAAACCGCTTTGAAAACTAATCATCTGTTCTAGGATGATTAATTACTAGGTTTTGAACCCTCTATTGTAAGGTTTTGAATCCTCTGTTATATGGTTTTGAACCCCTTTGAGTTTTCAAATTCTCGTCAAGGTTTTGGGTTTTAAATAATGTGAACACGTGCAAACTGGAAGGGTGAATGCCTGTATTCTGGGTTTTCTGGCTAGGCAAGCACTTCGTATACATCTCATCAGACGCGAGACCAGTTGTGCTTACCTGGGAATTCTTGGGATGAGTGTTCACTTATAGGCGAGCATGTCTTCGCGATACATTATATTGACCCATTTACTTTGATTAGTCACCATCTCATTTGTTTGCCTTTGGTAACAAACAAATGGTCACAATCTTCATGAGTTGTCATTTTCTTTTGACTATCTTTCGCTTGTTTCCTCCTATGCCTTTCGTTATCTTCAAGATGCTTCCTCATCGCAACAACAATGTCCGAACCAGGTGCTGCAATTACCCAGCGAATAGGCGTCGTACTCCAGAGGACCGTTGACTTAGCTATCACCATGACTCGCCTCAGGGATGAAGCTGTATAAGGGAACTGCTCCTTGGTGCAATCAATGCCATCGTCATTATTTAAATCAAGTACCCTGTTTCAAATGTACCCACGGTGGACAATGGAGACATTTGGTTAACATGTGCCGCTTTGCAATCCAAAGCAAAGCTGTTACAAATCCTGCTGCTGCTCAACCTTCAAACTCTGCTTCATATGTTGCTTGGCATATCTGGCGCCTCAACCTCATGAACTTTCTACCTTGTGTATCGACGTAAGCACGCCTAGAGCAAGGTGTCGGAACACTCTCGTTACACAAACTCCAAAATCCATGTAGGATCTTTCTATCTTCATAATTAGATCCTTGTGGATGGATATCATTCATCGGAATCCTTAATTGAATTCCTTGTATGATTCAATACGTACATCACAATTCAATAAGGACAAAGCCGAATTCCTATTAAGATTTTCCTATCTTCATAGATAGATTCTTGAAATGATTAAAGTGCCAAATGAAATCCACGAATTGGATTCCTGGTGTGCTTTAAGTATCCGCGTTCAAAGATAACAAATTAATAACCAAGTTAAACAACTATGTGATTATGTGCTTGTGTGTTTCCTTTTATGTTTTTGTGTGATCCAAATTCTTGTCATTCAAATCCTCGTAGAATCTTCCATATCTTTGGGTGCTATACTAAATCCTCAACGGGCTTGTACGTAATAGTAAAGACCCTTGGATTATAAAGTACTATTCCAAAGTTTAGGGGCAACAAGTGATGATAAGTTAAATACATCCTACGTCGATGTAGTTAAATATTCCCCGTAGGGAATTTAGTTAAAGAGATCCTACGTCGATCTAAGTTAAATAGATTGGTTCGACAATCTAGTTAAATACATCCTACGTCGGTGTAGTAGTTAAAGAGATCCTACGTCGATCTAAGTTAAATAGATTGGTTCGACAATCTAGTTAAATACATCCTACGTCGGTGTAGTAGTTAAAGAGATCCTACGTCGATCTAAGTTAAATAGATTGGCTCGACAATCTAGTTAAATACATCCTACGTCGGTGTAGTAGTTAAATACATCCTACGTCGGTGTAGTAGTTAAATACATCCTACGTCGGTGTAGTAGTTAAATACATCCTACGTCGGTGTAGTAGTTAAATACATCCTACGTCGGTGTAGTAGTTAAATACATCCTACGTCGGTGTAGTAGTTAAATACATCCTACGTCGATGTAGTAGTTAAATAATTCTCTTGAGTAGTTAAGTTAAATAGATTGGTTCGACAATCTAGTTAAATGTATCATGTGTTTATGTAGTTAGATAGACCCTCGTGAGGTCTAGTTCAAGAGATTATTCGTTTAATTTTTCCCCATACGCATTATGAAATAAACTGTGCGGACTGTGCAAGGAACTACGTAATTATGGAGGCCTACATAATTATGGAGTTCAGTGCATAGGAACCACAGGAAGTTTTGTCATGTGTTAAGACCAACAGTGGCAAGAGTAATGATACGGGAGAAGTCTTGGACTTTGACCAATGTCATTTATTCTCACACTACCCAATTCTGATTTCAAGCACACACAAGTTTCCTATGATAATTCTTCACGGGAACTGTTCTCCTGTCTATAGTTCAAAACTCCATGTTTTGTTACTACAATGACTTCAATTTGAGGGTTAACATCCTTGCTAAGAATCCTAACATGGCCCAGAGTTTTACTTAAGGGCTCAATGGATTTGTCTGAAGGCAAAACCGTCACAGCTATCTCCACAAGTTTCCTCTAAAACTAAATTTCGGGACGAAATTTCCTAAAGTAGGGGAGACTGTAACACCTGTGTCATTTCAACCATCAAACAAATGCCAAACCAATGAAATATTGTATTTCATACTTTGGACTTGTATAAATATGTGTATCTTTTGCACATATCAACTCTTGTCCGATTTCAAGCTCTAAATCGCTTTCTGGAAGGTTATACGCGCACTGATGCGTAAATATAACCAGTTTAATGCAACGAACACTCCGGAATAGTGAAATAGGCTTAACATACCTTAAATAACCTTTACATAACTTAGATATAACTTTTGGAAGGTTTGGTGTGGTGAAATCAAAGTTTAATCGCTTACAGGGACTAAACTTGACAAACTGCGAAAGTATGCCAATTTGAACTGTAACAGACCTTCCGGAACATGACCATAAGTTAAACATACCATAAATATCCTTTACATAGCTTAGAAATAGGCTTTGAGGGGTTCGGTGTGCTAAAATAAACTTTTGGGTCATTCAGGGACTAAAAGTGTCAAAAAGTGCACAAGTTTGCATTTTCGCGCATAACTTACGTTCTGAATACATCCGGACATCCAAAAAAATTTATGTAAGCACTAAAATATTTTATTTTAGTGTTCGCCTTAAGAAAAATCCATTCGTCGCGTCATTTGGATCGTTTTTCGCGCTTATGCGCATTCCGTCGTAATTAACCGAACATCGCAACCGTACGGCTAAACGAACCGACATCCGAGATATTTTTGAGCATGTTTTAAGTTCCCTATACTTTAACTTCATTTTAGAGCTTTGAAATGGGGTTAACGGGCCTTAAACGTGTCAGAAATGCCTTGTATGCACTGCAGGGACCAAAACTGTAATTCTGCCAAACTTGTATGGCTACGATGCGTAGCACTTTTTGCCCTACGATGCGCAAGGGGTCTGCAGACCAGATGCAGAGTACTTAACAGCCTGTTTTCAGCAGATTAACCCACACCCACATGTTTCCAATTATCTAGTCATGAAGATAAGGATCATTTTTAGTCACCATAAGGTTCCGACAAGTGTACGCCTTGGATCATGGCACGTTTTACATGAAACGATCCTAACGGTTCGGGTATTCCTATAAATACCCAACCCATTCCATAGCTAAAATCACTAGAATCCTGATTTGAGAGCTCTAAGTTGAAACCATTGTTTCATACCTGAGTTCTTGGATCGGGATTAGCATTCGGGGACCCTTCGTAAGTATTCTTTCGTTCTTTTCCTTATTTTATTGCTTTTCGAGTCCGAAAGTCAAACTTTGTTTGACTTTCAGCGTTGACCAGTAATGGTCAATGCGAAGTTCGCTAGAACTTCGCAACGTGATTGTAATCACGATGGTCATAGTCCCTTGGGACTATGCCTACTGATTACCACGTTGTCTAGGGTCGTAGGGTAAGCGATCTAATAAATCGCTTATACCTCGAACCCGACCCAGTTTGGTCGATCATTAGGATCCGACCAAACACATTAGGTGACCATAGTAGGTAGGGAATAACCTTCCGAGGTTATACCCTATGGCCACATCGTTTGAGTAGTTGTATGATAGGTAGTTTATATGCCTTAGGTAAATTACCAGGATACCCTTTTCATGTATAATTGGTAATTAAGCATATGTAACCTAAACCTTTGTCACCTAACTGATTATGTAACATGATTAGGCATATAACACTTGTCATAGGACTAGTTAGACGGTCCGTACGCGTTCTACGCGAACGACGCGTTAAAGTAGCATAAGCTACCTAAACGGGTCGTAATGGGTCGTAGACACTTAGGTTAAGTTTCATTTAGTATGTAGGCTTTGTTAAACCAAAAGACACGAGTCTCTACACTCGTTTGGTTTACAAACCCTAATGCTACCCGATCTTCCGATTTAGGTCCGGTTTATTAATGTAGCTACCTATACTAGGTGCCGTTTGATATCCGCGATCTCTAGCATTGTTTAGTTGTTACTCAAGGACTACTGAGCAATCTCAGGTGAGTACATAGACCCCTCTTTTACTGTTTTCCAAACTGTTTTGGGGTGGAACACATGTGCCTACTTGTTACTTTCATGCTTTCCTGTTTTAACATCATATACTGCTATGTTCGTTAGTACATTATAGTACATGATTTTATGACATTTCATGCTAGGTGTGCCCAATTGTGTGCATTACTTAGTACATCGTTTTACATGACATTTTGACATAGACATTTCGGCATAGACATTTTAACATGATTGACATTGATCATGCATTTCCCACAAAACATAACTTTGATTTAAACCAAGATTTACTTCAATACTTTGTTTTTGTGCATATGGTTTAGTTGAGACATTTCACTTGCCATACATGACATCTTGACATAGACGTTTGACATGGATATTTGACATAGACATTTGACATGGATATTTGACATAGACATTTTGATATGATTTACATCTTGACATGAACACTTTGACATATTACCTAATACATTTGACAATTGATTTAAACATAGACTTCTTACATTGGTTGGTTTGGTTTGATTAAGTGATTAAGTAACGATGCGTGTGTAATATGATACAAGCATGGTGGATACGCCGCTGGTACTTCCTATATATAAGTGTTTGTATGGTATTACATATCATACCGTTATTTGAATCATTTCAGTTTGAGACATAGAACATTTTATACAAATAACATACTTTTCACAAGACATTGATTTATAAACATCTTATCTTATGCAAACATATTTTACTTGGTTATTCATTTAACCCTACATTTATTTATACTTATCATCTGATCTTATCGATTTTCAAATGATTTACAAAGCAAAGCAAATAACAAGGTTCATGACTAAACATTTTCTCAAACATAAGTCATGAAACCTATTTTCACAAAACCTATGTATCTCACAGGCATTTTTATGCTGACGTACCTATTTTCACATGCGTTTTTCAGGAGCTGTTGCATAAGATGATCAAGATACACGTAGGCAGACTTGGGCTTTAGTAACAATAAAAGATGCAAGACTAGTTAATTATGTTGTATTTCCTTGTTTGTTATGACATTGTAACACTTTTAATCAATAAAATGAAACTTCAATTGCCATGGATTTGAAACAATTAATTCTGTTACAACACTCCCCGACATTTCCGCCACGTTTTGTATGTTCCACGTGGTCGGGGTGTGACATTCCCTATAACCATGAGCTCTGATACCAACTTTTCTGTCACACCCCGACCACGATAAAACAACAAATCATGGCGGAAATGTCGGGGAGTGTTGTAACAGAATCATTGTTTCAGAGCACATGGATTGAAGTTCTGTTTTATTAAATTAAATGTATTACAATACATTGAAATTAGAAACAAAACATGAACAAATAGACTTTCATTATCATTAAGTCACTAAGGCCTCGTCCGTTCCTATATGAGCATGCATCAATATCATCATCAAATATCACCAACTATGGTACCTGAAACACATGTGAAAATACGTCAGCATAAAAATGCCGGCGAGTACATAGGATTCTATGAGAGTGTCAGATTCATGGCTCGTTTATGTTTCGAAAATATAACTTAAACACCTTTGTAAATTGATAATTAGAAAACCAAGTTTTGTAAAATGTTTGTAATGTAAATTGAAATAACTAAGTCAAAACAGATTTGTTTTATAAAACCTCGATACCATGAATCTTAACTCCAAAACATTTGTTTATATAAACCTAAATTGTAAATCGTTTTTGAAATAACACTCGAATGTTTTATATTGTTAGAAAAACCTTGTAATATAACTTTGTTTTGATAACCTTGCCCAAGTGATCTAGATAACGCAACGATATATAATGTATTAAAAGCACTTATATAAAGAAAGTCCCAGCGGCATATCCACCATGCTTTTAACACATTGCACCCGCCCCGTTACCTAATCACTTCCCTAACCCAACGGTTCAAACAATACCAAACGGTTCACATAATCAAATAGTTACAAACGGTTCATATAAATCAAACAGTTACAAACGGTTCACATAATCAAACAGTTACAAACGGTTCACATAATCAAACAGTTACTAACGGTTCATATAAATCAAACAGTTACAAACGGTTCACATGATCAAACAGTTATTAACAGTTCACATAAATCAAACAGTTCCAACGGTTCAAAATGTAAAACAATGTGTCCATGTGCTGAGTGAACATATGCAACAAAAAGTAATATACAAAAATCAATGTGCTAGCATGGTAAGTGAACATACATAGCAAAACATAATGAAATCATGTATTATATATGTACTAATGAACATAACAAGCATATGATATAAAATCATGAAAAACATGAAAGTAACAAGTAGGCACATGTGTTTCACCCCAAAACAGTTTGAAAACAGTAAAAGAGGAGACTATGTACTCACTTGAGGATGCTTAGAAGTCTTGACTAACAACCAAGCAAAGCTAGAGGGATCACGGAAATCAAACGGCACCTAATATAGGTATCTACGTTAATAAACGGACCTAAATCGCAGGATCGGATAAAATGAGGTTTCATAAACTAAATGAGTGTAGAGACTCATGTAATATGGTTTAACAAAGCCTACATTCAAAAACGAAACCTAACCTAAGTGCTTACGACCCATTACGACTCGTTAAGGTAGCTTACGCCACTTTAACGCGTCGTTCGTGTAAACCGCATTCGGAGCGCCTAACTAGTCCTACGACAAGTATTATATGCCTTAATATGTTTAATAATGTTGCCTAATCAGTTTAGATGCCAAAATTTATGTTACATATGCTTAAAATGAATTTATGCGAAAAAAGGGCATTTTGGTCATTTTCCTAAGGCATATAAACTACCTATCATACAACTAACTAAACGAAGTGACCATAAGGTATAACCTCGGAAGGTTATTCCCAATATAACTATGGTCACAATAAATGCTTGGTCGGATCCTAATGATCGACCAAACGGGTCGGGTTCGAAAGTCTAAGCGGTTGTTTAGACCGCTTATCTTACGTCCCTATATAAGCACTAAACTAAAAGTGATGAGTTAAACATGTTAAAACATGTTTAACAAAGTTAGAAAAAAAGTTTGATATAAAAAAAAGGGTTTGATTCCTAAGAATAGTTTGGTTGCAAAATACGCATGAATACGCATTTTGACCGAAACTATGACTCGTCACTACACCTAATCAACGTGGTAATCAGTAGGTATAGTCACAAGAGACTATAACCATCGTGATTACGCTCACGTTGCAAAGTGCAAACGAACTTTGTGTTGACCATAACCTGGTCAAAGCAGAAAGTCAAACACAGTTTGACTTTTGTGCTTAAAAACGCGTAAAAGCATGAAAGAAACTTACAAGGGGTCCAAGCTAGGAAGAACTTGATCTAAATGCTCAGGTATGAAGCATAAATCTTCAACATAGAGCATAAAATTAGATCAAGGTGTGAGGAAAATGGAATGGGAGCTTGGGTATTTATAGATTTCGGAGAACCGTTAGGATCGTTTCTCGCATTTCATGCCTTGATCTTGACCCTCCATGTGGGCACACGGTATTCCAATACAAGGGGACATGAAATACCATCAAATTTTAGCCCATAGAATGAAAAACTTGGGGTTAAAAACCATCAAAACATCAAAATTGGACTAGATACAATGAATCTGGTCATTTGGGTACTTTTTGACGCTTTTAGTCCCTGTTGATCAATAAATTTATTTTTACGCACCAAAAAACCTCAAAGCCTATTTCTAAGCTATGTAAAGTATATTTAGGGTATGTTTAACTTATGATCAAGTTCCGGAAAGTTCCTTACTTTACAAATCGGTATAGTTTCGCAGTTTGACGCAAATAGTCCCTGCGATCGAACAAAGTTGATTTCGACACACCAAACCCTCCAAAACTTATTTCTAAGTTATGTAAAGGTTATTTAAGGTATGTTATGCCTATGTCACTGTTCCAGGGTGTTTGTTGCATTAAACTGGTTATATTTACGCATCAGTTCGCGTATAACCTTCCAGAAAGCGATTTAAAGCTCGAAATCGAACATGAATTGATATGTGCACATGATACACATATTTATACAAATCCCAACTATGAAACACAATATTTCATTGATTTGGTATTTTTTTGATGGTCACAGAGGCATAGGTTTCACAGTCTTCGCTACTTTAGGAAATTTTATCCCGAACTTTATTCGTAGGAGCCTGTCTGTGACTTTATGTTAAATAACCACCAAAGATATGCAAGGCATAATCCTGTCATTTCCTCAACGGACATTCTTCATAAACGAAAATGAACGGACAGAGTCATTTTTTTAACGGGTGCTTCCTCAGAAATGGAAATGAAGGAATAATCAAAAGGATATTCAATTCCTCAACGTACATTCTTCAGAAATGAAAATGAACGGACGGAGGCATTTTAAGCAGGGGCTTCATCAGAAATGGAAATGAAGGTATAATCAAAAGGATACTCATTTCCTCAACAGACACTCTTCAGAAACCAAAATGAACGGACGGAGTCATTTTCAACAGGTGCTTCATCAGAAATGGAAATGAATAGAATTAACTCAAAAGGATATTCATTTCCCTCAACGGACATTCTTTAGAAACGAAAATGAACGGACAGAGTCATTTTCAACAGGTGCTTCATCAGAAATGGAAATGAATAGAATTAACTCAAAAGGATATTCATTTCCCTCAACAGACATTCTTTAGAAACGAAAATGAACGGACGGAGTCATTTTCAATAGGTGCTTCATCAGAAATGGAAATGAATAGAGTTAACTCTAGACACATGACAAAACTTGCTGTGGTTTCTGTGCACTAAATTCCATAATTATGTATCCATCCATAATTACGTAATTCCTTGCACAGTCCGCACAGTGCATTTCATAATGTGTAGGGGAAGAAAAATCAAACCTGTGATGAGTGTGACTAGACTACCATAGGGTCCTTTTAATTAGATCGACAAATGATCTCTTTAAATAGACCACCAATGAGTCTTTTCAGCTATATCATCACATGACATTCCTAACCATATTTTTGGATCAATCTGTTTAACTAGACCACTCAAGGGGTCTAATTATGGAATAGTACCTTATAATCCAGGGGTCTTAACTATTACGTAGAAGCCCATTAAGTATTTGAGGTAGTACCTTTGGATATCCTACTATGAATCCTTTATGCGAAGATATAGAAGATTCTACGAGGATTTGGATAACGAAAAAATTCAGACACGCAAAAACATAAGAGAGAAAACATAAGCACATAATCACATAATTGTTTACCTTGACCTTTAATTTGTTATCTTTGGACATGGATATTTAAAGCACACCAGGAATCCAATCCGTGGATTTCATTTGGCACTTTAATCATTATCAAGAATCTATCTATGAAGATAGGATGATCTTCCAAAAATTCGATTTTTGATTACAAGGAATCATAACATTCGAATTAAGGTACACAACAATTAAGGACTTACGGAAATACCCTTAGGTACCCTATCAAGGATTGGGTATTCGTCTAGAGTTGTAACTTGCGCCTTGCACTTCGTTTCCTTGGAAGAAACGGGTACTTTGGATTTTCGTGGAAAACGTAAGAGATCATAAAATGGAAGAATTTTGGGAGTAGTCTGTTTTTCAAGGAATACGGTTCCTTAATTGTTGGTATTGTAGGGGATATGTTGTTTATACATGCAACCACATAAATACATTGCAATGTAAATAAAATATTTATTTATAAACAACATCAACAACAGTTTCTTAGACCTCGACAACAAAAGAAAATAATACATAAAGCTTGATTATTTCTAAACAGCGTTGTCTTCCAATCGGTCAAATGCTCATCCCTGCGCTGGATTTGCATTAACAAGCTTTGGGCAATCCCTTCGAAAATGGCCCATCTCGCCACAGTTGAAGCAAGAACCTGGTAGAAAACGAGCTTGAGCCGGATTGTTGCCAGCTTGATTTGGTGCAGCTACAGTTGGGCAAACTCTTGCTGTATGACCAATAAGTCCACAAATTTGGCATTTGCGGCACTTCACACTAGCATGATGATGAAGGCTACATTGGTTGCACAAGGGTGCAGTTCCGTTGTATGGCTTCCTAGCAGGGGGTTGAGCTGGTTGGTTGGGACAGCTTGATCATTGTGAGCAACCACGGTGAAGTTCTGAGAAGCCTTTCGCTTCTTTGACCTCTTGGAGGGTTCAGTCTGCTCATCCTTTGGTTTCGATTCTTCGATCGGTTTCTTGTCACCTTTTCGGAAAAGTTTACCTTTCCTGATCTGAGATTCAGCCAAGGTAGCGGATAGCTCAATGGCCTGTCTAACGGTAGTGGGGTTGCTACCAGTAACAATATCTTGAACTGAGTCAGGGAGGCCATCAATGTACTTTTCGATTGCCTTATCCGAAGGCGTAACCATGTTCGGGCATAACAGACTTAACTCCTCATAACGGTCAGTGTAGGCTTGATGCTCACCACTATCTTGCTTAAGATCGTCTAATTCCCTTTCCAATGCCCTAATCTCATGACGAGGACATAATTCCCTCATCATTAGAGCTCGAAGCTCTTCCCATGTTTGAGCCAGTGCTACATCGGCACCCCTATCCCTCATCACACCATTCCACCATGTCAAAGCTTGTTTCTCAAAGACGCTAGATGCAAACTCTACCTTGCGCTCGTTTGGACACTGAACGTGTCTGAAGGTTCTCTCTAGACTCTCGAACCATTGCAGAAGTGCAGTCACTCCTTGAGACCTAGAAAACTTTGATGGCTTGGCAGAGTTGAATGTCTTGAAGTTGCATGGGGCATTATTGTTGTTGAGGGCTAGGTTACATTGAGCAATGATGTTTGGGATTGCAGCAGCCATCTGCTGCGTAATGATAGCTGTTAGTTCTTCATTGGGTACCTGGTTGTCGCGTCGTGGAGGCATTCTAAAAGGGGAAACAAGAGAGAAAACAAATGAAATGGCATTGGGTAAGGATGTTACAATTTCTGACCAAAAGGCATGGGTGATGGTCATTTGTTTGAACCACGAAGCAAACAAACGACACACAAAAGCTGAATCAAAGTAAATAGGTCTTCATAATGTATCGCGAAGACATACTCGCCTATAAGTGGACACTCACCCCAAGAGTTCCCAGGTAAGAGTGAGTGGTCCGAGACTGCGGATTTGTACGAACACTCTAGCCTTAGACAGAAGACTCAGGGTACAGGCACCCACCCTTCCAGTTTGCATGTGTTCACATTATTTAGACCCAAACTTTGAGGAGATTTTGAAAACTTTGAAGGTTCAAAACCTTATAATGAATCATCCTAGAACAGATGACCAGTTTTCAAAGCGGATTTGAAATTTATGTTCTCATTGTGGTTGTCACCTAAAGATAGGCGACGGTATTGTTTTATGACTAAACGCAAGTAAACTCGTGCTAGGGTCCTAGGAAGGTTATAGACTAGGTCAAAGCATTACTAATAACCTAATTCCCTATAACCATGAGCTCTGATACCAACTTTTCTGTCACACCCCGACCACGATAAAACAACAAATCGTGGCGGAAATGTCGGGGAGTGTTGTAACAGAATCATTGTTCATAACACATGGATTGAAGTTATGTTTTATTAAATTAAATGTATTACATTACATTGAAATTAGAAACAAAACATGAACAAATAGACTTTCATTATTATTAAGTCACTAAGGCCTCGTCCATTCCTATGTGAGCATGCATCAATATCAACATCAAGTATCACCAACTATGGTACCTGAAACACATGTGAAAATACGTCAGCATGAAAATGCCGGCGAGTACATAGGATTTTATGAGAGTGTCAGATTCATGGCTCGTTTATGTTTTGAAAATATAACTTAAACACCTTTGTAAATTGATAATTAGAAAACCAAGTTTTGTAAAATGTTTGTAATGTAAATTGAAATAACTAAGTCAAAACAGATTTGTTTTATAAAACCTCGATACCATGAATCTTAACTCCAAAACATTTGTTTATATAAACCTAAATTGTAAATCGTTTTGGAAATAACACTCGAATGTTTTATATTGTTAGAAAAACCTTGTAATATAACTTTGTTTTGATAACCTTGCCCAAGTGATCTAGATAACGCAACGATATATAATGTATTAAAAGCACTTATATATAGGAAGTACCAGTGGCGTATCCACCATTCTTTTAACACATTACACCCGCCCCGTTACCTAATCACTTCCCTAACCCAACGGTTCAAACAATACCAAACGGTTCACATAATCAAACAGTTACAAACGGTTCATATAAATCAAACAGTTACAAATGGTTCACATAGTCAAACAGTTACAAACGGTTCACATAATCAAACAGTTACTAACGGTTCGTATAAATCAAACAGTTACAAACGGTTCACATGATCAAACAGTTATTAACGGTTCACATAAATCAAACAGTTCCAATGGTTCAAAATGTAAAACAATGTGTCCATATGCTGAGTGAACATATGCAACAAAAAGTAATATACAAAAATCAATGTGCTAGCATGTTAAGTGAACATACATAGCAAAACATAATGAAATCATGTACTATATATGTACTAATGAACATAACAAGCATATGATATAAAATATGAAAAACACGAAAGTAACAAGTAGGCACATGTGTTTCACCCCAAAACAGTTTGAAAACAGTAAAAGAGGGGACTATGTACTCACTTGAGGATGCTTAGAATCCTTGACTAACAACCAAGCAAAGCTAGAGGGATCACGGAAATCAAACGACACCTAATATAGGTAACTACGTTAATAAACGGACCTAAATCGGAGGATCAGATAAAATGAGGTTTTGTAAACCAAATGAGTGTAGGGACTCATGTAATATGGTTTAACAAAACCTACATTCTAAAACGAAACCTAACCTAAGTGGTTACGGTGCATTACGACTCGTTAAGGTAGCTTACGCCACTTTAACGCGTCGTTCGTGTAAAACGCGTTCGGACCGCCTAACTAGTCCTATGACAAGTATTATATGCCTTAACATATTTAATAATGTTGCCTAATCAGTTTAGATGCCAAAATTTATGTTACATATGCTTAAAATGAATTTATGCGTAAAAAGGGCATTTTGGTCATTTTCCTAAGGCATATAAACTACCTATCATACAACTAACTAAACGAAGTGACCATACGGTATAACCTCGGAAGGTTATTCCCTATATAACTATGGTCACAATAAATGCTTGGTCGAATCCTAATGATCGACCAAACGGGTCGGGTTCGAAAGTCTAAGCGGTTGTTTAGACCGCTTATCTTACATCCCTATATTAGCACTAAACTAAAAGTGACAAGTTAAACATGTTAAAACATGTTTAACGAAGTTAGAAAACAAGTTTGATATCAAAACAAAAGGTTTTGATACCTAAGAATAGTTTGGTTGCAAAATACGCATGAATACGCATTTTGACCGAAACTATGACTCGTCACTACACCTAATCAACGTGGTAATCAGTAGGTATAGTCACAAGAAACTATAACCATCATGATTATGCTCATGTTGCCAAGTTCAAACGAACTTTGTGTTGACCATAACCTGGTCAAAGCAGAAAGTCAAACACAGTTTGACTTTTGTGCTTAAAAACGCATAAAAGCGTGAAAGAAACTTACAAAGGGTCCAAGCTAGGAAGAACTTGATCTAAATACTCAGGTATGAAGCATGAAGCTTCAAATTAGAGCATAAAATTATATCAAGGTGTGAGGAAAATGGAATGAGAGCTTGGGTATTTATAGATTTCGGAGAACCGTTAGGATCGTTTCTCGCATTTCGTGCCTTGATCTTGACCCTCCATGTGGGCACATGGTATTGCAATACAAGGGGACATGAAACACCATCAAATTTTAGCCCATAGAATGAAAAACTTGGGGTTGAAAACCATCAAAACCTCAAAATTGGACTAGATACAATGAATCTGGTCATTTGGGCACTTTTTGACGCTTTTAGTCCCTGTTGATCAATAAGTTTATTTTTGCGCACCAAAACACCTCAAAGCCTATTTCTAAGCTATGTAAAGTATATTTAGGGCATGTTTAACTTATGATCAAGTTCCGGAACGTTCCTTACTATACAAATCGGTATAGTTTCACAGTTTGACGCAAATAGTCCCTGCGATCGAACAAACTTGATTTCGACACACCAAACCATCCAAAACTTATTTCTAAGTTATGTAAAGGTTATTTAAGGTATGTTAAGCATATTTCACTGTTCCGGAGTGTTTGTTGCATTAAACTGGTTATATTTACACATCAGTTCGCGTATAACCTTCCAGAAAGCGATTTAAAGCTCGAAATCCAACATGAATTGATATGTGCACATGATACATATATTTATACAAATCCCAAGTATGAAACACAAAATTTAATTGATTTGGTATTTGTTTGATGGTCGCAGAGGCACAGGTGTCACAATGGATATGACACCTCGAAAAATTTTGTCAAATAATATAATAATACGTGTCCGTTAACTCTCAAATAATTCCAGGAAGTTGGACGAGAGGGACCATTTCATACAAATATGGAAGATGGATCAAATGTATGAAAAATGCCAAACTTTTTGCCTCTAACGGTTACGGACCGTAAAGCATATGCCTTACGGTTCATAAGGCATTCAAAAATTATGGGCGCTAGAAGCCCTTACAGACCGCAAGGCCTCACCTCTTGCGGTCCGTAAGAGGGTCGCTAGCAGAACACCTGCAGCTACAGGTTGCAACATGGACACTTAGCTCCGATTCTTGCCACTTTTCCTCCTCCTTGTGACACCTGGGGTGCCACTAATCTCTTCCATAACACCTCAGTAGCCACTTATCTTGATTTGGAGGATCAAACTTAAGTATAAATAGCCATGTTCTTGCTTCACTTGAACTTGCACCTTTCAAAATCTATCTCTATATCTTCTGGAGTGTTTTTGATCAAAAGAAGCCTGCTACTTGAAGCTTAGTCTTCCTTTGAACAATTGTAAGTGTTCCAAATCAGTCTTATTTCATTTATAGGCTAGTTATTAGCGGAAAGTCAAGCAAATTTACTATTGCTTTGACTTTCGGTTATGACCATTTTGGTCAAACCAAAGTTCGAATAGAACATGGATACATGATCATAATAATGAATGTATTAATCCCCTATGAGGGCACTGTCACACCCCCAACTAATGGCGGAAACATCGGAGTGAGACGAAAACGAGATTGCAAGAGACTTCATAACACTATGTGACAATATAAATTAAATTAGAATTTCATAAATTTCTAAGATGTCATACAAGAATCATATACAAACAACATTGTTTCAACATATAATACAAAATAGATTAATCTAAGTGTGTTTCTAAGTCTACTTCAGTCTTGTTTCTTCACTTAGCATCATCTTATCTATCGAACCTGCAACATGTATTAAAATAGAGTTCAATGCAAAAGCAAAGGCGAGTATACAAGTTTTGATACATAGCATAAAATAGTTTTAAAATAGTCTAAGGCTCGTATCCAACGTGAATCACAATATGCAAGTTACTAGTATGTCGTAACGGTGTCAAGTATATTTTCAAACCTAAGAATCCAATGCGTTAAAATAGCCTATCCCAAATAGAATAACTGGAAGTATCATGTTTAACTTAACAATACCCCAAGACTCGTGGGCAGTGCATTACTCCTATAGTGCTAGAATTGTTAAGGTAGGCTTGTACGAAGTTAATGAGCATATAGACACGAAAGTTTAACATCACATACGAGATTAAGAAGCATCATATAGTTTCATGTTCAAATATGGATAGAGAGTAATTCAAATAGTTTCAAAGTTTCGTGAGTTTAATACAGAATACATGTTACACCCAAAGTGTTTAAAACTAAAAATAGGTTCGAGTATACTCACAAATTTGCTAAGCCTTCCGATTATCCAAGTATTGACGAGCGTATGAGTTTAGGAGGATGGAACACCAAGGTCGTCCTATATGGGAAACGGTGGTGCATGAGTACACGGAATTATGACGGAGGATTTGAAGTGGAATTTAAAGTATATCTTGTGGATATATATGTATATTTATGTATGCGCATAAATTTTATATAGTTTACGTAATAATTCTAAGTTAAATCCGACAAGGGTATTATAGAAGTGTTGACAACAAAAAAATAATTATACGTTTATATTTATTGTTACAAAGATTATTTGAATCCGATACGTTTTCATTAGTGGTTCGACTATAAAAGTATATGTTTATTTTTAACAAAAATCGGGCAGAGTTTCCTCTGTTTTCGGATGATCCCGACAACACAAGTTGTTGACATATTTGTCAAAACTCAACAAGTAAACAACAATATATATAAAAATTCACGTCAAATGCTAAAATATAACTAAACGTCAAGTGTATCGATTCGACATTGATTAATATAAAAATATATAAACGAAATGCTATAAAAAATTGTAAGGTAAGTGCTATACCAAATCTCGTGAGCAACCTGTACCCCCGACAGTTGATCGGGTTTGACCGGTTGACTGACTTTGACCACCTTTGACCGAACCGAAACTGAGACCACGAAACCTGTAATAAACTGAGCTGATCCGTTGACTGAGCTGCTGACCCGACCTGAAATTGTTGACCCGAACCGAACCTTTGGCCGTGTTGACTTGCTTTGACCAGCGTTGAACGACCCGAAATCTGACCCGCTGGCTCGACATCCGAACCGAGCATGAACCCGAAGCAAAACAGAGCCGCTATTCGAAACTAAAACCCGAGATGACTGAACCCAAACCGAAACCGAACACGAAATAGAACACTAGGGCCACTGTCCTGAATCTCCCGAGATTACCCTAATTGTGAGCCGCAACCAAATGAGCAAGACTGAATTACAACAAAAACCACCACCGCCGCCTCTGCACACGCCGTCGGCCGCCGTAGACGACGGTGTCACTGCCGTCGTCGCTCATTCTTCTCCGTCTCGTCCCTCTCTCCCGAATTTTCGGTGCTCGTGATGAACAGGTTTAAGGGGAACATGTTTGGGTGTGGGTGCGTCGCCAAAAAAGACAGACAGCAAGTGGTTTCACCGGCCACCGCCGGCATCGAGGTCGATGGTTGCTCCGTTCGTCGACCAAGAAAGACGAGGGAGAGAAGGGGGTGTTTGGCTGCGTCGTGTGTGTCTCACCGCCATCACTGTTACACGTCGGAATCAGGAAGTTAAGGGGGGAAGGTGTATCAGCGGTGAAGGCGGGTGTGGCCGTCGGCTCGCCGGTTAACCGGCGCCAAGCGCTGTTGACCCAGTGCATCACGAGAGAGAGAGAGAGAGTAGTAAGTGAGAGGGTGTTGGATTTTTTTTGTGGTATGCCAGTGTCATGTATGTGAGTATTTAGATTAGGTTTTGGATGAACAAAAAGGCAATGAAGAAGATGAAGGAGAGGTCTCCTTTGTGGGTGACGGCTGAACAACAAATGAAGGTTAGGGTTTTGCTAGTTACTTATACTAGGTTTTAGTTAGTGGGCTTTGGGCTTGGGCCCAAGGCCCACAAGCCCAATCCCTGTGTTTAAATGGCTCGTAACTTCCTACGAGACCCGTTATAAAAACTCGAATGTCGTAAAAACGTCGTGATTTACTGTTGTAAAATAAGAAGTCGTAACACAGCGTCGGTAGTCGCATTTCTAGTCAGGTTCTCGCTCTTGTTTCGACAGTGATAATAATATCAAAATTAATAATAATAATAATAATAATAATAATAATAATAATAATAATAATAAAAAGCGAACTATGCGGAAGTATGAGGCGTTACAGTCTCCCGTCCTTTAGGAAATTTCGTCGCGAAATTTATTCAGAAGGATGACTTACAAGGGTTTTGGCAAAACGAAGAGAATTGTTTAAAATTGAGGCCTTGAAGTTTGAGACGTTTTGAAATGTATGAAATTTGAAGAACGAAAAGATAGGTTTGTGAAAGAGTTCGTTTGTCTAAAATGATGGAGATCTTAAAAACGCATATGTATGTGTGTAAAGACAAAGTGAGCTTAAATAGTTTAAAGTTAACTCAATGTGGAGACGTATTAAAAATGTGTCGCATTTAAGAGGGAAAAATTTAGTATAAAATGGTTTTGGAAGTAACGACCAACTACGGGTGTTTGCACATGGATAAATAATAGAAGGTAGTTTTAAAGTAAGGAGGTAGATTAGGATTTGAACGTTTAAACAGACTTGATAGTGAACGAGGTTCGTATAAAGGAAAGGAATAATGGAGGATAATATGAGTATGGAAGTGAACGATTGACTCTAAGTGAATGCAAGTATAAGAATGGCATAAGTATCGAATAGACAAAAGTGGTGCGTTAAGAGTGAGGTCTCGTCATGGATAATCAGATATTGCGCATTTAGCTATGCGTTTATGAGTTGTTAAAGTTCGTATATTAGGTCTACAATATGGTCTGCAAAACACCGGATTTCTAATGGCACGTCTTACGAAAGTTTGGTAACATGGTGAAAGCACTTATATATAGGATGTACCAGCGGCGTATCCAGCATGTTTTGACCATCTTACGTCCGTCTCGTATTCGGTATCATGTTACGTGCCGTGTCTTACCATGCGCAGTAGTACACTCTATAGTTCTCATACGTCCATTACCATAATCCCGTGTGCACCCGCGATTATACCAATCGTCGCATGATCCGCATAGCTTGTAATAGTTGCGCATGAATCAAGGTATGCATAAACTTTGAAAATAAGATTGCGTGTGTAAAGAAATGTAGCATATAAACATGTTTGCGTTGCAAATAGTATAAGGCCAACGTAAGCGAATCCCTCGGGTTTCGCTCGCGTATAGGTGCGAAAGTATAAATTTTGAGTAAAAAGCATAAACATAGTATAAGTTTAAATATGAACTCGCACGTGATCATAAACACAAAACGCATGTCAGGAGTATGAGTAAAAGTATAAGCATAACGTGTATGAAAAAAAGATTATAAGCGTGAGTACAAATTCGAGCATAAACGAATGAGTGTGAGTATAAACATAAATCGTATAAATAAGAGCATACATATATGTATGAGTATAACATAAATTGTATAAATGTGGGTATAACTATGAATACAAGTGTAACATAATTGTATTAGTATGAATAAAATATATATGGATGTGAATATAAATTTAAGCATAGTTGTATAGGTATAAGTATAAGTAGGATGTATAAGTATAAACATGAATATGAATATTAGTGTAAACGTAATTGTATAAGTGTGAGTGTAGGTATACTTGTATTAATATGAGTATAAATTGAGATACAAGTATTATGTAAATGTATAATTGGTGAACATGAGTATAGCATGAAATGTATGAACATGGATGTGATTATGAAAATAAACATAATGTGTAAGTATAAATATAAGTTTGGACATAAGGTGTATAAATACGAATATGAATATGAGTGTAGGAAATAATGATTTTGTATATGGTATTACTCGTAATATAATAATTTAAGCATGTGAAAGGCCAAGAAGTTTTGAGTATGAAAACAAAATGAGTGGTATACGTGAAATTGTCTTGAGATATACGCTAAAACGCATAAAGTGATATACATATATAGTTGTTTGAGTAAAACATGAAGTTATAATAGATTGAGTTGTCGTGGGATGCAGAATCTAGTTTGTGATTGTAAAGAGAGTATTAAACGTCTATTGATTGTGAAATGGTACCTTGTAGAAGAATGCTACTCTTGTTTTTAAAAGGATTTACATATGTTGAAAATTGTCGGTTCTCATGAAGATTCCTTGCCCACGTGTTTCAAGTTCAATTAACGTATTGAATAATGGTGGAAAAGGTTCTAGAAGTAAATAAGATTGCATCGTTTTAAAATATATTTTTTTCATTAACGAAGAAATTCGGAGTTTAGAGATTCTCGTGAAAACGTTGATTCTTAAAAAGGGTATTTTGGTATACGAACTTATTGATTGTTGAAAGGTGTTTTATTTGTTTCGAAAAGGTGTTTTAGTATATGATTGAATAATATTTGTAATATTTTATAGGTGTGCGAAAAAGTTGGGTTGATTCTCAATTGAAAATAAAAATCTCTAGTTTAATGGTGTGAGAGGAGTGTTTTAATAATTATGCTGAATAGTGAATTTGTGGGCAACGGATTTATTAGACTGACTAGGTTGACAAGTAACATTTCATGAAATTTTGAAAATCGAGGAACAAGCGTTTATGGTAACATTAAAATTTTGTGTATGCGAGTGATGTGAAATTAGATTATAGGATAAGAGGTATGTTTAAATAAACGATGCATTTTGAGATAAATGAATAATGATTCAGATATAAACATGATCGTGTTTACATAAAATAGTCTATTAAAAGAAGGTGTTGGTAACGGTCACCTAGGTAAGAGAATCACCCTAACTTGTTGGTGAGGTCGTTGTAAGGTGAGAAAGAAAATGGAGTTAGTCATCAAGGTAAGGGAATCACCCCTATTTTGATGACATGTCTCCATTTGTTGTTGCAAGAAGTGTAAATAAAATTACGTGAAATTATGCATGTTAATAATGTATAATTATATGAGAAATAGTAGTATGACGTATGCGTAAAAGTGAAATTTCAAAAATGGTTCAAAATTGAGAAGAGCGAAGTGCATCATAAAAGATAAAAAATAATAAAGTGTAAGTTCGATTAAAACTTGGATGGTTTCAAAACGGAACTTAGACTAACCTAAGTGATCGGAAGGTCTTTTGAAATTAAGAAACATGCTTTGGCCTAATAGGTGGTATACTCTCGCCGACACGTCGGTTAACGGTATTCACCCTTCCGTTTACTACATGTCTCAATTCAATCGAAAATTCAAGACTTGGTGGGATTCATGAAAATCAAGGAGTGGGACTAATCGACGAGATGCGGGTTTTACCCCTAACTTGAAGATTTCATACCTTAAGTGTGGTTGGTACTCGTCGGGTCAAAATTTAATTTCGACACGTTGACGAGGGTCCACTAGAATTTGAAATTGAAATTCTTCATCAAGGTGAGGACGTCACTCCTAACTTGATGACAAATTTCGTGTAAAAGAATAGGTAGATTGAGAGTCATTCACCAAATTGTGGGTTTCACGCCTAGTTTGGTGCAATCGTCTCGTTTGTATAATGCGAGTGTTTTTTAGTTTAGTGAAATCGAGTAAAATGTGTGAGGAAGATATATGTTAAAGATTAAACAAAAAAAATTATAAACATGTCAAGAATAGCACATAAAGAATAGAATAATAAAACGAGTATTAACACATAATAAAACAAGTGTTAACACACAAGAATGGGAATAAATAAACAAGTATCAACACATAAGAAACATGTTAAGAATAGCACATAAAGATAAAAGGACATATAGATAAATCGTCATACATACTTAAAGATTCAAGAGAATAAATGAGAACAAATAAAGCGGCATGCAAACAGTTTCAAGCAAATCATAAGAATGAAGCTCTAAAACTATAGACTTGGTAAAAGCATTCCTACTTTTCCTAATTCCCTATAGTTATGGCTCTGATAACAATCTCTCACACCCCAACCGATGGCGGAAACATCAGAGTGAGACGAAATCGAGATTGCAAGAAACTTAATAACACTATGTGACAATATAAATTAAATTCGAATTTCATAAATTTCTAAGATGTCATACAAGAATCATATACGAACAACATTGTTTCAACATATAATACAAAATAGATTAATCTAAGTGTGTTTCTAAGTCCACTTAAGTCTTGTTTCTTCACTTAGCATCATCTTGTCTATCGAATCTGCAACATGTATTAAAATAGAGTTCAATGCAAAAGCAAAGGCGAGTATACAAGTTTTGATACATAGCATAAAATAGTTTTAAAATAGTCTAAGGCTCGTATCCAACATGAATCACAATATGCAAGTTACTAGTATGTCGTAACGGTGTCAAGTATATGTTCAACCCCAAGAATCCAATGCGTTAAAATAGCCTATCCCAAATAGAATAACGGGAGGTAACATGTTTAACTTAACAATACCCCAAGACTCGTGGGCGGTGCATTACTACTATAGCGCTATAATTGTTAAGGTAGGCTTGTACGACGTTAATGAGCATATAGACACGAAAGTTTAACATCACATACGTGATTAACAAGCATCATATAGTTTCATGTTCAAATATGGATAGAGAGTAATTCAAATAGTTTCAAAGTTTCGTTATCCAATTATTGATGAGCGTATGAGTTTAGGAGGATGGAACATGATGTGTGCAAAATGCAACATATAAATTACATCAATTGAGGCATAAAACTAACCCTTTTTTAGTACTAATGTTGGAAAAAGTGTGCTTTTGTCTTCCTTTTGTATTTTCAGGATTAAATGAGCTCAAATTAACAAAAGAAGCAAAAAGACATCAAAATCTAACATAAATACGAAAAAAGGAACAAGACGTGACATGCCCGACCCCACGACAGCATCTTCCCAAGCAAAACAAGATAACAGAAGACTGAACATGCCCCGTGCTCAGCCAACACGGGGGCGTGCCCAAGTGTCAGCAGAAAAGACAAAGTGGTAGAAGCTTCTATTGCCCACCACGGGGCCGTGCTCAGCGGACACGGGGCCGTGGTCAACTACAAGATTCGCACAATCCAGCAAATCTGCATAGTACAAAGATTCTTCTGCACCACGGGGTCGTGCTTAGCGGACACGGGGGCGTGGTTAACTAAAAAGACAAAACTGCATTAAATGAAGAAAGAGAAGGATGTGGACACGGGGCCGTGCCCACTGGACACGGGGCCGTGCCCGAGCTTCTGTTCAGCCTATAAATAGGAGTGCTTGGCTTAAGCTCAAACCATCCCTTGGCACACCACCTCTCTCACACTTCACCCACCACCCACCACCACCATAACACCATCATCCACCACCATCATCCATTGTCCATCGTAGAGTGTGTGAGTCGTCTCGGGATCCAAGATTGATCGTAAGAGTTCTTGACAATCAAGGCCATGTTTGCCTAAGTCTCTTACATCACTTGGTGAAGACAAAGTGTCTAGTGTAATACTTTTTATTTCTAATCTTTTGCACTTTTTACTTGGTTTTGTATTAATGACTTTAATAACTAGTTGCTTATGTTGAAGGTGATCTTTCCTTATCGTTTGTCCGTGGTGTCTTGGCATTATTTTACTGTCTATATAAAATAAAAGATTTTCACCATTCATATCTCCACGGTCTATATGGAGGTATGTTGGCTACCTGGTCGGGGGTTAAGGGAACGGTTTGGTAAAGGTCTTGCCATTGTTCAGCGTTTAGAGGTCCTGCAATGGACCTGGGTCAAATTTAGTAGGACCTCCTTCAATACTCAACGGTATTGGATGGCGGGGGTCCAAACTCTTTGATCCCCTCATAAGTTAACTACTATTAATACTATAACCCGACTATTTAGGACTGTATCCCTGCTGACTCAGACTACTTAGTCGAGGGTAACGTCACCTCCAAAAGAGGGGCCTATCATAATTTGCATTAATAACTTAATTAATTATCTTCCAATAATCCACCCTTTTAGGATTGTATCCTTGCTGACTCAAACTACTGGGGTGAGGGTAACGTCACCTTCAAAAGAGGGGCCTACTACAATAACTAAGATAATCTCTTAAAATAGTGCAAAAGTGCGGAAATAATCAAAGGTTACACTAGATACGAGTCGGAACCAAGTGATTCATCTTGTCTATCTGTTTTTCTTTTTATTTTATTTTCAGCATTTTAGTTAGTTTTTATTTTTCTTAGTTAAAACATTTTTCTAAACTTTTTATTTTGATTAGACGTTGAGGATAAACCGGTACTAAAAGCTCTTGTGTCCTTGGACGACCTCGGTATCTTACCAACACTATACTACGCTCACGATGGGTGCACTTGCCCATATGTGTGTCTAGTGTTAGTAAATATCGTGTTTTATAAATTTAAAACTTGACTAAAAAGTGTTAAAGGGGCTTAAAATATACACCTAATATATATAACACTCGACTACGCATCAAGTTTTTGGCGCCGTTGCCGGGGACACAAGGATTTTAAGAAAGTTAGGAATCAACGGCCTAATCGTTTTTCTTATTTTTCATTTTTTAGGATTTTTTTTAGTTTTTCAGCTTCTGCAGAATTCAGCACGGGCCGTGCCCGCTGAACACGCCCCGTGCCCAATCACTGGAACTGGCAATCCTGTTTTAAGTCAGACAGTAAGCTGAACACGGGGCCGTGCCCACTCAACACGCCCCCGTGCCCAAGTTTCAGTTACTGAAAACAGAACCGTAAGATCCCGACGGTTGGTAATTTCTGACACAAACATGAGTGATACTGATACTTTTTACTTTCGGCAATCTTATGGTACTATGTGGTGTCAATTATGTGGTGGTAACCATAAAGAATTAGAATGTTTTTTTTCTAAATTATAAACCCCACTATATAGACCCATCATTTCCTGGTATCCTTAAGAGGGGCGAAAGTAAAAATAATCCCTATCTCTCCCTCGAATGCGCCCAACCGGATATTCTAGGAGAAATGCTTCTCGATGAATTATTTCAACTAGAAGATCTAATTATTAATTGGTTAAAAGAACTTAGGAAAGATTTCAATAATCTTTTCCAAGACGATAACCAAGAAGAAGGGTTGGAAACGCATTCAAACAACTTCGTTGTTCCCGACGATACTTCTAACTCTAGCGAGGACTTGAGCGATAGTCGTCCCTGTGTCGATTGTGCCGTGAAGGACTCCCTATCAACTTCGTTTGATGCATACATAGACCTGAGCGATTCGACATACACCTTCTTTAACGAGAGCCCGGAAAAGGGTTGGACTTGTCCACCTACATATAGCATAGGAATCACCCTCACCGACAACCTCTTGCGTTCTCGTCTTAATCTAGAACAATTAAGGTATCTTAGGCACTTTGGGGTTGTTCCATCCAGTAAGGAACCACCCGATTCGGAAAAGTTCCTTGAAAATAGACGAATTCCTTAAGACAGCTTCTAGACACGGGGCCGTGTCCAGGTCAGCATGCCCCCGTGTCCATCCAAAGATTCCCTTCTGATTTTTTCAGAATGCGGACAAAAAAATGTGTCAGGATTCCATCTGCACACGGGGCCGTGTCCAGCCGACACGGGGCCGTGTGCAACATACTGTCGTTTTCTATAAATGCAGCCAAGAATCCTGCACATTTGAACCATTCCAAGGACAGAGATTTGAGGAATATTCTCACATACCATCCTAGGTATTTTCTAAAAGAAGTTTCTCAACTATCTTCTTGTCTTTCCCTCTTTTATCCACTTTCATCTTCTTCAATTTTCCTCATACCTCCATTAAAGCTTGAACCTTCCATAATTTCAAGCCTTAATGAGATGTTTGTTAGATTTTCGTTCATGGAATCTTGTTAAAAATAAGTTCTATAACACTGTTTTAAGTTGTTTAAGTTCAAAAATGCTTCAAAATTCATAAAAACAATTTGAAACCCCAAGATTCCTTGTTCATAAATCCTGCAGATATCTGAACACGGGGCCGTGTTCGCTGAACACGGGGCCGTGTCCGAGGTACTGAATCCATAAAATTGAACTCTTTTCGGTGTGTTTTCTCAGAATGACAAGCAGAACAAGCGGAAACTCTTCGTCGCATTCCAGAAACAACCGGCAGGGGAGAAGATCATCTACGGTTGAGGATTCTCTTGTAAACTATGTTTACGCCTTAAGAGAAGCCCTTGATGAAGTAACAAGTGTGGAAGAGGCATTGGTCGACCGCATTAATCATTTGACGGTGGGACTAGAAGGATGTCTCCGGGAGGTCAACCTTTTGCACCAAAGGTTGAACATTCTCGCATCTCCTCCTTTGGTACCGATTATCACCCAAAGGGCATGGAATGTGGTGCCGGAAGTCATCATTCCGGCCGAATGGTACGCCCTACATCAGGAGCCTCCTCGAGACATACTACAAGGGGTTCCGATTGGTGTCACTCCTCCTCCACAAAATGTCGAGGAACATGAAGCCGCCTCCCTTCTCCCTAGGGAGATCGAAGAATGGAACTAGCAACATCTAAGGGACACCGTTCGGCTTGGAGTTCTACAAGTTTTTAGACCGGAAATCTATTTCCGGAATTTTGGTTCTTATTGAAGAAGTAGGACTCCTTAGGAAGATTTTACGGATCACTTGACCTATTTAATGTTAGGACTTTTAACTTTTATTTTCTGCTTTATTTTAATTTTTAGGACTAATATGTAATTCTCTCTACGACTAATGAATGATGGTTTTAGTTAAATTTGGTGTTTGGATGGTGTTGAAATGAATAAAACACACTTGAGATGGCAAAGGATACAAGGGAAACTTGAACCAGCTCTCCATGCAGGAAAACAGAACCGTCCGACGAAATTCTTCGTTTACAGTAAGCTCGGCACGGGCCGTGTCCACCCAACATGGCCCCGTGCTGCACAGTCTGCAGAAAAAGACCCAGTTCAGGTAACTGGACATGGGCCGTGTTCACCCAACACGCCCCCGTGTCCAGGCTTCTGTTTCTCTTGTTTTAATTTTGTTACTGGCACTTGAACACGGGGCCGTGCCCGGACAACACGGGGCCGTGTTCAGCGCCCAGTAACACAAAATTTTTGCTTTTTACACCTTTTTACACATTCAATCAACCTAAAAACTTATTTTTGGGACACATTGAGGACAATGTGTAATTTAAGTGTGGGGGGGATGCTAAAACCTTGAATCTTGCAAGTCCTAAATACAAGCCTTACACAAAACTCTATTGGAACCGCTAATCGCCCCAAATTTTTTTAAAAATTTTCATTTTTTTTACTTGTCTAGGTTTAACTCGGGAAATTCAAGTTCTCAAAAAGGTTATATTTTTACAAATTTACAACCGATAGCGTCGTGATAAAAAGAACCAACATAAGAAAATTATGAAAAGGCATGACAAGCTTAGTTAAAATTTAATTATATATACTTGATCACATAAAAACTCATTCCCACAAAAGTGAGTTTTGAGCCTTTATTGAGCATACAATTACATAACATTAGACTAAATGCTCATTTTTCGTGTCTTGTGTGAATAGCCGCTTGGTTCTTACGACTCTAGAACTTGCCATGACGATACATTCCCGGTCCTTACCAACTTAAACCCGAGTAAGTAAATGATGGAGGCATTAGGACTAACCCTTTTTATTTCTACACCATTATTTTTCTTTTTTTTTACCACCTACCCAAAATCCCCCTAGTTAGCCCCTTTGAGCCTAAACCTTTTCATTTCATAACCCAAACAAACACCCTTTTACCCACCAAAACCTTTTTTCATTTTTTACCCTTTGTTTTAGTAATAAGTTCGATTTTTCGTATGACTTTTCAAAAAAAAAAAAAATGTTGATTATGAAGCAAAAGCAAATAAACAAACAAGTTTATCAAAAATAACTTTGTTTGAAAAATAGCTTCATAAAAAAATTAAAGTTACAAAAATAGAAAGTCTTACGAAAACCGACACTTGTTACGCTTTTCGCCGTTTTTCTACTAACCACTAACCACTAACCCAACCACCTACCTTTAACCCAAGCCTAACCCTTCACCCACAAAGTCCTCTTGATATTTACAAAGGTATATAAGTTAAAAAGGAGGAGGATTGATTGCTTGGCAAGCCTATGGTAGGAGTAAGTTCCATGCCGCTCTCGAGTGATCCACAAAAATACATCTTCGGCCGAGTGTTGAGCGATCCCCCGTGAGGTATGTGAACTTGTATATAAATAGAATTTTACAAAGGCATGTTATGCCCTAATAAGTAATTTATCTTATGAAAAGTTTTAAATAAATCATGACGAATAGGATTGTAAATAAATAAAAATAAAACTAAATAAAGAATCTTGGAAATCCCGACACTCTACGACAGGCCCAAAAACCTTCTTCTCTACCCATTCCATTTGGGAAGTGTAATAGCCACATTATAAAGAGTTTTGCTTGAGGACAAGCAAAGATTCAAGTGTGGGGGTATTTGATGTGTGCAAAATACAACATATAAATTACATCAATTGAGGCATAAAACTAACCCTTTTTTAGTACTAATGTTGGAAAAAGTGTGCTTTTGTCTTCCTTTTGTATTTTCAGGATTAAATGAGCTCAAATTAACAAAAGAAGCAAAAAGACATCAAAATCTAACATAAATACGAAAAAAGGAACAAGACGTGACATGCCCGACCCCACGACAACATCTTCCCAAGCAAAACAAGATAACAGAAGACTGAACACGCCCCGTGCTCAGCCAGCACGGGGGCGTGCCCAAGTGTCAGCAGAAAAGACAAAGTGGTAGAAGCTTCTATTGCCCACCACGAGGCCGTGCTCAGCGGACACGGGGCCATGGTCAACTATAAGATTCGCACAATCCAGCAAATCTGCATAGTACAAAGATTCTTCTGCACCACGGGGTCGTGCTCTGCGGACACGGGGGCGTGGTCAACTAAAAAGACAAAACTGCATTAAATGAAGAAAGAGAAGGATGTGGACACGGGGCCGTGCCCGAGCTTCTGTTCAGCCTATAAATAGGAGTGCTTGGCTTAAGCTCAAACCATCCCTTGGCACACCACATCTCTCACACTTCACCCACCACCCACCACCACCATAACACCATCATCCACCATCATCCATTGTCCATCGTAGAGTGTGTGAGTCGTCTCGGGATCCAAGATTGATCGTAAGAGTTCTTGACAATCAAGGCCATGTTTGCCTAAGTCTCTTACATCACTTGGTGAAGACAAAGTGTCTAGTGTAATACTTTTTATTTCTAATCTTTTGCACTTTTTACTTGGTTTTGTATTAATGAGTTTAATAACTAGTTGCTTATGTTGAAGGTGATCTTTCCTTATCGTTTGTCCGTGGTGTCTTGGCATTATTTTACTGTCTATATAAAATAAAAGATTTTCACCATTCATATCTCCACGGTCTATATGGAGGTATGTTGGCTACCTGGTCGGGGGTTAAGGGAACGGTTTGGTAAAGGTCTTGCCATTATTCAGCGTTTAGAGGTCCTGCAATGGACCTGGGTCAAATTTAGTAGGACCTCCTTCAATACTTAACGGTAATGGATGGCGGATGTCCAAACTCTTTGATCCCCTCATAAGTTAACTACTATTAATACTATAACCCGGCTATTTAGGACTGTATCCCTGCTGACTCAGACTACTTAGTCGAGGGTAACGTCACCTCCAAAAGAGGGGCCTACCATAATTTGCATTAATAACTTAATTAATTATCTTCCAATAATCCACCCTTTTAGGATTGTATCCTTGTTGACTCAAACTACTGGGGTGAGGGTAACGTCACCTTCAAAAGAGGGGCCTACTACAATAACTAAGATAATCTCTTAAAATAGTGCAAAAGTGCGGAAATAATCAAAGGTTACACTAGATACGAGTCGGAACCAAGTGATTCATCTTGTCTATCTGTTTTTCTTTTTATTTTATTTTCAGCATTTTAGTTAGTTTTTATTTTTCTTAGTTAAAACATTTTTCTAAACTTTTTATTTTGATTAGACGTTGAGGATAAACCGATACTAAAAGCTCTTATGTCCTTGGACGACCTCGGTATCTTACCAACACTATACTACGCTCACGATGGGTGCACTTGCCCATATGTGTGTCTAGTGTTAGTAAATATCGTGTTTTATAAATTTAAAACTTGACTAAAAAGTGTTAAAGGGGCTTAAAATATACACCTAATATATATAACACTCGACTACGCATCAGAACACCGAGGTCGTCCTATATGGGCAACGGTGGTGCATGAGTACACGGAATTATGATGGAGGATTTGAAGTGGAATTTAAAGTATATATTTTGGATATATGTGTATATTTTTGTATGCGCATATATTTTATATAGTTTATGTAATAATTCTAAGTTAAATCCGACAAGGGTATTATAGAAGTGTTGACAACAAAAAAATAATTATACGTTTATATTTATTGTTACAAATATTATTTGAATCCGATACTTTTTCATTAGTGGTTCGACTATAAAAGTATATGTTTATTTTTTACGAAAATCGGGCAGAGTTTCCTCTGTTTTTGGACGATCCCGACAACACAAGTTGTCGATATATTTGTCAAAACTCAACAAGTAATCAACAATATATATAAAAATTCACGTCAAATGCTAAAATATAACTAAACGTCAAGTGTATTGGTTCGACCTTGATTAGAATAAAAATATATAAACAAAATGCTATAAAAAATAATTGTAAGGTAAGTGCTATACTAAGTCTCGTGAGTAACCCGTTACCCCGACGGTTGATAGGGTTTGACCGGTTGACTGACATTGACCACCTTTGACCGAACCGAAGCAGAGACCACGAAACCTGTAATAAACTGAGCTGATCCGTTGACTGAGCTGCTGACCCGACCCGAAGTTGTTGACCCTAACCGAACCTTTGGCCATGTTGACTTTCTTTGACCAGCGTTGACCGACCTGAAATCTGACCCGCTGGCTCGACATCCGAACCGAGCATGAACCCGAAGAAAAACTTAATTACAACAAAAACCACCACCACCGCCTCTGCAGACGCCATCGGCCGACGTAGACGACGGCGTCACTGCCGTCATCGCTCATTCTTCTCCGTCTCGTCCATCTCTCCCGAATTTCCGGTGCTCGTGATGAACAGGTTTAAGGGGAACAAGTTTGGGTGTGGGTGCGTCGCCAAAGAAGACAGACAGCCAGCGGTTTCACCGGCCACCGTCGGCATCGACGCCGGTGGTTGCTACGTTCGTCGGCCAAGAAAGACGAGGGAGAGCAGGGGGTGTTTGGCTGCGTCGTGTGTGTCTCGCTGCCGCCACTGTTACACGCCAGAATCAGGGAGTTAAGGGGGGAAGGTGTATCGGCGGTGAAGATGGGTGTGGCCGTCGGCTCACAGGTTAACCGTCGCCGTTGACCTAGTGCATCACGAGAGAGAGAGAGAGAGAGTAGTAAGTTAGAGGGTGTTGGATTTTGTTGTGGTATGCCAGTGTCATGTATGTGTGTATTTAGATTAGGTTTTGGCAAAACAAAAGGGCAATGAAGAAGATGAAGGAGAGGTCTCCTTTGTGGGTGACGGTTGAACAACAAATGAAGGTTAGGGTTTTGCTAGTTACTTATATTTGGTTTTAGTTAGTGGGCTTTGGGCTTGGGCCTAAGGCCCACAAGCCCAATCCATGTGTTTAAATGGCCCGTAACTTCCTACGAGACCCGTTATAAAAACCCGAATGTCGTAAAAACGTCGTGATTTATTGTTCTAAAATAAGAAGTCGTAACACAGCGTCGGTAGTCGCGTTTCTAGTCAGGTTCTCGCTCTGGTTTCGACTGTGATAATAATAATAAAAAAATAATAATAATAAAATCGAACTATGCGGAAGTACGAGGCGTTACAGGCACTTTCTGAAGATCATGTTAAGTTAGTGAAATGACGGGTCAAAGTTTTATTAAATAAAAGTCAAAAACGCAGATTTTTGTAATTTAAGTTAAATGAACTTCTAACTATCGAAAACTTAATTTTTGACATGATAATAGTTCATATAACATATTATGACATGTTATATCATGTCCAACTCGGTCATTTCCTACTTAGAGCTCGGTTCACAACCAAAATTCAAACAGTTTGACTTCTGCTTTGACTTTCGATTCTTGCTCGTTTAAGATAGTTTAGATATGGATTAAGGGTTGTAATATGATTATATAGTTGTAGGGAATAACCCTTAGGAGTTATACCTTCTGATCATATCGTTTGTCGAGTTTTACGCAAAGTCTTTATAACATGCCTAAAATGCCCTTTTGGCGTAAAGAATGGTTTTAAAATTTAATGGACCCAGAATCTGAGTTTGAAAATGATGTAATAATATAATAAAATATATCTTGGCATATTAGACTTATCATAGACCCCTTCGACCACTCGGTGCCACATATGCACGTACGTTTGACTTATCTAGCATAGTTTATATAAGTTAGCCGAATCGGGTCAACACCTTTCCAAATCAGTTCTAATCTGAATGTATGGTTGTTTGACCACTATTATATGAGTCATTGAACTCGTAAGGGTATCAACCATATTCTATCCGGTCTCCGCTTAATCTAGCGAACCGTGCCTATTTATTAAAGTTAACCGGTCCAAGTCAAATGACTTGCATAACACCCATTAACATTCTAACGGATCATAGTTCCATTAATTCCAGACTAGGAGCCTCCAGTAAATTTCACCTGTGTTTAGGTTGTTTTGATTACGATTGTGCTTAAGCATCTTTGATTTGTAAAGAGCAGGTAAATACTCTTAGCCTATTTTCTCTATACGGGCTTGGAATACGGCTTTAGCTGCTTGGTCGGGTATTAAATCAATGACGAGTGATGTCCAAAATTTAAATAACCCGTTTTAATCCATTTTGCTTGATAACATAAACATTAGGGGTTTAATACGAACATGTCCTGTGTCACACCCCCAAAATACTACCTAGGGAATGTCCCTGTTAGGTGTGTGGCGTACCAACAACGAACCACTAATTACATTGAACCCATTCAAGTTTATAAATAAAATCCCCAATTATTAATGAAAAATTTCATCAACAAGTTTAAATGAAAACCAACATGTTCAGCGGAAGAAAATAGTAAACCAAAGTTAAATTGTTCAAAACCAATGTATAATAGCAATAGTTAATCTCATGAGTTCCTCCAGTCGACCCATGACCACTCCAGCCACTCCAGACAGCAAGTTCCCAAATCCAAGATATCTAACGACCTGCAAGCATGCAACAAGTGTATCAGACAACGCTGGTGAGTTCATAGTTTTACGAAAACGTTGGTTACCAAGTGTTTAGTTAATCCATTGAATTTAATGTTGATAATATCCTGAATACAAGATGGCTTCTGATTTACATTTCCCTTTCTCTAATGCTCCTATCAAAGCATTGGTCATGACTAGGTCATTAGTTCAACACCCGTCCTCCCAGGTACGGGGTGAGGTTGCCAAACCTAAGTAGCGCTACTAACTAATACCATGTTACCTCTCAGGTAACCAAACAACTCGGAGGGACTTTAAAGGTGATAGGATGAGTATATTATCCAACATTACCGATTTATAACAAGACGTATTCCTTTCAGGAATACCCAAACAAGTTTCCCAAAACCTATCCCCCCTCCCCTCGGGATACCCAAAAACTGTCCCAACCACCAGGACGCATGCTCAAGAGAGATGAACTCACCTTTGGTTTGCTCGGTAAGATTAGTTACTTGTTTAACGGTTGATCACACCCAATCCTAATATGGTTACCGATGACAGTCAGTTTCGTATACATAAATCATATATTCTCCGTACACATACGCAATCAACAAGTAAGTAGGGAACATGTCATCACTCAGGCTACAGCAAGTGTTCGTACCATAAGTATACTCATGTCATAAGCTCGTTATTTCACAATGGCACGTATCAATGGTTTGGTTCTTATTCAAGCAAACATGCAAGTTCTCATACAGGTAAAAACCTAATGGTCAGTACCACAAACACTCAAATGAGCTATTACATTTTAGTTATTTGGTTCGTGAACTACCCGGCCCCCTTTATGGCCCAAATGAAACAGTGCGGTCCAATGTGGTGATGCGGCCCAATGTAATTAATTTAATATGTGTGTGTGGCCCACTGTTTTTACCCAGCCCCAAACTAGCATGTGATTGCAATTACCCTACGTATACTACTTAGCAGCCTACAATCAATCCCTCAACAATGTGCGATCCAATAGTGTTTAAGATGGATATTAATGTTGTTGGCTCAGTGGGTTCTTTGGTCCAATAGAATGAATTCTATTAACAATCTTGCAGCCCATTTAACTAAGAATTGCATGTTGGTCATTATTACTCATCGATTTATGTGAATCATTAGACTTTGAAGTAAGTTGCATGTAATGAATGAGATTGTCAGCCATTTAAAGATTGTGGTGATTTCTATCAAAGTCAGATATCGGCCCAATTGAGGTGCCAGCTAGTTATCAAGGCCCAATGTTTCCAATTGTTTAATCCTAATGAATGTTAACAGTTTGCATAATTTACTCTGCTAATTTCCTAATTTCCGTGGCTTGTTAATATAATTCTTGTACATAATCAACACATCATATTACCCTTTCAAAACTATTATTCTATCTTGGGTTACAGATTCATGGTTTCATCCACATAACTTACTCAATTAATCAATTCATCAAGTATTATATGATTATTATTATCAAGCCAAATTAAAGGTTCAACTAGATCACTTAACACATCTAACACGTATGAACCTTAGATTACTAATCGTATCTTGATCACCATTTAATACATATCCTGTTAACGTCTAGAGTAATAATTCCAACGAATAAAACATCAAACTCACTTAACATTAATCATACAAGTAGATCCATGACCAATCATCATGTTATTACGGACACATGCATATTATAACTAGTCTGTTCATGTTGCAACAATTATACCCATGATTCATTATCATATAATCATGCAAATAACCAACATACATACATCATATACAAGTATAACCCATGTCAATAACCATGTATCGATTCACTATGCATGATCAGGAGGATACGATTTGCAAATAAGTGAAATTATACTAACCTAATCAGGATGCTAGAACTCGAATGAAGAGCTTCACGGGGAGAGGTGTTTGCCGACATGTTCCAGGAGAGCCTCTAGGGTTACTATGATTTCAAAATCATACCTACGCACCTAATTCTATATGTATACGTAACCCACAAGAAGTTTGGGCTCAAGTGGTTCGGGTTCGGGCCTAGGATTAGTTTGTGTGGGCCGAAATTATTTTAAAGGAATAAAGTGTAGAGGAAGAGATGTGTAAGTGGCCCAACATACGCGGCCCAACTACAAGTTGTTGTGTGACCCTATTAGTCTCGTGGCCCGACAATACAGCACCCAATCATACTTAATTAAGTTTACGTTTAATATAAAATAAAACGTTTAACAAGCTTAATATAAAAGGAAGCGTTGGAGAGGAATAACGAGAAGTTAAGATCACGAAATGAAATGAAACGACACTAACCTTGAAAGTTCGAGTTGTCACATCATCCCCAACTTGAAAGAAATTTCGTCCCGAAATTTGACAAGTAAGCACAGAGAAGTGAAGCGATAGAAACTCTAATTAAACTATATGTAATACTACACAAATAATAATCACAAATAATAATCAAGCATTACACGCAATCACTAAGCATCCAGATAACTGCACAGACACCACGTAAACCAAATTGTAAAAACAGGATTGCGAGGTCAGTTGGGTGCCACATCATCCCCAAATTTAAAGGGAATTTCGTCCCGAAATTTGCCAATGATATCGAAAGTTGGTCCCACCGTTTGAACAATTGAGGATAACAGAGCTTCACTTGATCTTTGCGTTCTCACAGGAACTTCGGTCCACGTCTTGAGTTCCAACGAACTCTCACGATTGAAATTCGGTTGTGTTAACAGTGGGTTTCTCAACAAGGGTATCACAAGTGTTGTGTCGAACAAACGCTTTTTTTTAGGTTCGAGACATAAATGACATCGAGTATGTTATCGAGTTCGTCAGGTAACTCGAGTTCGTAGGTTACGCTACCGATTCTTCCCAGACTGTTGAATTATCCATCGTGACGTCAGTTAAGCTCGCCATGCTTCCCAAGCATTCCACACCCTCCCAAGGTGAGGCTTTCAACACGATACGATCACCTACAGCGATCTTCCAGCGTTTCCTAAGTTTATCAGCTTTTCTGACGGTCACGCGTTGCCGCCAATCGACTCCCGATCCAAACAACCTTCCCAAGAGTTTCGAGTGCCAGAAAAGTTCGTTTTCTTTGATCATTTACCCAACGGCGTTAAGCAATGCTCTGGTCCTGACGTGAGCCAAGGGCATTGAGTATTGCCTAACATAAATCATGCATAGATCAAATTCAGAGGTACAGGAGTTGGCACTTCATACCTAAAAGCCGCCTCTCTCAGATAAACATTCACAACTGTGAAGACTCGTCAGTTCTCTTGATTGCAAGAAAGTGTGCTGGTAACTTGAGTCCATCTATGATCACCCAGGTGATAATGTTTCCGTTTCGAGTTGTAAGTAGACTAGTGACCAAATCCATGGCAGTCTGTTCTCATTTCTAAACATGTGTTTCTGGTTGCTAAAATCCCACCTTGACTTCCCCACATGCCAACTTCGTTCCTATGCGTGGCTATATGGGCCTTCAGGCCCGGTCACCCGTACATGGTCTTCAGGCTTTAATACATCCTATCAAAACTTCGATGAATAGGATATCGAGGCCCGTGTGCTTTGCCTGCACCAGTTCCCTAAGGTTGCTGTATAGCGAGGTCCATATTCGTTCCATGAAGTAGCAAATAACATCCGACCTGCCAAAGGTTGCTTCCCCATGCCCCGCATGGGTTAATCTTGAGAACTCTCTTCCTTCAGTTCTTCAGTTTGGGCAAGGCGGGTCTGATCAGGTATGTTAGAGTCGATAGCAGGCTGCAAAGCTCATGCACGTCCAGGTTTCACGGTCCTATTCATCCAATAGCTCCATCCAGCGATGTCATTACATGTTTAGCTCCTTCGAAACAAGGGTATACAGGAGGCCCTTGTGATCGGTCTAGGTAGTGCATTTGGTACCGTCCAAGTAATGCCTCCAACTTAAATCCAAAGACCATGGCTTCCACCATAGGTCGTGACTCGTGCAGTTCTTCCTGTAAGTCCACCACGTGGGCCATCTCTTTCTCGTGCTGCATTGATGTGTATCTGGGACTCTGATTCGAACCATCATGGTATACCGCCAGATCATCAGTACCCTCGGATAGAAGTGATGCTCAATGCGTTGCAGGGTTGGGTTTCAAAAGCTGAAGAAACGTTTCCCCTGTTATATTTCCCATGAATTCACAGCTCCCCGCTGCGCTAAGGAGGTTGAAGTTGCGCCATCTTCGAGAATCCCATGATGAATCTGCGATAGTATCCAGCGAACCCAAGGGATTGCTGTATCCCAGAAGGAATCTGAAATTGCATAAGGTCAATATGAAATTCCACTTGACGATGTGTAGGTAAACCAGGTAACTCTTCAGAAAACACGTCAGAACATTCACGAACAACTGGAAGATCCTCGCTCTTCCTTTCTTCAGGTTGTGAATCGATGACGAGAGCTAGAATAGCAGGGTAGCCTTTTCGTAGACACTTCTGGGCTTTCATGGCTGAGATGATGCTAACCATGGCACCACTGCGACGACTTTTAACTGATAAGGATTCCCCATTAGGGAGAGGGATACGCACGATTTGCTTTTTACAGAGAATTTCCGCTTGATGCATAGATAACCAAATCCATGTCAACGACCACGTCAAAACTTACAAGAGTATCGGGAGGTAGGTCAATGTCGAACACTTGACCCATGGGATCATGTTTACAACCAAAAGGAACATGAGAAGCTTCTATCGTTTTGCTATCAGCTAATTCTACTACTTGCTTATTTACAAGAGGGGTGGGAGTCATTCCTAACTGACGACTGAACTCCAAAGACACATAACTCCCATCGGCACCAGAGTCGATTAAAACAGAAACAAAAATATCATTCAAAGAAGACGTACCGGTCTCAACATTGCCCTTCATTGCGAGCTTCCCCAGCGCCAATAGTAAATACTCTTCCACTTGCCCCGTTCCCACAATGGGTCCCATTGTTGTTATTCCCAGTATTGTTGTTGTTGCCAGCATTCTGATTAAGCTGAGGGCAATCCCTCTTAAAATTACCCTCATCACCACACTAAAAGCACCCCTTTCGATTACCCTGATTCTGTTGAGGCTGCTGTCTCTCCTGTTGTTGTGGCTGCTTAGGAAGCCAGACCCTACAATCTTTAGCCATATGACCCACCTTGTTGCACCTATGACATACCCGGGTGCACGGTCCGCGATGGTGGATCATACACTTATTACACTTTGGTAGCTTTCCCTCGTAAGAATCCTGATTTGAATTGTTGCTCTGATTCTGGTTCACAGGAGACGATTGGCTAAAACTGCAGTAGATGATGTTGTCTGCCCTTTTCTGAGATTGGCTGGCACTGGTTGGTTTGTCAGTATCGTTCCATTTTCGCTTGTGATCATTAGCAGGTGTGGTAGCTGTAGCAGTCGAGGTAGTAGCAGAAACACGTGGTGGCAAGTTGCCACGTTCGACCTCTTGGTCAGTAATCTTATGTGCCAATCGGACGATACGGGGCAAATTATCTAGGTTTGCAGCAGTAACGTACCCCTTAACAGCTGGTGCTAAGCCCTTGAGATACAACTCAATTCGCCGATGTGGGGGTCGAGACAGGTTAGGGCACAAAGTTGCTAAATCATTAGACCTCCTAGTGAATGCTTCAATCTCAGATCCCTCCATTTTCAGATTGTAGTACTCGTTCTCCAGTTTCTGAACCTCATCACGAGGACAATACTCCTCTCGCATCAACTCCTTGAAATCATCCCAAGTAGTGGCATTCGCCATCTCAATACCCAACATCTGAACCTGGGCATTCCACCATGTCAGGGCACCATCCTCGAGTGTACCCGTAGCATACTTCACTCTGTCCCCAGCAGGACAGTTACACATTGCAAATACCGATTCTGCCTTCTCGAACCATCGCAGGAGTCCTACAGCCCCTTCAGTCCCACTGAAGGTCTGTGGCTTACAATCCATGAACATCTTATACGTATAAGCAGGTGGAGCAGGTGGATTGTTTTGATTCGCAGGTTGACCTAAAACGAAAGAACGTACAACGCACAGGTAAGATTCGAGTATACGACACAGGGATAGAAAGTAATTGGCACATATCGTACCAGCCTGGTAAGCCGCTAGGGCTTTAGTTACACGAGTGTTGATCAAGTTGGTTAATTCGGCCTGCGTCATAGCAATGTGGCCACGTCCACCACCTCGGCCTCCTCCACGTCCACTCATGATTCTATACAAGAAGAGGGAAAGATTCAAAATGCAAGTTCAAGTAGGAGTCAAGCATTACTATAACCTCCATAGACTACTGAGTTCTAACATAACGTCAATTAACCGAGCGGAACCCCTTTTGCATTTGTCGAGTTTTACTGGGACTCACATGCACCCCACATTATTATTATGTGTGCACCCATAATAATAATCCGATTTGCATGTTTATCTCAGCTCCTCTCAATTCGTGTTAAAAGGTTCCCCGAATTCGAGCAATAAGACAGATGACACCATAAAATAGATCATGAAAGTTCAAGAAGAGTCGCACTCTTAAAACACGTAACATGGGTTGGTAACATAGAAACTCATACTGTAGTGCCAAGTGTGTATTCATGTGTGATGTTATTCATAAGAAAACACTAGATATGCTATGCAATAGTAAACAAGAAACGAACCTTGCAATCTGGAGCCGAGTGTCATGGTCGATTTCAGAACTGTTCGGTTATAGTCTGGTTTTATGAAAACGTTTTAAAAACAAGTTCACTATAACCAGTGGCTCTGATACCAAACTGTCACACCCCCAGAATACTACCTAGGGAATGTCCCTGTTAGGCGCGTGACGTACCAACAACGAGCCACTATTTTTAAATAAAATCCCCAATTATTAATGAAAAATGTCATCAACAAGTTTAAATGAAAACCAACATGTTCAGCGGAAGCAAATAGTAAACCAAAGTTAAATTGTTCAAAACCAATGTATAATAGCAATAGTCAATCTCATGAGTTCCTCCAGTCGACCCATCACCACTCCAGCCACTCCAGACAGCAAGTTCCCAAATCCAAGATATCTAACGACCTGCAAGCATGCAACAACTGTATCAGACAACGCTCGTGAGTTCATAGTTTTACGAAAACGTTGGTTACCAAGTGTTTAGTTAATCCATTGAATTTAATGTTGATAATATCCCAAATACAAGACGGCTTCTGATTTACATTGCCCTTTCTCCAATGCTCCTATCCAGTGGCGGACCCAGGATTTTTTTTCATTGGGGTCCTTTTCTTGGTATATAATTTTTCACAACCAAAGGTAAAAATTTTCGGGTCGGTCGCTGTACGGATCGAGTCGGGGCTAAGAACATAATAAATACAATATCATAAAGCATTTTTAAGCATTTAGATATCAAATAGTGATGATTAATGAAGACCGTGTAATTGAAACTATTATTTGGACGATTTGGTAATCAATTATGAAAAGACATTGAGTTTTAAAAAAGCTAATTAGAGGGTGAGTAGGTGGATGCTCTTTTAATTAACACTAGTTTTAATTTTGATGTAAAAAAGCCAAAAAGTCGTGAGATTTAAGACTTGAACCAAGGATCTCTTGGTTGTTAAACAAGGGATTTACCACCACAACAGCTTTGCTTTTAATACCATGGGGTCCGACTAATTATTTTTATGGGGTCCTTACAAAATTTGACATACCGGTTCTATTAATTTTTTAAAAAACATTGGGGTCCGGGGACCCCGACCCGCATTATATGGGTCCGCCCATGCTCCTATCAAAGCATTGGTCATGACTAGGTCATTAGTTCAACACCCGTCCTCCCAGGTACGGGGTGAGGTTGCCAAACCTAAGTAGCGCTACTAACTAATACCATGTTACCTCTCAGGTAACCAAACAACTCGGAGGGGCTTTAAAGGTGATAGGATGAGTATATTATCCAACATTACCGATTTATAACAAGACGTATTCCTTTCAGGAATACCCAAACAAGTTTCCCAAAACCTATCCCCCCTCCCCCCGGGATACCCAAAAACTGTCCCACCACCGGGACGCATGCTTAAGAGAGATGAACTCACCTTTGGTTTGCTCGGTAAGATTAGTTACTTGTTTAACGGTTGATCACACCCAATCCTATTATGGTTACCGATGACAGTCAGTTTCGTATAGATAAATCATATATTCTCCGTACACATACACAATCAGCAAGTAAGTAGGGCACATGTCATCACTCAGGCTACAGCAAGTGTTCGTACCATAAGTATACTCATGTCATAAGCTCGTTATTTCATAATGGCACATATCAATGGTTTGGTTCTTATTCAAGCAAACATGCAAGTTCTCATACAGGTAATAACCTAATGGTCAGTACCACAAACATTCAAATGAGCTATTACATTTTAGTTATTTGGTTCGTGAACTACCCGGCCCCCTTTATGGCCCAAATGAAACAGTGCGGTCCAATGTGGTGATGCGGCCCAATGTAATTAATTTAATATGTGTGTGTGGCCCGCTGTTTTTACCCAGCCCCAAACTAGCATGTGATTGTTATTACCCTACGTATACTACTTAGCAGCCTACAATCAATCCCTCAACAATGTGCGGTCCAATAGTGTTTAAGATGGATATTAATGTTGTTGGCTCAGTGGGTTCTTTGGTCCAATAGAATGAATTCTATTAACAATCTTGCAGCCCATTTAACTAAGAATTGCATGTTGGTCATTATTACTCATCGATTTATGTGAATCATTAGACTTTGAAGTAAGTTGCATGTAATGAATGAGATTGTCAGCCATTTAAAGATTGTGGTGATTTCTATCAAAGTCAGATATCGGCCCAATTGAGTTGCCAGCTAGTTATCAAGGCCCAATGTTTCCAATTGTTTAATCCTAATGAATGTTAACAGTTTGCGTAATCTACTCTACTAATTTCCTAATTTCCGTGGCTTGTTAATATAATTCTTGTACATAATCAACACATCATATATCCCTTTCATAATTGTTATTCTATCTTGGGTTACAGATTCATGGTTTCATCCACATAACTTACTCAATTAATCAATTCATCAAGTATTATATGATTATTATTATCAAGCCAAATTAAAGGTTCAACTAGATCACTTAACACATCTAACACGTATGAACCTTAGATTACTAATCGTATCTTGATCACCATTTAATACATATCATGTTAACGTCTAGAGTAATAATTCCAACGAATAAAACATCAAACTCACTTAACATTAATCATACAAGTAGATCCATGACCAATCATCATGTTTTTACCGAAACATGCATATTATAACTAGTCTGTTCATGTTGCAACAATTATACCCATGATTCATTATCATATAATCATGCAAATAACCAACATACATACATCATATACAAGTATAACCCATGTCAATAACCATGTATCGATTCACTATGCATGATCAGGAGGATATGATTTGCAAATAAGTGAAATTATACTAACCTAATCAGGATGCTAGAACTCGAATGAAGAGCTTCACGGGGAGAGGTGTTTGCCGACGTGTTCCAGGAGAGCCTCTAGGGTTACTATGATTTCAAAATCATACCTACGCACCTAATTCTATGTGTATACGTAACCCACAAGAAGTTTGGGCTCAAGTGGTTCGGGTTCGGGCCTAGGATTAGTTTGTGTGAGCCGAAATTATTTTAAAGGAATAAAGTGTAGAGGAAGAGATGTGTAAGTGGCCCAACATACGCGACCCAACTACAAGTTGTTGTGTGACCCTATTGTTCTCGTGGCCCGACAATACAGCACACAATCATACTTAATTAAGTTTACGTTTAACATAAAATAAAACGTTTAACAAGCTTAATATAAAAGGAAGCGTTGGAGAGGAATAACGAGAAGTTAAGATCATGAAACGAAACGACACTAACCTTGAAAGTTCGAGTTGTCACATCCTAGATATCCACGGCTCACTTAATTGCAAGTGGTCACGACTTAAGCGCGGGGTGTAGGCATACACCTGACAGACACTACTGTCATATATATATTTTATTGAAAATGTGGCATGTCAGTTAATCATGTACCAATTTTTATCTTCGATCCCTGTATGCATTGACAAGTATGTAAAATTAGTAACAAGAAATATTATCTTATCCCAAGTTATTTATAAAATAATATACCAAATGGTATCCAAACATTTTTGAAAAGATTTTCAAAATGTGTCGGTTAATTGTAGTTACCAGTGAAAACTAACGTATTTTAAAAAGACTAAGCGCATGTTAAATAACCTAATACGGAATACGATGGGGTTGCTCAGTCTTGCCGTTATGGAAGTTGTGACTCCATGAAAAACCTATTAGTCTCATGTCTTAGTTTATTACATTCGATCCACCTATTGTTAGAAGAGCTTAAAAGTCAAAGATCTGATATTAAAACACTGTCAGAATCAATAGAAACCAACAAAAAAAACTACTTCTCAAACCAGATCCAGAAGAGCCAAACACATCATCCAAGATGATGATGAAGAAACACCTGATTCATCACCCATCAAAAGCACAACTACCACAACACCTTCCACAACCATCGCATCCTTTCCATTATCTTTTTATTCCTCATCTGACCCTAGCCAGCTCTCCTCCCCATCTTTTCATGATCTACCAAAGACTTCTAGTGTCAAAGAGTATTGGAACTAAAGCTTAAACATGCAGAGATTATTGCAGTAGAAAGAAGCAAAGGGAAAGGAGACAAAGAGGCACAACAAATTTATCAGAAGAATTCAATAAAGTGAATAGAATCGAAGATTATGCTAAGGATGTTAGTAAGAAGGGTTTACACGGCCATGTAAGTGACCCTAACCTCAAAAGAGCATTAAGGGAAGATTACACGGAGTATATAATGAACAACAAGCCTTACAAAGCAATAAGATGGATGGTCCATAGAAGGCCTTCTTAACGTTAAAACTCAATCCAGATATTAAACCCACCCCTCCCAACCGGACAGCAAGCAAAAGACATGTTGGCAAAATGGCACTCCAACTAAAAATAATAGAGGAAATGGTAGAGGCAAAGTTTGGATCAATGCAGTCAATGGCCATATGGGGGATGAACCAACAATAAAAAAAAATTACAAGAGACTTGAAGCTTTTAGAGAAAAAGATCCCTCAGTCCCCAAAAGGTCAAATTATGAAGAAGTAGACTTTCCCATTAGATCTTTGGTTGATCCTTTAGAGCTTCCCACTAAAAAGAATATCCCTTCAGCTATTAAAAGCTAGCCAAAATGGCAAAAAAATGAGATGTCTATAGAAGACATGAAGATATATGAAGCTGAAATAAGAAAAGATTGGATAAAATGAATTGATGTATAGGCATCCAGATGCAAAACTGGAAGATCTGCTTTGTCAATTCTTGGGAAAACACTTACCCTCAACTCCTCAAATAACATATGCCCCAAGAAATCCATCCAGCTCCAAAATTCTAAAATGGGCGTCCGATAGGACAAACCATGAAATGACAATAGTTAGAGCTAATGGAGAAGTGAAAAAGATCTCAATGAGCAGTGCCTTTGGGCTTAATGATAAAGATCTGCAAGACCTAATAAGTCTTCCATTTGAAAGGGATCCAGATGACTCTCTCTCTCTCTCCCTCTCTAAAAAGTTCGAGCTTCGGTTCAAATGCTAAATCAGAGAGAAGTTGATGAAGTAAAAGTTGATATAATAAACATCTATTTTGGCATCATCTGTTCTAGGGGGAGATTGTTGGACCTACAAAAGAACAAATTATATTCAAAAGCCAAAACCCAACCTACTGATGAACAAATAAACAGTAGATGAAGCATTTTCTTCCCAAAGATAGTGAATCTTGAACATAAATCAGAACATCCACTGAAGATATGCAAACATCTGTTCAAGCCTTGGAACCACTATTGAAGAAGAACCAAGCATAGATCAAAGGCCAAAGCCATGTTGAAGCAAAGCTTTACTCAAGAAGACCAAACATATGTTCAAGCAAAACAAATGTTTGATATAAAGCAAAAACTGTTTGAGGAACTGCGGTTTCATCAATGTAACAGTATTTTGCTTGTAACCGAGTTTTAGTGTCTTATATCAGATGCTAGATCTCCGCAGATGTTTGCTAACATGTGTGGAATATTTTCCGTTAGGAATGTTAGATGTCACTATGAGGGTGATGTCAGCTTATTGCAAATAGACCTTTTGTACTTAGTATAAACAAATCTCACCTGTTAGAGATCTATTCCACTTTATAACATTCTCTTTTGTACAAGAGACTTTTGAGTGATCAGGCTGAAGGGGAGATTGTAAAATCATTGTACTGTAACTATAATCATTTTATTTCAATTCAAAATAGTTTTGATATATCTTCCTGCTTGTGCGTTTATATTATTTGCATTTAAATTTATAGATTTTATGTTTTTTAATTGCTTAAATACACAAGTTCTATAGACTCAGATCCTATAGTTTTATGTTAATCAAGTAATACAGATTAAAAGCGGGTTATCAACATTCTAAAAGCATTTGCCCATTGCAATACCTGTACCAAGTGGTTTTGTACTATATCCCAAGTTTTATATAATAAAAGTGGTTAAAAGGTATTTACATGTGCTAGTTGTGCTTATAGTGTAGTTGGTTCTTTAGAAAGGCTAGATTCTAAGTTTATTATCCTACAGTGCGATTTCTGGAGGGCTCTATAGTCTGAAGTGAATGGAAATATTTATTCGATAGAATTGTTTATTGGTCATTATAAGTCTGTTGAACTTAACCAATTAATATAGATTTGAGCACGAATCCGCTAGATAAAGCCTTGACAGGATAGAATGTAGTGTATAACCATATGACTGAGGAGGCTCGTGTAATATGTTTTATTTAACCTTAACTCATCAAATAACATCGGCCTTGTGTGATATGTTTTATTTAACCTTAACTCATCAAATAGCATATGCCTTGACCAGATAGAATGTGGTGTATAACCATATGATTTGAAAGTGTTTTGAAATGGTTTGACCCGTTACCACTCGTTTATATGGTTTATGTTGGTAACGAGTCGTGAGTGTAAATATAGGTTCAAATGGTAGAATGGGTTCGCGACAAGCCCAACATGTTAAAATATATTTTATTAGGTTGTAGAAACTTTTTTTTAGTCAAACCATCTGTTTACAGATGTTTTAAAATCATTATTTGATATTTACATAGAAATGCATTTGGATGTTTTGGAATTATAAGTTTTACTTGTCATTTGACCCATTAAGATGTGATAATCATGTGATATAAATGAAGGATATTATACCTTACATTATGATGATCATGTGGGTGTATTCAATTTTAATTTGACATGACCAAAGCAGTTAGTTTCGAAAGTCAATGAAAGCTTAAATTGTTGACAAATCCGGACATTCGGACAAAACTAAACTATGAAACTGACTTCTATGGAAAGAGCTATGGGATAGGAACTTACTTGCTTTAGAGGACTTCCTAAAACACCCAAAGAAGAACCTTGAATGTAGAAGAGATTTGAACTCACACTTTCACATTATATTTTCAAATGGTATGAATAGAAATGGATGTTTGATGGGCTATTTATAGCCAAAAGAGGATAAGGATGCTAAGACAAGTGTCCCTGAGGCTCTTAGAGGTGGATTAATGTCCTAGGATGTGGCACAACCAAGGAGAAAGGTGCTAATGGTGAGCTAGGTGGCAAGGTTTGGAAGAAGGCTGCTGGCAGCCAAGAACTAGTTGTTTGGGGACCCCTTACAGACTGTATGGGATACCCCACACGGCCCGCAAGGACCGTTTGCGTGTGAATTAACTTAATACCCCTCGCGGATGTTAGTGCATATTTTGTGTGTCCGTCACTGTACGAATAGGCTAGATAGAGCGTGTGTTGAATATTGTATAGTTGAGAGTTAGATTGGAACACATGACACTTTGGAGAGGACGAGTATTGATTCGTACGGATGAGGACTCATCCGCATGGATGAGTCATCTGCTCCAAAGGGTATCTCATGTCCATAAATAGGAGTTCATGTGTTCAAAGTTGATAACTTTTGGGGAAAGGATGGAGAGACCTCAGATTTCTCTGCAGCTTGTAAAACGATGTATACTCTTTCGGTATTAATTATTAATGGAAGCTTTTTACTTTTGATTATTCTTATGAGATTTCTACCGAATTAGCTTTATCTAAACCTCCGTCTAAACCCACCGGATCCAGAACTTTCAGCGGACTACAAAGGGGATATTAATACGGTCTCCAAGGACCTCGAATATGCCCCAAATTTTTCTTTTAAACAACTTTAGCCCCTCGACTTCATATTCTCCCTTTTTTTACGATTTTTAACCCCTCTCCTTCAACATTGTGAATTATATTGAGGGTTTTTAGACACATGTCACCTTAGTATTTGATCAATAAATATCGAGGTGTCACATTTTTCAACCAACTTATTTTTTACTTCTTGGGACAAATATGCGTGGGTTTGGAAACAATACCAAACCTAGCACCAGAACCCCTTGACTCTGCCGGTATCTCCACTAGCATCTGCATCAAGGCCAATGAGCGTGTCAGACACCACGCCGTAGTCACTGTTGCCTTGCATACTTTTCGTGTGTTTACTAGAAATGGGCTTTACAATAACATCTTTTTTCACACCACCACTCATGCCCGAAGGCTTCACCACCGACTTCTCTCTCTTATAACAACTAGCATGACCACTTGACCTCTACGTATGCCCGCTACCCTTAGTCGGGCCAGTGGAGAGGCTCTCCACTGCGTCACTTGTATAAGTCATTAGGTGGGAAGGAGTTAGATACTCACCAGAGGATGCGACTGATTCCTCACTTAGGACGATCATGAAATCCTCGACGGCAGGATTCATGGCATTATAAGGTTTTACAAGTAAGGCCAGATGCGCAATTGTGCTAGAAGTATGATGTACCTCTAGACTATCCTTCATAGGGTGAAGAAATAGATCATCAATCTTCTCCAGCGAGGGTGTTTCAACCTCAGGGAGTTCCTTCACCGTTATTTATCCTTCATTATCATCCACCAACACATAAACACACTATACTCTGCAAACGAAGAAAGACAAATCATTAGTATGGGTTAAGCCATACGCTCAAGGATGAAACACTAAAGAATGCAAAGATAAAGCCTTACATGTATGCGCATAGACGGGTGTGTGGCGCTCCTTATTCGAGGACTAGATTGTGCTCATACCAGCAGCCACCAAGGTATTCTCCTTCGTCTGTTTCATTGGGGTGGGGCGTCACGCCAATGTCAAGTACCACTCCTCCTCAATTGTTATAACACCGGTCTGGATGTAAAACAACTTTTGTTTCTAGTCATGCATGCTTCTCGGGGGATCCTTACCTATCGACAGAATATTGGGACGTGCGAAAAATGGGTAAAACCTAATATTCATAGTTATAAAGTAAAACACATTAAACATCTCCTATGTTGGAGTTATGTCTTGTGCTTTACATGAGAACTCATAATGGGTAATGCACGGCATCCCCAATGCACTCACTTGAGAGGTATGGATACCATATCTATGCAAAACTTCACCCACACACTTTGTCATTGGCCGACGAAAGTTCCTTTCTTTAAAGAAATCAACATACAGACTTATCATTCCAGTTAGAGGTTTCATCCTTTCTCTCTCTGGTTCATCTCATCAGGTCGGAAACTTCATGGCTTGATAAAGCGTCTAAAATTCATCTTCTTTTCATTTAATCTTATCATGCATGGTACTAGCAGTTTGAGTCATCTTCTTAATCTTCTTCTTCACACCATCCTCCATATGCGAGGATAACGACATAACAAAAGAATATTTGAGGAAACTTGTAAGATCTTCTGGAAATTATATGGAGATGATGGGTGTCGAGTGTTATATATATTAGGTGTATATTTTAAGCCCCTTTAACACTTTTTTAGTCAAGTTTTAAATTTATAAAACACGATATTTACTAACACTAGACACACATATGGGCAAGTGCACCCATCGTGAGCGTAGTATAGTGATGGTAAGTGTTGATGCAACAAATAAGAGACCAAGGATGGTAGCTATGCTGGTCAGGCAAAAGGGTTGAAGGGTTCAACTTTGCCTAATGCAGGTCGTGGGGTCCCCCCACGTTTGCAAGACGTGGAAGGAGGTTCACTAGTTTATTGTTGTTGTTTGCTGATGATCCTTCTCTGAAGTGTACTCAGATTCGGATGTGGGAGCAAACAGAATGTGTGTGTTGGATGTGAAAGTGAGTAACTTGCATAAAGCAAGTACTCGATATGAATGACCAGAGTTTAAGGAAACAGGCCTGGCCAAGAATGTCCCAACTCAGTAAATGAAGTGTCACTTATATAGGAGAAGACATCTCCCAAAGAGGCATTCATTTGACTAGTGTCCTTGCTTGCAGCGAGGGGCTTACCCTTTCGGGGGTTGAAGCCTTTTGACCCCTGGATAATAGCATGTGCTCTGCAGACCTGCGTTACTTTTGCGGCTGTGGGTTGGTGAAGCAATCCTTGGATGTGACTGGCCACTGTTTCCGTATTGCTTTTCCCCTCCTCACAGCTTTTTAACCATTGAACCATTTAACCCTTTGAGCATTTACGTATATAGTCATTTTATTTAGTCTTGGGCTACCCCCGTCATCAGCCCCCCAAGTCAGAGGTTTTTGGGAAATGAGCTCAAAGACTTTTGACTTTTATACGTGTATTTTCTTGCCTAAAGGCTTTAAGGGTTCGATGCTTGAAGGTTTGAAGGGTTGTAGGCAGTTATCATTTGAATTTTAAATAACTGACAATTGATTTGATTGATGTATGGCAGTTGATAGGGTGGCGGTTTTGCAGTAGTTACTGTTTTGCCATTATTACCCCTATTATAGTTTATTTTATATTTGCATATCCCATTTATTTACCCATTTTTCTTTGAAGAAACATTACTTTGCTTCCCTTTTTCTCTCCGGTATCCTTCTTTTTTCAAAATCAGGTCAGTTTCAACTTGCTTATTTTCTCTTTAATTGTTCATTGTGATGGGTGCTCGTAAGGATATGGCCAAATCCTTTTCTCGACTGACCCAAGAGGAAGTCGATTTATTTTGTATGGAATGGGGAATAGGGACAAAGTATAAACCGGTTGCACCGGCTTGCGATAAATCTATCAACGCCTGTCCTTCTGGTATGATTGCCTTGTATTGTCGTCATTTTGAGTTTTCAAATCTTCGTTATCCATTTTCAAACTTTGTCTTGAATGTTTTGGAATATTATCGGGTGTCTTTTGGTCAAGTTCATCCCCTTGGCATGGCTAGGGTTTTGCATTTCGAGATTCTGTGTCGGGCTTGTGGGTATGATCCCACTCTTTTAGCATTCCGTCGCTTTTTTCGGCTTGCTAAGAATGGTGATTGGTTCACCTTTGAAACCAGTCAAGTTGATACTTGTTTGATTTCGTCCATGGTTTCTACACTTGGGGTTTGGAAAGATCGGTTTTTCTGGGTGTCGGAGGAAATTGTTCCCTTCAAACTTGTTTGGAGACACCCAGATGATGTTCTGAACGAGCCGGAGCCCTTTGATTTCGAGATAAACACTCGCTTTTTAGAAATTCTTAGGGAGTGCCCTTCTAGGCTTCGTCCCTTCCCTGAGCATTTATTGGTGTTGTTGGGTATAAGTAAATTGTGGGAAAAGGCTAACCGGGATCCGGTGCTTATTAGAGATGGGAAGGGTATGCACTTATTCTTTTCTTGCTTTTTTGTTCCTTTCTATTTATTTGCTTATGTGTTTTTATATTTGTGTTGTAGCTATGTATGCCCTTGATTTTATCAAAAGCGATGATACCTCTGACGTTGTTTTTGATGATGTTGCTGCTACCCCTGACAAGAATGCTGTTGTCAAGGGCTCTGATTATAGGTTTGAGGGTTCTGGTTATGTGAATGTTCCGAATGTTAAAGGCTTCACCAAGGTTACTATTTCCAAAGGTTCTACTCGTCGTTCCCAACGTCATCTGAAAAATGTTGACCAACCTTCTGGTTCAGAGCCTATTGATGTTAGTGATGATATTGAGGCATCAGGGGATCAAGTTGTGGATGTTGGTAAGGGCAAGGAAAAGGAGTTGATTGTTTCAAGCAAGAAGAAGAAATTGGTTAAGAAGGGTGCCATTCCTGCTATTCAAGGCTCGTCAGCCAAAAGTGTTGAAAGCTTCGAGGGTTCAGAGGACATTTATGTGCCTAATTGGGGGGTTAAGGTTGGTGACAATTTTAAGGACCCCGCTGTTTGTGCTGAAGCCTTGGCTCATTTTGCTCCTCCCGGTGTTCGAGATGCCATATCTGAGATGGAGGGTGATCATCTTATCTCTAGGATGATGCTCAGTTCCTGCAACCTTTCTGCCTTTTTGGCTGAAGGTGTCACTTGCTTTGCTAAAGGGATGCGGGAATATGAAGAGGCCTCCAAGAAGAAGGAGAAAATGAAAGCTTCAATTGCTGCTATGAAGAAGGAGATCGATAGCTTTTCTGAGAAAGAGCTGGCTTGGAAGAAGAAAGAGGAGAAGTTAACAAAGAGGCACGAAATTGAGATGGGTGATCTCAAGAAGAGCTTTGAAGCTAGCTTACTGAAGCTGAAAACTGACCGGGAGGCCTTGGTCGTGCAGCGGAAGGCTTTTGATAAGGAGAAGGATGGTTTAAAGACTTTGGTTGCCCAAGCTGCCGGAGATAACCAATGGCTCATTGAGCAGGGTTTTCACCAGGTGGTTACCTAGCTCTTGCACTCTAAAGAATTTAACTCTGCTCTTGGTGATGTCTACACTAAACTGCTCAATCTGGGAAAGCACCAAGGTCTTATTGCGGGTTATAAGCTTCACGAGTCTGGTAATCCCTTGGAGAAGTCTCCCCAGTACCGTCCCGAGGCTTCGGATGTTTTTAAGAGTTCCGTTGAGCAAATGGAGAGGTTGTCCTACCCGTATGTGAGCCAAGTTGCTTCTTGCTATGGTAAGCCTCTCTCCGTTTTGCAGGAACTGAAGCCGGATGGTTTGAATGAAAAGTTATGTGCTGAAATGCTTAGCTCCCTTTCAAGGAAACGCTCCTACTCGGGAGATAGTGAAGATACTTTTCCTGGGGAATCCGATGCTCCGAAGGATGTTAGCCTGGAGGTTTCAGCTGTTGAGGATCTGGGTCCAAAAGCTAAAAAGGCTAAGAAGACTAAGAAGGCCAAAGGTAGCAGTTCTGGGGCTTCTAAGCCTTCTACCGATGCATGAATTCGTAGCTTTCTTAGCACTAAAAACAATTTATGTTTTGTAATGTTAACTTGAACAATATTAGGTTTTCAGGGACCCTTAAGGTTCCTGTTGGTTGTCTTTAAGGCCTGTATGGCCGTTTGAACAGTAGTTAAATTTGCAAGTTACTAGGACTTGCCCTAACTTGTGTTTGAAAGTCCTTTAGGGCTTTCTTTGATATGGTATGATGTTTAACTATTTTCATGTGTGTTATGTTTTTACATTTGTGCCTATTTTGTTAAGGCAGTTTGTTTGGCTTTAACCCTTCAAGCCTTTTGGCTGTCTGCTAGTAAGTTGAAGCCTTTGATGTTTCGGGTTGTTACCCTGGTGGCTTGAAGCCTTGAAGGCTTCTTAGTTTTGTGATCTGACTTAGTTTGTGTTTTTGTAATTTTTTGTCTAGATTTCCTTTGTCTTTATGTAACTTTGTCTTTGTTGAGTTTGTGCTTCCCTTATGTTTTTTATACCTTAAAGGGTTCAGTGCTGCAGACACCTAGCCTTGGTATTTTTAACAAGAAGATATAGCACCTATCCTTTTTATCATTTCTTTGGTTTTCATTTGACTCTTATTAGCCTGTTTGTTGATTATATTTTTAAGGCTTAGGGAACATTTGTTGTAGGCTGTTCACACCCGTCTATGAGACAATTTTATTTTTTTCTTAACAAGTCTCATGGAGTTGCATTGATTTAGGAACTCACCCCTTATATAGGCTCATTCGACCCTTGAACCTATTGAGCGATGTGGCCTGGGAGCTCATCCCCTTACATGGCCCTTGCCATGGAGTTTTTTGCTAGGTTCTCAACCTGATCTTAGGATAGAAAGACAAGTTTGATAAAACAACTTCATTCATTCAAGCAATACTTGCTTTTTACAAAAGGTATTCATAGTGTTGTTCGAAATACATTTTGATACAAACCAAACTTTCCTGTATAAACATGGAACCTTTTCAGGGTTTTGCCATTCCAATGCCTTGGAAGCCTTTTGCCTTCTGAATCTGCTAGCTTGTAGGATCCACCCTTGTGTGCTTCGAGGATGGTATACGGACCCTCCCATTTTGGGCCAAGCTTTCCTTGATTTTCCTTTTTGCTAGCTGCATTGTTTCTGAGGACCAGGTCCCCTGGCTTGAATCGTTCATTCTTGACTTTCTTGTTGTAGTAGGCTTCCATTCGTTGCTTGTATTTGGCTTCTTGGATTGCAGCTTGATCTCGTGCTTCCTCTAGGAGTTGTAAATTCAACATGGTCTCTTTTTGGTTTGTTTCGGGATCCATGTTGACGATTTGTTGGGTTACAACTCCTATCTCAGCGGGGATCACAGCCTCGGATCCAAATACCAAGCTATAAGGTGTTTTCTTATGGCTTGTTTTTTCGGTCGTTCTAATTGCCCATAGGACACTAGGCAATTCTTCAAGCCAGTTGCTTTCGTATCTTCCCAGTCTTGTCTTGATGCCTTCCACTATGCTTCTATTCGTCCTTTCAACTTGACCGTTTGATTGCGGATAAGCCACTGAGCTAAAGACCTGATCGATTTTGTATTCTTTGCACCAAACGCTGAAAGGCTTCTCAGCAAATTGCCTTCCGTTATCAGTGACAAGTACTCCCGGCAATCCATAACGGCAAATGATGTTCTCCCAAACAAAGTCAATGACCTGTTTTCCCGTAATCTTAGCAAGTGGTTTGACCTCGGGCCATTTGGTGAAATAATCTATTGCCACCAGCAAGAATTTTACTCCTCCTTTGCTTGGGGGAAATGGACCAACAATGTCCATTCCCCATTTATGGAATGGCCATGCCGAGGTTATCGGGACTAAGTCATGCTTGGGACTTTTTGGGATTGGTGCATGAATCTGGCAAGCATCACATTTCTTCAATTCTTCGGCTGTATCACGATGCATTGAGGGCCAGAAATATCCAAGGTTCATGAGCTTTGCAACCACCGACCTAGCTCCAAAGTGAGCTCCGCATACACCTTCATGAATTTCCTTGATCAAATACTTACTTTGCTCGGGACCGACACATCTTAGCAAGGGAGCAAGGTATCCCTTTTTGTAAAGGTTTTCTCCTTGTAGTATGTATTGCCTTGCCTTGATTTCAACCCTTTTAGCTTCTACTTGATCATTGGGTAATTCACCATTTTTAAGGAACTTTTTGAGGGGAGTCATCCAGTTTGGATCTTCTTCGGTAACTACATCTTGAACTTCCAATTCATCGATTGATGGGGCCTTCAACACTTCTACCAGCACCTTCTTGGTAAGGTGGGCGAAAGTGAGGGATGCAAGCTTACTTAAGGCATCAGCCTTTTTGTTTTGAGATCTGGGGATCTGTTTGATGTTGCAAGCTTGGAAGGTACTCATCAGTTCCTTGGATTTTTCTCTGTATTTTTTCATGTTGCGCTCTTTAGCTATGTAGCTATCATTCACTTGGCTTGAGACCAGCAACGAATCTGTGAACACTTCTAGCTTTTCAACCTTCATCTCTTTAGCCAGCTTTAGGCCAGCTATTAGTGCCTCGTATTCAGCCTCGTTATTGGTGGTCTGAAAATCAAAACGGAGAGCATATGTGAATTCCAACCCTTTTGGGTTGATTAAAATTAGCCCAGCCCCTGACCCTTCAACGCTTGAAGCCCCGTCGGTAAAAAGCTTCCAGGCTTCAGGGTTGGAAGGTTCAGTGGTGGTAGCGTTTACTTCAGTGATCGCTTGGTTTGGGACTTCCACAATGAAATCAGCCAAGACTTGGGCCTTGATAGCTTTTCTTGGGACATAGGTGATGTTATGTTCACCCAGTTCTATGGCCCATTTGGCTAATCGCCCCGAGTTTTCAGGTTTTTCAAGCACACTCTTAATAGGTTGGTCGGTGATCACTTGTATGGGGTGTGCTTGGAAATTCCTTCGAAGCCTTCTAGCTGTTTGAACTAGGGCTAGGGCAAGTTTTTCAAGGGGAGGATATTTCGTTTCAGCTAATTTTAAAGTTTTGCTGAAAAAATAAACGGGTACCTGGGCCTTGTCTCGCTCAATGGTGAGGACTGCACTGATGGCCTCGTCAGCAATTGAGAGGTACACCGATATTAACTCCCCAGTTTTTGGTGCCGCAATATCTGGTAGGGAAGCTAGATGTTGCTTCATCTGGTTGAAAGCTTCTTCAGTCCATTTGAAATCCTTCTTATCTGAGCAGTTCTTGAGCGTTTTGTAGAAGGGCAGAGATCTTTCGGCCAACTTTGAGGTAAAACGCTTCAAGGCTGCAAGCTTCCCGTTTAAGCTTTCAACCTCCTTCTTGGTTTTTGGTGGTTTGGTTTCAAGAACCGCTTTTACCTTGTTTGGGTTGGCCTTGATGCTTTGCTTCCCAACAATGTGACCCAAGAACTTTCCTTCTTCAAACCCAAATGAGCATTTTTCCGAATTAAGCTTCATGTTGACCTTTCTGAGATTCTTGAAAGTCTCTTGGATGTCATCGAGCATTTGATATTCCGTCTTGCTTTTAATTACCAAGTCATCGACATATGCCTCCATGTTCTTGCCAATTTGGCTACCAAAGGCTTTGTCAACGAGACGTTGGTAGGTTGCTCCGGCATTTTTGAGGCCAAAAGGCATCTTTTGATAACAAAAGATCCCTTTGTCCGTGTGAAAGGCTATTTTTTCCTCATCCTCTTCCTTCATGAGGATTTGGTGGTAACCTTTGTACGCGTCAAGAAAACATTTGAACGAGTAACCGGTGAGGGAGTCAACCTTGAGATCAATTTCCGGTAGTGGATAGCAGTCCTTAGGACAAGCCTTGTTAAGATCCTTGAAATATATGCACATCCTCCAAGAGTTGTCAGGTTTCTTGACCATAACTGGGTTTGCAACCCACGATTGGTACTTGACTTCTCGGAGAATGCCGGCTGATACAAGCTTTTCAACCTCTTGGCAGGCTGCCAGACTTCTCTCGGGTGCCAGGCTTCTTTTCTTTTGGACCACAGGCTTGACATCCGGTGGTATTCTTAACTCATGCTCGGCAATGTTCCGAGGGATCCCGGTCATATCTTCTGGACACCAAGCGAATACATCGCTGTAATGTGTTAGCAACTTTTCGAGGTACGAAAGGGTCTCTTGAGAAAGGTTTGGATTGACCCTTATTCTTTGTTCGGGGTACTTAGGGTTTATGACCAACCTTTGCCTGTCTTCTTCACTGTTTGAGCTTTCACCCTCAACCATGTAAGCTTCCTGAGAGGGTTGAAGGGTTGCTATGCCCCTCTCGGTAGGAAATTTGACTGTGCCATGGCCAACAGACACGGCCATGTAGAATGCACACTGTCCTGGTCTTCCGATGATCACGTCATAGCTTGAGGGGATGTTGATAACCACAAAGGTGAGCGGTTGGGTTCTTTCTTTCAAACCTTCGCTGAAACTTACATTAAGTGTCAGTTTCCCTAAAGGCTTGAGGGGTATATCGGCGATACCTTTTATAGAGGTTCCAGAGGGTTGAAGCCTTGAACGTTCTTCATTACTCAAACGGTTGAAGAACTTCTCGAACATGATCTCAGTGGCTGCCCCAGTATCTATGTATGCCCTACATGTTTGCAACGTTCCCACGGTAGCTTCTACCACAAGAGGGCTAGAGAGAGGGTCTTTCTCCGTTGGGGGGAAGCAGACACACTGAAGCTCCCAAGCTTCCAACCGCTGTCTTTTATGAGGAACCCTTACATCGAAATCCACCATGTTGACTTCCTTACCCTTTCCTTCAGCCATTTTGTCGCGGACTCCCTTTACCAAATGAGCGAGTTCTCCGGACTTAACAGCCTCTTCAATTCTTTTCTTGAGTTGGAAGCAATCATTGGTGTGGTGACCTTTTTCTTCGTGAAACTCACAGTATTGGGTGTAGTTCTTGTTTTTCCTGCTTTTGGGGAGAGGCCTAGGAGGCCGAAAGTTTTGCTTAACTTCTTCCGTTGCAAGGATTTCTTGAGGGGTCTTTGTGAGGGGAGTGAAACTTATGCCTTTCTCCCTGCTTGAAGGGTTCCGGCCTTCAGACCTTCGAAGGTCTGAACCCTTTGACCGCCTGTCATAGGAGTTGAAGTTTCCCCTTTTCCTAGCTGGACTATTGCTTCGCCAGCCGGATCCCCTTTTTCTTTGTTCTTTAATGTCTACCGCCTCCTCTCCCCGGATGTGGGCCTCAGCCCTTTCGAGGGCTTCTTCCAAGGTTTTGGGCAAGGACTTGTTGAAATCTCTTGTGAGATATTTAGAGGTGATGGCATTCATGAAACCAGCCACTCTCATTTTCTTATATGCCCCAACATAAGTCAGACCTTCCTTCTTGTATCGTTCAATGAACGCACGAAGACTTTCGTCATCCCGTTGTTTTATCTGGAAGATTACTGTTGCGTCTTTAACGTATCGCCTTTGCTGGGAGAAATTGGCCAGAAAACTCTTACTAAGATCGTCAAAGCTTCGAACGCTTTGAGCAGGTAAGTCGTTGAACCAGATTCTGGCTGATCCAATAAGGGTTTGCATGAACATTAGGTAACATTCAGTGTTTGACCATTTCTCTATCCTTGCTGCACCGGTGAAGATCTGAAGATGGTCCTCAGGATCTTCAGTCCCATCATACGTCCTAATGTGGGATGGCATCTTGATCTTTGCTTGGAAATCATAATCGGCTATTTGCTTTGAAAAGCATGAAAGGTTACTTGGCTTATATGGTTTAGCCAAGTCTTCTTCAGCCCTTGCATCCACATTATTGCCATTGCCGTTATTTCCCTGAGTGGCTATCACCTGATTAATAAAGTGTTGCCACGGGAAGTTGGCCATCATCTGGGTCATTATGTTGGGTATAAGGTTGAAGCCTTGAAGGCTTCCTGGGGCAACTGAGCAGTTTATTCCAAGGGGAGCGCTCATAACAGCACTTCGTGCCAAAGGGAGCACGGACAGAGCTTGTTCCCACGTGGTTGTTGTAGATGCTGGAAAGCTTGTTACTGGGGACTGTAGGAGCTGGTCAAGGGTTAGCTCATGTCCCAAAGGAGCACCACTATTAATCGGTTGGGAAGAGAAGATAGGATGCACCGTAGGATTTGTCATTGTGGATAGATAAGGGTGAGGGTTTGAAGGATTACTGGGACCAGCCTCATTTCTTGTTGTAAAAGGAGGGGGAGGTGGTCCGGGAGATAACCTTGGTTCAGGCTCATCATAGTCTAAACAAATCCTCACTCCTTTTTCTCTTTCTTTATTCACATGTTGGTTGAGGAGGGACCTCAACTCAAGGAAATTGTTGGCAATCCCTTCAGGGGTATGTTCAACACATGCTGGGGTGTCAGAGACACCGATATTGGGAGAAGGAACTCCGGATTTGGATGGAGTTGGTGTGTTGAAAGTGAGGAACTCGGGTGGGTGCGCTCCCCGGAGTTGAGAAAGAAGTTGGTATAGCCACATGGGCTTGGCTACTACCCGGGGTAGAGGTGTTTGGAATCTGATTTACTTCACCCGGGGATCCACTTTCAGACATGGTGATTTTAAGTGAAGACAGCTACACTACTAGGTCTTTCTGAGGAGAAATAGCGGCGTAGCCCCACGGTGGGCGCCAACTTGTTGATGCAACAAATAAGAGACCAAGGATGGTAGCTATGCTGGTCAGGCAAAAGGGTTGAAGGGTTCAACTTTGCCTAACGCAGGTCGTGGGGTCCCCCCACGTTTGCAAGACATGGAAGGAGGTTCACTAGTTTATTGTTGTTGTTTGCTGATGATCCTTCTCTGAAGTGTACTCAGATTCGGATGTGGGAGCAAACAGAATGTGTGTGTTGGATGTGAAAGTGAGTAACTTGCATAAAGCAAGTACTCGATATGAATGACCAGAGTTTAAGGAAACAGGCCTGGCCAAGAATGTCCCAACTCAGTAAATGAAGTGTCACTTATATAGGAGAAGACATCTCCCAAAGAGGCATTCATTTGACTAGTGTCCTTGCTTGCAGCGAGGGGCTTACCCTTTCGGGGGTTGAAGCCTTTTGACCCCTGGATAATAGCATGTGCTCTGCAGACCTGCGTTGCTTTTGCGGCTGTGGGTTGGTGAAGCAATCCTTGGATGTGACTGGCCACTGTTTCCGTATTGCTTTTCCCCTCCTCGCAGCTTTTTAACCATTGAACCATTTAACCCTTTGAGCATTTATGTATATAGTCATTTTATTTAGTCTTGGGCTACCCCCGTCATCAGTAAGATACCGAGGTCGTCCAAGGACACAAGAGCTTTTAGTACCGGTTTATCCTCAATGTCTAATCAAATCAAAAAGTTTAGAAAAAATGTTTTAAGCTAAGAAAAATAAAAACTAACTAAAATGCTGAAAAATAAAAATAAAAGAAAAAACAGATAGACAAGATGAATCACTTAGTTCCGACTCGTGTATAGTGTAACCTTTGATTATTTCCGCACTTTTGCACTTATTTAAGAGATTATCTTAGTTATTGTAGTAGGCCCCTCTTTTGAAGGTGACGTTACCCTCAACCCAGAAGTTTGAGTCAGCAAGGATACAATCCTAAAGGGTCGGATTATTGAAAGATAATTAATTAAGTTATTAATGCAAATTATGGTAGGCCCCTCTTTTGGAGGTGACGTTACCCTCGACTAAGTAGTCTGAGTCAGCAGGGATACAGTCCTAAATAGCCGGGTTATAGTATTAATAGTAGTTAACTTATGAGGGGATCAAAGAGTTTGGACACCCGCCATCCAATACCGTTAAGTATTGAAGGAGGACCTACTAAATTTGACCCAGGTCCATTGCAGGACCTCTAAACGCTGAACAATGGCAAGACTCTTACCAAACCGTTCCCTTAACCCCCGACCAGGTAGCCAACATACCTCCATATAGACCGTGGAGATATGAATGGTGAAAATATTTTATTTTATATAGACAGTAAAATAATGTCAAGACACCACGGACAAACGATAAGGAAGAATCACCTTCAACATAAGAAACTAGTTATTAAAGTCATTAATACAAAACCAAATAAAAAGTGCAAAAAGATTAGAAATAAAAAGTATTACACTAGACACTTGTCTTCACCAAGTGATGTAAGAGACTTAGGCAAACATGGCCTTGATTGTCAAGAACTCTTACGATCAATCTTGGATCCCGAGACGACTCACACACTCTATGATGGACAATGGATGATGGTGGTGGATGATGGTGTTATGGTGGTGGTGGGTGGTGGGTGAAGTATGAGAGAGGTGGTGTGCCAAGGGATGGTTTGAGCTTGAGCCAAGCACTCCTATTTATAGGCTGAACAGAAGCTCGGGCACGGCCCCGTGTCCAGTGGGCACGGCCCCGTGTCCAGTGGGCACGGCCCCGTGTCCACATCCTTCTCTTTCTTCATTTAATGCAGCTTGTCTTATTAGTTGACCACGCCCCCGTGTCCGCTGAGCACGACCCCGTGTGCAGAAGAATCTTTGTACTATGAAGATTTGCTTAGAATGTGCGAATCTTATAGTTGACCACGGCCCCGTGTCCGCTGAGCACGGCCCCGTGGTGGGCACTAGAAGCTTCTACAACTTTGTCTTTTCTGCTGACACTTGGGCACGCCCCCGTGCTGGCTGAGCACGGGGCGTGTTCAGTCTTCTGTCTTCTTTTTTTGCTTGGGAAGATGCTGTCGTGGGGTCGGGCACGTCACGTCTTGTTCTTTTTCTTGTATTTATGTTAGATTTTGATGTCTTTTTGCTTCTTTTGTTAATTTGAGCTCATTTAATCCTGAAAATACAAAAGGAAGACAAAAGCACACTTTTTCCAACATTAGTACTAAAAAAGGGTTAGTTTTATGCCACAACTGATGTAATTTATATGTTGCATTTTGCACACATCAAATACCCCCACACTTGAATCTTTGCTTGTCCTCAAGCAAAACTCTTTAATATGTGGCTATTTACACTCCCAAATGGAATGGGTAGAAAAGAAGGTTTTGGGCTTGTCATAGAGTGTCGGGATTTCAAAGATTCTTTATTTAGTTTTATTTTTATTTATTTACAATCCTATTCGTCATGATTTATTTAAAACTTTTCATAAGATAAATTACTTATTAGGGCATAACATGCCTTTGTAAAATTTTATTTATATACAAGTTCACATACCTCATGGGGATCACTCAACACTCGGCCGAAAATGTAATTTTGTGGATCACTCGAGAGCGGCATGGAACTTACTCCTACCATAGGCTTGCCAAGCAATCAATCCTCCTCCTTTTTAACTTATATACCTTTGTAAATATCAAGAGGACTTTGTGGGTGAAGGGTTAGGCTTGGGTTAAAGGTAGGTGGTTGGGTTAGTGGTTAGTGGTTAGTAGAAAAGGGCGAAAAGCGTAACAAGTGTCGGTTTTCGTAAGACTTTTTATTTTTGTAACTTTTATTTTTATGAAGCTACTTTTCAAACAAAGTTATTTTTGATAAACTTGTTTGTTTATTTGCTTTTGCTTCATAATCAACACACATTTTTTTTTATTTTATTTATTTATTTATTTATTTTTTAAAGTCATATGAGAAACCGAGCTAGTTACTAAAACAAAGGGTTAAAAATGAAAAAGGTTTTGGTGGGTAAAAAGGGTGTTTGGTTTGGGTTATGAAATGAAAAGGTTTAGGCTCAAAGGGGCTAACTAGGGGGATTTTTGGGTAGGTGGTAAAAAAAAAAGAAAAATAATGGTGTAGAAATAAAAAGGGTTAGTCCTAATGCCTCCATCATTTACTTACTCGGGTTTAAGTTGGTAAGGACCGGGAATGTATCGTCGTGGCAAGTTCTAGAGTCGTAAGAACCAAGCGGCTATTCACACAAGAAACGAAAAATGAGCATTTAGTTTAATGATATGTAATTGTTTGCTCAATAAAGGCTCAAAACTCACTTTTGTGGGAATGGGTTTTTATGTGATCAAGTATATATAATTAAATTTTAACTAAGCTTGTCATGCCTTTTCATAATTTCCTTATGTTGGTTCTTTTTATCACGACGCTATCGGTTGTAAATTTGTAAAAATATAACCTTTTTGAGAACTTGAATTTCCGAGTTAAACCTAGACAAGTAAAAAAAATGAAAAAATTTTGAAAAAATTTGGGGTGATTAGCGGTTCCAATAGAGTTTTGTGTAAGGCTTGTATTTAGGACTTGCAAGATTCAAGTTTTTAGCATCCCCCCCCCCCACACTTAAATTACACATTGTCCTCAATGTGTCCCAAAAATAAGTTTTTAGGTTGATTGAATGCGTAAAAAGGTGTAAAAAGCAAAAATTTTGTGTTACTGGGCGCTGAACACGACCCCGTGTTATCCGGGCACGGCCCCGTGTTCAAGTGCCAGTAACAAAATTAAGTCAAGAGAAACAGAAGCCTGGACACGGGGGCATGTTGGGTGAACACGGCCCGTGTCCAGTTACCTGAACTGGGTCTTTTCTGCAGACTGTGCAGCACGGGGCCGTGTTGGGCGGACACGGGCCATGCCGAACTTACTGTAAACGAAGAATTTTGTCGGACGGTTCTGTTTTCCTGCATGGGGTGCTGGTCCAAGTTTCCCTTGTATCCTTTGCCATCTCAAGTGTGTTTTATTCATTTCAACACCATCCAAACACCAAATTTAACTAAAACCATCATTCATTGAATCTTAGAGAATTACATAATAGTCCTAAAATTAAAATATTACATAGTTAGGTCAAAGGAACACAAGAAATCTTAATCCAAGAAGTTCTAGCCTACTATTTATTCTACTAGCAAAACTTCCAAAAAGATAGATCTCTCGGTTAAAAGTGGCTTGACAAACTTCTTTCTCCGGGTATGGGTTCCTCACACGTCGGCGAGCCACTCTTCGATCTCCCTAGGGAGAAGAAAAGCGGGCTCATGAGCATTGGTTTGAGGAGGTGCAACTTCCACCGGGATTTCTTGGAGTTCTTCAAGAGGAGGTTCCGCCGGAATGTCGTCCCAACCGGTAGGATTTTGGATTCCAAGTGCGAGGTTCCAATCCTCTTGAGGGAGGATTGGTTCCATGGGAGGTGTTACAAGAATGTTTAACCTCTGGTGCAAGAGGTTTATTTCTTGAAAACTGTTTTCCAACCCCACCGAGAGATAATTTATACGGTCTATGAGGACCTCCTCCACCGAAGTCATCTCGTCAAGGGCTTCGCGTAGCGCCATTACGTATCTTACGAGAGTTGCTTCAATCGATGGCCTCCTCTCCCGTCGACTGTTCCTTGAGTGCGCAGAAGAGGTTCCGCTGTTTTGGCTAGACATTCTACGAAAACATACCAAAAATAGTTTGTTTTAATGAAACAGTACAACGGACACGGCCCCGTGCTCAATGAGCACGGCCCCGTGTTCAACTTTCTGCAGATTTTTACAACAAGGAATCTTGGGGTTTTAAATTATTTTCTTAACTTATGAAGCTTTTTTGAGCAAAAATAACTTAAAACAATGTTGTGTAACTTATTTTTAATAAGATTCCTTGAACAAAAATTCAATAAACATCACAATAAAGCTTGAAATCAAGCTTTAATGGAGTTGTTGGTGCAAGAAAGATGAAGAAGAAGGTAATGGGTAAAAGAGGAAAGGACAAGATGGTTGTTAGAATCTTCTTTTAGAACATACCTAGGATGGAATGTTAGAAAATCCTTTCAAATCTCTGTCCCTGGATGGTCCAAATGTGCAGGATTCTTGGCTGCATTTATAGAAAACGACAGCATGCTGGACACGGCCCCGTGTCGGCTGGACACGGCCCCGTGTGCAGGCAAGATCCTGACACGTTTTGTCCGTATTCTGACAAAAGTCAGAAGGGAATCTTTCGGTGGACACGGGGGCGTGTTGACCTGGGCACGGCCCCGTGTCGGAAGGCTGTTTTATGAAGTGTGTCTATTTTTAAGGAACTTTTCCGGATCGGGCGGTTCCTTACTGGATGGAACAACCCCAAAGTGCCTAAGATACCTTAATTGTTCTAGATTGAGACGAGAACGCAAGAGGTTGTCGGTGAGGGTGATTCCTATGCTATATGTAGGTGGACAAGTCCAACCCTTTTTCGGGCTCTCGTTAAAGAAGGTGTATGTCGAATCGCTCAGGTCTATGTATGCATCAAACGAAGTTGATGGGGAGTCCTTCACGGCACAATCGACACAGGGACGACTATCGCTCAAGTCCTCACTAGAGTTAGAAGTATCATCGGAAACAACGAAGTTGTTTGAATGCGGTTCCAACCCTTCTTCTTGGCTATTGTCTTGGAAAAGATTATTGAAATCTTTTCTAAGTTCTTTTAACCAATCAATAATTAGATCTTCTAGTTGAAATAACTCATCGAGAAGCATTTCTCCTAGAAAATCTGGTTGGGAGCATTCGAGGGAGAGATAGGGATTATTTTTACTTTCGCCCCTCTTAAGGATACTAGGAAACGATGGGTCTATATAGTGGGGTTTATAATTTAGAAAATAGCATTCTAATTCCTTATGGTTACCACCACATAATTGACACCACATAGTACCATAAGAGTGCCGAAAGTAAAAAGTAACAGTATCACTCATGTTTGTGTCAGAAATTACCAACCGTCGGGATCTTACGGTTCTCTTTTCAGAAACTGAAACTTGGGCACGGGGGCGTGTTGAGTGGGCACGGCCCCGTGTTCAGCTACTGTCTGACTTAAAACAGGATTGCCAGTTCCAATGACTGGGCACGGGGCGTGTTCAGCGGGCACGGCCCGTGCTGAGTTCTGCAGAAGCTGAAAAATTAAGAAAAATCCTAAAAAAAAATTGAAAAATAAGAAAAACGATTAGGCCGTTGATTCCTAACTTACTTAAAATCCTTGTGTCCCCGGCAACGGCGCCAAAAAATAGATGGGTGTCGAGTGTTATATATATTAGGTGTATATTTTAAGCCCCTTTAACACTTTTTTAGTCAAGTTTTAAGTTTATAAAACACGATATTTACTAACACTAGACACACATATGAGCAAGTGCACCCATCGTGAGCGTAGTATAGTGTTGGTAAAATACCGAGGTCATCCAAGGACACAAGAGCTTTTAGTACCGGTTTATCCTCAACGTCTAATCAAATCAAAAAGTTTAGAAAAAATGTTTTAAGCTAAGAAAAATAAAAACTAACTAAAATGCTGAAAAATAAAAATAAAAGAAAAAACAGATAGACAAGATGAATCACTTAGTTCCGACTCGTGTATAGTGTAACCTTTGATTATTTTCGCACTTTTGCACTTATTTAAGAGATTATCTTAGTTATTGTAGTAGGCCCCTCTTTTGAAGGTGACGTTACCCTCAACCCAGTAGTTTGAGTCAGCAAGGATACAATCCTAAAGGGTCGGATTATTGAAAGATAATTAATTAAGTTATTAATGCAAATTATGGTAGGCCCCTCTTTTGGAGGTGACGTTACCCTCGACTAAGTAGTCTGAGTCAGCAGGGATACGGTCCTAAATAGCCGGGTTATAGTATTAATAGTAGTTAACTTATGAGGGGATCAAAGAGTTTGGACCCCCGCCATCCAATACCGTTAAGTATTGAAGGAGGTCCTACTAAATTTGACCCAGGTCCATTGCAGGACCTTTAAACGCTGAACAATGGCAAGACTCTTACCAAACCGTTCCCTTAACCCCCGACCAGGTAGCCAACATACCTCCATATAGACCGTGGAGATATGAATGGTGAAAATCTTTTATTTTATATAGACAGTAAAATAATGTCAAGACACCACGGACAAACGATAAGGAAGAATCACCTTCAACATAAGAAACTAGTTATTAAAGTCATTAATACAAAACCAAACAAAAAGTGCGAAAAGATTAGAAATAAAAAGTATTACACTAGACACTTGTCTTCACCAAGTGATGTAAGAGACTTAGGCAAACATGGCCTTGATTGTCAAGAACTCTTACGATCAATCTTGGATCCCGAGATGACTCACACACTCTATGATGGACAATGGATGATGGTGGTGGATGATGGTGTTATGGTGGTGGTGGGTGGTGGGTGGTGGGTGAAGTGTGAGAGAGGTGGTGTGCCAAGGGATGGTTTGAGCTTGAGCCAAGCACTCCTATTTATAGGTTGAACAGAAGCTCGGGCACGGCCCCGTGTCCAGTGGGCACGGCCCCGTGTCCACATCCTTCTCTTTCTTCATTTAATGCAGCTTGTCTTATTAGTTGACCACGCCCCCGTGTCCGCTGAGCACGACCCCGTGTGCAGAAGAATCTTTGTACTATGAAGATTTGCTTAGATTGTGCGAATCTTATAGTTGACCACGGCCCCGTGTCCGCTGAGCACGGCCCCGTGGTGGGCACTAGAAGCTTCTACAACTTTGTCTTTTCTGCTGACACTTGGGCACGCCCCCGTGCTGGCTGAGCACGGGGCGTGTTCAGTCTTCTGTCTTCTTGTTTTGCTTGGGAAGATGCTGTCGTGGGGTCGGGCATGTCACGTCTTGTTCCTTTTCTTGTATTTATGTTAGATTTTGATGTCTTTTTGCTTCTTTTGTTAATTTGAGCTCCTTTAATCCTGAAAATACAAAAGGAAGACAAAAGCACACTTTTTCCAACATTAGTACTAAAAAAGGGTTAGTTTTATGCCACAATTGATGTAATTTATATGTTGCATTTTGCACACATCAGGAGATAAGCAAGAAATCTTGAAGATCCTCAAACAAGTCAAAAGAGAAAGCGGAAAAAGAAAGAGAGCTTGGCCAAAAACTATGGTTTCCAAAGGCTATGTGTACCCATTAAATGCGACGGGTAAATGTGCCCACCAACTGACATGGAGGTCCACTTAGCAATTTCCACATCAAGTGGGAGAAACTGAATCGACAATGCTGCGCACATGTAAAAGGTGAAAAGGCGACTGATGGTATGTGCGTCATGCCCCCAATCGTGTCAATCTCCTATCAATAGTACCAGACATTCTTCACCAGTGTCAGACGTCACATCAAGTTCACCTAACCACACACAAGTTACATCTATGAAATTCAACTTCTTGCCAAACCCACCAATTTCTCAATTTTTCGACACACACGCTTTTTTAGCGCGCACTCGCCGGTGTGCACTTTTTGGACACGCACGCACTAGTGTGCATCCCTGCAATGCGCACATGCCAATGTGCACCTCTTCAACACACATATCAGCAGAGGTCAAGAAGACAAAACACTCATTTAGTCAAGAGTTCCACACGCTCACTACCGCAGGCAAAAGAACCTCTGGAGTGGGGGGCTTGAAGGGGTATTGTCCCAAATGTCGCGCAAGCAACAGCTAAGCGCATGCGCAGGTAGGACCATACCCATACTTAAACTAAAAAAACTAAGCTGGTTCTGAAGTTTCCTTTGCAAGTCACTCCCGCGGGTACGCACCACTATTCCAGCTAGCAGAAGACAACCAGTAGAGACTGTACTACACTTCACAGCAGCCTGCGGCTAATTAGCGTATGCAAGGCTCTATGCTAATTGATCCCCATGACAATCTATCGTGTAGGGGACAAGATCTCACTGCTCCATGATCTCTACTAACAACTGATGACAGATGAGACAACAAGTATATCTAAAAAGCGATGTGTAGCCAATCACAGTGCATTGACCTACTCCCACCTCTGCGCACACTACATGTTGTGTCACATGGGACCAAATGGATATTCCCTTGAATGTGACGTCTAACCCATGAGCCCATCAGCCCATTTTCCATCTCCAACCCCCCGACTATAAATACCAACCTCTACCAACGGTATAATGATCAAATTTCTCACTCTCTCACTCTTAACACACTCTTGTTTCTTTTTCCCTTGAAAGAACAATTATATTTATTCTCACACCAGAACCTGGTTAAGAGAAGAACGCCCCATTCTCCTCTTATCGAGTAACGATGTTTTGTTTTGCAGATCTCAGAGGAAGTTCATCAGTTTACTACTACGATCCAGAAGAGAGATTGAAAATACCCCATGTCAATACTACCGTAATGTTCTATCCCATGTGTGTTAGAATTGGTGTTTCTTCACAAAGCAACCTCTATACATAGAGGTGTGTAACAACATAACTGCCTCAACTAACAAGGTAACCGTCTCTCTCTAAATCTATACATACAAGCTCTCAAACTATAAACATTACTCTCCAATAGGGCTGGCAATTCTGACACGAACACGATAACACGACACGAACCTACACGAAGTTAACAGGTTTTGTCACACCCCAACCGATGGCGGAATCATCGGGGCGTGGCACTGAGCGAAACAGATTGTCCAGAAGTTTCCATAGCAATTATCAATACTATTCAATTTAAATTAATACGTCCCATACCGTATCTCAAATAGTAGATCAATTATTACAGACAAAAATATAGGCAAATATTCTGTTCCGACAACTCAGATTTAAATAGACAGTAATTGTTTATCTGCTTCTAGGGACCCTTGATTCGTTATCTACAGACAACTATTTGTTGGGCTCTAAAGCTTTATTCTAGCTTCAAATTCCTACCACATATGCATCCTAAGCACCTGTCACATACGTTAAAATAAAGTCAATACACAAAATGTAAAGGTGAGCATACAAGTTTGATAATAGCATATAGAGTTTGAATTCGTTTACGCATAACCAACACGTACACATAGTGAAATGAAGCATGTTAGTTATCGACAGAGATCCATCGATACCAATGACTGCGGGTTGACTGCCTGAGGCAGTTCGCAATACATGATTACCACCGTAATCCATGCAAGTAATAATCCTTAACAACCCCCATGTGAACGGGTGCTGAGTCCAAACTATAGTACTATCGTTGCAAAGGCAGGTAGACAGCATTCCATGTGTAAACATAACAAACAAGCATTCATAAGCCACGTATAACATGCATTATCGGTTAGCGTTCAAATAGTATTGAGTAGTGTGATCGTTGTAGTTTGAATATTCGTAACGTATGTAACACCCAAAAGTGCATAAAGCAAAAAGGGATCGAGTATACTCACAGCGATTAATGGATTGAAGGGAGCGCTTAGCGAGTAAGGTTAGCCTGAATAGATTCGGTAGCATAACGATAAGTGAAGCGTAAAACGTTACAAAGTATGAAAGGGTCGGATAGTGAGTCGATCGGATGGTAATCCGATCGGACAGCAATCCGTGCGGATAACAATCCGTTCGGGTGGTCATCCGGTCGGACAGGGATCCGGTCGGACGACGATTCGAGTGGATTGTTTCTTCCTATAAGAAGTATGTGTTTGTGTATGATGACTTGACTTTTGAAGTTTTCGTTGTAGTATTTGAAAACATTGAAGTATCTTTACCTTTCAGGTCGGTCGATCGAACGGTCGTTCGATCGGCCGGCTATCCGATCGGTTAGGTACTTCAGTAAATAGGTTCTCAGCAGGATGTCACCTGATCGGACGGCTGTTCGATCGGGTGGCACTCCAAACACGTTGAACATATTGAAAATCGACTAAGTGTTGAAGCATAGTATCTCATGATCCGAAGAGTAATCCAATCGGACGGTAGTCCGATCGAACAGAAGTTCGTTCAATACTCTCTTCAATGAATTGCTCAAGTGTGGGACCATGTGCTAGCCGATTGGCTGGCCTGGTCGATCGGCTGACTGTCCGATCGGCTGGCTGTCCGTTCGGACAGCAATCCGATCGGTCAGCATCCTGACCTGGTCGGCCTGTTCGTCTAACACTTGGCTGTTCTGGTTTGTTTGTCGTTATATCGAGGTATTTTGACAACGAGTCGAACCATAGAACTCTCGTTCTTATTTGTTTCTCCTGCTCGGACAGGAATCACCCAAATCTGGCCGGGAACTATTCGGAACGGAGTTTAACGTTTATCCCGAGGTCGGTTAACCTTGTGAATAGAATCCGGACCTTGAGCCATACAACCACCGAAGTGATTTGTAAACCGGCACAGGCCCCGTTTCTATCGGTTGAAGGCGTTGAGTGTAAAAGAGTTGAAAGAAAGTTGGAATATTCCTCTTTCAATCCTTTCTCACCGAGTATATGTTTAGATCTACTAAAGATCTTTGTTTGTTTATGTGGAAATCGGCTAGATCCAAGCTATTCTTGGTGGATTGAGGCCAAATCATGAAGTTCTTCAAGAACCCATGATGACATCATCCTAGAACACTTGAATCTTGATGATTTCATGGTTAAAAGTTAAGATTTGAAAGATAGTAAGGTGTAGGAGTGTGTATAGATCAAGAAAGTACAAGATTTAGGATGAAATCTTACCGGAATCGAGGAGAATCTGCGAAAAGATGGGCTGAGCGTGCTGGTCAGTCAGAGGTTTCCAAAAGTAGAAAGAATGACAATGACAGGGGTATTTATAGGATGCCAAAAGGGGTAAGTGCCGGCCGATCGGCCAGGCAGCTTGATCGGACAGCAGTCCGTTCGGCTGGCTGTTCGATCGGCTGGGAGCCTAATCGATCAGTCGCACTTTTCGAGTGTTTCGCGCGATGATTTTTGATATTTCGATCGTGAGCGGTTCGATTCGATAGGGTTTCCTAGTCAAATTACTTTCAGTCTCAACTACTAAATATCATAGTTCGATTGTGATTCGTGTTCGAGTTCGATTTCGAGTTTCAATTGAGTTTGATTGCGTTTCGATTGATTACCACAACACAACATAAATAAACAGGCACAAGTAACACGTAAAGCACACACACACGTATACAAATAACCAAATTCGCGTATTTCGAGTTGGGAGTGCGATTACCATTCGATGTCGATTTGATTTATCATGGTTTGATTATCAGTTGGTTAACTTTATCGCATTGTTACTTCCTATAGTTCACAGTCGTAAGTCGATTAGATAGCGATTAACACACGTCGATTTTAGCAATTAACAACACTTACTCCACATAATATAATTAAAATAAAGAAACTTCTACAAGTCAAATCCGTACAACAGGTCGTTGACTTTGACCTTGACTTTGACTTTGACTTTGACTTGTGAAAACACGGGGTGTTACAGCCTCCCCTTGTTTAGGGAATTTCGTCCCAAAATTAAGCTGGAAGCTGTACGACACCGCGAATCACGTTTGAGAACTTTTCTGTTCGAACCGGTTTTGACTCCGAAATGATTGCGAACCGAGCGTGTGACGTGCGGAATCCGTACACGAACATGACTGAACACACGAGACGTAATACAATCGGTGATTCTATTGATTGATATAAAATCGTACAACGCACATGAATCACGATGTTACTTTCTCTCTCTAGCTTCTTTCTTTAAACAATTGCGGGTACTTCTCCTTCATGTCGCTTTCGAGTTCCCAAGTGAACTCTGCGCCTCGTTTGCGTTCCCATCGGACTTTCACAACAGGAATGCGCGAGCGTCTGAGCTGCTTGGTTTGGCGATCCATGATTTCGACAGGCTTTTCCACGAAGTGTAATGTTTCGTTCACTTGCAGATCATCGAGAGAAACGTGTAAGTTGTGGTCGGCTAGGCACTTTCGGAGGTTTGACACGTGGAAAGTCGGGTGGACATTACTCAGTTCCTCCGGTAGTTCGAGTCTGTAGTCGACTTTTCCGATCCTTTCCAGAATCTTAAAAGGTCCAACATATCGAGGCGCGAGTTTTCCCTTTTTGCCGAATCGAACTACACCCTTCCAAGGTGATACCTTGAGGAGTACGTAGTCACCAACGTCAAATTCACGGGGCTTGCGCTTTTTATCGGCGTAACTTTTCTATCGATCCTGATCCTTCACCAGATTGTCTCGAATTTGGAAAATTTTGTCTGTCGTTTCTTGTAATAACTCAGGACCGGTTAATTGCGAATGACCGATCTCGTGCCACACAATAGGCGATCGACATCTTCTTCCGTATAATGCCTCGAATGGTGCCATTTGGATGCTACAATGATAGCTGTTGTTATACGAGAATTCGACTAACGGCAGGTATTTATCCCAATTACCACCGAAGTCTAAGACACACGAACGGAGCATGTCTTCAAGAGTACGAATCGTTCTTTCAGTCTGACCGTCGGTTTGAGGGTGGAAAGCGGTACTTAGATTAAGCGATGTACCGAGTGCCGTTTGAAACGTTTCCCACAGTCGCGAGGTAAACCGAGCATCACGATCAGAAATGATGTCACGAGGCATCCCATGATTACAAATGATCTCGTCGGTGTAGATTCGGGCTAATCGTTCTACCTTGTAGTCTTCTAGTATCGGCAGAAAGTGAGCTGATTTAGTCAAACGGTCGACCACAACCCAAATACTGCCGTGGCCTGATGACGTGTGCGGTAGCTTGGTTATAAAATCCATGGCTATACTTTCCCACTTCCACATGGGAATTGGTGGTTGCTCAAGTAAGCCAGAGGGTCTTTGATGTTCGGCCTTCACCCTAGCACAAGTTAGGCATTTTCCGACGTAGAGAGCGATATCCCTTTTCATACCCGGCCACCAGTACTTATAACGAAGATCCTGGTACATATTGTCGGCACCGGGATGAATAGAATACCGGGATTTGTGGGCTTCGTCCATCAGAATCTGTCGCAAGTTGGTTCGTTTGGGAATCCAAATTCGGTCCAGAAAGTGGAATATCCCATTTGATTTGCTCACAAGCTGGGCTCCATCGTGGTAGATTCTTTCTTTCTTCAGAGTGCGTTCGTTAAAAAACGCATGTTGAGCATCGCGGATGAGGGTTTCGAGATCGTGTTGGGCTTGAACATTACGAGTGCTAAGCAGATAGCTTCGTCTGCTAAGTGCGTCGGCAACAACATTTGCCTTGCCTGGGTGATAATGGATCTCACAGTCGTAATGGTTGAGAAGTTCTACCCAGCGGCGTTGACGCATATTAAGTTCCTTCTGATTAAAGATATGTTGCAGGCTCCTATGATCGGTGAAGATCGTATACTTGGTACCATACAGGTAGTGTCGCCAAATCTTTAATGCAAAAACAACTGCGCCTAGCTCGAGATCATGGGTTGTATAGTTCTTCTCGTGGATTTTGAGCTGACGAGATGCGTAAGCTATAACCTTGTCCCGCTGCATAAGGACACAACCAAGACCAAGGTTGGAAGCATCACAGTAGATAATGAAATCGTCGTTTCCGTCGGGCAATGTGAGAACAGGAGCATTGCAGAGCATGTGCTTGAGGGTTCGAAAGGCAGACTCTTGTTCAGTTTTCCAACCAAAAGGCTTGTCTTTATGCGTGAGAGAGGTAAGTGGCACAACAATCTTTGAGAATCCTTCGATGAATCGTCGATAGTAGCCCGCTAGTCCGAGAAAAGAGCGGACCTCAGACGGGTTCTTAGGCGTAACCCAGCTCTTGACAGCTTCAATCTTCACAGGATCGACGTGAATGCCTTGACTATTAACAATGTGACCCAGAAATTGAACTTCCTCCAACCAAAATTCACACTTGGAGAACTTGGCATAGAGTTGGTTCCCCTGGAGTAACTCGAGAACCAAACGTAGATGTTGCGCGTGTTCGGCTTTCGATTTGGAATAGATCAAGACGTCGTCAATGAATACGATGACGAAACGGTCGAGATATGGTTTACACACGGGATTCATCAGATCCATGAAAACTGCTGGTGCATTGGTTAAACCAAAAAGCATAACAACGAATTCGTAATGACCGTATTGGGTGCGAAATGCGGTTTTGGGTATATCCTCCTCTTGTATATGCAGTTGGTGATATCCTGAACGTAGATCGATCTTCGAGAAACACGTAGCGCCTTATAGTTGATCAAACAAGTCGTCGATGCGAGGTAGGGGATAGCGGTTCTTGATAGTTAACTTATTCAATTCCCGATAGTCGATGCACATCCTGAACGACCCGTCCTTCTTTTTGACGAAAAGGACTGGCGCGCCCCAAGGAGAGGTGCTCAGGCGAATGAAGCCTTACTCAAGTAATTCCTGGAGTTGGGTTGAGAGTTCAGGCATTTCGGATGGCGGGAGTCGATAAGGAGCTTTAGCAATAGGATTAGCACCAGGAATGAGGTCGATACGAAAGTCGATATCACGACTTGGTGGTAAGCCTGGAAGATCATCAGGAAACAGATGAGGAAATTCACGAACCACAGGAACGTCTTTCACTTCCTTCTTCTCTTTCTTTTCCTTCTCCGCTACTACAATGTTTGCCAAGAAAGCTTTGTATTCCTTGCGGAGATACTTGTTAGCTTGGACACATGACATGAGCTTGAGACCTTCTGAAGTAGTATCACCGTATACACACAATAAATCACCATTCGCGAGCGAGAATCAAATCATTTTGTCAAAGCACACAACTTCAGCATCGTTTTCGCGTAGAAAGTCCATGCCTACTATGACGTCGAAACTTCCGAGTTGCGTCGGAATGAGGTCGATTGGGAAGATGTGATTGTTGAGTTCAAGAGTACAATCACGGATAACAGAATTGACGGCGACGGTTCTTCCAGTAGCGACTTCAACATCGAATGTCGAGGAGAGTTGGGAGCGTTTACGACTAAGGAGTTTCTCGAATTCGAACGACACAAAGCAATTATCGGCTCCAGTATCAAACAAACAGGAAGCATAAATACCATTCACAAGTAACGTACCATTGACCACGTTGTTGTCGGCCTGGGCTTGGCGCACGTTGATCTTGAAAGTTCTGGCGCGTGCAGCCTGTTGTTGTTGTTGCTGCGGTTGTTGCTGGTGTTGCTGCTGCTGTTGAGGCTGTTGCTGTTGGGGCTCCTGTTTCACGACCCTGTTTGGGCACCTGTTGGCGAAATGGTTCGGGTCGCCACATGCGAAGCAGGCTCTGGCTTTGACTGCGGGTGCCGGAGGAGCTTGTTGACCCTGTGGGGCAGTGAGTAGAGCTTGATGAGCAGGAGCTTGTCGAATACGGCAGTTGGCAGTAAAATGACCGTACACATTGCAATGAGCACAAAAACGGCAAGCAATGGCAGTTGGGTGATGGTAGGTACAAGTAGGGCAGAGCGGATGTGGCCCAGTGTATGCACGCTTAGCAAGAGGTGCATTGGCCACAGGCGCTGCCACTTGGCGCTGTTGAGCTGGTACTGATTGAACTGGTGCAGCAGTGATCGCACAGTTCTTGTTGCTGGAGCTGTTCTTTCTCTTGTTCTTCCTCTTGTTGCTCGATGAGGTGGGTTCAACAGTCGGTGCGGTGGCGGTAGCTTGATGCAGATGCTTCGAAGTCTTATCCCAGACGCCAGCCTTAACCCGCTTGTCGTTGATTTCAGCGGCCAGTAAATAAGTTTCCTCGATCGTCGTAGTCTTAGCCGCTTGCACGAAATCAGCAACGCAGTCGGGCAGGGCCCGGATGTACTTCCTGATTGCCACGTCTGGAGTCTTGACTTGATCGGGACAGATAATGCTGAGCTGTTTGAAACGAGCAGTGAGACCAGCATTGTCACCATCCTTTTGCTGTATGTGCCAAAATTCATCTTCTAGCTTTTGACGTTCGTGAGGAGGGCAGAATTCCTCTAGCATAACTTCCTTGAGCTCGTCCCACGACAGACCGTAGGCTGCATCGTTCCCTCGCTTGTTCCTCTCCGCCGTCCACCAGTCTAGTGCACGGGACTGGAAAACGCCGGTAGCATTCAGAGTACGGAGGTCATCAGGGCAACCACTCTGTCGCAGAGTAACCTCAATGGAATCAAACCAGTGAAATAGTGCAGTGGGACCTCCCTCGCCAGTGAATTCTTTTGGTCCACACGACTTGAATTGCTTGAAACTGAAGGTCTTTGTGGTAGCCTTAGGAGCTTCGGTTCTCGATTCCTCGGATGATTTGCTGGCATTCTCATAAACATCACTAACGAAAAGATAGCGATGATGGAAGCAAGGCGTTTGTCTCTCTTTTCTTGACGAGAAAGTGCGTGATGGGATCCAGACGACATTGTCTGCAATAGACATCGCCACGGAACTCAACACATTGTATTCGAATCTCACCTCACATGTCTACCACTTACTAAAGCTCAGGAACACGTATATTCACGTAAACACATAACACATAGGGCACAAAATTACATATACACATAAGCACGTAGGGCACATAATCACATAACACCCAAGCATGTCAAGCACTGAAGCAAAGAAACACATACGAATTTAATCACTAGAGGTAGTCAGAAAACAGAAACCTATTATTCGAAGTCGGCGATTGCTCGAGAATAGCGTAGTATAAGCGTACATCGTAGCATAAAGTCGTCCAAAGTTTCGCGATTTGTTATCGATGTGTAGTGTGTTGTGTGAGTAGAAAAAGCAAGGGCGTTAGATCGAACTAGTGATACCTCAAAACGTTAACAAGTAAGCATGAAACACACAAAAACACGTAAAATCAACGAATCATCAAAGTCAGCAATTGCGGCTTAGAATCAAAACACATAAAATTCGAGATGTAGATTGTCTGCGGCTAGTAGACTTTGACTAACCAAAGCGATTCAACTATTCGCAAGGACTTGTTATCTACGTCTGACTTTCAGGACTGTGTCCTTGCCTCGATTCTTGGGCGTTTGGCACACATCCCGTTAGTCGTGTCGCGACTTCAGGTCGTTGGAGTCCGTTGAGACTTTGGTGAGAGTCTTGTAAAATGTGCGGAACAAGTCGTCAAGGTTAGGGTTTCACCCCTAGCTCAACAACTTCGTCCCTGTTTTTGATAAGATAGAGGAGATTATTCATCAAAATATGGATTTCACTCCTGATTTGGTATAATTCCCCCGTTGAACAAGCGTTCGTTATTTGAAAAAGGAGGAAGAAATCATCGATAAGTTGATAAGACAGCATTAGTTCAAGCATTTTAGTCAGGAGTTTGTGGTTTTCACCCCTAATCTCGACTTTATCGCCTATTCATAGTTGTAAATTCGAGTGCAGTGATAGTGTAGCATAAACGAGAATAGCGAGAAGTAAGCTCGTACGTAATCCCTACTGGTTATGCACAAGTCGGTCTGTCGATTCCTAACTATAGACTAGGTTTCTAAGACACCGACCCGGACTAGGTCGAGTCTTGCCTAATTCCCTATAGTTATGGCTCTGATACCAATCTGTCACACCCCAACCGATGGCGGAATCATCGGGGCATGGCACTGAGCGAAACAGATTGTCCAGAAGTTTCTATAACAATTATCAATACTATTCAATTTAAATTAATACGTCCCATACCGTATCTCAAACCGTAGATCAATTATTACAGACAAAAATCTAGGCAAATATTCTGCTCCGACAACTCAGATTTAAATAGATAGCAATTGTTTATCTGCTTCTAGAGACCCTTGATTCGTTATCTACAGACAACAATTTGTTGGGCTCTAAACCTCTATTCTAGCTTCAAATTCCTACCACATATGCATCATAAGCACCTGTCACATACGTTAAAATAAAGTCAATACACAAAATGTAAAGGTGAGCATACAAGTTTGATAATAGCATATAGAGTTTGAATTCGTTTACGCATAACCAGCACGTACACATAGTGAAATGAAGCACGTTAGTTATCGACATAGATCCATCGATACCAATGACTGCGGGTTGACTGCCTGAGGCAGTTCGCAATACATGATTACCACCGTAATCCATGCAAGTAATAATCCTTAACAACCCCCGTGTGAACGGGTGCTGAGTCCAAACTATAGTACTATCGTTGCTAAGGCAGGTAGACAGCATTCCATGTGTAAACATAACAAACAAGCATTCATAAGCCACGTATAACATGCATTATCGGTTAGGGTTCAAATAGTATTGAGTAGTGTGATCGTTGTAGTTTGAATATTCGTAACGTATGTAACACCCAAAAGTGCATAAAGCAAAAAGGGATCGAGTATACTCACAGCGATTAATGGATTGAAGGGAGCGCTTAGCGAGTAAGGTTAGCCTGAATAGATTCGGTAGCATAACGATAAGTGAAGCGTAAAACGTTACAAAGTATGAAAGGATCGGATAGTGAGTCGATCGGATGGTAATCCGATCGGACAGCAATCCGTGCGGATAACAATCCGTTCGGGTGGTCATCCGGTCGGACAGGGATCCGGTCGGACGACGATTCGAGTGGATTGTTTCTTCCAATAAGAAGTATGTGTTTGTGTATGATGACTTGACTTTTGAAGTTTTCGTTGTAGTATTTGAAAACATTGAAGTATCTTTACCTTTTAGGTCTGTCGGTCGAACGGTCGTTCGATCGGCCGGCTATCCGATCGGTTAGGTACTTCAGTAAATAGGTTCTCAGCAGGATGTCACCTGATCGGACGGCTGTTCGATCGGGTGGCACTCCAAACGCGTTGAACATATTGAAAATCGACTAAGTGTTGAAGCATAGTATCTCATGATCCGAAGAGTAATCCAATCGGACGGTAGTCCGATCGAACAGCAGTTCGTTTAATACTCTCTTCAATGAATTGCTCAAGTGTGAGCCGATCGGCTGGCCTGGTCGATCGGCTGACTGTCCGATCGGCTGGCTGTCCGTTCGGACAGCAGTCCGATCGGTCAGCATCCTGACCTGGTCGGCCTGTTCGTCTAACACTTGGCTGTTCTGGTTTGTTTGTCGTTATATCGAGGTATTTTGACAACGAGTCAAACCATAGAACTCTCGTTCCTATTTGTTTCTCCTGCTCGGACAGGAATCACCCAAATCCGGCCGGGAACTGTTCGGAACGGAGTTTAACGTCTATCCCGAGGTCGGTTAACCTTGTGAATAGAATCCGGACCTTGAGCCATACAACCACCGAAGTGATTTGTAAACCGGCACATGCCCCGTTTCTATCGGTTGAAGGCATTGAGTGTAAAAGAGTTGAAAGAAAGTTGCAATATTCCTCTTTCAATCCTTTCTCAACGAGTATATGTTTAGATCTACTAAAGATCTTTGTTTGTTTATGTGGAAATCGGCTAGATCCAAGCTATTCTTGGTGGATTGAGTCCAAATCATGAGGTTCTTCAAGAACCCATGATGACATCATCCTAGAACACTTGAATCTTGATGATTTCACGGTTAAAAGTTAAGATTTGAAAGATAGAAAGGTGTAGGAGTGTGTATAGATCAAGAAAGTACAAGATTTATGATGAAATCTTACCGGAATCGAGGAGAATCTGCGAAAAGATGGGCTGAGTGTGCTGGTCGGTCAGAGGTTTCCAAAAGTAGAAAGAATGACAATGACAGGGGTATTTATAGGATGCCAAAAGGGGTAAGTGCCGGCCGATCGGCCAGGCAGCTTGATCGGACAGCCTGTAGGTCCCCTATTCGTATGGATCTTTCACAGAATTGTCTTTCCAATCAAGAGTGCGGAATCCTCTTGATCAGAATAAGCAGAAAACGTGTAGGAAACAGAAACAGCAAATCACTTTCAACCAGGGTTTCTATTGATTATCCAAACAAACGTTTTACAATCAATCAAACCCTAACCAACTAACAATTTCGTCCAAGCCTAAAGTACTCTCACGAAATTGCTCTCAAATTCTGTTTTTGGCTGATTAACCTAAACCCTAAAGCCTAACCTTGTTTATATAACACAAGGTTACTACTTGGGCCAAGGTTAAACATCATGGACTGCGAATTGGACAAGCCCAATTCGTTTCCCATTAACCCAATTCATTGGGTTTGGTTAGCCCAAACATTTCAACTAACTATTACAAAGCTAAACCCGCTAACTGTTTATCGTTTAACTAATTACAAGATATCCAAAGACCAAATCTAAGCTGTTGTCACAAACATGCACCAACAAACTCCCCCTTGACAATAGCTTCATAAAATAACTTTGTCTTCAGTCATCTTGCAATCTTCATGTAGTCTTGCACTGTCTTTGGTCTTTGGATAGCTTCAGCTTCAATAGCTCTGTCAGCAACAGACTCCCCCTAAGCTGATGCATCCAATCACCAAATCTTCAAAACTTTAACGTTTGAGTAAACTCCAGTTCAGCATTTGTAAAGTAATCTTCAAACTCTTCAACTTTGTCTGCAATGTAGAAAGGAGGTTCTACCATGCATCCAATCAAACTCTCATCTTCACAGCAACTCATCACTTTAACTTCTCAGCAACACACAGCTTCAATCTGTATACTATAAAACAAACATCTCGAGAAACCATAAGAATTTTTCAACAAAGTTAAATAAATTATTATTTTTCAAGAGATAGTTAAACTGTATCACAGATTAAGCATATTCAATTTCTTCACCAACAAGCAAAACTTTTTAATCACACACCCTATAACCCGCATGATTTTAAATTTTGAACTCACTTTCCAACACCGTCTCCCCCTATCAGTAACAATTCCTCCAAGAATAACAGTTTTCCGTACGTTAAGAATTTTAAACAGAAAAAGACACTATTTTTGGATTTTTTTTAAATTTTCTGAAAGCAAGTAAATAACAAAAGCAATAAACACTCTATTTTTGTGAGAATCACTGGTAAGAAGATCATATCAGTACAATCAAACTGTTTCACACTATTAGATAATTCTTTATTTAATTTTTCGTGAAAAGCAGTCCAAGACGATTACCAGTATGTTTGTCCACTTAAACAAAATGCATGAACATTTCAAGTACCATTACCATATGATACGTTAAGGTAATTTTAATTACTGATATATTAGTGTGTCCCACTTCAGGATATACCCCCACGATCAAGGTATGCACAAAGATTCATCGTAGTAGGTGAGTATACTGAAGTCATCCTTTAAGATATCCTGACAGTGTCTAGATCTGCATATAATATGTTTTATCATGTTTTGATTGCTTAACAATGAACACCCAACTAAATACTAATCAAATCCTGGAAATATAAACAACACACTCTATCATGCAAGTATCTTCCCTACCACATATTTCACAAGTCCAATCCAGATTTCTGAAATCTTAACTGGGAATAGGTTGAGAAGAGAACAGAATAGATCTTTAGGAGAGATGGTATAATATACAGATCAAATGAGTTTTCTCAGTTTGATATAGGTTTATTGGGTTTCTTTTGGGCACTTGAGGGCCTCTTTCAGGTGTATTAGATCTATAGCGCGACAACGTACAGCTAGGTCAGCATGTATCTGGATGCAGCAGAAGCTGTCGTTGCCTAGCACCTCCAGGTCAGCATATATCTGGATGCAGCAGAGGAGGTACACGATTTTTTTCAGAGAAGATTTCAGAATCAGATCAAAATTGTGTGTATCGGGACAACATACAGACATTCAAATAGAAATGTGCTAATTCCAAGTGACTTTCTTTCCTGGGGTCATGTACAATTTTAGTTCTGAACAGAAAGACAGTCAAGATATCCCCAGATGAAATAACAGTATAAAGACCCAAAACTTCAGATTTTGGCAATCTATCAACGCAAGATTTAAAGTCATTAAACCATACACCACTGATGTGTTCCCCACTTATACACAGTTCATTTAAGTTTATATCACATTGGTAAGTTGATTATTTCATGCTTTTTGCCTACTGGTACATCATATAATGAAGCTGCTATCACACTTAAGCATTTTAATTTCAGTTTCAGTGTGACAGTCTAACTTGCTGATGTACTATCATTTCTCCTTTTTCACACAGTGATAACTCATTTTTGATTTTCTATTTTTTTTTTATGATTTTGATTTTTCAATGTTTTTGTATTTTTGATATTTTAAGAAAAACAGTAAACTATTTACAAAAATCCTTATGGAAAACCAGTTATTCAGGATTCCTCATCCCGTTGAGTTCGACTAAATGTTCAAAGCGAGCCCTGTCAAAAGCTTTAGTATAAAGATCTGCCAGGTTATCTTCGGTGTCGACTCGATGTAATTCAATTAGTCGTTTTTCAGCACAATCCCGTATAAAATGATGACGTATGTCAATATGTTTTGTGCGACTGTGTTTCACGGGATTATTAGTTATTGAAATTGTGGCATTATTGTCTATCATAATAGGAGTACGAGTGAAATCCAAACCGTAATCGCGCATCTGCTGTTGAATCCAGAGAACCTGAGAGCAGCAGCTACCCGCAGCAATATATTCAGCTTCACACGTAGATGTAGACACACAGGATTGCTTCTTGCATTGCCAAGACACGATCCTGCCTCCTAAGAACTGACAACCACCTGTTGTAGACTTCCTGTTCGACTTGCATCCTCCAAAATCTGAGTCAGTGTAAGCGACAAAATTCAAATCACTATCAGCTGGATACCACAAACCAAGTTTAGGTTTCCCCTTCAAGTAACGAAGAATACGCTTCACTGCTTTCATGTGTGACTCTTTTGGATTAGCCTGATATCTGGCACACAAGCATACTGCAAACATAATGTCAGGTCTTGAAGCAGTCAAGTACATTAGAGAACCAATCATCGCCCTGTATTGAGTAGGATCAACGTCTTCAGTACTTTCATGATCTGGGCCAAGATTGTGATTTTCACAAATGGGTGTGTTGAAAGTAGAGCAATCATTCATTTTGAACCGACTCAAAATGTCATACACATACTTCGTTTGATGAATAAACATCCCATCCTCCTTCTGTTCAACTTGTAATCCCAGAAAGTAAGACAGCTCACCCATAGCGCTCATTTCGAACTTGCTCTTCATCACCTGCTCGAACTCTTTACACATATCTTCATTAGATGACCCAAAGATGATGTCATCCACGTACACCTGTACTAGCAGAAAATCTTCCTTCTTCCTCTTGATGAACAGTGTACTGTCAATCTGACCTCTTTCAAAACCATTCTTGATCAGATGTGTAGACAGTGTCTCGTACCACGCCCTGGGAGCTTGATGTAACCCATACAAAGCCTTATCAAGTTTGTACACTCGATCTGGATAGTCTGGATCAACGAACCCATCTGGTTGTGAGACATACACCACTTCTTGGACTTTCCCGTAAAGAAACGCACTCTTCACGTCTAGTTGGTAAACTTTGAAGCCCTTGAATGTTGCAAAAGCTAGAAACAAACGAATTGCCTCCAACCTTGCCACTGGTGCAAACACTTCATTGTAATCAATCCCTTCTTGCTGATTGAAACCTTTTACCACCAATCGAGCCTTGTTTCGCGTCACTATCCCTTTGTCATCCTTCTTGCACTTAAACACCCATTTAGTGCCTATCTCTCTCTCACCTTTAGGAAGGTCAACCAACTCCCAAACCTTCAACTTTGCAAACTGGGCCAATTCCTCTTGCATAGCTTCAACCCATGAATTGTCTTTAAGAGCCATATGAATGTTCTTCGGCTCCTCTTGGGAAATAAAACAGCTATACAAGCACTCGTTCACAATCCCAGTCTTCTCAATCGACACAAATAAACCAGAATTCGCTGCTATGTTTCTCCTTGTCTGAACACCTGCATTAGGATCTCCAAGTATCATGTCAACTGGATGATCTCTATTTGCTCGTGTAGTAGCAACGGTATCAACTTCAAGATTATCACCCAGGTTTGATCCAATCTCCCCCTGAATGTTCTGATATGCAAATGGATTAATGAAATCCTCCCCCTCAATAGGTTCAGAGTCACTATCACTTGAGTCAGGATCAGCAGCACCATGGGAAGTTTCCGCAGCATCTGTCATATCAACATTCGATCTAGGCATGAACTCGCCTTCATCGTCTCCACCAATCATTGTTTGAATCAATTGAGAATCATCTGCATTTGGAAACTCAGGAATATTAAATGATTTAAAAGTGCTTTCATAATCATATAATATAGCAGGACCACTCGTTGATTGTTGAGGTTTGTAGGAAGTAATTTCTACATTAAACACAACCTCAATTTTACCAGTTTTTAGATTAAAAACCCTTTTATTCGGTGCGCCAGGTACGTAACCTAGAAAGTAGCCTTCGTCAGCCACCTCACCGAATTTTTGTTTATCTTTATTACGCACAATGGTGCAGGGTAATCCAAATGGTTCAAAGCCTTCTAAGTTTGGTTTCTTGTTAAACATTAATTCATGACATGTTTTGTTAAAACGTTTAACAGTCAAAACTTTGTTTAGGACGTAGCAAGCTGTGTTCACAGCTTCTCCCCAGAAAAGAACTGGTAGCTTTGAATCTGAAAGCATTGTCCTAGCGGCTTCAATCAACGTCCTGTTTTTCCTCTCAGCAACTCCATTTTGTTGAGGTGTATAAGGAGCAGAATATTGATGTTCAATTCCTTTTCGAAGACAGTAGAGGTCCAGAACTCGATTCTTGAACTCCGTGCCATTATCACTCCTTATCCTCTTGATTCTTGCATCATGAAGGTTTTCCAATTTTGTAAAAAGATCTACCAGCATCTCCGCCGTCTCATCTTTTGTACCTAAAAAGAAAACCCATGAATATCGTGAATAATCATCAGTGACAACTAAACAATAGTACTTTCCACCTATGCTCCTCACGTTCACTGGACCGAATAAATCCATGTGAAGTAATTCATAAGGGGCATCTATGGAATTTACTGTTTTAGACTTATGAGGTTTCTTGTGTTGTTTTCCCTTTTGACATGGAAGACATTTATCTTCCACTTGAAACCTCTGCATTGGAACCCCTTTCACTAGCTCATTTTTAACAAGGTAATTCATTTTTCGATAGTGAATATGGGCCATGCGTCTGTGCCACAACATCGATTCAGCTTCAGATGCTTTTGATAGTAAACACGCCACCACAGCAGTTGGATCCTTAGCACCCATGTCCATGACATAAGTGTCATTTCTCCTTGGCGCTCGCATCACTATCCAATCGTCCGGAATCTTCAAACCTGGTTTCAACACTAATGCTTCATTCTTGGTAAAATGGACCGAGTGACCCTTGTCGCAGACTTGTGACACGCTCATCAGATTGTGTTTAAGCTGCTCCACATAGTTCACTTTGTCCAGTGTGATCTTCCCATTGGTCACCTTTCCTCGTCCTGTAATTCTACCACCTTTAGCACCCGCAAAATTCACCTTTCCACCATCAAAATCTTCAAATTCAGTCAACAATCTCGCATCCCCCGTCATGTGCCTGGAGCAGCCACTATCAACATACCACAAGTTGATAATCCTCCTTAGCAGCTCCTGCACACACCAACCAAAAAATTAGTTAGATTGGGGGACCCAAGCCTTAATGGTCTTGGGTCGTCCAAATTCACCAACTACTGGAACATCCATCCAAAATCCATTACTCCTAACTGGAGTCTTGGATCTCAGACCTGTTGATGGAATTTGATTTTGATTTCCACTAGGTCTTTGGTCCTGAGGGTTCCTATACGTATTTGGACTATTTGACCTTTGGAAATTTTGATTTTGATATCTTGAATTTTGATTCCAAGAAGCATTATTGTTGTAATTTCGAAAGCCATTGTTGTAAAAAGTTCGACCACCATTATTTTGGTATCGATTTTGATATTGACCTTGACTTCTGAAATTATTTGCATTATAATAGTTCATTCTTGGTGAACTGCTTCTAGGTCTCTCAAATCTGCCTGGTGGAGATCTAGGCTGAAATCTAGGTTGATTCCTTTGAAAACGAGGAACTTGTGGAGTTCCTTTTTCAGCCTTATCTTCACCAACAGCAACATTTTCTGGTTGCTTAGGAGCAGATTTCTTTGGAGAGTTGGACTCCTTCTCCTGTTTATCACCACTCTTCTCTGGTGACTTCTCTCTCTTTCTCTCACTAACTTGTGCTTCATTCTTTTTGTTAGGACAGCAGCTAGCTACATGTCCCTTGGTGTGACATTTGAAGCACGATCTCTGTTTCGAAGACTTCTTTTCTGAAGCCTTTGAACTAGATTCGGGTTTTTCTTCTGATGATGCCTTAGAAGGATTTGGTTCAGTTTGCTTAGTTTCAGAATTTTCTTTGTTCTTATTTTTAGCAAACTCTACATTAGATTCGTTTTCAATAACAGCTGTTTCCTCTTTCATGTCACTTCCTTGAACAAAATTGACACTTTTAACAACAGTCGGATTTTTATTCTTAGGATTTTTTAAAACAGGTTTGCTGTTATTATCCTTCTTAGCATCAGCATTCTCAAACACATTTCCTTGACGTGACGTGGAACTACTTGGCAATGTTGACCCAAAGTCCATGAGCTCATCTTCATTAGGCAAGAAAGAATAGTCATGACTAACAGGAGGTGGAACTTCATTGAAACCATGAAATCCCACACTGGTTTTGTCATTACTTTTCTTCAAGCCACCCATCATGTGTTTCATAACAAAAGTAGAGTCCCTGAATTGACCTAATTTCTTTTCAAGTTCAACAATTCTTAGTTGTGCATCTGACAACTCTTTGCATTTATCAGAAATCTCTTTTGTTTTCTCAGCCATCATGTCATGAGCTAAGTTTATGACTTGAAGTTTTTCATTTAGTTTACAGGTTACAGCTTCAAGTTTAGTTTCATAACCTTTTATTTTCTTCAAGTATGACGATTCGTTTCTTTTAGCAAAAAAATTTGCTTCTTTTATGGTAGACATCTCGCCCACCAGACTTTGGTTTTGTGTGGACAACCTATCAACTTCACCCTGTAATTCACGACATTTTAAACACACAGAATTAGACTTTACCTCTCCTGTTTGTTTGTCAAGGTTGGCCATTAGAGCTGCAAGCTGAGCTTCCATTCTTTTATACTTAGCATCCTTTTCTTCAGCTTCCCGTTCCTGGTCAGACTTTTGTGTTTCCTTTTCAGCAACTGTTGTCTGATCAACCTTCTTTTCTTCAGCTTTATTCTCTATCTTCACCTCTGCCTCAGCATCACTTTTCTTCTCAACTTTAACATCATCTACTGTAGCTTCACCATCATCAATTTGCGTTATCTCTGCCATGAACGCCTGAGTGACATTGTCATCATTCTCCAAGTGAACACTCCAGTCATATGAACCTTCTCTAGCAGTAGAGATCAGCGCTCTCGAGTTAGAGTTGTTTGAAGCATTTCTATTGTTTGAACTCTGACTCGAAGTATCCTGCTTTTGTTTTTGACATTCCCTGGCGAAATGCCCATAACTTTGACAGTTGAAGCATCTCACTTTGGTCTTATCAAAACCAACAGTCTTTCCTATAAACTTTCTTCCAGTTCGGTTCATAAACCTCTTCACTCTTCTAGTAATCATGGCCATTTGCCACTGCAAATCCATATCTTCAAGATCATCAGGGTCAATCTGATCGTAATCTTCATCTAAAGTGGCAGGATCAGATATCTTCCCCTGAATGTAGTTTTCATATGAAGCAACAAATGAAGCAAGTAGAGCAAGATGCTCTTCAGCAGACTTCACACTCATTAGCATCGACTTAACACCACTACTCTGCTTAGAATCAGATGTTCTCTTAGCTCCTGTTGATCCACCTGAAGCAGCTACAAAACACACATCACCATCATCATTTACTGTGACCTGCTCATTTTCATGCGAGAGAAAAGCAGTGGCTGAGTCGCTAGAAGCATCATGAGATGAAGAAGATGTAAGCCCATTGTAGATCCCTGGATCTTGAACCTGATCATATCCAGTGTCCTTCTTCTTCATGTTGAGCTCATAAGCTCTTAGCTTTCCAACCACTTCTTCTAGCTCCTTTGTGTCATAATCTGCTTCTCCTTTTATCATGAGAGTGTAGATATCCCATTTAGCAGGTAGAGCATCCAGCAGCTTGTCATTTTTCTCTATGTCAGTATAGCAATCTATGTTATAATTGTCCAATTCTGACATCAAATGATAGTATCGAGTGATGACGTCCTCAAGAGACTCGTTTTTCATGTACTTAAACACTGCAAACTGCTTCTTCAGTAAATCAACTTTGTTCTTATTGACATCAGGATTTCCTTCATATCTCTTCTCTAGCGCATCCCACATTTCCTTTGAAGTAGTGTACTTCTTAAAGGTATGCTTGATGCCATCAGGTAAAGACATTTTAATGGCTGCCAAGGCTCTCTTTTCAGCCTCATACATTTTCTTCTGTTCAGCATCCATATCAACATAAGCAGTTACACGTTGTCTTCCCTCAAAGTCATGAGTTGGGTTCGCATACCCATCGTCTATACATATCCACATACGAGTGTCCTGGTACTCAATAAAGGATTGAAACCGATCCTTCCATGTCAAGTAGTTCTCCACCTTCATCATCTTAGGTGGTTTGTTCGTTGTGCCTACCTCATGTTCCATTCTTAAGAGTTCGTTCAATTTAGACATGTTCGACATTTTAACTTAATCAGACTGTTAAAACCGTACAAAAAATTTTCGAAGACAGTGGTTACCAAATTACACCGTTAGAATCGTATCGAAAAGACGAGTCTAATGATATATAATGTCAAAAACCGTATTCGGGATTTTCCAGAGTCTGTTTTTTTTTTTTTTTCTTTTTTTTTTGTCCTAAAAATACGAGGAATACAACGGTGCAAACGGTTCTGTCAAACGAGCTACGGATCAATTTCTATTTGCAAAACACTGAAATTTTATCGACGCTTGCCAACTGAAATTCCACTACTTTAGATTTGCTGATCCTTAAATTTGCTGATAATTTCGCTGGGAAGCTGTTAATTTCGCTGGTCAGGAGATCAAATTCGCTGGTCTATTTCGCTGGTTCTGAAAATTGGAAACTTAATCTTTCCGAAATTCTGAAGATTCTCCAACACAAATCTGCAAAATAAAAACAGCAAATCAGCAAGCTTTTTACGAAATTCTTATGAACTTAATGAAGAACACGAAGAACAGTTTTCGAATCTTCAAGTTTCTGAGCCAAAATTCTTCAAAACAATCAACCAAAAACTGTCCTGAAAACCCAAAAACCTGCAAAACAGCAATCAAACAAACCAGAATATCAAAACAGCCAAACAAATTCGAAAATTTTATCCAGCCAACAAGAAATTTCGAAACCCTAATTTTTCAGGTTTCAAAATTTTCGAAAATACTTCCTGATTCTGCCAAGCACAATTCTGAACCGAGCCTTCAAGAGCCTAATGCTCTGATACCAATTGTAGGTCCCCTATTCGTATGGATCTTTCACAGAATTGTCTTTCCAATCAAGAGTGCGGAATCCTCTTGATCAGAATAAGCAGAAAACGTGTAGGAAACAGAAACAGCAAATCACTTTCAACCAGGGTTTCTATTGATTATCCAAACAAACGTTTTACAATCAATCAAACCCTAACCAACTAACAATTTCGTCCAAGCCTAAAGTACTCTCACGAAATTGCTCTCAAATTCTGTTTTTGGCTGATTAACCTAAACCCTAAAGCCTAACCTTGTTTATATAACACAAGGTTACTACTTGGGCCAAGGTTAAACATCATGGACTGCGAATTGGACAAGCCCAATTCGTTTCCCATTAACCCAATTCGTTGGGTTTGGTTAGCCCAAACATTTCAACTAACTATTACAAAGCTAAACCCGCTAACTGTTTATCGTTTAACTAATTACAAGATATCCAAAGACCAAATCTAAGCTGTTGTCACAAACATGCACCAACACAGCCTGTCCGATCGGACAGCAGTCAGTTCGGCTGGATGTTCGATCGGCTCGGAGCCTGATCGATCAGTCGCACTTTTCGAGTGTTTCGCACGACGATTTTTGATATTTCGATTTCGATCGCAAGCGGTTCGATTCGATAGGGTTTCCTAGTCAAATTACTTTCAGTCTCAACTACTAAATATCATAGTTCGATTGTGATTCGTGTTCGAGTTCGATTTCGAGTTTCGATTGAGTTTGATTGCGTTTCGATTGATTACCACAACACAACATAAATAAACAGGCACAAGTAACACGTAAAGCACACACACGTATATAAATAACCAAATTCGCGTATTTCGAGTTGGGAGTGCGATTACCGTTCGATGTCGATTTGATTTAGCATGGTTTGATTATCAGTTGGTTAACTTTATCGCATTGTTACTTCCTATAGTTCACAGTCGTAAGTCGATTAGATAGCGATTAACACACGTCGATTTTAGCAATTAACAACACTTACTCCACATAATATAATTAAAATAAAGAAACTTCTACAAGTCAAATCCGTACAACCGGTCGTTGACTTTGACCTTGACTTTGACTTTGACTTGTGAAAACACGGGGTGTTACAGGTTTCGTGTTTGACCTTAACAGGTTTTGTGTCTAAACAGGTCGACACGATAAGACTTGTTTAAATTTCGTGTCTAAACAGGTTAAAACCCGTTAACCTGTTAAGACCCGTTAATGACTTGTTAATAATTTTAAATTAAAAATATATGAAATATATGGGGTGTGTCATGTGTGGACCCAGACATGAGAGGCGGTATACAACTCACCCAAAATTTTGAAATCAATTTTCAATTTTTCACACTTCTAACTTCTTCAGAGTTCACGCTCAGACCCAAATAAACCCTAAACTTCCTTCATCGCCGGCCGCCGCTCAACCCTTCACAGTTCACCATCGCCATTGTTAATACTGTTCATACGCTAAACTTGTTCGAGATTTTTCAGTCGTTGAATCACGAAACTGTTATTGATTGCACAGCAGTAACAGATCAGCAGGTTTCGTTTATGCAAACTGTTCTGCGCAGAATCGTGTTTATTCGCAGAAAAAACAAGTTCAGTCGTCAAAACTGTCCATTTGCTGCCGAAAAACATTGTCCGCTGTTGTATCTTCGTTGAAAGCTAGTTAATTCGCTGATAAATTGTCATTCGCTGATCTGTTGTTGCTGAAAGTTACTGAAAATTGTCATTCGCAGATTTGTTGTTGCTGATTTGCTTGAAATCAGATCTTTTAATTCACAGATAAGTCCATACGTTATAAAAGAGATGATCCAACACGTGCTTTGAAATAATAGGTCATGTTCGTGTCTTAACAGGTCGTGTTCGTGTCTTAACAAGTCGTGTTTGTGTCTTAAACAGGTCATATGATGTGTTGGCAACATTTTCGTGTCTTAACAGGTCATTTCGTGTAACCTGCTTATTAACAGGTTCGTGTTCGTGTTTGGAAAATTTGACACGATAAGATTTCGTGTCGTGTTCGTGTTTACAGGTTTTGTGTTCGTGTCTTATCGTGTTTGTGTCTTAACAGATCGGGTTGACCCGATATGCCAGCCCTACTCTCTAATACCATGAATGCACAAACTCACCTAATCCTATTGGTTAGGACATTTGTGAATTTCCTGAGTTTACCTATATTCTCACAAGAAAATAAGACATACATGATGTGAATATAAACACAACCAACGTCTATTGAATTGCGATACACATATGATAATCTTTTTCATTTTATACGCCCAAATATTCCCATAACAGAAGGATAAAATCATTAAGTTTCGATGTTATCTTGTAGTTATTTAAATCCATTTTATAATCAACAAATATAGTAGAACCATGGGGAAGGATCCACCAAAAAGTGGATTTTGTCTAATTAGCCTAATAAGGATTGTGATGATGACATGTGTCACTCCTAATAAGTAGGAATGAAGAGCATTTTGGTCCTTATAAATAGGAGTGAAAATAACATGTGGCGCCCCTTTTGTTTTTTAAAAATACAACAAAAAAATCTAATACAAAAAAATCTAGCACAAAAAATCTAGTACAAAAAATATAGCACAAAAAATCTAGTACAAAATAATATAGCACAAAAAAAATCTAGTACAAAAAATATAGCACGAAAAAATTCAGAAAAAAAATGCAAGTACAAAAAAAATCCAGCACAAAAAATTGAGAAAAAAAATTTAGAGTAAACTTCCGTTTTGCTCCCTTTTGTTTGGTCGTTTTAAAGGTTTTGCCTCAAACCTTTAAAAATAGTCATTTTACTCCCTGATGTTTGGAATTTGTCTCCAGTTTGCTCCACGGTCTTAACTCCATCCATATTCTATGTTACTTGAAAAAGTATTTTGGTAATTTCAAGTATAAAATAAGGGTAGTTAAGTAATTTTATATTTAAAAGTAAATTTTATTAATATAAGCATAACAAGTTCAGTTTTTACTCTCTCTCTCTCTCCAGGATCACTCTCTTTCTCTCCTACACCACCACCCACCGCCTCACACCACCGTCACCCACCACCCGGTCACCACAACCTGACATCACCACTAGCATTTTTGTTTTTCATTAAGCTTTCATCATCATCTGTATGACAAATTGTAAGAACAAACCACAAACACCACTCCACAACAAACGGCTAACCCTGGCCGCCGCCGTGCAACCAGATACCAGTCGCATAACCCAGCAGACGTGCAAACTGGAACCCAATCGCATAGCACGCCTTCTGCACAACCCATTCGAAACCTGCAAACCAAAATCCTAGCCGCTCCTAACTTGAACCAGATCTAAACTCGAAACTGCCAAGGTTAACCACCATCATTCCTATGTTCCGACGACACCTAGCGGCGACTAGGGCTTCCAATCACGGATCTCTCTTGAATTGTTCGGATCTACCGGGGATGATCGGTGGTAATGGTGGCGGTGGCGGATTATGGCTGTAAGAATGTGTGTGTGTGTGTGTGTGTGTGTGTGAGGGAGAGAGAGTTGTGGCGGCAGATTACGGTGGCGGCGGATTATGGTGGTGCTAATGGTGGTGGTGGGTGATGTTTAAGGGTGAGAGCTAATAAATGATGATTGATAAATGTGTCTGTACATATATATTAATAAATAGTATTGTTTTATTATTTATTTTTATTATCTAGAAGTTTACTCTTTTAGGAATTAGGAAAATTACCGAAATACCCCTACTTTCAACTGAATGTTTTAACTGAGTTAGAGTCTTGGGGCAAACTGGAGACAAAATCCAAACATCATGGAGTAAAATGGTTATTTTTAAAGGTTTGGTGCAAAACCGTTAAAACGACCAAACTACAGTGAGCAAAACGGAAGTTTACTCAAAAATTTAAGACAAAAAAATTTATCACAAAAATATAGTACAAAAATTCAGCACAAAAAATGTTATATAACATAGAAATACAACACATTTTAGTGGGTTTTGGTCTTCATATTTTATATAGCAATATGGTACTCAAATTAAAGATAAAAAAACGCTTGATTTTACGGTGAATTTTTTATGAAAAAAATAATGTCGTATAAAAAAGTTATGAACGTTTAAAAAATGTGGGTGGAATATCCATGTGCCTTGCATGTGAAGAGAGAAAGTATATAAATAGAATTTTCACAAGATACCCTTGCACTCATCCTTTCTCCTATACTTTCATCTTAACCATTGATTTGAAAAATGAATGGTTAAGATTCCTTGTCATCTTACTTAGGCAAAATAAACTTTTTATTTGATTTTACCACTATATAATAGAAAGGTTAAACGAATAAAACAACAAAATAAACTTTTTATTTGATTTTACCCTTATATAATAAAAAGGTTAAACGAATAAAACAAGCTTAAGTGTATCTTAAGCTTGAATAGTTACTCACTCGGCGAGGTTTGGCTTACCTATTTACACCTCAACATAAACTGACAAAAAAAAAAAAAAAAAAGAGAAGAGAAGAAGAAAAAGAAGACATGTCTTGTGACACATAAAGAAATTAAAGTCATATGAGGTTTTAGGAAGGGGTAATTAACTTATTTTGTTAAACCATTTGATAATGTTTGTTGAAGCTAGGGATCTCCGATATTTAAATCAGACTCAAAATTCGATCTGAATCTTCTTCGAATTTCAAGGTTCGCATTCGGTTTTCGAAAATTTAAATTTGATTTTGTAACCAACTATAAAATCGGATATGAGATTGGATTTTAAATTCGAGTTCAAAATATACAGATTATTTTTGTTTTAAATTATTATATATATACACATGCAAAAAGGCTTGTAAGGCTAAAGGATATGCTCATGACTACCATGATCATCCACATAAACGTCATGTCACTCACCTCTAATCCATCATAGGAAAGTAGCTAAGGAACAGTGGTAACAAGTCTGCTTATGATTCTGTTTGCCCACCTATGGAGCGCACAGAATAAACAATGGTGGTCACTACCATGCTTATGACCATGTTTGTTTGCCCATAGTCCAGATTCACATTGTTCGACCAAACACGGCCAACAATGACGCAAGTACCCCACGTAGCTCGACCACACATGGCCAACGATGTGCAGCAACGAGGTAACCGCAAAGGACGTGCGGTTACTTGAGAGCTAAACCGCAAAGGACGTGTGGTTACTAGAGAGCTAAACCGCAAAAGACGTGCGGTTATTTGAGAGTTAAACTAGAAGAACACGAACACCCCACAAAGCAGGGATCATCGTTGAATGTCCAGTTGATAAACATAGAGCTTGAGCAAAGTACTTACAACATTGCATCAGCTGACGCAGAGGTTACAACTAGAGTGGCGATCACGGACATCTTCCGTCACCATCTCAAAGGTTGGTTCGAACCCTGCTAACATCTTCAGTCACCGTCTCAAAGATTGGTTCGAAACACCAACAGGTGGCTGATGACATCAGAGAAAGGTAGACCATATTACCAGATCAAATCCATTGGCTGAGAATTCCGCATCAGACGGAACTTGCTCACTGGTACGAAAGAGACGTCACACGACTCTACCGGACCCCCAGCTTGATTTACATGAAGAAGGAACCATCCGCATGGCCCATATTCTACCTTCTAAACACCATAGTCCAGTATTCCTCCCACATGCAACTTGCATAAGGAAGAAACACTAGACTGGGGGGACTTGAAGGGGTATGGTCCCAGATCTCGTGTCAGCACGACCGCGAGTGACCATTACCCTTATCAAAAACCCCCACCAGGAAAAACTTATCTGTGTCCATGCGGGCACGCGCGAACACAGCGGTCGAAACCAATCTGTCCATTGATGAGAAGACTTACCTTAAGTACGAAAACGGATGTTACGCATAGCGATGCGGCCTGGCACCGCATCCTATGAACATTTTCGTCACGACAAGGGATCTGGACAACAGTAACAGTCACCAAGCGGCGATGCGGCACGGCACCGCATCTAGCATACATCTTGGCCAGAACAAGAACGCGGGAACAACATCAGTTACCGCAAGCAGCGATGCGGCCCGGCACCGCATCCTGCCTACAAGGCAAGTGGGTCTGACACCATTTAACAAATGGCACTGAGAACAGTCACCTGTCAGCCCACATGTATGCAACAGTCTGACACCACAGCAAGACGTGGCATCACCACCGTAACCGACAGGCCTGACACACCTACAGGAGGCTGTGCGATGTCAGGCTAGCTACTCAACTACCCTCCTTCACTCTCGGCTATAAATACCCATCCCAAACCAGGTTTGATGTATCTGTTCACAACTCTCTCACTACTACTACTACTATCACACTTTGCTTCCCAAACAAATTACTGATCCTCACACCGGAGAGTGGTAACAAGGAGCACCCCCACCCCATTCTCCTTGTTATGAGTCACGGTTTGTTTCCTTGTGCAGGAGATCAACCAGCGGACGATCCAGCCAGCGATCCTCGGAAAGAAGGGATTAACCCTACTTGACGAGACCAGTGAATTAACCACCTCGGTTAATCATTGTTTCATCAATCATCTAAAACCACTTAAGGGTGTGGTCATGAGTCTCATGATCCAAACAACTATTCACTTTATTTTTTAATGTTGATGCATATTTGTGGATGCGGCTCGACTCGGTTCGACTACGCTACGAAATGGATACCGAGACTCGATATCCTCCATCAAGTCTCGGAGCGATCTTTGTTGTTCAGCATGTTGCAGATCTGTCTCTTGGCTGCTATTAATATCAAGTCTGCAAGTTTGTTTATGCATATTGCAGCCCCTACGAAGAACCAAACAAATAACAGTGGACGAAGAACCATGTTATAGTTATTACGAAGAACCAGTCAATGTTTCCCACGAAGAACCATGTGTGTTTATGTTGGACGAAAGACTATATATCACGAAGAACCCATGTTCTTCATGGGTATTGAATATGTTTTCCTGGTTCACGAAGAACCCATCCAACGAAAGACTACCTACTTCGTGGACTTGCATTCTTCGTGGGATAGTATCTGGGCCCAGAACCATTCTTCCTAGGATTGTTTATGTCTTGCCTATATATATTAGCACTTGCAGAAAAGATAATGGGTGAACACAGTGTGAGAACAGAGAGAGTTTTGAGAGAGTTCTTGTATTATCTTGTAATCAAAACCTTTCTGTGAAATACAAGTGAGCTTTAAAGTTGAATCTTGTTCTTGTGTGTGTGTCTCTTGTCTTGGTTTCATACCCGTTCGGATTCCGCACTTGCGGGTGTGTCAAATAATAAGGATAAGGTTTCTTAGATCCTCCTCTAAGGACCTACAAGTGGTATCAGAGCCTTGGCTCTCATCCTTGTTAAAACCGAGCCGTGCGTCGAGTTTTCGAGCTTTGCTTTTGAAGGTTTTTCAGAAAAGTTTGTGTGTTTTAAAAGAAAATTGGTTTAAATTTTCTGAAAAACTTGGTTGTATGTTAAAAATTTTCCTAAAAACCTCATTTAAACTCATTAAGAGATTGGGTTTTTCTTAAAATTTTTGGCAAAATCGTGTTCCGAAAACTTTCTGGTGTGTTGTTTGACCGGAATTTTCTTGGTGATAAGATAAGATCTCAGAAATATTTTGAAAAGGGTTGGCGATTATCAAAGGTACAAGTTGTTTTGAGTTTCGACGTTAAAATTTGTGTTCAACAATTTTTCCGGTGAATACTTTGGCCGGAAAACTCATAGACTTCATCAGTGTTCTTGAGATTTCTGGGTTTGGATTGTAGTTGAATTATTGAAAAACTTAAAATATTATTTGTTTGACAAAGTTGGTCATCGAATGATGTTTGTTTGAAATTTGTGTCTTTCGAAAGTATGGGTGTTTGACAACTTTAGCTTACCTACTCACTCTTGCAGAGATAAGATAAGATTTGGTTGAAAATTTCTCACCAACTTCTGTCAATGAAAAACCCCTTTGCTTTTTTTCATATTAGGTGAAGAACTTTCTTCATGGCTCATTTGTCTTATTAGGTGAAGAACATTCTTGATGGCCCTTTTTGTCTTATTTGGTGAAAGACATTCTTCACTTGTTCTCAATCTCACGAAAAACCCTTTGCAGTTTGTAACCTTGGTGAAGAACTGATTTTTGTCTTATTAAGGTGAAGAACCCAATTTTTGTCTTATTCAAGTGAAGAACCATTCTTCACCTTTGTTTCAAACTCCGAAGAACCTATCTCTCACCCTTGTTTGTCTTATTTGGTGAAAAACCCCTTTTGTCTCATTCATAGCAAAACATTTTTCAACATATAGTTGGTTTTTCGTCCAAATTGGTTATTTGTGGGTGTCACAAGTCAGTGAATTATATTTTTCGTGGACTTTGTTCATTGACAGAGGGTTCACAATTATCTTTAAGTTAGTTATTTTCATTTCACCATGAGTTCAGACTGGTGGGGTTGGAAACCTGATCCTAATGCGGATATGTATACGAGTAAAGGTTCAGGTCCAGTCCCTTCATGGGCTCAGACTTCGACGTCTTCGTCATCAGCACAATCGAGTTCAATTACAGCAAATCAGTGGGCTTTTGTTACAAACGAAAACCAAAGTATTCAAAGTCTTCTTTTGAGCGAAAATGAAACCGGTAGTAACAACCGCCCACCAAAGCGCATGCATATAAACGAGTATCCCGGATGGCAAGAGAGATTTCATACGTATATTCTTGGGAAAACACGGAGTTATGGTTGTCTTTTATCACGGAATTCGATCAAGCACTTGAAGAAGCCGGTTCCAATGCAGCGACATTTGCGGATCTTTCTGTCGATGATAAGATGACATGTGATTTAGAAAAGAAAGCCTTCTCAATTCTAACTCAAGCCTTAAATAAAGATATTTATCATCAGTTTGTGGGATTCAAAACGACAAAAAGTTTGTGGGATGCACTAAAGGCAAGAGGTCAAGGAAATGCGTCGTCACGCAAACTGAGACATGATCTGCTCAAAAAGGAGTTCGACGGCTTCATGTGTATGGAAAGGGAGTCGCTGGGAGACATGACAAGTCGATTTTATCATCTGCTGAGTGAGATGGGTAATTTTAAGGTTGCGGTAACTCCGGAAGAGGTTGTCACAAAGTTTCCCGACGCATTGCTAGCCCAATGGAATGGTTTCTTGGAGATTCTGAAATATAATAGCACGCTAGCTACAACCAACATCCATTATTTCATTTAACTCTTGGAGAACAAAAATCAAGAGGAAATCAGGAAGGCAAAAAGAGAGCCGGTACCACAAAATCCCGAGATGTGTATGGAACACTGATATGTATGGAACACCACAACCAGCAGCCTCAAAGCAAAGCTATCAATCTACTGGAGTACCATGATTTCTTGATCCAAACTACAAAGGTCAACAACAAGCATGTTATGGAAACACTTCATCAACAGTCAATGTTGGTCAGTCATCTAATCCAAACACAGTTCGGCTAGATACTTCAAGTTTCTCGAAAGTAAGTGTTGAGGTGGCAAAGGAAAACATGGAGCTTGATGTGTGTAAAATGCAACATATAAATTACATTAAATAAGGCATAAAACTAACCCTTTTTTAGTACTAATTTTGGAAAAAGTGTGCTTTTGTCTTCCTTTTGTATTTTCAGGGTTAAATGAGCTTAAATGAACAAAAGAAGCAAAAATGCAGCTAAATCTAACATAAATACAAGGAAAGGAATAAACGTGGCATGCCCGACCCCCTCGACAGCATCTTCCCAAGCAAAAACAAGAGATCAGAAGGCTGAACACGCCCCGTGCCCAACGGACACGGGGGCGTGCTCAGGTGTCTGCAGAAAAGTCAAAGTTGTAGAAGCTTCTATTTTCCAACACGGGGGCGTGCCCAGCTCAACATGGCCGTGGTCAACGCTAAGATTCGCAGAATCTAAGCAAATCTTGATAGTACAGATACGCTTCTGCACACGGAGCCGTGCCCAGTGGACACGGAGGCGTGTGGAGCTAATACAGACAAACTACAATTAATGAAGAAAGGGAAAGTGGATGGACACGGGGCCGTGCCCATTGGACACGGGTCCGTGTCCGGGCTTTTGTGCAGGTTATAAATAGGGGTACTTGGTTCACTTCAAAGGCATCCCTTGGCAAACCACCTCTCTCCCACTTCACCCACACTCCACCACCATCACAACCCCCACATCCACCACCATCATCCATCATCCATCATAGAGTGTGTGTAGTAGTCTCGGGATCCAAGATTGATAGTAAGAGTTGTTGACAATCAAAGGCCATGTTTGCCTAAGTCTCTTACATCACTTGGTGAAGACAAGCATTTAGTGTAACACTTTTGTTTTTTTTATCTTTTTGCACTTTTTATTTGGTTTTGTATTAATAACTTTAATAACTAGTTTCTTATGTTGAAGGTGAAACTTCCTTATCATTTTTCCATGGTGTCTTGGTGTTATTTTACTGTCTATATAAAATAAAAGATTTACACCATTCATATCTCTACGGTCTATATAGAGATATGTTGGCTACCTGATCGGGGGTTAAGGGAATGGTTTGGTAAGGTTGTTGCCTTGTTCAGTGTATAGATCCTACAAGGACCTGGGTCAAGCTTACTAGGACCTCCTTCAATACCCACTGGTATTGGATGGCGGGGGTGCGAATGACTTGATCCCCTCATATGTAAACTACTATTAATACATTAACCCGGCTACTTGGGATTGTATCCCTGCTGACTCAAACCACTTAGCCGAGGGTAACGTCACCTTCAAAAGGGGGGCCTACCACATTACGCATTAATAACTTAATTAATTATCTTTCAATAATCCAACCCTTTAGGATTGTATCCTTGCTGACTGAAACTTCTGGGTTGAGGGTAACTTCACCTTCAAAAGAGGGGCCAACTAAGATAATCTCTTCAAAAGTGCAAAAGTGCGGAAAACATCAAAGGTTACACTAAAGGCGAGTCGGATCCAACTGATTCATCTTGTCTATCTGTTTTTATTTTATTTTTATTTTCAGCATTTTTAGTTTTTATTTTCATATCTAAACCTTTTTCCTAAATTTTGATTTGATTAGACGTTGAGGATAAACCGGTATTAAAAGCTCTTGTGTCCTTGGACGACCTCGGTATCTTACCAACGCTATACTACGCTCACGATGGGTGCACTTGTCCATATGTGTGTTTAGTGTTAGTAGAATATCGTGTTTTATGAATTTAAAACTTGACTAAAGTGTTAAAAAAAAGGCTAAAAATATATATATATAAACATATCACACCTAACACACATCAGAGATTCTAAACACTTTGGTGAGCGCGTACTGTGGGTTGGTAGCAGGGCAAATTGGGAACATCAGTTTGACTCAGGAAGATTATCAGCAAATTGATAAGTATGAAATGGATTTGATGGATATCAAGTGTGTGACAACTCGTATTTTCAAACCTCTCATTGTACTTTGATTATGTGAACTTGTTGATTAATTGAATGTTATGTGTTATGTGATTATGTGATTATGTGTCACGAACGTATGTATGTAATATGATAACATTACATGAACCGATCGCACAACAACAATAACCCAATCGCACAAGCCCTTTTGGGCCATATTCCTTGTATTCGGATCAAGGGCAACCCATGATGGGTTCGGCCCACTCTCTTTTACACGCATAACACTTAGGAGAAAGGGTATACTCCTCATAACTTGCAAAACACAACACACACACAAAACCCTAGCTCTCTACTCCTCTTTCTCTCTTGTTCGACGGCAATCCTCATAGCCGAAGCCTCATCTCGTGAAGCTTTCTTGATCGGATCACCTTTGTGTTACCTTCTAACCGGTTAGTGTTTAACTATCGATTGTATGTTATGTGATGTTGTGATATACATGTTCCACGTGATGATTTAAGGATGATACATGATCGACTTTGGTATGAAATCGGCTCACATGTATAGTGTTGTAGATCAATATAGAGTTGTTAATCACATAAAGTTGTTGATGATCTAGAATCGATTGCATGATTTAATCGGCTGTGATATGTTTACGATTAGGATGATTCATTGCGTTGTCATGATAGGATGTATGCTAGTAATCAAGAACATGAGCCGTGTTAATGATTTTGATTATTGGTCATGTGTTATTCATAATTAGGGTTCATAAGAAATCGGTTAGAATATGCTTGTTTGATCGATGATTTGCATGATCTAAAACTGTTAATTGTGTTGATTGATTGTGAGTATAGAAGGAAACTGTTGAATGATATAACTAAATAGCACAAGTTTCGGATATTTAAACTAATCGCACAAGCTTGTCGGTCGCACAAGATCAGATCATACAAGTTAGATAGCGCCGGGCCAATGGCGAGCGGGTCATTAGTTAGATAGCGCTATTTAGGTCTGACAAGCCTCACACCGTGCCCCAGAGGACGGGCGTGAACTAATGGATCTGGGCACGTCAATGATGATAGACATTGACGCTAAGGGCACATAAACATGACTAAAGTCAGTGGTCGATATGGTAACGAGTCTAGTAGTATATACATAGGGTAGCCCCCACGGCCGGAGAGCCAGATAACTAATCATGGGCTAGCCCCCACAGCTGGATTGCCAGAGTAAACGGGATTAAACAAAACACGTTTTCAACTATGGGGTAACCCCCACGGCAGGGATGCCAGCTAAAGGAAACCGCTTTTGAAACAACTTAAAACAAACACCAACTGTGAACTCGCTCAACGTTGTTGTTGACTCGTTACTACATGCTTTGCAGGTCAATAGGTTTAGCAGGAGCTTGCATGGGGAAGAGTCGTTGTGGAGCATGGACATTGAGTGTTCATGATGAACTTAAACATTGTTTACATATGCCTTGGTTTTAGACATTATGCTTCCGCTTGCAACTTAAACTATGTTTTGTTTGGACACCAATTGTATTGTGTTGGATTTTATTATTACTTACATGCTTGTTCAATATGATTGGTGGCTTGATCCTGGTCATGTCACGCCTCCAAGCGGTGATACTCCGCGTGTGGATTTTGGGGGTGTGACAGATTGGTATCAGAGCCATTGGTTATAGCGAACTTGGTTTTAATAAGGGAAAAAGTTTTGTTAAAACCGGACTATAACCTGTACAGTGCTCAACGGTCCACAACGACGCTTCGCTCCACGTGCAAGGCTCGACACTATAGGTGATATGATTTATGTTTATATTGCCTACTTGCTAGTTACATAGAACATTACTCATGGTATGCTTAGTTAGTATAACAACTGTTGCTTGAACCCTGTGTGCTTACTCTCTTCTGTCACTCCACGTTTACACACATGCGCGACAATTTCTTTACTTGTGTTTTCTTCGATGTGAAGATCATGAGTGGACGCCTGAACTTAACTCAAGCCCAGCTGACGGCCTTGATCAATGAGCAAGTTGCTGCGGTACTTGCAGCCGCACAAGCAGGAGGTATACCCTGCAGTCTAAACTCACTCTAGGATCTCTAGGTCCTACTCTCGTGAACGAACCCTTGTGTTAAACTTTGTCCTTTCTTACTCTCACGGCAGGTCAGCCTGCACAGCCTCCTGTGTGCACTTTCAAGAACTTTATGGACTGTCGACCTAGTACCTTTAATGGTACCGAAGGAGCTGTAGGTCTCCTCCACTGGTTTGAAAAGCTCAAATCTGTTTTCGAGATGTGTGAATGCCCTGAGGTTCGCAGGGTGAAGTATGCTACTGGTACTCTCGAGGGTATAGCGCTCACGTGGTGTAACGCTCAGGTCCAAATGCTGGGGTTGGTTGCTTCTAACGCCACCCCATGGAACAATTTTAAGGAAATGATTAAGGAAGAGTACTGCAACCGTGATGATATTCACAAACTGGAGGTAGAATTCTTCAACTTAAAGATGACGGGGTCATAAATTGAAGCGTACACTAAAAGATCGAACGAGCTGGCAATTTTGTGTCCTACTATGGTGGATCCTCCCATCAAACGCATCGAACTATACCTTAAGGGTTTAGTGCCAGAGATTCAAAGTCATGTGACTTTAGCTAACCTCGCCACCATCCAGCAAGTTGTTCAGTTGGCTCATCGTCTCACAGATCAGGCGGTGGAGCAGAACAGGTTACCAAAACGTATTAGTGCTACAGCTACTTCTGAAACTCCCGGCGACAACAAGCGTAAATGGGATGGAACTTCAAGCAAAGGTTCAACTTCTGTTCAGTCTCAGTCTCAGCAGAGAAGGACTGACGACTACAAGAGCCCTAGTCAACAATCATCTGGTAGTCAAAGTCAAGGAGGGTACAGGGGAATTCACCCCAAATGCAATCGTTGTAACCTACACCACAGTGGGCCATGCACCAGGGGTAACTGTCATCGGTGCAACAAGCCAGGCCATGCTGCAAAGGATTGCAGAAGTTTACGCCCCGCGAATCTGAATCGTCAACAACAACCCCCACAGAATCAACGTCAGCAACAGCAGCAGCAAGGTATCAACAGAGGGTGCTTTCAGTGTGGAGCTGAAGGCCACTTCAAGAGAGACTGTCCCCAACTGAACCAGAATCAGAACAACAACAATAATAATGATCAGGGGAATGGAAACAACGGGGGTAACAACGACAATGGTGCCAGGGGTCGTGTGTTTGTGATTGGACAAGGTGATGCAAGGAACGATCCCAACGTCGTGACGGGTAAGTTTCTACTGGACGACTTTTATGTTACTATTTTATTTGATTCGGGTGCCGATACTAGCTACGTGTCCTTAAAAGTTAGTCAAATGCTTAAGCGTACCCCAACACTTTTGAACACCAAGCACACTGTAGAACTAGCTAATGGTAAGAGTTTAGAGGCCACACACGTAGTCAAGGGTTGTAATCTCGTTCTTGCTAATCAGACCTTCTCTATCGACCTCATTCCTATCATCATGGGTAGCTTCGACGTTGTCATTGGGATGGACTGGTTATCCCAACATCAAGCAGAGATTCTTTGCAACGAGAAGATCGTCCGTATTCCTCGCTCAGGTGATGAACCTCTCATGATTCGTGGTGACAAGAGTGGTGCTGTTGTGAGCATCATCTCTTTCCTTAAGGCCCAGAAGTGTTTAAGAAAGGGCCACACTGTTATTCTGGCTCTCGTTACTGATACCTCGAAGAAGGAGAAGAAGATAGAAGATTTTCCGATTGTACGCGACTATCCTGAGGTATTCCCTGAGGAATTACCTGGTCTTCCGCCTCATCGTCAAGTCGAGTTTCAAATCGAGCTGGCTCCTGGAGCAGCGCCCATAGCTCGAGCACCCTATCGTCTAGCTCCATCAGAATTGGAAGAACTGTCCACACAGCTACAAGAGCTTTTGAATAAGGGTTTTATTCGTCCTAGCTCTTCGCCATGGGGATCTCTAGTGCTATTTGTGAAGAAGAAAGACGGTACCTTCAGAATGTGCATCGACTACCGCGAACTCAACAAAGTGACCGTGAAGAACCGCTATCCTCTTCTACGCATTGATGACCTATTCGACCAGTTGCAAGGGTCGAGCTTCTACTCGAAGATTGATCTGAGATCGGGATATCACCAGCTGAGAGTCCGAGATGAGGACGTCTCCAAAACAGCCTTTAGAACTCGTTATGGACACTACGAGTTTTTGGTCATGCCTTTTGGGCTGACAAACGCACCTGCGGTTTTCATGGACCTTATGAATCGAGTGTGCAAGCCTTACCTGGATAAATTCGTTATAGTCTTCATCGACGACATCCTGATCTATTCTAAGAGTCAGGAGGAACACGAGTAGCATCTACGACTTATTTTGGAACTCCTTCGAACAGAACAGCTTTATGCAAAGTTCTCGAAATGTGACTTCTGGCTTCGTGAAGTCCATTTCCTAGGCCACGTGGTAAACAAGGATGGGATTCATGTTGATCCATCCAAGGTAGACTCAATCAAGGACTAGCCTGCACCTAGAACACCAATAGAAATTCGCCAATTCTTGGGTTTGGCGGGCTATTACAGAAGGTTTATCAAGGATTTCTCCAAGATTGCGCAACCTCTCACCTCCCTAACACAGAAAGGTGTCACCTATCATTGGGATGATGCACAGGAATCTGCGTTTCAACACTTAAAGGATAGACTTTGTAGCGCCCCTATCCTCTCATTGCCTGAAGGCACAGACGATTTTGTGGTTTATTGCGACGCATCCATTCAGGGACTTGGATGTGTGCTGATGCAACGTGACAAGGTTATTGCTTATGCGTCACATCAACTTAAGATTCATGAAAGGAACTACACTACGCATGATTTGGAGCTGGGAGCTGTTGTTTTCGCACTCAAGAAATGGAGACATTACCTGTACGGTACCAGGTGCACCATTTACACCGATCACAGGAGTCTCGAGCATATCTTCAAGCAAAAGGAGTTAAACATGCGTCAACGACGATGGGTAGAGCTATTGAATGATTACGAATGCACGATCAAGTACCATCCAGGCAAAGCCAATGTTGTGGCTGACGCACTCAGTCGAAAGGACACTACGCCTAAACGCGTGCGAGCATTGCAACTTACTATTCAATCTAGTCTTCCTTCCCAGATACGAGATGCTCAGGTAGAAGCATTGAAACCAGAAAACGTCAGGGCTGAAGCCCTACGTGGCTCAAGGCAACAGTTAGAACAAAAGGAAGATGGTGCTTACTATGTAACAGGACGCATCTGGGTCCCACTCTATGGCAATCTACGAGAGCTTGTGATGGATGAGGCACACAAGTCTCGTTACTCGGTACATCCTGGTTCGGATAAGATGTACCATGACTTGAAAACTACGTATTGGTGGCCTAGCATGAAAGCTCATATAGCAACCTACGCTAGTAAATGTTTGACTTGTGCGAGAGTCAAAGTCGAATACCAGAAACCCTCAGGCCTACTTCAACAACCAGAGATACCACAATGGAAATGGGAGCAGATTTCCATGGATTTCGTTACTGGCCTACCTAGATCTCAGCGCGGAAATGACACTATTTGGGTGATCGTGGATCGACTCACAAAGTCTGCACACTTTTTGGCTATAAAGGAAACAGACAAGTTCTCTACTCTAGCAGACGTTTATCTTAAGGAAGTGGTTTCGAGGCACGGGGTGCCAACCTCCATCATCTCTGATCGTGATGCACGTTTTACTTCTGAACTGTGGCAAGCAATACACAAGTCCTTTGGCTCACGTTTAGATATGAGCACAGTTTATCACCCGCAAACGGATGGGCAGTCTGAATGCACCATCCAGACCCTTGAAGACATGCTTCGTGCATGCGTTATCGATTTCGGCAACGGCTGGGAAAAACACCTCCCTTTGGTGGAGTTTTCGTATAACAACAGTTACCACACCAGCATCCAGGCCGCTTCGTTTGAGGCATTGTACGGGCGTAAATGCCGATCACCTCTTTGTTGGGCAGAAATTGGCGATAGTCAGATCTCTGGCCCAGAACTTGTGGTAGACACAACAGAACGGATTGCTCAAATACGACAACAAATGGCGGCAGCTCGTGGCCGTCAGAAAAGCTACGCTGATAAGGGCAGGAAACCACTCGAGTTCCAGGTTGGGGATCGAGTGCTACTCAAAGTCTCACCTTGGAAGGGTGTTGTTCGTTTTGGCAAACGAGGCAAACTTAACCCACGATACGTTGGACCGTTCGAAATCATTGAGAAAATAGGCAGGGTGGCCTACAAACTGAACCTACAAGCAGAACTCAGTGGAGTTCACAACGTTTTCCACGTGTGGAATCTGAAGAAGTGTCTGTCAGATGAGACCCTCATAGTTCCTTTGAAGGAGCTCACTATCGACGAGCAGTTGCGATTCGTCGAAGAACCAGTAGAGATTACTGACCGAGATGTGAAAATTCTCAAGCGCACCAGAATACCTCTCGTTCGTTGGAACTCCCGTCGTGGCCTAGAGTTCACCTGGGAACGCGAAGACCAAATGAAACAAAAGTATCCCCAATTGTTCGAGAACATTACAACCACTACTGAGGCTGAAGCTACTGCGGAATTTCGGGACGAAATTCCAGATCAACGGGGGGAGGATGTGACACCCCAGGAAAACCATGCAACTTAACTAGCTTCCTCAGTGAGTACGTACCAAATTTCGGGACGAAATTTCTTTCAACTTGGGGATAATGTGACAACTCGTATTTTCAAACCTCTCATTGTACTTTGATTATGTGATTATGTGAACTTGTTGATTAATTGAATGTTATGTGTTATGTGATTATGTGTCACGAACGTATGTATGTAATATGATAACATTACACGAACCGATCGCACAACAACAATAACACAATCGCACAAGCCCTTTTGGGCCATATTCCTTGTATTCGGATCAAGGGCAGCCCATGATGGGTTTGGCCCACTCTCTTTTACACGCATAACACTTAGGAGAAAGGGTATACTCCTCATAACTTGCAAAACACAACACACACACAATACCCTAGCTCTCTACTCCTCTTTCTCTCTTGTTCGACGGCAATCCTCATAGCCGAAGCCTCATCTCGTGAAGCTTTCTTGATCGGATCACCTTTGTGTTACCTTCTAACCGGTTAGTGTTTAACTATCGATTGTATGTTATGTGATGTTGTGATATACATGTTCCATGTGATGATTTAAGGATGATACATGATCGACTTTGGTATGAAATCGGCTCACATGTATAGTGTTGTAGATCAATATAGAGTTGTTAATCACATAAAGTTGTTGATGATCTAGAATCAATTGCATGATTTAATCGGCTGTGATATGTTTACGATTAGGATGATTCATTGCGTTGTCATGATAGGATGTATGCTAGTAATCAAGAACATGAGCCGTGTTAATGATTTTGATTATTGGTCATGTGTTATTCATAATTAGGGTTCATAAGAAATCGGTTAGAATATGCTTGTTTGATCGATGATTTGCATGATCTAAAACTGTTAATTGTGTTGATTGATTGTGAGTATAGAAGGAAACTGTTGAATGATATAACTAAATAGCACAAGTTTCGGATATTTAAACTAATCGCACAAGCTTGTCGGTCGCACAAGATCAGATCATACAAGTTCTGATCTGATCGTACAAGAGCTGACCGCACAAGCTAGGTACAACAAACATGGCACACAGTACTGCTAGGTTATGCATGATCGCACAAGATTTGTGGATCGCACAAGACCGTGTCGATCGCACAAGTCTTGGGCCTTACACAGTGTTTGGGCTTAACATATTATTGGACCGAATGGCCCAAATGCCAGTCGCACAAGTCATCCGGATCGCACAAGACATCCGGACCGCACAAGATCAACATATGTTATTGTTGGGCCATGTATATGTTTGGGCTGGGCTTATGTTGGATCGCACAACATGCTGTGGATCGCACAAGGTTGTGCTGATCGCACAACATGTTGGGCCGGGTATGTTTGGGCTTCATGTGGATGCTAAACAGTTATCGTTTAAAATGTTCTATATGGATGCCATGATCGTTACGTGTTCTTGATTTGTTAGTTTATGTGTAAGCATACGTGAACTATTTGAACCTAGACCTGACTTTTATGGTAACCATGTTAGGACGTGGTTGACCTCTAGCAGCTCGATTGACCTTTCGTTTATTTGCCGAGCTAACCTAAGGTGAGTTCACACTTTCTACAAAGCATGGGATTCCCAGGGGTTGGGAATGGGATTAAGGAACATGGATTCCTCGTCCTTCTTGGGTAGGACAGTACGGGTTAAGGAATGTAATTCCTCGTCCTCTTGGACAGTTTAAATTTCACTAGACCAAAACTCTATCACGAAGTCCCTCCTTTTTATATCGACTTAATCGTCGGGCCAATGGCGAGCGGGTCATTGGTTAGATAGCGCTATTTAGGTCTGACAAGCCTCACACCGTGCCGCAGAGGACGGGCGTGAACTAATGGATCTGGGCACGTCAATGATGATAGACATTGACACTAAGGGCACATAAACATGACTAAAGTCAGTGGTCGATATGGTAACGAGTCTAGTAGTATATACATGGGGTAGCCCCCACGGCCGGAGAGCCAGATAACTAATCATGGGGTAGCCCCCACGGCTGGATTGCCAGAGTAAACGGGATTAAACAAAACACGTTTTCAACTATGGGGTAACCCCCACGGCAGGGATGCCAGCTAAAGGAAACCGCTTTTGAAACAACTTAAAACAAACACCCAACTGTGAACTCGCTCAACGTTGTTGTTGACTCGTTGCTACATGCTTTGCAGGTCAATAGGTTTAGCAGGAGCTTGCATGGGGAAGAGTCGTTGTGGAGCATGGACATTGAGTGTTCATGATGAACTTAAACATTGTTTACATATGCCTTGGTTTTAGACATTATGTTTCCGCTTGCAACTTAAACTATGTTTTGTTTGGACACCAATTGTATTGTGTTGGATTTTATTATTACTTACATGCTTGTTCAATATGATTGGTGGCTTGATCCTGGTCATTCACGCCTCTAAGCGGTGATACTCCGCGTGTGGATTTTGGGGGTGTGACAAAGTGGGCATTTGCTAGTGTAGTGAGGCGAGCAAAAGATTTCATGGAAAGAACTGGTAGAACCAGCTTGGAAAGCAAGAAGGACACCAAGTATGGGTTCGATAAACAGGCAGTCAAGTGTTTCAACTGTGGTGAACGATGTTGAGGAGCTTTTAAGTGAAGCTAAAGCAGGGAATGACCAAAGATCAATTCTGGTGGATCAAGCTGGTTATTCTTCTTCTTCTCATCATTCAGCCTTCTTGGCTAATGTTGGCAGTTTGTCAAGTCAGGTACGTGTCGATGAACCTAAATCTGATAAATGTGATAATTGTGTAGATTTAGGTGCTAGATTTTCTGACTTGCAAAGCAAATATGATGATTTGCAAAGCAAGTATGACGTGACATTTATCCACAATCAAAGTTTGATTGTGGATCTTTCGAAATGCACAGAGGCCAACTTATTCCATAAAAATCATGAAAAAGAATTTAAGAAGGTAATTGACACATTAAGGGAAGATAAGTCCGAGCTAGTAAAAACAGTTTCAAGAAAACAAACTGCTATAAACAATTACATCACTAGGCTCGAGGAAGCACAAAAGGAGTAGGCCTATGTCAAGTGTTAAAATGAGGCGATCCAGCTTAGGTTAGATAGTTACTCAAACTCTAGGTATGTGCTGGATCACATCATTGACATACAGAAAAAGAAGAATGATGTCACGTGCATTGGATATAAGAAGTGTCCTCCACATATTAGACATAATTATACCGCAATGCCTGATGAGGAGGGTAAACCTCAATTTAAGCCATTTGTTCCTTTAGAAGTTGAGGAATTCGCAGCTGGACTTGGTTACAAAAAGGAATCATCAGATTCGGATGTGTCAGCAGATACGAAAGTATCAACTGCTGAACAAAATCAGGATCCTCCGGTCATTGTTGAGGATGCTGATTCTTCAGATGATGAATCCGATGATACTGACCCTGCACAGTCTGATGCAGTTATCAAAGAAGAGGACATACCTCTCGAGAATCACATTCAATGTGATCCTCCAGAAAAAACCTGCTAATACTGTTCGGGTTGAGTCCACTTCTGCACAAGAGTGTGAGAGCGTGAATTTGCTATATACTCTTGTTGGTGATGATAATGTTTATTCAAACAAAGATTTTCCAATTAAGAATGTAAATCAATCATTAATCAGTAAAGTTTTTGAGGATTCGACAAGTAAGTTTTTGGGAGAGTCGAGTTCACGAGTTGTGATAACACAATGTTGTGACATTTGTGCCTCTACGACCATCACACAAATACGAATCCAATGAAATCTTGTGTTTCATTCTCGGGATTTGTACAATTACATATGACAAGTACGCATATCAAATTTTGTATGATTTCAAACTTTCGAGAAGCTTTTCAGGAAGTTTTACATAAACTATTACGCAATTGTAATCAGTTTAACGCAACGTACACTCCGGAATAGTGAAATAAGCTTAACATACCTTAAATAACCTTTACATAACGTAGAAATAAGTTCTGAAGGGTTTGGTACGGCAAAAACAAGTTTATTCGATCACAGGGACTATTTGCGACAAACTGCAAAAGTATGCCAATTCGTATAGCAACATACACTCTGGAACAAGATCATAAGCTAAACATACCCTAAATACCCTTAACATAGCTTAGAAATAAGTTTTGAGGGGTTCGGTATGCGAAAATACGCTTATTTGATCATAGGGACTAAAAGCGTCAAAACTGCGAAAGTATGCATTTCGTGCATATCTTGCGTTCTGACCATATTCGGACATCAAAAAATTTTGTAATCACTAGAATATTATATTTTAGTGATGCGAATGCAAAAATAACATTCGTCGCGCAATTTGGGTCTTTTTCACGTTCGTTACGATTCCGTCGTAATTAACCGAAAAACGCAACCGTACAGAAAAACGAACCGAAATCCTTGACATTTGAGCATGATTCAAGTTAAATATACTTTAACTTCATCATGGAGCTTGAAAATGGGTTTAACGGGTGTTAGAAGTGCCAAAATACGACAAACCAGGCAGAAGGGACCAAACTGTCATTTTTCAAAACTTGCCGCCAGGACCCATGCTTAAGGACCGTAAGCATAACACCCATACGGTCCGTAAGGACCCTCCAGCACAGCAGATTCACTGAATCTTCAAAACAGCTGCTGAACATGGTTTTAATCTTAGTTTTAGCAACTTGTGGGCTGGTTTATGTGTTCCTCAAGTCCTCTAATCAGTGTCTAACATGTGTATAGTCTTGATTGTTCCTTGATCAACACACATGACACATGGCAATCATCTAAAGGATCAAGGTTTCCTATAAATACCCATGACCAACTTCATTCATCTTTGCTCATTTCCTTCTTCTCTTATCTCTGCTCTAATTGTGGCTACCACACTTGTTGGAGGCCTCATACTTGAGCATTCTAGTTCATTTTTCCAAGCTTAGGACACTTGTAAGTGTTCTTTCATGTTTTGTTATTTATTTTAAGCAAGAAAGTCAAACAGTGTTTGACTTTCAGCTTTGACCATGATTTGATCAAGACAAAGTTCGTTTGAACTTTGCGACATGAGCGTAATCACGATGGTTATAGTGTCACACCCTGATTTTCAGTTTGTGCGGAAGCGTATGGCGAGGTGTGACGAGAGCGGCAATCGTTACAATCAATCGAGTAAACAACATATTTGAAACATAAAAGATGTTCATCCATACATTCGATTCGAAACCATAATTTACATTACATAAGTCTTGTTTGAAATTTAAAACAACAACAACTTTAACTACATTATTCAAAGTTCAAAATAGTTTCACACAACATGACAACTGAAAACGGATGACATCACAAAAGCTTGCGTTCTTTATAACCACTTGAACTTTTTTTTCCAAAGTCGTCCACTAATCTCCTGTAATACATGTTAATTTTGAAAACGTTAACAAAAGTTGAGTTAATTCATGTTATTTTGATTTCGCATCAAATGAGTCTCCAAAACATTTGAAGTAATAAAATTCATTTTTGTATAGTATGATAAAAAAAATTGTATGATCATTAGTGTGTTGCAAGGACACTAATATGTATGTCGAATAGGAGGCAACCAAACCTTGACAACTTATTGTGTGTGTCAACGACACTAGTTTGGACACAAAGGCACTCTTGACGATCGTGGCTATCGTTGTCGTTAAGAATGGGGCTTGCCAAAACCCAAATAGATCTATTCGTTTGTTCCTCGATACTTGTTTATTCATTAATGGTCCCTTTATTTTTAAACACCTATCCGCATGTGATCAAAATAGTTTCATCGTATTATCATACTATTTGTAACATGTATACATCCCCGAAGTTTAAAACTATAAACATTCAAAGTAAAAGGGGAAGCATGAACTCACAGATTTGCGTTCCGTGCAAATCTCTATTCGATTCCTTGTTCGTGGTTCGATTCTCGACCTACAAGTGTTCTAATCTAGTTAGACACTTAGGTTTATGTTTATCGTACAAATATTCTATCTTGTATTTTGTTTTTGTGTTTTCGTATATATATAACTTCCTTGTATATATATTTATTCTATTTGATTTGTGTTTGAATGGGCTTAATTTATGTTTTATAATTTAAGTCCATTTTGGGCATTTGGTGCTTATGGGCCTAGCCCAAATAACTTTGTTTAAAAGTGGGTCAAGCCCAAATTAATTTGTAGAAGTGGGCCTTAGCCCAAAACATTTTATAAAAGTAGGCCTAGCCCAATTTAGTTTATGGTTGTGGACTTAGCCCAAATAACTTGTGTAGAATGGGCCTAGCCCAAATTGTTTTCTAAAAATATATCTAGTCCATAATAATTTGTAAATATTCGGTTTTTAGCCCAAGTATTTTGAAAATTGGGCTTTAGCCCAATTTTGACAAAAAAATATATTTTAGTCTATTGTCTTGTAAAAGTGGGCCTAGCCCAAATTTTATTTATGAGAAATGGGCATTAGCCCAATTTTTAATTTATGGACTACTTTTTTAAAATATAAAATTTTGGGCTAGTAAAAAATAATAATAGTAATACTTGTATTTTTATAAAAATCTATTTTTTATAAAAATCATTATTTATGCCATAGTTGAATCTTTTTAGTGCATAAACTTGTGTGACGGCTCGTATTTTATTCTAGTCGTTTACTACTTGTCGGTTTTATTTATTCGTATCGTTTGTCCCGTTTGTGTCGTCCGTCACGTTTTACCATTTGCTTGTTTGTGTCATTTTAGATTGTCCAAAAGTTCATATAGTCCATTAGTGTCCGAATTTGTCCATTTGTGTTTTCGTGTCCAAGGATGGACATTTTATTTCGTTTTTCAAGTTTATATATATATATTTTTGTAATTTTTATGGATGTGTATCAATTGTGCATTTGTTCCTACTAGAACTAACATATGATGTACACATAAAAAATATACAAACTTATGATACTTGATGATTATTTTTGTAAGTACACATTTTATCCAAAAATATATACTTGTCATTTTTATTTAGAAATCTTTTTATAAAATATGAATTTATGACTTTGTCCAAAATTTGTTTAACCATGTTTAAAGACCTCAAATAATTGTTTTAGTCACAAACTTCTTTGTTTAACAAATTTTAATACATAACAAAATTTATAAAAATTTTGCCATAATTTTGTTTGTAATATGGATTTTCCCCAAGTTTATACAAAACTTGTTTTCAAAATATTTCAATACAAAACACCATCAAGTATCAATATCTATCAAAATTTGTCAACAAAAGTAGCATGAACATGATATTGTTCTTAACTTTCCCAAAAAGAAAACTTTATTCCTTATTTTTGCCAAAAATTTGTAGAACGAGATTTTATGAAAAACTCTTGTTTTAGATGTCTTACAAGGTCATTTGAAGCATAAATATGTATTCAAAACGTTTACTACCAACATATTTCTTGATTATGATCCTTTCCAGAAATGGAAACTTTATTCATGAAATATTTCAAAATTTTATTTTCTTGGTTTTAAATGTTTTCTTATATTTTACTAGCATGCATGTTCATAAAAAAAAAATTCATGTTCATCACTTTGTTGATGAATCTTGGTTGATCCTACATGCATGTATGCAGATCATATTTTTGGGTAAAAATAACCAAGATTCAAATTTATTAGGCTTGATTTCTCCAAGTTCATCTCTTAATCATAGAAAAATCATGTTTAAAAATAATGATTTTTAGTTGTTTCTTGTTATTTTTCAAGTGGGTTTATGATGAACTTGTAAAAGAAATCAAAAATAAAAGTGAAGTTAGTATGATGTTCTTACAATTTTGCAAGGAAATAAAGATGAAGATAAGAGAAAAAAGATTAGCCAAAGTTCCTAATGCTTCTTCAAGCCTTTAACCCTTCTTGTATCATCCATGCATGCTTGAATATAGAGTTCTTTAGTTTGAAGAAGATGAAGATGGTGGTAATCTTGGTTTGGCCGATTTTTTTGAAGAGAGAGAGAGGAAGATGGTATTTTGTTTGATGGTTTTGAGAATATGGAAGGAAGATAGTGTGTAAAAATCAATTAAGATCTTTTGAAAGCACAGTAATCATTCATTAGAGCCTCCAACACAACAAAAGAAATGAGTAGGCTCAAATGGGGGACCCACATTTCGAAAATCAGCCATGTAAGGGGTTAATTGCTGATTTTTTTTTTATAAAAACTTGTTTTAAACTAGAAGCTTTAAGCATTTTAAGAACTTTGGCATTTTATATAAAAATATCTACAAGGTTTTAAGCCTTCATATTTTAAAGTAGTGTGACACTAGGTAAAACTAGTTCACCAAAATTTTTAGTTTGTAATTCGGGTGAAAAAGTCAGTTCGGGTCCTGTACCGGGTTAAATACTGACACCGTGTTTTGTTTAGATAAATACATAACAAAAATTATTTTTGCACTTGTTTTATTATACAAATAATTAATCCAACTTTTTGGACTAAAAATTTTATTATTTTTGACACGGTTCCGGTACCGGCTTTGCTGACTGGCAATTTACTAAACTAGTCGTGCAACTTAAAGGAATAAGATTCGATTGCGGATTTTGTGTCGTTTTTAATACCCATTATATTATTTATGTCAAATAATATTTATTTTTGGGATTTTCGGACAGTTACTGTTTCGTTCTGCGGAATGCTGTATCTTTCCGCAGGATTGCTGTATTTTTCTGCGGACTTGGACAATTTGGTTTTTAATTGGAATTTTGTAAATAATAAGGCACATATTATTTTTGGACAAAACTTTTTATAGAATATTTGTGTAGACATAACTGTATGTCTTGTTTTCATCGTGTCAGACTGTATCGCGACTAGTACTGACAAGTATCGTTTATTCGTGTTCCTATTGTTAGTCTAGGATATTGTTTCTAATCGCAACGGACTCGTTATCATAATTTACTATGATTTTTGTAATTACTAGACTTTCAAGACTTTAATTAATTAAAATCAAGTCAAATACGCGAAAATAATAGTCGAAATAGTTGTTCAAGTTGTACGAAATTACCGGAATTTTGCCGTTTGTCACATATAGTCCCTTGCGACTATACCTACTGATTACCACGTTGATTAGTCAAAGTGATAAAATCAGTTTTCTAACTTAGTTAAACATGTTTTAACATGTTAAACTCGTCACTTTTAGTTTAGTGTTTATTTAGGGTCGTAAGTCAAGCGGTCTAAACAACCGCTTAGACCTTCGAACCTGACCCGTTTGGTCGATCATTAGGATCCGACCAAACATATATTGTGACCATAGTTGTATAGGGAATAACCTTCCGAGGTTATACCTTATGGTCACTTCGTTTGATTAGTTGTAAGTTAGGTAGTTTATATGCCTTTGGAAAATGACCAAAATGCCCTTTTTGTGCATAAATTGAATTTAAGCATATGAAACCAAGTTTTTGACACTTAAACTGATTATGCAACATAATTAAACATGTTAGGGCATATAATACTTATCATAGGGCTAGTTAGGCCATCCGAACGCGCTTTTGCGCAAATGACGCGTTAAAGTAGCATAAACTACCTTAACGGGTCATAATGGGTCATAAGCACTTAGGATAGGTAACAAATCAGAATGCAGGCTTTGTTAAACCGTATCATATGAGTTCCAACACTCATTTGGTTTACAAGACCTCATTCTATCCAATCTTCCGATTTAAGTCTCGATTATTAACATAGTGATTCCATACTAGGTGCCACTTGATTCCTTGATTTCCCATGCTTTGTTAGGTCACTTAATCAAGGATACTTGCAATCTCAAGTGAGTACATAGCTCCCCTCTTTTATGCTTTCAGTTGTTTTGGGGTGACTCATATGTGCTAAATGCTTTTTCAAGTTTTCATGAACAAATGCTATGGTTTATATAAAACATGATGTTTTCAATAATATGAACGAACTTGTTGGGGCGTTAGTCGAAAGACATTCGAATGACATTCATTAACTATGATCAAGCCAACCAGTAGTCATAGGATCTGACAAATCCCGTTACTAGGCTATTCACTGGATTTGGTTGGTAGTTTGGGGAACGACAGAAACTATTTTCTGATTAACAAATCATGTGTTGGTTTGTTAGTCTTGCTAAAGAGGTCTTTCAGGGCCTATTAAAGATACCAAATGGGTGGTATATCGAGTCACACAGGTTTGAATGTATTCTTTAAAGAATGACCAAAAGTTGTATTTCACAATTAAAACACGGATGATTGAACGATGGTTTATAACACGGACGATTTTGAACGATATGAACGATTTGAATGATTGAACGATTGAAACTATTTGAACGATTTTGGACAAATGTTTTCAAACGATAACATGCAACGAGGTTTACTTAAAGATATAAACCATACAATGTTTACTTTCAAAGATGATTTACTACTTGGTTTTACAAAGATAAATGTTTTCAGTCAAGATTCATGGCTACAATGGTTTTGGTTTTACTTATATCAACTTGTAAAGTTGATAAAACATATTGCAATATTAAGCACTTTTGATTTCAAGATACATACTCGACAACTCTTGTAGTTGGACGAGGTATTGCAACATGGATTCAAAGCCATGAATTTGACATACAAAACCTATGTACTTGTCGGCATTTTTATGCTGACTATTTTCACATATGTTTCAGGTTCTACTATGTGATGATTGTTGATTGCTTGCTACACATAGGATGGACGCTTTAGTGACTTAAAACTTGAAAGACAATTGTTGTAATTATTTGGTTTGTATAAAAACAATGAGACAATTAATGAAATAAAACAAAACTTCAATTACCATGTTTTGTGAGACAATGATTCTGTTACGACACTCCCCAACGTTTTAGCCTTGGTTTGTTGTATTACGTGGTCGGGGTGTGACAAATGTCCTCCTATTCCAAAAGCTGAAATTCGAAAACAATATGGCAAGCAGAAATTACCAACAGAGAAAACTCGGCAAAATCACACTAAACCAAAAGGAAAATCGACAACTCAAGGTCGAAAGGAACAGAACCAGAGAAAGAATAAAAAGATGAACTTTGTGAAGTCGAAGGGAACCAATAAACTTGAAACTTTTGAAAACAAGTCTAACACAGATTATGTTAAGCAAGTTAAAATTTTGAAAAGAGATGGTCAAATAACTCAGGACCAAGTACCTCGAAATCACAAAGTTCATCAACGAGATATCAACATGATACTTCGGGGTTTGTTGAACGAAGATCATGTTTCGAGTGTGGTGAATTTGGACATATCATTCGAAATTGTCCATATCTTCATAAGTTAAAAGCTAAAGTTGATGTTCCCCATGAGCAAAATTACCAAAAGCGATCTGTTTCTTCAAAACAAGTTCCCCGTCTTGTGAAAGAAAGGGAGAAGAAATATAAACGCAAGCAAATCAAGGTAATTAAAAAAGCTCTTAAAATCGATGTGGTTCAAAAACAATCTGTTTCAGTCAAACCAGATATTTCAAAAATTTCAAAAACTTCAAACAATCACGAAGTTAAAATTTCAAACAATCAAACTGGTATAACTCAACATACTTGGAAACCTAAATTGGTTACAAACTCACGGGGAGCATCACCATTTCCAAATCATCGCAAAGTTGAAATAACTTTTGTCGATGAAAATGGAAGACCCAAGTCCAAGAAGGCTTGGGTCCCCATCTCCAACTGATCAGTTGAGTACATGTGCAGGGTGTTCCAGGAGGAACCATCAGTAGTCTTTAGATTGTTGATAGTGGGGCATCCAGGCACATGACCGACGACATGAGACTTCTCTAGGACATCAAATCTATTAGAGGAGGTTATGTTGCTTTTGCTGGAGATAAAGGCGGGTATATTACTGGTGAAGGAATGGTATCCAACGGGGTTGTCAGTTTTGATAAGATCAACTTTGTGCAACAACTTGATCACAATCTTCTAAGTGTTTCTCAAATCTGTGATAAGAAGTTTCTGTGCACTTTGATGCTAATGGATGTTATGTGCTGAAGCCCGGTTTCAAGATTCCCAAAGACTGGATTCTCTTATCTGCTCCAAGGGTTAATGATTTATATGTCCTTGATATGAGCCAAGCAATTACAACGTCTGCACAAGTAACATGCTTTGTTACTTAAGCCACATAAAAGGAAACAATCTCTTGGCACAGGCGGATGGGACACATTCACCTTAGGAAAATGAATCATCTGGTGAAGAACGAGTTAGTAACTAGTGTTCCCGTTAAGAATTTTCATCTGTAGGACGTCTGTGTTTTGTGCCAAAAGGGAAAACAAAGTAAGAAATCGCACCCGATAAAGAAGATCAACACGGTAACAGTGCCGCTTGAACGTTTACAATGGATTTGTTCGGTCCTGTCAAGCATAAAAGTATCAGTAATGACTCGTACTGCCTCGTACTGATGATTATTCCAGATTTTCTTGGGTGGCGTTTATGGCACACAAGAGTGAAACTTTCAAAATTATCAAAAACTTGATCACAATGATTGAGAATTTGTATACTTTGAAAGTAAGACGCATACGCAGCGACAATGGAACTGAGTTCAAGAATCATGCTTTGGAGGAGTTCTATAGATCCAAAGGCATTCTTCATGAATTCAGTGCCAGATACACTCCTTAACAAAATGGCGTCACTGAGCGTAAGAATAGAACATTGATCGAAACTGCAAGGACTATGTTGGTAGAGTCACAGTTGCCCATTTCCTTCTGGAGTGAAGTTGTGGCCTCTGCATGTTACACGATGAACCGACTCCTTACAGTAAAAAGACACAACAAGACCTGGTTTGAGTTTCTGCACAAACGGAAACCAGATTTACAATTTCTTGAAATGTTTGGGGCTCCTTGCACTATGATCGATCCTGATGGTAAATTTGGGGCAAAAGCAATTGAGGGATACTTTCTTGGGTATGCCACCCCAAATTTAAGAGTTTGGAATTTTGAAATGAAAAGGATCGAGGAATGGCCTGAAGTCAGAGTACAAAGGCACACATTGCCAATCAGATGTCCTGGTGAGCAATGGATGTTTAAGTACAATGACTTTTTCAATTCAATCAATATTGAGGAAGAAGTAGTAGATGTTGCGGCACAGATGTTTTTCGAGAGTGACAACGCAACAGATTCTCCGTTGGTTCGTCCAATTATTGTCATCAATCAAGAATCATCTTCAGTTAACAATAATGCTCTCGAGAATGAGGATTTTCACGATGCTACTGAACTGAACGAATCTTCAGAGGATGATGAATTTCTTGATGCAGACCAAGAAGCTCCTGCAACTGTGATGTCTGTCGTTAGTGACATGCAAAAACCTATTTAAACTATTAGTATAGAATAAGCAGGGTATCGAACCAAGGGAGGACTGTGGAAAACGTTTTATGCTAAGTATTGATTAATTGTTACTGAATTGGAAAATCGGTTTGTTTGATTGTGAGAAATAGCTAAGTTAACGAATAAAAATTGTGTTTTAAATCAATGAGAGAAAAGATGGTTCCTCCAGATTTCAGGTTTTGCTGTTAACTTCAATTATGTGTTTAATCGTTACCTACATAGACATAGGTGTTAATTTTGATTAACTAATTGTGATAACCAACGACTAAGTACTCTGGTCAATACATAACGGGAGGTTATCGAATGATTATCAATTACAACTTACAAACCCTAACCCCATGTCAAATATATCCCAATTACTAGAACTCTCGGGAACTGAATGCTTAGAAATTAAGGTTTAAATAAACGTAACTGTTTACAATCAAGAAATCAAATCAATGGTGAAAAGCATCGAATGCTTAGATCACCAAATTAAAACGATTGTATCAACACATAATATCAATCAACTTACAAAAACCCTCCATCCGGAGGAAACCACAAAAAGTTTAGCTGCTCATCTCGCACGAAGAATCTTCAAAGGCTTGATTTGATGAAGAAATCATGGTTGATTCGATGATTGGATGAAGAATATTGATGTTTCTGGAGTGAAAAACCTTCAACTTTGAGTGCCCTTATGCCTTTGATCGACCCTTCAATGATAGATAATGAATACCAATATCACAAACCCTAATATACACCATATAACCTTATTTGCGTCTTTTTTTCGTAACCCCAACCGTAGGCTACGGTCTGAGGACCGTAGCTTATGGTTTAGAAATTATGACCAAACATCAGCACCCAACCGTAGCCTACGGTTGGTGAACCGTAGCTTACGGTCGGCAGATTCTTCCAAAATTGTTTTATTCATAACTTCTTCGTTTTAGCTCCGTTTTACGCACCGTTTTCGCCCACGTCTTCGTAATTCAACCCTCTATCATGCCATATTATAATATCTTCATTTTCAAACCATTAACATTCCCCAAAACTCATCCAATCTTCGTATTTAACCTACAAAACATCATTTTCTCATAGTTATCCAATTCCACACATATAAACAACCAAATATGCATAAGATTAGACATTAAACATATATAAATAACATTCCTAAATCCATCCATCACATCCCCACACTTACCTTTGATTGTCCTCAAGCAAACCAACTAGAACTAATCACCATAGCAACAACACCGCTAAACCCCTTAACCGGTTCAACCTGTTCAGTCCCAAGTCATACCCATCCCATAGACTGACACAATCGAGATTGACAGTCTGACAAGTAAATGAAGCAATTTTTTTAAAAACTTAAGATTTGTCTATCTAAAACTAACATGTTTACCATTAAACACATGCTACACACCCCTCACAATGTACTCTCCTCTGAGTTAATATCTGGACTAGCGTGTAATGTGCTAGTATATAAACACTCAAAAAGCAAACATGAAATACTGTAATCATAGGCTTGTGTGACAATCACACCTCCACTGTATCATCTAACCTGGCACATATCAAAAGGACTTTCGGGTTTTGGGCTTAGGGTAAAGGTAGGAATATATTTTTAGGTTCTTTTTCTTTTCTAATTGGCTCACAAACAATAACCAGACCGTGATAACTTATTTAAACACAACTTATACCTTTGGGTTGGTTTCTACCCAAGAACATAGACGATAATCACAACACTTCTATTTTTGTTCTTTCCTTTTTCATTTTCCTTCACATATTTTTCTATTCTTTTTTTCTTTTCTTTTTTTTCAAATTCTTTTTCTTTTTCATAACAATATCAACACGGTCGGTTTTTCACAATAGACAATGGGTGAACAAACGAAAGGTAATTAGGCTCAACAGGGCTACTAAGGGAAATTGGTGAATAACACGAAAGAAACACAAAAGGGTGTAACAGGAAAAACCTAATGCCTTTATCATCTATGTGCACATGTCAAACCCACAGTCTTTCGTTTTTTCAATACATGGGTAGGACTGGTAATTTCAGTTGCAGTAATCATTTCACCTTTGGTAATCGCCGTACCACTAGCAGAGGACGTGGTCACCCCAGCCGCTATATATTTCCTTCCGGTAATCTTTACCCGGAGGGGTTTCTTCTCCGGATTCACAACGTGCGTACCCCCGCTGATGCTATCAAGGGCGAGGTAGGCAGTAGGATCCGCGGGAAGGGCGGGTAGCAAAAATTGATCAAGGTGAATTTTCAACACATCCGGCTCTTGCTCACTAAGTACGCGGTTGGCGGCCCTCAATGCCAGGTGCCGCGGAGGATCGACAAAGTCAAATAAGCTCCATTCTCCTGAAAAGGGTATATTTAGGCAAACAGTAACGTACCAAATGAACAAAGTATCAGGCATACCTTCATCATCCCTTTGAAATGAGGGATACTGCTTGATATCATGCCACAACAGGCTCATTCCCGCCATTACCAGGGCCCCTTCTGGAATCACTGTACATTCGAAAGGGCGATTGCACAATCTTGTATATAGGGCATTTGCAAGGTAAGCATCTTCAGGAGGACTGTCATCCTTAACTTTGTCCTTCGGCCCCATGTTTCTCCAATGCATATCGCCAGGAATTACAGAGCTGTCAATATAGAAAAATTTCTTTTTCCAATCTTTGTCCCGGGAACTGGTAGGGATTTCCCTCAGACAAGAAACTTCAGTGTCTCTTCGATCTAAAGTAAAGAATGGGGGTTTCCACACAAGAACGAAAAAAGCCCTAAAAACGATGAGTTCCGGTATGTGCCCTAAAGCCACACACGCAAATTCAAATTGGCGAAGTTTCACTAACCCTAATGGATGTATTTGGGAAAGGTGAATGCGGTAGTAATCAAGCACGGATTTGAGAAATTTAGTGATGGGCAACCGGAAATTGCAGAATTTGAAAAAATCACTGAATAAGGTGATTTTCCCTTTTCTCAGTGGAAAGGCTGTGTCCGTTTTTGACGGTAATAGGGGGTTCCACTCAGCCCTGATCCCATAATCCTGCACAAGGTTGTTGTAGGATACAACTCCCCATTTGCAGAAAAGGGTTTCGGAGCCCGCGGAAGCAGAGGAAGAAGATTCAACGTTCTTAGAGGCCATTTCGTTTGAAAGAGGAGAAGTGAAAGAGGATGTTCTAGAAATTGGAACCCAACTCTCGTCAAAAGGATGCTATTTATATGATAGCTTTACAAAATTTAAAATGGAAAATGTACAGACATACGCGTCAGAACAGGGTAACCCAAGTTGTTACCCCAATGATGGCTTTAACTGCTACATCCTGTCACATCGCCGCCATTTTCTCATTTCACATTTATGGCACCGTAAATTTTCCTTACATAGGATATACTTTCTTTTTTTTTTCCTCTCTAGTCCGATTTCATGAATTACATTTCATAACTTCGGACTGAGGGGACATGACGAGGTATGACCCTAATCGGATAGTCCGACCCGGTCATTACCTATTATTTTATTGTAAATAAGCTGTTATAAATATTCGTTCTAGAATATTCCATTCTGTACGGATAAGATACATAACTAAATCTCCAACTTTTTGGGAAGATCGTGCAAATCCCTAACTTTTAGGAGTTCACCTAAGTTAAGGAAAACCCTAATCATAAACTATAAATAGAGGTAAACATGCAAGGTACAGGTTATCGAATTCTCAATACAACTTCTTCTTCTCTTTACACTTTCATACTCCCAAACCCGAGACTTATTCTCACGCCGGAGGGTGGTTACAGGAATAACCCCATTCCTGTAACGAGTCCTAACGGTGTTTCTGTTTTGCAGTTTGCCGGTTCGGATCATTGATACTTGAAGTCTTCATCGGATACTACCGCAAGGTCAGTGTTTCTTCACCTGCACTCAACAAATGAATTCATTATATAATGTATCCTATCCGTCTACAGGCTCAAAATCTCACCAAGAAAAGGTAAAAAGGTTGACGACATGTAGCATATGCAATTAAAACATGTTACCCCTAGATAGACATCTCTTTTCAACTCATTTCCTAAAAAACACTTGTCAAACCTACTCTCATGAAACTTAAAGAGATAACCATGACAAGGGACTAATCTAGTCTACTACCGGTAAGAAGCCTATTAGTGATTGAAACTTCAGATTTTCGTATCCAATTAGCTTGTTTAAGGCGATGAAAAATTTTAAAATTTTCAAAATTTTCATTTTTTTTTTCATTTTCATCGATTTCAACCACTTTCAATCGCTTCAAAGCTTTATCCACAAATCCCTTCCCGGGCTCCCCCATCCCCACACTTGGGATACATTGTCCCCAATGTATGCTGCTTTTAAAATATAAGCCCGGGAAAACAAACCAACAACCCTCAATGAGCGGCTAACTCATAACAAAACAACCAAAACACATCCCCTAAACAAAACAAAGGTTTACACCACCAAAAATAACAAAACACACCAAAGACAAAGTAAGATAGATAAACACATGCACCTGATCATGTGTCTGTAGTGATGCGGCTGTTGTGCTTTAACCGGAATAGACGTATTCCATAGATTCTTTGATATCTCACCGGGGATGTTGTAAAACATCCCCACACTTGAATCATTGCATCCGTGAAGATAGAATTGTATAAACCTGTCAAAACACAACACACCAAACGAAACCAAAACAAAGTACAAACTCTACATCCTCGGGCTGCCTCCCGAGAGCGCTAAGTTTTAGGTCTTCAGCCAGACCGTACCTGACATTCAGGGTGGTTCAGCTGCACATTTTCCTCCCCATTTCTCTCCATACATCATTGTCCAGTCTTGTGGAAGGTTCGCTGCTCCACGCCAGTTGAGTTCAACCTCAACCTTGTTGCCCCACTCACTCCCACCATCGGGTGGTTTTCCTGCAATTGCTCTTCCTCTCACAGCTGTCTTGTTCACCTGCCTTCCATCATTCGTTAACTCAGACCTGCAAAAATTACCTCCACTCGAACCAATCTCATTAGTAGCACCTGTGGGACTCACATCATTCAGAAGATCATAAGCAATAGATTTTAAAAATACATTGAAATACAGCTTACGATTCTTGTAACTTAAAATTACCATCCCATTCCTGCAGTCGATTTGTGCATTTGCTGTATACAGAAACGGGCGACCCAAAATTACCTTCGGTTGTGCGTAGGTCGGTGCGGGTGCATAATCAACCACCATAAAATCGACCGAGTAGTAGAACTCGCCGAGCTGAATTACCACATCCTTTACAACCCCTCGAGGTTGCTTTAAACTCGCATCCGCAAACATGGCCATTTGATCGATTGCGTGTAACGGACCAAAGTCGTACTGGTCATAAAGGCTACCGGGAAGAACACTCATCCCAGCTCCATAATCCAACAATGCCTTGTGGATTTTGAACTTTCCCACTCGAATCGGGACGACCGGCTCTCCTGAGTCACACCCATCTCCATCCTCATTTGGGCCACTTAAACTTGCAATCACATGGGAAACAGAAGAAGTTAAAAATTTATCATTCAAATTGTTTTTAGGAACGAAACTTACCCCGCTGACTGGTATATTCTTCCCGTGCTTGGGGTTCGTTTGAGTGTCACTGGGAAGCTTCCCGTTTTGCTGTTTCAACTCCTTCACATCGGTTGCAAGTTGGGCCATTTGTGTGGTTAATGACTGGACGGCTTTATCTCGCATCTCATCCTTTTGAGCATGATTTTGCAGCTCAAGCCTTTGATTTTGTAATTCAAGTTGAATTGCTTTCAACATCTCCATCATATCATTATTCATCTGACTATTACTATGCTGGTAATTTCGTTGGAAACCCAAATTATTACCCCCTTGATAATTATTTTGGTTCCGGGGCTGGTAATATTGGTTGTTTCCTTGGAAACCCGAATACCTGTTCCCACTTCCCTGCATCATATTCACCTCATCCAGATTACTGATAATGTTAGGGCACTGATCAGCAATGTGCCCTATATCCCCACAATGACCACACAACGGAAACTGACCACTTACCTCCGGTGGATTCTCTACGGCTCTCACTGTCGACTGTCGTGCACTTCTAGAAGATTGAGCCTTGCGTTTTGACGCCCTTGCGGTTCTTTCTAAATATTCCCAATCATCTTCTTCGTAATTCATTCCAAAAGTACCATTGGATATTGAATTTACATCCCTGGCATCTTCATCTGTTAAGCCTTCGTGGAATGTATTAATAAGCTCCCACAAATATATCTCATGATGTGGACAGTTCTTGAGCATCATTTTGAAACGATTGAACGCTTCGTGAAATAACTCACCGGGCTGTTGTCAAAACCCTCGAATATCCTTCCTGGCGTTGTTAGTACGCAAATGAGTATAAAATTCGTCTAAAAATTGTTGCTGCATTTCGTCCCATGTGAAAATCGAAGCTGACGGTAGCGAATGAAACCATTGCTGTGCTTTGTCTTCAAGTGTGAATTGGAAGAGTACCAATTTCACATCATCAACTGAGAAACCTTGGCTGCTGATTGTGTTGCAACGTGCATCATATGCAGCAATGTGTAGATATGGTTCTTCATGTGCGTGACCATGAAACTTAGGCAGACTGGATATTGATTGTGTTCGTACTTCGAATAACCGCCCTCCTTGTAGTTGCGGGATCACAACCGGTGATGGGTTGTTAACTATAGCAGGCTTGAAGTGGCTCTCTATACCTCGAACTGGACCTTGATTATTTCGTCGTGGAATTCCTTCCGGTAAAATCACCGGTCGGTGTAAGTTTCGTGGCAGCGGTCTTGCCTGATCCTGCATCTGAGGTACTGGTGGTGGTAATGGAATGTCCACCACCGGCCTTCTCGGAGCAGGCTGCTGATTGAGTGGGTCAGGTTGATGATATTGTTGTGGTATCTGTTGTTGTATTGGTGTTGGTTGCACATATTGTTGATACCCTACGTTCCCTTGATTGACTCTCTCGGCCACACCCAATCCGACTGTGTGCCTCTCATAGCTACCCATATTGACCACTTGTCTCTCGTTTTGACCCACGTAGTTATCATATTCCTCAAAGCCATCGTCGAAATCCCCCGAATTATTTCCTTGATCATAAATGGCCGATCTATAAAGATGTGGTGGCATTGGCTGACTTTGCTGTGAAATAACCGGTCGGGTGGCTGGCGGAATTGATGTTGCATTAGGTGCTTGAGTCTGACTTGGTGCTGCAGCATCATCTGGAATGATTCTGACATAAGGAGACGAATGTTGTAAATTGACCGTCTGGGTTGCTTGGGTGGAAGTTGGTTGAGTGTTGTCAAAGTTTGGGAAAAAAGTTGAGAATGATGGTACTGGAGATGTAGAAGTAGGTTGTGTAGACTGTGGTGGTGGTGGTATGGTAGTGTTTGGTGAAGGTTGGGTAGGTGTTGGCGAGAATTGTTGTTGTGGAAGTGGGTTTTGCAGTTGTTTCTCCGGAGTTGCTGAGTTCTCCATTGTCTTGAGTGTTGACGTAGGTGATTGTAGAATCTTGTTCTCACGATGTAGTACTCGTTTGGTATGCTTTACTGTTCTCTCGATCTCTGGGTCGAACACTAATGGTGATGACTTCCCGGAATTCCGAGTGTGATGCATACACTTCCTAGATCACCTGCACAAACAAAAACAAGAAAACCTCGCGTAAATCCGAACAAAATAGAACAAACTAAAAAGACACTATTTTTGGATTTTTTGTATATTTAACTAAAACTAGAACTTAACACTAAGCACTTTGCGCACGCCTCCCCGGCAACGGCGCCATTTTGATGTCTGTCGTTAGTGACATGCAAAAACCTATTTAAACTATTAGTATAGAATAAGCAGGGTATCGAACCAAGGGAGGACTGTGGAAAACGTTTTATGCTAAGTATTGATTAACTGTTACTGAATTGGAAAATCGGTTTGTTTGATTGTGAGAAATAGCTAAGTTAACGAATAAAAATTGTGTTTTAAATCAATGAGAGAAAAGATGGTTCCTCCAGATTTCAGGTTTTGCTGTTAACTTCAATTATGTGTTTAATCGTTACCTACATAGACATAGGTGTTAATTTTGATTAACTAATTGTGATAACCAACGACTAAGTACTCTGGTCAATACATAACGGGAGGTTATCGAATGATTATCAATTACAACTTACAAACCCTAACCCCATGTCAAATATATCCCAATTACTAGAACTCTCGGGAACTGAATGCTTAGAAATTAAGGTTTAAATAAACGTAACTGTTTACAATCAAGAAATCAAATCAATGGTGAAAAGCATCGAATGCTTAGATCACCAAATTAAAACGATTGTATCAACACATAATATCAATCAACTTACAAAAACCCTCCATCCGGAGGAAACCACAAAAAGTTTAGCCGCTCATCTCGCACGAAGAATCTTCAAAGGCTTGATTTGATGAAGAAATCATGGTTGATTCGATGATTGGATGAAGAATATTGATGTTTCTGGAGTGAAAAACCTTCAACTTTGAGTGCCCTTATGCCTTTGATCGACCCTTCAATGATAGATAATGAATACCAATATCACAAACCCTAATATACACCATATAACCTTATTTGCGTCTTTTTTTCGTAACCCCAACCATAGGCTACGGTCTGAGGACCGTAGCTTACGGTTTAGAAATTCTGACCAAACATCAGCACCCAACCGTAGCCTACGGTTGGTGAACCGTAGCTTACGGTCGGCAGATTCTTCCAAAATTGTTTTATTCATAACTTCTTCGTTTTAGCTCCGTTTTACGCACCGTTTTCGCCCACGTCTTCGTAATTCAACCCTCTATCATTCCATCTTATAATATCTTCATTTTCAAACCATTAACATTCCCCAAAACTCATCCAATCTTCGTATTTAACCTACAAAACATCATTTTCTCATAGTTATCCAATTCCACACATATAAACAACCAAATATGCATAAGATTAGACATTAAACATATATAAATAACATTCCTAAATCCATCCATCAAACTGTTGTGCATGGCACTTCTGAGGCTACACCCCCTGAGGACTTCCCTAAAATAGCTGAAGCTACTGTATCATCCTCTTCGCCAATTCAGGGTATTGATTTGGTTGTTGATCTCAACTTCAACAACCTGGTATAAATATTCCAGTACCAGATAATCCAGAAATGAGAATCAATAATACCCATCCTCACAAAACATCATTGGTAATGTTCACAGTGGCGTGCAAACGAGAAATCAGTTGAGAAACAACAGCAATGCTGACTTGTATGCAGCGATTAGAGAATCGGGTTTGCAAAATGATTGGTCCTTCGCGTGTTATGTCTCACAAGAAGAACCAAGGTCTTGGAAGGAAGCTATAAAGGATAATTCTTGGGTGGAAGCTATGCAGGAGGAACTGCAACAATTTTAGAAGCTAGGTGTTTGGAAACTGGTTGAAAAACCTAAGAACTACAAGAAGATTGGCACCCGATGGGTTTTCAAATGCAAAATGGATGACCGTGGAGTAGTTGTCCGAAACAAGGCGGGATTAGTTGTTCAAGGTTTTCGTCAGGTATAAGGGATAGACTACAACGGAGTTTATGCACCTGTTGCACGTCTTGAAGCTATTCAGATCTTTCTAGCCTATGCTTCCTTCAAAGGATTCCAGGTTTATCAGATGGACGTGAAAAGTGCATTCTTACATGGTGTGGTTGAAGAAGAGGTGTATGTCGAACAACCTCCGGGTTTTGAAGATCCTATTCATCCTAATCGGGTTTGGTTGCTCAACAAAGCTCTCTACGGATTACATCAAGCACTAAGAGCTTGGTATGCAACCTTATCTAACTATATGCTGGAGAATTGTTTTCGCCGGGGTCTTATCAATTGCACTCTTTTCATCAAAGAAAAATATGGAGATCTCTGTTAGTTCAGGTATACGTAGATGATATTATTTTTGGTTCAACTAACGATGTTTTGTGTAGGGACTTCGAGCGTGTTATGCAGGAGAAATTCGAGATGAGCGCCATGGGGAAATGAATTTCTTTTTGGGCCTATAAGTTCAACAAACGGAGTCTGGGATATTCATCCATCAGACTAAATATGTCGGTGACATCTTTAGACGGTTCCAGATGTTCGAAGGGTAAAAGCGTTAACACTTCATTTTATTGCGCAATGATCGGATCTCTTATGTATCTCACATCCTCGAGGCCTGACATAATGTATGCTACGTGCCTGCTCGCCCGATAGCAAGCCAACCCGAAGGCCTTACATCTAGCAGCTGTAAAAAGGATTTTCCGCTATTTGAAGGGTTACCCGGACACCGGTCTCTGGTACCCTAGGGATGATAGCTTCGATATGATCGCATTCAGTGATTCTGATTTTGGTGGATGCAAAATCGACGGAAAATCCACAACGGCTGGATGTCAGTTTTTAGGAAATCGCCTGGTCACATGGCAGTGCAAGAATCAGACTTGTGTCGCTACATTAACCTGTGAAGCTGAATACATTGCTGCCTCAAGTTGTTGCTCCCAAGTCCTGTGGATCCAACAACAAATGCGCGACTATGGTTTTAAATTCCTATCTACTCCTATTTTCGTTGATAATTCTGTTGCCTTACAGATCACTAGAAATCCTGTGCAACATTCAAAGACCAAACACATCGAGATCAAAGATCACTTCATACTTGATTGTTTTAATAAAAGACTTATCGATGTTGTTAAGGTATACCCCGATGACCAACGTGCCGACCTTTTTACCAAAGCATTTGACAATTCACGATTTGACTATTTACTAATGGTAAACGGCATTAAGGTCAAGCCTGAGGAAACCAACATCGGAAAATCATTTTTGTAAATATTAATTTATGTTTTATTAATTTCTCGTACTTTTTGCATTTTAGGGGGAGTAAAAACGAAAAATACAAAAACATTGAAAAATTTAAAAAATACAAAAATGTCAAAAAATTTCAAAAACACAAAAACAATAGAAAAACAAAAATGAGTTTCCTGGTGAGCAAAAGAGAAAATGATAGTACATCAGTGGTCTGTCGAAACCTCTTTGAACTTAAAATGAAAAACGATAAGCAGCTTTATATAAGATGTATCGGTAGGCTCACAATCATTTTAAAGTGTGTAGGGTGATATAAACCTAAATCGACTGAAGACCGTGTGGGAACCGCTCATTGGCATATGGTCTTGGTACCGAAATTTCGTTTGATAGATTGTTGAGGTTCTGAGATACGTGGTCTTTATGCTGTTTATCATCTGGGTATCATGGTTGTTCCTTTTACCGAAAACAACGGGGACGCAAGTCTAGATCTTCCATGATACCATACATCCGTGTAAATATGATACAAACATGTATATAATGCATAATGCATGCGATCTCAATAAGTGATAAACAATCACATGTCCCAATCAATAAGTGATAAAATATCATAGTTTATCCGGTAGTCAAGTTCGTCTCTTTGTCGGTACGATGGTACTAACCTGTTCACGGACTGGCTCTTGTGCCCTGTGAAATACAAGTGAGCTTTAAAGTTGAATCTTGTTCTTGTGTGTGTTTTTTGTCTCGGTTCCATACCCGTTCGGATTCCGCACTTGCGGGTGTGTCAAATAACAAGGATAAGGTTTCTTAGATCCTCCTCTAGGGACCTACATTTAATATTTTTTTTTGTCTTAAAATCATTAAATGGGTGGGCCATGGTAAACATGGGTGAATTCACGCGAACCACCATCAATCAAGGAGGCGGGTAATGTACCATTTGATTTATGGTCCTATGTGGAAAATAATGTCGCAACCCATGCCCCTCACACCCCATAGCCTAAGGAATTTTTTTTTCGTATTTTGGTCTACTAATTCAACATCGGTCTATGTCCAACTATCGTAAAATCTTTAATCCTGAAGTCCTAATTCTGTACATCGATCTCCTTATACGTTAACTCACTCCATGGTCAATGACTCAATGCTCACCCAATCACCAAATTGCACTTCTCCAATTGCCGGTATGTCTACCTAGTCTTAATTCGTCAGTTCGCCAATATTTGAATTTTTTAGTCGTAAAACATACAGGTTGATCATTTTGTTTGTTAATTTACAATTTTCTTACCACTTGCTTTGAACTTGTAATTTTGATGTTACCACTTTGAATATTTTACATGTCTTGGATATAATCTTTGATTTTTTTATGTTGTGGATGTTTTCAATTTACAAATAAAATTTTAAAGACTCAAAATTTGTTTCGGATTTGAATTCCTAGATTCGAATTCGTTTCCTTCAGTTTTCAAACTGTGATACGAATTCGAATTCACATAATTTGATTCATTAAACATCCCTAGTTGAAGCTAGCATGAGGTAATAGCCTCAAAACGAAAATCTAAACACCCCTGTGAATGATATCTAAAAGAACCCAGGGAAATATATCAATTTGTAAAATCTTGGATGTAAGTACATGAGTACATTATGATGGGGGTTAAGCATTACTACCCGCATATAGATGGAGATATGTCAAACCATTAGCAATATCAAGGCAAATTTCAAGTCGTTGATTAAAGTCCAAAATACTTCCATGAGCACCTATTTTAATTATGTTGTTACTTGTTAGTATATGTTATCTGAAGAAGTAAGTAGCCCACTAGCTTAGATGATTTTTCATCCTCTATATGTACATACATAAGCCAAGTATAACGTAAATATACAAAACTGATAATAGTATATAGTTAAATAATATTGAAAGAACTTACCATCCAAATGTTCTCTAAGGGTGCCATTTAGAACGTATTTTGTAATGATTAGGCGCTCATTTTCTTCATCAACATATCCAAAGAAGCTTCACTAGATTCCGATGATCAGCTAACGGAGGAAGTTCAGTTTCACTTTTGAATTCGCTTCTCATAGCATCAGAATTTTCCTACAAGGGGTTTTATGGTTAAAACTAGTAAAAAAATCGTTGTGTTTTATATGTACAAACCTCCTGGTTAATTATTAAAAGATAACAATACTTGTTTTTTTTATTATTTGTTTGTTTTTTTTTATTTTAGTTTTAGGTAAAACTGCTGGAGGGTTAGCAATTGGTGCTACTTTTCCCTCAAAAGTCACAAAGGTCATTGGCTTGAAGTTCTTGTCAACACAAGTCTTATCTGACCATTTAGTGTTGTGTTGATCAAGGAATTTGTGAGAAGAACCACAATTAGTGTTTATAGTCTCCTTTCCAACTGAAGCATTAGATTCAATGTCATAGACTTGAGTTTTTGGAGTGTAATCACTTGTTCCTTGTGTGTGATTATATCCTAGACCAAATTTTCACATTGCTTTTAGTTTGTTGATTCAACAAAATCTCAAACCCTTTGCATGATTCTATCCATTTTTGAGAATTCACTTGGGTAGATTCTAGTTCTTTTAGACATGTTTGATACTTTGAAAGAAGTAAGTTGAACTGTGCAAAGTAATTTGAAGCTTCATGTTTTAAACCAAAAATTATTTGGTCCTTTTCTTTCGACACTTGTTTGTGAGATCCAATAGTTTGTGCCAAAAGTTTCTCATAATTTTCAAGAAGCATGATACTCACTACTTTGATATCCCCAAATGCTTGAATGCACTTTTTAGAACAAATTCTTATAGTGTTTATGGGGATATATCAACTTGTTGAGATGGTCCAGCGCTTGTTGATCCAACAAGTGGAATAATGTATAAACCAGTAGTTTCACAAGTTTCATTGGTGCTTTGGTCTGAAGTACCACTTAAGTTTTCTAGGGAATCTAATGCAAGATTCTTGTGACCTTGATCAACTGCAATCATGCTGAAATGTTCATCACTCAAATCCTTAGCTAGACTTCTCAAGTCTGTATAGCTTTGAGTGAAAAAGCTTTGTTGAGTAGTTTATGGTGAAAGGGAAGCTGTAGTTTGAGAAACTACTGGTAAATGAACCTAGGATTGAGTTTGTGTATGTGAAGGTGATTGAACATGTGCTTTTGACATATTAACATATGGTATGTGATGTTGAGAAAAACCATTCCCATGTGGATATGAATTTTGAGAAGATCCATGTACAAAATGTGATGCAGACTGTGTGTTAGGACCAGAGGTATTTTAGAAAAAAATGATGTGTATTTTGAGAACCTGAATACTGGCCAATAGTTTTTTGATTCATTTGATTAGGATAAGTCACACTTGGTACTGGGGTTTGTGCATGGTTTTTGCACTCCCTTGCAAAGTAACCTAACCTATGACATTTATAACATTCAACCTTGGATTTATCCTTCTCAAACTTAACGCTACCCTCTACTCCGGGAAATTTCCTACTAGTTTTGTTATAAAATTGATTTGACTTAATACTCGATAATGCAAGCTAGTTAAGGGGATCAAACTCTTCCTCGTCAACAAGGTCCATTCGTTTACAGTTATACATCATCAAAGCATAATTCTGATTTCCAACATGAGGTGTGTCATACTGAGAATTAAAACCAATAGTTATATCAACAGAATGATCATAACTTTGTTCATTTATTCTGTTAGATGATGATGACTCATCTTGATTCATTAGGGTTGTGTTACCATATGTGTAATCATCAGTAGCTTTGCCTAATGATATCAACTTTTGTTTCTGGTCAAGCTCTCTCTCATAAGTGAGGAGTTTGGCATAAAGCTGTGTCACAGTCATCTCCTTAAAACCAACAAAATTTCTCAACACATATGCAGTTGTATCCCACTTATCAGGAAGAGATCTCATAAATCTGTGACTGAGAACTGAATTTGTGTAAGTTTGATCTGCAAGCCTTACCTCACTGATTACTTAGTTAAACCGCTCAGACTGTTCAGTCAAATATTCTCCCTTGATACGAGAGAATGTTTCATATTATTGGTTCAATATTTCTCTGTCGTTCTATTAAACTTCATCTGTACCACTGAATTGTTCAATCAAAGCATCCCATAACTCCTTAGCATTCTCACAATGGAGCAATCTAGCATAGATTTCGTTGGGTAAGGTCACGGCTAGTAACTCGAATGCCTTAGCATCGAGCTCCAACTTTTGGATATATTGCTCGAAGTAATCAGCGAGTTTCTTTGGAATATTAACATTCGCGTGTCCGATACTCGGAATAGAGGGAACATGAAGGTTGTATACCACTGATCTCTAGCAACCGGTGTTCTGCTATGATAAGTTGTGACTCATTCTTTATTGCCATATCTTGAATTCATAAGGAGCGAGCATCAGAGGCTTGTTTGCTGATTCAGTATTGTGAGGGTCATGAGTGATTAACATCTCTCTGAGTTCTATTGAATTTAATGTAGAAAACAGAGTACCAGAAACAATTTAATGATCTGATTGGTCTAATTCTTCTCATTGTACTTCGATCACTCAATCAGTTATCAATTTGAGCTAGTTTATATTGTGAAACAACGTTGAGGTCAATTTAGTGAAACATGCTTTGATACCAATTGTTGAATCTGAGAGTGTGTGTAGTGTGTGTTTTTCTGATAAAACAGTAGAATCAAATTAGAAATTTAACCAAACAGTAATAAACAAACACATCAATCTTTTACAACTGGATTTGGGAATGATTGCAAAATGATTTCATTGAAATCAAATCAGAATGTAATACAATCACAAGGTACATATGTATTCCCTCTCACTAGGTGCACTCTCTCACTTAGTTCTTATGCTCAAAGGCTCTAAGTGTTAACTAATACAATAAGAATGAAGAACTATATGTCACACCCCAACCGATGGCGGAAACATCGGATTGAGACGACAACGGGATTGTTCAAAGACTTCATAACACTATGTGATAATGATTTAATTTAAAACCGATTTCATATCATATCAATAATTGTCAAATACAACATGAATTCAAAATACAACATTGAAAGACAATACAACAAAGCACAACAAAATAAAGTGACTAAATCTAGTAATTTCAATATGCGTTTCTAAGTCGTCCCTACTAGATTTCATCATGAATCATCATCATCAACCTGCAACATGTTAAAAGTATAGTTCAACGCAAAAGCATTAGCGAGTACACAGGTTTTAAATACATAGCATAAGTATAAAAGAATTACTCGAATCCAACATGGCAATTTTTATAGAAGGTTAAACTAGCATGCATAACTAAAATTCAAACTCGAGTGTCCACGAGTATAATGTGCATCGCTCGCCACAAAAGTGAACGAGACCGTTTATGTATAATAAGCTTAACAATATCCCGACGGGCGGCGTACTACTCCTATAGCGCTATATATGTTAAGATGGGCTAGCTAAGTTAATGACAAATAGCATGTATGTATTCTAGCATATAACCTAAGCATAACAAATAACATGTATGGCAGATTGAGCGAATAAAGTATGTTTGTGTGATTTGTGTATTTTGGTAAGTTAACATGTTACAACCCAAAAGTGCGTTAAAGCGAAAAAGAGTCAAGTGTACTCACGGTTTTGCAAGCTTCAAACTTGATAATCCCGTGAAGAGTTGTAGGTTCGAGGATGGAATCACGAAAGTCACCCTACATGGAGGAAACGAAGGTGTGTAAGTTTATGGATTTAGAATGGAAGATTTGGACTTGGAATTTAAACTAGCAAAAGTATGTATACGAAAATAATATCTGGTTCTAATTACTCGTCTATGACACTAAGTTATATGGTTTCATGGGTCCCAAATTTCCCATTAGAATCATCAACGAGTATCTTAGATTATAGATATATTAGCCTAAGTTTATGGTGGTTAATCATAGGCTGATTAACATCACAAATTCAGCCTTGTTCTATATAGTTTATATATATTTATATGGTAATAATAGTAATCTAAACTAAGTCCAATCATAGATAATCATGTAGCATCATGTATGTCAAGCATGGAGGTTACAACCTCATTATATGATTCACCACTACACAAACCACCACAAGGATGGTTCGGAGGGTCATGAATAACAAGAAATAAATCTATCTAACATAAGCTCAAGTGACCAAGTACTCTCTAACCCGGGTGTGACAACACCACATGGAAAGGTAATCCTAAGTGTCATAGGCTAGACAGGACTAAGGTACTTTGATTCTAGTAAGTCATTTGAGTGTTTATACACAAAGCTCAAAATGAAGGAGTGGAACTTAGTTTGGAAAGCCAAAGCTTCCATTTGTTCACACTTCACAAGTCACAAGTTCATCATATGGAAGACGATGACTTGTTCTTGCTTTCATCGTTCGATTTTATCATGCATAAACAGAAATATAATGAGTGTTTGAACTCATAACTTTGATGGTAATCACCCCAACGCAATCCCACAACCATAGACTTGATTGTAAGCTTGGTGGTTACAAGATTCCACCAAGTTATTAGCAAGAATATGAACATACAAGAAGATAAAAACAAACAGAAAGTTTAATGCACTTTTTGGACCTCAAATGTGGTGAGGTTTCACCTTAGATTACCAAGGTAATCTTTTGAAAACCTTGCTAGAGGTTATCCAAATGCTAAGGAAGAAGAAATAGGTAAGAAATGGTAGTAGAAGTGAGCTAGAACTCACTTAGAATGCCTTGAACTTTCTGTTTAGCTTCTAGAATTTAAATGAGATTAAGAGTGTTTTTGAGAGTGATTAGTGGTTTGTAAAGTGGTAAAAGAGTGTGGGAAGTGTTGGTTATATAGTGGAGGGATTAGGGTTTGAGTTAGGTGAATTTTAATGTAATTAGGTGGGAGTTAAAGGCAAAACAAACACAAAATCACCCAATCAAGAGCTGAATTTTAATTTTCTGCGGATTACTGGCCTTGGTGGGCCGCGACGGACAATAAGGTCGGCTGTCGCGGGGTGCGGCAGCCTATGGCCGTAAACTTTTGTGTTTTTTGTTAAGTTAAGCCCTTATACTTTGGTATATTGCATATTATAAGGCATATTATGTATTTTAAACATAAAACCAAGTATATTAATCATGATTAAGTATCTGTAAGTGTCTAGATGATGTATAAGCATGTGTGATACATATAGATCATATGTATACGACATTTGCTTGCAAGTTGCACATATGTTTACGAGAATTACGTATAACGTATCAAATGCATGAATGAATTAGATGTATAAGCATGAATTAATAAGCAAAGAATAATTTGTATAAAATAGGGAATTTTATTATGATCAAAGTCTTCGGATTTACAATGATACAACGGAATAGGATTACAAGAGAAACAAGTTTCCAAAAATAGAAATATAAGACAATCTTTCTAATAAAGGAAAGCTACGAAAAAGTAGAGCGTTACACTATATGTAGGAGCAGAGAACTGTTGATGACGTCACTATGAAAGCAACCCTAACTGCCAGCAGTTAGCAAAGCTGCTGTACAGTCACAATGTTACATAGGACTACTGCTTCTAGTGTGAGATAGAGAATGTTGATGGATTTCACATAACTCCTGGTTGAGAACCAACACTTCTGAAAATCCAGAACTTTTGGTGTTTGACCCATTGACTTGAGCTACTAGTCTTCAGTCTTAACTTTAGTTGACTTAACTGCTGACTTTTTGACAACACTTTGTTCTTTTATTCTTTAATCTTGAAGGCAGTATGTTCCAATAGTTTGGGCAATTGTTTTGGGAAGACTTCAAGGAGGGAAACTTATGTTCTTGTGAATGTATCTTAACTTATTCCATCAGGTAGGGAATATATTTTCCTTGGGTTTTGGCTTTCATCATCAGCAAATCTTACACAGCCAAACACAAACTCACTTAATCCTATTAGTTAGTAGGAAAATTGTGATTTTTCTTTAGTTTAGCGGTCCTCACACAGAAAATGAGACATGCAAGACGAGAATATAAGGGTGCTTGGTGTGGAGCTCGGGGAGTGGTTAGGGAGGTCCGGCTCCGGGTGGGAACACCACCTCCCCCACCCGAATTTGGGGTTGTTTTTTTTCATCGAAAACCGGTAAGCTAGCAGTGGAAACGAGGAAAGTGGGAAAGTTTAAATCAATTAAAAATTAACAGTATTGTAACAATACTGTTGGGAAAAAATATTCAAAAAACTCTGTTTTTAAACACTTTAAATACCAACCGCATTTCTACAATTTTACCACACAAAATTCTCTCATTTCTAACCTAAACCTACTGATATTTCTCTATAAAAATTTATCTCAAATGGCAAGAAGACCATGGACCATAAGAAGTAAGGAATGCTTTGACTACATCTTGGGTCTCAATCATTAATAACGAAACGCCTCCAGAAGCAACGACTTCGTTTTGGAACATGGTTTTCAACAGTTTCGTACTCATATGGGTGAGCCCAACTGAAACATGAATCAACTTTCTTCACGTTTCATGGATATCCGTGGGAAAAGTGCAAGATTTAATTCGCTCTTCAATAATGTGGATAATGCCGACGGTGAGCTAACGGAAGTAGATGTGATTCAAGTAGCCCTCGTCGATTACAAACATATGTACTGGCATGACTTTAAACATGTTTTGGCATGGCAAATTATAAGAATGTTTATTTGTGTGTTTTTCGTTTCTTTAATGTTTAATTTTTATTTATGGTTTCATGTTTAATTTGAATTTTGTAATGTTTAACGTTTATGTTGAATTATGTAATGTTTATTTTTAAGTTATTTTTTATATTTGCAACATTTAAATATATACTTTGTTTTAAATTTTAATAAAATTAAAATTGTTTAGATTTGGGAAAATTTGTGGCAATCTGAGACGACACTACGCAATCTAGAGAAAATTCAGGAAAACTGAAAAAAAACATGATGTGGCGATGACGTGTCACAGCGGAAAACGAGAATACATGGGATGACACCACATACCTAAGCACATCAAACAATGTCTCTTAAATTGTGATATACATATGATAATCATATTCATAGTTTATACCCAAATATTCATAAATCGGGTAATCTTGGGTAAGGTGGGGAATGGAGCTGATATTCGATTTTGGATTGACACGTGGGAGGGCAATCTTCCCTTTATGGAAAGATGGCCCTATTTATATGGTTTAGAGTTGTTTAAAATGTGCAGGGTCGTAGAGAGAATTGAAGCAGGTCAAGGAGACGGAGTTTTTACTTGGCTTTGTTCTAGACAACCCGAGACCGATGAGGAGCTAAATGAATGGAAGGAATGTCTCGAGGTCCTCAGTTCTTTGAGGCTTTCCAACAATAAAGACGCATGGAATTGGATGGACGATAGCCAGAAGGTTTTCTCGGTGAAGTCGGTCAAAAAGGCGTTGATAGTTGATAGAGGCAATTGTCATCCGCCAAATTTTGTTTGGTGCAATTGGATGCCCATCAAATGTAACATCATGAATTGGAGAGGAAATTTGGATAGGCTTCCAACGAGACTTAATTTAACAAGAAGGAACGTGGAGATATCATCGGTCATGTGCCCATTCTGCTACGAATTCGAGGAATCGGTGGAGCATCTGTTCCTGGCTTGCGTTATGGCCATTAGGGTTTTGTCAGCTTTCAGCGTTTGGTGCAACATCCCGCCGCTTTTCTTTTTTGAGTTCAAAGACATCTTAAATACCCACAAGTTCATTAGGGGTGGGAAGTAGAAGGAAAATATATTTTATGGGTTGACTATGATTGCTTGCTGGTGCATATGGAAAGATAGGAACGAAGTGGTTTTTAATCAGAAAAAGGTAGTCCGCACGATATCATAGGAGAGATAAAGTCGAGAGGCTATGCTTGGGTTAAAAATAGAACGTCATGTAATCATATTAGCTGGGCGAATTGGTGTAAATATCCATTGTACGTGTTGTAATTTTTTGCCCTTTGCCCGATTGGGTCGAGGGCCCGTTTGTTTGTTTGACCTTTTTCCCGCTTGGGTCGCAGGTGTGTTTTTAATGAAGTTTATTTTTCAAAAAAAAAAAAATCATAAGTTAGTAGGATAAGGTCAATTATAACGTTATCTTGTAGTTATTTAATCATATTTTATTATCAACAATTAATTAATCTATACTATACTATATTATAAAACATTTCCCTAAGAACTTCTTAAAAATTAAGAGGTACAAGTAGAAATGCTTGATATACAACACACAATGCGTATATTAATTATGTTCGAGGGGTATAATTGTCTTTTTGCACCTTATTTAATCTAAAGAAACTCAAGAATTAAGAGTTATCTATGAAAACTAATGACATTTAATTCTACAATTACTTTCAACACATTAAATAGAAAACTTATAATAAAACAATTCATAATGCTACGTGTTTTGATATAATCTTTTATGTAATGTATTTTAAATTGAATAAAATTGATAAAGAAAATAACATTAAAGTAAATGAATTGAAATATAAGGTGTGTCATTTATTTATCAATTAATAAATCAACCAAAATAAAAATGGACTTGTATGAGGCCATTTATGAGGAGTTTTTTCCTAAATTGGTGTTGGTGGAAAAAATATTTCCCATAATGGTGTTTTTATAAAAGTATTGACCTAAATAGTGTTTTAACCAACTTTGCTAGTTTCTCACTCCAAATATCATTGGTTAGCAATGATAGGAGACCCAGGGAAACCTGAGTTCGATCCTTGAGCCAAACGGGTTTTACTGGTAATTTCACCGTCGTGCCTACGGGCGAGTGGGTTACCGGGTTTTTCCCGGAATTGGTGGTGGACTCAGGTTACTCTCGGAGTACTCCGTTTGGTCCAGTGGATGCCCCGAGAGTGCTCGGGATTAATTCTGTTGGCCGTTAAAAAAAAATATCATTGGTTAGCCTCACTTTATTAATTAAAATATCACTTAATCAATATTTTATTACAAAAATACATTAATAACCTTAAATAACTTTCGAATTTTGTGACTTCGAATTTGAAAAATAATTTGAACATTTTTGTTTGTCCTGAACTGGAAAGAGTTTAGTTTTTTTTTTATCTATGTTATATTAAAACTATACATATATAAAGAAAACAATGAGCAATACTAAATCAATAGTAAGTATATGTATAAATCAGTATAAAGTTAATAAATATATATAAATCAGTAAGTAAGTATATTTATAAATCTGTATAAACTAAATACACATATATGTGTGTGTGTATTTTTAATAGGAAAGGCAAATTATTTAATTTGATTTCGAATGATGGGTCGGTTCAAAACTCATAGGTTGAACGCGATTCAAATCCAAATTTGGAATTTGGCATTATGTAATTTATGTTTTATTGTTATTAAAAATACACTTGTAAAGTTATCCTACAAAGTCTCAAAAAATGATAAAGGTACAAAGACACAATAAATCGTAAAATATAACACAATGTCGAGTAAAATATAATACAATACCGATAAATATAACACAATGTTAAAGTCACGAAAGTATATAATTTATGTTTTTATTGTTATTAAAAAAGACACAATGTATACACCTAATTTATTTTTATTTACGGTTGCCTATTTTTTATATTTAAAAGATATAATATGGATAACATCATATTAATCTCTTTACATTTCTAGAAAAGAAAAGAAATAATTACATAGTTATATTCAGAGGTCATGAATTTTTTTTTGTATTAATTAAAGAGGAATACAACTAGATACATACGTGAGGTCATGAAGTTTTTTTATATTAGTTTAAAGAAAAATATAATTAGATATTTATTTACATGTGTGAGGTTAACAAGTTTTTAGTATTAAAAAACAATTTTCTTAAATAAAAATTAGTTAAAGAAAAATATAATGATATATTTAGTTACATGTGTGAGATTAATAGCTTTTTAATATTAAATTTTTTTTCCTAAATATGAAATGAACTTATCCAATTATACTAGGAGTGAGAAATTAATAAAATAAGATAAAACATTATTTTGGTAAATACTTTTGAAACAACACCATTTTGGTAAATACTTTTTCCACCAACACCACTTTTTGGTAAAAAAAAAAAACTCCATTTATGAGATTCAATTTATGAATTAAAGTAAATGAATTGAGATATAGGCCATTTATCAATTGGTAAAAAAGTTGCTTCGAAAACATGCAAATGCCGTATTCCTTCAATTCTTATCTGCAACGATTCAATTTCTGACCGTTCGCATTCCGCGATTGGTGGTAATAAACGCCCATAATTGCTTCGTTTTGTAACCGATAATCAAAGTTGGTCCTTAAAACTGATGACTCTTGCAAAATTTCACAAGAAAATATAGTATAGATTAGCAAAGATATAGGTGTTAAAGCTTAAGCACAACCTCTGTTGCAGGTTTTGTGTTTTTTTAGTTTTCTACGATTTAGTTTACCTGTTTCGATTTCATCATCATAAATACGCAAGAGACCCAGCCGCATCATTTCCACGCGAAGAAAGAAGATACGAGAGTTAGGGTTCTTTCAAGGAAGAAGAAGAAGTGTAGGGGTGGGTTTTTTTCTTTACGTCAGAAGAGGCGGAACTCGCCTCAGCACCACCATACACGTCGCCGTACATGACTGTTCAAGCTGTCGGATACGAGATGTGTGTAGTTGCTAAAACTAACGGAAAACACACAGACGGTAGTGTCGAGAGCGAGACTGAGGATAGTACTTTACACCCGAATCTTAAACAAGACGTAGAACAGTATAATGCATAAAAAACAAATGATAGTTGTTCTATCAGTTTTGTACTCCTTAATCAAAACATGTGGTTTTATTTATAATTTTGTTCATGCTTTGTATTGCCATTTTTTTCTATTTATGTTATCAATCAGTCAAGGTGAGTTTATGTGGTGAGTTGACAAAAGAGAGTTCTTTTAGGTAACCACTGTAACAATTGGATGTCTTGATGATTTTTCTTTGGTTTTTAGGCAAATCTAAAAATAGTTCCATTTTATATGGATGTGTCATGTGTGAATGTGAATATATAAATAAGATTTGCGTTTGTTTGTTGTTTATAAGTAATGTAAAATGACTTTTATTATTGTCTTCAGCAAAATTTTATGAAATTTGAAGATTGAATTGTTGTTGTAACGAATGGTGTGCGTATACTATCAAATTATACTCTTTAGTTAATTTATTATTACTTCTATATAACTTTCATTCTATAATGTTATATAATATATGTTTAATGTGTATACTGTGCTTATTATTTTTTTTGTTTTAAGTTTTTTTTTTGTTTTTTTTTTTTTGCTCTTTAAAGCTTTCGAGCATATTGTTACGACGTGATTTTTTTCATTACGTTTACATATAAATTTTTATTCAAAATGGACTAACGTGTATACCGATGAACATAATAATTTTTCTACAAAGTAAATACTTGTAAATTTCATAGGCGATATGGGTTGCATGGGGCAATTCGGTTCAATTCGGTTCGGTTCAACAACTTATGCACACCATTAAAATCATCAACTGGAGTATTGTGGTTCCCGCTGCAACGCGCAGACACCCCACTAGTTAACTATAACACAATTGGCAAACTTTATGAATAGTGTTCTCACTTTTTGATTTAATATTTTCTTTTGTCTTTTTGTGTTACTTTTATACTTTTTACCTCTTAGCTTTCGGCTTTAACACTTATAATTTCTTAATTTTTAAGACTTTGTAATCGGGTTTTACATGTTTATGTACGTGTCCGTATAAATCCAATTTGATTTACGTTTCAATGTAAATTTTCCCTAAAGTGAGTTGGGTAAAATATAATATGTTCTTATGCTTATTATTGCGTACGTTTTCAGCTGGTCTACATTCTACAGTAATTTTTTTTTTCGAAAATAAGTTAGGTTAAACATAATACGGTTTTAGTTGGAGTTGGTCTACGTTTTGACGTGAATTTTGTTAGGAAACGACTTGGTTCAAATATAATGTGTTTTCATTAGACGGTATAAATTCGAGTAACTTTATGTTTCGACCCACCGCAATGCGTCGTACCATTCTTTAACTTAAAAAAACAATATTTTCTTACATGCTTATTTTTATGCACGTGTCGGTATAAATTTAAGTTAGTTTACATTTAGACATAAATTTTCATTAAAGTTAAATTTAAGATATCATTTACTTTTTCGTTTACAAATTACAAGTAACTTAAATCAGCTCTCACCACTGTTCTATTTAAATTTATTTTTCATTGTTTTCCGTGGATGTAAAACATGTGCAGATATTTTATTGGGCATATTCTTTTGTTGCTATACTAAACCAAATAGCGCAGGTAATCTTATTAGTTAAAATAAATATAGAACCAAAATTTATATAAACATGATACAAGTCTTTTATGAACGAAACAAACATCATCAACAATTAAAGTAAAACTAGAACCCATATATATACACATGAGGCTGGCCAAAAAAATATATATATATATATATATATACACATGATACAAGTCTTTTATGAACGAAACAAACATCAAATTTATCGATCCACTGAATGAAATCCGAATTCAACCATCTTCAACCAAATGTTGTACCACACACATAAGATACTTGTACATCATATACCAACAATGCATTGGCATATAGCACATGTTGCAAGTCATCTAAGCATGTCAGTTTCATTGATACAAATGAAAGCTTCAAGCTCTTACATGTAAACTGAAGTTCATCCTCTACTTCCATTTCTAAGATAGTCCATTTTGATGACCCAAAGCTGCTCTACCACCGCCTTCATATATGGGCGGTCCACTCGTTTCGATGCGGCGCATTGAAAAGCTAACTTAAACATCTTTCCAATGATTTCACTGTCTAGCAGAGCTTCTGTCATGAGTTGAGGGTCAACCAAATCCATGGTTTCACCTTTACTATACTTCTCATATGCCTGAAATCAATCATCAATATAGTCAGGTGGCAAAATTAGCAGGCGGTCTCATAGGAACGGGTTCAACCATTCCCTTTTTATCAGTTCTATTTATTTTGGTGGTTTGACTCGATAGAGATAAACCTAAATTGACCATTTACTCATTTGTAATTTACTTATTTATTTCTAAGTAAACCGGTCAAAATTTTCACTTTTAGTAGATATGACCGGAACAGATAAAATGGGTCAAATCGGGTATGTAGAACCACTTTTAGTAGTTTTCTTAAGTTATAAAAAGTTGAAACATTTACAACCCGATTCTTAATTCAGATCAATACAAGTGCAGAAGGTACAACTTGATGATGCATGTGCATAAACGACGAAAAGAACCAGAAACTTACCCATCTTATTGTCAGCTTCTCCTCAACAGATCTCTTTAACTCAACGGCCCTACGACCCGTTAGAATTTCGATAAGTAGAACTCCAAACGAGTAAACATCACTTTTCGGGGTGTGTTGATAGGCTTTCCTGTATTCCGGGTCAAGATACCCAAATGTGCTCTTTACTTTGGTCTCGACATATGCTTTATAAGCATCTCCAAGTATTGCAAATCCAAAATCGCCCAGTTTCGCTCTGAAACTCTCGGTTAAAAAAATATTAGAGGACTTAACGTGCCGGTGGATAATTTGCTTTTCTGTTCAAAGAAAAGAGAATAATTAATAATAGAAAAGGTTTAGAAAATGCTGATTACATATGAATATATCCATAGAGTTAATTAGGGTGTAGACGAGTCAAGCTGCTTGTGAGATCATTTAATAAGCTCGAGCCCCCGAGCTTAAATGTGAGATCATTTTATAAACGAGTTCGATCTTATATATTGAACTTAAATATTCTCACAAACCCAAGCATGCCTATTAGAAACTTAAATTTAATATTTAACAAATGTTATAATAAATATATAATTACATACTAAAAATTATGATACGTATAAATATGAAAAAGATAACTATATATATAATAGAAAAAAGTTAAACCAATAAAAAGAGCCTAAGAACAGTAGCTTTGTCGGAAAGGAGAAAAATAGATAGTGTAGGGGTTAGTGTGTAAAGTGGTGTCCTATATAAACACCATTCTTGTAACCCTAATTTCTTGATCAATACAATTCAAACTACAATCACTGTGTTTATTCTCTAAACTAGACAACATGGTATCAGAGCAGAGTTTCTGATCCCTAAACACTCTGTTCATCTTTTTCGATTTTTTCCCAGCCCATTCAATCTCAAAACAGAAAAAAAAAAAAAAAAAAAACTTCAAGAAATCAGCCATCGATCTTGTGCGAAACTCAACCATAATCAGCCAATCAACAGCAACCAATCCAATCAAATCAAACTCCAGAACAACATCAAGGTCTTCACCGGAAATCAGTTCAGATCCCAGTCAGTCTCGTCTTCTTCTTCGTTGAGATCTCAGTTCAGATCTCGGTTTCACAGGAAATCAGTTTTATTTAATCGGTCCTAACCACAGTAAACCACCGCCGCTTCAAACCAGGTTCCGACAAATCCACATCAACGATATCCACTGTTCCGGTCACCATCATCGGTTCACCACTGTCACGCATCCACGGTTCATCATCTCCGGTCTTTAGTTTTTTTTTTTTTTTTTCATCGTGAAACATAGAAAGAGGTAAGAGAGACAGAGGGTGGCGGCTGTGTTTGAATTTTAGGGTTTGTGTTATGTGGTTATAAACATGGAGAGAAGGAGCTGGTTATCTTGAGTTTTTTTTTGGGTTTTTTTTTAGGAGCATTAAATTAAAGAAGAATTGGTATCGTGGTTGTCTCGGAAATCGGAGATAGAGTAGAATAGTCAACATCAAATTAAAGCTTGGTTCTTGAACTCTGATTATAATGGCGTGAAATTCCCAGCAAATCCGCCGCACCAACTACAAACTTCCAGCAAGTAATTCCGCATTTTCTTGGGCCAAACAAAGCAGTCAAACTCTAGCCGTAGGATAACTACGCTACCGTATTTACGAGTGAATTTAAATCTTGAACGCGAGTTCAAGTTGCCCAGCATATTTAGTAAATACGCTGGTAAGATAACCTTTGTAGGTTGCCGGCGTATTTGGGGCAACCTTAAGACTATCTGTATACGCTTACCAGCGTACTTGGTACATCTCCGGCGACTTAAGTCTTGAACGCGAGTTCAAGTGTCCAGCATATTTATTAAATACGCTGGTCTGCTGTCTTATCTGTATCGACAGCGTATTTACAAAAAAAAAAAAAAAAAAAAAAAATCTGTCACATTCGTGTCAGGGAAGTGAATATGGCAATCAATCATGGAAAAAACAGTTCTTGGATATTCGATTCTGGTGCAACTGACACCATGACATTTGAACCGTTGGATATACAGTCAATGTCCAATCCTCAAAAAACTCAAATCCATACCGCAAACAATGGAATGATGCAAGTAAAAGGAGGAGGGACTATTGAAATTTCCCCAACTATGAGATTATCAAATTGTCTCTATGTTCCATCATTATCACACAAACTGCTTTCCATTAGTCACATTACCAAAGAGCTGAATTGCACTGTACTAATGCACCCTAATTTTTGCCTTCTACAGGATATCAGGACGGGTGTGATTATTGGACGTGGTACTGAGCGCCAAGGGTTATACTATGTGGATGAAGTGGCTCAACAGGGTACTGTGATGTTGGCACATGGAACCGAAAACCGGGAAGCCTGGCTATGGACTATTGAAATTTCCCCAACTATGAGATTATCAAATTGTCTCTATGTTCCATCATTATCACACAAACTGCTTTCCATTAGTCACATTACCAAAGAGCTGAATTGCACTGTACTAATGCACCCTAATTTTTGCCTTCTACAGGATATCAGGACGGGTGTGATTATTGGACGTGGTACTGAGCGCCAAGGGTTATACTATGTGGATGAAGTGGCTCAACAGGGTACTGTGATGTTGGCACATGGAACCGAAAACCGGGAAGCCTGGCTATGGCATAGACGTTTGGGACACCCATCCGTTGGCTATTCGCACCTTTTGTTTCCAAAACTCTTCCCTTCGAATGGGAAAATAGACTGTGAAACCTGCTTTCGTGCTAAAAGCCATCGACAACCATTCAAACCTAGTAATACGAAAGTTGCTTCACCTTTTTCACTAATCCACTCTGATGTGTGGGGTCCTGCTCCTGTGATGGGGGGACAGGGTCTTCGGTACTTTATACTATTCGTAGATGATTGCACTCGCATGACATGGGTATATTTTTTAAAAAACAAAGCCGAAGTTTACGAGAAATTTATCACGTTTCATGCTATGATTCAAACTCAATTCCAAACTCAAATTCAAATCCTTCGATCTGACAACGGGGGGGAATTTGTCAATACATCTATGAAACAATTCTTTAAAACCAAAGGATTAATTCATCAAACCTCTTGTGCTCATACCCCCGAACAAAACGGTGTTTCCGAACGGAAAAACCGTATTATTCTTGAAATGACTCGAGCCCTTTTAATTGAATCTCAGGTACCCAAATCTTTCTGGCCGGAGGCAGTTGCAACCTCCGTGTATCTCCTAAATCGGCTCCCCACCAAAGCTCTTAAGTTTAAGACTCCCTTAGATTGTCTATCTAAGTCTGCCAGTATTCCCCACCCTCTTACACTTGAACCTCGAATCTTCGGGTGTACAGCATTTGTCCACATACCCAAAACCAACCGAAACAAGCTTGGCCCGTGTGCTGAGAAATGTGTATTTGTCGGCTATGGGATCGATCAAATAGGTTACCGGTGTTATAATCCACAAACTCATCAAATGTTCACCACAATGAATGTTGACTTCCTTGAAACAAAATACTTTTATAACACCCAACTCAGTGGTCAGGGGGAGAATGAACATACAGACACTCTGAGTTGGCTAACCCAACTTCCATCATCTGAAGAGGTTGAACCAGAAAAACGTCACAGTACTCCGAGTCAGTCACCTTCAAACACAGCTACACAATCTGCGGAGCACAGTACCACTGAAGATAGTCCATCCAACATGATACCTGAGGTAAGAAATAATGAGAACTCTGAATGTACTACGTATGTTGAACCAGATGTTGAACATGTTGAACCAGCCGTTGAACAGGTTGAACCAGTTGTTGAAGAGGTGGAACCAGTTACTGAACACGTTGAACCAGTTACTGAACATGTTGAACTAGGTGCACTAGAGACAACCGGGAGATACTCTCTCCCTCCAAGAGAAAATAGAGGAGTTCCTCCTAAGAGATACTCTCCAGAAAAGGTGGCTCCAAGGTCTAGGTATCCTGTGGCAAACATTGCCACTGGAAATCTGTCTGAGGAAGCTAAAGCATTTACCGCTGCCTTGTGCTCTGAACAAATGCCATCTACAACACAGGAAGCCTTGAAATCTGAAGAATGGAAAAAGGCTATGGAGACCGAAATGGAAGCACTCAAGAAGAATAACACGTGGGAGAAATGCACCCTTCCACCAGGAAAGAAACCAGTGGGATGTCGGTGGGTGTTTTCAGTCAAACACAGACCTGATGGCACAATTGAAAGATACAAAGCACGGCTGGTTGCAAAGGGTTATACTCAGACTTATGGAATTGACTACTCTGAAACTTTCTCCCCAGTAGCCAAAATCGATACAATCCGAGTTCTTTTTTCAATAGCTGCCAATAAAGGTTGGCCTCTTCACCAATTTGATGTAAAAAATGCCTTCCTTCACGGAGAACTGAACGAGGAAGTCTATATGGATGCTCCACCAGGATTCAATGAGAATTTCAAGGCTGGAGAAACATGTCGGTTGAAGAAATCTCTGTATGGGCTTAAGCAATCTCCTAGAGCTTGGTTTGGAAGGTTTACCCTTGCTATGAAGAAATATGGCTTCAAACAAAGCAACTCCGATCATACCCTATTTCTGAAACGTAGGGGCAGTCTTGTGACTTGCTTAATTATCTACGTTGATGACATGATTTTGACGGGAAACGATGAAGAGGAAATGTCAATGTTAAGAGATAAGCTTTTTTCGGAATTTGAGATGAAAGATCTGGGAAGATTGAAGTACTTTCTTGGAATTGAAGTTCTGAGATCTAAACAAGGGATTTTTATCTGTCAGAAGAAATATATCCTTGATCTGCTGGCCGAAACCGGAATGATTGAGTGTAGGCCGGCGGACACCCCAATGATGGTTAATCACGGCCTACATATGGAAGATGGAGCAGAACTAGCAGACAAGGAGAGATATCAACGAATGGTGGGAAAACTGATATACCTCTCCCACACTCGTCCAGATATAGCTTATGCAGTGGGAGTGGTAAGTCAGTTTATGCACCAGCCCCAAACGAGTCACATGGAAGCAGTATTAAAAATCATCAGGTACCTCAAGGGAACAACAGGTCATGGTATACTGTTTAAATCAAATGGGCACTTAGAAATCCAAGCTTATACAGACGCCGACTGGGCAGGTGACAAAGGAACGAGAAGGTCAACCTCAGGATACTTCACCATGGTCGGAGGAAATCTAGTTACCTGGAGAAGTAAAAAACAAAAGGTAGTCGCCCTATCTAGCGCAGAACCCGAATTCCGAGGGGTTGCACGTGGTCTAGCAGAGATTCTGTGGATTCGCAAGCTCCTAACTGAGATTGGCTTTCTTCCTACTACAGCAACCAAAATCATGTGCGACAATAAAGCTGCTATACAGATCTCAGAAAATCCAGTCCAACATGATCGAACAAAACATGTGGAGGTGGATCGACACTTCATCAAGGAGAAATTGGAGGAAGGCATCATAGAGCTCCCGTATATAGCATCGAAAGATCAACTCGCAGATATTCTCACAAAGGCAGTCAACGGAAACGCGTTTAGTAGCTGTTTGAGCAAGTTGAGTATTGGTGACCCCACTACTCAACTTGAGGGGGAGTGTCGGAAAGGAGAAAAATAGATAGTGTAGGGGCTAGTGTGTAAAGTGGTGTCCTATATAAACACCATTCTTGTAACCCTAATTTCTTGATCAATACAATTCAAACTACAATCACTGTGTTTATTCTCTAAACTAGACAACAAGCTTAAGGTTAAAAAGTTACTCACTAGTATTAGAATAAATATGAAAAAGATAACATCTTGACATAATGACCAAAAAGGACATTTTTACGCTAAAGGAGACATGTCTTGTGACACGGAGTAAAAGCGAAGCGAGATTTTAGGAAGGGGTAAGTATTAGTATTAGTATTAGTATTAGAATTAGAATTAGACTAAAGAAAATTAGACTAAAAAAAACTCGAAATTCAATTCAAATCTTCGAAATTCAAAAAGGGATATGATGAATAAACACAAAATAAGGATTAATATACATGAGTACATTATGAATTTATGATCAGGGTTAAGCATTACCAGCGTTATGATGGAGATATGCTAAACCATGAGCAATATCAATGAAAATTTCAAGTCGTTGACTAAAGTCCAAAAAACTTCCATGAACACCTGTTTCAGATTATGTCGTTAGTATATGTTATAGGCCAGTTAGTAGCCTGCTTGGCTTTAGGATATAAGCTTAGATGATTTTTCATCCTCTATATATATATAATATATATGTGTGTATTTATATATATGTATATACACACACATAAGCCGAGCATGATGTAAATATACAAAACTAGTAAATTAATGTAAAGTAACTCGGATTTGTATAGTAAATCCTTTCGGAACAAAAGTTACTACAAAACGTAAATAAACTGAATATGTGCATAAAAATAAGCACAGAAATGTATTATATATGGTCCCACTTATTTGTGAAATAAATTTACATTGAACATCAACGTGTACTTATACCGGCATGAAATAAAAAGAAAAAAAATAATGTTTTCTTAAGTTAAAAATGGTATCGCGTGTTGTGGTGGCGCTGAAACGTAAACTAAGTCGAATTTATAAAGTCTAATGAAAACATATTATATTTGTCTCCACTTGTTGTAAAACAAAATTTATGCCAAAATAAAAATAAGAAAAAATATTATTTTTTAAGCTAAAAATGTACCGTGCGTTACGGTGGCGCCGAAACGTAAAGTAAGTCGAATATATAAAGTTTAATGAAAAATATATTGTATTTGACCCAACTTGTTGTAAAACAAAACTTATGCCAAAACGAAGATCAATTGAAAACGTAAATAAAAGCAAAAAACATATTGTATTTGAGCCTACCCATTTTCAAAGAAGCCTAATTAAATTGATTTTATAACGAAACATACATAAACACGTAAAAACTGATTATAAAGTTGAAGGGTAAATGGTAAAAAGACAAAAACTTTTTATAAAAAAAAAAAAAAAACTAAAAAGGGTGACCAATGGCCAGCTGCCATGCAGCAGCATGGCACTGGTCATCCCTCTTGTTATTGTGCCTATATAGAATTGATAATAGTATGTGGTTGTTAAACAAAATTGAAGACTTACCATCCAAATGTTCTCTAAGGGTGCCGTTTGGAACGTATTCTGTGATAATTAGGCGCTCATGCTCTTCATCAATATATCCAAGAAGCTTCACTAGATTTAGATGATCAGTTATTGGAAGAAGTTCAGTTTCACTTCTAAATTCACTTTCCAGAGCATCAGAATGTTCCTACATGTGTTTTTTATGGTTAATCTGGTAAAAGACTGTTAAAGGATAGTACATAAGACCTTCCATGTTTATGTTTTTCAATGTACCCATTCTGATCCATTTGTGGGTCCGATTTGAAGTAATAGAAAAGAGTGGCTCCTGTGTTTGGTGGTTGCTAGCTTTGGTTATCAATTTCACAGGGTGTGATCATGGGCGGATTTAGGCTACTTTTGTGGGTTCCTAGGAACCCATTCGATTTAGAAAAAATGAGAAAAATTAGTGAGAACCTCGTATGATTTGGAAACAAATAGTGAGAATCTACCAAAAGGAACCCAGTGAAAAAAGTTATTAGATCCGCCACTGGGTGTGATTGCCACGTCTAATTATGAGTATAAAAGTATTGAACCTACCCACATTACCTTTTGTACCTTTTTTGCTCGTTTTATGGCAACAAGTTGACCGTCTGGTAGTTGAGCTTTGTACACGGTTCCAAAACCACCTTCGCCAATCTTTAATGATGGTGAAAAATTTTGGGTGGCCCTTTCCAACTCGTTCATGGTTAAATGAACCGACCCAATCCTATATAGTTTTGGAGGAGACACTGAAAAACAGACACAGATAGTTATCTAATTAATTAACCAAAATGCCAAAAGATTTAGTTTATTATCCCAATCCTAGTGTAATAATAAAGCTAATAAATCAATAAACATATATTCAAACTTCAAATAAACCTATAATCTAGAAAAATTTAAACCTATGGATAATCTTTGATTGATGTTTATCTCTTCTTTTTTGAAATCCTCCTTTTTTTCCCTTCAGAATTATCGGCCAATGGTATGTTTTGCAAATGATTGTTACAAACAGGTAAACTGCAACATTCTGTAGAGAACTTCTCAATCTTAATGATTGTAAGCTAGTCTTCTAATAATTTGAAAAAAAAAAAAATAATAAAGATCTGTTTGATCTTTGAAAATGTCACTTACATAAATGATAATTTATCATACGTACACTTTTAGAATGAACCATGCCATCTTCTATTTAATTTCCTATACTTGTTAAATGGACCATCATATACCAAAGGAACATATGCAATCAAACAAAACAAAATATATCACACAGCAATTATGAAGGAGTTTGAGTATACCAGGGTTAGGTCTAGAGCTGAAAAGTAGATTCTGAATTTTATGGGGGAAACCCATTGAACCTGCAGCCCGAGAGGAACTATCATACTGTTCCTGTAATACCATTGATTGCTGAAGAGCAACCAAAACATCTGCCATTGTCGGGCGATCTTTTCTAGAGCTTTTTGAACAGCGATCTGCAATCTGCACAAACTCCTTCAAAGATTTTGGAGAAATTTGTGTTCTAATATGAGAACTAACAACTTGATCTATTCGTCGTTCTTTGATACACTTTTTAGCCCAACCTGCCAAATTAATCCCTTCATCTACAAACAGTGGATCGACTGCACGCCTCCCAGATAGCAATTCAAACAAAACAACCCCAAAGGAATAGACATCTGATTCCTTAGTCAACTTACCGGTGCTACAGTACTCTGGATCTAGATACCCAAATGTTCCTTTAAGGATGGTAATCACCCCAGAAGATGGTTCACGTATAATTTTCGACATTCCAAAATCTGACACCTTTGCTGCCCAATTCATATCAAGAAGAATATTTGAGCTTTTTACGTCCCGATGTATGATTCCCTGTTGGGGACGCCAACCTGTGTGAAGATACTGTAATCCTTTCGCAGCACCTATGCTTATCCTGAGTCGATCCATCCAAGATAAAGGAGTATCAGCTTCATGCAGATGATGCTCAATGGTCCCATTGGACATGTACTCATAAACTAGTATCATTTCGTTGCTGTCAGAACAATAACCAATTAAAGACACAAGGTTACAGTGGCGCAACTGGGTAAGCATCTCAATTTCGGTCATGAACTCAGCTTCCCCTTGGCTAGAAGATGAATTCGACCGTTTAATGGCAACAGTACGTGCAATAGCACTTCTAGCGTCATAGATATGACCTCTGTATACCGTCCCAAAACCTCCCTTTCCAATGATCAACTTATTATCAAAGTGTTGAGTAGCTAACTGAATTTCGTCAAGAGAAAAATGATTAAAGGCACGTTTTGTGGCTAATGAATACAATTTCTCGTCGATGATGTTTAGATTGGATATTGGGTTTTCCGGCATTTTGTTGAAAGATTATAGCATATGCTGAAGTGGAACCAGAAAACCTCAGGGTCAATGTAGATGAAGGATCTTCCGAATCATTAAGGGGAGGCTTGAATTTAAATATCTTCATTTTGTTAAATCACGAATAACATGACAGTTTATGTTCAAACTGAAGTTCACCAGAAATTTCCATGACGTCGCTCTAGAATAATAAAGTAAATACTTAATTTCTCAACACATACTTAGAAAATAATAAGTAACTACACAAAGTCTTCGCTAAATAACAAGTGGATATGATTTCTTTAAGCTCCATTAACAATTATTGTGGTTCTTCTTTTCTTGGGGCCACACGCTCCTGGGTAGTTATCCTAAAGTCGCCTTCATGCGTGTGTGGGCTAGAAACTCACTATTTTTCACAAGGGTCACTTTAGGTAACTACATGAAAAATATATCTACATTTCGATTATATTATTTTTAAGTCTGTATTTTAGTGCTTTTAACCATTTAAGTCCAAAGTCAAAAAGTTTAACGCCATGAGTAACTAAACACACATTTTTTTAACCCTTTGGTCCAAATTTTTAACACCATCCACCAAGGCTGTTAACTACGAGGGCATTTTAATCATTTAGATATAGTGTACAACTCTTTAAAGCACAAAGTACAAGGAACAATTCTTTAATGCATACACACACAAACATCTCTCTCTCTCACACCTACACTTCACCATCACCACTCCACCACCGCACCTTTACACCAATCCACCACCACACCATCACTCACCTGCCACCACCCTCCTGCCACGTGTCACCACCATCGGGAACCGCCCTCACTCTCCCCAAATCACAACAAAACCTTCAACATTCCTTCACTAATCCAATATCTTCAATTCCAACACTTTCTAACAACTCATCTGCTCCAATTCCAAAACCCCCCAAAAAACCTAACCCTCTCAATCTCCTCAAATCACAACAAAACCTTAACATTCCTTCACTAATCAACACCACATCACCTCCGATTCATTCCTGGTGGTCAAGAGGTTCGGGTTACTGGTGACGACGATGACGATGGCTAACCAACAACTAGGGTTCCGACCTAAGGTTCTACGATCACAACTCCATCTATCTTTCTCTTTGACCGCTGGGTAGTTGTGATCCATGGATGTGACACCTCGGAAAATTTTGGCAAATAATATAACAACACGTGTCCGTTAACTCTCAAATAATCCTGGTAAGTTGGACGAGAGGGACCATTTCATACAAATATGGAAGATGGATAGTGCAGGGATCAAATGTGGGAAAAATGCCAAACTTTTGGCCTCTGATGGTCCCTTACGGACCGCAAGGCATATGCCTTATGCTTCGTAAGACATTAAAAAACTGTGGGCGCCAGAAGCCCTTACGGACCGCAAGGCCTCACCTCTTGCGGTCCGCAAGAGGGTCGCTAGCAAAACACCTGCAGGTTACAACATGGACACTCAGCTTTGATTCTTGCCACTTTTCCTCCTCCTTGTGCCACTTGGGGGTGCCACTAATCTCTTCCATAACATCTCAGTAGCCACTTGTCTTGATTTGGAGGATCAAACTCAAGTATAAATAGCCATGTTCTTGCTTCACTTGAACTTGCACCTTTCAAAATCTTTCTCTCTATCTCCTGGAGTGTTTCTGATCTAAAGAAGCCTGCTACTTGAAGCTTAGTCTTCATTTGAACACTTGTAAGAGTTCCAAGTCAATTTTATTTCATTTATAGGCTAGTTATTTGTCAAAAGTCAATCAAATTGACTTTTTATTTGACTTTCGGTTATGACCATTTCGGTCAAGCCAAAGTTCGAATCGAACATGGCTACATGATCGTAACAATGAGTGTTTTAATCTCCTATGAGGGCAACTTCAAAAGATCACATTAAGTTAGTGAAATGACGGGTCAAAGTTTTATTAAATAAAAGTAAAAAACGTAGATTTTCGTAATTTAAGTTAAATGGACTTCTAACTATCGAAACCTTAGTTTTTGACATTATAATAGTTCATATAATATATTAGGACATGTTAGATCATGTCCAACTTGTCATTTCCTACTTAGAGCTCAGTTCACAACTAAAAGTCAAACAGTTTAACTTCTGCTTTAACTTTCGATTCTGACATGTTTAAGATAGTTTAGATACAGATTAAGGGTTGTAATATGATTATATTGTTGTAGGGAATAACCCTTAGGGGTTATACCTTCTAATCATATCCTTTGTCGGGTTTTACGCAAAGTCCTTATAATATGCCTAAAATGCCCTTTTGGCGTAAAGAATGGTTTTAAAATTTAATGAACCCATAATCTGAGTTTGAAACTGAAGTAGTAACATAATAAATATATCTTGGCATATTGGACTTATCATAGACCCCTTCGACCACCCGGTGCCGCATATGCTCATACGTTTGACTTATATAGCATAGTTTATATAACTTAGCCAAATCGAGTCAACACCTTTCCAAATTAGTTCTAATGTAAATGTATGGTTATTTAACCCATATTATATGAGTCATTGTACTGGTAAGGGGATAAACCATATTCTATCTTGTCTCCGCTTAATCTAGCGAACCATACATATTTATTAAAGTTAACCGGTCCAAGTCAAATGACTTGCATAAGACTCGTTAACATTCTAACGGATCATAGTTCCGTTAATTCCAGACTAGGAGCCTCCAGTAAAGTGCACCTGTGATTAGGTTGTTTTGATTACGGTTGTGCTTAAGCATCTTTGATTTATAAAGATAAGGGCAGGTAAATACTCTTACCCTATTTTCCCTATACGGGCTTGGGATACGGCTTTAGCCACTCGGTCGGGTATTAAATCAATGACGAATAATTTCCAAAATTTAAATAACCCATTTTAATCCGTTTTGCTTGATAACTTAAACCTTGAGGGTTGATACGGCCGTGTCCTGGATATCCACAGCTCACTTAATTGCAAGTGGCCATGACCTAAGCGCGGGGTGTAGGCATACTCCAGACCTACACTAATGTCATATACATATTTTATTGAAAATTTGGTGTGTCGGTTAATCATGTACCGATTTTTATATCTGGTCCCTATATGTATTGACAAGCATATAAAACTGGTAACAACAAATATTATCTTATCCCAATTTATTTATAAAGTGATATATCAAATGGTATCCAAACATTTTTGAAAAGATTTTCAAAATGTGTCGGTTAATTGTATTTACCGGTGAAAACTAGCGTATTTTAAAAAAACTAAGTGCAGGTTAAATAAGCAATACGGAATAGGCTGGAGCTGCTCGGTCTAGGCCTTATGGAAGTTGCGACTCAACAAAAGACCTATTAGTCTCAAGCCTTAGTTTATTACATTCGATCCGCCTGTGGATCTTTATGTTACCATTCTGTCTAGATAATTATTTTGAACTTTTCAGACACTTATACTTTATAATCTTTAATTTTAAAATCCCATCTTCTGCAATGCTATGTGATTTCTGATATCAATCGTCACGCATAAACCCCAAGTCCGTGCCCACCGGGAAATCAGGGTATGACAGGTTGGTATCGGAGCCAATGTTTGAGCAAATTAGACACTAGCCTTTTGTGTCTAAGCTCAAATATCACAAATGCATACTCCTTAGACTTTTCCGAGTCTAGACTTAACTAAAGACCACTCATATCTATATAGTTATTGATTTTATATTTGACAGGTAGATTATGCCGCCAAGGAGACGTGGAACAGGAAAATGTCCTATGAGGGGAGGACCATCACAACTTTTACCATCACCTTCTCACCACTCGGACTATCAACAAGATTCAAGTGAATCACATTCCTCGAAACCTGCGAGACATTAAGTTTCACATCATTCTCATTCATACCATTCTCGTTCCCACTCGCACCATGATTCATTTAACCCAGCTCATTATATAAATTCACCCCACCCTAGTCAGAATCAAGTTGATAACTATTCTGACTCAGAGATGCCGTCATCAAGAACAAATCTACTTCCCATCGATTTATCCAGTGATACTACTTCATATGCAGGTTCGTCGTACCAAAGTCCTGATGGATGAGACCAATATTTTAACTAGTTCACTTTCTACCACACCCCCGAACATCAACCCTAAACACCTTCTTAGCCACCTCCTCAAACACCACCACCTCCATAGAAGGATGTACAAATAGAGCAACAACAACCACCACTGCAACCAAGGAAGCCTCGCACCGGTGCATAGATGTAAGTTTGTGCTGGGAAATGGTCGGGATCACTCCCACCTCTACCTCTGACTTATCCAACCATACCAAAGGACCCCTAAATGGGTGGACCCTCCAACCCTACTCCTATTGTTGAGCCACCACAACCACCACCTACGAGTTATGATAACCCTATTCCCATATATCCGCGTTTGACTGGATATGATAATACTTATACGGCATACACTACTGATTATAACTACCCGGCCCCGTCATATGACCCCCTATATTTAGGTGGTCATTCAAAACGCTTTGTACACACCTCCATTTCCTCCAACTTACCAAAACCTGTGCTATCCAAACCCCGTATATTCTTACCCGGTTGTTCCGCAACCACAACCACCGCAAAAAAAATTACCAATTGAAGCTATCAACCAGGCGTTGGAATGAGCGGAACAAATCCAACGACAATCAGAAAAGAATGAATGGAGGACAATTAAGATATTCAAGAAACTCTCCAAAATAGTTAAAGGAATGAGAGATAATTGAAGAATTTATGTTTTTTTCTTTCATTGTAATTTATATTTCCAAAAGTCCTATATAGACATAGTATTGTAATTTCCTTCCAAAAGTCCATGTTGGACATATGTTATATATATTTCCAAAAGTCCATATTTGGACAAGCATTCTAATTCATTTATGAAATTTTGAATTCTCTATGAATTTTCTTCACAATTATATAAACGCTCATCTCGGTATATTAATTCAATCTTTAATTGATCTGTCATAAACCAGTTAAATCTTCTTGATGGTTTGAAGCCAAATTATATGGCAAGCCAAATTATTGGCAATTAATAATGGTGTGTGATAGTGTGGTGCACACCAACCAAAAAGGTGGAGGAGATATCTCTAAGCCTTATAGACCTTGAGGTCAAATAAGACCACGACTGATTTTATAAATCAAATATGAAAGACCAAACCATCAAGACAAAATTCAATGTCTATTCCCCATTTAACATTCGAAATCAGTGTTCAAATGATTTGCCCTGAGTAATAAATTATTGTTGGCCTGTAGCTTAAACATTGATATAATGGCAAGCTGACATTCCTATAGCACTGATAATCGCTTGACAATGTGGAGCATGTCGACCATGAAGGCAGAGGAGATAAACTTGATCCTTGATCGATGCAGAAGTCAACAAGGCAATGGGCGATTTTATGGCTAACTTCAAAGGGCCAGATCCAACACATTCTAAATCCCCATTTATCCCTCCATCTTCCACACATAAAACCCAGAGTTTACCCTATTCCTCTACCAAAAGTGAGAGGAGTGAACCAAAGCGTGTTGCTAAGAAGGAACCCCGAAATAATAAAGAAGAGAGTTCCTACAAGTATTTTGTCTCGTGCAAACCTTGCGACTTCATGGGGAATAAGGGAGACATAGATGCCATGAAATGGCTTGATGAAATGGAAATTGTTATGGATATCAACGGTTGTGCTGAAAAGGACACTATTAATATGTGTCCCAGTCCTTTAAGGACGACGCTTTGACATGGTGGAAAGCCATGGTCCAGTCTACAGGGAAGGTATCCTTGTACAACATGGGTTGGGACAAATTTGTCGATCTAATCAAAGAAACTTACTACCCTCCTCACGAGGTTGAGAAGGTGGAGTCTGATTTCTTGACTCTCACCATGAAAAACATGGACTGTTGTAAGTATGTTTCCAACTACAACTCAATGTCCAGATTTGTCCCGTATTTGATTAGCCCTGAGCCTAAATGCATTGCGCGTTTCATCGGTGGTTTGGCACCAGAGATCAAAGGAATGATGAAAGCCTCCAAACCCACTACCTTTAAATCCTCTATGAATCTATCCCTCTCACTTACTGAAGATGAAGTGAGATTGAGATCAATCAAGGCTGAGATTGATGGAAAAAGGAAGCGCGTGGATAACCGCTTCCAGAGCTCGGTTCAAATAAGAACCAAAAGAGGTCTAATAACAATAGGCCAGAATGCAAGACCTGCGGAAGGCGACATTGGGGGCAATGTCGAACTAATCATCAACCGAAACAGTGTGGCAACTGTAAAAAGACTGGCCACAAGACCCATGAATGTAAAGACTTGAAAAATTCCATATGCTACGAATGTGGCGAGAAAGGCCACATAAGGACCACTTGTCCCAAGCATACAACTGGTGGAAATTCTAAACCTGGAGAAACAAAGAAATCGAATGCTTAAGCCTTCCAGTTAACCGCAAAAGAAGCGGTGAAGGACACGAATGTTATAACACGTACGTTCCTTGTTAATAACATATATGCATGTGTCTTATTTGATTATTGAGCTGATAAAAGTTTCGTAGATTATAGGTTTAGTGAACTACTAAACTTACCCCTAAGGACTTTAGAACAATTGTACAAAGTAGAAATGGCTGAATGTACCATTGAATTATCTTCCAAAATTCTTGAAGGATGTGCAATATCCATTAAGAATCATTCCATTCCAATAAACCTTTTACCCATTACTCTTGCAGGATTTGATATAGTCTTAGGCATGGACGGGTTATCCCAAAACCAGGCACGCATTGCCTGTAAAAAAAAACATAATCGAAATCAAATCCCCATCTAGCAAGACACTCATCATTCACGGAGATCGACACTACGGGTTGCTTGAGAATGCATCCTTGCTTAAAGCATCCAAGTGTCTGAAAAGAGGATGTGTCATTTACATGGCACAGATGACGGTAGATACGCCAAAACCCAAGATACAAGACACACCAGTCATTTCTGAATTCCCTGAAGTATTCCCTGAAGATCTACCCGGATTACCCCTAGAAAGGTAAGTCGAGTCCAGAATCGACATATTGCCTGGGTCAGCTCCAATAGCTAGAGCTCCATATCACTTGGCACCAACTGAGAGGAAAGAGCTAAAGGCACAACATGAAGAACTCCTTGAGAAAGGTTTCATACAACCTAGTTCATCCCTATGGGGAGCTCCTATTCTGTTCGTTAAAAAGAAAGATGGTTCAATGCGAATGTGCATTGATTACCATGAGCTGAATAAAGTAACGATCAAGAATCATTATCCCTTGCCAAAAATTGATGACTTATTCGATCAATTACAAGGAGCGAGTTTCATTTCAAAGATTGATCTTCATTCTGGTTATCATCAACTAAAAGTCAGAAGTGAAGATGTTCCAAAGACTGCCTTCAGAACCAGATACAGACATTTTGAGTTCCTAGTTATGCCATTTGGAGTCACTAATGCTCCAGCAGCTTTCATGAATCTCATGAATAGAGTCTGCAAACCTTATCTGGATAAGTTTGTCATTGTCTTCATAGACGACATGCTAATCTATTCTCGTAATAAGAACGATCACGAGAAACATCTTAGATGTATTCTTGAATTCCTAAAGCAAGAGAAGCTTTATGCAAAATTCTCTGAGTGTGAGTTTTGGCGTAGAGAAGTCCAATTCTTAGGACACGTAATTAGTGAATGAGGAATCCAAGTGGATCCAGCCAAGATAGAGGAAATCATGAATTGGGAAGCACCTAAGACTCCTTCTGAAATCCGCAGCTTTTGGGATTGGCTGGTTATTATAGAAGGTTCATTGAGAACTTCTCGAGAATAGCCACTCCTTTAACTGCGTTGAAATGTAAGAATGTTAAATTCGATTGGGGGGGGGGGGGGCAAACTAAAAGAATTCTTTGAGATTCTTAAACAAAGATTGAGAAATGCCCATGTACTATCATTACCCGATGGAATTGAAGACTTCGTAGTCTACTGTGATGCTTAACACACAGGATTAGGGTGCGTACTGATGCAAAGAGGCAAGGTGATTGCCTACACATCACAACAACTTAAGGTGCATGAAAAGCATTACACCATCCATGATCTAGAATTGGGTGCAGTTGTGTTCACACTAACGTTATGGAGACACTATCTATATGGGATGAAATGTATTATATATACAGATTATAAAAGTCTCTAACACATATTTAATAAAAAAGATTTAAACATGCAGCAACGCTGTTGGATAGAAACATTGAACGATTATGAATGTGAGATTCGTTATCATCCTGGTAAGGCAAATGTCATTGCTGACACCTTGAGTCATAAGGAAAGAATCAAACCAATTAGGGTTCATGCTAAAAGAATTGAACTACAAACCAGTTTAAATGAGAAACTACTAGAGGTTCAAAGGCAAGCCTTATTAGAAGCAAATGCTTCTAACGAAGGATTAGGTAGAACTGTTGATCAGTTAACACCTATAAATGACGGAATCCTGAGATTCAATAATAGAATATAGGTTCCTATCTTCGAAGAACTCACAGATCTGATTCTCTGGGAATCAAACAATTCCAAATATTCTGTACGTCCTGGAGGAGATAAATGTACCAAGATCTGAAAAGAAATTATTAGTGGATGGGTATGAAGAAATCCATAGCCACATATGTAGCTAAATGTCTGACGTGTTCACAAGTTAAAGCTAAACATCAGAAACCATCAGGACTTCTACAATAACTTGAAATTCCAACATGGAAATGGGAAATGGGAACAATGGACTTGATTACCAAGTTACCAAAGACTAAACGTGGCAATGACACGATCTGGGTGATAGTTGATAGACTAACTAAGTCTGCCCACTTTTTGCCAATTAAGGAAACTTTTAGTTCTGACAAATTGCCTCAATTATACATGGATAATATTGTGTCCCTTTGTGGAGTGCCGATATCCATAGTATCCGATAGAGATACCAGGTATACATCTAATTTTTAGAAAAGTTTCCAACAAGCATTAGACACGCGCATAAATTTCAGTATGGCTTACCATCCAAAGACCGATGGTCAGAGTGAGCGTACAATCCAAACTTCGGAGGATATGCAGAGAGCAAGTGTCATTGATTTGGGTGGTAGCTGAGATGATCTCCTACAAGTAATCGAATTCTCCTATAATAATAGTTACCAAACAAGTATCAAGGCTGCTCCATTTGAAGCCTTATATGGGAGAAAATGCAGAACGTCCATTTGTTAGGCTGAAGTTGAAGAAAGCCAACTGTCAGGACCTGAGATAGTCCTTGAGACCACATATAAGATTATACAGATCCGTGATAGGCTCAAAGCTGCCCGTGATAGGCAGAAGAGCTATTCAGATAAGAGGCGGAAACCTCTCAAGTTGCAAATAGAGGATAAAGTATTATTGAAAGTGTCACCTTTGAAAGGTATCACGAGATTTGGAAAGAAGAGCAAGTTGAGCCCGAGATATATTTGACCATTCGAGAGATAACTGAATGTGTCGGTTCCATAGCTTATAGCCGTTTTGGATAAAAATTAGTTTAAGGATGATGTAACTAAATTTTGATTGTGAGGTAGAGTGCTAATGTGGATGAATAATAGTGTGATCAAAGTATAAAGTGTTTTGGTCAAAAATCAGGCTAAGATAATGTAACCAAATCTTTGTTGTGAGGAATGATGCTTGAATCAATGAACAATGTTAAGGATAACTCAGAAATGTAATGAACAAATGACACGAGGATTTATACGAGGAAAAAGCCCTTGATCAAGAGTTGATCTCCGACATAAAAAACCTCGGGTGATGGAAACTACCGATCACCAACTAAGATTAAACAAAAGAAGTTTACAACTCGGGATGATAACAAGCTTGTTACAAGGATCACTAGTGTGCAATGTGCAAAAAATGTATGAAATCGCCAAGTAGTGTTCGAGAGCTGATTGAGAGCTGTTACGAGAGTGTGTGAATGCCAAAATTAGCTAAGTCTTCTAACTCAAGCTTATTATCCCCATTTTAAATTAGAAATAACTACACTAACTAACTATCCGCAATTTGTGCAAGCTCCCCACAATCTCCACAACGTTCACAATGGCCAAGCACGCGCGGAATATTGAGGGAATATGCTCCAGGAATTTAGGTGAGACTTGGTCCATGCCTTTGCTCCTGCAAAACAAGCTTACGTACAAGGTAGACAATTGTTAGTATAAGGATAACAATAAGGATCCTGAATCCTGATCCTACAACGTCTACTGAGGATCCTTAATTCAAACATAATTGAGGATCCATGATCCTGGTAGCACATGAGGATCCATGATCCTTAGGATTGGAAAATCCTCCCCTAAAAATTGCCCCCAAAATATAAGAAGTAAAGTGTAAAATAACGAGTTATATTTTCTTGATCTCATCTGCAACAAACTAACGGATATATAGTCGTTAGGATCTAACTATCCGTTGCAGACCTTACGTCATTGAAGCGACATCCCTGCAGAATCATCATTATAAATTCAAGTTAGAGATAAGGGTTAGGAAGCATTTAAATTCGTGCGTTACATCCTTTAAATCTTCATTCGAAGATCAAGCAGGTACTTCTCTTTCCTTTCTCTCTTCTCCTTCTTTGAAACTCTTGAATCACAATGAAGTTAAGATCATCCCCTGCCAAGTATCACCAGAAAGACAGTCCTTTGAAGAGCCAAGGGATCATCAAAGATTCTCCGAAGGAACGTTGCTGCTTCACTGATCCTGAGATCGACAGGATTCGTCATTGCTTTCCGGCGAACGCTGTCTTCAAGCCTTTTGACCCTACCGCCTTGAGCGATTTCGTTTCTGAAACCTAGGTTGCCTTTCCAGTCACCCCATTTTCGAATAGGATACTCCCATCCTTTTCCTGCTTTTACCCATTCTTTCTTCTCCCTTACCGGCATATCCTATATCCAGGTTATGCCAATGATGTGGAGGGTTTTATTTACCCTTGAGAGGATCATTGAGCAGGAGGATATAGATTTAGGAATGTCTGAACTTGCTAAACTGTACAACCTTGTGAGCCATGGTTCACATCGCTTTTTATTCAAACACAACCCGTTGAAGAACACCCAATCCTCAAGACCACCAAAAATGACACTAAGTGGAAGAAACGTTTCTTCTTCGTCAGGAGGGATTCTATCCCTGATGGGAAGGATCTCCCCATAAAATGGGCCACTCATGGTAGGATAGAGGATCCTTATAGAAGGATCATAGGATACCCTGTTTCTACTGAGGATCACTAACCCCTTGGTTTCTATTTTGCAGCTATTTCTGTTTTACACATCATTCCATCACCTGCAACCAAAGAAAGGATCGACGCCTTCCGGAATCTTGATCCTGCAGTAAGAACATTTCAAGCAAACACCAAGGATTCTCAAGAAGTATCCTCAGGCTCAGTCACAATGTCAAGTAAGTATCTGAGTTTATATATGATTAAATGTTGAAATGCAAATAAAACAAGAATACTTATATTTTGTTTTGGATTGATAGGTGCTGGAAAATCCTCAAGGTCAGCCTCCCGCTTTAGTGTCAGTGATCTCAGCACTGTGGCTCCCCGTTCTGGAAAAAAGAAAACTGCTGCTAGCCCAAGCACCATAGTCCCCAAGCCTGTCACCTCCAAGGGGGGAAAGAAGAGAAAGACCTCTGAAGCTGACAATCTTGAAGGCTTGCCTCTTATCCGCCACCAGTTCCAAGAATACTTTGCTGATGTAAGGATCATTGACTTTGCTTGATTATCCTGCCCACTTGAGGATCACGGGTCCTGAACTTCACCTTGTCTTTTTTGCAGAAATTCACTGAGGTCGAAATGTTGTTTGATGCATATGTTGAGGAGGCGGGGCAAAAGCATCTGGAGTATCAAAAATTCTTCCTGGCTAAGGATGAGACTATCTCTCGCCTTGAGAAGGATCTTGCTCTGGCAAAGCAGCAGGTGGTCATGGCCCAGATAAATGCTGATCATGAGAAGCACGACCTGCTGGAGGATGCTAAAGTCTTTGCTGCCATCACCATATATAAGATCAAGCTGCAAATGGCTCAGGAGGCTGAGGATCCTGACTTCGATAGGACCACTTGGGACAAGGAGGGCTGGAAGGCGAAGCTGGCTGAGCTAGACGATGAGGAGGAGGCTACCGAGGTCTTGGCGATTGAGGCAAGTGGCAGCGGGAAGGATCAAGCTGGTGGTGATGATGCTGGTGGTGATGCAGCCAAGGTGTGAGCTGCAGAAATGGGCGATGATGGACATTTCTAGACGCGGCCGGAGCCCATTTTTTTAGGATTTGAAAGTTTTGTGGTTGTTATGTTTTGAAACAATGTTGGGTTGTACTTTGAACAATAGTTTTTAGGGTTGTGGATCATGGATCCTTAGACAATAGATAGGATAATAGGTGGTGGAGGGATCCTCTGTTTGGGGGATGAAGCCACTTGTTATCCTGCCATCTTATATTTCCTGCACTTTCAAGACCTGTTAACAATGGACACCCTTTGCCAACCCAAGTGGACGGGCCACGTATTGCGGGTAGAAACTTGGGTTGGCAATTTTGACAACCTTAAAAGGGTTTAACTTTTGTGAATAAATATAACTTCAACTTTTTGGCTCTTTCCCGTGTTGTTATCCTTGTGAATTCTTTATTTTTCTACTGTTGTTATTCTCTTTCTTTGAATTTGTTAGTAAAGAATAAAGATTCAATAAATCATGTTTAAAAGTTTTAGGATATGATCAAGGATCAAATATCCTATAGTCGACAAATTCAGAAAAGTTATGTAAGTTAAGGATCATTAGTTCTGTTGTCAAAGGATAAGGGTTACTTATATGAGTAATGAATAAAATCAAAGTGATTAAGGATCATACCTCAGAATCCAAGTTATGATCCTAACCCTTTAACATTTATATTCAGGATAACCAAAAGATAAACCTTAGTAAAAGGTAAGGATCAGGAATCCTTAGCTGTTTAACTTCAAAATCCTGAAACAGAACATAACTTGGGACTAAGCTAATATAAAGAAGAGTTAGTAACTGGGGACAAGCCCAAAGGATAACTGGGGACAAGCCCAAAGGATAACTGGGGACAAGCCCAAAGGATCTTGTGTAAACTGGAGTATAGCCCTCACTGGCGACTATCCAAACTTAGTGACATGAAAATGCCAAAACCTTAGCTAACATGAAAACGTTAGAAACCTTAGGAACGGATGTATGGTACGTTTACAATTATACGTACAGGATAACTGGGGACAAGCCCAAAGGATCTTGTGTAAACTGGAGTATAGCCCTCACTGGCGACTATCCAAACTTAGTGACATGAAAATGCCAAAACCTTAGCTAACATGAAAACGTTAGAAACCTTAGGAACGGATGTATGGTACGTCTACAATTATACGTAGGATCCCGGATACAGCCAGTACAATGAAATTGTCAGCCCCTAAAGCGAGTACTGGTCCCACTGCCATGAACTGTACCAGGATCATCGTGCGCTACTGGCGATACTGGGGACAGGCCCAAATAACTAGGGTCAGGCCCAAATAACTGGGGTCAAGCCCAAACAACTGGGGTCAAGCCCAAATAACTGGATACCTCTGTGGATACTCAATCCTTTGTTAAGGATACCTAAACCTTCTGCAAAACTCAGAATCAAGTGAAAGGAGGATAAAGGATCCAGGATCCTTATCCTTGTATATAAGATAATTAAAGAATGAAATAGTTTGAGATTAGATCATTACCAAAATGAGGATTATCCATCCTCTAAGGATCCTTCAAGGATGTGGATCATGAATATTGCTAAGGATCACAAATCCTTATCACATGAAGTATCTCTTCAGGTGGACAGCATTCCAAGCTCTCGGTAGCAAATCACCTTCCATTGTTAGCAATTGATATGCCCCCTTTCCAGCCTCAGCTTCAATCAGGTAGGGGCCTTCCCATTTTGGTGCCAATTTTCCATCAACAGGATTTGTGGTATTCTGAAAGGCTTTCCTTAACACCATATCACCAACTTGGAACTTTCTGATCCTGACATTCTTATTGTAGGCTCCAGCCATCCTTTGTTGATAACTAGCCACCCTTATCCTTGCCAAATCCCTGAGTTCTTCTATAGTATCCAAGTCTTGAACCAAGTTTTCAGCATTTTGTCCAGGATCACGTATGCTTGTTCTTGCAGTAGGAACCACCCTCTCTGTAGGGATCATTGATTCTGCCCCAAATACCAAAGAAAATGGAGTTTGGCCAGTAGCATTCTTGGGAGTTGTCCTATCAGCCCATAATACATAAGGTAGTTCTTCTGCCCATTTTCCTTTCTTGGATCCAAGCTTCTTCTTTAAGTTGTTGATGATGATCTTGTTGGATGATTCTGCCTGACCATTAGCTTGTGGGTGGACTGGTGTTGATGTTATCATCTTAATCCTCCAACTGTCACAAAAGTTAGTAGTTCTATTCCCAATAAAATGGGATCCATTATCACAAATAATTTCAGAAGGGATACAAATCTAGTAATAATATTTCTTTTGATAAAGGATATCACTTCTTTTTCTCTGACTTGAGCAAAGGCTTCAGCCTCTATGCACTTGGAGAAGTAATCAGTCATAGCAAGCATGAACACTTTTCCACCAGGTGCCTTGGGAAGTTTACCAACGATATCCATTCCCCATCTCATAAATGGCCAAGAAGAGGATATAGGATGCAAAAGTTCTGCTGGTTGATGAAGGATATTACTATGTCTCTGACAAGGATCACACTTCTTGGCATATTCCACAGCATCCTTTTTCATAGTAGGCCAATAGTATCCTGTTCTCAGGATCCTTGAGAATAGTGCCCTGCCCCTAGTGTGATTTCCACAATCTCCTTCATGAAAATCCTTTAGGACTTCTTGGATTTCAGGATCCTCAATGCATCTTAGATATGGTCCTGCAAGAGATCGTTTATATAACATGTTATTCAATATTGTAAATTGAGATACCTTAATTTTGAAAGCCCTGGGGTTTTCTCCTGTAGGAATCTCTCCATGTTGTATGTATCTCATGATTGGAAGGATCCATGATCCTGAATGAGATTGTGTATCATTACTAGGGATGATTGCAGAATCCTCTCCTATCTCCATGGCTACATGATCCTCAATAGCAGGGGTTAGGATGTGGATAATAGGGATCCTGATATCCTCTGGAATCTTCAAGGATGATCATAGATTGGCCAATGCATCAGCTTCTGCATTCTCTTCTCTGGGTACCTGTGTCAAACTAAAGGAAACAAAAGAGAGTGCCAATTCTTTGGCTATCTCTAGATATTTGATTAGCTTTTCACCTTTAACAGCATAGGATCCATTAAAGTGATTAGTAATTAACAAAGAATCTACATGTACCTCAAGATACCCGATCCTCATATGCTTGGCAATTTGCAAACCAGCTATCAAGGCTTCATATTCAGCCTCATTATTAGTAGTTTGAAACTCACAAGCTATGGAGTGGGGTATTATATCCCCCTGTGGAGATTTTAGTAGTATTCCAAGTCCAGTTCCTTTGACATTGGAAGCTCCATCAGTGAAGAGAATCCAAGGATCCTTGGTTTCTTCTAGTTGTTGGACTTCCAACTCAGCTTCCCTCTGCAAGTCACTACTGAAATCTGCCACAAAGTCAGCTAAGGCTTGGGATTTAATGGCAGTCCTTGGTTCATATCTTATATCATAAGCACTAAGCTTCACTGCCCACTTGGCCATCCTTCCTGACATTTCAGGTTTCCTGAAAACATTCTTAATTGGAAAATTAGTCTTAACAATAATGGCATGAGTTTCAAAATAATGTCTTAATTTAGTAGATGCCATAATTAGTGAAGGATAAGTTTTTCTAAATGTGAATACCTGGATTCAGCATCAAGCAAACTCTTACTTACATAATAGACAGGATGTTGTGTACCTTCGTGATCTTTAACAAGGACCGCACTTACTGCTTTAGAGGATACCGCCAAATACAAGGATAATATTGTTAGGGGAGGATTTTCAAATGATTAGTGATCCTCATTTACTGTTGGGTTTAGTGATCCTCACTTCTGTTTGAATTAGTGATCCTCAGAAGTATTGCAGGATCAGGATCATGGATCATCATAAGGATCCTTATACTAACGATTGTCTACTTTGAATATGACGTTGTTTTGCAGGAGTACGAGCTTGGACTTGGTCTTGGCGATATTCCTGGAGCATATTCCATGACTTATTCCGCACGTGCTTAACTGAAGTGGACGTTATGGAGTTCGTGGAGGACTTGCATGAAATGCGGAATGTTTGTTAGCTTAGATATTTTACATTTTTAAACGGGATAGCGAGCTAAATAGAAACACTTGGCTATTTTTAGCTTAACACACACACTCGCAACTGCTCTCACCAGCTCTTGACAATTCACTTGGCGATTACACACTTTTTTGCACATTACACTATAGTGATCCTTGTAATTAGCTCGCTATCATCCGAAGTTGTAATACATTTCTTGTTTAATCTGAGTTGTTGATCGGTAGTTTCCATCACCCGAGGTTTTTTATGCCAGAGATCATTCATTGATCAAGGGCTTTTTCCTCGTATAAATCTTTGTGTCACTTGTTCATTTCATTTCTGAGTGATCCTTAGTATTGATCATTGATTCAAGCATCATACCTCACAACAGAAAGTTTGGTTGCATTATCATTGTGACAACCCTCACCAAACCAGGTATCCGTACGACTTAATTAATGATTAATTACTGCTTAATTACTGTGCTTGTTTGAACTAGCTGATGAACTGCTACTTGATATCTGATACATGTACTTACTTGCATCATACTTTGCTTATCGTCACTATATTATTTACATGCTGAACCCTAGTGACAACCATGATGCACAAAAAGCACAGTAGCACAATACACGGATAACCTACTGAACATGCTGATAAAGCCAGCATCAGGCAAACACTGCCTCCAAGGCCTATAAGAGCCTGAGATATTTTGCTACACTAGTGGTGAGTGTAGGGATTCAAGGGTTGTGGAACTGCGTCTCTAGGGATAAGTCACTATGACTGGATGTGCCTAAAACGTACTTAAAGTACAAAACTCAGCACTTTACATAATAATTCAGCTTCTAGCTAGCTAATAAAGTGCCAAAACATGAGAAAATATTACTAGACACTTTCCAAAGTGTCAGGAATAAGCTGTGTCACTAAAAAGAGTAATAACGACACTTTAAAGCTTTGTTAACACTTTAACGGATTACTATCCAACCAAACAACCGGACTATACCCGGAACATGAAAATATTGTTATTTTCATTACTTCTCTTTTTCTGAGCCAGTTAGGGTCCCCGTATACCCTAACACCCATTGTACCTCACTAAACATCACCAACTAAGTTAAACCCTTAATTAACTTGGTTTATCTAACTAAATACTTGTGCCTAGTTGAAATCGAACCAAGGGACCCCCCCCCCCTAACCAAAACCGTCCCCTTGGGGACATACTTTGTACTTGCAAGATTTCCTAATCTAATCTTGTCTAATATCCTAAAAACACAAGAACCATTGGATAATAACTCTATGTTTAGTCTATAAGATCTTGGCTAAGCACATATGATCATTCCACAACATAACACTACAACAAAACTCTCTCTTTCTCTCTACACTAGCTACGGCCGAACACCCCCCTCCCCACACATCCATTTTCGATTTCCATCTTCACATTCCAAGTTCATCCAAGCATCAAGGGTCTCGTATTAGGAAGCTTGGAGCAAGCGGAACGCGAAGGACCTCTCTACTTTGCTTTTATCCACGCCATTTTCGTCAAGATCCTTCCCTAGCCTTGAGCTAGAGGTATAATACTTAAAACTCGTATTTGAACTATTCTAAAGTGGTTAAAAGGATTTTTATCGGATAAAACTCGTTAACATGCAAGATGATGCACAAAAGTTTACTTAAAACTCTAAGAATGGTGGTTAATAGCACATAAGTTGTGTAAAAGTTGTAGTATTTAAAATGTGTGATTATTTAGACCCGATCTATGTTGTGGTAGCTCGGATCATCGTTTAACCCGGTATAGTCATGTTCTTGAATCATGGCACAAAGCTATTTTAGAAGTAACAAGGGTTAAAAGGTGAAACTCTACCACACATGAAACATGAACTTGTGTAAAAATGTTTTACTTGTGTAAAGGTGTTTTAACTTGTACAATAGTGTTTAAAACTAGCGGATCTATGCATCTGCAAGTGGTATTTTCAAAGGACCACGTATCAAAGAAATCATATTTTGAAAGACGGATCTTACACTAGCAAGAATGGTTTTTAGAACACACAAGTGTGTAAACACTTGTGTAACACAAGTTTCGACAAAATAACTATTTTTGGGAAAAATGACAAGAAGTTGTAAAGACGAAACTTCCATAAAAACAAGACTTTTACGAAAGCGGATTGTTTTATATGAAGATCCACTAAAAGTAATGAGATTTACTTCACAGTTTGGATAAATCACAAGTTCATGAAGTTTATGCGATTTATACACATATTTTGACTAGTTTGTGATTTGAACATTGTTTTGTTGGAATAAGAAAATTGTTGAGTTGATTTGTTAAAGAAAATGATACGCTTGAAAGCGTGGCCACCTCCCGTTACAGAGGAAACTCTGGCGAAATTTTTCTAAAAACCTAACACTTAGAACTATTTACACTACAAGTGTTAGAATCATTTTTGACATGTTTTCGAAACATAAATTTCGCCATGACTTTATTTACTAAATATTCGGAGGTGGGATTTTCACAAAATTTAACGTGATAAATATATATTTTTCACACTGTTTATGATTATTTTGTGAAAATACATAAATATTATTTTTAGAGTAAAAATAATATTTACGAACGTTAACGAATCCAAAATAATACGAACGCTTTCACCATAAATATATAAGTTACACCGGTAATTATATTACCACTCGGTTGTCAAAACGTAACTTACGAAATTACGAAAATATTTATGAACGCGTATTTTAACAACGTATTATTGGAAGAAAAATTATGTGAAATGAAAATATAATATTTTTGAGAAAAATACTTATATTTTGGAATTGGAAATATATATATATTAAGTGAGACTTAATGATTTAATTTGAACGCACATGTATGGAATCCCCCATCCTTGGGAAGGAGATTAACTACCAAGTATATACAGAACGTAAACACGAAATAGTTGTCTAACTATTTCCCAAAGATTTAACTATAAAGCTAAGGCACGGCCGTCCGTCTAATAGAATTAGCACTTGTAGGTCGTCGCACAGCTTTCTGATTTGGAGTACTTGGTAGAGACGCACCGACTGTGAGTTCATGTCCCCCTTTTCTCTAACTGTTTTCAGTTTTCTTAACTGCGGGGGTGAAATACATGTTACTTTGTTTACAAGTACTTTTTACATGGTATGGTTAACGTAAGGAGGTTTACTACTTAGATCATGTGAATGGGTAGGCAGAAACACCGAGGGACGTAAGCGGTAGATCTATCTGGGTGTAGCGAGCCCAACTCTAGGCCCAACAGAACGGACCTCTAAGAGGACCAACAGAACGGACCTTGAGTGACTTTGTGCCCGACGCATAAATCGGCTAGGTTGAGTCTTCCTACTTGCATTTCACAACATGCTAATGGCCTTGCAAACCATTGGTGATCTCTTTTCCTTACACTGCTACATACCAGGGAACTTTTATACTTACAAGTGTTTTACATACTCACTTGCACATGAACTCCCTCAACATTATTGTTGATTTTTCAACTTACATGTATTTCAGGAAATTAACAGGATCTGGCACGGTATGACGTGTTTTCCCGCTGCATATTGGGTTCCAAGGTCATCCCAGTTTAGGAAATGTGACTCTTCCTGGACAAGTCACAAATCTTAAACTGCGTTTATCTCATGTTGATGTTTAAAACAATGTTTTACGTTATGATGTTGTAAGTTTTTAAGACAATGGTATGTTACTCTGGTTTTAAAACTTAATCAAACGGATGATCTTGCATGATTTTACTTCATATAGCTTTGTTATGATTAAGCTATGGTATTAAGAAGTCACACCAAAATTAACCACGCTTCCGCAAAGCCAGGGTGTGACAATCATTGCTTGATTTTTGACCAAAACAGTTTGGCGCCCACCGTGGGGCAACTGGTGCTTCATTCCTAAGAAGATTCATATTTTTGTGGTTATTTCGGTTCGTTACAACCAAGCAGATGGCTTCCTCAACGAAGAATACATCAAGTTCTATGCCGGCAATCAGTTCTTCACAAGGCGTTCCACCTTTGCCTCCACCACCTTCTGGATCCCAGAAGAATGCTGAAAATGCTGCGAAGAAACAAACCCCCATTTTCACAAAACCACCAACATCTTCTGTTTCTTCTAATCCTACTACTAATGATCTTTACACTCTGATTTTGCAGATGAGGAATCACGCACAAGAGCAGGACAAAACCAACGAAAGGATCCTCCGGGAGATCGCTGAGATCAAGAAACAAAAGAAATCAGTGGAGGATCACAAGGTCGCTGAACTTCGACACTCCAGTCATAACTTCCCAGCACTCAGCAGCTCCGGACGTGCAATACTTGGGTGAATTACCAGGAAGGCGTTATGGAACAGCAACTATGAGTCAGACATTTGGCTCTCACTTCCAGCCTCAAGGGTCCTCCTCTCAACCATCGGGATCCTCTTTTCAGCATCAAGGATACTTCACGTCAGGAGGATATTTGGGAACACCTGCAGTCCAAGGATCCTCCCAGGTCCAAGGATCCTTCCCGGTCCAAGGATCCTCCCAGGTCCAAGGATCCTCCCAGGTCCAAGGATCCTCCCAGGTCCAAGGATCCTCCTAGGTCCAAGGATCCTTCCCGGTCCAAGGATCCTCTCTGGTTTCAGGATCCTTTCAGCTTCAAGGATCCAACATCTTTCAGGATCGAGGATCCTTAAGGAGTATGCAACCTCCAAGCACCGATGTTCATCAAGGAGACTTCATACCAATGCAGACCATTGCTTCCTCTGGTCCTTCAATCATACCAGAGTCTCGTCAATATGGATTCACATCCGCAATTCCAAACATGAATCCTCCGGGAGGTAACACTTTTAATAATTCATATAACACTAACCATGGCTCTATGTAGGATACAGGTATCAATCAGGCTATGGCTAGAGAGCTACAGAAGCTTAAGGATATGATATCCAGTGTACCAGGAGTGGTTAAACCCATTCCTGAAATTATAGATGGTAGCCATAGGATATCTCGTTTTGCACCACCCTTATGTGATGCTGAGATACCTAAAAGGTTCCAGATACCATCTATGAAGCTGTATGATGGTTCAATGGATCCAGAAGAGCATGTAGCTCAGTACAGGGAGAGGATGGAGATCAATCCAATTCCTGAAAGGTTAAAAGAAGCATGTCTATGCAAGGGATTTGGATCCACACTCACATGATCTGCTCTTAAATGGCTGCTAAGTCTTCCCCCTTACTCTATTACTTCATTTGCTAATCTAGTTAATTTGTTTAATAGTCAATTCTCCTGTAGTAGAAAATTTGAACGGTTAACTAGTGATCTATATAGGGTAACTCAAGGTCAAAATGAATCACTTAGAGATTACATCACTAATTTTAGCAAAGAATCCTTAGATATTCCTAACTTGGATATTGCTACGGCTGTAGAAGCCTTTAAAATGGGATTGCTTAGGGATTCATTATTCTATGATGATCTTGTTATGACACCTTGCAGGAACCTTGATGAAGTAAGAACCAGGGCCCTTAGGTTCATCCGCCTAGAGGATGACAAAAGGATCCAGGATAGGTTGACAGGATCCTCAAAACAGGAAAAACAAGGATCCTACTTCAGGAACAACAAATCCAAGTCCTACAATAAGTCTGACAACCAGAACGTGCATGCGGTGGAACAAGAAGAGGATGATGAGGATTATCCTCCTATTTCTGAATACTGTTTTTCTGTTGATAACAATGAACTAATCCTTGCAATGCAGAATCTAGGTGAAAAAGCTAGGTGGCCAAGGAAAAGTGATAAACCAGCTGCTACAAATGATAAGTCCAAGTGGTGTGCATATCATGAGGATTTCGGGCATCTCACTGAAGAGTGTATTGCACTAAGAAAGGAAATTGGTTACTTGTTGAGCAAGGTGCATTTAAAGGAACTTCTGGGACGGAAGAAGTCAAGGATCCAGGATCCTAAAAGGATCCAGGAAAGAGCTCCTGCTCCTCCAGCAGATGCACAAGTTATAAACTTCATATCCGGTGGATCAGACATTTGTGGTACTTCCTTTTCAGCAGCAAAAAGACATGCTAAGGAAACCAAGATGGATAATGGAGACAGACCCATCCGGACCTCCGTTGTCACCCAGGATAAAGTCATAACCTTTGATGAGGATGATCGTGTTGATGTCCAGGATCCTCATCATGATGGTCTTGTGATTACATTGTTTATTTCTAACCACTTTGTTCGCAGGATCCTTATAGATGGAGGAAGCTCTGTGAACATCATTCAGCTTAATGTCCTCAAGAAGATGAGTATACCGGAGTCTGATATTGTCCCAAGATCCTCAGTACTTGTGGGATTTAGTGGGGAAACCAAAAACACATTGGGGGACATCAAACTCCCTATTTATATTGAAGGATTGCATTCTTATCAAAAATTTTGTGTTATAGATTGCTTATCTTGTTGCAATGTTATCCTTGGCAGGCCATGGATACATGATATGAAGGCAGTTCCATCCACCTATCATTAGTGTGTAAAGCTTCCAAGTCCATGGGGAGTGGTGAAAATTGAGAGTGATCAACAAGAAGCTAAGAATTGTTATACCTCATCAATGAAGCCAGCCTCAAGACCAAGGGAGCAATAGCAATTAAAGTATCCTTCAAGAGATGTCTTGGAGGCAAGAGAACAGGATTTGAAAGAAATTCTCATGGATCCTGATGATCCTGAATCCAAGATCTTCATAGGATCAGGGATCCTTAGCGACATTGAACAGGAGCTAGTATCCTTCCTTAAAAGAAGGAAAACTACCTTTGCCTGGAAACATGAGGATATGACAGGTATATCTAAAGATATAATTACTCATAAACTTGGCATTGACAGGTCATTCAAGCTAATTCATCAAAAGAGGAGGAAGTTTGCACCTGAAAGGAATGCTATTATCCAGGAAGAGGTAGATAAACTACTTCGGGCAGGTATGATAAGAGAGGTTAAGTATCCAAGATGGTTAGCCAATGTAGTTGTTGTTCAAAAGAAAAATTGAAAGTGGAGGGTATGTGTCGATTTTACTGATTTAAACAAGGCATGTCCCAAGGATCCTTTCCCATTACCCCACATTGACTCCATGGTGGATGCTACCGCGGGTCATGAGTTGTTGACTTTTATGGATGCTTCCTCTGGATTTCAACAAATTCATATGGAACCATCTGATCAAGAAGATACAGCCTTTATGACCCCAACTGGTATATACTGTTATATTGCTATGCCATTTGGACTAAGGAATGCAGGTGCTACTTATCAAAGGCTAGTCAATATGATGTTCAAGGAACAAATTGGACACACTATGGAAGTCTATATTGATAACATGGTGGTTAAGTCCAAGAAAGCTGAGGATCACCTTAAAGACTTGGAGGAAGCATTCAATATCTTTGATAAATTTAATATGAAACTAAATCCTTCCAAGTGTCATTTTGGTGTTAAGGCAGGAAAATTCTTAGGCTATATGGTGACAAAGAGGGGCATCGAAGCAAGTCCAGAGCAAATCAAAGCTATTGTGAATATCAAATCTCCTGTCAATGCTAAGGATGTGCAAATATTGACGGGCAGGATCGCAGCTTTGAACAAATTCATATCCAAATCCTCAGAAAAGTGCAAAGAATTCTATGACATCCTGAGGAAGAACAAGAAATTTGAATGGACTGAGAAGCATGAAAGTGCCCTCAAAGCTCTTAAGGATTACCTATCCTCAGCCCCGGCCTTGATGAAACCAGAAAAAGGAGACATATTATCCTTATACTTAGCAGTATCCTCAAAAGCATAGTGACTTGCAAAAGGAAGCTGAGTTAGAAGTCCAACAGCTTGAAGAAACTAAGGATCCTTGGATACTCTTCACTGATGGCGCTTCTAATGTCAAAGGAACAGGGCTTGGAATACTACTAAAATCGCCACAGGGGGACATAATACCCCACTCCATAGCTTGTGAATTTCAAACTACCAACAATGAGGCTGAGTATGAAGCCTTGATAGCTGGTTTGCAAATTGCTAAGCATATGAGGATCATGTATCTTGAGATCTCTTGCAGGACCATATCTAAGATGCATTGAGGATCCTGAAATCCAAGAAGTCCTAAAGGATTTCCATGAAGGAGATTGTGGAAACCACACTGGGGGCAGGGCATTATTCTCAAGGATCCTGAGGACAGGATACTATTGGCCCACTATGAAGAAGGATGCTGTGGAGTATGCCAGGAAGTGTGATCCTTGTCAGAGACACAGTAATATCCTTCACCAACCAGCAGAACTTTTGCATCCTATATCCTCTTCTTGGCCATTTATGAGGTGGGGAATGGATATAGTTGGTAAGCTTCCTAAGGCACCTGGTGGAAAAGTATTCATGCTTGCTATGATTGATTACTTCTCCAAGTGGATAGAGGCTGAAGCCTTTGCTCAAGTCAGAGAAAAGGAAGTTATATCCTTTATTAAAAGAAACATTATTACTAGATTTGGTATTCCTTCTGAAATTGTTTGTGATAATGGATCCCAATTTATTGGGAGTAGAACTACTAACTTTTGTGACAGCTGGGGGATTAAGATGATAACATCAACACCAGTCCACCCACAAGCTAATGGTCAGGCAGAATCATCCAACAAGATCAGCATCAACAACTTGAAGAAAAAGCTTGGATCCAAGAAAGGAAAATGGGCAGTAGAACTACCTTATGTACTTTGGGCTGATAGGACAACTCCCAAGAATGCTACTGGCCAAACTCCATTCTCTTTGGTATTTGGGGCAGAATCAGTGATCCCTACAGAGATGGTGGTTCCAACTGCAAGAACAAGTATTCGTGATCCTGAAGAAAATGCTGAAAACTTGGTTCAAGACTTGGATACTATAGAAGAAATCAGGGATTTGGCAAGGATAAGGATGGCTAGTTATCAACAAAGGATGGCTGGAGCCTACAACAAAAATGTCAGGATCAGGAAATTCCAAGTTGGTGATATGGTATTAAGGAAAGCATTTCAGAATACCACCAATCCTGCTGATGGAAAGCTAGCACCAAAGTGGGAAGGCCCCTATTTGATTGAAGCTGAAGCAGGAAAGGGGGCATATCGATTGCTAACAATGGAAGGTGATTTGCTACCAAGAGCTTGGAATGCTGTCCATTTGAAGAAATATTTCATGTGATCAGGATCCATGATCCTTACATGACAAGTATCCTTGAAGGATTCTTACAGAACAGATGATCCTCATTTTGGTAACATTCTAATCTCAAACTATTTCATTCTTTTATTTTCTTATGTAAGGATAAGGATCCTGCATCCTTTATCCTCCTTTCACTTAATTCTGAGTTTTGAAGGTTCAGGTATCCTTAACAAAGGACTGATTATCCACAGAAGTATCCAGTTATTTGGGCTTGAACCCAGTTATTTGGGCTTGACCTCAGTTATTTGGGCTTGATCCCAGTTATTTGGGCTTGACCCCAGTTTGGGCCTGTCCCCAGTTTCGCCAGTAGCGCACGATGATCCTGGTATAGTTCATGGAAATGGGACCAGTACTCGCTTTAGGGGCTGACAATTTCATTGTACTGGCTATATTCAGGATCCTACGTATAATGGTAGACGTACCATACATCCGTTCCTAAGGTTTCTAACGTTTTCACGTTAGCTAAGGTTTTGGCATTTTCATGTCACTAAGTTTGGATAGTCGCCAGTGAGGGCCATACTCCAGTTTACACACGATCCTTTGGGCTTGTCCCCAGTTATCCTTTGGGCTTGTCCCCAGTTATCCTTTGGGCTTATCCCCAGTTATCCTTTGGGCTTGTCCCCAGTATATTGGGCTTGTCCCCAGAATTGTTGGGCTTGTCCCCAGTTGCTAACTTTTATCTTATATTGGCTTAGTCCCAAGTTGTATCCTATTTCAGGTTTTTGAAGCTAAATGACCAAGGATCCTTGATCCTTACCTTCTACTAAGGTTTGTCTTTTGGGTTATCCTGATTGTAAGTGTTAAAGGTTAGGACCCTAACTTGGATTCTCATGTATGATCCTCAACTATTTTGATTTTATTCATTATTCATCTGAGTTACCCTTATCCTTTGACAACTGAACTTATGATCCTTAAACTATATTACTTTTCAGAACTTATCGATTATAGGATATGTGATCCTTGATCATATCCTAAACTTTTTAAGGATATTTATTAAATATTTCTTTATTTGATAAGTTTAGACTAAATGAATATCACAACAATTGAAAAGTAAAATACTAACAAGGATAGTAACACGGGAGATAGCCAAAAAGTTAGAGTTATTTTATTCACAAAACGTTAAACCCTTTAAGGTTGTCAAAATTGCCAACCCACGTTTCTACCAGCAAAACGTGGCCCGTCCAGATGGGTTGGCAAAGGGTGTCCATTGTTTACGGGTCTTTGTAGTGCAGGAAATAAAAGACGGAAGGATAACGAGTGGCTTCATCCCCCAAACAGAGGATCCATCCACCACCCATTATCCTGCCTATTGTTCAAGGATCCATGATCCTTTAACCTAGTAACTATTGTTCAAGATACAGCCCATCATTGCTCAACAAAAACACCATAACCAAAATAAACTACCAAATTCTAAAAAAATGGGCTCCGGCTACGTCTAGAAATGTCCTTCATCGCCCATTCATGCAGCCTACACCTTCGCTGCATCACCATCTCCTCCAGCTCCAGTATCCTTCACATGATCCTTGCCACTGCCACCAGCCTCGATTGCCAGAACCTCTTCAGCCTCCAACTCAGCCAGCCTAGCCTTCCAACCCTCCATGTCCCAGTTGCTCCTGTCAAAGGCAGGATCCTGAGCTTCTTGGGCCATCTGCAACTTGGTCTTGTACATGGCAATGGCAGCGGAGACTTTAGCATCCTCCGTGATCTCGTGCTTCTCATAGTCAGCATTGATCTGAGCTGCAACCATCTGAGTTTTGGTATCATTGAGGTCCTTTTCGAGGGAAGCAATCTTGTGATCCTTGAGCACCGCCACTTTTTGGAGATCAGAGTATTTCTCCTCAAGCTCTTCGACGTTCCCAACATAGTCCTCGATTTCAGCGAATTTCTGCAAATAAGACAACGTAAAGTTCAGGATCATGTGATCCTCAAATGGGCAGGATAATCAAGTTAAGTCAATGATCCTTACATCAGAAAAGTACTCGAGGAACTGATGGCGGATCAGAGGCAAGCCTTCTAGGTTGTCAGCTTCAGAGGTCTTCCTTTTCTTTCCACCTCTTCCCTTTGAAGTGGTTGCCTTGGGGACTATGACGGAGGGGCTAGCAGCAGACTTTTTCTTTGAGGATCGGCCAGTGTCAAGATCAGTGACACTGAATTTGGAGGCAGATCTTGAAGGTTTTCCAGCGCCTACACACCCAAAACAGATAAGTATCCTTATCCTATTTCTATTTAACTATTTATTTAAACATTTAATTATGCAAAAAACAGGATACTTACTCAACATAGTGACAGAACCTGAGGATACTTCTTGAGAATCCTGGGTGTTTGCTTTAAATGATCTTCTTGCAGGATCAAGTCTCTGGAAAGCGGCAAGCCTTTCCTTTGTTGCAGGTGTTGTGATGAGGTGTGCGACAGTAATAGCTGCAAAAAAAGAAACAAAAGGACGTTAGTGATCCTAAGACGAAAACAAGGTCATCTGGTGATCCTTCTCAGGATCCTCTATCCTACCATGGGTGCTCCACTTCCTTGGCAGATCCTTTCCATCAGGGATAGAATCCCTTCTGACAAAGAAGAATCGCCGTTTCCAGTTGGTGTCATTCTTAGTGGCTTTGAAGATGGGATGTTCTTCACCAGGTTTATGTTTGAGTAGATATCGGTGGGATCCATGGCTAACGAGGTCATACATCGCTGCAAACTCCGGCATTCCCAAATCAATGCCTTCTTGCTCAATGATCCTTTCAAGGGTATATAAGACCCTCCAGATCATTGGCATAGCTTGAATATAGGAGATGCCGGTGAGGGAGAAGAAAAACTGGGTGAATTCAGGGAAAGGATACGAGTATCCTATTGTGAATGGAGTGACCGGGAAAGCTACCCAGGTTTTAGAAACGTGATCACTTAGAACGGTGGGATCAAATGGTTTGAAATCGGTATTTGCCGGAAAGCAATGTCGGATTCTGTCTATCTGTGGATCGGTAAAGCAGCATCTTTCTTTCGCCGAATCTTTGATGATCCCCTGGCTCATAAGAGGACTGTTTTTCGTGTGATCCTTAGCCGGAGAGGATCTTAGCATCATCTTGGTCATGACGGTAAAAAAGAAGATGAACAGAGAAAGAAAACGTAAAGGGAGAAAAGGAAGAGAGATACCTGCTTGATCTTCGAATGTGGATTTAAAGGGAGTCTCTCTTGAATTTAAATGCAAATTGATCCCTATCCCTAACTTCAATTTATAATGATGATTTTGCAGGATAGTCACCTCAGTGACGTCAGGATGGTAACGGCTAGTCCGATTACAACGGCTAGTTATCCGTTGATTCATTACGGATAAGAACAGAAAATATAACTCGTTTATTTGCAATTTACTCCTTATATTTTGGGGGCAATTGTTAGGGGAGGATTTTCAAATGATCAGTGATCCTCATTTACTGTTGGGTTTAGTGATCCTCACTTCTGTTTGAATTAGTGATCCTCAGAAGTATTGCAGGATCAGGATCATGGATCATCATAAGGATCCTTATACTAACGATTGTCTACTTTGAATATGACGTTGTTTTGCAGGAGTACGAGCTTGGACTTGGTCTTGGCGATATTCCTGGAGCATATTCCATGACTTATTCCGCACGTGCTTAACTGAAGTGGACGTTATGGAGTTCGTGGAGGACTTGCATGAAATGTGGAATGTTTGTTAGCTTAGATATTTTCCATTTTTAAACGGGATAGCGAGCTAAATAGAAACACTTGGCTATTTTTAGCTTAACACACACACTCGCAACTGCTCTCACCAGCTCTTGACAATTCACTTGGCGATTACACACTTTTTTGCACATTACACTATAGTGATCCTTGTAATTAGCTCGCTATCATCCGAAGTTGTAATACATTCCTTGTTTAATCTGAGTTGGTGATCGGTAGTTTCCATCACCCGAGGTTTTTTATGCCGGAGATCATTCATTGATCAAGGGCTTTTTCCTCGTATAAATCTTTGTGTCACTTGTTCATTTCATTTCTGAGTGATCCTTAGTATTGATCATTGATTCAAGCATCATACCTCACAACAGAAAGTTTGGTTGCATTATCATTGCTTGATTTTTGACCAAAACAAATATATCCCCTTTTTCTGGTTTCATCAAGGCAGGGGCTGAGGATAGGTAATCCTTAAGAGCTTTGAGAGCATTTTCATGCTTTTCAGTCCATTCAAATTTCTTGTTCTACCTCAAAATTTCATAGAATTCCTTGCATTTTTCTGAGGATTTGGATATGAACCTGTTCAAGGCTGCGATCCTGCCTGTCAATCTTTGCACATCCTTGGCATTGGCAGGAGATTTGATATTCACAATAGCCTTAATTTGCTCTGGACTTGCTTCAATGCCTCTTTTTGTCACCATATAGCCTAGGAATTTACCTGCTTTAACACCAAAGTGACACTTGGAAGGATTTAGTTTCATATTAAATTTATCAAGGATATTGAATGCTTCCTCCAAGTCTCTACGGTGATCCTCAGCTTTCTTGGACTTAACCACCATGTCATCTATATAGACTTCCATAGTGTGTCCAATTTGTTCCTTGAACATCATATTGACTAGCCTTTGATAAGTAGCACCTGCATTCCTTAGTCCAAACGGCATAGCAATATAACAATATATACCAGTTGGGGTCATAAAGGCTGTATCCTCTTGATCAGATGGTTCCATCTGAATCTGTTGAAATCCAGATGAAGCATCCATAAAAGTCAACAACTCATGACCCGCGGTAGCATCCACCATGGAGTCAATGTGGGGTAATGGGAAAGGATCCTTGGGATATGCCTTGTTTAAATCAGTGAAATCGACACATACCCTCCACTTTCCATTTTTCTTTTGAACAACAACCACATTGGCTAACCATCTTGGATACTTAACCTCTCTTATCATACCTGCCCGAAGTAGTTTCTCTACCTCTTCCTGGATAGTAGCATTCCTTTCAGGTGTAAACTTCCTCCTTTTTTGATGAATTGGCTTGAATGACCTGTCAATGCCAAGTTTATGAGTAATTATATCTTTAGATATACCTGTCATGTCCTCATGCTTCCAGGCAAAGGTAGTTTTCCTCCTCTTAAGGAAGGATACTATATCCTGTTCAATGTTGCTGAGGATCCCTGATCCTATGAAGACTATGGATTCAGGATCATGAGGATCCATAAGGATTTCTTTCACATCCTGTTCTCTTGCCTCCAAGACATCTCTTGGAGGATGCTTTAATTGCTATTGCTCCCTTGGTCTTGAGGCTGGCATCATTGATGACGTGTAACAATTCTTAGCTTCTTGTTGATCACTCTCAATTTTCACCACTCCCCATGGACTAGGAAGCTTTACACATTGATGATAGGTAGATGGGACTGCCTTCATGTCATGTATCCATGGCCTGCCAAGGATAACATTACAACAAGATAAGCAATCTATAACACAAAATTTTTGATAAGAATGGAGTCCTTCAATATAGATGGGGAGTTTGATGTCCCCCAATGTATTCTTGGTCTCTCCGCTGAATCCCACAAGAACTGAGGATCTTGGGACAATGTCCGATTCTGGGATGTTCATCTTCTTGAGGACATCAAGCTGAATAATGTTTACTGAGCTTCCTCCATCTATTAGGATCCTGCGAACAAAATGGTTAGAAATAAACAGAGTAATAACAGGACCATCATGATGAGGATCCTGAACATCAACACGATCATCCTCATCAAAAGTTATAATTTTATCCTTGGTAACAATGGAGGTTCGAATGGGTCTATCCCCGTTATCCATCTTGGTTTCCTTAGCATGTCTCTTGGCTGCTGAAAAGGAAGTACCACAAATGTCTGATCCACCGGATATGAAGTTTATAACTTGTGCATCTGCTGGAGGAGCAGGAGCCTTTTCTGGGATCCTTTCAGGATCCTGGATCCTTGACTTCTTTCGTCCCAAAAGCTCCTTCAAGTGCCCCTTTCTTAACAAGTAACCAATTTCTTTTCTAAGTGCAATACACTCTTCAGTAAGATGTCCGAAATCCTCATGATATGCACACCATTTGGACTTGTCTTTTGTTGCGGCTGGTTTATCACTTTTCCTTGGCCATCTTACTTTCTCACCTAGATTAAGCATTGCAAGAATTAGTTCATTATTTTCAACAGAAAAACAGTATTCGGAAATTGGAGGATAATCCTCATCATCCTCTTCTTATTCTACTGCATGCACATTCTGGTTATCAGACTTGTTGTAGGATTTAAACTTGTTATTCTTGAAGTAGGATCCTTGCTTTTCCTGTTTTGAGGATCCTGCCAATCTCTCCTGGATCCTTTTATCATCCTCTAATTGGATGAATCTAAGGGCCCTGGTTCTCACTTCATCAAGATTCCTGCATGGGGTCATAACAAGATCATCATAGAATAATGAATCCCTAAGCAAACCCATTTTAAAGGCTTCCACAGCCGTGGCTATATCCAGATTAGGGATATCTAAGGATTCTTTACTAAACTTAGTGATGTAATCTCTAAGTGACTCATTTCGACCTTGTGTTACCCGATATAGATCACTAGTTAAACGTTCAAATTTTCTGCTACAAGAGAACTGACTATTAAACAGATTAACTAGATTAGCAAATGAAGTAATAGAGTAAGGGGGAAGACTTAGCAGCCATTTAAGAGCAGATCCTGTAAGTGTGGATCCGAAACCCTTGCATAGACATGCTTCTTTAAACCTCTCTGGGATGGGGTTGATCTCCATCCTCTCTCTATATTGAGCTACATGTTCCTCTGGATCCGTTGAACCATCATACAGCTTCATAGTTGGTATTTGGAACCTTTTGGGTATCTCACCATCACAAATGGGTGGTGCAAAAGGAGATATCCTATGGCTTCCATCTTCAATTTCAGGAATGGGCTTAACCACTCCTGGAACACTGGATATCATATCCTTCAGCTTCTGTAATTCCCTAGCCATAGCTTGATTGATACCTGTATCCTGCATAGAGCCATGGTTAGTGTTATAAGAATTATTGAAAGTATTACCTCCCATAGGATTTGAGTTAGGAATTGCATATGTGAATCCATATTGACGGGATTCTGGTATGATTGAAGGACCAGAAGAGGCAATGGTCTGCATTGGAATGAAGTCTCCTTGATGAACATCTGTGCTTGGGGGTTGTATACTTCTCAAGAATCCTTGATCCTGAAAGATGTTGGATCCTTGAACCTGAGAGGATCCCTGAGGCTGAGAGGATCCTTGGACCTAAAATGAGGATCCTTGAACCTGAGAGGATCCTTGAACCTTGGGGGATCCTTGGGCCCCTGAGGATCCTTGAACCTGAGAGGATCCTTGGACTGTGTGCATTCCCAAATATCCTCCTGAGCTGACGAAGGATCCCTGATGCTGAAAAGAGGATCCCGAAGACTGAAAACAGGATCCTTGAGGCTGGAAGTGAGACCCAAAAGCCTGACTCATAGTTGTTGCTCCATAACGCCTTCCCAATGGTTCAGTTTGGTACTGGATGTCTAAGGGGCTGTTTGGTAGCCTCTGAATGGTCATTAAGAGGCTATCTCTTAATGGAACCATTAAGAATTTTACCAATGAGAAGGTAGAAGAATGTGACATGTGATGATTTACCATCCAGAGGTTACCTCTTAACCATTCAGACTTGAGGTTGCCTCTTATTCATTCAGAGGTTTTAAACCATTAAGAGGTAGCATCTGAATGGTCATTAAGAGGCTACCAAACAGCCCCTAAGGCTGCAGATTGCTGGGCAGTTATAGCTGGAGTGTCGAAATCCAGTGACCTTGGTATCAAAGGAGAGTGATCCTCCCCTGATCTCTTCTGTTTCTTGATGTCACCGATCTCTCGGAGGATCCTTTCGTTGGTTTTTTCCTGCTCTTGTATGTGATCCCTCATCTGCAAAATCAAAGTAAAAAAGATCACTAGTAGTAGGATTAGAAGAAACAGAAGAAGTTGGTGGTTTTGGAAAAATGGGGCTTTGTCTCTTTGCAGCATTTTCAGCATTCTTCTGGGATCCAGAAGGTGGTGGAGGCAAAGGAGGAACGCCCTGTTAAGAACTCATTGCCGGCATTGAACTTGAAGTGCTTTTTGCTGAAGAAGCCATCTGCGTGGTTGTAATGAACCGAAATGATCACAAAAACAAGAGTTTCTTAGGAATGAAGCACCAATTGCCCCACGGTGGGCGCCAAACTGTTTTGGTCAAAAATCAGGCTAAGATAATGTAACCAAATCTTTGTTGTGGGGAATGATGCTTGAATCAATGAACAATGTTAAGGATAACTCAGAAATGTAATGAACAAATGACACGAGGATTTATACGAGGAAAAAGCCCTTGATCAAGAGTTGATCTCCGGCATAAAAAACCTCGGGTGATGGAAACTACCGATCACCAACTAAGATTAAACAAAAGAATTTTACAACTAGGGATGATAACAAGCTTGTTACAAGGATCACTAGTGTGCAATGTGCAAAAAAATGTATGAAATCGCCAAGTAGTGTTCGAGAGCTGATTGAGAGCTGTTACGAGAGTGTGTGAATGCCAAAATTAGCTAAGTCTTCTAACTCAAGCTTGTTATCCCCATTTAAATTAGAAATAACTACACTAATTAACTGTCCGCAATTTGTGCAAGCTCCCCAGGATCTCCACAATGTTCACAATGGCCAAGCACGTGCGGAATATTGAGGGAATATGCTCTAGGAATTTCGGTGAGACTTGGTGCATGCCTTTGCTCCTGCAAAACAAGCTTACGTACAAGTTAGACAATTGTTAGTATAAGGATAACAATAAGGATCCTGAATCCTGGTCCTGCAATGTCTACTGAGGATCTTTAATTCAAACAGAATTGAGGATCCATGATCCTGGTAGCACATGAGGATCCATGATCCTTAGGATTGGAAAATCCTCCCCTAACATAAAGTAAAAATGACAATGAACACCGATATTTTTACGAGTAAAAAGCCCTTGATCCTTGATAGATCTCTGGCACAAAAAACCTCGGGTGATGGAAACTGCCAATCACCAAATGTATAGAGAAATAAGTAGTGATCCAAGTACAACTTCGGACGACAGTGAGCTCAATACAATAAGAACTTGTGTTTGTAGTTTGAGTGTCCACGAGAGAGAGTGAGTTGTGAGTGTAAGTAGGTGTGTTGTGTTAAGTTGTCTGCGCGAATGTCATTCTATGCCTAATGAGCCTCATTATCCCCTTTAAAAATAGAAATGTTAAGTTAACAAATAATCCGAAATATGTGAAAGTATCCTCATGTTCTCTATTACAGCTACATTTCTTAATGCATGTGCCAATTGAGAGCATATTCCCCGAAATATATCAGCATAGACGAAGTCCAATTCGTTATATTGTTGCGAATACAAGTTTTAAACAAAGAATACAACTGTTAGCAAAAATAAATAATAATAAGGATCCTTGATCCTTAGACTTCCTGCACCATCTGTTAAGGATCAGTGATCCAGGACAAATATAAGGATATGTGATCCATAGTATTAAAAATCAACCATAACAATTGCCCCCAAATATGGCAGATATTAGACTAATTTTATCTGCCATATTTTCATTACGATCGAACTAGCTGTTACACCAGGAACTAGTCGTTACAGATTGATGATGTCACTGATGCGTTAACTTGCAACCATCATTGCGATAAATAGAGACTAGATAAAGTTTGAAAAAACATTTAAGATCACGAATTGCCAATTTAAAACCCATTCCAGAGCTTTATCAGGTATTCTCTCCACTTTCATCCCTTTATCTTTTGTATTCCTTTTCTTCTACAATCAATCCATGGCCAAGATGGTTACTCGATCCTCTCTAAACAGAGGTCAGGATCTTATAGTTCACCACAGAGCCAAAATCTCCTGAAGAATCCTTCCACCAAGTTATGCAGATTCACCGATCCAGAAATTGATCGGTTGTCCACCTGTTTCCCTCAGGGAACAATTTTCCGTCCTTTTGATTCATCAACCAAAAGTGACTCTGCATCACCTGTTTGGGTGTGCTTTCCTGTAATTCCTTTCCAGATAGGTTACACATATCCATTCCCTGAATTCACCCAATGGTTCTTCACCCTAACTGGCCTGTGCTACAGTCAGGCAATGCCCATGTTGTAGAGGGTATTGTACACTTTAGAACAGATCATTAGTGATGAAGAACTAGATTTCAATCTTTCCAAACTCTCACACCTGTATGCCCTTTTGTCTCATGGATCCCATCGGTTCCTATTCAAAGCCAAGCCTCATCAGCCACTCCCCATCCTTAAGACCACCAAAAACGACACCTCATGGAAGAACCAGTTCTTCTTTGTGAGGAGGGATTCTATTCCTTTAGGGGATAGTCTCCCAAAAAAACTGGATCTTAAAGGGTAGGATATAGGATCCTTAGGTTAAGACTGTAGAGAAGTATCTTTTTGTTGCTAACTGATCCTGTTTTGTTTATTTGTATGTAGTGAATAATTTCGCTTCTCTTGTTGAGCTACCGGGAACTGAAGAAAGAATAGCTGCATTCTAGGTTTTGGATTCAATCATCAAAACATTCAAGTTAAAAGCAAAGGATTTAGAAGAAACCACATCCACTTCCTTCACAATGTCATGTAAGTATTCACATATAATAAATGTTTATGTATTGAAATAAAGTTAAGGATTAAGGATACTTATATTTATGTTGATTGAATAGGCGCTCCAAGGTCCACCAGCAAGTTAGCCTCTAAGTTTGATCTGGGTGACATCGATAGTATGATCTCCCCCCGTTCCATCAAGAAAAAGCTGGCCAAGGGCCAAAGCCAACCGGAGCCCAAGATATGACCACCCATGCCATGGTTATATCCAAGAGGAAGAAGCCTTCGGAGCTTGAAGAGGACAACTTCTAGATTGAGTGCAAGTTCCATGACTTTGTCATCGAGGTAAGGATCCTTGTTTCTCATAATTATTCTTTGACATCTGTGAAGGATCACTGATCCTGACTTTCCCTTCTTGTGATATGAAGAGGTTTGTCTGACTCAAAGCCCTCCAGGATAAAAGCCTTGCACAAGCTAAGGAAGACCTGGCTGATCTCCGTTCCATTGCCGCCACTAAGGATAAGAAGATCACACAGTTGGGGAAGGAGGTTAACAGCTTGGAGATGGAGATCATGGTAGCTGAAATGAAGGCTAACAAGGCTGAGATGGAGGCTGCTGATGAAGCCAAGGTCTGTGTTGCTCGTGCTATCCTTCAAGCAAGGATCAAGATAGCCCAAGAGGCTATGGATCCTGAGTTTGATCGATATGCCTGGGACGTTGCTAGCCGGAGGCAGACTCTCCTGGAGTTGGGCGGTGATGGTGAAGTGGAACAGGTGAAGGCTCTGGAGGCTGGTCCAAGCAGGGTGAAGGATGTGAAGGAAGGTGGTGAAGGAGGTGCTAGGGCAGCTGAAGGTGGTGCTGCAGAAGTGGGCAAATAAAGGATAATGTATGTTTTGGTCAAAAATTACCGAAGCAATTAAGTGATCAAATTTAGTTTGTGAGGTAGTATGCTATTGATATTTGCAAAAATATGTTAAGTTGATTGTAAATGAAAACAGTTTCAGAATATAGCTCAAGGATATCAAGCTATATCAATAATCAAACAATGAGCGATAAAAGTAAAAGTTGACACGAGATTTACGAGTAAAGCCCTTGATCAATCTAGATCGCCGGCACAAAACCTCGTGAGCTAACAATCATCAGCTGCCTTGTTCTTCTTATTGAATAAATAACCAGGATACAGTTGCAGGATAATGCTCAGATTGAATCTACTTGTTACAACGATTGTAAGTTGGGAGTGTTAGAGTGTGTTTGAGCTAGAAATGAGAGTGTACGAGTATGAGAGCCTGAAAGTGAGTGAGTTTCCTATGATCCAGCACTCCTATTTATAGTTACAAGAACAAACAAACTATCCTATAATTACGGGATACTCTTGAATATTCCTTAACGACCATTGAAGACTACTTCCTCCGACTTCAACGTCTCTTTTACAACTAATTCTAAGCGAGTCTTCAGGGAATTAGTCTTTGTAAACGTTAACAACCTGCAGTCATAACTGCAAGCAAATCGTTAGTTATAATCAAGATACTGTCATAGTATGTTACCAGAATCCCGGTTCGGTATCCTGATCACAGATAGCTAAAATAAAATCAAGATATACTGTCAGGATATGGGCTCAGAATTCCACCCATAACAATTGTCCCCAAAAATATTGCCGTTGGATATCCCAATCAAACGGTAATATTTTTAATCCTTCAAGGCCCTTAATTGATTAGATACATGATGTGACTTGGTGCAACTTCTCATGCTATTTTCACTCATTGCATGCCTATATCTTCTCCTTATTTTCTTTCTTTTTAACTGCCATTCTAGAAATTGAAAAGGTAATCTTCACTCTCTATCTTTAATCCTCTCCATTTTCTCCTTCTTTATCTCTGATCATCAATGGCGAGACAGACCCGATCATGCTCCGGCTACTCGGTACCTACGTTCACAGCTCAAAATCTGCTCCAAAATTCGGAGCGAGGTCTGCACATTTGATAACGCTTACATTTCAGCCCTCCGATCATCCGGCATCTTCCCGGACGGAATGATTTTCTGGCCATTTGATCGGGATCTCCGATCAAACGCGTCTTCAAATGAATGGCTTTGTTTTGTTGCTTTTCCCTTCACTTTGGGTCTCCAGATCCCTTTTTCTGACTTTATAATGGATTTCTTCCGCACCACCGGCCTAATTTTCAGCCAAACCATGCCCATGGTTTGGAGGGTTTTAGTCGTTCTTAACCGCATCAAGAACAATCACGTCCCCGACCTCTGTGTTAATGATCTTCCCGTGGTTTACCGACTGAGATCCCATGGGTCTAGCCGATTCTTGCGTTACTCTACTTCAAACAACCCTCTTATCCTTTGGGCCACACAGAATGAAGAAGAGTGGAAAACCAAATTCTTTTTTTTTGTGAAAAGAAGTTCCATACCCGGTGGTGAGAGTTTTCCGGTGAAGTGGCTAACGAGGGGTAGAACTTAGGGTTTTAGAAATATCTCCAAAATTATCCTGCTTAATATCATGGACTGACATCTTTGTTTTATTTTGTGCAGCTGCATTCAGAAAGTTAGCTCTTTTAACTCCCAAATCAGTGGAAAGGATTGAAACCATCGACAAGCTACCGGAGATCGAAAGAAGCTTAATCCCAAACCAAGCAACCTCAAGTCAACACTCCAGCTCTAATATGTCTGGTAAGGGTTTTTTGATTTCAACATCCCTGCATAAGTTTCATTATTCAATATATTGTATGATTAGGTTTAAGATTACTCCCTTGTTTGTGTAGACTCTGCCAAGATGCCCATTGTCTTTGACCTTGAGGAATTGGATAGCTATTCTGGACCTGTTCCGGTAAAGAAGGAAACACCAGCTGCCACCAGTTCCAAGCCATCTGCTCCTCCCAGACCTACTCCATAGCCTAGAGCCCGAGCCTCAAGCTCTAAGAAAAGAAAAGGTTCCGAGACTGACGCTACTGCTCCTGAGAGCTTCTCCTATGAGGATCTGGGCTTCGTTGACTCCTTTGAGCCTATGACCTCTTTCCTCAACAAGGTAAATATCCTGACCCTGTATCCTGCATACATATGTTGAGTCCGTATCCTGATTAGTCAGTACTTAATAATACCTGTATTTTGCATTGTACTGTCTGCCACATCTGCTGGCCCTGTACACTGAGGCTTGTGAGGCAGCGAAGGCCATGGAGGCCAGGTTGAGGAAGGCCGAGATCACCATCTCGGACCAGGGTAAGATTGCCGAGGCCAAGACCCAGCATTACGAAGACAAATTGAAGAAGGTCACCCAGGATGCCGAAGTCAAGCTGGCCGCTGCCCAAGGTGATCGCGAGCAGGCGATGAGCTCCTTACGAGATGTCCTCAAGAATTTGGTCGTCGTCTCCCTTCTCCAGGCCAGGATAAAGATGGCATATGAGGCCGAAGATGCAGGCTTTGAATGCCCAACCTGGCCGGTTGAATCTTGGGTGGCTAAGCTGAAAGACATGGGAGGGAGCCCTATGCCTTATCCTGCCAAGCCTAGATCCGGTGAGCCTTCGAATGTGGCTGAGGCGGCGGTTGAAGCGGGTGAGAAGGTGGAGGCTGGAGCGGATGCTGGTGGTGATGGAGCCAAGAAGGCTGGTGAGGATGCTGCTGCATGAGAGCAGGGAAGTGAATGATGATGGATAATGATGCCTAGGTCGGAGCCCACTTTTTAAATTTGAATGGTCTGTACCCCTTAAACAATTTACATTTCCTGCACTATACTTTTCCTGCACTCAAAACAATTTTAATTTCATGCAAGCTTAGAACAATTTAACAGTTGGAGGTGGAGGGATCTTGTGTTTTTAGGACGAAGCCTTCAACTGTTAGTGTTAATATGTTTTTAGAACTAGTTATATTCTTGGAGGATGGGTCTCATTTTGAGATGAAGCCAAGAATGTAACCTTTTGAATCGTTAATAGTAGACTAATCTTTTGACCTTATCTCCATGTTGTATGTTATTTTTAAAATTTTTTGTCAAAGTATCCTGATCAGGATATTAGTATAATTTTGACTGTTTTACCATTCTTGTTTCAAAAATGTTTCATAGAATTTTGGCAAAACATAACTTTTCATAAAAAAATCCCATTTATTTAGATAAGGCCTTCAAACTTAGGAGAAATAGGAATCCATACCAGAAACACTTAGGTAACAACTTCATATATAACCTTAGAAGCATTTGTTACATCCCCAGCATAGATGTCCCCTGTCCATACAGGATGTTAGATCAGTATATAACCTGCTCGTGTATTCTTTGACTCAGTGATTAAGCTTTGCAATCCTTCATCAATGAAGAAATGTGTGTAGGCACAAACATATCCTAGGGATTATTCACAATCCATCGTTTTACTGGGGATAAACCCATAGTTTTCTAGGGATAAACCCATGTTTCGTGCGCTACAGGCAAGAGTGTATAAACTCCAAGACTTAGAAAGGTGAAAACCTTTAAACCTTAGAGAGCATGAAAATACCCTTTCGTGAGAGGGGGTGATCAATCCTCATATACCGTAACAATCCGGGATATAGCCAATAATAACGAAATTGTCAGCCATTGTTACATGAACTGGTCCCGCCATCTTGAACTACACCCAGGTAACTTGCGCTCCAGGCGGAGTGTTTAAACCCAATTCGAGAGAAAGCTGAATACCTTTAAACCTTTGAAGGGATATAAATCCCTTAAACGTGAGAGAGGGGGCCAATCCTCTAGTCTTTCGATTCATCTAGAGTAAATATCCTGAAGTGTCATCCTGAAATGTATCCCTACAAAACACCTTCAAACTAAGGTGAGAGTGGGTGTTAGCTTGGCTAACACCCCTCCGATGCTTAAGTCAGTACAAAGTTTCAAAGAATAATAAATGAAATAAATTAAACATATTTGAATAAGGTAGAGCTCATACCATCCTGAGTTAGAATTCAAATTCTAAACTCACATATAATAAGCTTTGAGGTGTTTGGCATTCCAGGATCTTGGGAGCATATCCCCCTCCATTGTCTTGAGCATGTATGCTCCCTTTCCGGATTCTGATTCTATCTCATATGGTCCTTCCCATTTTGGGGCTAGTCTCCCATCAGTGGGATTGGTTGTATTCTGAAACGCTTTACTCAATACCCAAACCCCAACTTGGAATCTTCTCGTCCTTATATTTTTGTTGTATGACTTAGCTATCCACTGCTGGTATGCCACATCCTTAGTTTTGCTGCATCCCTTGTCTCATCAACAGTATCCAATTCTTGACATAAGGCTTCGGGATTTGATTCAGGATTTTGTACGCTTGATCTAGCTATAGGTATCACCACTTCAGTTGGGATAACTACTTCTACTCCAAATACCAACGAGAATGGGGTCTGCCCAGTAGCATTCTTTACAGTTTGTTCTATCTTCCTGTTATGGGTGGAATTCTGAAGCCCATATCCTGACACTATATCTTGATTTTATAATAGCTAATTACGATCATGATACCAGACCAGGATAATGGTAACATCCTGATGCAGTATCCTGGCGGTTACTAACAGATTGTTTGCAGGTTTTGGCCGCAGGATCACAACATTCACAAGGATCCTTTCTACTAAAGACTCGCTCCATTTGGTTGGGAAATAGACATTGAAGCCGGAGGAACAAGTCTCCAACATTCAAAAGGGAATATTCGGAAGTATCCCAAGTTTATAGGAGAGTTTGTTTGTTATTTGTAACTATATAAACGATAAGCCAGATCATAGGAACACTCATTTCACTTCTAGCTCTTGAAGTCGTACACTTTTCTCTTGCAATCAAACATTAACACTCATCAGTTGCAATCATTGTAACACTTAGTAGTGATCTGAGCATTATCTTGCATTGTATCCTGGTTATTCAAGCAATAAGAAAAACAAGGCAACCGACGATTGTCAGCTCCCGAGGTTTTATGCCAGAGATCTAGATTAATCAAGTGCTTTCCTCGTATATCCTGTGTCCACTTTTTACTTTTGCAGCTCATTGTTTGATTAGTTGTATAACTCAATATCCTGAGCTATATCCAGAAACTGTTTTCATAAACAATCAACCCAACATATTTTTCGCAAACATTACTAGCACACTACCTCACAAACTAATTTGATCACTAAATTGCTTCGGTAATTTTTGTCCAAAACAAAAGCTTTGTTAATATCATTACTTGGCTTTATATTTTCAAAACTTTTTACACAACTATTTTCAATGGCTTCGAAATCAAACATGAGCTCTTCCTCCATGCCTGCTACAACTTCTGCTACAACCGGTTCGGTGCTTCCTCCACCTCCACAAGTTCAAGCTCCGCCAAGGAGAAATGAAAGCCAAATATCACGAGACACCCCCATTCAGAATGTCTACAGATCTGGAGCCTCAACAAGAGGCCCTGTCCTTGCTTCTAACGATGAAATTTTGAATTTTTTTGGTAATATTCAGGATCAAATGAAGCAACAACATGAAACTAACCAGATGATAATGAGAGAAATTCAACTCTTGAAGTCTAACTCCAAGAGACCTGCTAAGGATATTGTCACACCCTTGCAGCCCAGGACACTGAACTTTAGTTCAGCAGTGTATACTGAAGATAATCAGGGCAATATCATACCAAGTCGTTCCCAGAGCAATGCTCCTAAGATACCCTCAACAGCCAGGATATCGACTGTGAAGGACCTAGGATATGCTCCAGGATATGGCTAGAATCATCAAGCTGGTAACTTATCTAATAATGCCAATACTCTTGCTCCTAACAATCTTGGATCTTCGCAGGATACAAGTGTAACGTCGGTACTGTCCAGAGAGCTCCAAAAGCTGAAGGATATGATATCAAGTGTACCTTGGGTAGTGCAGCCCATATCAGAAGTATCCCAGGAGAGTTACAAGATATCTCGGTTTGCCTGTCCTATCTGTGAAGCTGAAATCCCAAAAAGATTCTAGACTCCCGATATGAAGCTTTATGATGGGACGACGGATTCTGAAGAGCATATTGCCCAGTATAGGGAGAGGATGGAGATTAACCCTATCGTGACGGATCTTAAACAAGCATGCTTGTGCAAGGGCTTCGGCTCTACTTTAACAGGATCAGCCTTGAAATGGCTTCTAAATGTTCCACCTCATTCAATTACATCATTTTCTTATTTGGTTAATTTGTTTAACAGTCAGTTTTCTTGCAGTAGAAGCTTTGAAAAATTAATAAGTGACCTCTACAGGATAACACAGGGACCTCAAGAATCCCTAAGGGATTATGTGAACAAATTCAGCAGGGAATCCTTGGATATCCCACATCTTGATGTTGCTACGGCTGTACAAGTATTCAAGATGGGATTACAAAAGGATTCCCAATTTTATCAGGATCTTGTGATGAATCCTTGCAGGAACTTGGACGAAGCTCGGAACAGGGCTTTAAGATATATCAGGCTTGAAGATGACAAGAAAATGCAAAAAAGGACGAATGCATCCTCAACATATGAGTCAACAAAAAGGAAATCCGAATCCTCATATAAACTATACCGCTCTAGGCCATATGGTAAAAATAACAGCAAGAAAGTAAACGATGTCGAGGATGAAGATGGGGAAGAATATCCTGAGTTGTCAGAATATTGTTTTCTGTTAATATTCCTGAAATAATGTATGCCATGCAGGGTTTAGGAGATAAAGCCAGATGGCTAAGGAAAAATCAACAAAAGGCTGATTGGAAGGATAAGTCCAAATGGTGTGCCTTCCATGAAGACTTTGGGCATGTAACAGAAGATTGCATAGCCCTGAGGATGGAGATAAGCTACTTACTGAGCAAAGGCTACTTGAAAGATCTTCTTGGTAGGAAGAAAAATAAGGGTCAGGATACTAACAAGGATCCTGAATGAGCAGCATCACCTCCACCAGACGCCAAGATAATCAATTTCATATCTTGAGGATCTGATATATGCAGAACCTCTTATTCTGCAGCTAAGAGGCATGCCAAGGAAGCTAAGGCAGAAAGAGGGGACAAACCGACGAGGATGACAACACTTACGAGTGACAAAGTGATAACGTTCGACAAAGACGACCAGGATAACATTCAGGATCCTCACCATGATGGTCTAGTAATCACTTTATATATTGCTAATCATTTTATGCGCAGGATATTGGTGGACAATGGCAGCTCAGTCAACATCATCCAATTAGAGACCTTGAAGAGGATGAACATCCTAGAGATGGAGATTACCTCGAAGTCCATTGTGCTTGTAGGGTTCAGTGGAGAAGCAAAGAACACTGTTAGAGAGATATAGTTACCTGTATACGTTGGAGGAGTAAATTCAATGCAACGGTTTTGTGTCATGGATTCATTATCCTGCTATAATATTATATAACGTCGGCCGTGGATTCATGATATGAAGGTTGTACCTTCCACCTTTCATCAATGTGTCAGGATTCCTACTCCCTGGGGGGTAGTCAAAGTGGAAAGTGATCAGCAAGAGGCGAAGGAATGCTACTCTTCTTCGATGAAAGCCTTGACAAAATCCTGGGCAGGATAGCAATTAAGTGTACAAGCCTAGGATATCCTGGAGGCTTCGGAGCAGGATGTTAAGAAAGTTATCCTCGATCAGGATAATCCAGATATCTTGGTGCTTGTAAGGGTCAATATCCCTCAGGATATTGAAAATCATCTTACTGACTTTTTGAAATGCAGGGTGTCCATGTTTGCATGGAAACACGAAGACATGACAGGTATATCAAAAGATATTATAACTCACAAGCTTGGAACTGATAAGTCTTTCAGGCTTGTTCAGCAAAAGAGAAGGAAATTGGCTCCTGAAAGGAATGCAATTATACAGGAGGAGGTTGAAAGGCTATTGAAGTCTAAGATGATTAGGGAAGTCAAGTTCCCAAGTGGCTAGCAAATGTGGTGGTGGTCCAAAAGAAAAATGGGAAGTGGAGAGTTTGTGTATACTACACAGACCTCAATAAGGCTTGTCCTAAAGACCCATTCCCATTACCTCATATAGATTCAATGGTAGATGCAACTGCCAGGCATGAATGCTGACTTTCATGGATGCATCCTCAGGATTTCAGCAAATCTGTTGGTGCATATGTCTGTCGACTTCATCTTGTATCGAGTCATGTAACAGGTTAGATAGACCAAGACACGTAGTACGAGAAAAACGGGAAACATGGACGAACAAGCAGGTTCACACGAAGTGACCAGTTCGTACGAACTGGCCAGCTGGACATGCTTGGTTCATGCGGACTGGCATCCCTATATATATGTGGTCTTGGTTCATTCATTTGTTACTTCTGATTCCGGTAGCGAAGCTCTGCCGAAGTGTCGCCAAGCTTTTAAAACGTTGTGATATCAATTTAATCAACATTTAATCTACTTCTAAGTGCATATCAAGTTGAATGAAGATCAAATCAATGAATTCCGCCTCTGATTTGGTCTAGAACTCTTCTGATCGTTTTGTTTGATCGATTCAACGATCCTAACAAGTGGTATCAGAGCTCAGGAGGAAGAGTTCTTACCATTTCAGCTTGTTTTCACAGAAAAAATCTGATTTCTACTCATTTTCTACACCTTTTCTTTAAAATTTCAACGAATTTACGATTAAAATGGACTGATTTTCACATATAACACGTAAAACATTGTTTTAACCAATCCTTGAAAAAATCAGAAGCAAATTTGACCTAAAACTTGATAAAATTGACTAAACCGTGTGAAAATCATGTCTGTTCGTTCGAGATTCATTCAGGTCGTGTGAGATTTTCACCAGTTCGCACGAGCTGAACAATCCAGGTCGTACGGATTGTTCAAACCGTTTGAAAAAGTAATTCAGTTCGCACGGATTGAACTCAGTTCGCACGAGTTGGTCCAGGTCGCTTGAAAGTATCTAGGTCGTGTGAGATTGATCCAGTTTGCACGAGGTACTCAGTTCGCACGGTTTGAAATCATATCAGATCGCATCAAATCCAGATCGCATCAAATCCAGGTCGTACGGGGTAGTCAAATCGCACGAGTTGCCCAGATCGTGTGAAAGTGTATCAGATCGTTTGAGTTTGTTGTCTCAGACCGCACGAAGTGGTCTAGATCGTTTGAAATTCATTAGTTCACATGAAATATTCAGATCGTTTGAACTTTGTGAATTGTTAAAACCGAAACATGGATTCTGAATTTTACAACGCATTTGCTACACCGATCACTATGGCTCAAAACGTGAACTTAGAGAATGAAATGGGAACCATGCAAAAACCACCTAAGCTCATGAGTATCGAGGAGTATAATGGATGGGAGGAACGTTTCGAAAATTGGGTTCAAGCGAATCACTTAGATGCATGGGAATGTGTTGAAGAAAGGTATGTTAGACCGATTGATGAATACGGAGAGATTGTTGCGATTAAGGATTTAGATGATAAAGAGAGAAAGAAATACAAAAGTGAAAAGATGATGATCAGTATTTTGCAACAAGCCATTAAGGAAGACATCTTGATTTTATTGCAACACAACAGAACTGCACACTCAATGTGGAAAGCACTAAAAACAAAGTTTATTGGAAGTCAAGACATGATCAAGAACAAAAAATCGCTTTTGAAAAAAAAATGTGATCTATTTCGTGGATTGAAAACTGAAAACACCAAAATGATTGTAGAAAGATATTGCAATTTGGTGGTTAACATGAAGCGATTGGATATCAAGAACGATAGAGAAGAATGGGTTGAAAAATTGGCTGATGCGTTACCACAAGATGTTTGCGGCATGTATCTTATGATTTTGAAGAATAATGGTGAATTTGTGAATTTATCACTGAGCAAGTTTATTGAAAAACTCGAAGTTCAAGAGATGGAACAACGGAAGATGGAGAAAATGAAGAATTCTAATGGTGATCAGGACATTGGTCTGTATTACAAAGGAAGTAAGAGTGATAAGACCAACATTGCACCAAAAATCGAAACTGCATTTAACGCAAACAATTCTTCTTGAGTGTCATCTCAAGGGTCAAACAACAAAACTAGATTCTCTTCATATCCATCATTTGAACCAAATTTTTCAGCAACCAATAATGGCCAAGTACTAAATTGCAACATTGCATTACATCTTCAGAATGGTCAGAATTTCTCAGAAGAGGTTGCTAAAGGTCATATGTCTTTATTAGTGACTGTGTTAGAATCTTATGAAAGTTTGGTTGCGGGAAGAATCGGAAATCCTATGCTAACAAAAGAGGATTACGATCATATTGGTGCTGAGGAAATGGAGTTAATGGATATAAAGTGGTGTATGGCTAGTGTGTTGAGGAGAACTGAGAAGTTTAAACAGATCACTAGAAGAGATGATTTCCGTGATGCTAGAACTTCACCTTTAGGATTTGATAAATCTAAAGTTACTTGTTTTCGTTACAGGGAGAAGGGGCATTTTAAGCGAGAATGCACAAATCACGAAGCAAGAGGAGCTCAAAATCCATTCGGCAACAATGATTATCATCGAAAAGCGATTTATCATCAAGTTGCTCCACATGCTAGGAAGGAACTGATCGAAGAACCATCAAAGAGAGCTTGTTATGGTCTGATAGATCAAGAAGATGAAAGAATCCCAGAAGGTTTTAATTGGGATAATTATGATCCTAACAGAACTTCAAAGTCTAAAGCATTTGTTGCTCAAATTTATGAAGATTCAACTGTTGAAGAAGAATTAGCATATGCTTATTACGAATCTCAGCAATACAGTCCTAAAAAGAATAAAGAAGAACCAGTTTCAACAGAAAAAGCTTCAGAAAAAGCATCAATCTTTGATCACTCATCGGATGAAGAGAGTGATGATGACAGTGAAGAAATTCAAACACTTGAATATTATAAAAGAAAATTTTCATCTGATAGGGATAATTTGTATTTTGCAGGTAAAATGGAAGATATCAAACCTGAAGAAAATGTTCGAGTGATAAAGAAGCAGGTTAATGAAACTTCAGCTATCAAGGATGAGAAGAAAGCAGATACTGAAAAGATGCTTCAGAAGTGTGAAAATTGTGATACTGTGAAAAGGCACAACAACAAATTGATTCATAACATGAACAGACTGAAAGAATCCTATGATGTTTTAAACAAAGCTATGAATCAATATAGCATGTCAAGCAATGAACAAGAGATAGCTATTGTTAGGGGAGGATTTTCCAATCCTAAGGATCACGGATCCACAAGTACTGCCAGGATCATGAATTCTGTTTGAATTAAGGATCCTCAGAAGGTGTTGCAGGATCAGGATTCAGGATCCTTATTGTTATCCTTATATTAACGATTGTCTTCATTATGCGTGAGCTTGTTTTGCAGGAGTATATGCATGGACTTGGTCTCGCCGATATTCGTGGAGCATATTCACTCAATATTCTGCACGTGCTTGGCCCTTGTGAACGTTATGGAGATCGTGGGGAGCTTGCACAATTAGCGGACATTTAGTTAGTTTAGTTATTTCTAATTTTAAATAGGGGATAACAAGCTTGAGTTAGAACACTTGGCTAATTTTAGCAAACACACACTCTCGAACAACTCTCGGCAGTTTACTTGGCGATTTCATACATTTCTTGCACATTGCACACTAGTGATCCTTGTAACAAGCTTGTTATCATCCCGACTTGTAACAACCTTTTGTTTAATCTTAGTTGGTGATCGGTAGTTTCCATCACCCGAGGTTTTTTATGCCAGAGATCAACTCTTGATCAATGGCTTTTTCCTCGTATAAATCCTTGTGTCACTCTTTTATTTGATTTGCAAGTTGTTCGTACAATTGTTCATAGATTCAAGCATCACACCTCACAACAAAACATTTGGTTGCATTAACCTTGCTTGATTTTTGACCAAAACAGTTTGGCGCCCACCGTGGGGCAATTGGTGCTTCATTCCTAAGAAATTCTTGTTTTTGTGATCATTTCGGTTCATTACAACCAAGCAGATGGCTTCTTCAGCAAAGAGCACTTCAAGTTCAATGCCGGCAATGAGTTCTTCACAGGGCGTTCCACCTTTGCCTCCACCACCTTTTGGATCTCAGAAGAATGCTGAAAATGCTGCAAAGAGATAAAGCCCCATTTTTCCAAAACCACCAACTTCTGCTGTTTCTTCTAACCCTACTACTAGTGATCTTTTTTCTTTGATTTTGCAGATGAGGGATCACATACAAGAGCAGGACAAAACCAATGAAAGGATCCTCCGGGAGATTGGTGATATCAAGAAACAGAAGAAATCAGGGGAGGATCACTCTCCTCTGATACCAAGGTCATTGGATTTCGACACTCCAGCTATAAGCGCCTTGCAAACTGCAGCTCTGGACATTCAGTATCAAAGTGGACCATTGGGAAGGCGTTATGGAACAACAACCATGAGTCAGGCTTTAGGGTCTAACTTCCAGCCTCAAGGATCCTATTTTCAGCCTTCGGGATCCTCTTTCCAGCATCAGGGATCCTTCGTCAGCTCAGGAGGATATTTGGGGACGCACACAGTTCAAGGATCCTCTCAGGTCCAAGGATCCTCCCAGGTCCAAGGATCCTCACAGGTCCAAGGATCCTCTCAGGTCCAAGGATCCTCTCAGGTTCTAGGATCCTCTCAGGTTCAAGGATCCTCCTTCCAGGTTCAAGGATCCAACATCTTTCAGGATCAAGGGTTCTTGAGAAGCGTACAACCCTCAAGTTCAGATGTTCATCAAGGAGACTTTATTCCGATGCAGACCATTGCTACTTTTGGTCCTTCAATCATACCAGAATCTCGTCAATATGGATTCACATCTGGAATTCCAAACTTGAATCCTCTGGGAGGTAACACTTTTAATAATTCTTATAACACTAACCATGGCTCTATGCAGGATACAGGTATCAATCAAGCTATGGCTAGGGAATTACAGAAACTGAAGGATATGATATCCAGCGTTCCATGGGTGGTTAAGCCCATTCCTGAAATCGCAGATGGTAGCCATAGGATATCTCGTTTTGCACCACCTATCTGTGATGCTGAGATACCCAAAAGGTTCCAGATACCAACTATGAAGCTGTATGATGGTTCAACGGATCCAGAGGAATATGTGGCTCAATACAGAGAAAGGATGGAGATCAATCCAATTCCTGAGAGGTTAAAGGAAGCATATCTATGCAAGGGTTTTGGATCAGCTCTTAAATGGCTGCTAAGTCTCCCCCCTTACTCTATTACTTCATTTGCTAATCTAGTTAATCTGTTTAATAGTCAATTCTCATGTAGTAGAAAATTTGAACGTTTAACTAGTGATCTATATAGGCTAACGCAAGGTCAAAATGAATCACTTAGAGATTACATCACTAAGTTACGTAAAGAATCCTTAGACATTCCTAATCTAGATATAGCTACGGCTGTGGAAGCCTTTAAAATGGGTTTGCTTAGGGATTCATTATTCTACGATGATCTTGTTATGACCCCATGCATAAATCTTGATGAAGTGAGAACCAGGGCCCTTAGGTTCATCCGGTTAGAGGATGACAAAAGGATCCAGGAAAGACTGGCAGGATCCTCCAAGCAGGAAAAGCAAGGATCCTACTTCAAGAACAACAAGTTCAAGTCCTACAACAAGTCTGATAACCAGAACGTGCATGCAGTAGAGCAGGAAGAGGATGATGAGGATTATCCTCCCATTTCTGAATATTATTTTTCTGTTGATAACAATGAACTAATTCTTGCAATGCAGAATTTAGGTGAGAAAGCTAGGTGGCCAAGGAAAAGTGATAAACTAGCCATAACAAAAGACAAGTCCAAGTGGTGTGCATGTCATGAGGATTTTGGGCATCTCACTGAAGAGTGTATTGAACTTAGAAAAGAAATTGGTTACTTGTTAAGCAAGGGGCACTTGAAGGAACTTTTGAGAAGAAAAAAGTCAAGGATCCAAGATCCTGAAAAGGTTCCAGAAAGAGCTCATGCCCCTCCAGCAGATGCACAAGTTATAAACTTCATTTCGGGTGGATCAGACATTTGTGGTACTTCCTTTTCAGCAGCCAAGAGACATGCTAAGGAAACCAAGATGGATAACGGGGATAGACCCATTCGAACCTCCATTGTTACCAAGGATAAAATTATAACTTTTGATGAGGATGATCGTGTTGATGTTCAGGATCCTCATCATGATGGTCTTGTTATTATTCTGTTTATTTCTAACCATTTTGTTCGCAGGATCCTGATCGATGGAGGAAGCTCGGTGAACATCATTCAGCTTGATGTCCTCAAGAAAATGAACATTCCTGAATCAGACATTGTCCCAAGATCCTCAGTTCTTGTGGGATTCAGCGGAGAAACCAAGAATACATTGGGGGACATCAAACTCCCATCTATATTGAAGGACTGCATTCTTATAAAAAAAATTTGTGTTATAGATTGCTTATCCTGTTGTAATGTTATCCTTGGCAGGCCATGGATACATGACATAAAGTCAGTCCCATCTACCTATCATCAATGTGTAAAGCTTCCTAGTCCATGGGGAGTGGTGCAAAATTGAGAGTGAGCAACAAGAAGCTAAGAATTGCTACACGTCATCAATGAAGCCAGCCTCAAGACCAAGGGAGCAATAGCAATTAAAGCATCCTCCAAGAGATGTCTTGGAGGTAAGAGAACAGGATGTGAAAGAAATCCTTATGGATCCTCATGATCCTGAATCCATAGTCTTCATAGGATCAGGGATCCTCAGCAACATTGAACAGGATCTAGTATCCTTCCTTAAAAGGAGAAAAACTACCTTTGCCTGGAAGCATGAGGACATGACAGGTATATCTAAAGATATAATTACTCATAAACTTGGCAATGGCAGGTTATTCAAGCCAATTCATCAAAAAAGGAGGAAGTTTGCACCTGAAAGGAATGCTATTATCCAGGAAGAAGTAGATAAACTACTCTGGGCAGGTATGATAAGAGAGGTTAAGTATCCAAGGTGGTTAGCCAATGTGGTTGTTGTTCAAAAGAAAAATGGAAAGTGGAGGGTATGTGTCGATTTCACTGATTTAAACAAGGCATGTGCCAAGGATCCTTTCCCATTACCCCACATTGACTCCATGGTGGATGCTACCGCGGGTCATGAGTTGCTGACTTTTATGGATGCTTCATCTGGATTTCAACAAATTCAGATGGAACCATCTGATCAAGAGGATACAGCCTTTATGACCCCAACTGGTATATATTGTTATATTGCTATGCCATTTGGACTAAGGAATGCAAGTGCTACTTATCAAAGGCTAGTCAATATGATGTTCAAGGAACAAATTGGACACACTATGGAAGTATATATAGATGACATGGTGGTTAAGTCCAGGAAAGCTGAGGATCACCTTAGAGACTTGGAGGAAGCATTCAATATTCTTGATAAGTTTAATATGAAACTAAATCCTTCCAAGTGTCACTTTGGTGTTAAAGCAGGTAAATTTCTAGGCTATATGGTGACAAAAAGAGGCATTGAAGCAAGTCCAGAGCAAATTAAGGCTATTGTGAATATCAAATCTCCTGCCAATGCCAAGGATGTGCAAAGATTGACAGGCAGGATTGCAGCCTTGAACAGGTTCATATCCAAGTCATCAGAAAAGTGCAAGGAATTCTATGACATTTTGAGAAAGAACAAGAAATTCGAATGGACTGAAAAGCATGAAAATGCTCTCAAAGCCCTTAAGAATTACCTATCCTCAGCTCCTGCCTTGATGAAACCAGAAAAAGGGCATATATTATCCTTATATCTAGCGGTATCCTCCAAAGCAGTAAGTGCGGTCCTTGTTAAGGATCACGAAGGTACACAACATCCTGTTTATTATGTAAGTAAGAGTTTGCTTGATGCTGAATCCAAGTATTCACATTTAGAAAAACTTATCCTTGCATTAATTATGGCATCTACTAAATTAAGACATTATTTTGAAACTCATGCCATTATTGTTAAGACTAACTTTCCAATTAAGAATGTTCTCAGGAAACCTGAAATGTCAGGAAGAATGGCTAAGTGGGCAGTGAAACTCAGTGCTTATGATATAAGATATGAGCCTAGAACTGCCATTAAATCCCAAGTCTTAGCTGACTTTGTGGCAGATTTCAGTAGTGACTTGCAAAGGGAAGCTGAGTTAGAAGTTCAACAGCTTGAAGAAACTAAGGATCCTTGGATACTCTTCACTGATGGAGCTTCTAATATCAAAGGAACAGGACTTGGAATACTACTAAAATCGCCACAGGGGGACATAATACCCCACTCCATAGCTTGTGAGTTTCAAACTACTAACAATGAGGCTGAGTATGAAGCCTTGATAGCTGGTTTGCAAATTGCCAAGCATATGAGGATCAGGTATCTTGAGGTACATGTAGATTCATTGTTAATTACTAATCACTTTAATTGATCCTATGCTGTTAAAGGTGAAAAGCTAATCAAATACCTAGAGATAGTCAAGGAATTGGCACTCTCTTTTGTTTCCTTTAGTTTGACACAGGTACCCAGAGAAGAGAATGCAGAAGCTGATGCATTGGCCAATCTAGGATTATCCTTGAAGATTCCAGAGGATATCAGGATCCCTATTATCCACATCCTAACCCCCGCTATTGAGGATCATGTAGCCATGGAGATAGGAGAGGATTCTGCAATCATCCCTAGTGATGATACACAATCTCATTCAGGATCATGGATCCTTCCAATCAAAAGATATATCCAACATGGAGAGATTCCTACAGGAGAAAACCCCAGGGCTTTCAAAATTAAGGTATCTCAGTTTACAATATTGAATAACATGTTATATAAACGATCTCTTGCAGGACCATATCTAAGATGCATTGAGGATCCTGAAATCCAAGAAGTCCTAAAGGATTTTCATGAAGGAGATTGTGGAAACCACACTGGGGGCAGGGCATTATTCTCAAGGATCCTGAGGACCGGATACTATTGGCCTACTATGAAGAAGGATGCTGTGGATTATGCCAGAAAGTGTGATCCTTGTCAGAGACATAGTAATATCCTTCACCAACCAGCTGAGCTCTTACATCCTATATCCTCTTCTTGGCCATTTATGAGATGGGGAATGGATATAGTTGGTAAACTTCCTAAGGCACCTGGTGGAAAAGTATTCATTCTTGCTATGACTGATTACTTCTCCAAGTGGATAGAGGCTGAAGCCTTTGCTCAAGTCAGAGAAAAAGAAGTGATATCCTTTATCAAAAGAAATATTATTACTAGATTTGGTATCCCTTCTGAAATTGTTTGTGATAATGGATCCCAATTTATTGGGAGTAGAACTACTAACTTTTGTGACAGCTGGGGGATTAAGATGATAACATCAACACCAGTCCACCCACAAGCTAATGGTCAGGCAGAATCATCCAACAAGATCATCATCAACAACTTGAAGAAGAAGCTTGGATCCAAGAAAGGAAAGTGGGCAGAAGAACTACCTTATGTACTATGGGCTGATAGGACAACCCCCAAGAATGCTACTAGCCAAACTCCATTTTCTTTGGTATTTGGAGCAGAATCAGTGATCCCTACAGAGATGGTGGTTCCTACTGCAAGAACAAGCATCCGTGATCCTGAAGGAAATGCTGAAAACTTGGTTCAAGACTTGGATACTATAGAAGAACTCAGGGATTTGGCAAGGATAAGGATGGCTAGTTATCAACAAAGGATGGCTGGAGCCTACAACAAAAATGTCAGGATCAGGAGATTCCAAGTTGGTGATATGGTATTGAGGAAAGCATTTCAGAATACCACCAATCCTGCTGATGGAAAGTTGGCACCAAAGTGGGAAGGCCCCTACCTGATTGAAGCTGAGGCAGGAAAAGGGGCATATCGATTGCTAACAATGGAAGGTGATTTGCTACCAAGAGCTTGGAATGCTGTCCACCTGAAGAAATGTTTTATGTAGTAAGGATCCTCACCATTTTCACGATCCATATCCTCGAAGGATTCTTAGACGATGGATGATCCTCATTCTGGTAATGATCTAATCTCAAACTATTTCATTCTTTAATTATCCTATATAAAAGGAAAAGGATCATGGATCCTTTATCCTGCTTTCACTTGATTCTGAGTTTTGCAGAAGGTTCATGTATCCTTAATGAAGGATTGAGTATCCACAGAAGTCTCCAGTTTTTTGGGCTTGACCCTAGTTTTTTGGGCTAGTCCCCAGTTGTTGGGCCTGTCCCCAGTATCGCCAGTAGCGCACGATGATCCTGGTACAGTTCATGGCTGTAACATATGTGCTTGTAATCATTGTGAACAGTTAAATTATCAATAAAACAATGTTATTTGATCCCAATGTTTGTATGGTTGTGTTTTACATTTTTCATGTTTTGACTTTTATTCAATTTCAAACTCTATATCGCTTTCTGGAGAGTTATACGCAAACTGGTGCGTAAACGTAATCAGTTTAATGCGAAAAATACTCCGGAACATCAACATATACTTAACATACCTTAAATAACCTTTACATAACTTATAAATAAGTTTTGAAGGCTTTGCTATGGCAAAAACAAGTTAATTCGCTTACAGGGACTAAACTTGACAAACTGCGAAAGTATGCCAATTTGAACTGTAACGAACATTCCAGAACATGGCCATAAGTTAAACACACCTTAAATATCCTTTATATAGCTTAGAAATAGGATTTGAGGGGTTCAGTGTGCTAAAATAAACTTTTGGGTCATTCAGGGACTAAAAGCGTCAAAAAGTGCACAAGTTTGCACTTTCGCGCATAACTTACGTTCTGAATACATCCGGACATCCAAAAATTTATGTAAGCACTAAAATATTTTATTTTAGTGTTTGGCATAAGAAAAATCCATTCGTCGCGCCATTTGGATCGTTTTTCGCACTTGTGCGCATTCCGTCGTAATTAAGCGAACATCGCGTTCGTACGACCAAACGAACTGACATCCGGCATATTTTTGAGCATGTTTCATGTCCACAATGTTTAGGCATCATTTTAGGGCCTTAACGTTGGCTTAACGGGCCTTAAACGTGTCGGAAATGGCTTAAACACATAACAGGGACTGAAACTGTCATTTGGTAAACATGTTTCTGATCTGTGCAGGCCAGGCGGCCCGCGTAAGTCCTGTGAGTATCTTTACGTGGCCCGCGTCAGTCTCCCAGACCAGATTCAATGTTTAAACAGGCTGTTAACAGCTGCCTTATCCACAAAACCCACATGCACATGGTATTTCTCAATACTAGGGGCTCAAATGGTTTTGTAAAACCATGTTCTTGAGGTGTATGGCCAAGATCAAAGCACGGTTAACAAGAAACGATCTTAACGGCTCACCGAACACTATAAATACCTAACCCACTTCATTGCAAAACCCACAAGAATCTGATCTTAGAAGCTCTAAGTTGAAACCTTTGTTTCATACCTGAGTTACTTGGATCAAGATTAGCATTCGGGGACCCTTTGTAAGTGTTCCTTCGTTCTTTTATTGCTTTTCGAGTCCGAAAGTCAAACTTTGTTTGACTTTCTGCGTTGACCAGTTATGGTCAATGCGAAGTTCGTTTGAACTTCGCAACGTGATTGTAATCACGATGGTTATAGTCCCTTGTGACTATGCCTACTGATTACCACGTTGTCTAGGGTCGCAAGGGTAAGCGATCTAATAAATCGCTTATACCTTCGAACCCGACCCATTTGGTCGATCATTAGGATCCGACCAAATACATTAGGTGACCATAGTAGGTAGGGAATGACCTTCCGAGGTTATACCTTACGGTCACGACGTTTAAAGTAGTTGTATGATAGGTAGTTTATATGCCTTAGGTAAATTACCAGAATACCCTTTTCATGTATAATTGGTAATTAAGCATATGTAACCTAAACTTTTGTCACATAACTGATTATGTAACATGTTAAGGCATATTCTACTTGTCATAGGACTAGTTAGGCGGTCCGAACGCGTTTCACGCGAACGACGCGTTAAAGTAGCATAAGCTACCTAAACGGGTCGTAATGGGTCGTAAGCACTTATGTTAGGTTTCATTTAGTATGTAGGCTTTGTTAAACCATATTACACGAGTCTCCATACTCGTTTGGTTTACGGACCCTCATTCTATCCGATCCTCCGATATAGGTCGGATTTATTAACCTAGTTACCTATATTAGGTGCCGTTTGATTCCGAGATCTCTAGCATTGCTTGGTGGTTATCTTAGGACTTCTGAGCAATCTCAAGTGAGTACATAGACCCCTCTTTTACTGTTTTCAAACTGTTTTGGGGTGGAACACATGTGCCTACTTGTACTTTCATGCTTTCCTGTTTTCACATCATATGCTTGTTATGTTCAATAGTACACTTATAGTACATGATTTCATTGTGTTCATGCTATGTATGCCCATTGTGTGCATATTTAGTACATTGTTCTATATTACATTTCATGCTATGTATGTCCATTGTGTGCATACTTAGTACATTGTTTTACATTACATTTCATGCTATGTATGTCCATTGTGTGCATACTTAGTACATTGTTTCACATTACATTTCATGCTATGTATGCCCATTGTGTGCATACTTAGTACATTTGTTTCACGTCATATACTATGTATGTCCACTTGTTACATACTTAGTACAGTTGTTATTCATCACATGCTTACATTTTGGGTATGACATTTGGTTTGTTCAAATGGGACAATATACATTCATTAACATTGATCACGCCATTCGTTAGTAGGTAGTGGTACCATAGGAATTGACAACTCCCGTTCCTGAACCCTAGGTTTGTTTGGGTGGAAGGAATGACCGAATTCGATAAACATAACACAGATAAACCTTTAATTTGTTTAAAGGACTATCACCACAGTCACAAGGCTTGGATGTATGCATTTTCACAATACCGCATAAATGTTTGTATCAGTATAGCATGCATCTATTCCACAAAACATAACTTTGATTTAAACCATGTTATACCTCAATACCTTGTTTTTGTGCATTTCACATATGGTTTAGTTGATATATTTCACTTACCATACATAATATTTTTGGGTACACATTACATGATCTACATGAAACATAAACATTTTGACATTGATATACACATTTAGTGGTTTACATTGGACATAGACATTTCGATTTGGTTTACACATTAACACATGACAATTCATTTATACATAAACAATTTACATTGGTAGTTGGTTTGAGTAAGTGATTTGAGTAACGAGGCATGTGTAATATGATACAAGCATGGTGGATACGCCGCTGGTACTTCCTATATATAAGTGTTTGTATGATATTACATGTCGTAGCGTTACTTAAATCATTTCAATATTTGACATATTACGTTTTACATAAACAACTTATTTTCACAAGACATTGATTTACAAAACAACTTATCTTATACAAACTCATTTTTCTTGGTTATTCATTTAACCTTACATTATTCTCTTATTTATACATATCATTGCTTTTTGAATGATTTACAAAACAAAACAACTTACAAGGTTCATGACTGACTTTTGTTAAACAACTTTGTCTAAACTTATAAGTCATGAATCCTATTTTCACAAATCCTATGTATCTCACAGGCATTTTTTTGCTGACGTACCTATTTTCACATGTGTTTTCAGGAGCTTTTGCGTAGGATGATGATCGTGACACTAGGGCGGACCTGTGCCTTAGAGACATAAAATGAAGATAGACTAGTTTAATTATGTTATGAACTCTTTGTTTCCTGTTTAAGACAATGTAACTCTTATGTTTATAAATAAGGTACAACTTTGAATACCATGGTTATGAAACAATTAATTCTGTTACAACACTCCCCGACGTTTTCCGCCACGTTTTGTATGTTATACGTGGTCGGGGTGTGACAGAAGAGTTGGTATCAGAGCCAATGGTTATAGGGAATGAGGTTATTAGTAATGCTTTGACCTAGACTATAACTCTCTAGGACCCTAACACAAGTTATCTTGTGTTTAGATTTTTAAAACATGCACTTCACCTATCCTTAGGTGATAAACACAACGAGAACATCAAGTTCGAATCCACTTTGAAAATTAATCATCTGTTCTTGGATGATTGATTACTAGGTTTTGAACCCTCTATTGTAAGGTTTTGAACCCTCTGTTATATGGTTTTGAACCCCTTTGAGGTTTCAAAATCTCGTCAAGGTTTTGGGTTTTAAATAATGTGAACACGTGCAAACTGGAAGGGTGAATGCCTGTACCCTGGGTTTTCTGTCTAAGGCTAGAGTGTTCGTACAAATCCACATAATCGGACCAGTCACTCTTACCTGGGAACTCTTGGGGTGAGTGTTCACTTATAGGCGAGCATGTCTTCGCGATACATTATTTTTCACCCATTTACTTTGATTAGTCACTGTGTGTCATTTGTCTGCTTGGTAATGCGGACAAATGACCACCATCTTTTCTTTTGTTGATTTTGTTTCATCTCATTCTCTTCATCCAATCATCTCACTCGTTTCCTTTCATGTTTTCCTCTTTTAGAATGCCTCCTCGACGCGAAACCCAGATAGCGACTGCCGAACTGGCAGAAATCATTGCGCAGCAGATGGCTGCTCAATTCCCAAACCTCTTTGCTCAATGGAACCAAGCCAACAATAACAACAACGCTCCATGCAAATTCAAGGATTTTAACTCGGCTAAACCACTCAAGTTTAGTGGTTCTGAGGGAGCGACTGGGCTTCTTCAATGGTTCGAGAGCATTGAGAATACTTTCCGCCACGTGCAGTGTACTGACAATCGCAAGGTCGAGTTTTCTTCGAGTGTGTTTCAGAAGAGGGCTCTCACATGGTGGAACGGGGTTATGAGAGACCGTGGTGCAGAAGTTGCTCTAGCACAAACTTGGGCTGAACTTAGGGCCCTTATGATGAGGGAGTTCTGTCCTCGTCATGAACAGCGAGCGTTGGAGAAAGAGTTTGATGACTTGAAACAAGATAGTGGTGAGCATCGGGCGTATACTGATAGGTTTGAGGAGTTGAGTCTGCTTTGCCCAACGATGGTCACCCCACTCGACAAGGCTATCGAAAGATACATCGACGGCCTACCTGACTCAGTGCAAGACATCATTACTGGTAGTAACCCTGCCACACTCCGTCAGGCTATCGAGTTTGCAGCGACATTGACTGAGTCGCATATTAGGAAGAATAAGTTACACAGGAAGGGTGACAAGGGCAAGAAACAGTCGTCTGACAAAGAAGATAGCAAGAAAGGTCAAAACAAGAATGGAAAGAATTCTGGTTCTTCGAGAGGGTCAAGGAAGCGTAAGGCTTCCCAAAATTTTGCTGTCACTGCCCAAGCTAACCAGGCAGCTCCCAACCAACCCGCACAGCCTCCAGCAAAGAAGCCTTATTCAGGGAATGCACCTTTGTGTAATAGATGCAACAGTCACCATCAGCCTCAACATCCGTGCCGTTTCTGTAATAACTGTGGGAAGTCGGGTCATCTTGCCAATGTTTGTCGGTTTGCTCAGAATCAGGCAGTTCAGAACCCGGCTCAACAAGTTGCTCAGCCTCCTGCTCAGCAACAAGGTCAAGCTGCACGACCACACTACCCACCAGGTGCTTGTTATAACTGTGGGGATCTGACCTACTACCGTAACCAGTGCCCAAGATTGGTGAATGCGAATCAGAATCAGGCTCAGGCTCGAGGGCGAGTCTTCAACATGAATGCACAAGAGGCACAGGCAGAAAACGAAGTGGTGAACGGTACGTTCTTTATTAATAATCAGCCTGCATCTGTTCTTTTTTATTCGGGTGCCTACAAGAGTTTTGTGTCATTGTCTTTTGAGCCAATGCTTTGCGTGTCTAGAACGAAACTAGGTAAATCTTTGACAGTAGAGGTTGCTAGTGGTGAACCCATTATTCTTGATTCTGTTCTTCGCAACTGCCAGTTGAACCTTAACGACCATCTTTTTCCTATCGACCTCACGCCTATGCAACTTGGAAGCTTCGATGTTATTGTGGGTATGGATTGGTTAGCCAAGCATCGCGCAGAGGTAGTTTGTTTTGAGAAGATTGTTCATGTGCCGCTTTTGACAGGCGAGATCCTACAAGTGCATGGTGAGAAACCTGCCGGTGGTCTCAAACTCATGTCTTGTTTTAAAGCTCGGAAGTATCTGCGAAAGAATTATGTGGCCTTCTTGGCACATGTCACAGCAGATAAAGGCAAAGGTAAGTCTATCCAAGATATTCCCGTTGTTCGGGATTATTCTGAAGTATTCCCTGAAGATTTATCTGGTCTACCCCCAGCACGCCAAGTCGAGTTCCGTATTGATCTCGTGCCTGGTGCAAATCCCATTGCCAGATCTCCATATCATCTTGCACCGTCTGAGATGCAAGAGTTGTCTAAGCAGCTTTAGGAACTCTCTGACAAAGGTTTTATCCGTCCTAGCTTTTCACCTTGGGGTGCTCCCGTTCTTTTTGTCAAGAAGAAGGATGGATCTTTTAGGATGTGTATCGATTATCGTGAGCTTAACAAGCTTACCATCAAGAATCGATATCCCCTACCTCGCATCGATGATCTCTTTGATCAGTTACAGGGCGCTTCTTATTTTTCGAAGATTGATTTGCGATCTGGATATCATCAACTTCGGGTGCATGAAGAAGACATTCCCAAGACAGCGTTCCGCACTCGTTATGGGCATTATGAGTTCACAGTCATGCCATTTGGTTTGACTAATGCTCCTGCTGTTTTCATGGACTTAATGAATAGGGTCTGCAAGCCTTATTTGGATCAGTTCGTCATTGTTTTTATAGATGACATCTTGATTTACTCTAAGACGCGAGCTGATCATGAGCAACACCTTCGTCTTACTTTGGAGCTCCTAAAGAAAGAACAACTTTTCGCCAAATTTTCCAAGTGCGAATTTTGGCTTAAAGAAGTTCAATTTTTGGGGCATATCATCAACGGACAAGGTATCCATGTAGATCCCTCCAAGATCAGTGCGATTAAGGATTGGGATACGCCTACTACTCCTACTGAAGTTCGTTCTTTTCTTGGTCTTGCGGGTTATTACCGCCGCTTCATTGAGAACTTCTCAAAGATTGCAGTTCCTCTAACTACTCTAACTCACAAGAACAAACCCTTTGATTGGGGATTCAAACAAGATGAAGCTTTTCAACACTTGAAGCAGAAACTTTGTGACGCGCCTATTCTGACTTTGCCTGAGGGCAATGATGATTTCGTCGTTTATTGCGACGCATCTATATTGGGTCTTGGTTGTGTTCTGATGCAAAGGAACAAAGTCATAGCATATGCATCGAGGCAGTTGAAGATACATGAGAAAAACTACACCACTCATGATCTTGAGTTGGGTGCAGTTGTCTTCGCTCTTAAGATCTGGAGACACTATTTGTACGGTACAAAATGTGTGGTTTTCACGGACCACAAAAGTCTTCAGCATATCTTCAACCAGAAAGAACTCAACATGAGGCAACGACGTTGGGTCGAGCTCCTAAACGACTTTGACTGCGAAATTCGCTACCATCCTGGTAAGGCGAATGTCGTAGCCGATGCTTTGAGTCGCAAGGAACGTACTAAGCTTCATTGTGTTCGTGTTCAATCTGTTATTCAAGCTCGATCTGATATCCAAGCATGCATTTCTCAGGCTCAACAATCTTGTGTTTCACAAGGTTTGATGGATAAGGAATTTCCCTATCACATAACACCTGATCTAGAACTGAAGGACAATGGATCGTACTACTTCATGGACCGTTTGTGGGTCCCAAGCCAAGATAACCTTCGCACCTTGCTTATGGATGAAGCCCATAAGTCGCGTTATTCTGTTCATCCTGGCTCAGATAAGATGTATAAGGATCTTCGTATTCAGTATTGGTGGCCTGGTATGAAGAAAGACATTGCCTTATATGTATCAAAATGCCTTACTTGTCTTAAGGTTAAGGCTGAACATCAACATCCTTCCGGTTTGTTAGTGCAACCAGAGATACCAGTTTGGAAATGGGAAAACATTACTATGGATCTCATTACTAAACTTCCGCGCACAAAGAAAGGTCATGATGCCATCTGGGTAGTCGTTGATCGTCTTACTAAGTCAGCGCATTTCTTACCAATCCGTGAGGATTTTCCTACTGACAAACTTGCTAAAATCTATGTGGATGAAATTGTAGCTCGACATGGTGTTCCTTTGAACATCATTTCTGACAGAGATGCTCGTTTCACTTCTCATTTTTGGAGAACCATGCAATCTGCTATGGGGACCCAACTTAATCTGAGCACAGCTTATCATCCACAAACGGATGGTAAATCTAAAAGAACAATCCAGACTCTGGAGGATATGCTTAGAGCTTGTGTGATCGATTTTGGTGGTAGTTGGGATTCACATCTTCCGTTGATCGAATTCTCCTACAACAACAGTTATCACACCAGCATCAAAATGGCTCCTTTCGAGGCTCTCTATGGTCGAAAATGTCGTTCACTAGTCTGCTGGAATGAGATCGGCGAGGCTCAACTTACTGGACATGTCCTCATTTTAGAGACAACTGACAAGATTAAGAAAGTTCGTGATAACCTTCAGACAGCTAGAAGCCGTCAAAAGAGTTACGCGGACCCAAAACGCAAACCCTTGGAATTTCAAGTCGGTGATCGAGTATTACTTAAGGTCTCACCTTGGAAAGGTGTGATCAGATTTGGAAAGAAAGGAAAACTTGCACCTAGTATATTCTGAGGTGGGACACGCGAATAAGTTTAAGTCTATTAAAACACTAAATTCGTATCTCGAATCATTTGAACTTTGTGTAAAAAATTAAGTGGATCAGTATACTGACAATCTAAGTGAATCGTTTAGAACTTAAAGTGTTTAAAGCTCAACGGTGCTAGTGATTTGTCAAAAACTGATATGATCCTCTTACACAAACTCACAAAAAGATGTTTGTATATAGTTTATTTTCCAAAATCCAAAAAGATTTTCAGTGTGTTTTAGCATAAATTTTTGAAAAATCAAAAAGATTTTATTTCATCTTATTTTCGACAACTGATGTTGGAAAGCTGATTTTCAAAATTTTGAGTGCTAAACATGATGAACAACTGTGGATTGGGAGAGTGTGGTTGAAATGAAAAGTGAAGATAAAATTTGAGAAATGTCATAATCTAACAAGTGATGTTTTGAGATTGATTTTACAAGTGACAAGTGATGCGTGTGAAGTGTTATATATATTAGGTGTATATTTTAAGCCCCTTTAACACTTATTTTTAGCCATGTTTTAAATTTATAAAACACGATATTTTACTAACCCTAAACACACATATGGGCAAGTGCACCCATCGTGAGCGTAGTATAGTGTTGGCAAGATACCGAGGTCGTCCAAGGACACAAGAGCTTTTAGTACCGGTTTATCCTCAACGTCTAATCAAAATAAAAAGGTTAGAAAAATGTTTTAAACTAAGAAAAATCAAAACTAACTAAAATGCTGAAAATAAAATAAAAAGAAAAAAAAACAGATAGACAAGATGAATCACTTGGTTCCGACTCGTATCTAGTGTAACCTTTGATTATTTCCGCACTTTTGCACATATTTAAGAGATTATCTTAGTTATTGTAGTTGGCCCCTCTTTTGAAGGTGACGTTACCCTCACCCCAGTAGTTTGAGTCAGCAAGGATACAATCCTAAAAGGGTGGATTATTGGAAGATAATTAATTAAGTTATTAATGCAAATTATGGTAGGCCCCTCTTTTGGAGGTGACGTTACCCTCGACTAAGTAGTCTGAGTCAGTAGGGATATAGTCCTAAATAGCCGGGTTATAGTATTAATAGGAGTTAACTTATGAGGGGATCAAAGAGTTTGGACCCCCGCCATCCAATACCGTTAAGTATTGAAGGATGTCCTACTAAATTTGACCCAGGTCCATTGCAGGACCTCTAAACGCTGAACAATGGCAAGACCTTTACCAAACCGTTCCCTTAACCCCCGACCAGGTAGCCAACATACCTCCATATAGACCGTGGAGATATGAATGGTGAAAATCTTTTATTTTATATAGACAGTAAAATAATGCCAAGACACCACGGACAAACGATAAGGAAAGATCACCTTCAACATAAGCAACTAATTATTAAAGTCATTAATACAAAACCAAGTAAAAAGTGCAAAAGATTAGAAATAAAAAGTATTACACTAGACACTTTGTCTTCACCAAGTGATGTAAGAGACTTAGGCAAACATGGCCTTGATTGTCAAGAACTCTTACGATCAATCTTGGATCCCGAGACGACTCACACACTCTACGATGGACAATGGATGATGGTGGTGGATGATGGTGTTATGGTGCTGGTGGGTGGTGGGTGAAGTGTGAGAGAGGTGGTGTGCCAAGGGATGGTTTGAGCTTGAGCCAAGCACTTCTATTTATAGGTTGAACAGAAGCTCGGGCACGGCCCCGTGTCCAGTGGGCACGGCCCCGTGTCCACATCCTTCTCTTTCTTCATTTAATGCAGTTTTGTCTTTTTAGTTGACCACGCCCCCGTGTCCGCTGAGCACGACCCCGTGGTGCAGAAGAATCTTCGTACTATGCAGATTTGCTGGATTGTGCGAATCTTATAGTTGACCACGGCCCCGTGTCCGCTGAGCACGGCCCCGTGGTGGGCAATAGAAGCTTCTACCACTTTGTCTTTTCTGCTGACACTTGGACACGCCCCCGTGCTGGCTGAGCACGGGGCGTGTTCAGGCTTCTGATCTCTTGTTTTGCTTGGGAAGATGTTGTCGTGGGGTCGGGCATGTCACGTCTTGTTCCTTTTCTTGTATTTATGTTAGATTTTGATGTCTTTTTGCTTCTTTTGTTAATTTGAGCTCATTTAATCCTGAAAATACAAAAGGAAGACAAAAGCACACTTTTTCCAACATTAGTACTAAAAAAGGGTTAGTTTTATGCCTCATTTGATGAAATTTATATGTTGCATTTTTAACACATCAAATACCCCCACACTTGAATCTTTGCTTGTCCTCAAGCAAAACTCTTTAATATGTGGCTATTACACTCCCAAATGGAATGGGTAGAGAAGAAGGTTTTTGGGCCTGTCGTAGAGTGTCGGGATTTCCAAGATTCTTTATTTAATTTTATTTTTATTTATTTACAATCCTATTCGTCATGATTTATTTAAAACTTTTCATAAGATAAATTACTTATTAGGGCATAACATGCCTCTTTAAAATTCTATTTATATACAAGTTCACATACCTCACGGGGATCACTCAACACTCGGCCGAAAATGTATTTTTGTGGATCACTCGAGAGCGGCATGGAACTTACTCCTACCATAGGCTTGCCAAGCAATCAATTCTCCTCCTTTTTAACTTATATACCTTTGTAAATATCAAGAGGACTTTGTGGGTTAAGGGTTAGGCTTGGGTTAAAGGTAGGTGGTTGGGTTGGAGGTTAGTGGTTAGTAGAAAAAAGGCGAAAAACGTAACAAGTGTCGGTTTTCGTAAGACTTTCTATTTTTGTAACTTTTATTTTGATGAAGCTATTATTCAAACAAAGTTATTTTTGATGAACTTGTTTGTTTATTTTCTTTTGCTTCATCATCAACACAAATATATATTTATATATATATATATATATATATATATATATATTTGAATAGTCATACGAAAAATCGAACTTGTTACTAAAACAAAGGGGTAAAAATGAAAAAGGTTTTGGTGGGTAAAAAGGGTGTTTGGTTTGGGTTATGAAATGAAAAGGTTTAGGCTCAAAGGGGCTAACTAGGGGGATTTTGGGTAGGTGGTAAAAAGAAAAATAATGGTGTAGAAATAAAAAGGGTTAGTCCTAATGCCTCCATCATTTACTTACTCGGGTTTAAGTTGGTAAGGACCGGGAATGTATCGTCATGGCAAGTTCTAGAGTCGTAAGAACCAAGCGGCTATTCACACAAGAAACGAAAAATGAGCATTTAGTTCTAATGATATGTAATTGTATGCTCAATAAAGGCTCAAAACTCACTTTTGTGGGAATGGGTTTTTATATGATCAAGTATATATAATCATATTTTAACTAAGCTTGTTATGCCTTTTCATAATTTTCTTATGTTGGTTCTTTTTATCACGACGCTATCGGTTGTAAATTCGTAAAAATATACCTTTTTTAGAACTTGAAATTCCCGTGTTAAACCTAGACAAGTAAAAAAATGAAAATTTTTGAAAAAAATTTGGGGTGATTAGCGGTTCCAATAGAGTTTTGTGTAAGGCTTGTATTTAGGACTTGCAAGATTCAAGGTTTTAGCATCCCCCCCACACTTAAATTACACATTGTCCTCAATGTGTCCCAAAAATAAGTTTTTAGGTTGATTGAATGTGTAAAAAGGTGTAAAAAGCAAAATTTTTGTGTTACTGGGCGCTGAACACGGCCCCGTGTTGTCCGGGCACGGCCCCGTGTTCAAGTGCCAGTAACAAAATTAAAACAAGAGAAACAGAAGTCTGGACACGGGGGCGTGTTGGGTGAACACGGCCCGTGTCCAGTTACCTGAACTGGATCTTTTTCCGCAGACTGTGCAGCACGAGGCCGTGTTGGGCCGTGCCGAACTTACTGTAAACGAAGAAATTTGTCGAACGGTTCTGTTTTCCTTCATGGAGTGCTGGTTCAAGTTTCCCTTGCATCCTTTGCCATCTCAAGTGTGTTTTATTCCTGAAAATTAAAACTAACTAGAAAACATAAAAATTAATCTAAGCTAAACTAAGGATAGTTCCGCGGAATGCCTCCGTGGTGCGCCACGTTTATAAGGGTCCTTGGCTAGACCCAAAGCCTGGTCATATGTTACCCAAGTGGGATGTATTGCATCCCATGTTACACCGTCGGAGAGCGTCATCCAAGCTTGAGTCTATGACCTTCATGTAGTTGACCGGGTCTTCGTCCTCTACTCTTTTTCCACATTCAAACTTCACTTCCTTGTCCCCAAACTTCAATGTTAACGTTCCGTCATTCATATCCACCACCGCTTGGGCGGTGGCTAGAAATGGCCTCCCGAGGATGAGAGGGACATCGGTGTCTTCTTCCATGTCTAGGATGACAAAGTCGGTTGGGAAAACGAAGTTGTCAACTTTTACCAATAGATTTTCAGCGACACCTTGTGGGAATTTGACTGATCTGTCGGCGAGTTGTATGCTCATCTTTGTAGGGCTTGTTGTTCCTAGGCCGAGTCGTTTGAACATTGATGTGGGCATGAGGTTAATGCTAGCCCCAAGATCGGCTAATGCATTACGAACGGGGGATTCCCCAATCGAGCAAGGAATTGTGAAGCTTCCGGGGTCGATTTTCTTTTGTGGAAGCTTGTTGAGTACTAAGGCAGAGCATTCTTCGCCTAAGTTAACTAATTGCAATGATTCAATTTTCCTTTTGTTAGTGAGGAAATCCCTCATGAATTTTGTATATTTAGGCATTTGGGTTAGGACCTCAATAAAAGGAATATTAACATGCAATTGTTTTAGTAAATTTTCGAACTTTGCGAATTGCTCATCGGTCTTTTGACGATTTAACCTACCGGGGTACGGAATTGGAGGAGTTTTGGTGGGCTCTTGATTTGGTGGAGAAGCCTTTTCTGGTTGAAGTGTGGGTGAAGTCGCGCCTTGGCTGAGTTGACTTCCTTCGACCGGTGGTAGCGAGGCATCTTCGGGACCCACGGTTCGGTTTCTTAATGTGATGAGGTGTACTTGTGCCTTTTGGTTGGTTTCGGTATTACTAGGTAGCGCGCCTTGTGGTCTCTCGGAGAAATTTTGAGCTAGTTGATTTAATTGTTTTTCGATGTTTTGAATGCTAGCTTGTTGATTTCTAAAATTTGATTCCAATTGTTGAAATCGATCCGAGTTTTTCTTTTCGGTGTCGGAGATGAGGCGAGATACAGTATCTTCAAGCCTTTCTCGTCCACCTTGTTGTTGAGGGAAATTTTGTGGTTGTTGAAAGTTAGTTCATTGGTTTTGTTGGTTACTACTATTGCCGGGATCTCTCCAACCAAGATTTGGGTGGTTACGCCATCCTTGGTTGTAGGTACCCGTTGGTGGACCTGACGGCCTAGGTCTATTATCAATGTAGTTTACCGTTTCGGTTTGTTCATCTAATTCTTTCATACAACTCCAATTTTCATGTGGCCCACCACACCCTTCACAAGCCATAACCGAGGCCGTTTTTGTCATTTCTAGCTTTTTGATTTTCGAAGAGAGGGCCTCGATTTGGGCTTGTAAAGAGGTGCTTTCATCAACCTTATGGGCGCCCGGGGCAATAGATTTATTACCTCGGGGAGTGTGCCATTGAAAATTGGTTTGAGCAATTTCCTCAATTTGATTATATATTTCATTTGGGCGACGATTACCTAAAAGTCCCCCGGAGCTAGAATCGAGTGTTTGTCTTGTGTGTGACAACAACCCATTGTAGAAAGTGGATACTTGTTGCCACACCGCTAGACCGTGATGAGGACACTTTCTTAGTAGCTCCTTGAACCTTTCCCAAGTTTCATATAAGGATTCCCCATCCTCTTGTGAGTATGTATTAATTTCAGTCATTAATTTAGCCGTTTTAGCAGGAGGGAAATACTTATATAGAAACTTTTGGGCTAGTTCATCCCAGGTGTTTACCGAGCCAACTGGGAGGGTGTTAAGCCAAGCCTTAGCTCGGTCTTTTAGTGAAAATGGAAACATTCGAAGGCGGATGGCGTCATTTGATGCTCCATTGATCCGAAAGGTATCACATATTTCTAAGAAATTAGTAATATGTAGATGGGGATCCTCGTCCGCAAGCCCATGAAAGGTTGCGGAGTTTTGAAGCATCTGTATCAAATGTGGCCGAAGTTCGAAGTTATTGGCTTCGACATTCGGTGCATTGATAGCGGCGCCGAGATTACCTACGGTGGGCCGTAGGTAATCGATGAGAGTACGTTGGTCCGCCATTGGAAGTGGGTCCCCCGAAACTTTCTCTTGATTTTTAGCTTTAAGTCTTTTTCTGAGAAAGCGTTCGGGTTCTTCTAGAGGTTCTTTTATGTCTCTACTAGAACGGGAGCTCATGCACTGCGTAGGAGGTTCAAATGTGGCACCTGGGTTCCAAGTCCTGCAATAAAAACAGAAAAGAACGTTGGTCAGAAGGTTCACCACGGCCCCGTGCTCAGTGAACACGGCCCGTGGTCAAAGGTACAGTAATTGTTTCCCGGATCCCTGTTACTGGGAGTTGGACACGGCCCCGTGTTGCACCAACACGGCCCCGTGCTCTGCTCTCTGTAACTCGGAAAATAAAAACTGCCAGTAAGGATGCTGGGCACGGCCCGTGTCCGACCAGGCACGGCCCGTGCTGAGCTCTGCAGAAACTGAAAAATTAAGAAAAAATCCTTAAAAAAATGAAAAATAAGAAAAACGATTAGGCCGTTGATTCCTAACTTTCTTAAAATCCTTGTGTCCCCGGCAACGGCGCCAAAAACTTGATGCGTGTGAAGTGTTATATATATTAGGTGTATATTTTAAGCCCCTTTAGCACTTATTTTTAGCCAAGTTTTAAATTTATAAAACACAATATTTTACTAACACTAAACACACATATGGGCAAGTGCACCCATCGTGAGCGTAGTATAGTGTTGGCAAGATACCGAGGTCGTCCAAGGACACAAGAGCTTTTAGTACCGGTTTATCCTCAACGTCTAATCAAAATAAAAAGGTTAGAAAAATGTTTTAAACTAAGAAAAATAAAAACTAACTAAAATGCTGAAAAAAAAATAAAAAGAAAAAAAAAACAGATAGACAAGATGAATCACTTGGTTCCGACTCATATCTAGTGTAACCTTTGATTATTTCCGCACTTTTGCACATATTTAAGAGATTATCTTAGTTATTGTAGTAGGCCCCTCTTTTGAAGGTGACGTTACCCTCACCCCAGTAGTTTGAGTCAGCAAGGATACAATCCTAAAAGGGTGGATTATTGGAAGATAATTAATTAAGTTATTAATGCAAATTATGGTAGGCCCCTCTTTTGGAGGTGACGTTACCCTCGACTAAGTAGTCTGAGTCAGCAGGGATACAGTCCTAAATAGCCGGGTTATAGTATTAATAGTAGTTAACTTATGAGGGGATCAAAGAGTTTGGACCCCCGCCATCCAATACCGTTAAGTATTGAAGGAGGTCCTACTAAATTTGAGCCAGGTCCATTGCAGGACCTCTAAACGCTGAACAATGGCAAGACCTTTACCAAACCGTTCCCTTAACCCCCGACCAGGTAGCCAACATACCTCCATATAGACCGTGGAGATATGAATGGTGAAAATCTTTTATTTTATATAGACAGTAAAATAATGCCAAGACACCACGGACAAACGATAAGGAAAGATCACCTTCAACATAAGCAACTAATTATTAAAGTCATTAATACAAAACCAAGTAAAAAGTGCAAAAGATTAGAAATAAAAAGTATTACACTAGACACTTTGTCTTCACCAAGTGATGTAAGAGACTTAGGCAAACATGGCCTTGATTGTCAAGAACTCTTACGATCAATCTTGGATCCCGAGATGACTCACACACTCTACGATGGACAATGGATGATGGTGGTGGATGATGGTGTTATGGTGGTGGTGGGTGGTGGGTGAAGTGTGAGAGACGTGGTGTGCCAAGGGATGGTTTGAGCTTGAGCCAAGCACTTCTATTTATAGGCTGAACAGAAGCTCGGGCACGGCCCCGTGTCCAGTGGGCACGGCCCCGTGTCCACATCCTTCTCTTTCTTCATTTAATGCAGTTTTGTTTTTTTAGTTGACCATGCCCCCGTGTCCGCTGAGCACGACCCCGTGGTGCAGAAGAATCTTTGTACTATGCAGATTTGCTGGATTGTGCGAATCTTATAGTTGACCACGGCCCCGTGTCCGCTGAGCACGGCCCCATGGTGGGCAATAGAAGCTTCTACCACTTTGTCTTTTCTGCTGACACTTGGGCACGCCCCCGTGCTGGCTGAGCACGGGGCGTGTTCAGGCTTCTGATCTCTTGTTTTGCTTGGGAAGATGCTGTCGTGGGGTCGGGCATGTCACGTCTTGTTCCTTTTCTTGTATTTATGTTAGATTTTGATGTCTTTTTGCTTCTTTTGTTAATTTGAGCTCATTTAATCCTGAAAATACAAAAGGAAGACAAAAGCACACTTTTTCCAACATTAGTACTAAAAAAGGGTTAGTTTTATGCCTCATTTGATGAAATTTATATGTTGCATTTTTAACACATCAACAAGCAAAGATTAAAATTGTTATAAATAAAAATCTTATGTTTTGGGTAGAGTATGTGCAAGAAAAGCTCTGAAAAAGCTAGGTTTCGACTCCTGAGGATATGCAGATTAGAACCAAGTTTCTGAGAGCCAGGCAACGGTCCTGAACCAGTGAAAGCTGCTAAGCAAGATCCCCGTGTCTAAACCTGAGCAGAGTTTGAGTCAGGATACGATTCTAGAACAAGAGCTATGTCAGATTGCGATCCCGGCCCAACGTAAGGGGGAGTCTGCTAGTAAAGGGGAGTTTGAAGATTGTAAGAGCCAGATACTGATTTTGAATCAACATCCAAGGGGTACGTTTAGCTGTTGATGCTGATAAACTTAAAGAATCAAGAGATCTGATCAAGATAATTAGAGAGATGATAGAGTCAGGTTGAGATTCTGGAAGAGAAAAGAAAGATTGAAGGATGCTTACAGAGAAAGGCATTTTGGAAAGAGCGAGAAGACTGATCAAGACTGAAGACTCGTCATACTGAAGACTCGACACCGGACTCGTCAACATCCAAGGGGGAGTTTGTTGGTGCATATGTCTGTCGACTTCATCTTGTATCGAGTTATGTAACAGGTTAGATAGACCAAGACACGTAGTACGAGAAAAACGGGAAACAGGGACGAACAAGTAGGTTCACACGAAGTGACCAGTTTGTACGAACTGGCCAGTTCGTGCGAACTGAACATGCTTGGTTCGTGCGGACTGGCATCCCTATATATATGTGGTCTTGGTTCATTCATTTGTAACTTCTGATTCCGGTAGCGAAGCTCTGCCGAAGTGTCGCCAAGCTTGTAAAACATTGTGATATCAATCTAATCGACATTTAATCTACTTCTAAGTGCATATCAAGCTGAATGAAGATCCACTCAATGAATTCCGCCTCTGATTTGGTCTAGAACTCTTCTAATCGTCTCGTTTGATCGATTCAACGATCCTAACAAAATCCAAATGCAGCCATCTGACCAGGTAGACACAGCATTCATGACACCCATAGGTATATAATGTTATACTGCCATGCCCTTTGGTTTAAAAAATGCAGGTGCAACAAACCAGAGGCTGGTCAAAATGATGTTTAAAGACAAACTGGGGGACACAATGGAGGTATATGTTGATGATATGGTGGTGAAATCCAAGAAAGCGGATGATCACCTCCAGGATCTAGAGTGTGCCTTCAATATCTTGGACCAGTATAATATGAAGCTGAATCCTGCTAAGTGCCATTTTGGAGTGGGGGTAGGAAAATTTTTAGGATATATGGTGACCAAGAGGGGGATAGAGGCAAGCCCAGAATAGATTAAAGCCATCCTGGATCTCAAATTACCATCTAACATGAAGGATGTGCAAAGGTTAACTGGAAGAGTAGCAGCCTTGAACAGGTTCATATCAAGATCCTCAGAAAAATGCAAGCAATTTTACGATATCCTGAAGAAGAACAAAAAGTTTGAATGGGGAGAAAGACACGAAGCTGCTCTACAGGAATTGAAGCAATATCTTTCAAGTGCACCTCTGCTGATGAAGCTCGAGGATGGTGATCCTTTAACCCTATATCTTGCAGTATCAGGGAATGCAGTAAGTGTTATCTTGGTAAAGGATCATGAAGGTCAGCAGTATCCTATTTATTATGTCAGTAAAAGTTTGTTAGATGCTGAAACTAGATATTCACACTTAGAAAAATTGATATTAGCTCTAGTCATGGCATCAACTAAGCTTAGACATTATTTTGAAACACATAGGATTCATATAAAAACCAATTATCCTGTTAAAAATGTGCTTAGGAAACCTTAAATGTCTGGTAGGATGGCTAAGTGGTCTGTAAAACTAAGTGCATATGATTTAGTATATGAACCTAGAAATGCTATAAAGTCTCAGGCTTTAGCAGACTTTGTGGCTGATTTTAGTAGTGATATTCAAGGTGAAGCTGACCTAGAAGTACAACAACTAGGTGAAAGTTAGAATTTTGGATATTGTATACTGATGGTGCACATCCAACATAAGAGGTGTAGGATTAGGGATACTAATAAAATTGCCACAGGGGGTCATATTACCCCAGGCTATTAGATGTGAATTTCTTGTTACTAATAATGAAGCTGAATATGAAGCTCTGATAGCAGGATTAGAATTGCCTAAGAATATGAATATTAAATGTTTACAAGTGCATGTTTATTCCCTGTTGATTACTAACCATTTCAATGGATCTTATGCAGTCAAAGGTGAAAAGTTAGCTGAATATCTTGAAATTGATAAAAAAAATTAGCAGGATATTTCGAAGTTTTTACTCTTGAACAAGTACTAAGGGAAGAAAATGCTGAAGCAGATGCTCTAGCAAATTTAGGATCTACTGTCAGGATACCGGAAGGAACTCAGATACCAATACTACATATCCTGTATCCTACGATGGAACACTTCAAATCTCAGGATAAGGAAGTGGCGAGTATCCAGGATACTGATAAAGAAAATCCTGAGAAGAATCCTGAATCCTGGATGGCTCCAATTGTGAAATTTCTTAAAGAAGGAGATATCCCAAAGGATGAAAATCCTAAGGCTTTCAGAATGAAGGTATCTGGTTTTACTATTATAAATAATATTTTGTTTAAGAAATCCCTTGCAGGTCTGTACCTAAGATGCTTGGAGGATCCTGAGACCAAGGAGGTCCTTCAGGATATACACGAAGGAGACTGTGGCAACCATACTAGGGGCAGATCGTTGTTCTCGAAGGCATTGAGAACAGGATATTACTGGCCGACCATGAGAAAGGATGTTGCAGAATATGCTCGAAAGTGCGATGCATGTCAAAGACACAGCAATATACTACATCAGCCTGCTGAATCATTATATCCTATCGTATCCCCTTGGCCATTTATGAAGTGGGGTATAGATATAGTGGGGAAACTCCCAAAGGCTCTAGGAGGAAAGGTTTTCATATTGGCAATGACATATTATTTCTCCAAATGGGTTGAAGCAGAAGCCTTTGTCCAGGTTAGGGATTAACAAGTGGTATCCTTCATAAAGAGGAATATCCTGACATGGTTTGGTGTACCGGCTGAGATAATTTGTGATAATGGTTCCCAATTCATTAGCAAGAGAACTACTGATTTTTGTAAAAGTTGGGGAATCAAGATGATCACGTCAACACCAGTGCATCCTCAAGCAAATGGACAAGCAGAATCCTCGAACAAGATAATTGTCAATAACTTGAAAAAGAGGTTAGGTGCCAAAAAAGGAAGATGGGCAGATGAACTATCATTTGTCCTATGGGCTGATTAAGTAACTGTGAAGAATGCTACTAGGCAAACCCCATTTTCTTTACCGTTTGGGGCAGAAGCGGTGATCCCGACAGAAATGGTGATACCTACAGTTAGATCAAGCTTACGGGATCCTGAATCGAATCATGAAGTCTTATGTGAAGAACTAGATACTGTTGATGAAATGAGAGATGCAGCAAACCTGAGGATGGCAGCATATAAGCAGAGGATATCCAAGTCATACAACAAGAATTTAAGTACTAGGAGATTTCAAGTTGGAGATTGGGTATTAAGGAAAGCTTTTCAAAATACAACCAATCCTGCTGATGGGAAGCTAGCCCCAAAATGGGAAGGACCTTATGAAATTGAATCAGAATCTGGAAAGGGAGCATACTGTCACACCCCGATATTTACACATATTACCGGTGGGCCCGGCGGGGAGTATCGTGACGTAGTTGATATCATCATTTTCAATACACACAATAATATAGCACAGCGGAAGGCTTGGTGAATAAACTATTACAAACCATATTGTCTGAGTGTTCGAGTTTGTGAATATACAGACTGGAATGTAATAAGATCCACATGCGGATCATAAATGTAGAAAGAAACAAAAAAAACAACAGACTTCAGGTATCTCATGGATTTGCAAGATCCTCTAATGATACCCTATAGCTCCAGCCTATTACGAGAGGTACCTGTCAAATCAGTCTTTAAGAAAATACGTCAGTTTACACTGGTAAATACAATTAACTGACTCTTTTTGAAAACATTTATGAAAATTGATTCGAGTGCACATGGCACAAATCTTTTATAACTTGGGACAATTATTTAAATATAATCTTGTATACAGCTTTATATGTTTGTCATACAATTGGGGCCAGTTGGAAGCCGGATTTGATTAACCGACTCACCACTTATAGAACCCACAAAAGAGTTATCCCCAACATGTGGGTTTATATTTAGCATTTGCATCTGTCAGGTGTATGCCTACACCCCGTGCATAGGTCGTGGCCATCTGTCAGGTGTATGCCTACACCCCGTGCATATGCCTACACCCCGTGCATAAGTCCTTCTTCTTCACAAATAATATTGGAGCTCCCCAAGGCAAAGAGCTAGGTTGTATAAAACCTTTTTCCAATAAATCATCTAATTGAGTTCTGAGTTCCTTCATTTCAGTAGGTGCTAGGCGATAAGGAGCTCGTGCAATAGGTGCGGCTCCTGGAAGAATGTCTATCCTGAACTCTACTTGTCTTTCAGGAGGTAATCTAGGTAACTCGTCAGGAAAGACATCAGGATACTCAGAGATGATTGGGATATCTTCAATCTTAGGTTTTGGATCATTCATAGTCACTTGTGCCATGTAAATGACACATCCATTTTTCAAACATTGCGATACTTTGAAAATAGACACTTTGCTAGGCAACCCGTATTGTGTATCTCCTTGAATAGTAACGGATTCACCAGAAGGGGTTTTGATAATAACTAGCTTTTTATCACAGGCAATTTGGGCTTGGTTATGTGATAACCAATCCATGCCCAAAACTATATCAAACCCAGCCAATTTCATTGGCAAGAGGGATAGCGGGAAAGAATGATTCTTAATGGATATAGAGCACCCATCAAGAAGAGTTGAAGCTGTTTCTAAGGTACCATCGGCAAGTTCTACCTCATATTTTATGTCTAGAGTCTTAATAGGTAGATTTAATAACTTACAGAACTTATGGTCTACAAAAGACTTATCAGCCCCGAAATCAAATAAGACTCTAGCATAATTATTATTGATGAGGAAGGTACCTGTTATGACGTTATCGTCATTCACTGCTTCCTTCGCGTTCATTTGGAAAACCCTTGCATTGGTTTTCTTTGCCTCCTCGGGCTTCTTAGCATTCTTGGGGCAATTGGTTTTAATGTGCCCCTTTTCATTGCAACCGTAGCAGGTTGCATCCTTTATATTTCGGCACTCAACAGACTTGTGCCCTTTCTTTTTACAGATCCCACATGGTTTGGCTTGTGGGTCCTGGTTGCACTTCCCAAAGTGCCTCTTATTGCAGGTTTTGCATCTGGGCTTATCACTTGACTGCCCCTTCTTGGAATTAAAGTTCCCTTTTCCTTTCTTGTTCGACTGAGGAGACTTATCTTCCTCTCTCTTCCTCTTCCCATCGTCGGTGGTTTTCTTTGCCCTACTCCTCACAACATCCAAAGTGAGGGACAAAGATAGATCCACAGCAGATCTATAAGTGGCTGGCTTAGAGGCCTTACCATTCCCTTTTATTTCAGGAGCCAAACCACCGATGAAACGCGCAATGCGTTTGGGTTCAGGAGTGACTAAATATGGCACAAGCCTTGACATTGAATTGAAGCTAGTCACATAGGATCTACAATCCAGATCCTTCATCACCAAAGTGAGGAAATCAGTCTCTATCCGTTCGACTTCATGCTGAGGACAATAGATCTCCTTAACCAAATTAACAAACTTGTTCCATGACAGATTGTACAAAGGAACCTTCCCAGTAGCTTGCACTAATGCTTTCCACCAAGTAAGGGCATCGCCCTTAAAGGATTGAGACACAAACTTTACTATATCCTCCTTAGCACATCCGCTAATGTCTATTACAGTCTCCATCTCATCCAACCATTTCATACAATCAATCGCTCCCTTTTCTCCCGTAAAATCTCTCGGTTTACATGAGACAAAATACTTGTAGGTACAAACCTTGGTGTACCTGGGAGTCGGCTCAAGGATAACCTGTCTCTTGGGCTCACTGCCCTGATTGGATGAGTGTTGAGACTCACTTTTCTTATGAGTATGGGGTTGAGAATGGGATTTTGAATGAGTTTGAGACCGAACAATACTCGGCTCTTTAAACTTAGCATCTACCGCTTGAGAAACTGCTGCGGTGATCATTGCTTGCAGTTCGGCACCAGTGATATTAATCCTGGTGTTGTTGCCTTCTGTAGGATGACTGTTTGCTTCATCAGAGCCAGCCATTTCTGAATACTATATCAAACATAGATGATATATTTAAATTACACATTAGATCATCGCATTGATGACTAGATGGTCATGGTATTATTAAACCATATAGACCGTTTTAATAAATTAATCAAATCAAAAGAATATTATATTCTCTTATATCTATTAGACAGGGGAATTATAATTCACCACTGTCAATGTCTTAAAAGACATTTTATTTAACATTAGGCTTGTCTTAGAGAAGATTAGAATATATAATCATTGGTCTCTTGGATCAGTGACCTTGTAAGGGTCGAACAAAGTTCATTGTCTTTTTGACAAGAAGTTTATAAGTATTACTATCATTGTCATTATTACACCTTTGCTTATAAGCATACATCTCTAATGGATGTTATGGTGTATACATCATATTGATGTTTATTAGCCATGATTCACGTTGATCATATAGGCTAAAATAGTGGCTTGGAAAAATCCAAATGCATTTGGAAGATTGTGTGGTTTCTCGTACCGCACAATTCAGGATTGTTAACATGTTTTCAAATGTTAACAGATAGTCATTATCTTAAAAAGGTTATACCATCATAGCCATTTGTTATTTTTGGCTAGGTTATACCTTTAAGAAAATTTATTGACAGATCAATAAATTTGAAATGATATATCATGATGTAATAAAACACATATTTAAAATCGAAAATAACTTCATTAACCACGAAACGATTACAACATTGCCCAAAAAGGGACTTGAGAAAAACAACACAAACTGCCCACGCAGGGGCTACTGAAAACACTGCCCACGCAGGGGCTACTAAAACAGAAAATAAGTCCACGCAGGGACTTGGTACATGAAAACAAAATAAACGTCCTCGCAGGGACTTATTGAAATACAACATGAACAACAATCTCCTACTTCTTCTTGCCCTTAAGAAGGTTCATAAGACCCTTGACAAAACCATTGTGCTTCTTCTTAGTTTCATGGGCTTCATGTTCAACCTTGTCTAACCTCTCTAGAATTTCTTGAGTTTCTGCTGCTGAAACGGAAGAGGTTGCTGGTATGGCGGGTATTGATAATCCTGCGTCGGGTATCCAGTGGGATAAACTGGAGGGTAAGAAGAACGGTAAAGATGATGGTATTGTGCAGCTGTAAGGTACGGATCATGAGTTCCATAATCCGATGGATAACTAGATGGGTTATAACCAGATGAACCCGGGTATGTCGGAATTGGGTTGTCAAAACCCAACGGTGGCTGCAGTGGTGCATGAGAGACTGGTGGAAGGTTGACTTCCGGCACCGTGTGTGAGGGCCGCCCAACTGTGGGTCCTCTGGGATAGGAGGGTAAGAACTTGAGCCACGTGGAGATGCAAATCGTGGTCCCCCACGTACGGACATTCTAGCATTTCTCCTTCGCCTTGGAGGCTCGAGAGGCTGTTGAGGTGGTTCCGCAACTGGTAACGGTGGTGGAGTAACAGCTTGGAACTGGGGTTCAGCCAAGGGAGGTTGGGCTAGGGAGTTATGGTATGAAGGTGTAAAGAACCAGTCATACTGAGCCATCCTCTCCTGGAATGAGTCGGGCCCATGGTACGGTGATCCCTGAAATGGGGAACTGCTTGAGATACTTATTGGGTGGCCTGGTGTTCCTGTTTGCAAATCTGGGTCCGGGTCATCATCCATCTCCATTTCCTGAGTAAAGTGATCCTCAGGTCCCAAAGGGTTGTAGCCCAAAAAGTTGTTAACATAATCATTCGGATTAAATTGTGCAGGAGAGTAAGTGGAATCTGAATGATGAAAAGGATGAGATTGAAAGGAATGGTGTGATTGGTTTGAGTGATGAGTTTCCTGTGAAAGAGGGGAATGATAGGGTTCGATAGGAATGGGCAACCCAAAATAAGGAGGGTCAGATGGTGAGGATCCCAGCGAGACAGAATGTCTTGCTAGTTCAAAGCTATGGCTCCAATTATCCATTGAGTCAGAGTGGGAAAGCGAGTCGGATGGTGTACGTCTATGGGAGGGTCCTGAGCTGCCAGACGGTCCTCCCCGCATGGGTCCTTTGCCTTTTCCTCTTACTCTAGGTGGCATTCTTCCCAGTGGTAATCTGTCAAAACAAATAACTATAATAAAACAGTAAAAGGAAGGTTAAGAGTAAAATCCTAGGTCATTGGCCTAGACTCGAGAGTCTAAGGAATGTGCTTATTGTGTCATTGAGATTAAACACAAAACGTTAGTGTTTAATTCACTCAATGTTGGCTCTGATACCAACCTGTCACACCCCAATATTTACACATATTACCGGTGGGCCCGGCGGAGAGTATCGTGACGTAGTTGATATCATCATTGTCAATACACACAATAATATAGCACAGCGGAAGGCTTGGTGAATAAACTATTACAAACCATATTGTCTGAGTGTTCGAGTTTATGAATATATAGACTGGAATGTAATAAGATCCACAGGCGGATCATAAATGTACAAAGAAACAAAAAAAAACAACAGACTTCAGGTATCTCATGGATTTGCAAGATCCTCTAATGATACCCTATAGCTCCAGCCTATTACGAGAGGTACCTGTCAAATCAGTCTTTAAGAAAATACGTCAGTTTACACTGGTAAATACAATTAACTGACTCTTTTTGAAAACATTTATGAAAATTGATTCGAGTGCACATGGCACAAATCTTTTATAACTTGGGACAATTATTTAAATATAATCTTGTATACAGCTTTATATGTTTGTCATACAATTGGGGCCGGTTGGAAGCCGATCGTGATTAACCGACTCACCACTTAGAGAACCCACAAAGGAGTTATCCCCAACATGTGGGTTTATATTTAGCATTTGCATCTGTCAGGTGTATGCCTACACCCCGTGCATAGGTCGTAGCCATTTTTCAAATGAAATGAGCTGAGGATATCCAGGACACGGTCGAATTAACCCCCAATGCTTATGTTATCAAACAAGACAGATTAAAACGGGTTATGTAAATTTATTAATCACAATCCGATTAAATGATTTCATACCCGACCAAGTGGTATTATTATAATACCATATCCCAAGCCCGTATAAAGGAAAATAAGTTAAAAGTATTTACCTGATGCTAGCAGTAAAATCCTAAAGCTTTTTGAAGGCACCTTCTACCGGAAGCTATTTAATCTGTATAGAAGGTTTATTAACCTATTAGGATGCTAACGGGTCTTTAATTTAGTCAAGGACTTAGACTGGCTAGCTAGAAAGAAACCTTACGGTTCTAAACGCTAGATTAAGCGGAGACCGGAATAGAATGTGGTTTAGACCCTACAAGCTTGAATACTTGTATATTATGGGTAAGCTAGACACATTCTGGAAGTTGAGGATTTAATGATAAGGTTTGACCCGTTTCGGCTATTTTATGTAAACTAGTCACATAAGCCGATCCGAACGCGTAAATGCGTAACGGGTAACTAAATAAATTATATACAGGTTTTAATCATTATTATGCTCAAAATATGTTAATACATCAGTAAGATGTTAACATATATGCCCAAAAAGTAATTTAAACCAAAATAAGTCCCATAAGGCATTTTGGTAATTTTTAATGCCCATAAAAGAGTTTAATTGCACAACTGAGTTTCAGGTCTGATTTAATCAGTAAAAATATGCATTTTTATCAGTTATATCAGTAGGGTATTTTATATATGTGAAATTTATCTTATATTACCAAACTATGCACCGTAGGGGCATTTTGGTAATTTTACATAGGCTTTAAAAGTCAAAATAGACTTCTGAGTTTAAAAACTTTGGCTTACTGTTTAATGGTATAAATTAACTTAAAACATCAGTAAGTAATAAGTTTTATAAAGCAAGAATAGTTTTTAACTCATACTATGTGTTAAAAACGCTTAAAAGTCGGTTAAAATGGTATTTTGGTTTAAAACAGGAAATCTGAATTTTTGATCAGTTTATAAAGTTCAAAATACTTTATTTATTATATAAAATCGGTAGCAAAAGGTTTGGCACAAAAAGTTATGTAAAACTCATTTTATGCATGAAAAGGGTAAAACCGACAATTACCGAAATCAAGTTATAATCCTATGTTATGCTCAGCCTAAAAATAATTAAAAATCAAGTTATAATCCTATTTATTATATATAGACTTTATGCTAATTACGCCATTTAAATAATAAAAAGCTCATTACTTATGCTATTGAGCATAACTCCTATTCTAGATCTCCAATTGATGTCAAATTTTCAGGACATGTCTAAATATCAGTAGCAAAGGTGCTAGTCCAATTACATTGTTAAAAATCTTAGTTGTATGTAAAAAGGGCGTTTATGGCATTATTAAGCATAATTACGATCAAGTGCATATAATTCAAACCACTAGGCACCATGCAATATAACTCCAGAGGGTTATACTACTAAGTAAAGTGGTCCTAATGGAAGCTTAAAACTTGGAAGAATTAAGCTTGAACGGGTCAGAACTGAAAGTCAAAGCAAAAGTCAAGCTTTTGCGACTTTCGGTTATAAACTGACCTTAGACTATTAATTGCCGGGTTAGGACTGATAAGACATGATTTAATATTAATTACCAAGTCATTAGAATGTTAAAATATAATTTAGAACCTCTGGTTTATTAATTTTAATCATTTTCAAACATTCTGTCCAGTTTGACTTTTTGTCAAACAACTTTGACCCGACAATTGACCAGTCAAACGAGATAATTAGGAGGTGCCCTTTTAAGGGTTAATCACCTACACTAATGTGGTTCTATAACCACTTTCAATTTGATCAGTGGTTAAACCATATGTAATTAAAACGAAAGTCAAACTAAATTTACGATAAGTTTGACTTTAGAGTAATTAAGCTAAATTAAACGACTAAACAAGAAATTAGAGGCTTACTACAGGTCCTAGCAGTTTTTTCTACACTTGATAATCCTCTTCTTACTGATGGAAGCTCCAGAACAAGTCCCTCAAGTGAATTGTTTGCAAATGTATTTATGAACACAAGAGTAAGCTCCTTTATATAGCAAAGTCCATGAATCTTGATCATTTCCAGGTGTTATTGGAGGCCCTGGGATCAGCCCAGGTGTCCTATCTAGTGAAATAAACCGACATATAGCTCCTTAGGTCGTTACAAACTAGGCTAAGGCGGTGGAACAGCCAAAACCCGCACCTGTCAAGATTTTTCTGATACTGGCACCCTGAGGCGGGGCGCGTAAGCCAAGGGGGAAGCTTACGCGGGCCGCTTGGACTGTCTGATCAGGTAAAACAAGTTTCATTGTTGGCAGATTTAGTCCCTGATTGTTTTTAACCCTTTTTAACTTCGTTGTTGACATGTAGGGCCCTTGTAGTCAGTATGTTGAGGTTCTAGGATGAATAAATTAACTTCGTTAGGCTCCGGTTCGTTAAATACCTCTATGAAAGAAAGTTTCGTCAAGTTGACACTTTTGGCCCAAAGTTTTGAAAACATGCATAGCGATCTCGAAACCACGTGAAATTTATACCACTTATTTTTAAGAGTATATTTGAATGTTTCGAAGCCTCGGTTCCGTTAAAAGGTCACTCAGAGGTCAGAATCGACATGTTGACACGTTTAACCCTTATACTTTAATAATCTTCCGATTATTTTTATAAACGGCTTCTTATATCCAATTATTCACTCATTTAAGAATATATTCATCGTGTACGGTCATTCAGAGGCACAAGTTTGGCATGTTGACACTTTTAGTCCCTGTGGTTTCATAGATTCACTGTTCGACAACTTTGATCCTTCAAACTCAATCTTTCACACCTTTAGAGTTTAGGACACGTGTCTTTATATAATTGGACACGTTTTTACGTGGTGTTACACATACCGACTCAAGACCACGGAGAGGGATATGTTGTCAAGACCCTAGAATGCTATACACCTTAAATTTTATTTCAAGTGAGTTTAGAATTTAATTTCTAACTTAAGATGGTATGAATTCTATCTCTTTTGAATATGTTTGATTTAATTTATTATTCTTTGAAACCCAATACTGACTTAAACATCATAGGGGTGTTAGCCAAGCTAACACCCACCTTAGTTTAAAGGTGTTTTGTAGGATACGCTTCAGGATGTTACTTTAGGATATATACTCAAGATGAATCAAAAGATTAGAGGATTGGCCCCCTCTCTCACGTTCAAGGGATTCATATCCCTCAAAGGTTTAAAGGTATTCACCTTTCTCTCGAATTGGGTTTAAACACCCTGCCTGGAGCGCAAGTTATCCAGGAATAGTTCAAGATATCAGGACCAGTTCATGTAACAGTGGCCGACAATTTCTTTATTATTGGCTATATCCTGGATCCTTAAGGTATATGAGGATTGATCACCCTCTCTCACGAAAGGGTATTTTCGTACTCTCTAAGGTTTAAAGGTTTTCACCTTTCTATGTCTTGGAGTTTATATACTCCCGCCTGTAGCACACGAAAACAAGGGTTTATCCCCAGGATACTAAGGGTTTATCCCCAGAACATTAAGGGTATATCCCCAGTGAAACTAAAGTCTTTGAACAAGTTCTAAATATATGACAAACTATGATTGTATCTACACACATTCTTTTATGGGTAAAAAGTTACGAAGTTTAATCCCTAAGTGAAGAAATACTCAAGTATGTCATGCACTAATGCGATATCCTGCACAGATAGGGGGCATCCATGCTGGGGACATTGCAGAGGATATAAAGGTTGAAGTTGAAAATTATTACCTAAGTGTTTCTGGTATGATTTTTTATTCTTTAAGTCTTCAAAGCCTTATCTAAATGATCTAAGTTTTCTGTAAGGTCATATTTAACAAAGTTCTTGTCAGGCATTTTCAAATAAAAGTGACAAAAGTGTTGAGCGTAATATCAGTATCCTGACCAGGATGTTTGGTCAGAACATTCAGAGCATAATTTTTAAGATAAAAGAAAAACATAACAACAACAGATAAGGCTAAAAGGTTAGTTTATTACTAACGGCCCAAAAGGTTGTACTCTTGGATTCATCTCAAATCGAGACCCATCCACCAAAAGTACAACTAGTTTTAAAGTATATTTACATATATAGTTGAAGGCTTCGTCCTGAAAACACAGGATCCCTCCACCTTCAACTGTTAACTGTTCAAAAGCATGCAGGAAATGTAAATTGTACAAGTGCAGGAAAAGTAAAGTGCAGGAAAAGTAAATTGTTTAGGGGTTACAGACCATTCAAATTTTTTTAAAAAAGTGGGCTCCGGCCTAAGCAACAATATCCATCATTGCCCACTTCGATGCTCTCACACAACAGCATCTTCACCAGCCTTCTTCACCTCCTCAGCACCAGCATCTTGAGCAGCATCCTGACCAGCATCAGCTTCAGCATCCGTCTTCTCTCCAGCCTCGACCGCCACCTCAGCTGCCTTTGAAGGCTCCCCAGCTCCAGATTTAGCAGGATGTGGGACAGGATTGCCTCCAAGATTCTTTAGCTTTACTACCCAGGAATCAACCGGCCAGGCTGAGCACTCTAAGCCTGTCTCCCTTGCCTCATAGTCCATTTTGATCCTGGCTTGCAGGAGAGAGATGACAGCAGAGTTTTTGATTCCCTCTCGAAAGGAAATCATAGCCTGATCGTGGTCAACCTGGGTAGCAGCTAGCTTCACCTCAGCATCCTGAATTACCTTCTTTAGCTTATCCTCGTAGTGCAGGGTCTTGGCCTCGGCGATTTTACCCTGGTCTGCCATGGTGATCTCAAGCTTCTTGTTCCTGGCCTCAAGGACCTTCACAGCCTCACAGGACTTGGTGTAGAGGTTTAGCAAATGTTGAAGGCCCTATAAAACAAAACACAGGTATGGCTCAGTGTTTACTAACCAGGGTACTCAGTCAGTATATGTATACAAGATATAGAGCCAGGATATTACCATGTGGAGGAACGAAGTCATAGGCTCCATGGAATCGGTGAAACTGAGGTCCTCATAGGAGAACCCTTCAGAAGCAGGAGCAGCGGTGTCAGAGCCCTTTCTCTTCTTTGACGTTGATGCACGGGCTCTTGGGTTAGGCTTTGGAGCTGCAGTCGGCTTGGAGCTTGTGGTGGCTGGAGTTTCCTTCTTGACCTGAATGGGAGTGGGGTAGCTATCCAGTTCATCAAGTTCCAAGAGCATTGGCATCTTGCTGGTGTCTGCATACAGGGAGTAATCTTAAAACTTTATTATACAAGATCTTAAATAACAGAATATATGCTGGATATTAAATATGATCCTTACAATACATGTTTTAACTTGAGTGTTGGCTTGAAGATGCTGAAAATGGAACAAAACTCCTTTCGATGTCCGGAAGCTGGTAGATGGCTTTCATCCTTTTCTCTGAATCAGTGAGGGGAGGTGCTAGTTTTCTGAAGTCCGCTGCACAAAACATAAGGAAAATACCATTTCAGGATATAGGACAGGATACTTTTGGGGATAATCCTAAAACCCTAAATCCTACCCCTTATGAACCACTTCACCAGATAATCCGCTCCACCAGGGATTGAACTTCTTTTTACAAAAAAGAACTTGGACTTCAATTCCTCATCGTTCCTGGTGGCCCGGAGAATCAAAGGGTCGTGGGAGGTGGAGTAAAATAGGAACCTGCTAGACCCGTGGGATCTTAGCCGGTATGCTATCGGAAGATCGTTGACTTAAAGCTCTAGAATATGGGTATTCTTTATCCGATCAAGAACAACCAACACATGCCAGAGCATGGGCATGGTTTGACTGAAGCTAAGGTCGGTGATACGAAAGAAATCGGTGATAAAATCGGAAAAAGGGAATCGAAGACCTAATGTGAAGGGAAAAGCATTAAAACAAAGCCACTCGGTGGACGACATGTCTGATCGGAGTACCCGATCATAAGGCCTGAATATCATGCCGTCCGGGAAGATACCGGAGGGTTGAAGGGCTTATATGTAGGCACTGTCAAATGTGCACCATTCCTTCTCTGGATACTGGAGAAGATTTTGCGGTGTAAACGTGGGGTGATGGAGTGTGTGAAAACCGGGTGCTAAAGTGTGTTATAACAAGTATTTTATGGTGTGAACTTGATTATATGTGTTGAATATAGTAACTACGAGCTCTTGTGGTGTTACAGGTTATTTGACATAATTCGGAGAAATTAAAGTGCTTAGAAGTGAAGAGGAACAAGCAAGGATGATTACCGAGAGAAATCATATCATTCGGGAAGTTTTCGGGTACGATATGGAGTTTAGAGACACAATATACATGATGCAACAAAAGTCAAGGGCCTTTTGATAGTTAAATGAAAGTTAATTGTGGTTAGAATGTGAAGGAAATGATGAGAAAGAAGTTGGAGGACCAAAACTGTCAATATCAGAAAGTTGTATGTTGTGTGTATGGGAGCCAGGCAATTTGCAATTTCACCTACGGTTTACAAACCGTGGGTCACGGTTTAGGCATGCAGCATAAGAAAACAAACAGCAAGGTTAGACCTCCACCCACGGTATGAACCGTGACCCACGGTTCGGAGGTTCTGCCCACAACAGCAACTCTATACCATGACCTACGGTGCAGACCGTAGGCTACGGTCCGGCATGCGTGAATATTGTTTTTGATGAGTTTAAAAGGGTTTTAACCCTAATTTCAAAGGAGGCTGCACTGGGGGATGATTTTCGGAGCACAAGGATAATATCAAGCATCGATTTTCACCCTCATTCATCATTCTTTCCACAATTCCAAGATCAAGATCATGAATCAAGCACTCATTCAAGCTTGTGAAGATTGTTCGTGTGTAATGAGCAGCTAATTCCTTCGTGGTTTCCTCCGGGTGGAGGATTCATCTAGGTGAACTGTGTTTTGTGTTTGAACAATTGTTAAACCCTGTAATCTAAGCATTCGATGCTTGTTACCGGTTAGTTTGAATTCATTGATTTGTAAACAGTTGTTTTTACTTAAACCTTGATTCTAAATCATTCAATTCCCGAGAGTTCTAGTAATTGGGATATATTTGCTATGGGATTAGGGTTGGTAATTGCAATTGATAATCGTGTGATAACCTCTCGTTGTTAACCAATCAGAGTACTTAGCCCTCTTTTATCACAATCAATTAATCGAATTATACAGTTATATCTATGTAACTGTAACAATTAAACATAAACTGAATTCACCTTGAATCTGAAAACTGGAGGAACCATTGTTTCTCCCATTGATCACAACCTTGTTTTAGTAAATTGCAAGTTAATCAACTCTCAAACAACCAACATTTTCCGATTTTGCAATTAGTGTTAGTTCTTAATTCACGACACTTTCCACCAAACTCCCCTGGATTAATACCCGACTTACCCTAGCTATAGAGTTAGTTGGTTTTTGCATATTCGTTACGATGGACATCAAAATGGCGCCGTTGTCGGGGAGTCGTGAGCAAAGTGTTTTGTTTTATGTATTATTTGATTAGTGTTTATTTTTGTTTTGTTCGGATTTACGCGAAGTTTCTTATATGTGTTTGTGTAGTTGCTCTTGTACGTGTATGCATCACACGAGAAATTCCGGAAAAGAGTCACCACTTGCATTCGATCCAGAAATTGAAAGAACTGTTCGTCACACTCGAGTTGTGCAACGAGCAAACCAAACAAGGCAAATGCCAAATACGAACCTCGACTCAATGGAACATTCAAGCAGCCTTGAGAGGGAAACCGAAATCCTACAATTCACCCCGACTCCTACACAGCCATCACCAAACACCACCATACTAGCTCCATCACAATCCACCCAAGTTACTACTACTCCACTACCCCCAATGCCACCACCACCGTTTCCAAACCTAGATAACTTACCAACCTTCCCAAATCAATCAACTTCTTCCCAACACCCAATCTTCACTCAAACTTCTACTATTCAACATTCTTCACCCTACGTGATAATTATTGCTGATGAGAACCCGAGCCAAATACAGCCTACTAATGCACCCACCTCAATTCCTCCACCGACCCGACCTTCACCATACTACTCAGCTCCGTAACAACAATTTTCTACGTTCGAGCAAGGGAATAGCTCGGGAGAGTTTGAGGATGGGTATGACGATTATGAGAATTACGGGGACAATCAGTGGAATACATGAGGGTTCAACACAGGAAGTGTGGGGAGGTATGGCACAGGATATGGGTTTGTGGAAAGAGTGAACCCAGACACAGTTGGGTATCCATAACAGTTTCAGCAACCAAACCAAGTTAATCAACAACCTGTTCTGGGAAGGACATTAGACATTCCATTGCCACCACCGGTGCAACAAATGTCGGGTCAGGCAAGGCCTCTTCCTCGGAATTTAATCCCACCGGTTAACCAACCGGAAGGCATCCCATAAAGGTATAATCGGGGATCGGTTCGCGGTGTTGAGAGCCACTTCAAGCCCGCCATAGCTAACAACCCATCGCCGGTTGTGATCCCGCAATTACAAGGAGGGCGATCGTTTGAAGTTCTTGCTCAGTCTATATCCAACTTGCCCAAGTATCATGGCTTAGCACATGAAGAGCCATATATGCATATCACCGCGTATGATGCGTAGTGTAATACTATCGGGGGTCAGGGTTTCACAGCGGATGATGTGAAATTGGTTCTTTTCCAGTTCACACTCGAAGATAAAGATCAGCAGTGGTTCCATTCATTACCATATGCTTCAGTCTTTACATGGCCCGATATGCAGCAGCTATTCTTAGATGAGTTTTATACGCCTCAACGAACCCATAATGCTAGGAAAGGCATTCGGAATTTTCAACAGCAGGTTGGTGAGTTATTCCATGAAGTATTTAACTGGTTCAAGATGATGTTAAAGAATTGGCCACATCACGGAATTCAGTTGTGGGAACTCTTAAATGCATTTCATGAAGGTCTAACGGATGAAGATGCTCGGGATCTTTTCTCTATCTCAAACGGTACGTTCGGTACTAACTATGAGTATATTGATTGGGAGTATTTGGAGATGAATGCGAACACATCAAAGAGAAAAGCTCAATTGTCAAGAAGCACCTACCGTTCAATAGTGAAAGCAGCAGACCAGTTACCTGAGACCAGGGGACCATACCCGTTGTGCGGTCATTGTGGGGATATAGGGCACATTGCTAATCAGTGCCCTAACATTATCGGTAATCAGGATGAGGTGAATATGATGCAGGGTAGTGGGAACAGATATTTGGGTTCCCAAGGAAACAACCAATATTACCAGCCCCGAAACAAAAATAATTATCAAGGGGGTAATAATTTGGGATACCAATGAAACTACCAACAGGGTAATGGTCAGGTGAATAGCGATATGATGGATATGCTGAAGGCTATACAGCAGGAATTGCAAAAGAGAGGTCAGATGGATGATGTGCGGGCTCAGAAGGACGAGATTAGAGACAAGGCCATCCAATCATTAACGACTCAGATGGGGCAACTTGCTAGTGAAGTAGCAGAACTGAAGCAGCAGAATGGGAAGCTACCGAGTGACACTCAGACAAACCCCAAGAATATGAAGAACACTACGATCAGCGGGGTAAATCTGGTTTCTTAAAATATTAGTTATGATAACTATTTGTCTGCATCTCATGTAATTGTAGGTTTAAGTGAAGCAGCTGCTGAAGAAAATGGAATTGATTTGGGGGAACCGGTTGTTTCAATCAAGGTTGGCAAGTTCAAAATCCACAAGGCACTGCTGGATTATGGAGCAGGAGTGAGCGTTCTTCCCGGTAGCTTGTACGACTAGTACGATTTTGGTCCCCTACAAGCTTGTGATAGTATGGCCATGTTTGCGGATGCAAGTTTGAAGAAACCTCGAGGGGTTGTAAAGAATGTGGTAATTCTGCTTGGCGAGTTCTACTACTCGGTCGACTTTATGGTGGTCGATTATGCACCCGCGCCAACTTACACACAGCCGTAGGTAATTTTGGGTCGCTCGTTTCTGTATACAACAAATGCACAAATCGAATGCAGGAATGGGATGGTAATTCTAAGTTACAAGAATCGTAAGCTGTATTTCAATGTATTTTTAAAATCTATAGCTTATGATCTTCTGAATGATGTGAGTCCCACAGGTGCTACTAATGAGATTGGTTGAGTGGAGGTAATTTTTGCAGGTCTGAGTTAACAAATGGTAGAAATCAGGCGGATAAGGCAAGTGTGAGAAAGAAAGCTGAGAAGAGGGAAACACCTGATGGTGGGTTTAGATGGGGTGACCAAGTTGAGCGAAACCCCAACCGAAGTGAGGCTATGACTCTCCCGAAAGACTAGATGGAGATGTATGGAAACAAGTGGGGAGGTGAGCCTGCATCTCAACCACCATGAACATCAGGTACGGTCTGGCTGAAGACCTTTAAACTTAGCGCTCTCGGGAGGCAGCCCGAGGATGTAGAGTTTGTATTTCGTTTTGGTTTCGTTGGTGTGTTGTGTTTTGACAGATTTATACAATTCTGTTCACGGATGCAATGATGCAAGTGTGGGGATGTTTGGCAACATCCACAATGCTATATCAAAGGATCCATGGAAGGTGTCTATTCTTGTTAGATTGCAACAGTTTCACTGCTACGGACACTCACTTGCTTTCTGATCAGCTACATGTGTTCCTCTATCCTATCTTTTATGTGTTTTTGTTTATTTGGTGGTGTGAAACTTTGTTTCGTTTAGGGAATGTGTTTTAGTTAGTTATGTTAGGGTTAGCCGCTTATTGGTTTATTTGGTTGGTATTCCCGGGTTAGTTTTAAAAGCAACATACATTGGGGACAATGTATCCCAAGTGTGGGGATCTGGGAACCCGGGAAGGGATTTGTGGATTAAAGCTGGAAGAGATTGAAAAGTGATTGAAATCGATGAAATTGAAAAAAAAATTGGAAATTTTGAAATTTTTAAAAATTTTTCATCGCCCCAAGTAAGTTATTTGGATACGAAAACCTTAAGTCTCAATCACTAATAGATTATTTACCGGTAGTAGACTAGATTAGTCCCTTGTCATGGTTGTTCCTTTAAATTTCATAAGAGTGGGTCTGACAGTTGTTTTTATAGAAAATGAGTTGAAAAGAGATATCTATATAGGGGTAACATGTTTTAAATTGCATATGCTACATGTCGGTATCCCTTTTTACCCTTTCTTGGAGAGATCTTGAGCCTGTAGAATTGACAGAATGATTTATATTATGAATTCGTTTGTTGAGTGCAGGCCACATGTTATTTTGTGTTAGAACTTGTGTGATTTGATGCATGCTGAGATTGTGGATTTGACATTTGCACATAGATGATAAAGACATTAGGATTTCTCGTTACATCCATTGTGTTTGCGTTTGTTATGTTTATAAACCATTCCCATAGTAGCCCTGTTGAGCCGATTTACCTTTCGTTTGTCCACCCGATATGAATTATGTAAGACCAATCGTGAATGACAATGTTATTGAAAAAAAAAAGAGAAAAGGAAAAAAATACAGAAAGAAGAAAAAAAAAAGGAAAAAAACGAAAAAGAAAAAAAAGAGAGTTATGTGAATAATGTTTGTTTTGTTTGGGTAGAAACCATCCCAAAAGTGTGAATCGTCTGAATAAAGTTGTCACGGTCTGGGTGTTTGTTCATTAGCCAAATGAAAAAATAAAAAAAAAACCAAAAATTTTCCTTCCTTAGCCTTACCAAAAGTCCTTTTGATATGTGCTGTGTTACATGATACAGTGGAGGTGTGATTGTCATACAAGCTTATGATTGCAGGATTTCATGTTGGTTCTTGAGTGTTTACATTCTAGCACATTACGAGCTAGTTCAGATATTACCCGAGAGGAGAATACATTGTGAGGGGTGTGTAGCATGTGTTTGAATTGTAAACATGTTAGTTTTAGATATACAAGTCTTGGGTTTTAAAGTTGATTGATTTGCATGTCAGACTTTCAATCTCGAATGTGTTAGTCTATGGGACGGGTATGACTTGGGAACTTAACATGTTGAATCGGTTAAGGGATTTAGAAGTGTTGTTACTGTGGTGAGTAGTTCTAAGTTGGTTTGCTTGAGGACAATCAACACTACGTCAAAAATGGCTTATGGCCACATAAAAAAAGGGTGACCATACACCTTTCGCCACACTTTTTTTTTCCAGCTCAAGTGTGACCAAAGGTCGAGTCATCGTAGGCATCATACGGCCACATTCACTTATGTGTGGCCATAGCAACTTAAACTGTGGCTAAAAGGTCTTGTTGAAATCAATCATTTTGTCAAATAAGTGTGGCTAATCGGGTAGCAACAACCACATGAATTTACTATAAGTGTGGCCATTTCTATTATACAGTCACCAATAAGTTTGTTTTAGCCACATTAATTTTAAAAAATTGTGACAAAAAAGGTTGTTGTAATCAAGAAATGATCCATTAAGTGTGGCTAAATGGTATCATTGGTCACATGACTTTATTGTAAGTGTGGCCATCTGTATTATATAGCCACATGAATTCACCGTAAGTGTGGCCGTTTCTATTATATAGTCCCTAAAAAGTTTGTTTTAGCCACATAAATTTTAAATAACTGTGGCAAAAAGGTTGTTGTAATTAACAAAATGGTCCATTAAGTGTGACTAAATGGTATCGATGGCCACATGAATTTATTTTAAGTGTGGTTGTTTCTATTGTATAGTCACATGAGTTTACCATAAGTGTGTCTGTTTCTATTATATAGTCACTAAAAAGTTTGTTTTAGCCACATGAATTTTAAAAAAATGTGACAAAAAGGTTGTTGTAATTAAGAAAATGGCCCCTTAAGTGTGACAAAATGGTATCAACAGTCACACGAATTTACTGTAAGTGTGGTTGCTTCTATTTTATAGTCACATATATTGTTGTGGCTATGTGGCCATTTTCGTGTAATTAGCAATTTTATTTTCAATTTTTCGTAGAATTAAAACAATAACAAAGATGAACAAACCTAAAAAACAAAGTTAATAATATTAACAATAGTAAACCAAAATCCATACATAAGTTGCCAATTTGAATACTAAATACATAAACTTGCATCAATCCTAGCAGCACTTTGACAAAAAAGTCACGGAAAGCTCTTGAAAGCACGAGTCCTGGACCTTCTGGTGTCTCGTCGATTGAAGCTCGAATCCTAGACACTCCTGGCTCATCATCTGATTCGCACACACTCCTCCTGTTGTGTATATCCTCTCTCTTTCCTCTAAATCAAGGATAAGAAAATGTAAGCGGTAAACACACACACACAAAACAATCAGATTTCATATAGTTACTAGTGGGAATGCCCGCGCAATGTGGCGGGTGTCCCGACTGATATCAGATTCATTTATGACGTCTATTACGAACCACAACCCATTCCGGTTTCTAACATTTTATTCCATTTATTAATAAATAGACGAAGAACCTATAAGGTCACAAACATGCAAAGAAAATCTACAGTTTCAATATAAGGAGTTAGATTTATTAAACCATAACAAATTTTCATCAAAACTAAAAGTAGGTTTATTTACAACCTTATTAACATTAACGATATTAGGGATTTGTACATATCCTCAAGTGCATAATGGTCTTAAAAAAAGTTTGAAATAGACCACTATACCCACCAAAGCTAATAAATATGACAAAAGGTGGTTGACAATTGACATTAACTGTCTGTAAAAAGAAATGGTTGATATACTCACATCTTGAGTGTGAGCATCCGAGTGTAAGATTTTCCCTACAAAAAACCAACTGATATCCTGTCATGAAGTTCTCTGCACATATAAAAAGGGAAGTATTCTACATTATTAAAAAGACATCATGAAGTCAACAACCAATTTCAGTAGGTGATACTAAATACCTCTGTGTGTATGAGACTCATCCAGGATATCATCAAGCACAAGAAAGTTTGCTTGAAGCTGCAAGATTGAAGATCCATTAATAGGAAGGATTTAAGTATATAATATATCATGTAATGAAAGAAACTACTGGCAACAGTATATTGTTTTTACCCATTCAATGCACCAACCAAGACGGCTTCTCATCACCGGATCAAAGTTGTACCTATAATATATCACTGTTACCCATTGGCAGCAGTGAAGTTTTGTAAAATTTTAAATAGGAACCAAAAAACTATATCATACCACCATAGACGGCTTCTCATCACCGGATCAAAGTTGTACCTACAAAACATAAATTAATCAATAAATCAAATTGAACTATATAATATTGCAAAAGTAGAGAACAATGACGACTCTTTACTTATGAATTGGTTAATACGAGTTAGGTTTGATCTTTAATGGGTCAAACACGTATCTAATGATATTACAAACGGAACAATTTTTTTTACAGTTGATAATGACCCGAATGATACAAAAAGTCTACATAGTGACCCACACATGACAAAAAAAAACCCATGTATTAATGCCTAGGATGTACAAAAAACTACCAAAAGGGGACAGGACTGGATGTACATTGGTAATATTTTGAAGAAACAAAAAACGCTGAATTTAAGATAAAAAATAAACGCGTTCGAAGTTGCACAAAGTGTATTTGTGGTCAACAAATACAAAATCTAGCTTTTAAATTCATAAAACACTGATTGTTTACAAAAATAAAAAAAAATGTATTTCCAGCTGCCATATCCGATCGGTCCATTTCAACACACACTAAAAATACCCGTCTAGACCTGAACCCGTTTTTTCACCTGTTGCCCAATCCCGGCCCAACCAGGGGTGGACAAATCGCTTTTTTTAGAAAACCGGTCCGGTTTTTTAACCGAGCTGTTTTTTTGGGCAAAAAAAACCGGTTCGGACTGTAAACTGGTTTAAGGAGATGTGAACCTGAACTGGTAACAGCCAGTTTGGGATTAAAAACAGTAAAACAACGTATTTTTTTTGGTTTAAACCGTTTTTTACAAACGAACCAGTGTTTAACCGGTTTCAAAGATCGAGATAATAAATTGGTATCCGAACCATTGGGTCGAGTTGGCTTGAAACCAGTTTTTCAAACGGGTCAAAATGGGTTCATCTCATACCATACCTTGTTATGACGTTTACGTTCGATATTATTACCAACAAAATATTAAGCAACTTCAACCTGTCGCTGATCAAAACTTCCATTCGCATTGAAAATATGAATTCGTTCCACGCCTGAGAAAATTTTGCTATGTTCTTTCTTATCCACAAACTATCTTCCTGTAGAGCACTTTCATGTTAGTAAACAGATGCAATATCATGTGTAGACTGATAGCCGAAATGGCTAACTTGTGTTCTGGTAATGGCGGATTAAAACGGGGTCTTTTCTAGTGCATGTCAAAACGAAAAAGATCATAAACACGTGATGTACTAATTATGATTACAAAAACATTATTATATGAATAATATAAATCTTAAATAATGGTTTAAGAGGTTGTGTGCACTCAGAATAGGCTGACGCATCAAATAAATTTAAGAGTAAAGTCCACGAATGGTCCCTGTGGTTTACCAAAATTTTGGATTTGGTCCCTAGCTTTCCAAAAGTACACCGATGATCCCTGTTGTTTGCCCTTTGTAATAAATTTAGTCCCTAGCTTTTTGCAAAAGTACATGGATGGTCCCTGTGGCTAGCAATTTTTAACGCATTTAGTCCCTTACTTGGTCATGTTCGGGTTCTTATGTATGATACGATTTTCGGGGTCGGGTCGGGTTCGGGTTTGTGTAAAATTTTCGGGTTCGGGTCGGGTTGAACCCGCCAACCCACTAACACGACCCGCTTAGCACCCCAGCATATCACTATATAAAAACCTTGGTCCACAAAACAACAATAGATTTGCAAGTCTTAAGCGTTCCTTCACATGATCAGACCGGTAATAGATTTTTTTACTAATATTACAATTTAAAGTTATCAACTTACAATTCACCTGTATAATCTATTGATTTCGGACCCACATGATTTATTTGTTTTCTTAACTAAAAGGTACTTTAAATTTAACATACCAAAATATCAACAACTCTTTTATAACAGAATATTAGCAGCTCTGTCATATATCGGAAAAAAATTACAAAAAATCAAGAATCTGTTGGAATCTGCTGGGTTTTTAACCTAACTGGAACTAATTTTGTTCATTTTTGTTCAAATTTGTTCAGTTTTTAATCTGGCCTCTATGGATATTGTGAGTATAAATAGAAGAATTATTATTATTTGACATAGTATGACACCCCAAGATTGGGTACTAATGACTCAGATTGGGTACTAATGACAACTGAATAATAAATACCTTGAATCTCAGACTCTGTTGTTTTCTCCTTTATGTAGTCCTTGTTGAGACGCTTGAGGAACGGAAGAAGGACGTGAAGGGTATATATAGAATATTGAATTTTCTGATCAGTAGTAGGTGTAAAATTAATCTTCTCTTTTACCTAAAAACCATCATCAGCAAGCAAAATCAGTGCTGGAATTCTAACTTTAGTATGAACAGCAATAAGCTACACGAGCTGTAGGAAAAAGGTCACAAGGAACGCCCGGAATCGGAATCGCCTCCTCAAATCTCTGGTGCTTCCTCCATCTTTCCCGCAACTGTTACACACCGTCAATAACCACCTCCCTGCACTCGTGAGGGTTTTTGTAGGGGTGATGGAGGTTTTAGGGAATTCTTTTGTTATTAAGTATCGAGGTGGTGGAGTATATAGTCGGGGGTGGGGGTAGTATAACGGTGGTCAAAGAATAAAGGGGTTTCCGGTGGTCCTTTTTGTTGATCTCATACACGGATCTGGTGAAGCTTTACATGTTCGAGTTGTGCGACTATATTTGAATAGCCGCTGTGAAGCCGGCATATCATCGGAAATTTGAACAAATCTGGTAGAGAATTTTGAGAAGGTGGAGTGTTTTGCAATTGGGGAAGGAGGGAGTTAGGGTTAGAATGGAGATGGAGAGGGAAACTAAAATTTATTAGAGGTAAAAATCTAAAAATTTTGAAAGGTTTAAAGTAAATTGAAATTTATAATAATGAAAGGTTTAAAGTAAGTTGAAATCTATAAAAAGTAACTTAATACATATAATTGATAAAAAGTAAATTTTGGAACGTTTAAGCTAATCCATATAAATTAGTGCTAGTAAACTATTTTTTTTTCACACAAACTAACATATTTATATTTATATAAAGTAATACATATGAATTTATAAAAAATAAATTGAAATTATATATTTTTATGCATTTAATATATAAATTATATGTTATATATATAATCTACTATGAACCATTGTGATCTATTAAAACCCAATACGACCATTAAAACATGTACGATTTACTATTTTCCATGTGATCCACTAAGGCCAATATAGTCCATTAAAACATGTATCATCTACCGTTTTCGACTATGATCCATGAAAACCTAATATGGTCCATTAATACATGTATGATCCACCATTGTGTATTGTGATCCATTAGGACCCAAAATGGTTCAATAAGGCATGTATGATATACTGTTAGCCATCATGATCCATTAAGCTCAATATGGTCCATTAACACATCTATGATCTACCATTTTCCATCGTGATTCATTAAGGCCAATATGATTAATTCAAACATGTATGCTCTACTATTGTCCATTGTTATCCATTAATGCTCAATATGGTCCATTAAGACGTGTATGATCTACGATTGACCATTGTGATCCATTAAGACCCAATATGGTCCATTAAGACATGTATGCTATAATATTGTCCACTGTGATCTATTAAGGCCCAATATGATCCATTAAGAGATGTATACTCTACTATTGTCCATTGTGATCCATTTTGGCTCAATATTGTCCATTAAGACATGTACTGTCTATTATTGTCCATCGTACCTGAGGCCCAATAAGGTCCATTAAGACATGTATGATCTACAGTTGTCCATCGTACCTGAGACCCAATATGATCCATTAAGAGATGCACGGTCTACTACTATTAAGGCCCATTAAGACATATATGATCCAATATTGTCCATCTTGCTCCATTAAGGCCCAATATAGTCTATTAAGACATGTATGATCTATTATGGGCCATTGTGATCACCTAAGGCCCAATATTGTCCATTAAGACATGTTTGATGTACTATTATCCATTTTGATCCATTACGGCCCACATCAACACACATTTGATACACTATTCGCCATTGTGATCCATTAAGGCTCTATATGGTCTATTAAGACATGTTTGATCTACCGTTGTTCATTGTGTTCCATTAAGGCCCAATATGGTTTATTAAGACATGTTTGATCTACTGTTGTCGATTGTGATCCATTAAGGCCCACTATTGGCTTTTGTGACCCATTAAGGCCCAATGTCGTCTATTAATACATATATGATTAGGGATGAGCTCGGTGCCGCTACCGGTACCGAAAATACTAGTACCTAAAATCGTCAAATATGGGTACTAGTACCGGTGCCGAAAATGTTTGGTATGGTACTGTACAGTACCGGTACGATACCGGTATATGAAAGTAAATTCCGAAAAAATACGAGTACTGTACCAAACCACGAGTACCAAAAACGCCACAAAGTGGGTACCAAAAACAATTCGGTACGGAAAATTCGATACTGGTACTAATATGCATACAATAAAAATGTATATAAACGTAATTAATATAAATACATTAAGTTATTATTTAGAGGAAAACAAATATGGTTTAATATATACAATATTTAATAATAGTTTGAATTTTTAAATATGTAGAAAGATTTTTTTGATTAGTAATATTAAATAATATAATTTTTAAATGAGAAATTTATTTGAGAGGGAAGTTTTTGATGGAATATTTTGGGGGGAAGTTTAGGTTTTTAGATGTAATATTTTGGAGGGAAGTTTAAGTTTTTGGATGAAATATTTTAGGGAGGAAGTTTTAAGATGAAAAATTTTTTTTTTTTGGGAGGGGGGGAGATATTAATTTTTGAGATGAAATATTTGGGGGAAATTTTTAAAGATGTAGTAAGTTAAACATTTGGTCACACATTTTTTTTCCATGATATTTTATAACATTTCGTCACACAAAATAAAAAAGTGACGATGATGTGACAAATGTTTATGTAACACCACATGAAATTTTGTAATTTTAAGTGTGGCTATTGTCTATACTTTGGTCACAAAAAATAATATATGTGGCCATATGCATTAGATTTCAGCCACATTATTAAGCATATAACGTGGTCATAGATCGCATTTGGCCACACTTTTCTAGTGTGGTTGTTTTTACTTAACATATGGTTAAAGGTTTCGAATATATCTATTTTTAGTCAAATGAAACAAATATTGTGGTTGTAGATCACATTTAGCCACATTTTGTTAGTGTGGCTAATAAATGTCACAATTTTTTCTTAAAAATGTGGCTAAAGGTTTTATATAAATATGTTATTGGTCACATGAAAACGAACACTGTGATCGTAGATAACATTTGGCCACACGTTGCTACTATGGCTAATATATGTCACATTTTTTTTCTTAAAGTGTGGCTAAAGGTGTCAAATACATGAGTTTTTTGTCACACGAAACAAAAATATGTGGCTATAGAAAACATTCGGTCACACATTTCGAGCTATGGCTAATAAATGTCTCATTATTTTCTAAAAGTGTGGCTAATGATAATGAACTGGTATAAATGGTCACATTAATAATAAAATGTGTGGCTAAAGGTGTTTTAAAATGTTATGAATGACCTTTAGCCACACATTTTTTCAAATGTGTGGCAGGGCAGTTTTGCCAAAAGTGTGGCCGTAGACCCTTTTTCACGTAGTGCAAATGTAAGTGTGGGGATGTGATGGAGTGTGTGAAAACCGGGTGCTAAAGTGTGTTATAACAAGTGTTTTATGGTGTGAACTTGATTATATGTGTTAAATATAGTAACTACGAGCTCTAGTGGTGTTACAGGTTATTTGACATAATTAGGAGAAGTTAAATTGCTTAGAAGTGAAGAGGAACAAGCAAGGATGATTACTGAGAGAAATCATATCATTCGGGAAGTTTTCGGGCACGATATGGAGTTTAGAGACACAATATACATGATGCAACAAAAGTCAAGGGCCTTTCGGTAGTTAAATGAAAGTCAATTGTGGTTAGAATGTGAAGGAAACGATGAGAAAGAAGTTGGAGGACCAAAACTGTCAATATCTGAAAGTTGTATGTTGTGTCTATGGGAGCCAGGCAATTTGCGATTTCACCTACGGTTTACAAACCGTGGGTCACGGTTTAGGCATGCAGCATAAGAAAACAAACAGCAAGGTTAGACCTCCACCCACGGTATGAACTGTGACCCATGGTTCGGAGGTTCTGCCCACAACAGCAACTCTATACCGTGACCTACGGTCTAGACCGTAGGCTTCAGTCTGACGCGCGTGAATATTGTTTTTGATGGGTTTAAAAGGGTTTTAACCCTAATTTCAAAGGAGGCTGCACTGGGGGACGATTTTGGGAGCACAAGGATAATATCAAGCATCGATTTTCACCCTCATTCATCATTCTTTCCACAATTCCAAGATCATGAATCAAGCACTCATTCAAGCTTGTGAAGATTGTTCGTGTGTAATGAGTGGCTAATTCCTTCGTGGTTTCCTCCGTGTGGAGGATTCGTCTAGGTGAACATTGTTTTATGTTTGAGCAATTGTTAAACCTGGTAATCTAAGCATTCGATGCTTGTTATCGGTTAGTTTGAATTGATTGATTTGTAAACAGTTGTTTTTACTTAAACCTTGATTCTTAATCATTCAATTCCCGAGAGTTCTAGTAATTGGGATATATTTGCTATGGGATTAGGGTTGGTAATTGCAATTGATAATCGTGTGATAACCTCTCGTTGTTAACCAATCAGAGTAGTTAGTCCTCTTTTATCACAATCAATTAATCCTATTATACAGTTAGGTTTATGTAACTGTAACAATTAAACATAAACTGAATTCACCTTGAATCTGAAATCCGGAGGAACCATCGTTTCTCCCGTTGATCACAACCTTGTTTTAGTAAATTGCTGGTTAATCAACTCTCAAACCACCAAGATTTTCCGTTTTTGCAATTAGTATTAGTTCTTAATTCACGACACTTTCCACCAGACTCCCCTGGATTGATACCCGACTTACCCTAGCTATAGAGTTAGTTGGTTTTTGCATGTTCGTTACGACAGACATCATGGGGGCGGAATCACCGGAACTGGACCTAGTCTGCCTCGCCATTTTTTACCGGAAACTGAGAAAAGAAGGGAGGAAAAGGATGAAGATGGGATAGAGAATTTTACCTTTTCACTTTCTTGATGACGGTTAAATGGAGATTAGGATGAGAAGGTATAGGGGGTAAAAAGTGGATTCAACCTGGGTAGTTGCATCTTGTCAAATCAGGGAGTCTTGTCTCCTAATGGCCTCGATAAACGAAAAAATATTACTGTTGAGACACAGGATCCTCAACAGTAACATTTTTGGTGACAATTGCTATGGGTGGAATTCTGAAGCCCATATCCTGGCATTATATCTTGATTTTATAATAGCTGATTACGATCAGGATACCGGACCAGGATATTGATAACATCCTGATGCAGTATCCTGGCGGTTACTAACAGATTGTTTGCAGGTTATTGCCGCAGGATCACAACGTTCACAAGGACCCTTTCTCCTAAAGACTCGCTCCATTTGGTTGGGAAATAGACATTGAAGAAGGAGGAACGGGTCTCCAACGTTCAAAAGAGAATATTCCGAAGTATCCCAAGTTTATAGGAGAGTTTGTTTGTTATTTGTAACTATATAAACGATAAGCCAGATCATAGGAACACTCATTTCACTTCTAGCTCTCGAACTCGTACACATTTCTCTTGCAATCACACATTAACACTCATCACTTGCAATCATTGTAAAACTTAGTAGCGATCTGAGCATTATCCTGCACTGTATCCTGGTTACTCAAATAATAAGAAGAACAAGGCAGCCGACGATTGTCAGCTCCCGAGGTTTTATGTCGGAGATCTAGATTGATCAAGGGCTTTCCTCGTATATCATGTGTCCACTTTTTACTTTTGCAGCTCATTGTTTGATTAGTGGTATAACTCAATATCCTGAGCTATATCCTAAAACTTTTTTCATTAACAATCAACCCAACATACTTTTTGCAAACATCACTAGCACACTACCTCACAAACTAATTTAATCACTAAATTGCTTCGGTAATTTTTGACCAAAACACTGCCCATAGGAAAAATAGTAGTTCCTCTGCCCATTTTCCTTTTTTTGGCACCTAACCTCTTCTTCAGGTTATTGACGATTATCTTGTTTGAGGATTCTGCTTGCCCATTAGCTTGAGGATGTACTGGTGTAATCTTGATGCCCCAACTCTTACAAAAATCGGTAGTCCTTTTGCTGATGAATTGGGTGCCATTATCACATATTATCTCGGCCGGTATCCCGAATCTTGTCAGGATATTTCTCTTTATGAAGGATACCACTTCTTGATCCCTGACTTGGACAAAGGCTTCTGCTTCAACCCACTTGGAGAAGTAATCTGTCATTGCTAACATGAAAACCTTTCCTCCTGGAGCCTTTGGGAGTTTTCCCACTATATCCATCCCCCATTTCATAAATGGCAAAGGGGATATGATAGGATATAATGGTTCTGCCGCCTAGTGCAGAATGTTGCTATCTCTCTGACATGCATCACATTTTTTAGCATACTCCATAGCATTCTTTCTCATGGTTGGCCAGTAATATCCTGTTCTCAACACCTTTGAAAACAAAGCTCTGCCCCCAGTATGGTTGCCACAGTCTCCTTCGTGTATATCCTAAAGTACCTCTTTGGTCTCGGGATCCTCCAAGTATCTCAAGTATGGTCCTGCAAGAGATTTCTTATACAAGATGTTATTTATTAAAGTAAAACGAGATACCTTCATCCTGAAAGCTCTGGGGTTTTCATCCTTTGGGATATCTCCTTCTTGCAGATATTTCACGATCGGAGCCATCCAGGATTCGAGATACTTCTCAGGATATTCATCACCAGGATCCTGGATACTTGCTACTTGTTTATCCTGAGATTTGAAACGTTTTATTGCAGGATACAAGATGTGCACTATTGGTATCCGAGTTCCTTCCGGTATCCTGGCAGTAGATCCTAAATTTGCTAGAGCATCTGCTTCAGCATTCTCTTCCCTTGGTACCTGTTCAGGTGAAAATATTTCAAAATATCCTACTAATTTCTTTTACAATTTCAAGATATTCAGCTAACTTCTCGCCTTTTACAGCATTAGATCCATTAAAATGGTTAGTAATTAACAGTGAATCAACATACACTTCTAAACATCTAATATTCATATCCTTAGCTAGTTCTAATCCTACTATTAAAGCTTCATACTCAGCTTCATTATTTGTACCAGTAAATCCACATCTAATAGTCTGGGGTAATATGTCCCCCCTGTGGCGATTTTAGTAGAATTCCTAATCCTACACCTCTTATATTGGATGCACCATCAGTATGTAGTGTCCAAAATACTGAACTCTCGCCTAGTTGGTGTACTTCTAGGTCAGCTTCTTCTTGTATATCACTACTAAAATCAGCCACAAAGTTTGCTAAGTCCTGAGACTTTATAGCATTCCTAGGTTCATACACTAAATCATAGGCACTTAGCTTTACAGACCACTTAGCCATCCTACCAGACATTTCAGGTTTTCTAAGCACATTTTTAGTAGGATAATTAGATTTTATATGAATCCTACGTGTTTCGAAATAATTCCTAAGCTTAGTTGATGCCATAACTAGAGCGAATATTAGTTTTTCTAAATGTGAGTATCTAGTCTCAGCATCTAATAAACTTTTACTAACATAATAGACAGGATACTGCTGACCTTCAGGATCTTTTACCAAGACAGCACTTACTGCATTTTCTGATACTACGAGATATAGGGATAGAGGTTCACCATCTTCAGGCTTCATCAATAAAGGTGCACTTGAGAGATATTGCTTCAATTCTTGTAGAGCAGCTTCATGTCTTACTCCCCATTCGAATTTTTTGTTCTTTTTCAGGATATCATAAAATTCTTTACACTTTTCGGAGGATCTTGATATGAACCTGGTCAATGCTACTACCCTTCTGGTTAACCTTTGAACATCCTTCATATTAGATGGTGATTTTAGATCCAATATAGCTCTGATCTGCTCCAGGCTTGCTTCTATCCCTCTCTTGATTACCATATACCCCAAAAACTTTCCTGCCCCCACTCCGAAGTGGCATTTGGTAGGATTCAATTTCATGTTATATTGGTCCAGGATATTGAAGGCATTTTCTAGGTCTTGGAGGTGATTCTATGCTTTCTTGGACTTCACCACCATATCATTGATATATACTTCCATGGTGTCCCCCAGTTTATCCTTGAACATCATGTTGACCAGTCTTTGATATGTTGCACCTGCATTTTTTAAACCAAACGGCATAGCAGTATAACAATATATACCTGTGGGTGTCATGAATGTTCTATCCTCCTGGTTGGATGGTTCCATTTGGATTTTTTGAAATCCTGAGGATGCATCCATGAAAGTCAGCATTTCATGTCCAGCAGTTGCATCTACCATTGAATCGATATGAAGTAATGGGAATGGATCCTTTGGGCATGCTTTATTAAGGTCTGTGTAATCAACACAGACTCTCTACTTCCCATTCTTCTTCTGGACTACCACCACATTTGCCAACCACTTAGGGAACTTGACTTCCCTAATCATCTTGGACTTTAATAGCCTTTCCACCTCTTCCTGGATGATGATATTCCTCTCAGGAACGAATTTCCTTCTGTTTTGTGGAACAGGCCTGAAAGATTTATCAATCCCAAGTTTATGAGTTATAATATCCCTTGATATACCTGTCATATCCTCGTGTTTCCAGGAAAATGTAGACATCCTGCATTTCAAAAAGTTAGTAAGTTGTTTTTCAAAATCCTCAGGGATATTGACTCCTACAAGCACTGAGATATCCGGGTTATCTTCATCAAGGATAACTTTCTTGACATTCTGCTTAGAGGCTTCCATGATATCCCGTGCTTGTATCCTTAATTGTTATCATGCCCAGGACTTCGTTGAGGCCTTCATCGAAGAACAGTAACATTCCTTTGCTTCCTGCTGGTCACTTTCAACTTTGACTACTCCCCAAGGAATAGGAATCTTCACACATTGGTGATACGTAGAAGGTACAGCTTTCATATCATGAATCCAAGGCCTGCCTAATATTATGTTGTAGCAGGATAATGAATCCATAACACAGAAGCATTGTAATGAGTTTACCCCTTCAAAATAAACAGGTAGCTTTATCTCCCCAACAATATTCTTCACTTCTCCACTGAATCCTACAAGTACAGTGGACTTCAAAGTAATCTCAGTTTCCGGGATATTCATCCTCTTCAGGGTCTCCAACTGAATGATGTTGACTGAGCTACCATTATCTACCAGTATCCTGCGTACAAAATGGTTAGCAATATATAAAGTAATTACCAAGCCATCATGGTGAGGATCCTAGATGTTATCCCGATCATCGCCATCAAATGTTATCACTTTGTCATCTGTGAGCATCGTCATCCTTATAGGTTTATCTCATTTCTCTACTTTGGCTTCTTTAGCATGACTTTGAGCTACAGAATAAGAAGTCCCGCATATATAAGTTCTTCTAGAGATAAAGTTGATTATCTTGGCATCCGGTGGTGGAGATGCTGCTCTTTCAGGATTCTTGTCAGTATCCTGGATCTTATTCTTCTTCCTGCCAAGAAGTTCTTTCATATAGCCTTTACTCAGCAAGTAACTTATCTCTTTTCTTAAGGCTGTACAATCCTCTGTCATGTGCCCAAAATCTTCGTGGAAGGCCCACAACTTTGACTTATCCTTCCAGTCAGCATTTTATTGGTTTTTTCTTGGCCATCATGCTTTGTCCCCCAACCCCTGCATGGTATACATTAGTTCAGGAATATTAACTGAAAAACAGTATTCTTAAAGTTCAGAATATTCTTCTCCATCCTCGTCCTCCACACCATTCATTCTTTTGTTGTCATTTTTCACATACGGTTTGGAGCGGTATAGTTTATATGATGATTCTGACTTCCTGTTTGTTGATTCATATATTGAGGATGCATTCATCCTCTCTTGCATTTTCTTGTCATCTTCGAGCCTTATATATCTTCAGGCCCTATTTCGAGCTTCATCCAGATTCCTGTAAGGATTCATTACAAGATCTTGGTGAAATTGAGAATCCTTTTGTAATCCCAATTTGAACGCTTGTACTGCCGTGGCAACATCAAGGTTCGGGATATCCAGGGATTCTCTGCAAAATTTGTTAACATAATCCCTTAGGGATTCTTGTGGTCCTTGTGTTATCCTGTAAAGATCACTTGTCAGTTTCTCAAAGCTCATGCTACAAGAAAATTGACTCTTAAATGAATTAACTAAATGAACAAAAGATGTTATAGAATGAGGTGAAACATTTAAAAGCCATTTCAAGGTCGATCCTGTTAAAGTGGAACAAAAGACTTTGCAAAAGCATGCTTCTTTGAGGTCTAGTGGGATAGGATTTATTTCCATCCTTTCCCTATACTGGGCAACATGCTCTTCAGGATCCATCGTCCCATCATAAAGCTTCATGTTGGGAGTCTGGAATCTCTTCGGGATTTCTGCATCACAAATTGGATAAGCAAATCGGGATATCTTGTGATTGTCCTGGGATATTTCAAGTATAGGCTGCACTACCCCAGGTACACTTGATATTATATCCTTCAATTTTTGAAGTTCTCTGGACAATGCTGATCTTACACCTACATCCTGCGAAGATTCACAGTTATTAGTAGCCGGATTATTGGTGTTAATGGACAAGTTACCAGTTTGGCGATTCTGGTCATATCCTGGAGCATATCATGGATCCCTCACAGTCGATATCCTGGCCGTCGAGGGTATTTCCGGGATATTACTCCAGGAATGACTCGGAATGATATTGCCCTGATTATCTTCAGTGAATACTGCTAAACTAAAGTTCAACATCCTGGGCTGCAAAGGGATAACAGTATCCTCAGCAGGTCTCTTGGTGTAACACCTGTGTCACTTCAACCATCAAACAAATGCCAAACCAATGAAATATTGTATTTCATACTTGGGATTTGAAAAATTATGTGTATCTTTTACACATATCAACCCTTGTTCGATTTCAAGCTCTAAATCGCTTTCTGGAAGGTTATACGCGCACTGATGCGTAAATATAACCAGTTTAATGCAACGAACACTCCGGAATAGTGAAATAGGCTTAACATACCTTAAATAACCTTTACATAACTTAGATATAAGTTTTGGAAGGTTTGGTGTGGTGAAATCAAAGTTAAATCGCTTACAGGGACTAAAGTTGACAAACTGCGAAAGTATGCCAATTTGAACTGTAACAGACATTCCGGAACATGAACATAAGTTAAACATACCATTAATATCCTTCACATAGCTTAGAAATAGGCTTTGAGGGGTTCGGTATGCTAAAATAAACTTTTGTGTCATTCAGGGACTAAAAGTGTCAAAAAGTGCACAAGTTTGCATTTTCGAGCATAACTTACGTTCTGAATACATCCGGACATCCAAAAATTTATGTAAGCACTAAAATATTTTATTTTAGTGTTCGGCATAAGAAAAATCCATTCGTTACGTCATTTGGATCGTTTTTCGCGCTTATGCGCATTCCGTCGTAATTAAGCGAACATCGCGTTCGTACGGCCAAACGAACCAACCTCCGGCATATTTTTGAGCATGTTTCAAGTCCACAATGTTTAGGCAACATTTTAGGGCCTTAAAGTTGGCTTTACGGGCCTTAGAAGTGCCGGAAATGGGTTTAAACACGTGTAGGGACCAAAACTGTCAATTCTGCAAGAAGTTTGCTGATCAGACAGCTAGGCGGCCCGCCTCAGTTTCTTAACATTCTTAGGCGGCCCGCGTCAGACTCCCAGAACAGATCAGAACGAACAGTCAGCGTGTACCAGCTGTTTTAACCACAACCACACACTTGCAACTTGCATATTCAGCTGATAAACATCATTTTTAGGCACCACAACTTTCCGACACTTGTACGGTTTCGATTAAGGCACGATATTCGACAAACGATCTTAACGGTGGACCGAATACTATAAATACCCCACCCCCCATTGCTTAAAAATCACTAGAATTCTGATTTGAGGAGCTCTAAGTTGAAACCATTGTTTCATACCTGAGATTCTTGAATCGGGATTAGCATTCGGGGACCCTGGGTAAGTATTCTTTCGTTCTTTTCCTTATTTTATTGCTTTTCGAGTCCGAAAGTCAAACTTTGTTTGACTTTCAGCGTTGACCAGCTTATGGTCAATGCGAAGTTCGTTTGAACTTCGCAACGTGATTGTAATCACGATGGTTATAGTCCCTTGGGACTATGCCTACTGATTACCACGTTGTCTAGGGTCGTAGGGTAAGCGATCTGATAAATCGCTTATACCTTCGAACCCGACCCGTTTGGTCGATCATTAGGATCCGACCAAACACATTAGGTGACCATAGTAGGTAGGGAATAACCTTCCGAGGTTATACCCTATGGTCACATCGTTTGAGTAGTTGTATGATAGGTAGTTTATATGCCTTAGGTAAATTACCAGAATACCCTTTTCATGTATAATTGGTAATTAAGCATATGTAACCTAAACTTTTGTCACATAACTGATTATGTAACATGTTTAGGCATATAACACTTGTCATAGGACTAGTTAGACGGTCTGAACGCGTTTCACGCGCACGACGCGTTAAAGTAGCATAAGCTACCTAAACGGGTCGTAATGGGTCGAAAACAATTAGGTTAGGTTTCATTTAGTATGTAGGCTTTGTTAAACCATATGACACGAGTCTCTATACTCGTTTGGTTTACGAACCCTCATTCTATCTAAATCCTCCGATTTAGGTCCGGTTTATTAACATAGTTACCTAAATTAGGTGCCGTTTGATATCCGCGATCTCTAGCTTTGTTTGGTAGTTGTTCAAGACTCCTAAGCACTCTCAGGCGAGTACATTATTCCCCTCTTTTACTGTTTTCTAAACTGTTTTGGGGTGAAGCATGTGTACCTATCTGTTATTTTCATGATTCCAAAAGTATAATTGATTATACATGTTATTACTTATCATTTGACAAACTGAATGACTAATTATAGTTTAAACATTGATTTCTCAAAGAACATAAAATAAATTGTTGAATTGTACTTATTTTATGTTCACCAGACCGATTGTTAGTATGATATAGCGCTATAGGATTTGACACCCCATTCCTGTTGTCATGGAATGTCTGAAACCAATTTGTTGCTCCATCCAAATAGGGATTTCCTTTGTGGTATTCCTATAGTCTCAAAGGTGTATTTTGATGCACTAGGTCTGAATGAATTCTTAAATCACACTATCAAAGTATAGTTGAATATACTCTCATGTGTGGTATTGTACAAAACCAACATATATATATTTATCACATCTAAAACATATTTTGATATGTTATTTATGAAACCAAAACATAGTTTAATATGTTATTTATCACATCTAAAGCATATTTTGATATGTTATATATGAAACCAAAACATAGTTTAATATGTTACTTACAAATCCAAAGTATACTTTTAATATGCTACTATAAGGTTATTTGTTTAATCTTACATTTATTTATACAAATCACATTGAATACATATTACATGATTTACATTAGACATGAACATTTTACATCTTGATGGTGTGGTTTGATTAAGTGATTAAGTAACGATGCGTGTGTAATATGATACAAGCATGGTGGATACGCCGCTGGTACTTCCTATATATAAGTGTTTGTATGGTATTACATATATCGCAGCGTTATTTGAATCATTTTAGTTTGTTACATATAAACATTTTATACAAATAACATACTTTTCACAAGACATTGTTTTACAAACAACATATCTTATACAAACTCATTTTACATGGTTATTCATTTAATCATGCATTATTCTCTTATTTATACATATCATCTGAACTTATCATTGTTTTCAAATAATTTACTAAAACAAATGTTTTTGGGTTAAGAGTCATGGCTACGAGGTTTTACAAATTATAACCCGCTTGATTTGAGTTGGTTAATTAAGTTGCAATATTATACTCTTTTCAAAACAAGTTTTTTTTTTTTAAATAAAGTATTGCAACGTCTAAACTAGCCATGATTTCGACACTCCTACAAAACCAATGTATTCGCCAGCATTTCTTTGCTGACCTCGTTTTCACATATGTTTCAGGTATTATTGAATGATATCGATTGATAAGATGCATGCTCACATAGGACTGGACAAGGCCTTAGTGACTCAATAACAATGATAGACTATGTTTAATTTGTGTATTTAGATTTCCAGACGATGTAATTATTCAATGTTTAATAAAACGAAACACTTTTTGGTATCCATGGTTATGAAACATTAATTCTGTTGCAACACGCCCCGATGTTTCCGCCGCGATTTGTTGTTTTACGCGGTCGGGGTGTGACAGAAAAGATGGTATCAGAGCCAATGGTTATAGGGAATTAGGTTATTAGTAATGCTTTGACCTAGTCTATAACCTTCTTAGGACCCTAACGCGAGTTTACTTGCGTTTAGTCATAAAACAATACTGTCGCCTATCCTTGGGCGACGACCACAACAAGAACATAAATTTCAAAACCGCTTTGAAAACTAATCATTTGTTCTAGGATGATTTATTACAAGGTTTTGAACCCTCTATTGTAAGGTTTTGAACCCTCTGTTATATGGTTTTGAACCCCATTGAATTTTCAAAATCTCGTCAAGGTTTTGGGTTTTAAATAATGTGAACACGTGCAAACTGGAAGGGTGAATGCCTGTATTCTGGGTTTTCTGTCTAGGCAAGCACTTCGTATATATCTCATCAGACGCGAGACCAGTTGTGTTTACCTGGGAATTCTTGGGATGAGTGTTCACTTATAGGCGAGCATGTCTTCGCGATACATTATTTTTGACCTATTTACTTTGATTAGTCACCGTCTCATTTGTTTGCCTTAAGTAACAAACAAATGATCGCAATTTTATGCATTGTTATTCTGTTTTCATTCCCCTTGTTCCCTCCCATATCTCCTATTTTCTTCATGGTGTCTCTTCATCGCAACAAGACTCGAGTGTCCGGACCAGGTGCTACAACTGCCCAACAAATAGGCGTAGTACTCCAGAAGACCGTTGACTTAGCTATCACCATGACTCGCCTCAGGGATGAAGCTGTATAAGGGAACTGCTCCTTGGTGCAATCAATGCCATCGTTATTATTCAAATCAAATACCTTGTTTCAAATATACCCATGGTGGACGATGGAGACATTTGGTTAACATGTGCCGCTTTGCAATCCAAAGCAAAGCTGTTACAAATCCTGCTGCTGCTCAACCTTCAAACTCTACTTCATATGTCGCTTGGCATATCTGGCGCCTCAACCTCATGAAATTTCTACCTTGTGTATCGACGTAAGCACGCCTAGTGCAAGGTGTCGGAACACTCTCGTTACACAAACTCCAAAATCCATGTAGGATCTTTCTATCCTCATGATTAAATCCTTGTGGAGGGGTATCATTCATCGGAGTCCTTAATTGAATTCTTTGTATGATTCAATACGTACATCACAATTCAATAGGGACAAAGCCGAATTTCTTTTAAGATTATCCTATCTTCATAGATAGATTCTTGAAATGATTAAAGTGCCAAATGAAATCCACGAATTGGATTCCTGGTGTGCTTTAAGTATCCGCGTCCACAGATAACAAATTAATAACCAAGTTAAACAACTATGTGATTATGTGCTTATGTGTTTCCTTTTATGTTTTTGTGTAATCCAAGTTTTTGTTATCCAAATCCTCGTAGAATCTTCCATATCTTCGTATAAGGGATTCATAGTAGGATATCCAAAGTTACTATCTTAAATCCTTAATGGACTTTTACGTTGTAGTCAAGTCCCTTGGGTTTTAAAGTACTATTCTAAAATTGGACCTCTTGAATGGTCTGGTTAAACAGATTGATTTTGAAAATCTGATTTGAAATATCAGGTGATGATATAATTAAGATCCCTTAAGTGGTCTATTTAACGAGATTGTGCGACGGTCTAGTTAAGAAGATCATCTGTTGATCTAGTTAAAAAGATCGTTCGTAGATCTAGTGAAAGGACCCTTTGGTGGTCTAGTCGAGTCGTTTCATGTTTATTCAAGTGATTATTTTCCTACGCATTATGAAATGAACTGTGCGGACTGTGCAAGGAATTAAGTAATTATGGAGGCCTACATAATTATGGAATTCAGTGCACAGAAACCACAGGAAGTTTTGTCATGTGTTAAGACCAACAGTGGCAAGAGTAATGATACGGGAGAAGTCTTGGACTTTGACCAATGTCATTTATTCTCACACTACCCAATTCTGATCTCAATCACACACACAATTTCCTATGATGAGTCTTCATAAGAAACGTTCTTCTGTCCGTAGTTCAAAAACTCCATGTTTTGTTACTACAAGTACTTCACTTTGAGGGTTAACAAATTCGCTAAGAATCCTAACATGGCCCAGAGTTTTACTTAAGGGTTCAATGGATCTATTTGAAGACGAAACCGTCACAGCTGTTTGCACAAGTTTCCTCTAGAATTAAATTTCGGGACGAAATTTCCTAAAGTAGGGGAGACTGTAACACCTGTGTCACTTCAACCATCAAACAAATGCCAAACCAATGAAATATTGTATTTCATACTTGGGATTTGAAAAATTATGTGTATCTTTTACACATATCAACCCTTGTTCGATTTCAAGCTCTAAATCGCTTTCTGGAAGGTTATACGCGCACTGATGCGTAAATATAACCAGTTTAATGCAACGAACACTCCGGAATAGTTAAATAGGCTTAACATACCTTAAATAACCTTTACATAACTTAGATATAAGTTTTGGAAGGTTTGGTGTGGTGAAATCAAAGTTAAATCGCTTACAGGGACTAAAGTTGACAAACTGCGAAAGTATGCCAATTTGAACTGTAACAGACATTCCGGAACATGAACATAAGTTAAACATACCATTAATATCCTTCACATAGCTTAGAAATAGGCTTTGAGGGGTTCGGTATGCTAAAATAAACTTTTGTGTCATTCAGGGACTAAAAGTGTCAAAAAGTGCACAAGTTTGCATTTTCGAGCATAACTTACGTTCTGAATACATCCGGACATCCAAAAATTTATGTAAGCACTAAAATATTTTATTTTAGTGTTCGGCATAAGAAAAATCCATTCGTTACGTCATTTGGATCGTTTTTCGCGCTTATGCGCATTCCGTCGTAATTAAGCGAACATCGCGTTCGTACGGCCAAACGAACCAACCTCCGGCATATTTTTGAGCATGTTTCAAGTCCACAATGTTTAGGCAACATTTTAGGGCCTTAAAGTTGGCTTTACGGGCCTTAGAAGTGCCGGAAATGGGTTTAAACACGTGCAGGGACCAAAACTGTCAATTCTGCAAGAAGTTTGCTGATCAGACAGCTAGGCGGCCCGCCTCAGTTTCTTAACATTCTTAGGCGGCCCGCGTCAGACTCCCAGAACAGATCAGAACGAACAGTCAGCGTGTACCAGCTGTTTTAACCACAACCACACACTTGCAACTTGCATATTCAGCTGATAAACATCATTTTTAGGCACCACAACTTTCCGACACTTGTACGGTTTCGATTAAGGCACGATATTCGACAAACGATCTTAACGGTGGACCGAATACTATAAATACCCCACCCCCCATTGCTTAAAAATCACTAGAATTCTGATTTGAGGAGCTCTAAGTTGAAACCATTGTTTCATACCTGAGATTCTTGAATCGGGATTAGCATTCGGGGACCCTGGGTAAGTATTCTTTCGTTCTTTTCCTTATTTTATTGCTTTTCGAGTCCGAAAGTCAAACTTTGTTTGACTTTTAGCGTTGACCAGCTTATGGTCAATGCGAAGTTCGTTTGAACTTCGCAACGTGATTGTAATCACGATGGTTATAGTCCCTTGGGACTATGCCTACTGATTACCACGTTGTCTAGGGTCGTAGGGTAAGCGATCTGATAAATCGCTTATACCTTCGAACCCGACCCGTTTGGTCGATCATTAGGATCCGACCAAACACATTAGGTGACCATAGTAGGTAGGGAATAACCTTCCGAGGTTATACCCTATGGTCACATCGTTTGAGTAGTTGTATGATAGGTAGTTTATATGCCTTAGGTAAATTACCAGAATACCCTTTTCATGTATAATTGGTAATTAAGCATATGTAACCTAAACTTTTGTCACATAACTGATTATGTAACATGTTTAGGCATATAACACTTGTCATAGGACTAGTTAGACGGTCTGAACGCGTTTCACGCGCACGACGCGTTAAAGTAGCATAAGCTACCTAAACGGGTCGTAATGGGTCGAAAACAATTAGGTTAGGTTTCATTTAGTATGTAGGCTTTGTTAAACCATATGACACGAGTCTCTATACTCGTTTGGTTTACGAACCCTCATTCTATCTAAATCCTCCGATTTAGGTCCGGTTTATTAACATAGTTACCTAAATTAGGTGCCGTTTGATATCCGTGATCTCTAGCTTTGTTTGGTAGTTGTTCAAGACTCCTAAGCACTCTCAGGCGAGTACATTATTCCCCTCTTTTACTGTTTTCTAAACTGTTTTGGGGTGAAGCATGTGTACCTATCTGTTATTTTCATGATTCCAAAAGTATAATTGATTATACATGTTATTACTTATCATTTGACAAACTGAATGACTAATTATAGTTTAAACATTGATTTCTCAAAGAACATAAAATAAATTGTTGAATTGTACTTATTTTATGTTCACCAGACCGATTGTTAGTATGATATAGCGCTATAGGATTTGACACCCCATTCCTGTTGTCATGGAATGTCTGAAACCAATTTGTTGCTCCATCCAAATAGGGATTTCCTTTGTGGTATTCCTATAGTCTCAAAGGTGTATTTTGATGCACTAGGTCTGAATGAATTCTTAAATCACACTATCAAAGTATAGTTGAATATACTCTCATGTGTGGTATTGTACAAAACCAACATATATATATTTATCACATCTAAAACATATTTTGATATGTTATTTATGAAACCAAAACATAGTTTAATATGTTATTTATCACATCTAAAGCATATTTTGATATGTTATATATGAAACCAAAACATAGTTTAATATGTTACTTACAAATCCAAAGTATACTTTTAATATGCTACTATAAGGTTATTTGTTTAATCTTACATTTATTTATACAAATCACATTGAATACATATTACATGATTTACATTAGACATGAACATTTTACATCTTGATGGTGTGGTTTGATTAAGTGATTAAGTAACGATGCGTGTGTAATATGATACAAGCATGGTGGATACGCCGCTGGTACTTCCTATATATAAGTGTTTGTATGGTATTACATATATCGCAGCGTTATTTGAATCATTTTAGTTTGTTACATATAAACATTTTATACAAATAACATACTTTTCACAAGACATTGTTTTACAAACAACATATCTTATACAAACTCATTTTACATGGTTATTCATTTAATCATGCATTATTCTCTTATTTATACATATCATCTGAACTTATCATTGTTTTCAAATAATTTACTAAAACAAATGTTTTTGGGTTAAGAGTCATGGCTACGAGGTTTTACAAATTATAACCCGCTTGATTTGAGTTGGTTAATTAAGTTGCAATATTATACTCTTTTCAAAACAAGTTTTTTTTTTTTAAATAAAGTATTGCAACGTCTAAACTAGCCATGATTTCGACACTCCTACAAAACCAATGTATTCGCCAGCATTTCTTTGCTGACCTCGTTTTCACATATGTTTCAGGTATTATTGAATGATATCGATTGATAAGATGCATGCTCACATAGGACTGGACAAGGCCTTAGTGACTCAATAACAATGATAGACTATGTTTAATTTGTGTATTTAGATTTCCAGACGATGTAATTATTCAATGTTTAATAAAACGAAACACTTTTTGGTATCCATGGTTATGAAACATTAATTCTGTTGCAACACGCCCCGATGTTTCCGCCGTGATTTGTTGTTTTACGCGGTAGGGGTGTGACACTTGGAGTTGGACTTCAAGAGTTGTATTTCCTTCATTATGAGCTGGTTGGTTTCCTGTTGTTTCTTCATTTGATCCTGTATATTACCAAACAAAGATAAAATGTCATCATTAGAAGCAAGGACAGGGCCTCTCCCTGAAACTCTGTAAACATTCTGAGCAGCAGGAGTATCTCGAGATGTTTGGCTTTCATTTCTCCTCTAGGAAGCTTAAACTGGTGGAGGTGGAAGAGGCAATGAACCAGTCGCAGCAGGGGTTGAAGTAGGCATCGAAGAAGAGCTCAAGTTTGATTGAGAAGCCATTGAAAATAGGTTTGCAAAAAGTTTTGAGAATAAAAAACCAAGTAATGATTTTAGCAAAGTTTTAATTAAAAATAGCACCACTTGTCCCACGGTGGGCGCCAAATTGTTTTGGTCAAAAATTATCGAAGCAATTAAGTGATCAAATTTAGTTTGTGAGGTAGTGTGCTATTAATATTTGCAAAAATATGTTAAGTTGATTGTAAATGAAAACAGTTTCAGGATATAGCTCTAGGATATCAAGCTATATCAATAATCAAACAATGAGCGATAAAAGGAAAAGTTGACACGAGATGTACGAGGAAAGCCCTTGATCAATCTAGATCACCGGCATAAAACCTCGGAAGATGACAATCGTCAGCTGCCTTGTTCTTCTTATTGAATGAATAACTTGGATACAGTTGCAGGATAATGCACGGATCGAATCTAAGTGTTACAACGATTGTGAGTTGTGATTGTTAGAGTGTGTTTGCAGCTAGAAATGAGACCGTACGAGTATGAAAGCTCGAAAGTGAGTGAGTTTCCTATGATCCGGCACTCCTATTTATAGTTACAAGAACAAACAAAATATCCTATAATTCCGGGATACTCTTGAATATACCTTAATAACCGTTGCAGACCACTTCCTCCGGCTTCAACGTCACTTTTCCAACTAATTTTGAGCGAGTCTTCAGGGGAATTAGTCTTTGTGAACGTTAACAAACTGCAGTTATAACTTGCAAGCAAATCGTTAGTTATAATCAAGATACTGTCACAGGATGTTACCAAAATCCCGGTTTGGTATCCTTATCATAGATAGCTAAAATCAAATCAAGATATACTGTCCGGATATGGGCTCAGAATTCCACCCATAACAATGTAGACGAGGCCTGAGCCCATTTTTTTAGGATTTATGGTTTTTTTGTTTGGTGGTGTTTTGATTTGAACAATATGGTCTGTATAATCTTCTAAACAATAGTTTCTTAGGGTAAGGATCACTGATCCTTAAAACAATGGGGGGTGGAAAAGGTGGATGCGTCCTTCTTTTTCATGGAGGATGAAGCCTTTACACCTCTCGCCTTTATTTTCCTACACTCTTATGAATAATTAGTACTATCGACACCCAGCATCAACCCAAGTGGACGGGCCAGGTTTTGCTGGTAGAAACCCGGGTTGATCATTTTGGTAACCTTTTAACGGGGTTTTAATAAAAATTACAACCTTTTAACTATACTTGGTGTTGTATTTTTGTTTCTGAAATTTTGTTTTGACATGCTTGTGTTTATCATCAGCTTTATTTTATAAAAAACTTAGAGAATTTTGGGTTGCTAAAAATGTGCCAATTCTCTTTCATAACAACTTTAGCGAAAATATGATTACATATATGATTATGGATCATATATCATTAATTGAAAGGTCTTGGGTGTAATCAATGAAACAAATAAAACTAAAGGTAAAACATACCAGAGAATCCAAGTTATGATCCTATATCCTTGAGACTTACAATAGTATAAACAGACCAATGAAATTAGTTAAGGTTTAAGGATTCAGGATCCTTATTTTCGAACCTTTAGAGCTTCAAGAACCTGTAAAAAAAGAACTTGGGACTAAGCCAAATACTCTGGGGATAAACCCATTATAAATGGGGACAAGCCCAAATAGACTGGGGACAAGCCCAAATAAGCAGGGGACAAGCCCAAAAGCCTTGGGGTCTGGCCCAAACTGGGGACAAGCCTAACGTGAGTCACATGTAAGTGCCAAAACCTTGGCTAACGTGAAAACGTTAGAAGCCTTAGGATAACGGTTGTATGGTACGTCTACCATTATACTTGAGATCCTACATATGGCCAACAGCAATGAAATTGTCAGCCAGTAAGCGTGTACTGGTCCCATTGCCTCGAACCATATTTGAATAAATGTGTGCTACTGGCGAGGTGCAAAACCCAATTCGTGTGAAAGGTGAAAACCTTTAAACTTTAGAAGGTATAAGATAACTTAAACGTGGGAGAGAGGTGGCCAACCCCTTAATCCTCTGTAAAAAATGTTAAAAACTTATGCAAAAGCTTAGAACTTGATAAAATTGGATGTTAAATGTCTAACACCCTTACCTTATAACAAATAATAAGTTGAAAATGAAAGAAAGTGAAAGTAAGATGTTACTGAAGTAAGGATCATATATCCTTTGAGGATCATTGATCCTTGGTCAGAATACTAAAGTCTCTAAGGATCCTTGATCCTTCTTACATGAAGTATTTCTTCAGATAAACAACATTCCAAGCTCTTGGTATGAGATCAACATCCATAGTCAATAGGCGATATGCCCCATTTCCAGCTTATGCTTCTATCAAATAGGGGCCTTCCCACTTTGGTGCCAATTTACCATCAACTGGGTTTGCAGTGTCCTGGAATTGTTCCTCAGCACCAAATCACTAACTTAAAATCTTCTGATCCTGACATTCTTGTTGTATGCTCCAGCCATCCTTTGTTGATAACTGGCCATCCTTATTCTTTCTAAGTCTCTGAGCTCATCCACAGTATCCAGGTCTTGAGTCAGATTTTCAGCATTTGCTTGAGGATCACGGATGCTTGTTCTGGCTATAGGAACCACCATCTCTGTAAGGATCACTGCCTCAGTTCCAAAGACTAAGGAGAATCGAGTCTGGCCTGTGGCATTCTTTGGAGTTGTCCTATCTGCCCAAAGGACACATGGAAGTTCTTCAACCCACTTTCCTTTCTTAGATCCTAATTTCTTCTTTAAGTTGTTGATGATGATCTTGTTGCTTGATTCTGCTTGACCATTAGCTTGTGGGTGGACTGGTGTTGATGTTATCATCTTAATCCCCCAGCTATCACAAAATTTAGTAGTTTTATTCCCAATAAATTGGGATCCATTATCACACATAATTTCAGAAGGAATTCTAAATCTATTAATAATGTTTCTTTTAATAAAGGATATGACTTCCTTTTCCCTGACTTGAACAAAATCTTCTGCTTCTATCCATTTAGAGAAGTAGCTTGTCATAGCTAGTGTTGGGGATAGAATTTTAGTGCTTATGGATCACGTATCCTCAGTTTAGCCTGGATCAAGGATCCTTAGGAAATGGTGCAGGAAGACTAAGGATCACGGATCCTCACTAGTATTCTTAAACTAACAGTTGTTTCCATTACCCTTTGGCTTTATTTTGCAGGTGCATTTCGTAGAAGACTTATTTCAACCGAGATTCAGGAGGAATAGGCTCTCTTTTTTGGCACGTGCATGAGCTGAAGACCGTTGGTGGTGAACGTGGGTAGATGGCTGAAAATTCGGATAGTTAGTTAAGGATAATTTTAGCTTGATTAATAGGGGTATTGAGCAAAATTATAAAGCACTGGCACTCTGATTGTTGAACAACACTTCTGTTGCTCTCTTTCTCGTACACTCACACTAGCATTCATTGTAACAAGCTCAATACTTCCAAAGTTGTAACATTTTTTTATCAATATAGTTGATAGTGATAGTTTTCACTATCCGAGGTGTTTTATGCCGGAGATCATACATTGATCAAGGGCTTTTTCCTCATATAAATCCTTGTGTTCATTGTCATTTTCTTCCAATCATTATTCATACAATTATTCATATAACCAAGCATCCAAACTCACAAAAATCAGATTTGATTACATTATCCTTGTGTGATTTTTGACCAAAACAGTTTGGCGCCCACCGTGGGGCAATTGGTGCTTCATCCTTGAAAATTCTATTCATTTCATTCATTCTTGTTCATTACCTTCAACCACATGGCTTCTCAGGGAAAAACCACTACAAGCTCCATGTCGGCGATCACCTCATCACAGGGCATTCCACCATTGCCTCCTGTTCCCTCTGCATCTTAGAAGAATGCTGAGAATGCTGTGAAAAAGACAACCCCCGTTTTCACAAAAGCAACTACTGTTGTTTCTTCCTCTACACCTACTAACAGTGATCTTTACTCTTTGATTTTGTAGATGAGAGGATACATGCAACAGCAGGATGAAACTAACGGCAGGATCCTTCGTGAGATTGATGAAATCAAGAAATTGGAGAAGTCAGCGGAGGATCACCCTCCATTGATGCCTAGGTCGTTGGATTTCACAACTCCTCCAACAACCATCCAGCATTCTAAGGCATCAGGTGTCCAGCATCAAGGAGGATCATCAAGTATGTAGTATGGATCATCAGCTATAACATAGGCTCAAGGATCCTTCTCCAGTTTGGAAGGATATTTGGGGATGCTATCAGCTCAAGGATCCTACCCTCAGCATCAAGGATCCTCATCGCAGGTTCAAGGATTCATGGAATGTCCTCCAAGACCTTTAGCTCCAGTGTATCCTGGATCCAACACCTTCCAGGATCAAGGATCCTCGGGGAGCCAACAACCTAGAAGTTCTGAGATTCATATGGGAGACTTCATTCCCATGCAGACCATTGCTTCATCTGGTCCCACTCTTGAGCCAGAACTGCCACATTTTGGATACACTTCTAGGATTCCAATTCCAAACTAGTCAGGAGGTAACACTTTTAATACATCTTATAGAACTAACCATGGTCTTATCCAGGAAGCAGGAGCCAATCAGGCCATGGCTAGGGAGTTACAAAAGCTTAAGGATATGATATCCAGTGTCCCGGGAGTGGTTAAACCCATATCTGAGATCCCGGATGGAAGTCACAAGGTGTCTCGCTTTGCACCACCCATAAGTGATGCTGAGATACCAAAACGGTTCCAAACACCTAATATGAAGTTGTAGGACAGTACCACCGACCCAGAAGAACATGTGGCACAATACAGGGAAAGAATGGAGATCAACCCCATTCCAGAAAGGTTAAAGGAAGCCTGCCTTTGCAAGGGTTTCGGATCCACATTAACTGGATCAGCTTTGAAATGGCTACTAAGTCTTCCTCCTTACTCAATTACTTCATTTTCTCATTTAATTAACTGCTTCAATAATTAGTTTTCATGTAGTAGAACATTTGAAAGGTTAACTAGTGACTTATATAGGTTCACCCAAGGTCATAATGAATCATCAAGGGATTATGTAACTAAATTTAGTAGAGAATCCTTAGAAATCCCTAACTTAGACGTTGCTACTGCTGTTGAAGCTTTTAAAATGGGTTTACTAAAAGATTCTCAATTCTATGATGATCTTGTTATGACACCTTGCAGGAACCTAGATGAAGTAAGGAACAGGGCACTTAGATTCATCCGTTTAGAGGATGACAAAAGGATCTAAGAGAGGTTGTCAGGATCCTCAAAGCAAGACAAACAAGGATCCTATTTCAAGAATAATAGATCCAAGTTATATAGTAGACTTGACAACCAGAATGTGCATGTTGTGGATCAAGAGGAAGATGATGAAGATTATCCTCCTATATCTGAGGATTGCTTTGCTGCTTATAATAGTGAACTAATCCTTGCTATGCAGAATTTAGGTGACAAAGCTAGATGGCCGAGGAAGAATGACAAGCCGGCTGCTACCAAAGACAAATCAAAGTGGTGTGCTTATCATGAGGACTTTGGTCACCTCACTGATGAGTGCATATCATTAAGAAAAGAGATTGGTTATCTTCTGAGCAAAGGATACATGAAGGAGTTGCTTGGAAGGAAGAAATCAAGGATCTAGGATTCTGAAAAAGTCACTGAAAAAGCTCCTCCTCCACCAGTTGATGCTCAAATCATCCATTTCATCTCCGGAGGCTCTGACATCTGTGGCACTTCATTTTCAGCAGCTAAAAGACATGCAAAGGAGACAAAGATGGAGAATGGAGACAGACCCGTTCGAACTTCCATTCTTAACCGGGAAAAAGTCATATCCTTTGATGAGGATGACCATGTGGACATACAGGATCCTCATCACGACGGTCTAGTTATTACATTATTTATCTCTAACCATTTTGTTTGCAGGATTCTCATTGATGGGGGAAGCTCGGTGAACATAATCCAGTTGGATGTCCTCAAAAGAATGAACATCCCTGGATCTGATATTGTCCCAAGATCATCTGTCCTTGTGGGGTTCTATGGAGAGACAAAGAATACATTGGGGGACATCAAACTTCCTATTTACATAGAGGGAGTGAATTATGTTCAAAAAATTTGTGTTATTGATTGTTTATCTTACTGGAATGTTATCCTTGGCAGGCCATGGATACATGATATGAAGGCAGTCCCTTCAACATATCATCAATGTGTGAAGCCCCCTTCTCCATGGGGGGTGGTGAAGATCGAAAGTGACCAGCAAGAAGCTAAGAACTGCTACACTTCTTCAATGAAACCAGCCTTAAAGCCTAGGGAAGCATAGCAATTAAAGTATCCTCCAAGGGACGTCATGGAGACAAGAGAGCAAGATGTCAAGGATATTCTGTTGGATCCTGAGGATCCTGAATCCAAAATTTTTATATGATCCGGGATCCTTAACAATATTGAGCAGGATTTTATATCCTTCTTGAAAAGAATAAAGACTATCTTTGGTTGGAAACATAAAGACATGACAGGTATATCTAAGGATGTTATTACTCACAAACTTGGTATTGACAGGTCTTTCAAGCCGATACACCAGAAAAGGAGGAAATTTGCACCCGAAAGAAATGCCATTATCCAAGAAGAGGTAGACAAATTGCTCAAGGCAGGTATGATCAGAGAGATAAAGTATCCAAGATGGCTAGCCAATGTGGTAGTTGGTCAGAAAAAGAATGGAAAGTGGAGGGTATGTGTTGATTTTAGCGACTTAAACAAAGCATGTCCCAAGGATCCTTTCCCTTTACCCCACATTAACTCCATGGTGGATGCTACGGCGGGTCATGAATTGTTAACTTTTATGGATGCTTCATCTGGATTCCAACAAATTCAGATGGAACCATCAGACCAAGAGGACAGAGCCTTCATGACTCCCACTGGTATATATTGTTATATTGCTATGCCTTTTGGATTAAGAAATGCAGGTGCCACATACCAAAGGCTAGTGAATATGATGTTCAAAGAACAAATTGGACACACAATGGAAGTCTACATAGATGATATGGTGGTCAAGTCCAAGAGAGCTGAGGATCATCTAAAGGATTTAGAAGAAGCATTCGATATCCTTGATAGATACAACATGAAGTTGAATCCTTCCAAATGTCATTTTGGAGTTAAAGCTGGTAAATTTTTAGGATACATGGTGACAAAGAGTGGAATAGAAGCAAGTCCAGAATAAATCAAGGCCATCGTGAACATCAAGTCTCATGCCAATGCTAAGGATGTGCAAAGGTTGACAGGAAGAATCGCAGCCTTGAATAGATTAATCTCAAAGTCCTCAGAAAAAATGTAAAGAGTTCTACGACATCTTGAGGAAGAATAAAAAGTTTGAATGGACTGAAAAGCATGAGAATGCCCTCAAAGCCCTCAAGGATTACCTATCCTCAGCACCAGCTCTAATGAAACTAGAAAATGGGGAAACATTATCCTTATATCTGGCTGTTTCTACTAAGGCAGTAAGTGCGGTCCTAGTTAAGGATCACGAAGGTTCTCAACATCCAGTATACTATGTAAGTAAAAGTCTACTTTATGCTGAGTCCAGGTATTCTCATTTAGAAAAACTTATTCTTGCTTTAATCATGGCATCTACTAAACTCAGACATTATTTTGAAACTCATCCTATTGTTGTTAAAACTAACTTTCCTATCAAGAATGTTCTCAGGAAACCTGAAATGTCAGGAAGGATGGCAAAATGGGCAGTCAACCTTAGTGCGTATGACATTAAGTATGAACCTAGGACTGCCATCAAGTCCCAAGCCTTAGCTGACTTTGTGGCTGATTTCAGTAGTGATCTACAAAGGGAAGCTGAATTAGAAGTTCAACAACTTGAGGAGACCAAGGATCCTTGGACACTCTTTACAGATGGAGCTTCAAATATCAAGGGAACTGGGCTAGGCATACTACTAAAATCGCCACAAGGGGACATTATACCCCAATCAATTGCTTGTGAATTCCAAACCACCAATAATGAGGCTGAATATGAGGCCTTGATAGCAGGTTTGCAATTAGCCAAGCATATGAGGATCAGATATCTTGAGGTACATGTCAATTCTTTGTTAATTACTAACCACTATAATGGTTCTTATGTTGTCAAAGGTGAAAGGCTAATCAAGTATTTAGAAACAGTCAAGAAATTAGCACAGGTACCTAGAGAAGAGAATGCAGAAGCTGATGCCCTAGCTAATCTTGGATCCTCATTGAAGATTCCAGAGGATGTGTGTAACACCCCGTGTTTCGAAAGTCAAAGTCAAAGTCAAGATTGAAGTCAAAGGAAGGAAAGATTGCTAATTGCGATCAGTCACTCCTTACTCAACTACTATTTTAACTTCTTTGACTTGTAATCAAATCCTTTGTTTTATTTACTTTAGTTGTATTATGTGGAGTATCTGTGAATAATCGAGGTTTAATCGATATTTATCGCATGTTTTACCGCTTATTCGCTTATCGCGTCGCATTCGCAACTCGAACTATGCATTCTGAATATTGTTTTACGTGTGTGTGCTACTTATGTGTTGCTTGTGCATGTTTATTTATGTTTATGTCTGTGGTGATTAATCGAAACGCAATCGCAACTCTATCGCAACGCAACTAAAATTGGAAACGTTAGACACAAGTTATTTATGATGATTGTATGTTAGATATAGCATTTGTGTGGTTATTATCAATCAATCATGTCACACCCCAACCACGTAAAACAATAAATCGTGGCGGAAACATCGGGGAGTGTCGTAACAGAATCATTGTTTCACAACCATGGATTAAATAATTTCTTTTTATTGAATTATTGAACTCATTGTTTTATTACAAATCAGATAAATACAAATATTATCTTTCTAGTTTTAAAGTTACTAAGGCACGAGTCCATCCTATGTATAGCATGCATCAACAATCATCACATAACAGCACCTGAAACATGTGTAAAAATAGGTACGTCAGCATAAAAATGTCTGTGAGATACATAGGTTTTATTATAATAGGATTCATGACTTATAAGTTTTTATAAATATATATTTAATCAAAAATATTCATGAACCTTAAAAATATTTTCTTTTATAAATCATACTAAAATTTATAAATAACTAAGTAAAATGAGTTTATATAAAATATGTTGTTTGTAAAACAACATTTTGATAAAAAGGTTTGTAATATATATAAAAATATACTTTGGTTTTAAGAAAAGTCGAATAAGTAATATATTAAAATATATTTCAGTTCCAAAATCGTTAAACAAATAGTATATCAAATATACTTTAGTCGTTAAAATAATAATTTCCATTAGTATATCAAAAGTATACTTTGGTTTTATTAATAACATATTAAACTATGCTTTGGTTTTATAAATAACATATTAAAGTATGTTTTGGTCTTATATGTGACAACTGTGTTCTGTAAGCATCGTATAATGTAAAACAATGTGGATTATCAATAAAACAATGTGCTTTGGTGTTATTATATGTGTTATTGTGTTTGATGACTTTACAATTTGATTCGATTCCGATTTCAAGCTTTAAGTCACTTTCTAGAAGGTCATACGCAAACTGGTGCATAAACGCAATCAGTTTAACGTGACGTACACTCCAGAACTGTGACGTAAGCCAAACATACCCTAAATATCCTTTACATAACTTATAAATAAGTTTCGAAGGATTCGGTATAGCAAAAACATGTTTATTTGAACTAAAGGACTATTTACGACAAAACTGCGAAACTAACGTTGGTGACCGCCCGGATAATATCTGAATCCTGAAAATATTCTGTTATGATTAAAATCTTATTTCTAATCAGGTCCTTGTTGAAAAATAAATTAAAACGACTAAAAACGTTATTTTTCAAGTTTAAGCGCGTACCGTGTGTTTCTGCGCGACACAGTGCTTCTACAGCAAAACGCAGACAGCGCAGCCAAATCTCGACAACTGAAATTTATTTCAGTAATATTTTGGCAGGTTTATTTTTGTAGAATAATTTAGAACGCCATAATCAGGGGTTTAAACGCTAGATAAAATACCCGGTATCCAGTTAAACACCCGTTTTTAGCCTACATATAACACATTATATAAAATTTTGCATATGTGTGAGAATGAGGAGGGAGGTGGCGGCCTCACATCAACCATGATGCCACTTCTCACTCAACTTGACACTTGTAAATGCATGTTGCCCTTTATATCTTCCATAATCCCTTATAATCATCTCCATATCTCATTCATATCTTCCCATATCAATTCACTAGATCAAGCAAGCTCTTACAACACTCAATCTCTTCCTCTCTCTCTTCCCTCTAAACCATCCACCCTCTCTCTCACCTCCATCTTCATCTTTTCAATTTTGTTCATCACCTTCAAGTCCTACTCCAAGCATGTTTCAAGTGGTGTGAAGATCTAAGGTGATTCCAAGGTGTTGTCAAGTGATTCAAGCTTCCCATCATCTTCACACTAGAATTTCTACCCTAGCTTTGTGCTAGTAGTAAGTCTTACACCTTGCTTCATTTTGTTCTTAGTCAAGATATGTAGTATGATGAAATTTACAAGAACACTAAAAAGTTTAAACAAGAAATATGAACAAGAAACATGCTGATTTACATTTTCAGCCGACTTCAACAGGCTGTAACTGGAACATTATAAATCGAAAAACTGATTTTCTGAAGCCTAAAATATGTATTTTTGAACAACCGATCAAATGGCATGGAATCGTAATTTTTCGAGGTCGTTTACTATTTTTAAAGGACTGTTTTTGGACAGCAGCTCAAGCTGTGTTTTTACTGCAGAAAAAGTGTGTTGTATTCAGAGTCATAACTTGAAACCTGAGTAGAATCAGCTCATGGGATTTTTACTGTAGGTGGTCATTGTTGTCGCCGTGATCCTCCAACTGGAATTTCGTCAATTGGACTTACGATTAATTTTTAGTGAATTATTCCGTAGACTGCAATCAGAAAGTAACAAATCTGATTGCAGTCGGGTAAATAAATTTCTATAAAATATTGGTGATGAACTGGACCCTGATATTTTTACATGATAAAATTTGGATCGTGTGAAACATTCTGTAAAAATTTGGGAATTTTTGGAGAAGGTTAACTATTTTATAAAAATCCTTGAAAACAGTCCAGTTTTGATTAATAAAGCTGAAACAACATAAGTAATGCTTTGCATGTCTAAATGTCGGGTTGCTTATTTGAGAACGATCTACGGAATATATGTAAAAGAAAATGATATGCTATTAAGCATGAACATCTCCATTTACAAAGGAGACCATGGCGAAATTTTCCGAAAATCCAACACTTAGTAAATATTTTTCTAGACAAGAGTTTACTAGAACATGGAACGAACAAATATCCCAACATGACATATGATTAAGTTAAAACATTAGCTATTTTGACAAATAATCATCACACAGAACAATATAAGAAACGTGACTCAAAATACTAAACTCTAAGCCAAGGCACGGCCCGCTCGTCTAATAGACATTAGTACGTTGTAGGTTGTCGTGTAGCGGACAGAGTTTGAGATTCGATTCAAGACGCACTACTGTGAGTACATAGACCCCTCTTTTACTGTTTTTCAACATTTTGGGGTGAAACACATGTGCCTACTTATTACTTTCATGTTTTCCTGTTTTCACATCACATACTTGCTATGTTCATTAGTACAATTATAGTACATGATTTACATTACATTGTTTTGCTATGTATGATTACTTGGCATACTTAGTACATTGATTTACATGACTTTTCTGCTTTGTATGTTAACTTAGCATACTTAGTACATTGTTTTCATATAACATGTTTACACTTGGTATAACATTTGGTTTGAACAAACGGGACTTATATACGTTTATTAACATTAGCTACGCCGCTCGGTAGTAAGTAATGGTACCATAGGACTTGACAAATCCCGTTCCAAAAATCCTAGGTTTGTTTGGATGGATGGAATGACCGAATCCGAAAACATTTCTTTTGATAACCTTGACTTAGGGTTATCCATCTGTCTCAAGGCTTGAATGTATGCGTTAACTTACCACATAAGTGTTTGTATGATTAAAACATGCATTTACTTCACAAAACATAACTTTTTGATATATTCAAAATACCTTGTTTTGTACATTTTTACATTGGTTTATGTGACTACACTTTACTTACCGTACATAACATTTGTTACACATTACTTGACTACATTTGGACTTTTTAACATTTGACATGGTTTATACAAGGACTTTTTGACAATTGGTTTAAACATGGACTTTATACATTGGTGGTTTGTTTAAGTGACTTAAGTAACGAGATGTGTGTAGTATGATACAAACATGGTGGATACGCCGCTGGTACTTCCTATATATAAGTGCTTGTATTGTACTACATGTCATAGCGTTATTTAGATCATTCAATTTGGACTTATACTTTTTACACAAACAATATATTTTTCACAAGACTTTGGTTAACAAAACAATTTACAAGGTTCATGACTAACTTTTATTAGACATTTCTTTAAACTCAAGTCATGAATCCTATTTTCATAAAACCTCTGTATCTCACAGGCATTTTTATGCTGACGTACCTATTTTCACATGTGTTTTCAGGAGCTGTTGCTTAGGATGTTCGTGACATACTAGGGCGGACCTGTGCCTTAGAGACTAAAAATAAAGATGGAACTAGTTTAATTATGTGATGAACTCTTCGTTTCAGTTATTTTAAGACAATGTAACTCTTGGTTTATTGAATAAAACATAACTTTTAATTACCATGGTTGTGGAACAATAATTCTGTTACAACACTCCCCGACGTTTCCGCCATGATTTGATGTTTTACGTGGTCGGGGTGTGACATTATAAATAACATATTAAGCTATGTTTTGGTTTTATAAAATAACATATTAAACTATGTTTTGGTTTTATAAATAACATATTAAGCTATGTTTTGGTTTTGTAAAATAACATATTAAACTATGTTTTGGTTTTATAAAATAACATATTAAACTATGTTTTAGTAATTAGCAAAATATATGTTGGTTTTGTACAATATCACACATGAGAGCATATCAAACTATACTTTTGGGAGTATAACTAAATATAGAATAAAAATTTGATTTAAGAATTCATTCAGACCTGAGTGCATCAAAATACACCTTTGAGACTATAGAAATACCACAAAGGCAATCCCTATTTGGATAAAATATCGGTTTCTGACATTCCATGACAACAGGAATGTGGTGTCAAATCCTATAGCGCTATATCATACTACCAACTGGTCAGGTGAACATAAAATAAGTACTATCCAACAATTAATTTTATAATCTTTGAAAAATTAGGGTTTAAACCATAAATAATCATTCAGTTTATCAAAAGATAAGTACTAATATGTATAATCAACTATAGTTTTGAAATCATGAACATAATAAATAGGTACACATGTTTCACCCCAAAACATTGAAAACAGTAAAAGAGGGGACTATGTACTCACTTGAGAGTGCTTAGAAGTCTTGAACAACTACCAAGCCAGCTAGAGGGATCACAGAATCAAACGGCACCTAATATAGGTAACAAAGTAAATAAACCGGACCTAAATCGGAAGATTGGATAGAATGAGGTTTCGTAAACCAAATGAGTGTGGGAACTCATATGATATGGTTTAACAAATCCTACATACTAAAACGAAACCTAACCTAAGTGCTTACGACCCATTTCGACCTGTTTAGGTAGCTTACGCTACTTTAACGCATCGTTCGCGTAAAACGCGTTCGGAACGCCTAACTAGTCCTATGACAAGTATTATATGCCTAAACATGTTTAATTATGTTGGATAATCAGTTAAATGACAAAAGTTTGGGTTACATATGCTTAAATATCAATTATGCATAAAAAGGGCATTTTGGTCATTTTCCTAAGGCATATAAACTACCTATCATACAACTAACTAAACGAAGTGACCATAAGGTATAACCTCGGAAGGTTTTTCCCTATGTAACTATGGTCACTTAATGTGCTTGGTCGGATCCTAATGATCGACCAAACGGGTCGGGTTCGAAAGTCTAAGCGGTTGTTTAGACCGCTTATCTTACGACCCTATATAAGCACTAATCTAAAAGTGACGAGTTAAACATGTTAAAACATGTTTAACAAAGTTTAAAAACAATTTTGATATCAAGACAAAGGGTCTTGATACCCAAGAATAGTTTGGTTGCAAAATACGCAAGAATACGCATTTTGACCAAAACTATGACTCGTCACTACGACTAAATAACGTGGTAATCAGTAGGTATAGTCACAAGAGACTATAACCATCGTGATTACGCTCACGTTACGAAGTTTAAACGAACTTCGTGTTGACCATAGACTGGTCAAAGCAGAAATTCAAACATTGTTTGACTTTTACGCTTACAAACGCATAAAAGAACGAAAGAATACTTACAACGGGTCCAAGAAATGGAGGATATGATCTATAAATTCTCAGGTATGAAGCATTTGAGCTTCAACTTAGAGAAAATTAGATCATGTGTGAGGAAAGAATGAAAATGAGGTGGGTATATATAGGATTTGGTCCACCGTTAAGATCGTTTATCGAGAACCGTGCTTTAATCATGGCCTTACACTTGGGCCCAAGGTTTTAGAATACCATGGGAACATGTAAAACCATCAAATACCAGCCCATATGGTGCAAAACCATGGGTTAAAACCATCAAAATCTCAAAAATGGACAAAGTTCAATGTATCTGCCAGAAATTTCAAAAATGGTCCCTGCACTTGTAAAACTTGATTTTTTTGCACTTTTAAGCCCCGTTAACCCAATTTCAAGGCTCTAAAATAAAGTTAAAGTATAGGGAACTTAAAATATGCTCAAGAACATCTCAGATGTCGGTTCGTTTGGTCGTACGGTTGCGTTGTTCGGTTAATTACGACGGAAATCGTAACGAACGCAAAAACGATACAAATTACGCGACGAATGAAATTTTATCATGTCAATCACTAAAATAAAATATTTTAATGATTACATAAATTTTTGGATGTCCGGGTATATTCAGAACGTAAGATATGCGCGAAAATGCAAACTTATGCACTTTTGACGTTTTTAGTCTCTATATTGATCAAATAAGTTTATTTTAGCATACCGAACCCCTCAAAGCCTATTTCTAAGCTATGTAAAGGATATTTAGGGTATGTTTAACTTATGATCATGTTCCGGAATGTTCGTTACAGTACGAATCGGCATACTTTCGTAGTTTGTCAAAATTAGTCCCTGTAAGCGAATAAACTTGATTTCGACACACCAAACCATCCAAAATTTATTTCTAAGTTATGTAAAGGTTATTTAAGGTATGTTAAGCCTATGTCACTATTCCAGAGTGTTTTTTGCATTAAACTGATTATATTTACGCATCAGATCGCGTATAATCTTCCAGAAGCGATTTAAAGCTTGAAATCGAACAAGAATTGATATGTGCAAACGATACACATATTTATACAAATTACAAGTATGAAATACAATATTTCATTGGTTTGGTATTCGTATGATGGTTGACGTGACACGGGTGTCACAGTCTCCCCTACTTTAGGAAATTTCATCCCGAAATTTAATTTTAGAGGAAACTTGTGAAGACAACTGTGATGGTTTCGCTTTCGAATGAATCCCTCGAACCCTAAGTAAAACTCTGGGCCATGTTTGGATTCTTAGCGAAATTGTTAACCGTCAAAGTGAAGTCCTTGTAGTAACAAAACATGGAGTTTTGAACTACGGACAGAAGAACGTTTCTCATGAAGACTTATCATAGGAAACTTGTGTGTGCTCGAAATCAGAGTCGGAGAGTGTAAAATAAAATGACATTGGTCAAGGTCCAGGACTTCTAGTAACTTAAATAACGCTACGTTCGCAATGTAATAAGGAACACTTATATATAGGAAGTACCAGCGGCGTATCCACCATGCCCTTTTTTACATTTTTCCCGTTTCGTTATTCTCATCACTATAGGTCTTAACACATGACAAAATTTGTTGTGGTTTCTGTGCGTTGAATTCCATAATTATGTATGCATTCATAAATACATAATTCCTTGCACAGTCCGCACAGTTCATTTCATAATGCGCAGGGGAAAATCAATCGAATAAACATGAAGTGAATTGACAAGACCACCAAAGGATCTTTTTAACTAGATCAACGAACGATCTTTTTAACTAGATGAACACATGATCTTCTTAACTAGATCGTCGTACGATCTCCTTAAATAGAACACTTAAGGGATCTTTTTAATTATATCATCACATGAAATTCCTATCCATATTTTTAAATCAATCTGTTTAACTAGACCACTCAAGGGATCCAATTATAGAATAGTACTTCATAACCCAAGGGACTTTAACTACAACGTAGAAGTCCATTAAGGAATTAAGATAGTACCTTTGGATATCCTACTATGAATCCCTTATACTAAGATATGGAAGATTCTACGAGGATTTGGATTTTGAAAATTCGGATTACGCAAAAACATAAATAAAACTCAAAACATATAAGAAAACATATAAGCTCAAAATCACATAATTTGTTTAACTTGATCTTTAATTTGTTATCTTTGGACACGGGTATTTTAAAGCACACCAGGAATCCAATCCGTGGATTTCATTTGGCACTTTAAACATCTTCAAGAATCTAACTATGGAGATAGAAAGATCTTAATAGGAATTCGGATTTGTCCTTATTGAATTGTAATATGCGTATTAAGGCATACGAATAATTCAATTAAGGGCTCCGATTTGAGCGATATTTATCCACAAGGATCTAATTATGAGGATAGAAAGATCCTATTTTGGATTTTGGAATTTGTGTAACGAGAGGTGTTTTGAAACCTTGCACTAAACGTGCTTAAGTCGATACACATGGTAGAGAGTTCATGAGGTTGAGGTACTAGATATGCCAAGGCGACATATGAAGCAGAATTTGGAGTTTGAGCAGCGGCAGGATTTGGAACAGCTTTGTTTTGGATAGCAAAGCGACACGTGTTAACCAAATGTCTCCTTTGTCTACCGTGGGTATATTTGAAACAGGGTATTTGATTCGGATGATGACGGTGGCATCGATTGCATCAAAGAGCAGTTCCCTTGTACAACTTCATCCCTGAGGCGAGTCACGGTGATAGCTAAATCAACGGTCCTCTGGAGTACGACGCCTATTTGTTGGGCAATAGAAGCACCTGGTTCTGACATTGTTGTTGCGATGAAGAGGCATCATGAAGATAATGAAAGATATGGGAGGAAAGAAGTAAAATGAAAACAGAATGACAATGCATAAAAATTGCGATCGTTTGTTTGTTACCTAAGGCAAACAAATGAGATGGTGATTAATCAAAGTAAGTGGGTCATATTAATGTATCGCGAAGACATACTTTAGCCTATAAGTGGACACTCACCCCAAGAGTTCCCAGGTAAGAGTGACTGGTTCGATTATGTGGATTTGTACGAACACTCTAGCCTTAGACAGAAAGCTCAGAGTACAGGCATCCACCCTTCTAGATTGCACGTGTTCACATTATAAGACCCAAACTTTGACGAGATTTTGAAAACTTAGAGGGTTCAAAACCTTATAATAAATCATCCTAGAACAGAAGGTTGGTTTTCAAAGCGGATTCGAAATTTGTGTTCTTATTGTGGTTGTCACCTAAGGATAAGTGACGGTATTGTTTTAAAACTAAACACAAGATAACTTGTGTTAGGGTCTGTTGGTGCATACGTCTGTCGACTTCGTCTTGTATCGAGTATTGTATTAGATTGGCTAGATCAGGGCACGTTTTACAAGAAAAGTGTATTTGTGGGCATTTCGCACGAAATGAGATATAAGTCATTTCGCACGAAATGACATAGTCTTTTCGTACGAAATGAACAAATCATTTCATTTGTGTTGTTTCTTGCGAAATCACTATTTCGTATGAACCATTTCGTACGAAACCAGCTTGCCTATAAATACCTGATGTGCCTTGTCATTTGTAACGATCTGATTCCGGCAACGAAGTGCTGCCGAAGTGTCTCCAGGCTGTAAAACATTGTGTTTTCAATATAAGAGACAATTAAAGTGATTTCTTGTGTAATCCAGCTGAAATAACTCCGATATGTTTGTTTCCGCCTCTCATATTGGACGAGTTCTCTTCTGATCGACTCATTTGGGTCAGAAAGAAGGTGTAGAAATCAGATTTTGCAGCTGAAATGGTAAGAACTCTTCCTCCTGAGCTCTGATACCACTTGTAGGATCGTTTTCTGACCCAAATGAGTCGATCAGAAGAGAACTCGTCCAATATGAGAGGCGGAAACAAACATATCAGAGTTATTTCAGCTGGATTACACAAGAAATTACTTTAATTGTCTCTTATATTGAAAAGACAATGTTTTACAGCCCGGAGACACTTCGGCAGCACTTCGTTGCCGGAATCAGATCGTTACAAATGACAAGGCACATCAGGTATTTATAGGCAAGCTGGTTTCGTACGAAATGGTTCATACGAAAAAGTGATTTCGCACGAAATGACATAGTCATTTCGTACGAAATGAACAAATCATTTCGTTTGTGTTGTTTCGTGCGAAATCACTATTTCGTATGAACCATTTCGTACGAAACCAGCTTGCCTATAAATACCTGATGTGCCTTGTCATTTGTAACGATCTGATTCCGGCAACGAAGTGCTGCCGAAGTGTCTCCAGGCTGTAAAACATTGTGTTTTCAATATAAGAGACAATTAAAGTGATTTCTTGTGTAATCCAGCTGAAATAACTCCGATATGTTTGTTTCCGCCTCTCATATTGGACGAGTTCTCTTCTGATCGACTCATTTGGGTCAGAAAACAATCCTACAAGTGGTATCAGAGCTCAGGAGGAAGAGTTCTTACCATTTCAGCTGCAAAATCTGATTTCTACACCTTCTTTTCAAAATTAAACTTGATTTCATGGTCAAAATGACTTGAATTTCTCACATTATATGCGAAACTGTGTTTTAATAAAGCCTTGAAAGAATCAGACTTAAAATCGGACTAAAACCTGATCAATTTGACAAAAACATGGCCGAGATGATGACATCAGCAGCATTTCGCACGAATTGAGGATTTCATTTCGCACGAAATCACTCAGATTCATCTATTTCGTACGAAATCATATATTCATTTCGTACGAAACAGCTTTCTCTTTTCGTTTGAAAGTTCTGGTATTTCGTACGAAATCAGTTATTTCGCACGAAACTACTTTATTTCGCATCAAGTTGGTATTTCGTTTGAAATTTGACATTCAGATAGTCATTCCGTACGAAATAGCACTTTATTTCGTACCAAATCGTCATTTCGCACCAAACTTCATTTCGTGTAAACTCATTTCGTTTGAAGTTGTTGCAGGTTATTTCGTTTGAACAAGGTCACTTCGCATCAAAGGTCATTCCGTGTGAAGAAGTTATTTCGTTTGAAATCTAAGAACTTGTGAAACTTGTTGCCGAAAAAATGGAAGAGGAATTTTATAATGCCTTTGCTACTCCGATTACTATTGCTCAGAGCACTATGTTAGAATACGAAACGGGGACCATGCAAAAACCGCCAAAGCTCATGAATATTGAAGACTATAAAGGATGGGAGGAGCGTTTTGAAAATTGGGTTCAAGCAAATTATTTGGATGCTTGGGAATGTGTTGAAACGAAATATATTAGACCGTTAAATGATGATGAAGAGGAGATTACTATTAAAGACCTAAGTGTTGATGAGAAAAAGAAATACAAAAATGAAAAGATGATGATCAGTTTACTGCAACAAGCTGTTAAAGAAGATATATTGGTTTTATTGCAACACAATGGAAGTGCATATTCAATTTGGAAAGCATTAAAATCTAAGTTTGTTGGAAGTCAACAGATTATTAAGAACAAAAAATCGCTTTTGAAAAAGGAGTTTGATTTATTTCGTGGTTTAAAAAATGAAAACATCAAGCAGATTATCGAAAAATATTGCAATTTAGTAATGAACATGAAGAGATTGAGCATCACAAAAGAAAATGAAGAATTGATTGAAAAGTTGGCTGATGCGTTGCCACATGTGGTTTGGGGCACGTACCTTATGATGTTAAGGAATAAGAAAGGGTTTAACACTCTAACATTGAGTAAATTTATTGAAAAACTTGAAGCTCAAGAAATGGAACAACAGAAGATCTCAAGAATGAAAGATTTTGATGGTGAACAAGATATTGGTCTTTATTACAAAGGAGGTATCAGTGATAAAACCAACATGTCACCAAAGATTGAAACTGCATTCAATGCTAAAAATTCATCTAGAGAGTCGTCTCAAGGATCTAATGGCAAAATTGGATTTTCTTCATATCCATCGTTTGATCCAAATTTTTCAAAGACAAAGAGTGGCAAAGTTTTACAATGCAACATTGCACTGAACCTTGAGAATGATCAGAATTACTCAGAAGAAGTTGCAAAAAGTCACATGTCTTTATTGGTAACTGTATTAGAATCATATGGAAGCTTAGTTGCAGGAAGAATCGGGAATCCAATGTTGACAAAAGAGGATTACGATCAGATTGATGCTGAGGAGATGGAGTTAATGGATATAAAGTGGTGTCTGGCGAGTGTGTTGAGACGAGCTGAGAAATTCAAACAGATCACAGGAAGAGATGATTTCCGTGATGCTAATGTTTCTACTTTGGGTTTTGATAAATCTAAAGTTACTTGTTTTCGTTGCATGGAAAAAGGGCATTTCAAGCGAGAATGTACAAACCGCGAAGCAAGTGGAGCTCAAAATCCTTTCAACAATAATGATTATCATCGAAAGGCAATCTATCATCAAGTGGCTCAACAATCAAGTCAACAACAACCACAAACTGCTCATGCTAGGAAGGAGATTGAAGAATCAAAGAAAGCTTATATGGTGAATCAAGATAATGGAAGTTCGACTAAAGGATTCAGTTTGGATAAATATATTTCAGCAGAAAGTGAAGCATATTTGATGAACAAAATGATAAATCAAGATGATGAAAGGCTTCCAGAAGGTTTTAGTTGGGACAATTACTGTCCGGATAAAGAATTCTTGGCAAAAGCTTTTGTTTCTCGAGTTGAAGAAGATAGTGATAATGATGATTATTATGCAAACAGAATGAAAGAGCACTTAAAAATGCTAGAAGAGAGTGATAGTGATGATGGAAAAGTTCGAGCTAAAAAGAAGAAAGTTAAAAAACAGGTTAGCAGTGATGACAGTGATAATGAAGAAGTTCGTGTGATAAAGAAAAAGATAAAAGAAATTCCAGTTTTCAAGGTGGGAGCAGAAGCTAATGCACAAAAGATTTCTGTGAAATGTGAAAACTGTGTAGCAGTGAAAAAGAAAAACAGTACTTTGATTCATAACATAAACAGATTGAAAGAATCCTACGATGTTTTGAATAGAGCTATGAATCAATACAATCAATCAAGTAGTGAACAAGCTACAACAATGAAGACACTACAAGGAGCTTTCATGACAAAGCAGAAAATTGTTAACAATTACATTAAGAAGTGTGCTGTACTGGAACAGAAACTGGAAACCCATAGGATTGAAACAGAAAGAGTAAACAGGTTGTTAAAAAGTTACTCATGGACTTCTTATGTTATTGACAGGATTTATCCAACCGTTGAAGGCATGAAGGCATTTGATGAAGAGGAAGTATCTAAAGACAAGAGTTCTGAAAAGAAGAAGGATACTGAAGTGAAGAATTCTGGTAAGAAACATAGTGCCAGTTACAACAAGTGTCCACCCCCGCTTGAAAATGGATTTTCATCACGAAATCCAAATTCAGAAAGAGTCAATAAGGCAACCAACTTACAGTGGGAATCTGAAACTACAGATAATTTTCCAGACAACATTGATGTCACTTTTACTTCGTCTGATACTGATCATGAGTCCGAGTTAATAAAGAAAGTGGTCGATCAGGTGTTGGATAAAGATGAAACCGAAGAGTCAAAGTTGGAGTTAAACTCAGAGTCAAAGTCTGAAACGTCAAGTCCAACAATAAAAAAGGGCAAACGGGTTTATAATAAAGAATTTATGCTATCAAAATCTAATTTGAATGACGAAACATTCAAGGTGGCTTATACTTTGAATGATTCTGACAAATTATATTCTGGTGAAGAATTTCCAATAAGAAGTGTTAAATCAGAGATGATAAAAAAGGTTTTCAAATTAACAGAAATTAATATTTCTGAAATAAAAGATGGAAATTTTTCTGTAAAATCTAAATCTTACACCTCAAGAGTTCAACAAAGGTTAAACAAGAAAAAGGGTTACAGTTCTGGTTCAGGTTATCGAAAGAAACCAATCCATAACGGTAATTACAAAAGGAAGGGTTTAGGTTTTATTCCACCGAAAAATCATACAAATGATAAAACTTATAAACCAAAAATTGTTTTTGTTTCAGGAACATCATCCGAAGAAGAAAAGGAGCAGTTGTTCAGGAATCAATCAAACAAAGAATTCCTTGCGAAAAAGCAAGAGGAAATGAAGAAAAATGTTGCTCAACAGAAAAAAAGAGACAAGAACTTGTTTTCAATGCAAAACAGTTGGTCATATTGCCAGAAATTGTCCTAAGGCAATACAAACAAAACAGGGGGTCTCTGAAAAACTGAAAGGAAAGATTGTTGAGAATGAACCACCAACCAAACAATTTAAAGTTTTCAAAGTTTGAGGTTGGTGAGTGTTTAAAAAGTTTTTACAGAAGAAGAGTGAAGCTTGACAACCACAAGTGGGTTGTTAAGAAATATGATGATAGTTCTAGCAATGATTCTGATTCATCAAAATCAGAGGAGCTATTTTATGGCGATGAATCTGACTCGTCAAAGTCAGAGGAGCCACAAGTTGTGATAAAAAGTGAAAATTCGGTTCCACCAATGGATGATGAAAATTTTCCACCATTGCGGGCTGAAAATTTTAGACAAAAAGTTGGAAAAGTTGAGATTTCAAATCAATTTTTTTCTGAAAAGAAAGATTTTGATGTTGAAAAGGCCTTTAGCCCCAAAGTTCAAAATATTTTTGGAAAAATGGTTGACGGGAAGGTAAAAGGGGTAAAGGAATTCTATGAGAAGAAAACAAAGAAACCAGGTGAAGATGGGTCATCCCAGGTTGGTAACTGGGATAGAACCTATTATGATTAAACTCTGGACTTGCCGGAGCTCCCAAGTTGGTAATTGTGGAGCAGGAATCGGCATCTTTCTTGAATTTTATGTGATTGTGATTTCCTACAAGTGGTATTTGTTGATTGAATTTAAAATTGTTATATTTTTCAAAAGGTTGAAGTTGAAAGAACAAGGTGATGAATTGATCCCCTAACCTACAAGTGGTTTTATGAAATCAGCAAAACTTATTTTCTGGAAAAACCATTTTGATTAAAACAAACTTAAGTGTTTTGAAATCATAATAGGAAAATAGTTTGTTGTCAGGGGGAGTTCTGATTGTTTATGCTAAGTGGATGGCGATTTGAAGCAATTCACATCAGTTGTCATTTTATTTGTACAGTTTGTTCTCAAATTTCCGTTTAATGATTTTGAATTTTAGGCGGAGTAAGAAATTTGAAAATCCAAAAACATTAAAAATTTTGAAAAAGCCAAAAACATGATAAAGTCAAAAATGAGTTTTGTTGTGAAAAAGAGGAAATGATAGTACATCAGTGGACTATCACAGCATGCTAAAGAATTGGAAAGTCAAAATGTGATAAACGGTCTCACTGATGATGTGCCAGTAGGTTTTTGCACATTTAGCAGATTGTGTCGAGATATAAACCTAAATTTCAAACTTACTTATCTCGTGGGGAACATCTCTCGGATATATGGGTAACCCCCAAAATCTTGTTTGAAATACCCCTCTTTCTGAGATACTAGGTCTTTATGCTTAGTGATATCTGGGGTATTATCCCGGGACTTCTGATTTTGCGGAAGCAATGGCCTAGTCCCCGTATAATACTTTTCGCTTGCTTGAAATATAGCACCCCCCTCAGCATAAAAAATGATGAAACATTGCAAAATGCTAATCATATGCTGTTGAAGAAAAGATTCTCTAAAGGGAACACACCTAAAGTCGAAGCCATCATCTCTCTGATTTTGCGGAAGCAATAGCCTGAGCTCTCATGGCCGTCGCATTTTAACCCTTTATAGATATCATCTAGGTATACTCACCTGTAAGACTGAATATTGGGATCTGGATACGGGAGTATATTCTGAGGTGGGACACGCGTATAAGTTTAAGTGGACCAGTATACTGACAATCTACGTGAATCGTTTAGAACTTAAAATGTTTAAAGCTTAACGGTGTTAGTGATTTGTCTCATAAACTGATATGATCCTCTTACACAAACTCACAAAAATATTGTTTGTAAATATTAGTACATTTCTTTATTTTAAAAAAAAATCCAAAAAGATTTTCAGTGTGTTTTAGCATAAAATTTTGAAAAATCCAAAAAGATTTTCGACAACTGATGTTGAAGAACTGATTTTCAAAGTTCCCAGTGCTAGGCATGATGAACAACAGGTTTGGGAGAGTGTGTTTGAGAAAAAGATATGTTTACAATTGATCGTCTGAAAATACAAATGATAAATCATTTTGGATGATATTTGCATGAGATTGTTTGAGTTTGAAAGTGATAAGCAGGAGTTTAAAATTGTTAAAACTTAAATTATGTGAATCATATGTTTTAGGTAGAGATTGTGCAGGCAGTAGCAGCAAAGTTTCGACTCATGAAATAACTATTCCAGACTGCGATCCCAGTTTATCGAAAGGGGGAGTCTGAAGACGCTGATGCTGAAACAGGATAAGAGCCAGGATTACGATTCAGAGAAAAAGATTCAAGAGATCTGATTAAGAGAATTAGAAAGCTCAAGAGCCAGATCAACTTTCAAGGAAAAGATTTGAGAGAGAAGAGAAAGAGATTGAAGATACTTACAGTGGAGAAACTTTGGAGAGAGCGTGAAGACTGATAAAGACTGAAGGATAGTCAACCGAAGAGTCGACACCGAAGACTTCGTCAACATCCGAGAGGGAGTCTGTTGGTGCATACGTCTGTCGACTTCGTCTTGTATCGAGTCTTGTATTAGATTAGCTAGATCAGGGCACGATTTACGAGAAAATTGTATTTGTGGGCATTTCGCACGAAATGAGATATAAGTCATTTCGCACGAAATGACATAGTCATTTCGTACGAAATGAACAAATCATTTCGTTTGTGTTGTTTCGTGCGAAATCACTATTTCGTATGAACCATTTCGTACGAAACCAGCTTGCCTATAAATACCTGATGTGCCTTGTCATTTGTAACGATCTGATTCCGGCAACGAAGTGCTGCCGAAGTGTCTCCAGGCTGTAAAACATTGTGTTTTCAATATAAGAGACAATTAAAGTGATTTCTTGTGTAATCCAGCTGAAATAACTCCGATATGTTTGTTTCCGCCTATCATATTGGACGAGTTCTCTTCTGATCGACTCATTTGGGTCAGAAAACGATCCTACAGGGTCCTAGGAAGGTTATAGTCTAGGTCAAAGCATTACTAATAACCTAATTCCCTATAACCATTGGCTCTGATACCAACTTTTCTGTCACACCCCGACCACGTAAAACAACAAATCGTGACGGAAACGTCGGGGAGTGTCGTAACAGAATCATTGTTTCACAACCATGGATTAAATAATTTCTTTTTATTGAATTATTGAACTCATTGTTTTATTACAAATTAGATAAATACAAATATTATCTTTCTAGTTTTAAAGTCGCTAAGGCACGAGTCCATCCTATGTATAGCATGCATCAACAATCATCACATAACAGCACCTGAAACATGTGTAAAAATAGGTACGTCAGCATAAAAATGTCTGTGAGATACATAGGTTTTATTATAATAGGATTCATGACTTATAAGTTTTTAAAAAAATATATTTAATCAAAAATATACATGAACCTTAAAAATATTTTCTTTTATAAATCATACTAAAATTTATAAGAAATCAAATGATATAACAGAATAATACATAGGTAAATAAATAACTAAGTAAAATGAGTTTATATAAAATATGTTGTTTGTAAAACAACATTTTGATAAAAAGGTTTGTAATATATATAAAAATATACTTTGGTTTTAAGAAAGTCGAATAAGTAATATATTAAAATATATTCCAGTTCCAAAATCGTTAAACAAATAGTATATCAAATATACTTTAGTCGTTAAAATAATAATTTCCAGTAGTATATCAAAAGTATACTTTGGTTTTATTAATAACATATTAAACTATGCTTTGGTTTTATAAATAACATATTAAAGTATGTTTTGGTTTTATAAATAACATATTAAGCTATGTTTTGGTTTTATAAAATAACATATTAAACTATGTTTTGGTTTTATAAATAACATATTAAGCTATGTTTTGGTTTTATAAAATAACATATTAAACTATGTTTTGGTTTTATAAAATAACATATTAAACTATGTTTTAGTAATTAGCAAAATATATGTTGGTTTCGTACAATATCACACATGAGAGCATATCAAACTACACTTTTGGGAGTATAACTAAATATACAATAAAAATGTGATTTAAGAACTCATTCAGACCTGAGTGCATCAAAATACACCTTTGAGACTATAGAAATACCACAAAGGCAATTCCTATTTGGATAAAATATCGGTTTCTGACATTCCATGACAACAGGAATGTGGTGTCAAATCCTATAGCGCCATATCATACTATCAACCGGTCTGGTGAACATAAAATAAGTACTATCCAACAATTAATTTTATAATCTTTGAAAAATTAGGGTTTAAACCATAAATAATCATTCAGTTTATCAAAAGATAAGTACTAATATGTATATTCAATTATACTTTTGAAATCATCAACATAACAAATAGGTACACATGCTTCACCCCAAAACATTGAAAACTATAAAAGAGGGGATTATGTACTCACTTGAGAGTGCTTAGAAGTCTTGAACAACTACCAAGCCAGCTAGAGGGATCACGGAATCAAACGGCACCTAATATAGGTAACTAAGTAAATAAACCGGACCTAAATCGGAAGATCGGAGAGAATGAGGTTTTGTAAACCAAATGAGTGTGGGAACTCATATGATATGGTTTAACAAAGCCTACATACTAAAACGAAACCTAACCTAAGTGCTTACGACCCATTTCGACCCGTTTAGGTAGCTTACGCTACTTTAACGCGTCGTTCGTGTAAAACGCGTTCGGAACGCCTAACTAGTCCTATGACAAGTATTATATGCCTAAATATGTTTAATTATGTTGCATAATCAGTTAAATGACAAAAGTTTGGGTTACATATGCTTAAATATCAATTATGCATAAAAAGGGCATTTTGGTCATTTTCCTAAGGCATATAAACTACCTATCATACAACTAACTAAACGAAGTGACCGTAAGGTATAACCTCGGAAGGTTATTCCCTATGCAACTATGGTCACCTAATGTGCTTGGTCGGATCCTAATGATCGACCAAACGGGTCGGGTTCGAAAGTCTAAGCGGTTGTTTAGACCGCTTATCTTACGACCCTATATAAGCACTAATCTAAAAGTGACGAGTTAAACATGTTAAAACATGTTTAACAAAGTTTAAAAATAATTTTGATATCAAGACAAAGGGTATTGATACCCAAGAATAGTTTGGTTGCAAAATACGCAAGAATACGCATATTGACCGAAACTATGACTCGTCACTACGCCTAAATAACGTGGTAATCACAAGAGACTATAACCATCGTGATTACGCTCACGTTACGAAGTTCAAACGAACTTCGTGTTGACCATAGACTGGTCAAAGCAGAAAGTCAAACACTGTTTGACTTTTACGCTTAAAAACGCATAAAAAATGAAAGAATACTTACAACGGGTCCAAGAAATGGAGGATATGATCTATAAATTCTCAGGTATGAAGCATTTGATCTTCAACTTAGAGAAAATTAGATCATTTGTGAGGAAAGAATGAAAATGAGGTGGGTATATATAGGATTTGGTCCACCGTTAAGATCGTTTATCGAGAACCGTGCTTTAATCATGGCCTTACACTTGGGCCCAAGGTTTTAGAATACCATGGGAACATGTAAAACCATCAAATACCAGCCCATAGGGTGCAAAACGATGGGTTAAAACCATCAAAATCTCAAAAATGGACCAAGTTCAATGTATCTGCCAGAAATTTCAAAAATGGTCCCTGCACTTGTAAAACTTGATTTTTTTGAACTTTTAAGCCCCGTTAACCCAATTTCAAGGCTCTAAAATAAAGTTAAAGTATAGGGAACTTAAAATATGCTCAAGAACATCTCGGATGTCGGTTCGTTTGGTCGTACAGTTGCGTTGTTCGGTTAATTACGACGGAAATCGTAACGAACGCAAAAACGATCCAAATTACGCGACGAATGGAATTTTATCATGCCAATCACTAAAATAAAATATTTTAATGATTACATAAATTTTTGGATGTCCGGGTATATTCAGAACGTAAGATATGCGCGAAAATGCAAACTTATGCACTTTTGACGCTTTTAGTCTCTATTGATCAAGTAAGTTTATTTTAGCATACCGAACCCCTCAAAGCCTATTTCTAAGCTATGTAAAGGATATTTAGGGTATGTTTAACTTATGATCATGTTCCGGAATGTTCGTTATAGTACGAATCGGCATACTTTCGCAGTTTGTCGAAATTAGTCCCTGTAAGCGAATAAACTTGATTTCGACACACCAAACCATCCAAAACTTATTTCTAAGTTATGTAAAGGTTATTTAAGGTATGTTAAGCCTATATCACTATTCCGGAGTGTTTGTTGCATTAAACTGATTATATTTACGCATCAGATCGCGTATAATCTTCCAGAAGCGATTTAAAGCTTGAAATCGAACAAGAATTGATATGTGCAAACGATACACATATTTATACAAATTCCAAGTGTGAAATACAATATTTCATTGGTTTGGTATTCGTATGATGGTTGAAGTGACACAAGTGTCACAGTCTCCCCTACTTTAGGAAATTTCGTCCCAAAATTTAATTTTAGAGGAAACTTGTGAAGACAACTGTGATGGTTTCGCTTACGAATGAATCCCTCAAACCCTAAGTAAAACTCTGGGCCATGTTTGGATTCTTAGTGAAATTGTCAACCATCAAAGTGAAGTCCTTGTAGTAACAAAACATGGAGTTTCAAACTACGGACAGAAGAACATTTCTCATGAAGACTTATCATAGGAAACTTGTGTGTTCTCGAAATCAGAGTCGGAGAGTGTAAAATAAAATGACATTGGTCAAGGTCCAGGACTTCTAGTAACTTGAATAATGCTACGTTCGCAGTGTAATAAGGAACACTTATATATAGGAAGTACCAGCGGCGTATCCACCATGCCCCTTTTTACATTGTTCCCGTTTCGTTATTCTCATCACTATAGGTCTTAACACATGATAAAATTTGCTATGGTTTCTGTGCACTGAATTCCATAATTATGTATGCATCCATAATTACGTAATTCCTTGCACAGTCCGCATAGTTCATTTCATAATGCGCAGGGGAAAATCAATCGAATAAACATGAAGTGAATTGACTAGACCACCAAAGGATCTTTTTAACTAGATCAACACATGATCTTCTTAACTAGATCGTCGTACGATCTCCTTAAATAGACCACTTAAGGGATCTTTTTAATTATATCATCACATGATATTCCTATCCAGATTTTTAAATCAATCTGTTTAACTAGACCACTCAAGGGGTCCAATTATAGAATAGTACTTCATAACCCAAGGGACTTTAACTACAACATAGAAGTCCATTAAGGAATTAAGATAGTACCTTTGGATATCCTACTATGAATCCCTTATACGAAGATATGGAAGATTCTACGAGGATTTGGATATTGAAAATTCGGATCACACAAAAACATAAATAAAACTCAAAACATATAAGAAAACATATAAGCACAAAATCACATAATTTGTTTAACTTGATCTTTAATTTGTTATCTTTGGACACGGGTATTTTAAAGCACACCAGGAATCCAATCCGTGGATTTCATTTGGCACTTTAAACATCTTCAAGAATCTAACGGATTGACATCCGATCGAATGACCATCCGATCGGATTGCCATCCGATCGGATTACCGTTCGACACTTGGTTCCTTTGCACCGTTTTACGCGCCGTTCTTCACTTATGCTATCGTTAACTGTTCATGCTAATCTCTCCCAGCGCTCCCTTCAATCCAAGAGAGTGTTTACTTGTTAAGCACAATCTGTGAGTATACTCGATCCCTTTTTGCTTTACGCACTTTTGGGTGTTTCATACGTTACTTATTCTAAATCACAATCGACACACAACGCAAACACTATTTATACGCAAACCGTTATTGCATGCTACGTGTTATTCGATGAATGCTTGTATGTTATGTTAACACAGTGATTGTTGCCTGACACCTTAGCAATGATAGTACTATAGTTTAGACTCAGCACATGTCATGGACAGGGGTTATTAAGGGCTTTACTTCACATGTCCCAGTGGGGATATGTGTTGCGCATTCTACAACTCGCAGTCACGTCTGTGCATATTTCTCTGTCGATAACCTACTTGCCTTCACATTATACATGTTACATGCTGGTTATGCGTAAACGATTTCGAACTCTATTATATCTATTAAACTTGTATGCTCACCTTTACACTATGTGTATTGACCTTTATTTTAACGTATGTGACAGGTGTTTGAATGCTTAGGATGTTGTGCTTACCTGCTTTAGTGGAATCAAGTAGGGAGGAGTCTAGAAACGAACCAAAAACAATTTATTTATTTTGAATCTGAGTTGTCGGAACAGAACTATTTGTCTTTGAATTGTCTTTAATAACTATGCTACTTGTTATGTCATGGTATGGGACGTGATACTTAAATAATTGGTAATCGTAGTTGTTATGGAAACTCCTGGACAATCTGTTTCGCTCAGTGTCGCGCCCCGATGTTTCCGCCATCGGTTGGGGTGTGACAGATTGGTATCAGAGCCACAACTATAGGGAAATTAGGCAAGACTCGACCTTGTCCGGGTCGATGTCTTAGAAACGACCTATCCTCGCTCACACTCGCTGAACACAACACTATCACTGCACACTACTTTCAAATGAACGAGTGATTTGGGTCGAGATTAGGTGTGATAACCGCAAACTCTTGACCGAATCGCTTGTTCGACCCGCATTTTTAGCTGTAAACAGGAGAAATTTGCGTTAAATCAGGGGTGAAATCCATACTTTGATGCAAAACCTCTCTATTTTATCAAAACAGGAACACAGTTTGTTAAGTCAGGGGTGAAACCCGAATCTTGACGACTTGTTCCGCCCTCCAATTTATTTAAACTCTCACCAAAGTCTCGATGGACTCCAACGAGTTGAAGTCACACCGTAACTGGAAGGATGCGTGCCGATCATCCAAAATCGAGGCGAGAGCACAGTCCGAAAAGCCAAGCGTGTATTCGAAGTCCTTGTGAATAGTCGAATCACTTTGGGTAGTTGACGTCTATCCAGCCTTAGACAATCTATCCTTGATTTCAAGCTCGCAATCGACGATTTTATGTGTTTTTTATTCTGAGCCCGCAACTGCTGACTTTGATATATGTCGCTTTTATGTGAATTTTATGTGGTTTTACCCGTTTATATATTTTGATTTTTTGGTGGTTTATTCTCTTTCGCTATTCGCTTTGATTGACACACACAACTCGCACTACACATCTATCTCAACACGCTAACAAATCGCTGCTACTTGTGGATGATTGCATGTTGTGTTACACGTTTATGCTATACTACTCGTTGTGAACTCGCTAATCGCAATCGCTATTCTCGAATTCATGGACTTTGAATGATAGGTTTCTGTGTTTTGACTGCCTCATGTGCTTCTATGCTTTACGTGCTCCTATGTGCCTATGTGTTCCGTGATTATGTGCTTATGTAATTATGCGTTTGCATGAGCTTTATAAAACAGAGTTTGGAGAAATCCGTTAGGTTATGTTCGACTTAATCAAAACTGTGTTTGAGTCCTATGACGCTGTCTGTTGCAGACAATGTCGTCATCTGGATCCCTTCACTCTCGAACTGGTCGCCGAAACCATAAGGACAAACGCATTGCTGCTCTCGTCGCTAAGCAGATAGCGAAAGTTATCCCTCAGATCGTTAGCAACCTGAACGAGAATGCTAGAAAGTCTTCTGAAGAATCCCGAACTGATTCGCCAAAAGCTGTTTTTCGCTTCAAGCAGTTCAAAGCCTGCGGCCGAAAGAATTTACCGGCGAAGATGGGCCTACGGCCATGTTCCAATGGTTTGATTCGATCGAGGTCACCCTGCGCCAGAGTGGCTGTCTTGATGATCTTCGCACTCTTAACGCCACCTGCGTCTTCCAATCCCGAGCTCTAGATTGGTGGACGGCCGAGAGAAACAAACGCGGAAATGATGCAGCTTACGGTTTGACGTGGGATGAGTTGAAGGATGTCATGATGGAAGACTTCCGAAATCACCATCAAGAAGTATATCCGTGCTCTTCCGGATTACGTGGCTGATTTCATTCAAGCTGTAAAGACGACAACGATTGAGGAAACTTATTTGCTCGCCGCTGAGATGAACGACTAGCGAGTCAAGTCTGGTTACTGGGATAAAGCCTCCAAGAATCTGCATCAAGCTACCGCTATTCCAACCGCTGACACCGCCGCCGCTCCGCAATCTTGAAAGTCCTCTCGTCGCAAAAGAAAGAATAACAACAACAGTAGCAAGAATTGCGCTGTTACCACTGCCGCTCCACTCCATGCAGTACCTGGTCAACTGCAGCCTCAACACCGCCAAGTAGCGGCACCGGTTACTGATGCGTGCGAAGTGTTACTTATTTTAGGTGTATATTTTAAGCCCTTTTTAACACTTATTTTAGCCAAGTTTTAAATTTATAAAACACGATATTTTACTAACACTAAACACACATATGGGCAAGTGCACCCATCGTGAGCGTAGTATAGCGTTGGTAAGATACCGAGGTCGTCCAAGGACACAAGAGCTTTTAGTACCGGTTTATCCTCAACGTCTAACCAAAATAAAAGTTTAGAAAAATGTTTTAAACTAAGAAAAGATAAAAACTAACTAAAATGCTGAAAATAAAAATAAAAGAAAAAACAGATAGACAAGATGAATCACTTGGTTCCGACTCGTATCTAGTATAACCTTTGATTATTTCCGCACTTTTGCACATAATTAAGAGATTATCTTAGTTATTGTAGTAGGCCCCTCTTTTGAAGGTGACGTTACCCTCACCCCAGTAGTTTGAGTCAGCAGGGATACAATCCTAAAAGGGTGGATTATTGGAAGATAATGAATTAAGTTATTAATGCAGTATTGTGGTAAGCCCCGCTTTTGGCGATGACGTTACCCTCGGCTAAGTAGTCTGAGTCAGCAGGGATACAGTCCTAAATAGCCGGGTTATAGTATTAATAGTAGTTAACTTATGAGGGGATCAAAGAGTTTGGAACCCCGCCATCCAATACCGTGAAGCATTGAAGGAGGTCCTACTAAATTTGACCCAGGTCCATTGCAGGACCTCTAAACGCTGAACAATGGCAAGACCTTTACCAAACCGTTCCCTTAACCCCCGACCAGGTAGCCAACATCCCTCCATATAGACCGTGGAGATATGAATGGTGAAAATCCTTTATTTTATATAGACAGTAAAATAATGCCAAGACACCACGGACAAACGATAAGGAAAGATCACCTTCAACATAAGTAACTAGTTATTAAAGTCATTAATACAAAACCAAATAAAAAGTGCAAAAGATTAGAAATAAAAAGTATTATACTAGACACTTTGTCTTCACCAAGTGATGTAAGAGACTTAGGCAAACATGGCCTTGATTGTCAAGAACTCTTACGATCAATCTTGGATCCCGAGACGACTCACACACTCTACGATGGACAATGGATGATGGTGTTGTGATGGTGGTGGGTGGTGGATGAAGTGTGAGAGAGGTGGTGTGCCAAGGGATGAGATGAAATGAATCCAAGCACTCCTATTTATAGGCTGAACAGAGAGCTGGGCACGGCCCCGTGTCCGCTGGGCACGGCCCCGTGTCCGTCTGACAATCTCTCTCCTCATTAATTGTAATTCGCAATTACAATAAATGCGCCTGCTGTACTTTCGACACGCCCCCGTGTCCGCTGAGCACGGCCCGTGGTGGGCGATAGAAGCTTCTATAGGTTTGTCTTTTCTGCTGCTTCTTGGGCACGGCCCCGTGCTGGCTGAGCACGGGGCGTGTTCAGTCTTCTGCTTTCTCTATTTTGCTTTGGAAGGTGCCGTTGAGGGGTCGAGCAGTCCACTATTATTCCTTTTCTTGTATTTTTGTTGGATTTAGCTGTCTTTTTGCTTCTTTTGCGTTTTTGAGCTCATTTAATCCTGAAAATACAAAAGGAAGACAAAAACACTCTTTTTCCAATATTAGTACTCAAAAAGGGTTAGTTTTATGCCTCATTTGATGTAATTTATATGTTGCATTTTACATACATCAAATATCCCCACACTTGAACTTTTGCTTGTCCTCAAGCAAAACTCTTTAATATGTGGCTTACACTCCCAAATGGAATAGGTAGAAGAGAAGGTTTTGGGCTTGTCGTAGAGTGTCGGGATTTCCAAGATCTTTTTGGGTTTTATTTTTATATATTTACACTCCTATTCGTAATGATTTATTTAGAACTTTTCATAAAAGAAATTACTTATTTGGGCATAACATGCCTTTTTTAAAAATCTATTTATATACAAGTTCACATACCTCACGGGGAAATCACTCACACTCGGCCGAAGGTGTATTTTTAGTGAATCACTCGAGGGCGGCATGGAACTTATTCCTACCATAGGCTTGCCAAGAAATCAATCCTCCTCCTTTTTAACTTTTATACCTTTGTAGATATCAAGAGGACTTTGTGGGTTAAGGGTTAGGCTAGGGTTAAAGGTAGGTGGTTGGGTTAGTGGTTAGTAGAAAAAGGGCTAAAAGCGTAACAAGTGTCGGTTTTCGTATTTTTGCAACTTTTTGTTTTGATGAAGCTTTTATTCAAACCAAGTTATTTTTGAGTAACTTGTTTGTTTATTTTCTTTTTGCTTCATCATTATCACACAATTTTTTTTTTTTTTTTTTTTTTTACGAAGAACCGAACTTGTTACTAAAATAAAGGGTTAAAAAATGAAAAAGGTTTTGGTGGGTAAAAGGGTTTTTGTTTGGGTGATGAAACGAAAAGGTTTAGGCTCAAAGGGGCTAACTAGGGGGATTTTTGGGTAGGTGGTAAAAGAAAAAGAAAAATAATGGTGTAGAAATAAAAAGGGTTAGTCCTAATGCCTCCATCATTTACTTACTCGGGTTTAAGTTGATAAGGACCGGGAATGTATTGTCATGGCAAGTTCTAGAGTCGTAAGAACCAAGCGGCTATTCACACAAGAAACGAAAAATGAGCATTTAGTCAAATGATATGTAATTGTGTGCTCAATAAAGGCTCAAAACTCACTTTTGTGGGAATGGGTTTTTTATGTGATCAGGTATATATAATCAAATTTTAAATAAGTTTGCTATGCCTTTTTATAATTTTCTTATGTTGGTTCTTTTTATCACTACGCTATCGGTTGTAAATTTGTAAAAATGTAACCTTTTTGAGAACTTGAATTTTCCGAGTTAAACCTAGACAAGTAAAAAAAAATGAAATTTTTGAAAAAAATTTGGGGTGATTAGCGGTTCCAATAGAGTTTTGTGTAAGGCTTGTATTTAGGACTTGCAAAATTCAAGGTTTTAGCATCCCCCCCACACTTAAATTACACATTGTCCTCAATGTGTCCCAAAAATAAATTTTTAGGTTGATTAGATGTGTAAAATAGTGTTTAAAAAGCAAAAATTTGTGTTACTGGGCACTGAACACGGCCCCGTGTTGTCCGGGCACGGCCCCGTGTTCAAGTGCCAGTAACAAAATTGAAATAAGAGAAACAGAAGTCTGGACACGGGGGCGTGTTGGGTGAACACGGCCCGTGTCCAGTTACCTGAACTGGGCGTTTCCTGCAGGGTGCTCAGCACGGGGCCGTGTTGGTTGGGCACGGCCCGTGTTGAACCTTCTGAAATGGAGAGAATTGTCGGGTTGCCTTGTTCTTGTGCATGGGTTCATTTTTCTCGTTCCCCTTTTCATCCTTTACCACCATGAGTGTGTTTTATTCATTAGAAACCATCCAAACCTTAAAACCATCATTTCATTTCATCATAGAGAGAACTTACATAGTCCTAAATTAAGATAAAATTAAAACTTAACTAAATAGGTCAGCAGGTACACGAGGTTATCATAAGGAGTTCTACTATTTTAAGAAAATTTCGAGAATAGTTTCCCGATATAGTAGGACTTTTAGCCGAATGATTTCTTCCCTAAACGTTGTTTAAAGCCATTCTTCGATTTCCCTAGGAAGGAAGAATGCGGCTTCATTTTCCTCCGCAGCTGGTGGTTGAGGGGAAACATTCACCGGGATTCCTTGCACCACTCTTCGCGGGGGCTCTTGGTGCATGGCGTACCATTCGGCTGGAATGACAACTTCGGGTACCACGTTCCATGCCCTTTGGGTTATTATAGGTACCAAAGGCGGGGAGGCGAGAAGGTTCAACCTCTGGTGCAAGAGGTTTACTTCATGGAGACAGCCCTCCAGCCCCACTGTAAGATGGTTGATACGGTCGACCAATGCTTCTTCCACTCCCGTCATTTCATCAATAGCCTCCCTTAGAGCGTAAACATAGTTTACAAGAGAGTCTTCTGCTGTTGAAGATCTCCTCCCTTGTCGGTTACTTCTTGAAGATGATCCGCTTGTTCTGCTTGCCATTTTCTGCGAAGGAAACTGAAGAAAGCTAATTTTTTACCAAACAGATCCTCGGACACGGCCCCGTGCTCGCTGAGCACGGCCCCGTGTCCATTTGTCTGCAGGATTTTATGCTAAGGAGTCTTGGAGTTTTAAATTATTCTCATGATTTTTAGCTAGTTTTTAGGCTTAGATAATTTAAAATAAAGTTATACAACTAACTTTAAACAAGAATCCTTAGCAAATGATCTTACAAACTTCACATAGAGGGTTGGAATCAAGGGATTTCCAAGCTTCCATGGAGGAAATTTTTGAAAAATTTTGAAAGAGGAGGAAATGAGTAAAAGTGGAAGGGACAAGAGGTTCCTTTGGAACCTTCTTTTAGCACTTACCTAGGATGGTATGAGTGAAAATCCCAGGAATCTCTGTCTTTTGAAGTGGTCAAAAATGAGCAGGATTCAGGCTGCATTTAAAGAAAACGACAGTGCACTGGACACGGCCCCGTGTTGACTGGACACGGCCCCGTGTGCAGAGGAATTCCTGACACATTTTGTCCGTATTCTGACCAAATCAGCAGAGAATCTCTTTGATGAGCACGGGGGCGTGTTGACCTGGACACGGCCCCGTGTCTGGAGGCTGTTTTATGGAGTTTTGCTTCTACTAAGGATTTCGTCGAAATCGGGTGGTTCCTTACTGGTTGGAACAACCCCAAAGTGCCTAAGATACCTTAATTGTCCTAGACTAAGGCGAGAACGCAAGAGGTTGTCGGTGAGGGTAATTCCTATTTTCATTCTAGGTGGACAAGTCCAACCCTTTTCCGGGCTCTTGTTAAAGAAGGTGTATGCCGAATCGCTCAGGTCTATGTATGCACCGAACGAAGTCGATGGAGAGTCCTTCACGGCACAATCGACACAGGGATGACTATCGTCCAAGTCTTTGCTAGGTACGAAGATATTTTTGGGAGCAACGAGGTTGTCGGAATGCGGTTCCAACAATTCTTCATGGTTATCGTCTTGGGGTGGATCAATAAAATCCTTCCTAAGCTCTTCTAACCAATTCTGAACAAGCTTTTCTAGTTGAAATAACTCATCAAGGAGCATTTCTCCTAGAATATCTGGCTGGGCGCATTCGAGAGAGAAATAGTGCTTATTTTTACTTTCGCCCCTCTTAAGGTTGTGAGAAGTTGGTGGGTCCATGTAGTGGGGCCTATAATTTAGGAAGTAGCATTTTACTTCTTCATGTTTGCCACCACATAATTGACACCACGTACCATAAGAGTGCCGAAAGTAAAAACAATTACTATCACTCATGTTTATGTCAGAAATTACCAACCGCCGGGATCTAACGGTTCTGTTTTCAGTAACTGAAACTTGGGCACGGGGGCGTGTTGAGTGGGCACGGCCCCGTGTTCAGCTTACTGTCTGATGTAAAACAGGATTGCCAGTTCCAATGATTGAGCACGGGGGCGTGTTCAGCGGGCACGGCCCGTGCTGAGCTCTGCAGAAGCTGAAAAACTAAGAAAAATCCTAAAAAAATAAAAAAGAAAAATAGAAGATGATTAGGCCGTTGATTCCTAACTTTCTTAAAATCCTTGTGTCCCCGGCAACGGCGCCAAAAAACTTGATGCGTGCGAAGTGTTACTTATTTTAGGTGTATATTTTAAGCCCTTTTTAACACTTATTTTAGCCAAGTTTTAAATTTATAAAACACGATATTTTACTAACACTAAACACACATATGGGCAAGTGCACCCATCGTGAGCGTAGTATAGCGTTGGTAAGATACCGAGGTCGTCCAAGGACACAAGAGCTTTTAGTACCGGTTTATCCTCAACGTCTAACCAAAATAAAAGTTTAGAAAAATGTTTTAAACTAAGAAAAGATAAAAACTAACTAAAATGCTGAAAATAAAAATAAAAGAAAAAACAGATAGACAAGATGAATCACTTGGTTCCGACTCGTATCTAGTATAACCTTTGATTATTTCCGCACTTTTGCACATAATTAAGAGATTATCTTAGTTATTGTAGTAGGCCCCTCTTTTGAAGGTGACGTTACCCTCACCCCAGTAGTTTGAGTCAGCAGGGATACAATCCTAAAAGGGTGGATTATTGGAAGATAATGAATTAAGTTATTAATGCAGTATTGTGGTAGGCCCCGCTTTTGGCGGTGACGTTACCCTCGGCTAAGTAGTCTGAGTCAGCAGGGATACAGTCCTAAATAGCCGGGTTATAGTATTAATAGTAGTTAACTTATGAGGGGATCAAAGAGTTTGGACCCCCGCCATCCAATACCGTGAAGCATTGAAGGAGGTCCTACTAAATTTGACCCAGGTCCATTGCAGGACCTCTAAACGCTGAACAATGGCAAGACCTTTACCAAACCGTTCCCTTAACCCCCGACCAGGTAGCCAACATACCTCCATATAGACCGTGGAGATATGAATGGTGAAAATCCTTTATTTTATATAGACAGTAAAATAATGCCAAGACACCACGGACAAACGATAAGGAAAGATCACCTTCAACATAAGTAACTAGTTATTAAAGTCATTAATACAAAACCAAATAAAAAGTGCAAAAGATTAGAAATAAAAAGTATTATACTAGACACTTTGTCTTCACCAAGTGATGTAAGAGACTTAGGCAAACATGGCCTTGATTGTCAAGAACTCTTACGATCAATCTTGGATCCCGAGACGACTCACACACTCTACGATGGAAAATGGATGATGGTGGTGGATGATGGTGTTGTGATGGTGGTGGGTGGTGGATGAAGTGTGAGAGAGGTGGTGTGCCAAGGGATGAGATGAAATGAATCCAAGCACTCCTATTTATAGGCTGAACAGAGAGCTGGGCACGGCCCCGTGTCCGTCTGACAATCTCTCTCCTCATTAATTGTAATTCGCAATTACAATAAATGCGCCTGCTGTACTTTCGACACGCCCCCGTGTCCGCTGAGCACGGCCCGTGGTGGGCGATAGAAGCTTCTATAGGTTTGTCTTTTCTGCTGCTTCTTGGGCACGGCCCCGTGCTGGCTGAGCACGGGGCGTGTTAAGTCTTCTGCTTTCTCTATTTTGCTTTGGAAGGTGCCGTTGAGGGGTCGGGCAGTCCACTATTATTCCTTTTCTTGTATTTTTGTTGGATTTAGCTGTCTTTTTGCTTCTTTTGCGTTTTTGAGCTCATTTAATCCTGAAAATACAAAAGGAAGACAAAAACACTCTTTTTCCAATATTAGTACTCAAAAAGGGTTAGTTTTATGCCTCATTTGATGTAATTTATATGTTGCATTTTACATACATCAGTTACCAACGCACCACCGGCTAAGCGTGCGTACACTGGTCCTCACCCGGCTTGCCCTACTTGTACCTACCACCACCTAGTGGGAATCGCTTGCAGATACTATGTGCACTGCAACATGTACGATCATTTCACCGCCAACTACCGTACAGGTCCACGTCAAGCTCCAGCTCCAGCTCAAGGTCAAGCTACTGCTCAACAAGCTCTACTTCCTGCTACTCAAGGCCAACAAGCAGCTCCTGCACCGGCGATCCATGCTAGAGCTTGCTTTTCGTGTGGTGATCCCAACCACTTCGCAAACATGTGCCCGAATCGAGTGGTGAAGCAAGAGCCACAACAGCAGCAGCCCCAGCAACAGCAACAGCAATAACAGCAGCAGCAGCCAGCAGCCTGCGGAGGCACTTTCAACATCAATGTCCTCCAAGCTCAAGCCGACAACAATATGGTTAATGGTACGTTCCTTGTGAATGGTATATATGCTTCGTGTTTGTTTGATACTGGAGCCGATAACTGTTTTGTATCATTTGAATTCGAAAAGCTCCTTAATCGTAAGTGTGCCCATCTCCCCTTGACGTTCGATGTTGAAGTTGCCACCGGAAGAACCGTCACTGTCAATTCTGTTCTTTGTGAATGTACTCTCGAACTCAACAATCACATCTTCCCTATCGACCTAATTCCGATGCAGCTCGGTAGCTTTGACGTCATAGTAGGCATGGACTTCCTTCGCGAAAACCATGCTGAAGTTGTTTGCTTTGATAAGATGATTTGTTCTCACTCGTAAATGGTGATCAACTTTGTGTGTATGGTGAAACTCCTTCGAAAGGTCTCAAGCTTATGTCGTGTGTCCAGGCTAGCAAGTATCTCCGCAGGGAATACAGAGCTTTCTTGGCTAACATTGTAGTAGCGGAGAAGGAAAAGAAAGGTAATCCAGGAGTAAACGATGTTCTCGTTGTTCGTGAATTCCCTAACGTGTTCCCCGATGAGTTACCCGGTTTACCACCGAGTCGTGATATCGACTTTCGTATCGACCTCATTCCTGAGCAAATCCTGTCGCTAGAGCTCCTTATCGACTCGCTCCATCCGAAATGCGCGAACTCTCGAGTCAGCTCCAGGAATTGCTTGACAAAGGCTTCATTCGCCCTAGCACCTCTCCTTGGGGCGCACCAGTCCTTTTCATCAAAAAGAAGGATGGGTCGTTCCGGATTTGCATCGACTATAGGGAGTTGAATAAGCTGACAATCAAGAATCGTTATCCCCTGCCTCGAATCAATGATTTGTTTGACCAGTTTCAAGGTGCTACGTGTTTCTCGAAGATCGATCTACGCTCAGGCTATCACCAATTACGCATTCAAGAGGAGGATATACCCAAAACCACTTTTCGCACCCGATACGGCCACTATGAGTTCGTTGTTATGCCTTTTGGTTTAACCAACGCACCCGCGGTTTTCAAGGATCTGATGAATCGCGTGTGTAAACCATTTCTCGACCACTTCGTCATCGTGTTCATCGATGATATCCTGATCTATTCCAAGTCGAAAGCCGAACACGCGCAACATCTACGTTTGGTTCTCGAGCTACTTCAGGGGAATCGACTCTATGCCAAGTTCTCCAAGTGTGAATTCTGGCTGGAGGAGGTTCAATTCCTCGGTCACATTGTAAATAGTCATGGTATTCACGTCGACCCCACGAAGATCGAAGCTGTCAAGAGTTGGGTTACACCTAGGAACCCGTCTGAAGTCCGTTCTTTTCTCGGACTAGCGGGCTATTATCGCCGATTTATCGAAGGATTCTCTAAAATCGCTGTACCGCTTACTTCTCTCATGCACAAGGACAAGCCTTTTGTTTGGGGAACTGGACAAGAGACTGCCTTTCGAACCCTCAAGTATATGCTTTGCAATGCTCCCGTCCTCGCTTTACCCGACGGAAACGACGATTTCGTTGTCTACTGCGATACCTTGAACCTTGGTCTTGGTTGTGTCCTCATGCAACGAGATAAGGTTATCGCTTACGCGTCTCGTCAGCTCAAAATCCACGAGAAGAACTATACAACCCACGATCTCGAGCTAGGTGCAGTTGTTTTTGCGCTGAAGATTTGGCGACACTGCCTTTATGGTACCAAGTGTACGATCTTCACAGATCATAAGAGCCTGCAACACATCCTCAGCCAAAAGGAACTTAATATGCACCAACGCCGATGGGTTGAACTTCTTAACGATTAAGACTGTGAGATCTGTTATCACCCTGGCAAGGCGAATGTCGTTGCCAACGCTTTAAGCCGACGAAGCTATTTGCATAGCGCTCGTAATATCCAAGCCCAGCATAATCTCGAAACCCTTATCTGCGAAGCCCAACATGCTTGTTTTACCGAACGTACTTTGAAGAAGGAAAGGATTCTCAACGACGGTGCCCAGCTAGTGAATAAGTCGAACGAGATTTTCCATTATCTGGATCGGATATGGATTCCCAAACGCACCGACTTACGACAGATCCTAATGGAAGAAGCCCACAAATCCTGATATTCTATTCATCCCGGTGCCGATAAAATGTACCAGGACCTTCGCTACAAGTACTGGTGGCCGGGCATGAAGAAAGATATCGCTCTCTATGTTTTGAAGTGCCTGACTTGCTCGAAAGTCAAGGCCGAGCATCAAAGACCCTCTGGCTTACTCGTCCAACCTGAGATCCCTATGTGGAAATGGGAGAGTATTGCTATGGACTTTATAACAAAACTTCCGCGCACGCCATCAAGTCACGAAAGCATCTGGGTTGTTGTTGACCGCTTGACTAAATCGGCTCATTTTATGCCAATACGAGAAGACTATAAGGTAGAAAAATTAGCCCGAATCAACACCGATGAGATCATTTGTCGACATGGGACGCCTTGCGACAACATCTCTGACCGCGATGGTCGGTTTACCTCGCGTCTTTGGGAAACGTTTCAATCTGCTCTCGGTACTACGCTTAATCTAAGTACCGCTTTCCATCCCCAAACCGACGGTCAGACTGAGAGAACGATTCGTACCCTTGAAGACATGCTTCGCTCATGTGTCATAGATTTCGGTGGTAATTGGGACGCATACTTACCTTTAGTCGAATTCTCATACAATAATAGTTATCATTCCAGCATTCAAATGGAACCATTTGAGGCATTATACGGAAGAAAATGTCGATCGCCTATTGTGTGGCACGAGATCGGAGATTCGCAAATAACCGGTCCTGAGCTATTGCAAGAAAAGACTGACAAAATCCTCCAAATTCGAGACAATCTACTGAAAGCTCGGAGTCGTCAGAAAAGTTACACCGATAAACGACGCAAGCCCCTTGAATTTGACGTTGGCGGCCGCGTACTACAAAAGGTATCACCTTGGAAGGGTGTGGTCAGATTTGGCAAGAAAGGGAAACTCGCGCCTCGATATGTTGGACCCTTTAAGATTCTGGAAAGGATCGGCAAAGTGGCCTACAGACTCGAACTACCAGAGGAACTTAGAAACGTCCACCCGACTTTCCATGTTTCGAACCTCAGAAAGTGTCTGGCTGAGCATGATCTACAAGTTTCACTGGAGGATCTACAAGTGGAAGAAACACTACACTTCGTGGAAAAGCCTGTCGAGATCATGGACCGAGAAACCAAGCAGCTCAGGCACTCAGGCATTCCCATTGTGAAGGACCGCTGGGAAGCAAACGTGGCGCAGAGTTCACCTGGGAACTCGAAAGCGACATGAAGGCGAAGTAACCGCAGTTGTTTGTTACGGCTAAAGCCTAATTTCGGGACGAAATTCCCTTAAGTAGGGGAGGCTATAACACCCCGTGTTTCGAAAGTCAAAGTCAAAGTCAAGATTGAAGTCAAAGGAAGGAAAGATTGCTAATTGCGATATGTCACTCCTTTCTCAACTATTGTTTTGACTTCTTTGACTTGTAATCGAATCCTTTGTTTTATTTACTTTAGTTGTATTATGTGGATTATCTATGAATAATCGAGTTTAATCGATATTTATCGCATGTTTTATAGCTTATTCGCTTATCGCATCGCAATCGCATTCGCAACTCGAACTATGCGTTCTGAATATTTTTTTACGTGTGTATGCTACTTATGTGTTGCTTGTGCATGTTTATTTATGTTTATGTCTGTGGTGGTTAATCGAAACGCAATCGCAACTCTATCGCAACGTAACTAAAATTGCAAATGCTAAACACAAGTTATTTATGATGATTGTATGTTAGATATAGCATTTGTGTGGTTATTATCAATCTATCACATCGCAAACTCGAAACTCGCTTAAACGCATCGTAAAACCCAACGCACGAAACGAAACGCTGAAACTCAATCGTCGGAGAAACTCGATCGAGTGACCACTCGATCGGATGGCCAACCGATCGGATTGCCATCCGATCAGGTTGCCATCCGATCTGAGTGTCATCCGATCGGTGACCCACTCGACCCTATGCACTTTCCCTTTTTGGAAACCCTATAAATACCTACCTGTTACATCATTTGTGATGTGACAACTCTCTCACTTGACCAGCTCGCTCAAGCACTCATTTCTCTCGATTTCTCGGGTTTCTTGTAAGTTTTCAACCTAAATCTTGTACTTCTATGATCTATACACACTTCTTCATCTTTTTCACCTTTGAATCTTAACTTTTAACCTAGAAATCTACGGACTTGAGGTGTTCTAGGATGATGTCATCATGGAGTTCTTATGAACTTCAAGGTTTGGCTTCATTCCACCAAGAACAACTTAGATCTGAATGATTTCCACATGAATCAACAATGTTTTCGCATAGATCTACACATGTTCATGGTTAAAAGGATTGAAATATGGTTTTCTAACTTTCTTTCAACTCTTTTACACTCAATGCACTCAAAACCGATAGAATCGGAGCTAGTTCTGATCTTCTACTCCTTCTTAGTGATGTGTTGGTTCAAGATCTGGGTTCTATCAAAGAGACAATCGATTTCGGGTTAAACATGAACCACTGTCACGAACCTGTAAACTGATCGGACTTGGGTGATTCTTGTTCGATCGGATCAGTTGGGTAATGATGGGGATTCTGTTGTTTAGCACGTTGTCATATCGTCTCGAGCAACCGCAAAACTTAACGAATTTTCAAGTTTAGCAACACGGTCGGATCGCCGTCCGATCGGATCGCCGTCCGATCGGAACCGCAGTCTGATCGGATTGCACTTGAGGATTTCATACTTAAACAATTTTCAACATGTTCAATGTATAGTCAGATCTAACGGATTTCCACCCGATCGGTAGACCATCCGATTGGATGATAGTCCTGCTGTGAACTTGTTCTCTGAGAAATACCTCGCCGAACGGATCGCCACCCGATCGAACCGCCGTTCGATCGAACGACCTGAAAGGTAGAGATACTTCTCTGTTTTCAAAATGATATAATGAAAACTTCAAAGGACAAGCCATCATACATAAACACATCCTCACCAGACAAGGTGTCAATCCGACTGAATGGCCATCCGAATGGATTAACAACCGATCGAATGACCATCCGATCGGATTGCCATCCGATAGGATTACCGTTCGACACTTGGTTCCTTTACACCGTTTTACGTGCCGTTCTTCGCTTATGCTATCGTTAACTGTTCAGGCTAATCTCTCCCAGTGCTCCCTTCAATCCAAGAGAGTGTTTACTTGTTAAGCACAATTTGTGAGTATACTCGATCCCTTTTTGCTTTACGCACTTTTAGGTGTTACATACGTTACTTATTCTAAATCACAATCGACACATAACGCAAACACTAGTTTTACGCTAACCATTATTGCATGCTACGTGTTATTCGATGAATGCTTGTATGTTATGTTAACACAGTGATTGTTGCCTGACACCTTAGCAATGATAGTACTATAGTTTGGACTCAGCACCTATCGTGGACAGGGGTTATTAAAGGCTTTACTTCACGTGTCCCAGTGGGGATATGTGTTGTGCATTCTACAACTCGCAGTCACGTCTGTGCATATTTCTTTGTCGATAACCTACTTGCCTTCACATTATACATGTTACATGCTGGTTATACGTAAATGATTTCGAACTCTATTATATCTATTAAACTTGTATGCTCACCTTTACACTATGTGTATTGACCTTTATTTTAACGTATGTGACAGGTGTTTGAATGCTTTGGATGCTATGCTTACCTGCTTTAGTGGAATCAAGTAGGGAGGAGTCTAGAAACGAACCAAAAACAATTTATTTATTTTGAATTTGAGTTGTCGGAACAGAACTATTTGTCTTTGAATTTTCTGTAATATCTATGCTACTTTTTATGTCATGGTATGGAACGTGATACTTAAATAATTGGTAATCGTAGTTGTTATGGAAACTCCTGGACAATTTGTTTCGCTCAGTGCCGCGCCCCGATGTTTCCGTCATCGGTTGGGGTGTGACAATGTGAAGATACCCATCATCCATGTCTTAACCCCTACAATTGAGGATAACATAGCCATGGAGATAGTGGAAGATTCTGCAATTGTACCCAGTGATGGTGCACAGTTAAATTTAGGATCCTGGATCCTTCCTATCCTGAAATATTTACATAATGGAGAAATTCCTGCTGGAGAAAATCCTAGAGCCTTCAAAATTAAGGTATCTCAATTCACATTATGAAATAACATCTTATACAAAAGGTATCTCAATTCACATTATGAAATAACATCTTCCTAAGGCACCAGGAGGAAAAGTATTTATGCTAGCCATGACTGATTACTTCTCCAAGTGGATAGAAGCTGAAGCCTTTGCACAAGTTAGAGAGAAAGAAGTTATATCCTTCATTAAAAGAAATATCATTACTAGATTTGGCATACCTTCTGAAATTGTTTGTGATAATGGATCCCAATTTAGTGGGAGCCGAACTACTAAATTTTATAACAGCTGGGGGATTAGGATGATAACATCAACATCAGTCCACCCACAAGCTAATGGTCAGATAGAATCATCCAACAAGATCATCATCAACAACTTGAAGAAAAAGCCTAGATCCAAGAAAGGGAAGTGGGCAGAAGAGTTACCATATGTATTATGGGTTGATAGAATAACTCCTAAGAATGCTACTGGTCAAACTCCATTCTCTTTAGTCTTTGGAGCTGAATCTGTTATCATTACAGAGATGGTAGTCCCTACTGCAAGAACGAGCATTCGTGATCCTGAAGGAAATGCTGAAAACTTGACTTAAGACCTGGATACTATAGAATAACTCAGGGATTTAGCAAGGATAAGGTTGGCTAGCTATCGACAAAGAATAGCTCTAGCCTACAACAAGAATGTCAGAATCAGGAAGTTTCAAGTTGGTGACATGGTATTGAGGAAGGCATTCCAAAATACCGCAAATCCTGCTGATGGTAAGCTAGCACCAAAATGGGAAGGCCCCTATCTAATTGAAGCTGAGGCAGGAAAGGGGGCATATCGTTTGTTAACAATGGATGGTGACCTCTTACCAAGAGCTTGGAATGCTATTCATCTAAAGAAGTATTTCATGTAAGAAGGATCGAGGATCCTTAGACGTCTTGGTACATAGTTCATGTTGAGGATCCTGAGAGGATATATGATCCTCATTCTGGTAATGATTTACTTATTATTTTACAAGTTCTTTATTTCGTTTATTGTGAAGAAAGGATGTTAGATTTATGACATCCATTTTCATCAAGTTTTACGTTTTGCAGAGTTATAAGCATTTTTGACAAAGGATCAAGGGGTTGGCCACCCCTCCAAAAGTTTTTGGGCTTGTCCCCAGTCTAAGGTATCCATTACCATCTACGGTTTAACGGTCTTCACCTTTCACACGAATTGGGTTTCGACATCCTCGCCAGTTACGCACGATTATCCAAGTATAGTTCGAGGCAATGGGACCAGTACCCGGTTTAGGGGCTGACAAGTTCATTGTTGTTGGCTATATGTAGGATCCTAAGTATAATGGTAGACGTACCATACATCCGTTCCTAAGGTTTCTAACGTTTTCACGTTAGCTAAGGTTTTGGCATTTTCATGTCACTCACGTTGGGATAGTCGCCCGTTTGGGCCATACTCCAGTTTACACAAGTATATTTGGGCTTGTCCCCAGTTTTTTGGGCTTGTCCCCAGTTTATTGGGCTTCCCCCTAGTTTTTTTGGGCTTGTCCCTAGTTTTTTGTGGGCTTGTCCACAGTTTTTGGGCTTGTCCCCAGTTACTAATGATTCTCTCATATGATGTATGGCTTAGTCCCAAGTTATGTATTGTTACAGGTTCACAAAGACAAACAGCTAAGGATCCAGGATCCTAACTTTCAACTGGTTCTTATGTCTTGTTAGCATAGTTGTAAGTGTTAAGGGTATAGAATCCTAACTTGGATTCACCGGTATGATCCTTCATTTGCCTTTATTTTATTTTTAGTTTATTAATGTTACGCTTATCCTTTGACAACAGGATATGTGATCCTTGATCATATAATTTCCAGTCTTTTAAAGGACTTGTTTTGACACATATTCAGTATTCTTTTTAACAACTTATGAATTTCTAAGTTATATGAAATGAAGTTGACAAATAAGAATAGACATAACAATATTCAAGATAATGGTAAATAAATAACACCAAAGATAGTTAAAAGGTTAAGTTTTATTTATTTAAAAACCCATTTTAAAGTTTGTCAAAATTGCCTACCCAAGTTTCTACCAGCAAAACGTGGCCCGTCCACTTGGGTTGGCAAAGGGTGTCCATACTAATAGGTCATCAAGTGCAGGAAACAAAGGTGAGGGGCACCAAAGGCTTCATCCTCCATAAACAGAAGGATCCATCCACCTTTGCCACCCCCTATTGTCTAAAGGATCAATGATCCTTAACCCTAAAAACTATTGTTCAAAATATAGAACATAATTGTTCAGAATCAAAACATCATCAACCAAAAACCACAAATCCTAAAACAATGGGCTCCGGCCTTGTCTATAATATCCATCATCGCCCATTTGTCGCAGCCTATGCCTTGGCCTCATCATCCACTTTCGCTTCACCACCTTCACCACTGCCACCAGCCTCTGCCGCATCCACAGGATCCTTACCACCGCTTCCACCGGCCTCAATGCTCAGCACCTCCTCAACATCCTCATTGTCCCCAAGCTCGTGCAGCCTCTGCCTCCAAGCAGCGATGTCCCATTCAGCCCCGTCAAAGGAAGGATCAGCAGCTTCCTTGGCCATTTGGAGCCTGATCTTCAGCATCACAATAGCATCGGAATTCTTGGCTTCATCGATGATTTCCAACCGCTCCTTGTTAGCAGATATCTCAGCAAGAAGGTTCTGCTTCTGCAACGCTTTGTTATCATTCTCCAAGTGGGAAATCCTCTTATCCTTGGCAGCTGCAATGGTCTGGAGGCCGAGGTTACGCTCTTCAGCATCAGCCAGATGTTGGCCCTGAAGGATCTGGATCTTAGCAAATTTCTGCAAACAAAGGAAACATCATTCAGGACCATTCATCCTTAGACAAGGTGCAAGTTTTAGGATATGTGATCCTTACCTCAGAGACGGCTTTATGGAGCTGCTGCTCAATCAGAGGGAGATCACCGGTGGGCTCGCTGGCCTTTTTTCTCTTGCTTCCAACTCTGGCTCGGGTGGTAATGCCCTTGGTCTCAGGGATGCTTTGCCAGGCAGCCAACTCCTTCTTGATAGACCTGGGGGAAACGATGTCCTGGATGTCACTAACACCGAACTTGGAGGCAGGCTTGGATGATTTTGCAGCGCCTACATACACATAAAACAGATAAGTATTCATTAATTATTTCTCAATTAAATATTTACAAAAATGGATACTTACTTGACATGGTGTAGGAAGTGGAAGAAGCTTCTTGTGAATCCTTTATCATCGGTTGGTATGTTCCAATAGCTGGATCAAGATTCCAGAAAGCGCTGAGTCTTTCAGGAGTGGCAGGTTTATCTTTGTTAGTGCATACGTCTGTCGACTTCGTCTTGTATCGAGTCTAGTATTAGAATTGTTAGATCAGGGCGCGTTGTATGAGAAAACAGGAGGTTTTAGAGTGTGTTTAAGGTGATTTCGCTTGAAGGAAGTGATTTAGCTTGAAAGTGACAAGTGACACTTTCAAGCGAAATCAACATGAGTGATTTCGCTTGAAGTGTTACTTGTCATCTTCAAGCGAAATCCCTTCCCCTATATATAGCTCTCAAGCGAATTCATTTGTAACTCTCATTGTTCCGGTACCGAATTGCTGCCGAAGCGTCATTTGATCTGTAAACTGACTTTAATCAATAAACAAGACGATTAATAGTGATACAAGCTGTTTTTCACGTCGGTTTCTTTGTTTCCGCCTCTGAAACTGATTAGAGCTCTTACGATTGACTCGTTTGGGTCATTACTCGATCCTACAAGTGGTATCAGAGCTCAGGAAGAAGAGTTCTTGCCAAAACAGCTTCATTTTCTGACTTCTACACCTTCTTTTTGAAATTGAAACAGTTTTCACGGTCAAAAAGTTCTGAATTTCACATATTGTGGTCGAAAATGTGTTTTAAGTAATCCTTGAAAGAATTGGACATTAATTCGGCTTAAAACTGGTAAAATTCTTGATTTTGCTTGAAAACAGATTGAAAATGGTGATGTCAGCAGATTGATTTCGCTTGAATTCGAGATTTCGCTTGAGATTTGATCAGATTTCACTTGAATTCGAGGTTTCGCTTGAGATTTTGATCTGATTTCGCTTGAATTTGTGGTTTCGCTTGAATTTGTGGTTTCGCTTGGATAGTTACTTAATTTCGCTTGGAAATAGCATATTTCGCTTCAGAGTGTTGATTTCGCTTCAGAGGAGTGATTTCACTTAAAGTTGTTGTTGGTTCAATTGTGATTTCGCTTCAAGGGTATTTCGCTTGAGTATAGTATTTCGCTTGAACTTGTATTTTGGTGAAAATATTTTCCGAAACATGGACGAGGATTTTTACAATGCATTCGCGACACCAGTTGCACCTGTTACTGCTATTGAAACTTTATATAGTGAGAATGAAACGGGAACTCATCAGAAACCGCCAGAACTGATGTACCTTGAAGATTTCAAAGGGTGGCAGAATCGATTTGAGAACTGGGTGCAAGCTTATAAGTTTGATGCGTGGTGTTCTTTGGAGAAAGATTACGAAAAACCGAAAAACGAACGTGGGCTTGAAAAGGGTTTTAGTGATTTTACTGAAAGTGATAAATTGAAATACACAAGTGAAAAAATGATGATAAGTATTCTTCAACAAGCAATTAAGGAAGATATCTTTGTTTTGCTCCAACATAATGGTACAGCTAGATCAATTTGGGAAGCTTTGATTCAAAAGTTCAAAGGAAGTGCAGATATGATTAAAAACAGAAAGGCATTATTGAAGAAATCTTTTGATATGTTTGTAGCTTTTGATCATGAATCAACAAAACAGACCATTGACAGATATTGTCATCTTGTTTTAGAAATGGGGAGATTGAATATAAAGAAAGAAGATGAGGAATGGGTTGATAAACTTGCTGATGCATTACCGCAGCAAAAGTGGGGAACTTATTTGATGATTGTGAAACATATGAGGAAGTCTGAGAATATGAATCTGGCTCAGTTTATTCAGAAAATTGAGGAGCACGAGTTGGATATCCAAAAGACGGCTATCATGACAAATCCAAATGCTAAACAGGATGTCAGTCTGTATTATCGAGGAAATAAGTTTGAGGTTAATCCCAGTCCAAAGATTAGTACTGCTTTTAGTGCTGATGGATCATCTAGTCCGAATGTTAGTACTACAACTCATAGTGGTGGATATTCTTCATCATTTTCAAGTTTTGATCCAAACAGCAAAACATCAAGTCCTCAACAACAAAGTTCTACAAATCTTCAATGCAATGTGACTTTGAACATTCAAAATGGTCAGAATTTGTCTCCAGAAATAGCCAAGCAACACATGGCATCACTTGTTGCAATGCTAGAATCGTATGAAGGTTTGATTGCTGGCAAGATTGGAAATCCGATGCTTACAAAAGAAGATTATGACCAAATTGATGCAGAGGAACGTGAATTGATGGATGTGAAGTGGTGTTTAGCTAGTGCTTGTAGGAGGGCAGAAAAGTTTCAACAAATTACAGGTAGAGATGAGTTTCGGGGATTGGCTACTTCTCCGTTAGGCTTTGACAAATCAAAAGTTACTTGTTTTCGTTGCAAAGGAAAAGGTCATTTTAAGAGAGAATGTAAAAACCAAGAAGCAACCGAGAATCAAGAAAAGAACAATTATTATCAGAAATCAATTTTTCATCAGATTGCTCAACAACCACAAACTGCACCTATTCGTGTTATTGAAGAGGGAAAAAAGAAAGCTTTACTTATTCATCAAGATGATGAAAAAGTTGCAGAGGGATTTAGTTGGGACAAATACATACCTGGTTCAGCTCTTGTTGCTAGAATTCAGAGTGAAGATGAGACTAGTGAGAAAAGAATTCCGATTTTTCCAGATCTTGGAAGTGATGTGGATACCGATGATGAGGAAGAACATCTCAACAAAGCTAGAAAAGGCATTGATCCTACTAGTTTTAATTTGTTTTTTGCAGATAAAATGGAGATGCTGTATCAGAAGAAGATTGCCAGATTGTTGAAAGAACTGGAAGCAGAAAAAATTCTTACTGATGAAAAGGAAAAGACAGAAGCTGGAGAAGCTAATGTTGAATTAGCAACTGAGAAAGTAGTTGAGAAAATCGTTGAAGTGGAGAAAGTGGTGGAAAAACTAATTGAGATTGAAAAAATAGTCGAGGTTGAAAAACTTGTCGAAGTAGAAAAAATTGTTGAAATAGAAAAAATTGTTGAAGTTGAGAAACTCGTTGAAGTTGAGAAGATTGTTGAGGTTGAAAAAATAGTTGAAAAAGTGGTTGAAGTTGAAAAACCATGTTTGAAGTGTTTAGAGTTTTGTACACAATGTGAGGAGAAAGATAAAAAGATTACTGATTTGGAGAAGATTAAAGAAGATTTACTGTCTGATGTGAAGTATGTGAAGGAGTCATATGATGTTCTAAACAGAACAGTTGATAGTCTGAAAAAGACAAATTTAGAAGTTGAAACTGCTCAAATGAAGATGAATGCAACATTAATGACAAAGCAGAGCGTCATCAATGAGTATATTGAAGATTGTGCAAATATGAAGAAGGAGTTGGAACTTGAAAAGATTGAGAGTGAAAGGATTAAACGATTACTGTTGAGTTACACTACTTGTGATTATTTGATTGATCGTGTTTATCCTACTGTTGCAGGTCTTGAAGCATTCATGGATAAAAAGACTGAAGATACTGATACTGGTAAGAAACACAGTGTTAAGTATAACAGATGTCCGCCCCCGATCCATGAAAGTTATTCTCCCAGGAATCCTAACGAGGAGCGTCTAAAAAAGGCAGTCAACATCAAGTTAAAGTCTGAAATCATTGATGAATTACCAGAAAATATTGATGTTACATTCACAGCGTCTGACACTGATCATGAGTCTGAGTTATTAAAGAAAGTGGTTGATCAGGTGTTGGATACGGATGAAGAGTCAAAACCGGAGTCTAAGTCTGAAAATCCGAGTTCGTCAGAAAAGAGTCCGAGTTCACCGGTTAAAAGAGTTTACAATAAAGAATTCTTGTTATCAAAATCTAATTTGAATGACGGATCAATCAAAGTGGCATATAGTTTGAAAGATTCAGACAAATTATATTCTGATGAGGAATTTCCAATAAGAAGTGTTAAAACGGAAATGATCAAACAGGTTTTCAAACTAACAGAAATTAATATTTCTGAAATAAAAGATTTAAATCTTCATGAAAAACCTAAAAAATACACTTCAAGAGTTCAACAGAGATTGAACAAGAAAAAGGGTTACAGTTCTGGTTATGGTTTTCAAAAGAAACCAAACCAAAACAGTAACTTCAAAAAGAAAGGTTTAGGTTTCAGTTCTTCAGAAAATTATAAAAATGAGAAAAATTATAAACCAAAAACAACATTTGTTGCGGGAGGAAGTTCTGAAGATGAGCAGAAGAAACCATTCTGGAAACATTCAAACCAAGAGTTTCTTGCTGAGGTAAAGAGGAATGTGAAGAAGTTTGCTCAAAGAGTTGACAAAAGAACTTGCTTTAAGTGCCAAAAAGTTGGACATATTGCTTGGAATTGCCAACAGTCCAACAACTTCTAACTCAAAACTGAAAGAAAAACTTGTCTTTGAGAAGAAACAATCAACTGAGAAATCGAAAGTGTTTGAAAATTCAACTTCCGAAGAAGGTGAAAGTTCAAAACGTTTTTACAAAAGAAGAGTTGATTTAAACAAACAAAAATGGGTTGTAAAATCTGAAAGAAGTTATGACAATGAATCTGATTCCATAAAATCAGAGGAGTCATGTGTTGAGAAAAAGGTTGATAATTTCGTTCCTGAGTTGAACGAGATAAACTTTCCGCCATTGACAAAAGATAATTTGAAATCAAAAGGTAGGTTTGAAATTTCAGGTCAATTCTTTGCTGGAGAAAAAGAATTTGATGCTGAAAAAGCTTTCAACGGGAAAGTTAAACATATTTTTGGTAAGATGGTAGACAGGAAAGTGAAGGGTGCAAAAGAATTCTACAAATCAAAATGTTGGTGGGATAGGTGTGTACCAGAATCTCCCAAGGCTAGTCAGGCTTGGGGGAAAGTTTTTCCTAACTAAAAACCCTGACATGCCGGAGCTCCCAGGTTGGTAAGAGTGGAGCAGGAATCGGCATCATTCTTAAAATGTTTGTTTGGTAAATCTACAGGTTATATCTTTATATTGTTATATTTTGATTTACAAATGGGATGGTTGGTTAGTGAAGCTGCAAGTGATTGAAGAAGGTTTTCATTTTCAAATGGTTAATCAAGGTCATTAAGTTGAACTTGATTGGACCATAGTTACAAGTGGTATTTTAGAGAACAAAATGATGAGTTTATCCCCTAACCTACAAGTGGTTTAAAAATCAACGAAACTTATTTTCCGGAAAAACCATTTGATTAAAACAAACTTAAGTGTTTTGAAATCACAATGGGAAAATAGTTTGTTGAAAGGGGGAGTTCTGATTGTTTATGCTAAGTGGATGGCGATTTGAAGTGATTTGATGTCAGTTGTCGCTTTGCTTGTACGGTTTGTTTTCAAATTTCCTTAAATGATTTTGAATTTTAGGGGGAGTAAATATTTCAGAAAATCCAAAAACATGATAAAATTCAAAAATGAGTTTTGTAGTATAAAAGAGGAAATGATTGTACATCAGTGGACGATCACAGCATGCTAAAGAATTGGAAAGTTAAAATGTCATAAACGGTCTCACTGATGATATGCCAGTAGGCTTTTACACATTTAGTAGATTGTGACGAGATATAATCCTAAATTTCAAACTTGCTTAATTCGTGGGTAACATCTCTCGGATATATGGGTAACCCCCGAAATCTTGTTTGAAGGACCCCTCTTTCTGAGATACTAGGTCTTTATGCTTAGTGATATCTGGGGTATTATCCCGGGACTTCTGATAATGCGGAAGCAATGGCCTAGTCCCTGGAGAATACTTTATGCTTGCTTAAAATAAAAGCCTGCCCTCAGCATAAAAAATGATGAAACATTGAAAAATGCTAATCATGTGTTGTTGTAAAAAAAGATCCTCTAAAGGGGACCCACCAAAAGTCGAAGCCGTCATCTCTCTGCTGAACGGAAGTTCTGACCTGAGCTCTCACGGCCCTCGCAATTTAACCCCTTACAGATATCATCTAGGTATACTCACCTGTAAGACTGAATATTGGGATCTGGATACGGGAGTATATTCTGAGGTGGGACACGCGAATAAGTTTAAGTGTCTAAGACATTAATATTGTATCTCGAAACAATTGAACTTTGTGTGAAGATTTAAGTGGATCAGTATACTGACAATCTAAGTGAATCGTTTAGAACTTAAAATGTATAAAGCTTAACGGTGTTGGTGATTTGTCTCATAAACTGATATAATCCTCTTACGCAAACTCACAAAAATATTGTATGTAAATATTTCGTTTCTGCATTTCATTTCTGTTTTGTAAAAAATCCAAAAAGATTTTCGGAGTGTTTTAGCATAAATTTTGAAAAATTCAAAAAGATTTTAGACGACTGATGTTGAGAAGCTGATTTTCAAAATTCCGAGTGCTAAACATGACGAACAGGTTTGGGAAAGTTTGTTTGAAGATGTTTGAAATGAAAATGATATTCATACAAGTGGTTCATCAGTGACTTACATGATAAATCTTTTTGTATTTTCAAGTGGTTAGCTGAGTTTCTAAATTTGTTATATCTTATCTATTATGAAACTTATGTTTTGGGTAGAGATAATGCAGGTAAGCCAGATTTCGTTCCCGAGTAAGAATTAAGCCAGGTCACGATCTTGGAACTGCTGATGCTGATGAACTTAAGGAATCAAGAGATCTAATCAAGAGATTTAAAAGATTCAAAAGCCAGACTACGATCCCTGCACAAGTTGAGGGGGAGTCTGTTAGAGAAAGAAGAAATTGGAGTGAGGCGATAGCCAGATAGAGATTTTGGAAGCCCAAAGACTGATAAAGACTGAAGACGTTGAAGATTCGACACTTAAGACTCGTCAACATCCGAGGGGGAGTCTGTTAGTGCATACGTCTGTCGACTTCGTCTTGTATCGAGTCTAGTATTAGAATTGTTAGATCAGGGCGTGTTGTACGAGAAAACAGGAGGTTTTAGAGTGTGTTTAAGGTGATTTCGCTTGAAGGAAGTGATTTAGCTTGAAAGTGACAAGTGACACTTTCAAGCGAAATCAACATGAGTGATTTCGCTTGAAGTGTTACTTGTCATCTTCAAGCGAAATCCCTTCCCCTATATATAGCTCTCAAGCGAATTCATTTGTAACTCTCATTGTTCCGGTACCGAATTGCTGCCGAAGCGTCATTTGATCTGTAAACTGACTTTAATCAATATACAAGACGATTAATAGTGATACAAGCTGTTTTTCATGTCGGTTTCTTTGTTTCCGCCTCTGAAACTGATTAGAGCTCTTCCGATTGACTCGTTTGGGTCATTACTCGATCCTACAATCTTGTATGCTTGATAAGGAGATAGCTGCATAAACAGAAAAATAAGCATCAATTATCCTCTACGGAAAAGAAAAGAATTCTTCGTGTTCCTAGCCTAAGGATCCTATATCCTACCCTGGGTTTTCCATTTTTTGGGAAGATAGTTTCCATCGGGAATGGAATCTCTCCTCACAAAAAAGAACTGATTTCTCCAATTGGTGTCGTTCTTTGTGACTTTGAGGAAGGGTTGGGGTTGTTGTGGCTTGTGTTTGAAAAGGAAAAAATAAATTGTACATATGGCTAAGTTTAGAGAGCCTTATATCTATGCCCTCGTGCTCTATGATCTGCTCGAGTGTGAAGAGGACTCTCCATAGCGTCGGCATGGCTTGTATGTAGCACAAGCCGATCAAGGTAAAGAAGCTCTATGTCAACGCCGGGAAAGGATAGCTATAGCCAAACTGGAACGGGGCAGCAGGAAAGGTGACCCAAGCATCGGACTTGCAATCACTCTTCATTGAAGAGTCGAAGGGCCTGAATTTTGTTCCCTCAAGAAACCAATGATGTAACTGATCGATTTCTGGATCAGTGAAACGGCAGAGTTCCAAAGAAGGATTTTTGGTGAGGCCATGACTCTTCGGAGGGCTGTTGTTCTCATGATTCTTAGCTGGTGAGGACCGGGTGGTCATCTTTGCCATGGATTTTTGAGGAAGAAATAGAGGATTGAGACTGAGAATTTGAAAGAGAAGGGAAGAGATGTACCTGATGAGTCTTCGAATGAGGATTTAAAGGGAGAAATCTTGGATTTAAATGGAGAATTTCATCCCTATCTCTAACCTATTTATAATCAGGATTTGTTGCAGGGATGATCTGTTGCTGACGTCGGCTCTGTAACGGCTATATCTGCAACTAACGGCTAGTCCGAATTAAATGAAACATGACTTATCTGATTAGAATTCAACCAGTCATGTTTAGGGGCAATTGTTGGGGATAGAATTTTAGTGCTTATGGATCACGTATCCTTAGTTTAGCCTGGATCAAGGATCCTCAGGAGATGGTGCAGGAAGACTAAGGATCACGGATCCTCACTGGTATTCTTAAACTAACAATTGTTTCCATTACCCTTTGGCTTTGTTTTATAGGTGCATTTCGTAGAAGACTTATTCCAACCGAGATTCAAGGGGAATATGCTCTCTTTTTTGGCACGTGCATGAGCTGAAGACCGTTGGTGGTGAACGTGGGTAGATGGCTGAAAATTCGGATAGTTAGTTAAGGATAATTTTAGCTAGATTAATAGGGGTATTGAGTAAAATTAGAAAGCACTGGCACTCTGATTGTCGAACAACACTTCTGCTACTCTCTTTCTCGTACACTCACACTAGCATTCACTATAACAAGCTCAATACTTCCAAAGTTGTAACATTTTTTGATCAATATAGTTGATAGTGATAGTTTTCACTATCTGAGGTTTTTTATGCCGGAGATCATACATTGATCAAGGGCTTTTTCCTCGTATAAATCCTTGTGTTCATTGTCATTTTCTTCCAACCATTATTCAATCAATTGTTCATATAACCAAGCATCCAACCTCACAAAAATCAGATTTGGTTACATTATCCTTGTGTGATTTTTGACCAAAACTGCTAGCATGAACACTTTTCCACCTGGTGCCTTTGGGAGTTTGCCTATTATATCCATCCCTCATTTCATGAATGGCCAAGAGGAAATTATTGGTTATAAAGGCTCCGTTGGCTGATGTAGGATGTTGCTATATTTTTGGCAAGCATCACATTTCCTTGCATGCTCTACAGCATCCTTCTTCATTGTAGGCCAATAGTAACATGTTCTAAAGATCCTTGAGAATAATGCTCTGCCCCCTGTGTGATTTCCATAGTCTCCTTCATTAAAATCCTTGAAACCCTCTTGAATTTTTGGATCCTCAATGCACCGCAAATAGGGACAGAGATCTCTTATACCCTGAAGGCTCTAGGATTCTCCCTTGTGGGAATTTCCCCATTCTAAATATACTTCAGAATTGGAAGGATCCATGATCCTGAATTTGACTGCACATCATCACTAGGCACAATTGTAGTATCCTCAACTATCTCCATTGCTTCATTTTCCTCAATTGCAGGAGAAAGAATATGGATGATAAGTATCTGCACATCCTCTGGTATTTTCAAGGATGATCCTAGGTTTGATAAGGCATTTGCCCCTGCATTCTCCCCTCTAGGCACCTGTGTTAAGCTGAAAAAATCAAAAGAATCTGCCAGTTTCTTGACTATTTCTAATTATTTGATTAGTTTTTCTCCTTTGACAATATATGAACCATTAAAATGGTTAGTAATTAGCAATGAATCTATGTACACTTGAAGATACCTGATCCTCATTTGCTTAGCTAATTGCAAACATGCTATTAAGGCCTCATATTCTGCTTCAGTGTTAGTGATTTGGAATTCACATGCAATGGATTAGGGTATTATGTCCCCTGTGGCGATTTTAGTAGTATGCCTAGTCCAGTTCCTTTGACATTTGAGGCTCCATTTGTGAAGAGTGTTCAAGGATCCTTGGTCTCCTCAAGTTGTTGAACCTCTAGTTCAGCTTCCCTTTGTAGATCACTACTGAAATTAGCCACAAAGTCAGCCAAAGCTTGAGACTTGATGGCAGTCCTATGTTCATACTTAATGTTATATGCACTAAGCTTGACTGCCCACTTTGCCATTCTACCTGACATTTTAGGTTTCCTGAAAACATTCGTAATAGTAAAGTTAGTTTTCACAATAATAGTGTGAGTTTGAAAATAATGTCTAAGTTTAGTGAAAGTCATAATTAGAGCAAGAATTAATTTCTCTAAATAAGAATACCTGGCTTCAGCATCAAGAAGGCTTTTACTTACATAGTATACTGGATGTTATTGGCCTTTATGATCCTTAACTAACACTGCACTTACTGCTTTACCTGAAAGAGCTAAGTACAGGGATAATGGCTCACCATCCTCTAGTTTCATTAGGGCTGGTGCTGGGGATAGATAATCCTTGAGAGCCTTGAGTACAGCTTCATGCTTCTCAGTCCACTCAAATTTCTTATTCTTCCTCAGAATGTCATAAAAATCCTTCCACTTCTCTGAAGACTTCGAGATGAACCTATTTAAGGTTGCAATCCTTCCTGTTAGCCTCTGTACATCCTTTGCATTGGTTTGAGACTTTATATTCACAATTGTCTTTATCTGTTTAGGGCTAGCTTCAATCCCTCTTTTGGTCACCATGTATCCTAGGAACTTCCCAGCTTTGACGCCAAAATGACACTTTGAAGGATTCAGCTTCATGTTGTATTGATCAAGGATGTTAAATACCACTTCAAGATCCTTGAGATGATCTTCTACTTTCTGGGACTTGACCACCATGTCATCAATGTAGACCTCCATAGTGTCTCCGATTTGTTCTTTGAACATCATATTCACCAGTCTTTGGTAAGTGGCACCTGCATTTCTCAATCCAAAAGGTGTAGCAATATAACAGTATATGCCAGTGGGAGTCATGAATGTTGTATCCTCTTGATCAGATGGTTCAATCTAGATTTGTTGAAATAAGCAACCATAAAGGTACGCAATTCATGGCCCACTGTTGCATCCATTATGGAGTCAATGTGTGGAAGTGGGAAAGGATCCTTGAGACATGCCTTATTTAAATCTGTAAAGTCAACACATACCCTCCACTTTTCATTTTTCTTTTGAACAACCACCACATTGGCTGATCATTTTGGATACTTGACTTCCCTAATCATACATTCCTTCAAGAGTTTGTCCACTTCCTCTTGGATAATGACATTCCTTTCAGGTGCAAATTTCCTTCTCTTTTGATGGACTGGCCTTAAAGATTTATCAATACCCAATTTATGAGTAATAATGTCTTTAGATATACCTGTCATATCTTCATGTTTCCAAGCGAAGGTAAACTTTCTTCTCTTTAAAAAGGATACTAGATCTTGCTCTATACAGTCAAGGATCTCGGATCCTATAAAAACTTTGGATTCAGGATCCTCAGGGTCCAATATTATATCCTTGATGTCTTGTTCTCTTGCCTCCATGACATCTCTTGGAGGATGCTTTAATTGCTATGCTGCCCATGGTTTTGAAGCTGGCTTCGTTGAAGAGGTATAACAGTTCTTGGCCTCTTGTTCATCACTTTCTATCTTCACTACTCCCCATGGGTTTGGTAGCTTCACACATTAGTGGTATGTGGAAAGAACAACTTTCATGTCATGTATCCAGGGCCTACCAAGGATCACATTGTAACAAGACAAACAATCAATAACACAGAATTTCTGTACAGAGTTTACCCCCTCAATGTAGATTGGGAGTTTGATGTCCCCCAATGTGTTCTTCATTTCACTGTTGAATCCAACAATGACTGATGATCTCGGAACTACTTCTGATTCCGGGATGTTCATCCTTTTCAGGACATCAAGTTGGATGATGTTCACAGAGCTCCCACCGTCTATAAGGATTCTACGAACAAAGTGGTTAGAAATAAACAAGGTAATAACTAAGACATCGTGATGAGGATCCTGGATATCAATACGATCATCCTCATCAAAGGATATAACTTTCTATTGAGTTAGAGTGGAGGTCTGGATAGGCCTGTCTCCATTTTCCAGCTTGGTTTCTTTGGCATGCCTCTTTGCTGCAGAGAATGAGGTTCTACATATACCTGAGCTTATGGAAATGAAGTTAATGATATGAGCATCTGCAGGTGGTACAGGAGCCCTTTCCGGTACTTTTTCAGGATCCTGGATTCTTGATTTCTTCCTTCTAAGCAACTCTTTCAAGTGACCTTTACTGAGGAGGTAGCATTTCTCTTTCTAAGTGCAATGCATTCATTGGTAAGGTGGACGAAATCTTTGTGATATGCACACCACTTTGATTTATCCTTGAAGGATGTAGATTTTTCATTCTTCTTGGGCCATCTTGCTTTTTCACCTAGATTCTACAAGGCAAGCATCAATTCACTATTATCAACAGAAAAACAATATTTAGATATACGAGGATATTCGTCCTCATCTTCTTCTTGTTCAACTGCATAAACATTTTGATTGTCATTCTTGGAGTATGGCTTGGATCGATTGTTCTTGTAGAAGGATCCTTGCTTCTCCTGTTTAGATGAACTAGTTAACCTGTCTTGGATCCTCTTGTCATCCTCTAATTGGATGAATCTTAAGGCCATGTTCCTGACTTCATCTAAGTTCCTGCATGGTATCATAACAGGGTCATCATAGAAAGGAGAATCCTTTTGTAATCCAATCTTAAATGCTTCTACAACAGTTGCAATGTCTAAGTTTGGGATTTCTAAGGATTCTCTACCAAATTTAGTAACATAATCCCTAAGGGATTCATCACGGGTTTGGGTGTTCCTATATAGGTCACTAGTTAACCTTTCAAAAGTTCTACTACAGGAAACTGATTATTGAATAAGTTAACTAAGTGCGAAAATGAAGTTATACAGTAAGGAGAAAGACTTAGCAGCCATTTTAGTGCTGATCTAGTGAGTGTGGGTTTATCTCCATCCTTTCTTTGTACTAAGCCACATGTTCCTTTGGGTCAGTTGTACCATCATACAACTTCATGATGGGGGTCTAAAAGCATTTGGGTATCTCTGCATTGCATATGGGAGGTGCAAAGCGAGATATTCTGTGACTTCCATCTGGAATCTCAGGAATGGGTTTGACCACTCATGGGACGCTGGATATCATATCCTTGAGTTTCTGTAACTCCCTGGCCATAGCTTGGTTGATCCCTGCATCCTGCATGTAACCATAGTTAGTATCTAAAGATGTATTAAAATTGTTACCTCCTGGTTGATTTGAAGTTGGTATTCCAGAAGGATATCTAGGATAGGATATGTCTGGTGTACTAGTAGGGCAAGAAGAAACAATGGTTTGCATAGGGATTAAATCCCCTTCATGGACTGAAGAGCTTCTCCATGATTGTCTTCCTGAGGATCCTTAATCCTGAAAGACATTGGGTCCTAGGTAGGTCTGAACTGGAGGTCTGGATGTATGATCCATGGATCCTTGAACTCGGGATGAGGATCCTTGATGATTGAAGTAGGATCCTTGAGGTTGGAACATCTCCATATATCCTTCTGGGAGGAGGAAGGATCCTTGAGGCTGGGTCATCGTCATTGATCCATGCTGATGGATGGAGGATCCTTGTGGAAGAGTCATCGCCAGTAATCCTTGTTGATGGATGGAGGATCTTTGAGGCTGTGTGATGGACACTCTGGACTCTTGTCCTACTGACCACAGAGAAGATTATACACGTGGTACCCGAGGAAAATCCACAGTCATCTTGACCTACCGTTTCATTTCTCTGAGACTGCTTATCAAATTTCGGGACGAAAATTCTTTCAAGTTGGGGATGATGTGACAACCCGCAACTTCAGGTTACTACTTTAACCTAACCACGGGTAATTAAATCATACATTCATAGCACTGCATTTAACTAGGGTTAGTTAAATGAGTCTACATTGGTAATTCGGGGAATTACCGGAACGCATACATGATAACTCTTGACAACTGACGCAAACAATAATTATAAACGGATGGTTTATATGAAACTTATGTGCTGCATGATAAATACGTGAACTATATGCATTAGTTGTAGATTAAATGATATTATGTGGTTGTTGTGTAAAAGTAATATTATTAGGGGGTGTTTAGAGTTATTTGTGAAACTCTAATAATCTAATCAAAACCCTAATCTTCTCACAAACTGCACTACGGCAGTTGTTTTCTTTAAACATTTTCTCTGATCTTTTGGTCATTCAAGTTCCACACAAATCATCAATCTTGATCTCTTCATTTCTCCTAGAATCATCTCTATATCCATCTAAGGTATGTGCTTGTGTTGTTTTGATTTCTTGTTCTTGTGATTTCAATGCAAAACCCTAGACATCCAAACAATCTAAGTTTTTGTTTCAAAATAAATGAATGTATAATAATTTATGTAGACAAATGATTGTGCAATGATTGTTTGATGATGGTGGTAGAATAACACTGTGAAAATGATTGATTTGATGCCTGACATTGTTGATTTCTGTGCATTTGGGGTTTTCTGTTCGTGAAAACGTTGAAGAAAGGAATTTTTAGAATTGTCAGACTTTGTGAAGTCACAAAGCCTTTTGCCCGTATTTGTTAAATCACAAAAGTGTCCATACTTGTAAGACTAATGGATGTCCGCAATTAAGCTTCTTTGAAACTGTCTGCATTTGTTATTGGTACATATGTCCGCACATAAAACCCTTAAACAAGTCCGCACTTAACTATTTGATGTGGTCCGTACTTAAATGGTGATTATAGGGTCCGCACATAAGTGAACTACAATGTTCGAAATTGTTAAAATATAACAGATCCGCACTTATAACTTTCTCATATGTCCGTACTTGTTAAATCCGCACATAAGGAGGTTATGTCCGAACTTATGCTGCTTAAAAGGGATCTGAACTTGTAAACTATAAGTGTCCGAACATGTGGGTTTTATAAAGTCCGCATTTAAGATGAATCAAAAGAGTCCGGACCTGTATTGTATCGTCCGCACATATATAATTTCTTTTTAAGGTGTCCGCACTTGACACAATGCGTGCGCCCTTAGATTATTTTATGTAATGTCCGAACTTAACTTACTATGTTCCTGAGTCTCATTTAATAGGGGGAGGGGAAAGAAAATAGATGAAAATATAAAAAAAAAAAAAAAAAAACCATGTTCCCGAGTTTTTTTAAGGATATGAGGAGAGGGAAAAGAAGGGAAAAGAGAAGAAAATTTGTCCATATATTCATCCTCTCAAATTGAAGAGATTAGGAGAGAAAATATTATTAATTACTAAATTGCCCTCATATTTAATTAAAATGTTTTATGTTTAAAGGATAGAATGGTAAAATTGTTCATTTCTTTTCTTTTCCTCCTAACTCGGGAACACATAAAATGTTTAATTTCTTCTCTTTTCCTTTACTTTTCATTAAACTCGGGAACACGAAAAAAATCACACATTTTCCTTCCTTTTCTCTCTTAATTTATTTTCCTTCCCCTCCCCTGTTAAATAAGACTCGGGAACACAGTCCGAATATATTAGATTAAATTATGGGATCAGAACTTGAATTGAGTAATGAAGTCCGAACATATCTTGAATTGTATGGTCCGCATATAATCATTAATCTGTCCACACATTCCTTCATTTATTAGTTCACACTTCACACTTGATTGAATTGTTGGTTAGAAGATATTTAATTCAAAAGCAGAATCCACACATAATTCAATTGAAAAGGGTCCGAATATAATATCATTAGTCTGCATGTACTTGTGAAAATAATGTCACGTGTGAATAATTGTTTGAATATTCTTTTTATTATGTCCGCATATGTTTATGTGTGTGTGTATGGTATGTCTATTAAATGAGGGAATTCACATATGGTCCACCAATCCGATTTTGTATTAAACAATAATAGTGATTGTATATGTCCACTAGTTACGTTGTTTTCATTGATGTTATTTCTAAACTACATAAATCTTTAAAATATTAATTTGTTTTCAGTAATATTGTTTTAGAAAACATCATGTTTGGGAGTTAATTAATTCAGGATTTATTTTCTTTATTATACCAATGGGTCCGAGTTTATACCAATAATTCAGTATATGTTTAGTCTGTGTTCGCACTGAAGTCACCAACATACTGTGTTACTGTATTGTATGATAAACATGTTAACCGTTAATCTGATCACATGAACATTACTGGGTTGTTTGGACATTAGGGTATTGCATGATCCTACCCACATACGTACTTACATATATCAAACCTTAGATCGCGTGTAACAGACCTAACATTTAACAAACACTAGAAGTACATTATCAAACCGAGCAAACAAAGGTGAGTTCACTACTCTTTCACAAGAACGCGTCCCGGGAGGGGACAAACAAACTAATATTCCGGGGAGGAATACTTTTATTACTTTGGTTTAATTTCAATGTTAGTTAATAAACTCAACTCTATCACGAAAGTCCCTACTTACTACCGAACTAGTTGTCAGGGAGGCAACAGGGTATTAGTTGATAGTGTTATTAGGCTTGACAACCTCACACCGTATCGGGGAGGACGGGCATGAACTAATGACCTTAAACACATCGCCAATGTTGATAGGTGTTGGGATTGAACCCTACAAAGGAACAGTTGATTAAAGCCAAAACTGGATCAGATCAGTGGATTCAGAATAAGCTGTTGTTTGCATAAGATCTTCTCTCTTGAAAGTGGCCTAACATTGGATGCCTTTTAAGTACTGCCCTTCACAAACAACTGCTGATCACTAAAGACAGCTGAAGACAAAGCACTGATGCTCAATCTGCTGTCATGGTTCAAGTACTGCTAAAGACACAAAGCACTGCTAGGAGTATAACAGTGGAATGAGAAGCAGTAGTTTAGTTTATTTCTTTGTATTATTGTAATAAGTAGTTTAGGTTAGCAGTGTTTGTAATAGGCAGTGGTTGTAAGTTGTTAGGAGGTTAGATGTCACTTTCATGGTGACGTCAGCAAAAGATGCTTCAGTGGTTTGTTCTGTACTATAAATAGAACAGTACCCTGTACTGTTCTATAAGCTCTCTTCTTCTACAAGTCATTCTGTACGAACAAACCATCTGTGAGCTCAGGCTGAGGGGGAGATTGTATGCATGCATGCAATAGTGTTGATTATTGTAATTAAATACAATCATTCGATTCTATGATAAACATGTTTGCTTAAAACAATTCTCTCTTTGATTGTGTTGAAAGTTTATTCATCTATTTCCGCTGCAATTATTTCTAGTTCATCTTCATTTTAGTTAAACAAACATAATCTTATCAAACTCAGATCCTAACAATTGGTATCAGAGCTTGGACAGTCAAACTTGATCTAACAATCATTTTGACGTAAAAGTTCAGCTCAAAATCGTTGATACTTTTAATTGTTCATTTTGTTGTAAAACAAAGTAAGGTATAATCACGTACAAAGTTGATTATACAGTGCCTGAAAAACAACCAGAATGACGTTACAATCAAAGGATGTTAATAACAACATTGGTTCACTCTTCAAACCACCTATGTTGAAGAGATCTGAATACAACATCTAGGAGCGAAGGATGAGTCACATCCTAGCTCAACAGAACACCGGATGTTGGAAGTCGGTTATTTTTTGACCACATATTCCAATGGTGCCGAGTGCTGAGGATCTAAAGGTCATGGTTCCTAAGAAACTTGAGAACTATACTGATCAGGATTTTCAGAAAATTGAACTGGATACCAAGGCATTTAGCATCATTGCATCTGCACTACCAAATGAGATCTATGCTGGACTGTTACACTGTAACAGTGCCAAGGAATTGTGGGATGCACTTAAGGAATAGTTTGGGGGGACTGAAGAAGTAATTGAAAATAAATGGGAAATTTTAAACCAACAGTATGAAACATTTTGTCACATTAAGGGTGAATCATTAACACAACAGTTTGAGCGATTTAGTTGTCTCATAAGTGAACTAAAACTTGTTAAGGTTGAATTTCCAAATGCAACACAAAATAGCAGGTTTCTTAGGTCACTTCCTGAAAAATGGGACACAATTTCATTTGTAACCAGGAATTCAGTTGGGTTCAAAGACCTGACCCTAACCCAGCTTCATGGTAGACTCCTGACCTATGAGAGGGAGTTAAACCAGAAAAAGAAGTTACAAGAGTCTGGAAAAGTTGCAGATGATTATTCATTTGGCAGCACAGCTCTTTTGGGTCAGGAGGAATCTGGTAGTGGTAAGGATCAGGGTTATGATCATTACATTGACATAACAGCTGGTGGAGCTTTTAATGACTCTGATTCTTACTCATCTAATTATGCTTTTACAACTAATGGTGAAAACCAAAATTCTGACAATTTGTGCTTTGAACTCAATGACCTCCAGCATTATGATCCAACTGATTTAGAGGAAATGGACATATTACATCAACTTGCACTGCTGAGTGTTAGAACCAGCAAGTTTTACAAAAGGACAGGGAGAAAATTTCCAGGGTTACATGGGAATTTGAAAGTAGGGTTGGATAAATCAAAGATAAAATGCTACAAGTGTAATAGGTTAGGTCATTTTGCTAGAGAGTGCAGGAGTCAAACTAGTGGACCAATCATCACACATCCTAGCCCTAGTCCAAGACCACAAAATAACCAAACCACAGTGCATTATTCCCAATATGCCTCTGCTGCTCATGTAAACACTGCTCACTATGCACACCCTACAACCCATGTTCCTGTGTACTATGTCCAAACCACTGTCCCTCAAATTCAGTATGTCCAAGCCCATGTCCCTCAGGTTCAAGTGCAACCAGTTGCACCTCAACAAGCTACACCAGCAGTGGTTCAACCAGATCAGCAAAGCTTCTTCACTCAAGGCTTTGTTGACTGGAGTAGCTTACCTGATGAGCTAGGTGATGAAAATTTTGCACTCTATGCTACCAATGATACTTCTAATCATGATTACTGTTTTGTAGCATTGGAGTCTATACTAGAAGGGCTGGAATCTGAAGAAGGACAGTCAAATGAAGAAACAGTGGATGAAATTGCTGAAGCAGTGGTTACTGCTGTTGCTGTTGAAATGCTGTTGGGAGAAAATTCAAAACCCCTGTTGGTACCACTATCTAACCCCTGGTCTGAAGAAGAAGAAGAGAAGAAACAAGGTGAAAAAGAAGAGAAAGTGCCAGATGAAAAAGAACATGTCTGTGATTGTGTCATGATGGCTGCAGCTAAGGTATCATCTCAGGTTCTTAAAAACCTTTGTTCAGACAAATACAATCATTCGATTCTATGATAATTATTGTATGTATGCATGCATGCAGTAGTGTTGATTATTGTAATTAAATACAATCATTCGATTCTATGATAAACATGTTTGCTTAAAACAATTCTCTCTTTGATTGTGTTGAAAGTTTATTCATCTATTTCCGCTGCACTTATTTCAAGTTCATCTTCATTTTAGTTAAACAAACACAATTTTATCAAACTCAGATCCTAACAATAGGCATTGATGAGGGCAAACAAACATACGTCACTTCGGTATCGAATTTATTATTGGCATGTCTTTAAACTAAAACACTAAACATGATTTTTGTTAAACAAAACTGTGAACTCGCCAGCTTTATGCTGATACACTTTTTCTGCATGCTTGCAAGTCGTTAGACGTATCACGGAACGGAACTTGTAGTCTGGGGCGCCGCTTTGGTCATGGGTCGTGACACTTGCGTAGACATCTAACATTACTTATGTTTATCAAACAAAACGATGTTGAATTGATTGAACGATAATTATGCTTCCACTGAACGTATATTGTTTTAACTAGATGTTTTGAATTACAAATTTCATGTTGAATGGGATTTTGAATTTATTATATTACTGCTAGTTCAATGTGATTAGTGGCTAGATCCAGGTACGTCACACGCCTCGTGGTGGTTTCCGCATGTGATATTTTGGGGGTGTGACAATACAGATACGTGATAGGCTCAAACCTACCCGTGATCAGCAGAAGAGCTATGCAGATAAGAGGCGAAAACCTCTAAAGTTCCAAATAGGGGACAAAGTATTATTGAAAGTGTCACCTTGGAAAGGTGTCATGAGATTTGGAAAGAAGGGCAAGTTGAGCTCGAGATATATTGGACCATTCGAGTGATAACTGAATGTGTCGATTGCATAGCTTATAGTTTTGGTTAAAAATCAGTTTAATGATAATGTAACCAAATTTTAATTGTGAGGTGGAGTGCTAATGTGTATGAACAATAGTGTGATCAAAGTATAAAATAAAAATGACAATGAACACCGATATTTGTACAAGGAAAAAAACCTTGATGCTTGATAGATCTCCGACACAAAAAAGGGTGGTTCCTAAATGATCCTTCTCATATATATATATTGTTAGTAAACGAATACAAAAATAATCTGCAACAGAAAATAAACAAAATAGAAGAGACAGTAATTAAAGACCAGAATAATGGTCATTATTGCAATAATCATATCAGTTAACAACTGAAACAAAATGATCATTAAAACGAATAATCGTAACAGTTAAAAACTGAAAATAACGAACTGGCCTCACGTGTGCCCGGGTTTTCGGAGCTGCATTCGTGTCCAAAGGACGTGCGGGCACGCACGAGTTCAACCAAATTCCAGTTCTGAAACTGAATTTTTTGCACGCCCCCTGCGCGCGCAGGGGTAGGACTTGTGGTAAAACATGTCATAAGGCTTCAAAGGTTTGGTCAAGGTTTCGCCTTATAACCAACCATTCACTTTGTTCCCACACCAATGTGAGACAAAGTATCTTACCACTTTGATACTTTCATTCACACACATTAATTTCCAACATATATATATACATATATATATATATATATATAGGGTAGGGTTCCAGCGTGAACCTAATCCCATGCGTGAACTAATCTGGACCATTGATTTCCTTTTTAGTTGTTAAGGGCATGATTGTAATTATATAAAAATTAGATTTAAATCATTATTTTAATAATTGAATTAAGTTACATCTTTCCTATTTTAAATTCATTATCCACATTATCTTTTATTTCATTTTTATTTTTTAGATTTCACCACCAGAATTCGGATTATGATTTTTAAGATTCACGTAACCTTCATATTTCAACGGTATACACATGTGTACTTGGATATGAATTGAACAGTACACATGTGTACTCAGCATGGTACATATGTGTAATTAGCTACATAATACATACATATAAACAAACAAAACCTGTAAAACTATTTTATATTAAGCAAATAACAAGTTACATAATGTTTGCCAAACCAAAAAAAAAACATACAACTACAAGTTCCAGATTCGTGAAAACAATAAACGCAACATAATCGGAAAAAATAAAAAAGACATAGTCTTTTACAACTATTCGCCACGTTGTATGCTGAATCATCCTTATCGACCAAGCAAACAAACATACGTGAATCATCCTTATCGACCTCATACGTGAATCATCCTTATCGACCTTCCATCTCCACTTTTCTCGTTTACGACATCTCCTATAATAACACAAAAAACTCAGCAATTAGTACTTTGCATAATTCACAAGTGTACATCAACTACTTTACATATTCAATACACAAAAAAATATGAGATATCACAAAAACATACGCTATACACATGTGTACATCGCATTAAAATCAGAGCAAAAATCAGAATACACATGTGTACATCGCATTAAAACAGAGAAAAATCAGAATACACATGTGTACAACGCGTTAAAAACAGAGCAAAATAAAATAAAATTGAACAAAAAAACAGGGACATCACAAAAACAGACGCTATACACATGTGTACATTGCATAAAAAACAGAACAAAATCAGAATACACAAGTGTACATCGCATTACAAACAGAGCAATCCAGGATGGCTGACCAACTAGGACTCGAGCAACTAAAAACAAATATGTAAGCTCTTTGTAGTCAAAACAAACAATACTATTGGATGCTAATTACTAAGTGTTACAATTCATCAAACACCTAACGTGCACGCAATCAAAAGTCAAAACACATAATTCATCAAACAATATTGTTACCCTGGCTAATACATACATACATACATATAACCCAAGAGTGAAAACTCTCTCAGACATTTCATCGAACACCTGACATGCACCCGGATCATAACAAACCAAAAGACTCCACAAATGTAAACCAACATGCATAAATCCAACCCATATTCCAATTCAACAATCAAATTCCAAAATACAAACTCTTCAACATACAAAATCTTAAAAAAAAAAAAAAAAAAAAAAAAAAAAAAAAAAACTGAACTTGTCAAAGTTCTTTGTCTAAGCTTGAATCTAGAACCGTACCAGTTATGATGGAGTCCGTTGTTTGTTGATCAAGAGGAGGAGAGGAAGATTCTTCAGGGACATTGATGATCTTGTTCATGTCTCTTACTCTACTTGTGGCTACATTTGCAACAAGCACTGAATCACAGAGAGAGAGAGAGATAGATTTAGATCGGAGATTATAGGGAAAGTAAGAAGGTGTGGGGGATTTTGATCGGAGATTCAGGGACATTGATGATCTTGTTCATGTCTCCCCTGCTTGTCGGCGATTTTGATCTTGATTTGTGAGAGAGAAAGATATGTGTGGGGGATTTGAAACCTAAAATGTGGATATAAACGTGATTTATGCAATCAAATTAATATGGAAATTACACAAATACCCTTGTTCTCTTAATTAATTAGTAACAAATAACCAAATAATTACCATCATGCCATTAACTTAAAATCTCAAGATCAAAGAAATCAAGGGCCAAGATCAGTTCACGCAGTTCACGCTGGAGAAATTGTTCACGTTTGAACCTAATCCTATATATATATATATATATAGGGGAGGGTTTAAATGAGAACGATAAATATGGCGAGAACCGTGAGAACAAATGAAAAAACCACGAGAACTTGGTAAAAAACAATTCAAATTCAAAATTTCTGTTTACACTTATCATTATTATTCGAATACAATATTAGAAATTAAATTAACACGTTTAAATTTACGTGAATTCGTAAATAACGAAAATTTACACATGTGTAACACTACTAGAAAAATTAAAATTTCTGACACCATTTTCCGTAGGAAATGCATCACAACTCGCGATTTTCTACGAATTTGTGACGAAATGCGTATGTAGGAAAACCACTCGTAGGAAACTGGTTTCTTACGCATTTTCTACGCATTTTCCTACCCATTTCTGACAGAAAAGGGCTGTCACAAATTGCTACACATTTTCTACGCATTTTCCTACCCATTTAACGGAAGTTAATTTTTAATTTTTGCTACACAATTGTCACGAAATTTAATTTTCTACGAATTTGTGACGAAATGCATATGTAGTTAAACCACTCGTAGGAAACTGGTTTCTTTACGCATTTTCCTACCCATTTAACGGAAGTTAATTTTTTATTTTTGCTACACAATTGTCACGAAATTTAATGTTTTTTCTAGTTTTATTCTATTTATAAAACATCCGAGAGATCAGATACAAAAGCAAATAAAACTAAAAACTATAAAATTTCAATAACATTAATCATAAATTTATACAAATTTACAAACAAAAAATGTATAAAATCTACTAACATAAAGAAAAGAAAATAAAATTACATATTCCTTTAACAAATTCAATAACATCAACCCACACCCATCTCATTTTTCAGCTCTGGAACAATAAAATGTATACCGAAAACGAGATGACGTGCTCTAGTTTATGCTTTCCGACGAACTGAACCACCACCACCGTCGGCGTCACTACTGTTGGCAACCATCTGTTAAGGACCACCACCGCTGTCGGAGCCTCGTCAATATCATCCTTGAGTAGATCCACTTTGGAGCCGGTAAACTTGCAGAAAGTATCATTCATAATGTGCAAAATGAGAAACGCTTTTGAGGACAGTGACAACCTCAATGTTTGGCCAAGACTAGTTGAAATCGAGATGGATTATTGCCAGGATTTAGTGATATACCCGTCGCCGCCGCCTTGCTTATACGCCATCGTCGACCACCACCGCTGTCGGAGCCTCGTCATCATCCAATCATCATCGTCACATCACCGGCGTGGTTGTCGGAGAGCGGCCGGCTAACAACGACGATTACCAACTTCTCCGGCACCGGCTGGCATGTCGAAGTAAAAGGATGATCGAGAGAGAAGGGGGCAGGGGGTTGAGTGAGTGAATAAAACACGATGGAGATTGATTGATGATGAATCAGGTCGACAAATTGGATTGTGATGAAACCCTAGCTTGCTAAAGTGAGCTGGGGGTGCACTATAGCAGAGAGAGACGATTGCCATTTTCTATCTTTGTTAGTTTGTTTCTTCTCTCCAGGCCTCCAGGCTAGTATAGCAACATGCTCCGATATAAAATTAGTGGTGTGAGTAGTTTGTCCAACCGGTAGTGGTGAACCAAGTAAAAGGAATTTAGGGTTAAACTAAAGCTTTTGATTCTAGAGTATTTTTAACCGTTAGATTGATTATTAGGTGAACAATGGACCATAGGATGGTGATCCATGTGAAGTTGAAGTAAAGCTTTTGATTGGCTCAATTATGTGTAAGTAAACCTTTTTGTTTTCTTTTTTTTTTCATTTTGTAATCTTTTATTGTTAGTTTTTTTAAGAGTAAATTACACAGATTGTCCTTTAATTATACCCTAAATTGCAGTCCCTGCCCTTTAATTTGTGCAGGCCATGTCCTTTAAATAACAAATTTGTACACTCCTTGTCCTTTGCTCCAAACCCCATCCAACTACCCAGTTAAATGCACCCATGTGCCTCTCACATGATGGGTAAATTTGTAATTTACCCTCCACCTACCCTTTAAAACCTCTGGAGTCTTTCTTCCTCCCAGAACACACTCTCAAAAACCCTTCACTCCACACGATCAACCATAGAAACCCTAATCAAATCGATCAAATGCGATGGCGGACACTTACGAACAGCGACCAAGGTGGTCTATTCGTGCAAACGTTGATCAAGAAACGGTTGACAATTACTACAGTGAGTTGCATTTCCTCAATTTCCGTTAAAAAATATATGTTTGGCTGTTGAATTTCTGAAAAATTTATACTTCTATCTATTTAATTTCAGGGTGTTTTCCCCATTTGTTCGCTATAAAGCTACATCATGGTGGTTGTTTCACTAAGTTTCCAAACTTTGAGTATGTGGAGGGTAAGCACAACTATGTTGATCAGTTGGATCCTGACTTTTTTTCTGTTCATGAGTTGGATTTGGTATTGAAAAAGTTAGGGTATGCAACAGATGTTATTAGGTATTATCATTATAAGATACCTAATCAGGAACTAGGATTTGGCCTTCGTGCTCTAGGTAGTGACTTAGATGTTATTGGCTTTTGCAAGTACACAACTGATTATAAAACCATGCATGTTTACACTGAGTTTGAAGTAACAAATGTGCATACATATTTCTATTCCCCTGCAAAAATTAGGATTGCTGAAGTTGGTGATGGACTGGATGGTGTTGAGATCATTAGCAAAAATCCAAGGATGATGTTAGGCTGGCATCCCTTAGCAAATGATTTAGGTGAGAATAATGATAACAATGCAGGTGATAATGTAGATGAAGGTGTTATTGATAACAATGTGGATGATAATGTAGATGAAGGTGTTATTGATAACAATGTGGATGAGAACCTTAGTACTTGTGATGGTGCATATAAACCTGTAGTTGATAACAATGTGGATGAGAACCTTAGTACTTGTGATGGTGCATATAAACCTGTACTTGGAGAAGGTGATAATATTTCTGTTGAAGAGAGACAAGCACAAGAAAGTTCAACTTTTTTGCAGATTTCATGAGTGAGTTTGATCCCTTCTTGGGTCTAAATGACAACATGGTTAATAATGAACACCAAAACAATGCCAAGGCTAATGTTAGGCATGTTGTAGATGATAGTTTAGATGAAGAAACTGGTGCAGAAGATGAAGATGATGACAGTGACTTTCTAGGCGATGACACAGCTAGGGAGGATGTAGAGGTAGATATGAGGGATTTTAGACTAAACATTGATGAGGGGATTTATGACAATAATGATGCAGTTGGTGATTTAATTGATGAAGATGTTTTAAATGATGATATATTAGAAAGTGGAAGTGAGTCTGATTTGGATGAGTCTAGTGCTAGGAAGAAAATGCTTAAGGGTTTAAGGAATGCCAATGAGAAAAAGAGCAATTTCTACCTAGGACAGATTTTTGGAAACAAGGTAGAAGCCAAAGAATTAATCAAGCAGCATGCTGTGGAAACTAAGAGGGAACTTAGGATTGTTAAGGATGATAGTAAAAGACTGAGGGCTGTTTGCAGGGGTCAGTTACCAAATTTCCAAGTTGATGCACATGGTATCCATAGTCATTCTGATAAAGGTGGTGTAAAGACGAAGGGTAAAACTGTCCAAAAAAAAGAGGCAATGATATCAGTTGTGTATGTTTGGAATGTTATGTTATGGTGCATTAGGCGACGTATTTTATTGCAGGTTTATGATGTGTATGGTTTGGATTTTGGTTTGTGCAGTGCAGGGTTTCATAGTTTAGGTTGGTTTGGTTTGGGTTATAGGGGTGTGATTCGTTTGGCTTTTGGTTTGTGCAGCAGATTACATGACATTACATTAAGAAAAAACCAACTAAACATAGACTTGCAACTTACACATTAAAAACCAACTTGCATTAATTGACTTGCAACTTACAAATTACATAACACTTCCAACTAAACATAGACGAAACCAACTAAACCTGCACATTACAAAGCAGAGTAGCATACCAACTTTACATCACATTACATTAAGAAAAAACGAGCAAACACAATGAAAACAACCCAACTCATGATCAGAAACACCCAACTCATGATCAACATCCTGTACAGGTTCATATTTGCAACTTGTGATGTTTCGACTTTAGATGCTAAGTGTTGGTTAAGAATGGCGGCTTTTCCACCTTGTGATCTTTCACCAACCGCGGTATCAAACCAGCAGATGAATCCACATCTAGGGCATCCATAAAACCTTCTCCCTGGGTTCTTTGTAGTACAAGATGTCCTAAGAGTCGCTGCTGTTCCACATCTGCAATAAACCATGATTTCGTGTTTATAGTTTGATGAGGAAACTGAATGTAAGTGAGGAAGTGTTTATAGTTGATGAAGAAATCGAAACCCTAATTTATGTGGGGAGGAAGAAGACTCCTGGGGTTTTTAATGGGGTTTTAAAGGGTAGGTGGAGGGTAAATTACAAATTTACCCATCATGTGAGAGGCACATGGGTGCATTTAACTGGGCAGTTGGATGGGGTTTGGAGCAAAGGACAAGGAGTGTGCAAATTTGTTATTTAAAGGACATGGCCTGCACAAATTAAAGGGAAAGGGCAGGGACTGCAATTTAGGGATTAAAGGACAATCTGTGTAATTTACTCTTTTTTTAAAATGTTTTGTATAGCTTTACTATAAAAAAAAAATTCTAAAAGTTGTTTTTTTTTTTTAGGAAAGTGTTTTTTTTTTTGTAGAAATTCCAACACAAGTATTGCTATCCTAAGGAACTGACCGATACCACCCGAACAATATCGGTACCAGTAACAATATTAAATTATATGGTTTCAGTTTCGATTTCAATGAATCGATACCGTACCAAACCTATCTGATACCGGCCAAACAATATCGTACTCGAGGTACATGTATTCGTTTTTATGATTTCCAATTTCGATAACTTATTTTCATTTCTTGTTAAACCCAGCCTTGTCGTGGTGTTTGCCATTGAATATAAATTTAGGGATTTAGTATTGTTAAAACTTGAAGTTTAAGGTTAATGAAACTATTATCGAAAAGAAAGCCATTAACTTTTGAGTGTTTACTAATGTTTATATATATTTATTTTTGATTTGATTTTGTACTTTATGATGTTCCGGACTCGACCATACAGAAAATAATTTGAATCCTTTTTCTTTCAAAATAAAACCATTCATAAAAAGATTAAGAATTTTTATAAGGATGAAATTTGAAAACTTTTAAACTTATTATTAATATGGTGGCACATAAATTATTATTAATATGGTGGATAGTAATGATTGAAAGGGCATTAAGAGATGTATGGTAATAATAAAATATGGTAATAATAAAACTAGTTAAATATTTAAATATGGTAATAAATTTTCTATCACAAATGCGTAGCAAGTTGCTACACATTTCCTACGCAATAAATTTTTCATCACAAATGCGTAGCAAGTTGCTACACATTTCCTACGCAATAAATTTTCCATCACAAATGCGTAGCAAGTTGCTACACATTTCGTACGCAATATGGTAATAAATTTTCCATCACAAATGCGTAGCAAGTTGTTACACATTTCCTACACAATAAATTTTCTATCACAAATGCGTAGCAAGTTGCTACACATTTCCTACGCAATAATTAATAATAATGCTGATTAAACATTAAAATATAATCTAAGTATAATAATAAATAATTCGTCATAAATGCGTAGCAAGTTGCTACGCATTTCTGACGCAACAATTAATATTTAAATGAACTTAACATATAAATCTAATTCCAACAAATAAATAATGGTTCCGTCGGAAATGCGTAGCAAGTTGCTACGCATTTCCGACACAATACTTAGAATTAGTATATTTGTCACTATTGTGTCACAAATTGCCCAAAAAAATCAAGGTCTTTTTTCCGTAGGAAATGCGTAGTAAATGTGTCAGAATTTGCGACGCATTTTTTTGCGTAGGAAATTTCCGTAGCAAAATGACCATTTTTCTAGTAGTGTAAGTTTGTCATTTACACATGTGTAAATTTGTTATATTTACACATGTGTAAAAAATTTAGTAAGAGTGATTTTGAGAGGAGAAATGAATTATTTGATGTTGTGAATTCTTTTTTGATGTAGTATTTTAATTAGAATGAGGTTTATATTAAAAAAATTGGTTTTGATTGGTTTTCTCATTCGTTCTCACGTTTCTCGCAATATTTAGCGTTCTCAAGATAACCCTCCCCTATATATATATATATATATATATATATATATATATATATATATATAGGGAGAAGATCATGTGAGAACCACCTCTTATTGCGAGAACCAATGTGAACACAACCAAAAATGCCTAAAAATAGCTAAAAATCACACAAATTTTTTTTTATTTTTTTAATATTTTTTATATAAAAATCGCTACTTTTCGAAGCCAAAAAAAAAATTAAAAAAACAAATTTTTTTTGCCACTAAAAGTAGCGATTTGAGCATAAAAAATATTAAAAAAAAAATTTTAGATTTTTTTTAGATTTTTTTAGGTTTTTTGGGGGTTTAGTTTTTAGCAGCTTGGGGGTGGGGGAGGGGGGTTTAGGTTTTTTTTTGGGGGGGGGGGGGTTAAGTTTTTTTTAGGTTTTTTGGGGGTTTTAGTTTTTAGCATTTAGCTTGGGGGGGGGGGTGGGGGGGTTTAGGTTTTTTGGGAGGGGGGGGTGGGGGTTAGGTTTTTTTAGGTTTCTTTTAGGTTTTTTTAGCTATTTTAGGTTGTGTTCACATTGGTTCTCGCGGTTCTCGCAATAATGGTGGTTCTTGCATGATCTCCTCCCTATATATATATATATATATATATATATATATATATATATATATATATATATATATATATATATATATATATATATATATATATAGGGGAAGGTTCAAATGAAAACCACTATTATTGTGAAAACTCGAAAACTAATTAAAAAAGCCAAAAAAAACATACAAAAATTTTTTTTTTTTTGCATACTAATTTTCTTCATTTTTATATATATAAAAAAAAATCTTTTTTAGTGCACATGTGTATGTGTACTACACATGTGTATTATTACACATGTGTACTTCAAAAAAAAATATTTTTAAAAAAATAGTTTTTTTATATAAAAAAACCTGATATTTTTATAAAAAAAAATTGAAAAAAAAAATTTGGTATGTTTTTTAGGCTTTTTTTAGTTAGTTTTCGAGTTTTCACAATAAAAGTGTTTTTCATGAAGGTTCAAATGAAAGCCACTAGTTAAAGTGAAAACCCGAAAACTAACTAAAAAAGCCTAAAAACATACCAATTTTCGTTAGTTTTTTTATATAAAAAAAAAACTTTTTTTCAAAAAAAAAAAACTGTAGTGCACATGTGTAATAATACACATGTTGTGTACTACACATGTGTATTATTACAAATGTGCATTACAAAAAAAAATTTGAAAAGAAAAGTTTATATATATATATAAAAAATAGCGGTTTTTAATAAAAAATCGTACGTTTTTTAGGCTTTTTTTAGTTAGTTTTCGAGTTTCCGCGATAAAAAAGAGTTTTCATTTGAACCTACCCATATATATATATATAGAGAGAGAGAAACGGGTTCAGGAGAGAACGGTGAAAAGTGTGAGAACGGTGAGAATGGATCCTGGCCCAACACGTGGCAGGGGGCCCTAATTGTTATGCGGGGATACGATTGTCCTTTTATACGTTCCCTCCTTATTCGCGTTATAAATCTCTTTCAAATTAAAACTTCAAAGATTTATTGTTAGCTGTTACCTCCTTTGCAAGCTTTCTCAGATATATGGCGTTTAACATGGATTCTGTTCGACAAAATAAAATTCGTTGGCGTTTTCTATTTTTCGTTCCAGCAAATCATGCAACAGATATGGCGTTTTGTTCTTTTATTATTGTTCTATGGCTTTTTTTGTATTATTATTTTTATAATGTGTTGTATGATTTTCAATAGCGTTATTTCAATTATGCAATTTAATCGCGTTTTAATTGATATTTAATCTATTATTAAGAACTGCAATTGGAGTTTTCAATATTAATTTTAATTGTCGTTTACGTTCTAGTGTATTTCTTATGTTTTTACGATCATTGGCGTTTTTCATCTATTTTAATTAGTTTTGAATTTTATTTAGTAGTATTTGTGAATATCAGTTATTACTATTTTGTTAATTTGTGTAAACATTAGTTTTGTTAATTTTGGCGTTTTCATTATATTGTTATATTTTGTTAATTATTTATGTTGTTAAGTGTTTTTAATTATTCATCTCATGACTTTTTTATCATGCCGTTTTTAAATTATGTGTTTATTATGTCTTGTTTATTATTCAATTAACGGCGTTTTAATGTATAATGTTATTACGAGACATCACTCTGTTTTTCTGATTTTTTTGTTCCTCCCTGTGTTTTCTCAGACGAAGTCTCTTCCTCGAGTCAAAGGCATTGCCCCAAAACTGGATTACCATTTATCATTCCTGACGTTAGTGAAGAATTAAAGCCCAGAAAGGACATGGTATTCTCAAGCCTTGATGATTGTTATTCAATGTATGTTAAGTATGCCAAGGAGTGTGGGTTTTCAGTCAGGAAAGGGACTACAATGACAAACTCTAAAGGTGTCTTACAAATTAAGTATTACTTGTGTACGAGATCTGGGTTATACAAGGACAAGAAGGTTGATACGTTGTACCCCAATCAAAAGGAGCGAGTAGTGCGATCTAACTTTTCAAAGAGGACTGATTGTGGTGCACTGTTATGTGTACTTTTTGAAGATGGATCATGGAAGGTGTATAAGTTTGTCGAGGAGCACAATCATGAACTTGTTGAACATTCTGATAAGCATTTTCTTCCAACTGAATGACACCTCACTCAGCTCCAGAAGCATGTTATACACAGCATGTCTTAGTTGAGTTTGGGTCCTGTCAAGGCGTTTAATGTTATGAAGACTTGTTTTGGCGGTTTTGAAGACGTGGGTGCAAGCAAAGTTGAATTTAAGAACTATAAGAGGCAAATTAACTTGTTCATAGGGGAATATGACGCCGATATGGTTGTGAAACATTTGAATGAAAAAAAAACATTCCCATCCTAATTTCTCGTATGATTACATCACAGACGAAGAGAATCGTTTGAAGGGTCTTTTTTGGTGTGACGATCAAGCCAAACATAATTACCACGTGTTTGGTGATGTGATTTCGTTTGACGCCACGTATCGTTCCAACAAGTAATATTTTATAATTCAACTTCTTCTGTTTTTGGCGTTTTATTAATTTACATGCAATGGCGTTTTTTTTATTTTACATGCAATGGCGTTTTATTAGTTTACATGCAATGGCATTTTATTAGTTTACATTCAGTGGCATTTTATTATTGTTTCATTTCTCATGGCGTTTTCATGTGCAGATACTCTATGGTGATTGTACCGTTCACTGGTATAGACAATCATCACTGTAATGTTACATTTGGTGCAGCATTGTTGGCGTCGGAAACTGCTGATACGTATATTTGGTTGTTAAGAGTGTTTTTCTAAAAGCTGTTGATTCTCAACCAAAAGTTGTTGTCGCTGACCAAGATCCAGCGATGATGAAGGCTATTTCTGTTGTATTTGTTGACACGAGGCATCGGTTATACATGTGGCATGTGATGCATAAACTTTCTCTGAAGGTTGTTATGTTTATTTTTATCTTTGGCGTTTTAGGATACACTGCGTTTTGAAATACATGGCGTTTTGTACCTTGTTGCTATTTTTTTAATTAAATTTTTTCTTTTGTTTTGTTTTTATTTATGCATGGCGTTTTCGTGTTATATATAGGTTGGTGTTAGGCTATGCAATTCGACCAAATTTAAAGAACGTATTTGTGGTGTTGTGTGGACAGATATTCTCACACCTGAAGAGTTTGAATCAGAATGGGAAGCGGTTATCGCAGAATTCAATTTAGATGATAATGACTAGCTATCTGATATTTTTGCACTTAGGGAATCTTGGATCCCTTCATACTAAAGAATGGAGCATATGTCTGGTCTTATGAGAACGACATCCAGGTCGGAGAGTGAGAATCATTTTTTTGGTCAAGTGTGCAATTCGAAAGCTACTCTTGTTGAGTTCATGACGCATTATGAGACTGCAATAGAAGCACAGTGTCACACACATCGTAAAAATGATCATGAATCTCGATACAAAAGACCCCAGTTGAAGAGTAGTTACAAATTGTTGGAAGGGCAAGTTGTTGACATATACACAAAAAGTATTTTTTGTGACGTTCAAGCTGAGCTTATTGGAGTTGCGGATTGCATAAATCAACGTTACGAAGATCAGCCTGATTGGTTTGTTAAGTTTTACGTAAATGACTTCCAACAGTCTTGTACATCCTTATTTGAGGTAAATAATGGCGTTTTGGTTTTTATGGCGTTTTCTGTTAATGGCGTTTTATCATATGCAATGTGTTTTTTTTTCTTTTTTAGACAAACATTCTATGCATGGCGTTATAGAGATATTGTTTTTGGCGTTTTTCAGGTAATGTTCCGTAAGTCTGATTGCACATGCAGTTGCTCATGCAGGCATTTTGAACAATTTGGTTTGCTATGTAGACATATATTCTATGTTTTGAGACTTATGGACATTAGGGAATTTCCAAAACAATACATTCTGAATAGATGGCGCAAAGAGGCCTCCCCAAACTGCTCTCCTAAATTCTCAATTAGTCGTGAATATATGACCGAGCTTGATCCTGATGTGCAAAGTATGATGCGAGATATTATTTATTCAACCGAATACACTTTGAACCATTTATCTGGTAATAAAGAGGAGCTATCCTTATACAAGGATCATGTTCAATCTTATATGAAGAAGGTTCAAGATATGCAGATTCTTGCTCCTCCCGCTAGTTCTAGGGATAGATTTGCCGAGATAACCGGTCAATATAAAAACGACAAGAATCCGATAAGAGTCCCTGTAGGTTATAAATCCAAAGGTTCTGGTTCTCGGAAGCGCCTGAAATCTAAACAGGAGATAGCAATCGACAAAAGAAATCAAAGTCGAAACCCGGGGCCAAAGAAAGACAGTGTCAGAACTGCAAAGCCTATGGACACTACGCATCAACATGCAAACAGACCGTAATTAAAAGAAGATCGACAAGATCTTCGAGAGCCACTGAAGAGTAGTTTGGCGTTTTGTATTTGTCATTCTTATAGAACACATACAGATGGTCTTCAAGAGCCAGTGTAGAGTAGTTTGGCATTTTTTTTATTTCAATCCTATAGAACACAGACATTTCTCAGTTAGGAGTTTTAAATCTTTTTTTTTTTTTTTTGCATCTTTTTCTTTTTTCTACCTCTTTGTTCATAACATGCTACTTCGAAGTTAAATAACAAAAAATATAAGATCGGGCAAGGAAATCAAACGCCAAAAAAAAAACAATAATGCCACTAAATAAAACTACCATAAACTTCTAATTTTGGTCGTGCTAAACTCAATAATGTTTTGCTGAACGAAATGGATAACATTGTTAATCCTCAGGCAAGAAAGATATATAACAATGTTATCCATCCCGTTTAGCTAAACTTTATAGAGAACAAAAACAGAATCTCCATGAAATGACTTTTTTGAAGTTTTGTGGTTTTTGTATGTTTTGGCGTTTATATTGAGGATCTGGCTCATTACATAGAGCGAAAGTTTATTGAGAAAATAGTGTATATCAAAGAAACATGGATTTGAATCTTTGATATTTTGGTTTTTTTGGCATTTATAAAATGAATGGTATAGAGGAAAATATAGGTTTTTGTGGTTTTGGTGTGGATTTTAGTACTACTGAGAGTTTGTTTATATAGGAAGATTTTGGCGTGTATTTTAGGTGCGATTTTTATTACAGTAAATGCTAGTAATAAAGTTCCGTCGTTTCAGTACTGTTTGTTCAGCTTTATCGGTTAAAAACAAAGTTTGGTGTTTTATATCTATGGCGTTATATTATGACGAAGTGTGCTATGTGTGTTGAGGCAGGATTTTAAAAGCGTGAGTTTGGCGTTTTATGTTCAGTCAAAAGACCCTTTTACCCTGAATGAAAAGCGCCATATTAATAAAAGTGATTTTATTTATGAAAACGCCACCGCGTCATCTAGTCCATAGATTGTTTTGATCTGATGATCCATAAGCGTTCTCTCCGTTCTCACACTTTTGAGCGTTTTCTCTAAATCCTGACCCTATATATATTATATATATATATATATATATATATATATATATATATATATATATATATATATATATATATATATATATATACATATATATAGTGTAGGGGTCCTAAGAGAAGTCCACCCTATTTGAGAAACTTGAGAAGCATTTTGGACCATACATTTTCCCTAAGCAAAAAATGAAAAAAAAAGGTTAAAAAATGCTTTTTTTTTTTAATTGGAGCTTTTTCTTTAAGGTTTTTTTTTATTTCTTCTTTTTCTTTTTCTTTTTTTTTTTTTTTTTTGAGATTTATACACATGTGAATATTGTTAATCTTTTAACTATAGATATGTGTATATTGTTAATTATACATATATATATATATATATATATACATGTTTAAAATTGAAAAATAAGTGTTATAAACCCTAAACCCAAACCATAATTCTAAACCCTAAAGCTAAACCCTAATGCTAAACCCTGAAGCTAAAACTAAACCCTAAAGCTAAACCCTAATGCTAAACCTAAAGCTAAACCCTAATGCAAACCCTAAAGCTAAAGCTAAACCCTAATGCTAAACTCTAAATACTATTGCTAAACCCTAAAGCTAAACCCTAAATACTAATGCTAAACCCTAAATTCTAATGCTAAACCCTAAATAACACTTATTTTTCAATTTTAAACATGTATATACATATATGTATAATTGACAATATACAAATATGTATAGTTAAAAGATTAACAATATACATATGTGCATAAATCCCAAAAAAAAAAACAAAATCTTAAAGAAAAAGCTCCGATTTTTTCAAAAAAAAAATTGTATTTTTTACATTTTTTTTTTCTCACATGATCCTTATCATACATATATATATACATATATATATATATATATATATAGGGGAAGGTTCATTGGGGAACACTAAAAGAGTGGGGAACAACGGGGAACCGACTCAAACGAACTCCGATTGGACTCATTCTAGCGGCGTTGGAACCGGCTCGTCGAACCCTAACTAAGATCTCTTAACCCTAAATCCTAACTCCTAAACTCTAAACCCTAAAGCTCAAAATAACACTAAAACCTAAGCTAAACCGTAAAATCTAAACTATAAACCCTAAAAGCTAAAGCCTAAAGGCTAAATCTAAAGCTAAACCCTAAACCCTAAATCTAAACTCTAAAGCTAAACCCTAAAGTTAAACCCTAAAAGCCAAACCCTAATATATTTAGGGTTTAGGGGTTATGATTTAGGGTTAAGAGATCTTAGTTAGGGTTCGACGAGCCAGTTCAAACGCCGTTGAAATGAGTCCAATTGGAGTTCGTTTGAGTCGGTTCCCCACTGTTCCCCACTTTTTTAGTGTTCCCCAATGAACCTCACACTATATATATATATATACATATATATATATAGGGTTAGGATCATGTGAGAAGCACTAGGCTAATTGAGAAACTTGAGAAGCATTCTAGACCACACATTTTTCCTAAGCTTTTCGTAATATACACATCTGTATAGTTTAAAACTGACTATATACATATGTGTATAATTCAAGATTTGTAAATATACATATATGTATATTGTCAGCTTTAAACTATACATATGTGTATATTACGAAAAGCTTAGGGAAATGTGTGGTCCAAAATCCTTCTCAAGTTTCTCAAATAGGGTGGACTTCTCTTAGGATCCCTACCCTATATATATATATATATATATATATATATACATATACATATACATATATATATATACATATACATATATATATATATATACATATACATATATACATACATACATATATATACATATATATATATATAGGGAGTCGCTAAAATGAAAACCACTCCCGGTTACAAGAACCGCGAGAACCACTTTCCACCAATCAGACATTGCCATGTATGCACTATTATTTTATAACCTAAAGGGTATTTTTGTCATTTACCCCCAAATGTCAAATTTGTCCCTCTTTCTGCATATGTAAGAAAGAGAACTTTCTCTCTCTTAAAATATAAAACCTTCATCTCTCTTAAAATATTTCACCCCCTAATATCTCTCTGTCTCTGCATTTTACTCCGGTGATGTCCTCTGTTATGTTTTCTGTGATAGAGAGCTGGACTCCGGCGACTATACCGGCCTGTTCTTGCTCCGACGAGAGAGATCGAGGAGAGAGAAACCTGCATAAAGAGAGAGAGCTGGACTCTGGCGACTATGCCAGCCCGTTCTTCTCTCCCTTTTCCGCCACCCACAACCACCCTTCTCCGCCGCCCACAACCACCCTTCTCCGCCACCCTGCCACTGCCCCCAGATCTGATGAAGGGAAGAAGAAGGGAGCGGCGATCACCAGAGCCGATGACGGTGAGATGAACGGTGGTGGGGTTGCAGGTTTTGATTTGAGGAGTGACGGCGGTCACCACGGTCGATGACGGTGAGATGAACGACGGTCGCCACGGCCGATGACGGTGAGATGATTAGGTGTTTTTAACTAAAGATGAGGATGGGTGTTTTTTACTAAATTGGTAAGAATTTCAAGCCTTTGATTCCCCCTGTTGTGTTCCAAAATGGAGATGTCTATGATGAACCTTTGTCTCTGTTTTGTTGTTTGAATCTTTGTTTTGACTGGTGGGTAGAGGTGGTGTCGGTGATTGGGTGGTGGGTAGAGGTGGTGTAGGTTTTGGGGGTGGCCCGAAGGTGTTAGCGGCGGTGGTGTTGGAGGTGGTGGCTGTGTGAGTGGTGGTGTCGTCAATGTCGGAGGTGGTGGCTGTGTGAGGATTGACGGTGGTGGTGGGTTTTGACGGCGATTATGTGGGTTTGGGGTTCTTTGATTCTGTTGGTTTTTGGTATGTTGGGGGTTGATTGGTGTTCTTTGATTCTATTGATTTGTGTATTTTTGATAGTTTGGGTTTAAATTAAAGATATGGGGATTTCGAGTTGGCAGTGATACGGCGAGAATTTTTTTTTTCCGACAGTTTGATGACGATGGCGTGGCAATGACGGTGGAAGGTAGGTTTTTCACCTGCAACCCCGCTTTTGCAGCCATGAGTATTGGAAACTTTGAGCCAAACCCCGTTTTTTTCAATACCCCACACATGGTTTTTGAGTTTGTTGTTGTTTTTTTTTTTTTTTTTTTTGTTGGATTTTTGATTTTTTTGTTGTTGGTTTTTTAGATTTTTTTGTTGTTTGGAGAAAAGTTTTTTGTAAAAAAATGTTTTTTTATAACTGTAATTTTTTTTTTTTTTGTAAAAACTCTTTTTTTAAAACCGCAAAAATTTTTTGTAAAAAATGTTTATTTTTTACAACCGTAAAAAAATGTTTGTAAAAAATGTTTTTTAACAACCGTAAATTTTTTTTGTAAAAAATGTTTTTTTACAACCGTAAAAAACGTAAACGTAAAACGTAAACTTTTAACGTAAAACATAAAACGTAAATAATTTTTTAACATAAAACGTAAACTTTTTTAACGTAAAACGTAAACTTCTATGTAAAACGTAAAACTTTTTTTTATGTAAATTGTAAAATGTAAAACTTTTTTTGTAAAATGTAAAACATTGTGTCAAGTAAATTGTAAAACGTAAAATTGTAAAACGAAAAACGTAAAACATTTTTCATGTAAAAACGTAATACCTAAAACACTTTTATGTAAATTGTAAAACGTAAAAACTTTTTAACGTAGAATGTAAAACGTAAACTTTTATGTAAAACGTAAAAAATTTTAACGTAAAATGTAAACTTTTTAACGTAACACATAAACTTTTTAACGCAAAACGTAAAACGTAAACTTTTATGTAAAAACTTTTTAACGTAAAACGTAAAACTTTTTTTATGTAAATTGTAAAACGTACAACGTAAAACGTAAACTTTTTAACGTAAAAAAACGGCGCGCAAAAACAACGCGTAACAACGGGGCGTAAAATTGGCTCATAAAAAAACCGGGTGATAAAACGCCCCGTAAATAAGGGACGTGAATACGGGGCGTAAAAACGGCGCGAAAAAACGGGACGTGAAAAACGGCGCGTAAAACGAGTCATAAAAAACGGCGCGTAAAAAAGCGGTCGAAAAAACGGCGAGTAAAAACAGGGCTTAAAAAAACGGCGCGTAAAAGCGGGGCGTAAAAACGGCGCGTTAAAAAAACGACGCGTAAAACCTGGCGTAAAAAAACGGCGTGTAAAAAAGTCGGGCTTAAAAACGGCGTGCAAAAATTGTTTTTGTTTAAAAATCTGGATCTAAAATGGTTTTTAATAAAAAAAATTTGTTTTAAAAAAACAAATAATATAATAATACAAAAAAGTAATAAAAAAACAATAAAGACAAAAAAGAGTAAATTTACTAAACTAATCTTTTGAATTAAAATATTAAAGACATAATAAGAAAAAAAGTATTTAATATTAGTTTTAATTATTTTTAATCTCATCCATCCATCTTGAAGATCTAATGGTTGAAAAGTGGTTATCTCGGTTCTTACAACTGGGGGTGGTTTTCATTTTAGCGGCGCCCTATATATATATATATATATATATATATATATATATATATATATATATATATGTGTGTCAAACTCACCAAAGTCTGTCGGTTAGGACGATTGTGAATTTCCTGAGTTTACCTATGAGAGATTCTTACAAGAAAATGAGACGTACACGATGTGATATACATATGATAATCATTTTCATTATGTATGTGGTATGCCCATATTTTCCCACAATAGAAGGATATGATCATAAATTTTCGACGTTATCTTGAAGTTATATATAAACCCCATTTTATAATCAACAGCTAAAGTAAATCCAGAACCTGATATACAGTGGCGGATTCAGGATTTTTTTTCAAGTGGTTCACTTTTTTAAATGTTCCAATTTTATATGTTCGAACATAAAAAATCCGGGCCGGTTTGACGGTTCGGGTCGGATAAGGTTTATCGCATAATAAAAATACGATACAATGAGAAATTGATAACCATGAGTGAAGATTAGTTTTTTTAAATTGTTTAACAAAAAACTACTAGTGACTTACCCATATAGTCATTATCTCCTATAGATGAACAAGAACCCAATCCAGTAGGAAAAGCCAATTCCTCAACAAGAATCTACAAAGAAAAAAAAATACAATAAGACAAGCACAAGTTAAGATTGCATATAAAAAAACAAACCTTTTAAGGTAACTATACTTTTATTGCTTCTTCAATTGGTATTCCAGTGGCTACATAACCGTTTAGATTTTTCAATGTCTACAAGCAGCAATCTTTGCAATCGTTTGAAGGGTAGCATCCATAGTTACAAGTGCATTCTATTCAATATCAATTGATATAAAAAAGCAAACAAAATGTTATATCAGCCTGTGAAAATTTTCCACCCACAACAATACTTGTACATAAGGATTGCTTACAAAAATCCTTAAACTTACATAAAGATTACATAAAGTATCACTAACAGTAATAGCAAAACCAACCACTTAATATAAATATATAATATAAAACTATGACTTACATAGCAATCGAGTTCAAAATAGGGATGGCAATGGGTCGGGTTTGGGACGGGTTTAGGTAATCCCAAACCCAAACCCGATTAGATGAACTTCAAAATTAGTTTACACCATATATTAGTTTGACCACCAACTCAAGATAAACCAGTAAATGGCATCAAATACTACTTCTCCTCTATGAACCATGTTTTCTGCCTAATATTGTTCAATAATACTAATTAGTGGACGTCGTTATACAAAATAAATAATAGAATTACAAAGAGTAGGAACTTTGAAAGAGCTAGTCATTTTATCAAGCATTTGGTGGGCATAATCTATAAGCTTTGTTTACACAAAATCAAAGCAAAAAAATCATACCAGTTTGGATCATTCTCCAACAACCCCCTCAAATTACATCCAAAAATGCTTTTTATACACACAAGAACATCACTAGTTTACCCAAAATCAGAAATAAAAGTCATAAAACTTTTAGAGAAAATTATCCAGATATGGAATGCTACATCAAATTGAATGTCAAAATCAACAATTGATTACCTAGAAATCAAATTGAATGCCTAAAGTCTAAACAAACATGTAAATCAACAAATTAAAAGTTAAAATCAACACCGTATACTCTTTATAGGGTTTAAAAGAACCTGAAGGATGAAGAGAGTGACTACGTGAGGGACTGAGGGAAGGCCGAAGAAGGGGTTGCGTGACTGCTAGCGAGCGGCTGTGTGACGGCCGACGGTGGGCAGGTGGCGAGAGAGTGGAGACAGGGGATGAGTGGTACCGACGTATGTGTTTGGGTTTCAGAGTAAACACAGTAAAGGGCGACAACTAAACCCTATTCATTGTTAAGGAAAAAAAAGCGCAAAAAAGGGGTCTTAAGACGACTCGAACACGCGACCTCAAGTTAATCTGCACGCATATTAACCAATGGACCACATTGTAGATTTGTTTATAAGGTTCTCCTATAAAATGTTAAAGGGTTCCTTGAGAATATTCTATATAACTTAACGCTATAAATTTCGGATTGAACGGGTTCCTTGGAACCCCCTAAATGGCTATAGATCTGCCCCTGTATACAGGGGAAGGATCCACTAAAAAGTAGATTTTGCCTAAATAACCTAATAAGTATTATAATCATGTCATGTGGCACTCCTTATAAGTAGGAAGTAAGGACATTTTGGTCCTTATAAATAGTATTGAGAAAGTGACATGTGGCATCCCTTTTGCTTTCTAAAAATACAACAAAAAAAATCTAGTATAAAAAATATAGCACAAAAAATCCAGCACAAAAAATGCAGTACAAAAAAATATAGCACAAAAAAATCTAGTACAAAAAAATATAGCACGGAAAAATTCAGCACAAAAAATATAGTACAAAAAATCCAGCACAAAAAATTGAGAAAAAAAAATTTAAAACAAAAAAAATCAACACAAAAAATTTAGCACAAAAATATAACACAAAAATCCAGCACAAAAAATGTTATAAAACATAGAAATACAACACATTTTTGTAGGTTTTTTAGTCGGCATATTTTAAATATCAATATGGTACGCAAATTAAAGATAAAAAAAACGCTCGATTTTATGGTGATTTTTTTGTGAAAAAATAATGTCGTATAAAAAAGTTATGAACATTTAAAAAATGAGGGTGGAATATGCATGTGCCTTGCATGTGAAAAGAGAAAGTCAATAAATAGGATTTTCCCAAGATACCATTAACACTCCTCTTTTTTACTAAATTTTTATATTAACCATTGATTTGAAAAATGAATGATTAAGATTACTTCTTATCCTGCTTAGGCAAAATAAACTTTTTATTTGATCTTACCCATTTATATACATATGATACAAGGCTTTTATACACAAAACAAACATCAAACTTATCACACATTTAGATGCTTGTACGTACATCATATACCAACCATCCATTGGCATATAGCCACATGTGACAAGTCATCTAAGCATGATAATTTTATTTATGCAACTATACAGGTGAAGCTACAAGCTTTTTCTTGTTAACTGAAGCTCACTCTATTCTTCCATTTCTTAGATAGTCCATTCTGATGGCCCACAACCGCTCTCCCGCTGCCTTCATATCTGGACGGTCCGCTCGGGTTGGGGCGGCACATTGAAATGCTAACTCAAGCATCTTTCCAATTATTTCCCAGTCCAAAGCTTCCTTCATTTGAGGGTCAGCCAAATCCATGATTTCACCTTTCTTGTACTTCCTAAATGCCTGAAACAAAACATCAATATAGTCAGTGGTAAAACTCGCAGGCGGGTTGAGAGGGACTGGTTCAACCCATTTCCTTTTCAATAAGTTCTATTTTTTGCCCGTTCTACCTGAAAACACAACCCAAATTGACCCATTTACTCATTGGTAACTAAATGGGTCAAAATTTCCATCTTTAAGGCCATCCGTAGTCATAAAGCCCCTTGTGGGGCGTTATGCGACACGTGTCGTGCCACGTCACACGGGGGCTTTATGAGGCGTTATATCACTAGAGCCCGTAGTCATAAAGCCCCTACCCATCATTACCTATTTAATAATTTTCAATTTTATTTAATTAATATTAAAAAGATTACTTGTTTGTGATTGGTCAAAGCTTTAAAAAGGAACCAGAATCACGGCGCCATTATCATCGCGCCACCCATCTTTTTTTTTCTCATAAAGCCCCTATGTAATGGTGTTTGGGGCTTTATAGGGCTTTATGTGGGTGCATAGCGCCCCACTACACATACCCTAATAGTGATGACCCTTAAAACAGGTTCAATTGGGTAAGTGGAAACCGACAATATGGTTCTATGGAAGACACGAACCCAACCCGTGTACTCTTCATGAGAAATAAAAATATTTCATTTAGAACCGGATTGCTATCCGGTTCAGGAAAATTAATAGTATGCTTTTGAGCATGGTACAAATGTACAACTACAAATGCACAAGGTACAAACTGATAATGCACGGACGGAAAGAGCGGTAAGACTTAAAGAGGGTCTATTTTTAAACACAGTTCACCTACCAATGCACAAGGTACAACTTGATAATGCACGTATGTAAAGTGTCCTGTAATCGGCTGGGGAACCCATTGGCTCATACTTTCAAGCATGGGTGTAAATGAACTGAACGAACACGAACAAGACCTGTTGATGTTCATTCGTTAACAAAATAATGTCTTCACAAATGGTTTATGAACACTTACCAAACAAAACTTTTTGTTCATGTTCGTCAAGTAAGGGTATGAACGTGTTCACGAAAAAAAAACAAACACAAATAAAATCAATGAAAGCAGCAGAAGTCAGAAATGGATGGCGGAGGGAGCAACATTGGAACTTGAAGTCCTAATAACGGAATGGTGATAGATGCATTAATCAATATGAATAAATAGGAATGAAAGGGGAATGATGCATAAAGAAGGTGGGAATATGGTTTCCTATTTTAATTGTTAGGGTAATAAATTGAAGAATAAAAAATATTTAGATAAAATAAAGAAATTAATTAATGTAAAAATATATTTCATGAACAACATAAAGAAACGAACATGAATGATCATAAATGACCAAAAATTCATTAAAACATTAACGAACGTTCATTCACGAACACAACTGAATGAACAAAACTTTTGTTCATATCCGTTCATTTAACTAATCGAACGAAACTTCTTGTTTATGTTTGTTTATTAAACGAACGATTGTAAATGAACTTCCCGAAGAACGTGGATTGTTGGTTGAATGTGTGATTCGTTTACAACCCTACTTTCTAGGTAAAATACAATATTTATCTTTCTATCTATATGGTTACTTGTACTTCATGTCTTTTAACTTCAATAAGTATAAAAAGATTTTCTAATGAAGTTTACATTTAAAAAAAAAAACGAAGTTCAATTTCACTAAATAAAACCCAACCCACCCACCCACCCACCCACAACCCTCTCCCTAAGTTGTTCAACACTTACCCTTTGTTGTCAGAAAAAAAAAAAAAAAAAGATAACTAAACAAAAAAGAAAACAGTTTCTATCCCAAACAAAACCTATCAACACTTATCCCCCAATTGAGTCGCACCTTCTTCAATGTAAAGGGGAAATTACCCACCTAGTGACACCAATAAGCCTGGGCCGGCCCAATGGGCTTCCAACCCTAGGCTCAGGCTTAGGGCCACCCAAAATGAAAGGCCTCCCAATTTTTTGATGGTTCTTTCTATACTAGGCCCATTTTTTTATTTTATACTAAACAAAAATAAGAAGCCCAAAGAAATAAAGCCTGAATCGTTCTAGTGAATAAAAGGCCCAAAGAAATAAAGGGAAACAATGAAAAGTCGCTCCTGCCTCCTGTCTCGGTCTCCCACACAATTGACGAACAGAAACGTCGCACAGATAGAAGAAAATAATGAACGGCGGCTTTGCAGGTTGGAAATCACGCTCTCGTCGCCTCAATCGTTGATTGGTTACAGCCTTACAGGTATTAGCTATTATGTCAAGCGAAAAAGATTTTTTAGAAGAACTTGATTACGATAATTTCATCAAACAATTTGTCTCGGTTAAAGCTAGAAAAGTAGATTTTATTTAAACATATACTATAATTATAGAAAACATATGACTTTCAAAAAAAAAAAAAATTAACTACGCCAATTATAAACTTTTTAGTTTATAATTGCCGGTCCCAAGCCCGGATAAAGGAGGAGGGTTTTGTTACTAAATATGTTGAAAATGATAATTTTGCAAAAAGGTCACCACTTCGTAGTTCGATTAGGGCCTCCGAAAACGTAGGAGCGGCTCTGCGTAGGAAGTTCATGAATGTTTTTTTAGAGCATCCCCAATAAGACCATGTGTAGTGGTAATGCCCCCACCCATGGACGTTGTGTGTCATGTGGCAATTCAGTCAGCAATGTGGAATTATAGAGCGTTTTTCTAAAATGGATGTGATAGCGATGTGAGCATTGTGTGGCATTGCCCCACTAATCACACACATTTTCTTTTTTGCACCATTCTCATCATCCAAAAACAACATTCTCCCCTCTCTCCTCCCTCCCTCTCACAATCCTCTAAATACATTTTTTCGTCACATATATCACCACACATTCTCTCCTTCACCTTACACTCTCTCTCATCCACCTCACCTTTCTCTCTCCTTAAAAACACACAAATACACCTTATCGTGGTGGAAGCTCTTATACTTATTAAAGTTAAATATGCAAAAGTTATCCTAAACGTAAAAGAATGATGCATGTGCACAAAGGATGAAAAGAACAAAAAGCTTACCCATCTTAGTGTCACCACCTCCTTATGAGATCTCTTCGACTGAATGGGTCTACGACCCGTTAAAATTTCTATAATTAGAACTCCAAAAGAGTAAACATCAATTTTCGGGGTGAGTTGATAGGTTCTAATATATTCCGGGTCAAGATACCCGAGGGTGCCCTGTACTCTAGTAACAACTTGTGTTGTCTCTGCATCTCCAAGTTTTGCATACCTAAAATTGGCCACTTTCGCTCTAAATCTCTCCGTTAGAAGAATATTGGAAGGCTTAACATCCCGGTGGATAATTTGCTTTTCTGTTAAAAATGAGAAAAGTAATATTATCTGAAAGTGTTTCATAAATTCTTATTATTAAGAACTGAATACATAAGATCTTGTGTACAAACAAATAGGCTCACTAAAAGACCGAATTAGAGTCAAACCTTAAACAAGTTCGAGCTCGAGTTTATGTCTATTTGAGTTCATTTAGTAAATGAACCCGTACTGAGCTCCAGTCTGAAAAACTACTCATGAGCTAAACTCAGATTCCGCTAGTTTACACCACTTAATAAAATGACAAAAAGGGACATGCTTATGAAGAAGGAGACACGTCTTATGACACAAAGTAAAAGCCTCTCGAATGAGGTATAATAAGGGGTAGTTAGCTAATAAGCTTTGTTGAAGCTAGCATGAGATAATAGCCTCATAACACAAATCCAGACACACATTTTAATGATAACTATAATAACCCGAAAAAATATAGCAAGTCAAATATATATTGAACAATAGTAGAACATATGGTAACTATTACCAGCGTATCGATGGAGATGCGTTAAACCATGAGCTATATCGATGCAAATTTCAAGCCGTTGACAGAAGTCCAAAAAGTTTCCATGAACACCTGAAACGGGAAGGTCGGAAGGGGAAGTGCTGAATTACTATATTTGCTAAAGTTATGTGTATATACTAATAATATATTGGTGTCAACCAAAAAAAAAAAATACTTACCATCCAAATGTTCTCTAAGGGTACCATTTGGAATGTATTCTGTGATAATTAGGTGCTCGTTTCCGCTATCAACATAGCCAAGAAGCCTCACTAGATTCCGATGGTCGATTTTTGCAAGAAGTTCAGCCTCACTTCTAAATTCACTTCTTAGAGCGTCAAAATGTTTCTACACGGTTTTTTAGAGTTAAAAGTTAATACCAATAACTAAAACCATTGTATTTTATTTTAGTGAACCACTATAAGGTAACAATAAGTTGAAAGTTTAATATAGTTTCTACATTTTCCTTCCATTCTTCAATTCATAGGGTAGGACCATCCACGTTCCCGTGACAGATCCAAGATTATTTTACCGGGCGTCACTTATAAAATGTTTGGTAAATCAGTGAGCGTCGAATACGTAAATAACACATAAAATAAATAAATACCTATGTGACACTGGTCCGTACCACATAGGTCCACCAAATGCCAATCTCATTTCTATAAACACATCTCACAGTAGTGCATTCGTTCTTATCACACACTTTGGGAGGGAAAGTCTTTGGTTCAAGTCTTACAGACAGCACGGAATAAAAGAAATTTGCGGTTTAAAAAATAAAAAGGACCATGATTTGACTTTTGGGGCGACATCAACTGTTCATATAGCAAGGTTAGCGACTTTTATAAAGCTCAATGTAGTTATCAACTTTTTCTAGATAAAGAAAAGTCAAAAATCATATGTATCAATTCTGAAATCGACAATTAGTCTGTTTGACCCAAAAGTCAAAGCTTTGCTCTGTTTTATGGAATATACGACTTACTTACGCAATACCCATATAGACCCTACCTTGTACACATGAGCAGGTCCTGATTCTAAAAATTATGTATGTAAAATTATGTTTAGGTAATGACAAAAGTTATGAAATAATAAGATTGCTGAAAGAATATAATTCTACACTATGAGTATTTAAACTACTCACATTACCTTTTTCGCTCGTTTTATTGCAACAAGTTGACCGTCTGGTAGTTGAGCTTTGTACACGGTTCCAAAACCACCTTCACCAAGCTTTAGTGATGCTGAAAAATTTTGGGTGGCTCTTTCCACCTCGTTCATGGTCAAATGAACCAGCCTAGTCCTTTCAAGTTTTGGAGTCTTTGAGAATTTATGAGGACTTGGTGGCACGCATAGTGGGCTAGCTGGTGTTAGAGCCACTGCAAAACAGATAGTTATCCAATTTAATCAACCAAAATGACAAAACAATGTGTGATTATTGATTATTGAAAGGTTTTTTAGAATTTGTTAGCAATGATGGAATAAAGCTCGATGACGTGGCGAAACTTGATTGGATGTTGTAAGTGATGAGTGGGTGGTGAGTGATGGGCGCCCCGCCCGCCCTTACTCTATGCCACCACCTTCTTTACTAAACTTGTTAAATTGACCACCGTATACCATTGACGTACTAGTGCTATAAAAGTAAATTTATATGACTCAAATTATGAAAGAACATATGCAATTAAACACAACAAAATATATCACACAGCACTTATAAAGGAGTTTGGCTATACCAGGGTTAGGTCTAGACCCAAAAAGTAGATGCTGCATTTTATGGGTGAACCCCATTGAACCTGTAGCCCGAGCAGAATTGTCATGTTGTTCTTGTAATGCCATTGACTGCTGAAGAGCAACCACAACATCTGCCATTGTGGGCCGATCTTTTCTAGAGTCTTTTGAACAACGATCTGCAATCTGGAGAAACTCCTTCAAAGATTTTGATGAAATTTGTGTTGTAATTTGGGAACTAATAACCTCATCCGTTCGTCGTTCTTTGATACACTTTTTAACCCAACTTGCCAAATTAATCCCTTCCTCTACAAACAACGTATCGACTGCACGCCTCCCAGATAGCAACTCAAACAAAACAACCCCAAAGGAATAGACATCTGATTCCTTAGTCAGCTTCCCGGTGCTACAGTACTCCGGATCAAGATACCCGAATGTGCCTTTAAGGTTGGTAACAACCCCAGAAGATGGTTCACGTATAATTTTCGAAATACCAAAATCTGAGACCTTTGCTGTCCAATTCACATCAAGCAGAATATTTGAGCTTTTCACATCTCGATGTATGATTCCCTGTTGGGGATGCCAACCAGTGTGGAGGTACTTTAATCCTTTTGCAGCACTTATGCTTATCTTGAGTCGATCCATCCAAGATAAAGGAGTATGAGCTTCATGTAGATGATGCTCAATGGTCCCGTTGGGCATGTACTCATAAACTAGTATCATCTCGTTGTTGTTAGAACAATACCCAATTAAAGACACTAGATGACGGTTGCGCAACTTGGAAAGCATCTTAATTTCTGTCATGAATTCGGATGCCCCTTGCGTAGAAAATGAATCCAACCGTTTAATGGCGACAATACGTCCATTAGTATCTTTAGTACCATAAATGTGACCTTTGTATACCTTCCCGAAACCTCCTTTTCCAATTACCAAATTATCATCAAAGTTTTGAGTAGCTAACCTAATCTCTTTAAGAGAATAACGATGAAATGCGCATTTTGTTGCTAATGAATGCAACTTCTCTTCATCACTGATTGCCACTACAGGGTGCATCTCTTGATTGGATATTGGGTTTTCTGATAACTTTTGAAAGATTATAGCTTAGGCTGAAGAAAAGCCAACAAAACTCCAAATCAATGTGAAATAAACAAACGCGCGTTAGAGTCTTATAATCCAAATCCGAGTCAAGAATCAATGTAAAATAAACAAACACGCGTTAGAGTCTTATAATCCAAAATACTTCCGAGACAATTTAGATTACGAGGGATCCTCCAAATCAATAAAGGCGGCTTAATTTAAATATTTATATTATATTATAAATATCTATATTTTATATACTCATAAATAACATGATGGTTTATTTGCAGATTGAAGTTCACAGGGAATTTCCATGTTGTTGAAGAATAATAAGTGAATACGTTCTCCCGACATACATATACATAGAAAATAATAAGTAACCACACAAAGTCTTCGATATGTAACTAGTGGATATGATTGCTTTATGCTCCCGTAACTATTATGAGTGGTGGGGTCTTCCACTGCAGCGCAGTGGTTGTTCCCGTCTCGGTGAAGGCTTGGCCCGGGATTTTACCCGGGTTCGAGTCTAAGGGGGGGCGCAATTTTACCTATTCCACGGGGTTTCTCCGCATCAAGGGCGTGCTACGCTTTCTAGCGGTGGTCGAGTAGTCGGCATTTGGGCATAGCTCCGAAAGGGTAGGTTTACATGTGGAAAGCAGTTAGCCGTTAAAAAAATAAAACTATTATGAGTGGTCCTATTTCTTGGGGCCACAGGCAAAAGACAGCCTAGTTATAATAAGGCTATAGGGTGTGGGGCATGGGTTGCCACATTATTTGTCACATAGTACTATTAATCACCACTCTCCTCCTTTATTGATGGTGGTTCGCATGGATTGAACCCCGTTTACCACGGCCCTCCCATTTGATGATTTTGAGACAAAAAATAGATTAAAAAAATAAAGTGGATATTGGTTTGTATCATGATCACACACTTAGGGTAGTAGTGGTGGATAGTGGATTAGAGGTGGGTGACACCCTTAGGGTCAAGACCACACCCTTTAGCCTAAGTGTCATCTGCGAGTTAAGTGTTGATCAGTTATGTCAGTATGTAATGGAAAACATGTAAAAGTAATACCTGTTACAACATTAAGCTAACAGATAATCCAGAAACAGATGCAGCCATGGAGTTCGACATGTCAGTCAGCTTGATTTGGTTCCCGTTTAGGATGTATATAATTGATGGTTGTTCCGAGTTCGTAAAGGTGAAGAACTCGTGATTATGGAAAGAGAGAAGGTCGAGATTGTGATGTTAATATGAGAGTCTAACCTAAAACCTTCTCTAGGCATCTACTTAAACACACCCAAGGGAAATCTTTATTAGTTAATAAGGATAATACTGTCCATCAACAATATTGATAAGGAATAAGTATATTTTGATACAATATTATATAAATGATTATAATAGTCATATATATTAAATATATACTATATAATAAAAGAAACCAATAAAGGGACACTTGTCATGATTCTAGACCATCATTAATTGTATATAATTATTATTTAATTTAAATTATTAAATTTAATATGTTTAAAACATTTAAGAAATTACGGATAAAGTTCCATAAAATATATTATTATTTATTTATATTAATTACTAGGTTAGAAATTATATCTTAATTCCTTAATTGTAGATAATTATTATTTAATTTAAATTATTAAGTTTAGAGTAAAATGCACAGATAGTCCCTGTGATTTTGTAAAATAACATCTATAGTTCCCAACTTTTGGAAATTACACCGGAGCTCCCTATGGTTTGACAGTTTATTACTCGGATAGTCCCTGGAGTGGATGAGTGTTAGTTTTCTCAGTTAAATGGGTGTGAAATGACCTTAATGCCCTTACTGTATTAAAAATATTAAAATATTAAAAGATAAAGTTAACTCAAGTGGCCCCACCCCACCATCATCCCCACCCTCACCCTCACCACCTTCAACTCCCTCATCGATACACGCCTTCTTCGTGCATTTTACAAAAGTTGGGGACTATAGGTGTTATTTTACAAAATCACACGGACTATCCGTGCATTTTACTCTTAAATTTAATGTGGTTTGACAGTTTGTTACTCGGATAGTCCCTGGAGTGGATGGGGGTTAGTTTTCTCAGTTAAGTGGGTACATTTTTTAGAACTAATAATTTAAGACCACTATTATTTAAATAAAACTTGGGTTATTAAATGTATGTTCACATGACTGTTAAAACTCGTGAGAAAGTCGATGATACAGTCTGTCTTCTAATCGATGGTTCAAATGCTTACATATTTATAAACTTGACAAAAATCACAAGATTTGATCATACATGACACAAAATTTTGTTTGGATATCAGAAAAGCGTCTTAAGAATATCGTTTTATAATTGTTAAATTTTCATTATTAACTATTTGATTTTTTATTTACTTAACCCGTGTAATACACGGGGTTATAACCTAGTATAATAAATATATTTAATCTTACACTAAGAACAAGATGCTTGAGACCAAGCTTGGCAAATTTGACCTGCCATCCAAAATTGGGTTGATATGGGTCGATGTTTCTTATTGAACAGGTGAGAGTAGGTAATTGAGAGAACGCTAACTGGGTCAGAATGGGTTGTTATTTTTCAAAATTCAAACAGTCAGAATGGTTTAGTGTTATTTTTCAAACTTGGGAAAATAGTGTATTTCATTATGCGCAAATCAATTAATAAGTTGAGATTGAAGATAACAACATCCGTACAAATCTAATATCGCAACCCGGTACATACCTAACCTCGTGCCCAGTCACTCGTGCAGAGACGATTATTTGTGTTGAACTTTGGATTAAGCGTGTAGCGAAGCTTGATTACTGTCGTTACGTGACGTACGTAGGACAGGTGTTTTCCGGTGTTGTCCTGCATTTAATAATGTGTAACCAAAATTGCGCCCATAACCAGGGCCGTCTCCGAGAACTATAAAAAAATTTTGGGCCTCGGGCAAGAAAAAAAATTTGAGTCCACTCCTTATAATATAAATCCATCAGTTATATATCATGAAACCACAATACGTCGATAATCGTTGTAAAATAAATAAAATAAAAGTAGTGTAACAAAATAATCAAACTTATTTGAGCTAATCATACTGCTCTTTTAGCGTTTTTAGAAAGATGATGATAATATTCAACAATCAATTTATATATTAACCTTGTATGGTTCATTGGTTTGTGTGAAACAGTGAAAGAATATTGAGTAAAATGCACGGATAGTCCCTGTGGTTTTGCAAAGTAACACCTATAGTACCCAACTTTTGGAAATTACACCGGTGCTCCCTGTGGTTTGACAGTTTGTTACTCGGATAGTCCCTAGAGTGGATGTCCGTTAGTTTTCTCCGTTAAGTGTATGTAAAATGACAAAATTACCCTTCATCTTCTTCGATGTATAAAAACAAAACAACCCCACCCCAACCCAACCCAACCCACCCCCACCTTTCTCTCTGTTTCCCCCTGGATCTGATCTTTGTATTGTGTCTGGCTCACAACTCTAGTCTACTAACCACCACCATTACACAGCATCGGCATCGGCGCCGGCACCGCCACCGGCCACACCCCTTTCTTCTCCGGCGAAGGACAATGGACGCACACCCAAACTACACCCGCTTTCTTCACTGGTGGAGGGTTTTGCGATCAAAGAAGATTGTTTTAGTTTTGGCGGCATCGATTTCAGGTGAGACCGGGTTGAGTTACACCAAATGTGTATTCTTATGTTCTACAAAAATTTGGAATTGGTGGTATGATGATTTGGGATAAACAATGTCGTTGAATCGTTCAATGGGTGGTACGTTTGAACTCTCTCACAAGCTAGATTTATTGATTAAAAAGGTTTTAAGGAAAATCTGATTTTTGTGTTTTTGTTGTGCCCAACGAATATGGATTTTGTTTAATGTTTGTTGTAGTGACTAGTGAGACCATTTTCATTTCCTAAATGCAACTGTGTAATTTATTGGAGATAATTTCTAAATGCAAATGTGTAATTGGATTCTTGCATCATTAATCTTTTGATTATTGGTGGAGATAAAAAACAGCTACAGGTTTCCGTCACGGAGGCCGGATATTTTGATCCCCCGACGATAATATTGGTTGCCGGAGTTCTAGTTGGGTAGACCGACTTCTGGGTTACCATTGATGACATGATTTGTTCAAAAATGTCTTGCGAATCCACCACCATTGTCTTCATCGATCTATTGTCTTCAGACACAATATAAAGATCAGATCCACAGTGGGGGAAACAGAAAGAAAGGGGAGGGGTGGGGTACGGTAGGGGTGGAGTTGTTTTGTTTTTATAGATTGAAGAAGATGAAGGGTAATTTTGTCATTTCACATACACTTAACGGAGAAAATTAACGGACATCCACTCCAGGGACTTTCCGAGTAACAAACTGTCAAACCACAGGGAGCACCGGTGTAATTTCCAAAAGTTGGGGACTATAGATGTTATTTTGCAAAACCACAGGGACTATCCGTGCATTTTACTCAAGAATATTTCGATTTATTTTTTTGTGGGTTTCTTTCTTGTGCCAATAATCCAGAATTAAAAAAAAATTACTTTTTGAGTCCTTTTGTTTTAGTGGTTTTAACCATTTAAGTTCAAAATCAAAATATTTAACGCCCTGAGTCCCTAGACGTTTTTTATAACCATTTGAGTTCTTTTGAGTTCTTTTGAGTCCAAATTTTAACCTTTTGTGTCCATTTTTTTTTAACAAAATTGGACTCAAAACGTTATAAAATGAACGGTTAGAGACTCAGAGCGTTAAACTTCTTGATTTTGAACTTAAGTAGTTAAAACCACTAAAACACGGAAACTCAAAAAGTAATTTATTTAAAAAAAATTGTTAGTGCAATATTACATTTTCATCATATAAAGTCTAGCTCCACTAATACTTGTTTGTTTTCAAATATTCACTGAAGAATATTGATAAGATAAAATTACTTATTTTGATTATTTAATAATCAAAATTTATTAAACTATTAAATTAACAAATTATTGAATATTGAGAGATAATTTATTTTATGTGAGAAAATATTAAAATAGGTGCCGTTCAAAAAAAAAATATTAAAATAGGCGCTCCTTTTTAATATATTAAGTATTTTATGAAGTCAAATATCTTATTTAGTTTTGTCGTCTGATTTTAAAAAAAGGTTTAACCATAGACACTTGCACCATTTTTTCACTTAAAAACATATAATCAAAGAAAGTGAAGAGCCTCTCGTACCTTTTTTAGCCGCCCATTACAGCACTCCAACCCCAAGCCCCAATCATTAATAAAATATATGTATATTACATTTCAAATTTTGGGCCTCTTTTAATTTTGGGCCTTGGCATTCGCCCGGGCTGCCCAGCCTAATAACCGGGCCTGCCCATAACTGACACCAAAAAGTGTGGAACAACACCGAATGCGCGTAACCGGCATTAAACACGCCTAACCAAGGGTGCGCATGTAACTGGCGTCGGTTACTCGTGCAAAGCCGGTTTCATGTCGAGTGTTGCGTTAAGCGCTTATTAGGGTTGGGTTACGTGTGTGTCCCAGCTTTGGTACGTGTAACTGGAGTAAAAATGTGTAACATACGCCACACGCGTAATTGACGTCTGAACAAGCGTAACCGACGCCGGTTATGCTTCAAGCGGTTGGTTAAGTGTGTGTCAGGGCCTAGTAACGTAGGGCCAGACGCGCGCATCCTGTTCCTGGTACGTGTAACTGGCTCCCCACACATAACGAACATTTAAACATGCGTAAACCGTGACATGATCAAACAAATATATAATGTAAACTATTTTTTTGCCGCTCATTGTTATTATTTCCTTTTTTAAACTAAAATAAAATGGGTATTGGGCTAATACCTAATGGGCTTAAGTTATAAATTTTGAACTTGATAATTTTAAATAGGCCTAAGATATAAGTTTATGTATATAAGGAATTTTTTTATTTAAACCAGTTGAGATCCCTTGCGTGTTGCGGCGGTAATTCGGGCAGTATCATTTTGGTTCATTACGGTTTTGATACAATATCAACATTCAGTATTGCAACCGAAAGAGAAAACCTAAAAAATAAAGTCGTAATATGCTTAAAAAGGTTAGCATTGTGCTTCATATTGATTGAAAACCATAAAACGAATATTTTTCAAATGGCCGACACATGTCATACACGGAGATCACACAAAACATCCTACAAAATAACTCATTTTCAATTTAGTTATTACAATTTCTATAACATGAATTTTAAAGGATTTAAAAATATCAATATCTAGATGATTGAATATAAGTGTGTTCGCAAACGAATATATATATATGACCTCAATATTTCTCGAATATATATTGATAATAATAATTTACATCGAGATAGTTGGTAAACGGGCAAAAAGCTGCGCCGCTACCCCTTTTTGAATAGCAAAACTAAGCCTTGTAAAAACTACGTCCATAGATCTCGGGGTTATAACATTACTATGCATGACCCTTTGAACTCGACTAAGTAGATCCACAGCCTCTGGCACCAGAAAACCAAAAGTATCAACAGCAAATGGGATAAACACGTGCTGGTTGTCAAGGCACGCTTTCTCATGCTTGATCACTTTACCCGAAGCAGCCTGACCCACTGTGAAAGCACTACTCCCTAAGCCCACAAGCGGGGAAACCCTTGTTAGATCTACACAGGCGTGTTTTCCTCCTATCCATTCGAAGACCAGAATGTCGGCTCGTCGAAGGGTAGATCTCCCTTCCAACGGGTCTGTTAAGAAATTAACGGGTGCCTCTTTCTTAGCAGAAATACCAGCGCACCTGAATATGTCAAAAATGAGATCCCTAACCAAATCATGTCGGTATTTGAACCCTGGGAGCTCTCTACAATGAACTGCATGCTCACCAAAAGAATCCAAACACGCCTTATGACAAACTGGGCATACCTCATCAACTGGGAATAAAGGAATCATGAGGCGATACTTAAGGATAGTACGGTACTCCACCGGCAACATATGCTGGCCTAACCCGTCTATAGGTATAGCAAGAAGAAAATCTTGTGCATGTGGTGCTCGGAGACACTCAAAGACGGCTTTTTGTCTAACGGTCAAGTCAAACTGCACTTCGATTTCGTGGACAATTTTACTAAAAAGAGCACTCGCCAAGACATGTTGGGCTTTAGGGGGGCGGTGTCCTTATTAGTGAAACCGTTGAAGTCAAAGCTTGGAATCGTATCACGAAGACAAGCCAAAGCACAAACATAATCAGAATCCATACCGCATATATCAAGGTTATTCACCCTATGAAAAAAAAATCACATATAAAACATTATATTTTAAAGGTTATAGGAGAAAAACAAAAAGTATACAAACACTATTCATAATGAGAAAAAACTAAAAAATTTGATTTAAATTTAACGTTTTAATCGGAAGTTGTACACTAATATTCAAAATAACCAGTTTTCAGTGGCGGACCTAGGATTTTTTTCCTGGGTGTGCGGAAAATTTTTTAAGATTTTAGACCCCTAGCTATATAAAAAAAAATCGGTTTATAGCGGGTCAGATCGGGTTGGGTCATGTAAAACAAGTAAACACAAACAAACAAAGTTTCATAGCGGGTCCAACCAGATCGGGTCGAGTCCATTTCAATTTTCAAACAATTAAACCTTAGTTCCTAACTTCTTATCACATTAACAATCAGACCGGGTCGGGTCCATTTGAATTTTAAGCCCTAGTAATTGTTATTTACCAACCAACAATCATATAATCAACAAAACCACCCAACCAAAGACTAGAACAACTCAAAAATACATAAAAACGTATAAAATTTTAAACCTTTTTAACAAATATATATATATATATATATATATATATATATATCTGTTTCTATTAAAAAAACCCAATAAAACATCAAAACAAATCGAATTACCTATTTAAGTTCAATTTTTGAATTTTATCTTTTCAAACCCTATACTAGAATCATATAATCAATAAGAAATTAAGAAACAACAAACCTATACTATAAAGACTAGAACAACCTCAAATTACCTCAAAACACATAAAAGTTTAAACTTTTTTAACCAATCCTAAAATCCTATTATCTCATGACTCTTGAACAAAATCGCATAACATCAAAATAAAAAAATAAAAACAAAACAAAACTTGTACTTGTCAGGGGCGGCCTGAATTAACCAGTTTGCAGCCGGAATTTTGTAGTCGCCGGCAGGAATTATGCTGGTGAGGCAGAGGGAGGGCGGGAGTCGCTGGCAAGTGGCAGCGATTTGGGTTTTTTTTTTTAATTATGTGGCTGATTTTGTTTAACAAAACTAGTAGCTGGGTTGGGCTTTAATGGGTTTTAAGTTATTGGGGTTGATGGATTGAATTTAAGTTTTATTAAAGAGGTTAGTGGGCTAAGTTGTTTACATAATTTGATCGGGTTACAATCCGTGTTCACAATTTTTTTATATAAATTCCTAACATTTTTTTTCTAAGGGGTGCGGACGAAAATATCCAAGGGGTGCGGTCGGAATTTTTCAAGAGGTGCGGACGAAAATTTCCAACGGGTGCGGTCGGGATTTTTCGCGAAAAATACCACTAAATTTTTTTTTTCAAGGGGTGCGGCCGCCCACCCACCCCATAAGATGAGTCCGCCACTGCCAGTTTTTAAACAAAACCCTTCCAACCCTAATTCGTCATGTCCCGACCAAAACCAAAAACCTTTTATTGAATTAACCCGTTTTGATATGACCTGCAACCCAACCCCGTACAACCCGACCCGTTTGCTAGGCGTAGTTTTGCTGTGTAAAATTGAGGTTATCCCACTCGATGGAAGCGGTTGACTTTAAATGGAAATTAGGTCCAACATAGTAATTATTTTTTTAACTCATGTTGACCTAAATCCATCCTGACCTAAACTTATTTTGACTCAAACCATTCCTGACTAAGCAATCAACCCGTCCATTTTGCCACCTATACTTACCAAAGTTAGCTTAATTTAGACCATGGAATAAGTTAAGCCGCTACTTGGCAATTAGACCAAAGTCGCTTTAATGCTTGTGTAGGCTACCAACTCACTATGTTCACAAGGTTCACTTTCAGGAACTACATGAAAAACATATCTACTTTTATATATATTGATAGAGTAACAATTTGTGTCCCTCTGGTTTACATCCGATCACATGTTCAGCCCCTGAGTACTAAAATTGACCATTCCGATCCTTGTGGTTGTCAATTTGAATCAATAACACTTCTATTAAAGTGGCTGCGTTTTTCATTTTTGAACCCAGAGATTTGGTCAATCTTCATTACCATATTCGAGGGTCCAAAAAATGGAAAAAAGTGGTGTATGCAGTTATTCAAACCGCTATTTGGTGTCTGTGGAAAAGCCGGAACGACAACGTCTTTAATAGGAAGCAAGTATCTTTCGAGAGACTTAAGGAGGAGATCAAGATAATGAGTTTTCTTTGGTTCAAGGCTCGATCCAAGGTGCAGGGGATCTCATGGGAGGAATGGTGCAATTTTGAGCTTAGTAGTTTAAATCTGGTGTAATGTAATCTGTTTTGGTGATGTAATTTGGTGCTGGGCTAATATGTGTTAGCCTGGTTCTTATTGAATAAAAGTTTGTTTGCCTTTCAAAAAAAAAAAAAAAAAAAAAACATTTGCTATTAGTCAATGGTTAGTTGACCGGGACAAGTTTGTCTTTTACCCAACAGCGGACCTATAGCATAGAACAAGGGGCAACCCCTGCTACGGCTTGGCGTTCCGGCGGTAGTGTAAAAATAGTGTAAATTTTGGAAAACTTTGACGTTTTTTCGATTTCGTTACCCTTTTTTTTATAAAACGCTACGGCTACAAACAGTTTTTAGATCCGCCACTGCTTTTACCTCATAATTTGAAGGGAAATTTGGTCATTTTGTTGTGTATAACCTCAAATGCAGAATTCATCCTCTTAAAAAACCAATTTTAAACCATTCACTCCTTCACTCTTCTCCTGCACATTACTCTGTAACTTCCGATTCTTGTATTGTAAGTAGTTTATCACTCCAAGTTTCTACTGATTTTAATTACCAAAGACTTTTAAAAATAGATTTATCTTTGCCCTAATTAAGATGTCAGAAACCAATCTCGATCTGAATATCTGTTTGGTTTTGGCTCATAAAAAAAATTACATTCTTAAATGAACGAACGAATTGGATTTTGAATGTGAAATGGTAGCCGATCACCATATAGAATGTAAAGAGTTGTTTCACTGTGCAATAATAACTTGTACAATACTGATGGCGCGGGTGCGCCGAAGCTCCCACTCAGCAAAGCTGAAACAATAAGTTAAATGATGTGTCGCAAAACATATCTTATTTTCCACGTATTTTTGTATAGTTTTTCTTAGTTTTCGAGTCGTTTTTAGTTGATTATTAGCTTGTACTTAACAAATTCGGTATTTTGTAGGTGAACTTATAAAAAGAAACAAGCTAAAACGGTAACTAAACAAGCACGCGAGAGCTAGAATCAGTGGCGGACTCACCTTATGGGGTGGGTGGGCGGCCGCACCCCTTGAAAAAAAAAATTTAGTGGTATTTTTTGCGAAAAATCCCGACCGCACCCCTTGGAAATTTTCGTCCGCACCTCTTGAAAAATTCCGGGAAGCGAAACTGATTAAAATAAAAAATTTTCGCTAAAACAGTGCCCTTTCGCGCCACGCGAAGGCACCCAGTTGCTCCCTCGCGCCACGCGAGGGAGACCGTTTTCCAGCAGCTCTGGAGCTGGGTCCTGCATTTTTCAGCAATACCAGTTTTTACGGAAACGGCCATAACTTCTTCGTTATTGATCCGTTTTACGCGATTCTTTTTCCTACGCAACCGTAATTTAATTCTCCATCATATGGAGTTAAAATCCAACATCCAACATAACAAATTTTGAGACTTCTAAGCCTTCGACTCGTTACCTTTTTACCGAATTTTAACCCGTTTATGCATTTTATCAAACAAACATATTTGTTTGATCCTTATATCACATACACTTCTTCAAATTAATGTTACCTACCATATTAGGTTCTAATCATAGGTTTATTACACAATTTAAACCCGTGTTCGCTTGTATGCTTATTTTGACCCGTTAAGGGTATTTAAGCACTTTAAAGCTTGAAATCGCTTTCATTCAATTCTAGCATTTTATTCCTACATTTCTTATCAAGTAATCTTCCACTACAACTATAAGTGTGTTGGATCTAATGTGGATATCTATATGTTCCGAGTTTTACCCATCGGATTATTATTTTACGGCAAGACTCAAATAGAGCCATTTGGCTAATCGTATTACATCTTTCAACTTCTACACTTATTCTAAGTATTTATCAAATCATGAAACTCATTTCCAAACAACCTTTAAGGGTTGTTTGTTCAATTTAGCCTACAAGGGCGTTTGGGTCAATTTTGGTCCTTCTTTTACGACGAAGGACTTTCAGATACTTGTTTGACCCAAAAATCCGGTCTTTTAACCATAACCTTGTTTAGAAACCATTATGTTTCTAAAACACTACATTTATAACTTGAATTATTCGGTTTATATTTAATATAACCAAATATCCAATTTGACCTTGTTTAACTCTTAGAAAACCTCAAATTCTACATGATGAGTTGAATCACTACACAAACCTGGCTCGGATCAATGTATTGACCCGTTACGATACCTTGCCTTAGTGACGCTAAGTAATAGCGATGTCATCATTCAATCGATATTTATTCCCTGTAATCATGCAACTCGACAAAACATTAGCCGATATTGTCAAAGGGTGATATTTTCACCTTTTGACCCGTTTGGTCTATATGACCGTTTACTTTTACGAGATGGATTTATTATCATCTCGTCTACATGACTTGTACCGGTTTACACCATACGGTCAATTTACTTATAAATTTATTTCTTGATTATTTTGACCTCTTTATATCTTACGCCATAAAGTGTCCTTCAAAACTAACGGTTATCGTCAACGAGTGACTACATTGCCGTTTTACCCTTTTTAATTGTATTGATTTACCTTATAAGGTAAATCATTCAAAACTCGTTATTTATTAGTCATTACATGACTAAATGACCTTATTAGCTCTTTTTAACCATTCAACATGGTTTATCATTATTGTCTTTTGTTCCGAACCTCGCACGTCGGGTCGAAACATCATAAGTCAAAATGTGACTTTTGATTATTCAAAATCTATAAAACCAATAGATATCAAATAAAGGGTGTAAGTTTTAACTTACCTCACATCCAAATTACGCTTTTCTTTTCTCACTTGTTTCGATCTACCCACTTGCTCCCCAAGCTTCACCTAGCTTGTTAAGCGCCAACTATCATTCATCATTCACAAGGTTGTTAGATTAGTCATTGTAAATCATGACTTTCACACCTTATGAATCTTTGACTACTTTTCTTATTGAACTAAATCATAAATCATGAGTTTAGTTCTTGTGTCAAGACCCACTTCAAATCAAGTATGAACTCTTAACAAATCCCCATTTTGTTCAAGTAGTTCATTCATACAAGTTAGTCACCAATACAACGTTAATTTCATTAAATCATCCAAAACCCATTTTTCAAGTCATGTATGATCAACACTCAAACTTGGAAATTGTTCAAGTATCTTGCATCAACTATCACTTATGATGATTTCTAACACAAACATATCATCATCTTCATTATTAAATCAAAACTCACTTAGCACATATATGGGTAATCATCAAATCCCTAGTTTCTAACACCAATTCATCAAGTTTTCAACTAGGGTTTGTTTCTAAACATGAATTCAACACATATATCACTCATACATTCAACATTCATTCACGAATTTTGATCATGAGTGTTCATCATAAATTCTAAGACATCACCAAATTACAAAATTTTACATACCTTACGATCCCCTTGACTTGGTGATCATTTGTACGTGATCATGCATTTGATTTGAGCTAGTTTTGCCCTTCAATTTGGTGAAATTGAGATGAGCTAGGGTTTGAGCTCCTGGCTCCTCTTCTGATCGATTTCACACACACACACTAGTGTGTGTAGTGTTTTAATTAAATTAAAATCAAGTTTTAAATCTTCCTCTTTTGGCCCCTCAAGTTTGTAACTTTATAATAAGGGTTATTTCCCAAGTTTCCTCCTTTGTTTTAAGGCACATATTTAACTAGGTTGATATTCCTAGTTACTTGGTGGGTTCGGGGAAGTTATAACCCGTTTTATTTTTATGTCCCGTTAACTCGGGCCTTTTATACACTTATTTCCTTAAAAGTATTTATTCATGTTTTATTAAATATTAGGTTTATTTATTTAAATCCTAATATTTACCGGGTTACTTTTACCACTAACGGTACTTTACCCGCCTTTTAGTATTAACGGGGTTTGATTACCAAACCCGTTTTCAGGGTGTTACAAGTCTACCCCCCTTAAAGAGGTTTCGTCCCCGAAACCTTATTTACGTAGTTCTTTTAAATTTTAGACTAAACGAACTTAGCTTCGTTCTCAAGGCATTCATACATTCTTTTTGGATCTAAAGTTTTCGTTTATATTGACCCATACGTCTTCCATGTGTAAGGCCTCGCGGGCCGTTACTTTTAGCTTATATCTTTTATCTTTATTGACCGAGTTGTTACTTGACCACTCTTTCACTTTAGTCTGTCAACATGTTTATTTCGCGCTTGTCTTATATTAACAAGTGCTTTGTATTTGTCATGACAATATCTTGACTTCAAATAGTTTTACCGGCTAGACTAATTAGTCGCCGTCACTTTATATCCCGTCACCCGGGTATACTATTTTGCCATCTCCGGCCTTATGTGTGTATAAGATTTTCTAAATCACTTCATACTACTTATGTTTTGTTAAAACGTTGTTTTTGACCAAAAACTGAATTTTTAGTTTACGTTTCCTCTTTGTCTCACATCTTTCTCTCATTTCAAGGAATGTTACTCCCGAGGATCTATTTCTTTCCGTTATTATTTAATGCGGGGGATTATAACTAATTCTCCCGCTTAACCCATATGATCCGTAAGTTCTTTCACTTAGCCTCATATGCTATTTCTTTAGATTTCCACCTTTTTAAGGTGAGACCCAACAGTTTGTTTCTTTCTATTTACGACCCAAGGGTCTTCTTGGTCCTGTAGACCTTAACACTATGTTTAATCCCGTAGGTTATGATAATCCCGTAGATCATCTTTTATTCAAGACTTTATTCAACTGTGTATATATATATATATATGGTGTCAAGGCACCCCTTTTTATGTCTAGAACGATTTACTTTTGCTTTTTGGATTTCATTTGACCTTGACCGTAGTCTAAGGCTACATTTGTTCTCTTTCGAATTATCTTTCTGACTTTATGACTTCTAACGTTATTTACACGTCGGTTTGTCCTACACTTACCGTTACCCGGTTCTTACCTATACTTCTTTACGACCCATTACCCGGGTTCTTTGTCTTAAGTTTTTTTTTTAACATTTTTTGTTTCGCTAGTTTCGTTTTTCCTATATATACTCCTTTATGACCCATCACGTAGGTTCATTAATGTTTCGCGCTTCCATTATTCGGTTTGCGCTTACTTGCACTACCAAGTTTTTATACCTTATTTATCTCGTTTGACTTGTTCGTGTGAAATTTCACCACATGTGAACATCAAACTCTATTCTTTATTCGACCCGTTCAACTTTAAAATAGTTGAGCGTAGTTATTAACATTTCTGTTTGCAAATTCTCATTGTCTTTTAGTCATGACTCATATTCCGAGTCTTTTGACTTTCTATTTCGCGTTCCCGTCTCTTGGTTTACGAATTCTTTCCAAATCCTACCCATTCATCGGGTATCTTTACCGTAATCATTTTCAAGTAACCATTCTTATATGGTTTTAGACGTTATTTTAATTTATTTGGTCGTCTTAGCGAGATCCATCTCTTTTATTCAATCAAGTCTTTTATTCTTTATTCAATTCGTTTGACTTGTCCATGTGAATTTCATCACTTGTGACAGTCAAACTTTTATCCCTATGCCTTAGCATTCCTATTGGTCGGTTTGTATTTTCTTTTTACTTGATCCTTGTCCCTTCTCTCGGGCTCGTTTTTCTTACGTAATACGCTTCCGTCATCCGACTTACGTTTACGTTTACTATCAAACATCTTACTTATTTGATTCATTTGGGTACCATTTAAGTTAGTCCCATTCACCCCACCCTTACTACATCGGACATAAATGTGTCCATCATAAGAAGTTCATGGTACCACATGTTCACTACTTACTTGGCCAGAGTAAGCGATCAACACCTGGTATACATGACCTTTTTATAATTTTCACATTACACCCCATGTAAGTAATGCCTCTATTTGTTTTTCTTGGAAACACTATCCCGGATAGGTTTTCTATTCAGGTTTTTCCAAGTTTTCAATCTACATATGCAACTTTCAATCTCTACGTATTTGTTGCATATTACTATTTATGCAATAATTTAAAACGTGCACCTGATAATGCTTGCTCTAACAGGCTCTCCTTGCCATTAACTTATTCGCAATCGTTGCGCGATTTAGGTCCTTGGTGAGCGTGCTCTATTTGTCGTACTTTGGACCGTTCCTCTGTCAAATCCATGATTTGTTAAACTCTCGCTATCTTCATATGCGAGTGTCCTTCAATCAAAACATATACAACAGTTAGTAATTTCGATATTAAAGGATGCTCGTATTATAATACAAGGCTTTTCTACTATACGCATCAACGCGTGTAATTTTGTTGACTATATCTATTCTATATCATTTTTATTGGTGTAACGTGTATTACACGATAACCATATGTGTTGTTCTCAACACTTTAATCATACTAAACCATTGATATACATGTACTTACCGGATTTGCGATCAAGCCTCGAACCGAACACACTTTATTCTTTAACCATGAGCTCTGATACCAACTTGTAACACCCTTATTATTATTTAACGATTTTCGTATAATTTACGAAGATAAACGGGTAATTAGAATTTCAAATACATTGAAATTACGGGTTTCATTAAACTTTCTTACAGAATTAAAACTATACAACATAACATGTGTGAGTTCGTCATTTAACATAACAACAATACATAGTGCGAAAGCTTATTTCTTGATCGTGTTCGGTTCTTTGTTGTGCTTGATCGTCCTCCGGTGCTAAAATTATACCTGAAACTCATAAAACATGAGTTGGATTAGCCATACGTAACTTAAAACGTATTTAAACGAGTCCGGGAAGCGAAATTGATTAAAATAAAATTTTTTGGCTAAAACAGTGCCCTTTCGCGCCACGCGAAGGCACCCAGTTGCTCCCTCGCGCCACGCGAGGGAGACCGTTTTCCAGCAGCTCTGGAGCTGGGTCCTGCATTTTTCAGCAATACCAGTTTTTACGGAAACGGCCATAACTACTTCGTTATTGATCCGTTTTACGCGATTCTTTTTCCTACGCGTCCGTAATTTAATTCTCCATCATATGGAGTTAAAATCCAACATCCAACATAACAAATTTTGAGACTTCTAAGCCTTCGACTCGTTACCTTTTTACCGAATTTTAACCCGTTTATGCATTTTATCAAACAAACATATTTGTTTGATCCTTATATCACATACACTTCTTCAAATTAATGTTACCTATCATATTAGGTTCTAATCATAGGTTTATTACACAATTTAAACCCGTGTTCGCTCGTATGCTTATTTTGACCCGTTAAGGGTATTTAAGCACTTTAAAGCTTGAAATCGCTTTCATTCAATTCTAGCATCTTATTCCTACATTTCTTATCAAGTAATCTTCCACTACAACTATAAGTGTGTTGGATCTAATGTGGATATCTATATGTTCCGAGTTTTACCCCTCGGATTATTATTTTACGGCAAGACTCAAATAGAGCCATTTGGCTAATCGTATTACATCTTTCAACTTCTACACTTATTCTAAGTATTTATCAAATCATGAAACTCGTTTCCAAACAACCTTTAAGGGTTGTTTGTTCAATTTAGCCTACAAGGGCGTTTTGGTCAATTTTGGTCCTTCTTTTACGACGAAGGACTTTCAGATACTTGTTTGACCCAAAAATCCGGTCTTTTAACCATAACCTTGTTTAGAAACCATTATGTTTCTAAAACACTACATTTATAACTTGAATTATTCGGTTTATCTTTAATATAACCAAATATCCAATTTGACCTTGTTTAACTCTTAGAAAACCTCAAATTCTACATGATGAGTTGAATCACTAAACAAACCTGGCTCGGATCAATGTATTGACCCGTTACGATACCTTGCCTTAGTGACGCTAAGTAATAGCGATGTCATCATTCAATCGATATTTATTCCCTGTAATCATGCAACTCGACAAAACATTAGCCGATATTGTCAAAGGGTGATATTTTCACCTTTTGACCCGTTTGGTCTATATGACCGTTTACTTTTACGAGATGGATTTATTATCATCTCGTCTACATGACTTGTACCGGTTTACACCATACGGTCAATTTACTTATAAATTTATTTCTTGATTATTTTGACCTCTTTATATCTTACGCCATAAAGTGTCCTTCAAAACTAACGGTTATCGTCAACGAGTGACTACATTGCCGTTTTACCCTTTTTAATTGTATTGATTTACCTTATAAGGTAAATCATTCAAAACTCGTTATTTATTAGTCATTACATGACTAAATGACCTTATTAGCTCTTTTTAACCATTCAACATGGTTTATCATTATTGTCTTTTGTTCCGAACCTCGCACGTCGGGTCGAAACATCATAAGTCAAAATGTGACTTTTGATTATTCAAAATCTATAAAACCAATAGATATCAAATAAAGGGTGTAAGTTTTAACTTACCTCACATCCAAATTACGCTTTTCTTTTCTCACTTGTTTCGATCTACCCACTTGCTCCCCAAGCTTCACCTAGCTTGTTAAGCGCCAACTATCATTCATCATTCACAAGGTTGTTAGATTAGTCATTGTAAATCATGACTTTCACACCTTATGAATCTTTGACTACTTTTCTTATTGAACTAAATCATAAATCATGAGTTTAGTTCTTGTGTCAAGACCCACTTCAAATCAAGTATGAACTCTTAACAAATCCCCATTTTGTTCAAGTAGTTCATTCATACAAGTTAGTCACCAATACAACGTTAATTTCATTAAATCATCCAAAACCCATTTTTCAAGTCATGTATGATCAACACTCAAACTTGGAAATTGTTCAAGTATCTTGCATCAACTATCACTTATGATGATTTCTAACACAAACATATCATCATCTTCATTATTAAATCAAAACTCACTTAGCACATATATGGGTAATCATCAAATCCCTAGTTTCTAACACCAATTCATCAAGTTTTCAACTAGGGTTTGTTTCTAAACATGAATTCAACACATATATCACTCATACATTCAACATTCATTCACGAATTTTGATCATGAGTGTTCATCATAAATTCTAAGACATCACCAAATTACAAAATTTTACATACCTTACGATCCCCTTGACTTGGTGATCATTTGTACGTGATCATGCATTTGATTTGAGCTAGTTTTGCCCTTCAATTTGGTGAAATTGAGATGAGCTAGGGTTTGAGCTCCTGGCTCCTCTTCTGATCGATTTCACACACACACACACTAGTGTGTGTTGTCACACCCCGACTTGCAGCGGAAGGAAAAAAAATGGGATGCAACAGACACCTCTGATATAAGCACATTGTTTATAAAGATTCTATATTTATTATTCAATTACATTTTCGCTTACAATGTTGATTACATACTACATGTATGTTACAACGGCATGTTCCCGTGAACCACGTTAATCTTCTAAACACATGATTCTATACATGTATTCACTTGTAAAGCAAATCTTGAACAGCAACCTCAAATATCACACAAGTCTCAAATTACCTGAAACACATGTTAAAGTTTTGAAAGGGGTCAGCTAAACGCTGCTGGTGAGTTTCACTGTTTTAGTTTGTATTACATAAGTGTAATTATAGTTCTAATTTGGCACATTTAATTGAATATATGTATATATACTCTGAGCCGACAAGTGAAGCCTTGACTGTCACCTCAACCCCGTGGTCCACCACCACGACACTGCCCCAATGTTGCTATGGCTAGTACCCCATAGCCTATGCTCAAACATGTACAATTGCGTATGCATCACATGGCGTTCCTGGCCATCGCAATTGGGTTTGTCGGACCAATAGTACTATTTACACATTCACCGGCCTACGGTTAATCACTTGGGTCTGTGGGGACTTTTCATGTACTAGTGTTTACTCAGATAATTCACGTTATATCATGTATATATGTGCGTGTATAAACGTATGTAACATGCATTTCACCCCATGTAAAACAGAAAACAATTTGAAAATGGGGAAGTAAAACTCACAGTGTATGCAGTAGTGTCACAGGATGTAAACAAGCAACTGGGTCAACTTCTAGAAGCATATATGCAAATATGGACTTACGTCAGTATCTAAGTCGGTAACACGTATAACTTGGATTCTGTCAGGAGTTTTCACTCCAGATTGAGCCTATACAATACTGGTATGGTGATGGAGGTCAGGGTAGTATTAGTTTTCAGTTTGGCTTCCGGGCACCGGTTCGCGTGCCAGGCAATGTCAGTAGTTTATCATGTTTGGATAATGGTACGGGAATACCAATAATGCCAACACGTTGTTATTTAAGAATGATTAAATTTTCATTAAGGGAGTTTGGGTGTTTGGGAAGTCTAGGTTGCCCAATTTTTAGTTTCCATTCTCGTCGTCGGGGATCCTCCCGAATGGTGGTAGAACACACCCAGAGTGTCCCACTTACCCTGGAACCTCCCAACATACTCCCGGTTTCCCAATTATATTCAAGATAGATTTTGGTCCGTTCCCAGTTTCGGCAGGTTCGTTGTCCTGTAAACTGCCGAATTTAATTAAAAGAAGCGTTTTAAAAGCTGAAAAATCCCATTTAATCTACATGTTTCATAAAATTCTGAGAATTTTTGTAGAGATCAGTAAAAATATATAGATTATGAAAAAAATAATTTGGAAATTTATTTCGCCAATTTAACTTCTTAAATAATTCAATTGTAAAACAATATTTAACCAAATAATTCACTTTGCTTATCATCCGATGTCCAAAAATTCCTAAAATATTCCAGAAACTCCCTTACATGTGCAGAAACTCCCTGTAAAAATCTGGAATTTTTCTGATTTCGTTTCAGTGCGTTTCCGGCTACCGAAAACTTGTAAAAACGCGGATTTTTAATCCTATCAAAACCCAAAAAATACTCTCAGAAACTTCCCAGAACATTCCACATATGTTCCTTAGTGTCTCTATAAATTTTGGTGATTTATTGTATCCGTTTAGTATTTTTTTCAGAATTCTTTTTGTAAAACAGTCAAAATTTCACCAAAAATCTTAGAAAATTTAAAAAATTCTAAAATTTCACGTGGAACTTCCTGACACTACCCTTCATCACCACACCAAATTTCAGATCAATCTAAGTATCACGGACCAAGTTACAGTCAAAACAATATTCTGCCTAGTCTAGTTTCGAGTTTCGGACAATATACCTAGCGATTTCTTCGTGTCCGAGTGTTTTTCTTGAGTCCAGAAGTATGTATGGACTATATTCAGTACCTACACATCAAGTACAATCCAAATATGCTTGAACTTAGATCAATCAAGCTTTATATCATTATTTTTCGGTTAATCGACTAGTTAGGCGATTTTTGTCGAATAGGTTTTGGTTAGTGTATAAAAACCCAAATATTGGTGATCATGGCTGCCATATAATACCAGGGAATTCGTATGGTGTTCATATTCAGCCCATAAACTTGTTTAAAACTCCAAATTTCATGGATTAAAATGGGTTTTCATGACCTAAATCAAGTTTAATCAAGAAACCATGCTTAAACACTTAAAGATTTGAGTTAATACCTTTGATTTGTTGAAGTTTATGGTGAAATCAGCTGAGAAAAGTGAAGGGGAAGCAGAATTTTTGTGGATTTATGAGTGAAATGTAAAGGAGAAATGAAAAAAAGAAACAATATATAAAGGAAAAAAAAACATTAAAATAAGGGGGTGCCCCTACCCCACCCTCGCTTTGTCGTGCTTCGTTTTACGTGTTAAAAGATGATGTTTATCTTCAGTTGAGTGGATAGGTTTGTTTACGGGTCCCGTGCGCGTTCTCGATTTGCGTAACGGACTCCGTTTTGCGCGTAATTAGTGTCAAAAGACTCGGTTTTAAAAAAATTATGTATAACCGTCTTGAAATCCGAACCCAGTTACGTTTTAATCATAAAAGAATCGTATTAGAGTGGTTTAAGTGTTTTTAAGCTTGATCGTTCGTTCCTTGCACTTTTGATTGCCTTATGTTATGCCTAAAACGAAGGCGTTTTCCTAACCGGGCAGCTGCTTCGATTTGCGTGCCCGATCTCTGACTGGCCTCAAACCTTATATCACAGTCTATGGCACACAATTAAGATGTTCCTGGAACTCGGAATCTTAAATAATGCTACGGATAACCTAATAATCAACGTCAAAGGTTTAGTGCGCTGTTAAACGGAAAGCTCCGGTTTAACACGTGTTTAAAGTCTAAGGATACCAATTTCACATCATGGGTCCTTATTAGTGTCATGTCATTCCTAACGTGTTCTCGGATTTATCATAACCGTAATTTGTATCGTTCCGTGAGTCGTGTAAGTAGTATGTATAATTAGGGTTCAAGCGGAATTAGGGTTTTGGGATTTAATTCATCGTAATTACTCAGGCATCGCTACAAGCATTATAATTCCAATCTATCCACTAACGTACTTATGTCATACTCTATAATCCATGTATTAGGCCATTCGTATTCCCAAAGTCATCCAACCACACACAATTGCGTACTATTAAGTCTGTAACGCACTACATTAATTTAGGGTTTTCAGTGAACTTTTGTACATAACATAATTACTATTTTGCATTGTATATTCTATCAAGCATATATTAACACATTTCCAGATTCAATTCCTCAAGAATCTAATTTTATGCACATCGTGTTCTGTCATCAAGGACTAACAACAATTAGGGTATACCGAGATTTCACAGTTGTCACAGTCTTCCCCGGTTAAAAGAATTTCGTCCTCGAAATTCCTTTTATGTACTATTTGTACTTGCATAGAAAGTTCAATACTCAGGTTTATAGCAGTCATTAGACTGGCTAGTAATTACAGCTTTTTGTTTAGTTTTATCACAATACAGTGATTATATTTCTGATACAGAGTAGCTCTTTAATTTGTCCATCCATAATTCCTACAGTACCATCCCCACTGTGGTTCACTCTCGTTCCCTCTAGGTGGTGAGACTTTTATTATACTCGGGATATGGTAAGAGCCGTTTACGTTGTTTAGCTTGCATCTATTTGTACGCCTCACGTTCGTTATGACTTTACTAGCTCCCAATACCTGGGGAACAATAACCCTAGCACGTTTCGTTTGAACTGTTGTCTAATAGACATAGACCAACACGATATAGGAGGGATATGGGTAGCATTCAACAGTTACCCTTTAAATGTACTAATGGTGCGCACAATGCCTAGTATAACCGAATAGGGATAATGAATTTGTTTTCAAAAATTTTCCAACGATAGTCTCCCTTATTTTCGTTTGTTCAAGTATTCTCAGGTAACAATGACCGAATGTAAGAGTTCTGACGCATTGGGCTGAGAACACGAACGAATAAGGCATTAAGTCGCCCCAGTTTGTCATAATGGCCATTAGGCACGTATGGGTGATAGTGAATCTTTAACCCACACGAACCGTGTGAAAAGATTGCATATCCGTCGGGGAATTATATAGCTACAAAACATGTGACTCTATCGTATAGCAACCCGGGTTTGGGTTAAGTTCCTGAAGCTTGGATCAGGACATTATATTTCTAACATGTCTACATTGGTTTCTCTACCTATCCCTACCACCATAGGAAGGTGGTCAAAAAGGGAATTCATAATACGAATTCTTATGTAATTGTTTCGAGATTTAGGGCTGGCATCAATCCTACAACCCTCAACAATTAGTAAGAACAAAATGTGTAATCGGTGTGGTTACCAATCGAGTAACATCACGAGTGGAAAGCTACCATGCCGTGTAGCCATACTATAACATGAGGTACTTCCGATTATCGTATCATGAGAATGAGGTCCTTAATTATTGAATCCAAATGAATATAGAAGCGATAACAATTTTGTGAAACATGACTAGCCACTGATTCATTTAACACCAATTACACCAATCAACTTGATACAACTCGCTCCATCAGAGGTCTAGAGACTCCTTTCCAATGCATCATACAGGAAATTTGGTTGGGAAGAGAGGAATAATTCTTCTTTCGATAGATTTATTATGGACTGACTTATATACAGGCGAAATCTTGTCTGTATTAGTCAAAGGATTACTTATCGTAAGTATGCTCCCTACTCACATGACTCACTCCACTAGAGTCTTAATTCTGGCACGACTGGGATAACTTTACGGTTGTAAAGAAGGGAATGATATGATGATGGTTCTCAATTTTCGTGGTTTCGCCAAGATTAAACTTAAGAACGATTGAATATTGTAGAATTCCAGGGTTGTAACGTACTATAGGTAAGTCTCCAAGTTAGGTATAAAGTCTATTGTTATGCATTGAATTCGATAGAGCACTGAATTTCAAATATTTAGTACTTAGTTAACAAAAGGATTCCCTTTTTGAAATTGACATAGTTCCCAAAAGTACGATTGAAAGATTCATCCGACCCTTCATCGAAATGACAGGGGTCAACACCTAGGTTTGTTGTTCAGTTCTCAACTGAAATTAGTCAACGTACTTAGAGGATACTAATTCTGATTTATAACATGATTTCGAGGTTATCAATTTTCGAGGTTTGACTCCAGATTTCGTAAATAGACTTTATATACATACATAATGGCATAGTGAATATTTGGATCGGACCTTCTTTTCCGCGAGGATGGAAAACTCCTAATATTGAATAGCAATGGCAGATAATATTCTCTAATGAAGCACCATTTAACACATAGAATCTCATAGGAATTACGATAAGGAGTATATGAATACGCAGATAAAATTGTAGGAACAGAAATCATGGTTTAACAGGATTTCCCTGATTCAGAATGACTCAATTTAAATTAAACCTTCAGAAGGCATCGATATAGGGTATCGTGTAAATCTTGGCGAACAAAGCCTAGATTACATCACTCACTACTGAATTATTCGAACAAATGATCGTAAGCATGAATTCCGCAATCACCCTCCTACTCCGTTAGAAGGTCTTTGCTAGGACGAGAGATTTGTAAGACTCACTGTGAGTCTCAATGATTCTCATTAATAATAGACAAAGTAGTTTATGTATATTTTCAGACTCCATAGTTTAATAGGTAATCCTAGGAAAGAAAGGGATTCATTATGTTCTAGGGATCGGGAAAATCGTTAACATATTATTTTGAGTGTGAGAGCAAGACATTCTGTTTTCGTTCCTGAATGGTCAAGCAGGACCAATAGATATTGTGATACGAAAAGCTTTATAGGAAGGGCTCGAAGGAACAGATATCATATACGTGACGTCCGAAACATTTATCAGGAACATCTGATCATGTTGAAGATTCAAGACTCATTACCTGAGAATTTACTGAGTATAGAAGAACTCGTACCGTGACATAGTCCAAATAGAACTAAGGAGGCGCTGTGACAGGAGTCCTGGATACGGAAATGTTCCAGATATCGTCTCATTTCCTTACACAAGAAGTATCGATAACTCATACTATATAGTAAGCTGGCCAGACTGCATCGAGTTGGTCGTGGACTTACAAGTTAAGAAGGAATCGTGGCGAATTAATAACGGCGTCAAATGCCTCTCAACATGAAAGTTATCGTATGGTTCCTATATTCGTAACTGAACACAAAATTGTGGTAACAGACCGTTTCTTTGACCAATGAATCACCCCAAAGAGTGAATTGTAACGTACCTTTCCACTCTCTCCTATTCACAAAGGATAGACTTTGTGTTGACCCGGCCTAAGCCGAACAGGTTCGAGGGTTGATCTGAACGCGACTCTATCTTGATAAACTAACAGAAGTTAATTAGAACCGCACCGTATTGTAATACCACTGACTTAAACAAGGAATTAGAGCATTAGAGAATTTAATTATGTATAGCAAGCACTAAGACCTCCAATTGCTAGTAGGTCAAGGAAAAGTGAAGTAATGAATCTGACCAAAGCACCGTTGTAGTCCTTTTGTTTTCACAATTGAATCATGTTTCCCACAATGGTAACTAACCAGGTGTATAGTGGAATTGGGTCAAGAATGACCACTTAGGATTTAGAAGTAAGAATACAAAGATATGTGGTTGTATGAAATAGAATGATAAGGGTTTCAGGAATATTGCTAAAATGTATTGCTTCCAAGAGTCACATAGCTGGCAATGAATAAGTTAAAAATATAGAAATAAAATTATAAATAGGAGTATTTCGACAGAACGGAATAATAATGGTTACTAGGAATATTGATAGTACGATTTCTCCCTAAAAGTTGCATGGGTCGCCATAGATAAGTTGAGTGATATCAAAACAACACGTCATCGACTCTCAGTCACTCGAACAACAAGCACTAATAGATCGTTACTGCCCTCGTACATTCAGGTTACCAGCAACAATAACGGTTACACACTCGCGCCACTTATGAGTTATGTTATTTCCAACCAATGGAAGTGATTTAGAAACACCTATTCAAACGGATACATCTAATCAACAACCGGGCGATGAAGATATAAGTTGTTTCCCTTTACGTAGGCATTTCGATACACTAAGGTTAGTCTTAGTGATTCATGTCAGAGGGAGTAAATTTTACAGTATTGTATAATTGACGATTTAGAAGTGTCGTCATATGTTCGATGCCAATCAATGAATCAAACAAATTTTTGGCAATTTGTTAACGAGAGGACCACACACGTAATCATATCAGAATACTACCAAGGAACTAATACGCCCAAAGGATATTACACCAAATGTTTACAGAATCAAGGGCAGAATATTGTCATATATCAACCAAGATTTACTCTCACTTGGAGTTATAACACAGGAGTTTACGTCCATCATAACACGATGATGATAGGACCAACTCAGAATTGTTAATATACTAATGGGGATAAAATTCACCATCATTTATATGTCAGATTGAATTTCTTCAACATTACTTTGTTTCACCTACTCACTACTAACAGTGAGCATCCATGTCATGTTCGGTTTCGGATAGATATCGCACAAAAGATAGAACTAGGATTTTCGAACTCATAATATTATCGCGAACAAGAATAGGATAGCCATATCATACATACAGCTAATGTTATCAGATACCTCTTTCCTCTGATGCATCTTCAGCATCATCTCAGCACTACTTCGTTCGAATTCCACGCACCAATTTCACAATCACCTCCACCTGAGGACTAATTGCCACAAACTGCTTATCTACTCGGAGTTCTTTGGTTACATCACGACTTCCACCATTTCTAGAATCTACGCGATTCATTTGTTAACAGAAGATTGCGATCGAGAAACATGGGAACGGAAGGAATAAGTGAACTCGTACACAATTGGAATTAAGAGTTGGGAGTCTATAGTTTCTGAAAAAGCACTAGTAAACAACCACATGGCGAGAGAAATCGTTCCAGTCCTTCCGGCATCGAGTTACGATAATTACATCTCTGGTGTATGTACACTCCCGATCATATATTACTTCGATATGTAGTTGTTGTTATGAAGAATGTAAAGCTAGAGATGGTAGTGTCGCGAACCCACAACTAGTTACTTCCCTATCGGAAAACATATGAAGGCCATCCTAGCTATATGAGTTCTACACTAGTGTATGTTATCAGTAGGAATGTGGAATGGACTGTAGCACATATGTTTTTATTGAACCTGCCTATCTCTTAAGGCATACCAATCAATTCACTAATCTCAAAATGCCAACTCATAAAAAAAAAAACAGTTACCAAGTAACAAAAATGCACGTATACACATAGTTTCACGTTGGCGCAGGTATGTATAATTTCACATAATTAAGTGTGCTTACTATTACCGCGATTTTCCCAACACTTCCTCGTACAAACAAGTCTGTTATTACGTTCCGGACCATAATAACCCACTTGTCCTACGAGACTATCTTGGTACTCACCAGTAGAAAAATTTACAGAGTTCGTTAACTGTTCTCTACTATGAATCATTTCACATTTATGTCCACTAAGGTTTGAGCTTGTAGTTATAGTCTAGGTCTCCTTAAAAGCATCCTAATTCTCTATAAGTCAAAATGTGACTTTTGATTATTCAAAATCTATAAAACCAATAGATATCAAATAAAGGGTGTAAGTTTTAACTTACCTCACATCCAAATTACGCTTTTCTTTTCTCACTTGTTTCGATCTACCCACTTGCTCCCCAAGCTTCACCTAGCTTGTTAAGCGCCAACTATCATTCATCATTCACAAGGTTGTTAGATTAGTCATTCTAAATCATGACTTTCACACCTTATGAATCTTTGACTACTTTTCTTATTGAACTAAATCATAAATCATGAGTTTAGTTCTTGTGTCAAGACCCACTTCAAATCAAGTATGAACTCTTAACAAATCCCCATTTTGTTCAAGTAGTTCATTCATACAAGTTAGTCACCAGTACAACGTCAATTTCATTAAATCATCCAAAACCCATTTTTCAAGTCATGTATGATCAACACTCAAACTTGGAAATTGTTCAAGTATCTTGCATCAACTATCACTTATGATGATTTCTAACACAAACATATCATCATCTTCATTATTAAATCAAAACCCACTTAGCACATATATGGGTAATCATCAAATCCCTAGTTTCTAACACCAATTCATCAAGTTTTCAACTAGGGTTTGTTTCTAAACATGAATTCAACACATATATCACTCATACATTCAACATTCATTCACGAATTTTGATCATGAGTGTTCATCATAAATTCTAAGACATCACCAAATTACAAAATTTTACATACCTTACGATCCCCTTGACTTGGTGATCATTTGTACGTGATCATGCATTTGATTTGAGCTAGTTTTGCCCTTCAATTTGGTGAAATTGAGATGAGCTAGGGTTTGAGCTCCTGGCTCCTTTTCTGATCGATTTCACACACACACACACACTAGTGTGTGTTGTCACACCCCGACTTGCAGCGGAAGGAAAAAAAATGGGATGCAACAGACACCTCTGATATAAGCACATTGTTTATAAAGATTCTATATTTATTATTCAATTACATTTTCGCTTACACTGTTGATTACATACTACATGTATGTTACAACGGCATGTTCCCGTGAACCACGTTAATCTTCTAAACACATGATTCTATACATGTATTCACTTGTAAAGCAAATCTTGAACAGCAACCTCAAATATCACACAAGTCTCAAATTACCTGAAAAGCATGTTAAAGTTTTGAAAGGGGTCAGCTAAACGCTGCTGGTGAGTTTCACTGTTTTAGTTTGTATTACATAAGTGTAATTATAGTTCAAATTTGGCACATTTAATTGAATATATGTATATATACTCTGAGCCCACAAGTGAAGCCTTGACTGTCACCTCAACCCCGTGGTCCACCACCACGACACTGCCCCAATGTAGCTATGGCTAGTACCCCATAGCCTATGCTCAAACATGTACAATTGCGTATGCATCACATGGCGTTCCTGGCCATCGCAATTGGGTTTGTCGGACCAATAGTACTATTTACACATTCACCGGCCTACGGTTAATCACTTGGGTCTGTGGGGACTTTTCATGTACTAGTGTTTACTCAGATAATTCACGTTATATCATGTATATATGTGCGTGTATAAACGTATGTAACATGCATTTCACCCCATGTAAAACAGAAAACAATTTGAAAATGGGGAAGTAAAACTCACAGTGTATGCAGTAGTGTCACACAGGATGTAAACAAGCAACTGGGTCAACTTCTAGAAGCATATATGCAAATATGGACTTACGTCAGTATCTAAGTCGGTAACACGTATAACTTGGATTCTGTCAGGAGTTTTCACTCCAGATTGAGCCTATACAATACTGGTATGGTGATGGAGGTCAGGGTAGTATTAGTTTTCAGTTTGGCTTCCGGGCACCGGTTCGCGTGCCAGGCAATGTCAGTAGTTTATCATGTTTGGATAATGGTACGGGAATACCAATAATGCCAACACGTTGTTATTTAAGAATGATTAACTTTTCATTAAGGGAGTTTGGGTGTTTGGGAAGTCTAGGTTGCCCAATTTTTAGTTTCCATTCTCGTCGTCGGGGATCCTCCCGAATAGTGGTAGAACACACCCAGAGTGTCCCACTTACCCTGGAACCTCCCAACATACTCCCGGTGTCCCAATTATAGTCAAGATAGATTTTGGTCCGTTCCCAGTTTCGGCAGGTTCGTTGTCCTGTAAACTGCCGAATTTAATTAAAAGAAGCGTTTTAAAAGCTGAAAAATCCCATTTAATCTACATGTTTCAAAAAATTCTGAGAATTTTTGTAGAGATCAGTAAAAATATATAGATTATGAGAAAAATAATTTGGGAATTTATTTCACCAATTTATCTTCTTAAATAATTCAATTGTAAAACAATATTTAACCAAATAATTCACTTTGCTTATCATCCGATGTCCAAAAATTCCTAAACTATTCCACGAACTCCCTTACATGTGCAGAAACTCCCTGTAAAAATCTGGAATTTTTCCGATTTCGTTTCAGTGCGTTTCCGGCTACCGAAAACTTGTAAAAATGCGGATTTTTAATCCGAATCAAAACCCAAACAATACTCTCCGAAACTTCCCAGAACATTCCACATATGTTCCTTAGTGTCTCTATAAATTTTGGTGATTTATTGTATCCGTTTGGTATTTTTTTTCAGAATTCTTTTTGTAAAACAGTCAAAATTTCACCAAAAATCTTAGAAAATTCCAAAAATTCTAAACTTTTACGTGGAACTTCCTGACACTACCCTTCATCATCAAACCAAATTTCAGATCAATCTAAGTATCACGGACCAAGTTACAGTCAAAACAATATTCTGCCTTGTCTAGTTTCGAGTTTCGGACAATACACCTAGCGATTTCTTCGTGTCCGAGTGTTTTTCTTGAATCCAGAAGTATGTATGGACTATATTCAGTACCTACACATCAAGTACAATCCAAATATGCTAGAACTTAGATCAATCAAGCTTTATATCATTGTTTTTCGGTTAATCGACTAGTTAGGCGATTTTTGTCGAATAGGTTTTGGTTAGTGTATAAAAACCCAAAGATTGGTGATCATGGCTGCCATATAATACCAGGGAATTCGTATGGTGTTCATATTCAGCCCATAAACTTGTTTAAACCTCCAAATTTCATGGATTAAAATGGGTTTTCATGACCTAAATCAAGTTTAATCAAGAAACCATGCTTAAACACTTAAAGATTTGAGTTAATACCTTTGATTTGTTGAAGTTTATGGTGAAATCAGCTGAGAAAAGTGAAGGGGAAGCAGAATTTTTGTGGATTTATGAGTGAAATGTAAAGGAGAAATGAAAAAAAGAAACAATATATAAAGGAAAAAAAAACATTAAAATAAGGGGGGTGCCCCTACCCCACCCTCGCTTTGTCGTGCTTCGTTTTACGTGTTAAAAGATGATGTTTATCTTCAGTTGAGTGGATAGGTTTGTTTACGGGTCCCGTGCGCGTTCTCGATTTGCGTAACGGACTCCGTTTTGCGCGTAATTAGTGTCAAAAGACTCGGTTTTAAAAAATTATGTATAACCGTCCTGAAATCCGAACCCAGTTACGTTTTAATCATAAAAGAATCGTATTAGAGTGGTTTAAGTGTTTTTAAGCTTGATCGTTCGTTCCTTGCACTTTTGATTGCCTTATGTTATGCCTAAAACGAAGGCGTTTTCCTAACCGGGCAGCTGCTTCGATTTGCGTGCCCGATCTCTGACTGGCCTCAAACCTTATATCACAGTCTATGGCACACAATTAAGATGTCCCTGGAACTCGGAATCTTAAATAATGCTACGGATAACCTAATAATCAACGTCAAAGGTTTAGTGCGCTGTTAAACGGAAAGCTCCGGTTTAACACGTGTTTAAAGTCTAAGGATACCAATTTCACATCATGGGTCCTTATTAGTGTCATGTCATTCCTAAGGTGTTCTCGGATTTATCATAACCGTAATTTGTATCGTTCCGTGAGTCGTGTAAGTAGTATGTATAATTAGGGTTCAAGCGGAATAGGGTTTTGGGATTTAATTCATCGTAATTACTCAGGCATCGCTACAAGCATTATAATTCCAATCTATCCACTAACGTACTTATGTCATACTCTATAATCCATGTATTAGGCCATTCGTATTCCCAAAGTCATCCAACCACACACAATTGCGTACTATTAAGTCTGTAACGCACTACATTAATTTAGGGTTTTCAGTGAACTTTTGTACATAACATAATTACTATTTTGCATTGTATATTCTATCAAGCATATATTAACACATTTCCAGATTCAATTCCTCAAGAATCTAATTTTATGCACATCGTGTTCTGTCATCAAGGACTAACAACAATTAGGGTATACCGAGATTTCACAGTTGTCACATGTGTAGTGTTTTAATTAAATTAAAATCAAGTTTTAATCTTCCTCTTTTGGCCCCTCAAGTTTGTAACTTTATAATAAGGGTTATTTCCCAAGTTTCCTCCTTTGTTTTAAGGCACATATTTAACTAGGTTGATATTCCTAGTTACTTGGTGGGTTCGGGGAAGTTATAACCCGTTTTATTTTTATGTCCCGTTAACTCGGGCCTTTTATACACTTATTTCCTTAAAAGTATTTATTCATGTTTTATTAAATATTAGGTTTATTTATTTAAATCCTAATATTTACCGGGTTACTTTTACCACTAACGGTACTTTACCCGCCTTTTAGTATTAACGGGGTTTGATTACCAAACCCGTTTTCGGGGTGTTACAACACTGCCGCATACCTGCATAATATCCTTCCAACTAAACTACTTAACAACCATACCCCTACCGCTGCCTTATACCTTAAACACCCTACCTATGAGCACTTACGTGTTTTTGGTAGTACATGTTTTCCCAATCAATCCTCCACCCGTCCACATAAACTTGCACATCGGTTTGCCCTATGCGTCTTTCTAGGCTACCCCGACGGATTACTGTGGTTACCGATGCCTTAATCTATCCACGGGCAAAACCATTTTCTCACGTCAAGTCACATTTGACGAAACCCAATTCCCCTTTTCCCAAACCCATCCCAACACCGATTATACACCCCTTGAACATGACCTCGCCAACATGCTCTTCACTCACCCCCACGCATATCATCTTCCACCTGACCCCCTACACCACAATCACCCACTGACCCGGCCACACCTTTCACTAACTCGCCCCGACAATAAACCCTACCACCAACCCACTACCATAACACTCCCTCCCCATCTTCATCTCCGCAGCCCAACCCATCCATTACCTAAAGTCCACCAGATTCCCCACCAAACACCAATGCCGCTCCACCTATAAACACACATCACATGAGCACCAGTCTTAAAGCGGGCATCACTAAACCACGTGCTCCAATGAACCTTCACACCACCGTACCACCACCTATATCACTGGTTCCCACCTCCCATATAAAAGCGTTAACCGATCCAAATTGGCACAAGGTCATGAATGACGAATATAGAGCTTTAATGGATAATGACACTTGGGAATTAGTACCTAGACCCGAAAATGCTCATATAATTCGATGCATGTGGCTATTTAGGCACAAATTTCATGCTAACGGTTCATTGCAGCGTTATAAGGCTCGTTTGGTCGTTAATGGGAAATCTCAACAGGTTGGAATTGACTGCTTTGATACATTTAACCTAGTGGTGAAACCCACCACAATACGCACCGTACTTAGTATCGCCGTTTCCCGCAACTTGCCAATTCATCAACTAGACGTAAAAAATGCATTTCTACACGGGGATCTCAACAAAACGGTGTATATGTTTCAACCGCCCGGATTTACTAATAAACATCACCCATCTTATGTATGTCGGCTTCGAAAAACTCTATATGGGCTTAAGCAGGCTCCTCGCGCTTAGTATCAACGGTTTGCGAACTTTATTGTTCAACGCGGTTTTAAAAGAACCTCATGTGATACCTCTCAGTCTATTTATCAACAAGGAAAAAGAACCGCATACCTACTATTGTATGTTAACGACATCATTCTTACAGCTTCAGATGACACCTTCCTCAAACAAATCATCAAGTCCCAGTCAGCCGAATTTGCTATGACTGATTTAGGTCACCTACATCACTTCTTGGGAATTGAGGTCTCACGTTCCACATATGGACTTCGGCTCTCTCAAGAGTCTTATGTACGAGACATTCTTGCACGGGCAAACATGTCAAACTGTAAACCGTGCAACACTCCTTGCGATACGAACTCCAAGCTCAGTGCCAAGACCGGTACTTTTATGTCGGATGGCACCCTTTACAGAAGCCTTGCAGCTGCTCTTCAATATTTAACATTTACACATCCTGATATATCATATGCAGTCCAACAGGTCTGCCTCTTTATGCATGCACCAGGGGAAACCGCATTTCCAGTATTTGGAACGGATTCTCCGTTATCTTTAGGGAACGTCTGATCATGCTCTTCACATCCGCCCCTCCAAGTCGTTGTCTGTCACCGCTTATTCTGATGCTGATTGGGGGGGGGGGGGGGGCTGCCCAGACTCCAGACGGTCTACCTCGGGTTACTGCGTCTTTATTGGTGATAATTTGGTTTCATGGTCTTCCAAGCGCCAACATACTGTATCTCGCTCCAGTGCTGAAGCCGAATATAGAGGTGTTGCTAACACAGCCGCTGAAACGAGTTGGCTACGCAACTTGCTTTTGGAATTACACATCCCTACTCGTCAAGCAACTATTATTTTTTTGTGATAATGTTTCGGCAGTCTACCTCTCTGGTAACCCGGTTCAACATCAACGAACCAAGCATGTTGAAATTGATATTCACTTTGTTCGTGAGAAGGTTCGTATCGGCGACATTCGTGTATTACACATCCCGACAGATTATCAATACGCAGACATCTTTACAAAGGGGTTTCCTAAGCAGCTGTTCAATCGTTTCAAGTCTAGTCTGTGCGTGCGATAACTACCACTGCGACTGCCGGGGACTATTAGTCGCATATATTCAGCCAGACATATTGCCTTGATTGTATCTTATGTATTGATTGCTAGTTATTGTATTTCCTTGTATATCAGTAGGTTTGTTAGGCAAAGTCTTGTATATATATCCCTATATTGTTTTCAATGAAACATCGAACCGTTATAGTAAATCACACATATCACGACAAAAACGAAAAAATGAGGATTATTTGGTCATGCATGTTGACCGAGCATAATAGATTTTTGACCACCATCCCATTTAATTCTTGTTTTGGAATCATAAGCATAGGCCCACTCACCTTTTACAATTCGCTAGAGCCCAGTATAATGAGGAATCTATCTATTATCTAGGGGTGTTCAGAATTCGTTTCGATTCGAAAAATTCGAAATTCGATTCGAATTCGATTCGATTATCAAGAATTCGTTTCGAGTCGCAAGAATTCGAATTCGAATTCGATTCGATTCGAGTCAAGTTAATCGAATACGAATCGAATACGAATTTACAATTTTAAATTCGATTCGATTCGAAATTCGAATAAGAATTATACATGTATTTTTATTTTTATATATATAATATATATAATTTAAAATTTAATACATATATAAATTAATTGGGCTATATAAAATTACCCATTTAAGTTATTACTAAGCCCATTACATATGATATGGGCATATGGCCCATGACATGATGAACCATCAACCAAATACCATATCTATTATTCGAATACGAAGCGAATACGAATTGAAGCGAATACGAATTGAAGCGAATTTATTCGAATTCGATTCGAATTCGAATTTTTATTCGAATACGAAGCGAATACGAATTGAAGTTTTTATTCGAATTCGAATTCGAATCGAATAGTATGTGTCTTATTCGAATTCGAATTCAAGAGAAAAAAAAAATTATTCGATTAATTCGATTCGAATAATTCAAAAATTCGATATTCGATTCGATGAACACTCCTACTATTATCTATCTACTTTAATAAAGAAACCAGCTTTTGGACACGTGTCATTCATTGAAGGTATCCTCAAATCTATACTTATCTTATATTAATTAAATAAATAAATAATAAATTAATATTAAATCTTATCATACTTTAATAAAATATTATCCTCCAATCTGAATTGTTAATTTAATATATTTTTAAAACAAATACCTATCTTTCCTACTTATCTTATATTAAATATATAAATAATAAATTAATATTAATGTTATCCTAATTTATTAAAAAAATAATTTTTTATTATTTGGTATACGGGGTTTTTTAAAATATATATTTTTTTTATTATTTTCTATACAAAGTTACATTTATATAACTCGTGCAAACTTTTGGACACGTGTCATTCATTGAATGCATCCTCAAATCTATACTTATCTTATATTAATTAAACTAAATTAGAACCCCGTGTATTACACGGGTTGAATAAATGTAATTTTATATATTACATAATAAAAAATTATATCTTTATAAACCTCGTATATTATACGGGTTAAATAAATATAATTTTATATGTCAAATAAAAAAAAGTTATATCTTTAAAAACCATGTGTTTTACACAGATTAAATAAATGTAATTTTGTATACTAAATACTAAAAACGTCGTATCTTTAAAAAACCCGTGTATAATCGGGTTGAATAAATCAACCAAATAATAAAAAATTACATCCTTAAAAACCTCGTATATTAAACGTGTTGAATAGATCTAAAAAAGAGTTATATCTTTAAAAACCATGTGTATTACACAGATTAAATAAATGTAATTTTATATATTACATACTAAAAACGTCGTATCTTTAAAAAAACTCGTGTATAGTCGGGTTGAAAAATCTACCAAATAATAAAAAATTATATCCTTAAAAAACCCTGTGTATTACACGTGTTGAATAAATCTAATTTTACATAGTAAATGATAAAAAAGTTATATCTTTAAAAACTTGGTGTATTACACGGGTTCTATAAATGTAACTTTGTATAGTAAATAATAAAAAAATATTTTTAAAAACCCCGTGTTTTACACGAGTTGAATAAATATAATTTTGTATACCAAATAATAAAAAAGTTATATTTTTAATAAATTAGGATAACATTTAATATTAATTTATTATTTACATATTTAATATAACATAAGTAGGAAAGAGATGTATTTGTTTTAAAAACATATTAAAATAACAATTTAGATTTGAGGATAATATTTTATTAAAGTATGATAAGATTTAATACTAATTTATTATTTATTTAGTTAATATAAGATAAGTATAGATTTGAGGATACCTTCAATGAATGACACGTGTCCAAAAGTTGATTTCTTTTATTATAGTAGACAAGCGGTAAGACCCGTGTGCAAACACGGATGGTTTTTAGAAAACCATGCATACCACATTTTATTAGTCGATGAGTGACTATAAGTTTTTAAAGGTTTAATTAAAAGTGGATTATAAAGAAAGCCGGGTCCATTTTAATGATAAATCTTTATACAACAAATGATGATTTCATCTATGAGATTAAAAAAATACTTATTACTACCATTTTGAAGATAGTCGGGTCCATTTGAAATCATATTAACATCATTAGTGATGAATATCAACAACATGTAACTTTATTAAATGATTAATATACCCTTATTTAAAAAAGTTTACTAAATTATCAATATACCCTTATTTAAAAAAGTTTTTTGGGTTTAATTTTATTAAATGATCAATATACCCTTATTTAAAAAAAATCAACAATTCTCTTCGGCAGTTTTTAGGCAACTATGAATGTTGGTTGAAGAACATGAACCATAATATTGCGATCTCTAGTTGTTTGACCAAAATGTAACACAGATTTAATTAATCCAAAGAAGTCGTACAATCCAAACAATAATAAACAAAACCATTATTAGTACAAGAATATACAAATTGAACCCATTTTGGATAAGCCAATTCTATGTAATTTTTGAATAGAACAAATTTTGTAACACCATTCGGATTAGCTGATGTGTCATATTACATAATCAAAGACTAATAGTCACTAACTTTAAAACTTACACATAAACTACGATTTAGTGAGCTAGAACGATTTTGTCACACCCTGACTTTTGCGGAAGCGTGATTATGTGTGACTTGCTTAATATCATTGCATTCAACCATAACAAACAACTATATGATAAAACCAAGATGTTCATCCATTAGATAATTTCAAACATTACAAACAACATTGTTTTAAAATCCAAACACAGACTTCAACTTTCGAATACATCACAACAGAGTTTTAAGTTCCATATAGGACTTCACAAAAGACACTAACAAACTAGGCTTTGAGCCGTGTATCTTATCCAAGATAAAATACATAACTCAAACCCTTCGACTTCGGATGACATCTTTTATTAAAGACACGACTTGAAAACTTCAGCGCCCGCCAGATCCATGATTAGTTTCCTGAAATACATGTAATTTGAAAATATCAACAAAAGTTGAGCGAGTTCATGTGTTTTATATGTGAGCTCGTAATAAACTTTGTAACCATAGTGTGTATGTATTTGTAAATCCCGGTATGAAAGCAACAAGGAACAGATCAATTAATGATTTGCAAGGTCATTAATATGTGTGCAACGGTGTAGGAAGGCTCAATCCTTTGCGTATTTCGTACCAGGCCTCCCGGCTAGAACGACATAGTCACCACATGCGGTCAACTCGCGGACCTATGGGTGGGGCTTGCAACACCCAAATAGATCTATCACTCATGCCCCTCAGTCCTTATAAAAGGATTAATGGTCTCAAGTTAACGCCTACCCATTCACATGATCTAACACTATTTTGCTTAGCTAACCACACCATTTGTAATCATTGTATCATTTGTAACATGTATTTCACCCCTGGAGTTATAAAACCAAAAACAGTTAAAAGAAAAGGGGGGGACATGAACTCACTGTCTTGCGTTCTTTTATCAAATAACCCAAAGCTTCTTCTAGAGTGCACGACTACCTACAAACGTACTACGATTTATTAGATGGGTAGGTCGTGCCTTGACCTTAGTCTTAATTAGTGTCTTTGAGTTACGTCTCTTTGTGTTATCAATATTATTTCAAGTATATAATTATTTGTTAAAATAATAAATATTTTAACTTAAATTATATTTATTAATTATTTTGGAATAATTGTTAAAATAATATATTTTAACTTAATTGTTTTGTAATCCATCAAAGAATATTTTCCCCAAGGATGGGTGTATTCATACTCGTGTTCTAAAACTTGTATATTTTTTCCAAGTATCGGGGGTGTATTCCGGTGTGTATTTATATGTACAAGAATACGTATTTTCTTTGTATTTATTAAGTATTCTTATACTTAATTTTTGTATTAACTTTTCCGGAATAATATTTCTAATAAAAATTCACCAATATATATTCTTAAAATATATATTTTTAAGCAATCATTTATAGAAATTTAATTATACTTCTTCCTGGAAAAAATGTTTATATTTTCATATAAATCTAAAAAATAATACATTTTCAAGATTACCTTATAAAATATTTATAAATCCATTTTTCACCCAAAAATAATATATTCTAAGTTTATTTAAGAAAATATATATTTCTCCAAAAATAATATATTTTCAAGTAATTCAAGAAAACACAAATGTTTTTCTTTACCAAAAAATAATATATTTCCTTCTTGTAAAAAATATGATTGAAGAAACACTAGATAATTGACCGGAATCAAATTATCTAGGGGGTTTGGATCTGCATAAAATGGTTGGTTTTCTCTCGTTCGATCTGATGGAACAGTTCTTCTTCTCCGGTAAATTCTGCAAAACAAAGCACCGTTAGCCTCCTCAAGGGGAGAAAGGAGTTCTCTCCTTCACCCGACTCCGGCGTGAGAATAAGTATGTGTTTATGAAGAAGAAGAGGTATTGACGAAGTGTGTGTAACTTGAATTTCATACCTGAATTGTTCTCACATTTATAGCCGAGAGTTTTGGGCGGGAAAACTCGTTGGTGAAATGTTGACGGAAGATGCTAACCCCGTAAGCGGTTACATTTCCTTCCGTTAAGCCTCTCGATCCGACGTGAGTGCACACGGATCCCTGTTTAGATCTATGGCTGGGGGTTTGCCACGTGGAAAGTGATCAAGTGGAGGTTTCTCTCCAATTACATGCTATCATTGTGATTTCAGGGATACCTGAGGTGATGACACGTGTCCAGACGGTTATAACCGTCCTAGTGGTGCACGATTGAATTCTTTCTAGAAGATTACTGCTGTAATCTGGTGTGACTCTTTATTGTGTGGTATCAGTTAAGTAAATAATATCCAAGTCCGGATATTATTAAGCGGAAGTGCTTGACTTAGGATTTTCATCCTTTATTTATGGAGGACAGCGCAAGGATTTATGATTTCCTTTTGGTGCGCGAGTGTTGTCTGCTTATCTGTCTCTTAAGCCTTCCTTTTGTAAGACCAGTGCGCGGCCGCGCGAGGTAAAAAAGGCTGAAAGACGAGGTTGTGGTATGGTCCCAAGTACTTATTATGAGGTTTTTGGGACCTTACCCCTTCAAGTCCCCCCAGTCTAGTGTTGCTCTTATGCAAGTAAGTGGAGCACTGGACTTATGAGAGGGAAATGCTTTTGGCGCGAAAGTGGGGAATCTTCTATGAGAAGATTTACTTTTCTTATTATAAAGATTTTTGAAAATCTTTGACTTTAGATGGGGCTGGTACAGTAAAGACTTAGTGACAGGCTGTCACTGTCAGTTGTCCCTTACTGTCCGTGTTTTACACGTGCGCATGAACTCGCGTTTATGTTGATTCTCACTCGCTCTGTCGCTTGGATAACTGTGATATCCGGAAAAAGGTGTTATGGCAGTAACCGATGCTATTTATTGCGGTGAGTATATAAGTTTGTTTGAGTTGCCCCTTTCTGTTAATCATTGCTTTGTTGAAAACTTTTCCCTTTCCTTTCTTCGTTATCCGTTAAGAAAAGATTTGTCATTTCTTCCTCTTATGTCAACCGGAGAACACCAAGAAGACTTATCTGAAGAAATGTCTGCTGAACTTCCACCGTTAAAGTGGCCCAGAGCAACTTTCGATGGTTTGGTTCGGAATCTTAGATTCCCGGAGAACTGGGGTGCCCTGTATCCTGAGGAGGGTCAGACAGCAGCAGATGCTCCGGCCGGGTATATCACCCTTTTTTGGGATTTTTTCTGTGAAGGCAACTTTCGCTTTCCTGCAACAAAATTTTTTCTTGAAGTCCTTGAGTATTATAAGTTGCATATCTCCCAACTGCACCCTATTGGCATGGTTAGGGTTCGACATTTTGAGTTTGTGTGTCGGACGATGCATATTGAGCCGACAGTCCTTCGATTTAGGGTTTTTCACCAAATGCATTGTACCCAAGGGTTTTACTCATTTGTTCAAAGAGCGTCTGCAAAGAAGATTTTGCAACATCCTCCAAAATCTTTCCATGATTGGAAACAAAAATTCTTCTTCATCAAGGCAGGGGTGATTCCGATGAGGATGGTTCTAAGGGGAAGAAAAGACGTCCCTATTGAAACGCTTCGGACCCCTGTTGACGAAAATTGGTATCAAGACCTGAAGGAAGTTCCTAATATTGCCTTACCGGAGAAAGCCCTTGTTGGGGCTAGTATGAGTTTGAATTGGAAAATGGACCGGGAAGACAAACCGGTGTACACGGAGGAAGGTCATGGTAAGATTGGGGTTTTTCCCCTTTTTGCCTTTCTCCCACTTTTTTTTTTTGAACATGCTTTTCTTCTTCTGCAGTTGTTTCATTGTATGTTGTAGCATACAAGAGAGAAGGCGGGAAAATGGGTACCATTAAGAAGAAACCTGATGAAGAGCTTTGGTACCATCGAATTGTGAGGAATTTTGTGCTTCCTCAAGAGGCTGATTTATCCGTCCAACCTGCCGCTGGTGTTGGCGAGCTTGCGTACTTTGTTTGTTGTTTGCTTTCTGTAATGCATCTGAACTTCATTCTGCGCTTTCATAGGTGTATTGTCAAATTTGGGCATAGGCCCTGAGAAGAAGAAGCGCGCGACAACCAGTAACGTCGCGCCTAAAAAGGGTGATGCAGAGAACACTCATTCCTCCAAAGTCAAAAATGTTGGAGGAGAGAAGAAAGGTACGCGCCGTTCTTCTGACTCCTGGTGTGATTATGTGGTGGTTTCTGACTCTTTGGAGGGTCTTGCGCCTGCAGTTACTGTTAGGAGGCCGAAACCTGAACCGAGAGATACTGCTGATATTCCTCCATCCAACCCAGATGATCCCATTGATTTGGAGTCTAGTCATGAACACTTGGTGCGGAAGAAGGCAGATAAAAGGAAACAGACTGATGCTGAAGCTGAGGGTCAGCCCTCAAAGAAGATCCAGAGGAAGAAAATTATCCGGAAAGGCAATCTGGATGCTTTTATTTCTGAGTCTGTTCCTGGTAAGTGTTACCTTTGCTTGTTTTCCCTTATGTGCATTAGACATTTACAGACTTTGTTGTTTTTTCAGAAGTCCCTGTTTCTCCTATTCCCACAGAGCCGCAACCTGTGGTTAATGAAGAACTCCCACCCTCTCCTCCGCGTGCTTCCATTGTTGATCAGTTAAAAACTTCTGAGGTTCCTGAGGGTGGTGTGGAGAAGACTGTTGAGGCTGATAAGCCTGTTGATTTTTCTGCAGAGGGTGAAAAAGTTGTTGGTCCAGGAGTTGTGGATGGTGCTGGTGATCCTCAAGCTCCTGAACTTGCTAGTCATGAGAAGGAAAAAGCTGCTGAAGAAGTTAATGTTGCAACTTCTCCTCCTAGAGCTTCTGGCTTTATGCCTGAAAATATTGAGAAAATTTCTGCTAGAGATCAAGGCACATTTTCTGATGCTGGCCAGAATTCCCCATCCGCCCAGATGAGACTCTGGGGGATTACTACTACAGAACTTATTCGGAGAAAGATGCTTCCGATCTTCATGCCCCTGTTTGGAATTTAAAGAAAGGTGATACTTTCTCGGACTGGCGCGTGTGCCGAGATTGGTTGCAGGGGATATTTCCGCCTGGGGAGATCAAGTTTCAAGAAAGCCGGTCTCACGAGCAAACTTATCATGCTTATCTTGAGGAAGCTGCTTCTCATGCATCGACTACTCATCGTATAGTGCGTGAATGGCGCAGCATGGACAAGGAGTGGGATGCTTTTCAGGTGTCCAAGAAGAAATTTGCTGTGGATGAAAACCGGATTGCTCAGTCGAAAGCTAAATTGGAAGCTGATCAAGCCAAGTTTGAGGCTGATCGTAAAACTGAGGAATGGTCTGTTGCGGGTTGGAAGAGGAAAGCGGAAGCCGAAGCTGCCCTCCTTTCTGAAGAACGCAAAAACTGGAAGAAAATTTGCGAAAAAGATAATGCTGAGAAGGTAAATCTCCGTAATGTCATCAATAATCTCAAGGCTGAGATTGAAAAACTGAAGAAACAGGATGCGGAGGTAGAGAAGTTGAGAAAGGAGAAAGCCGATGCAGAAGCTGCGCTAGAAGAAGTGCGTTCTCATAGGGAGCGCAGTGAGCAACGAGAGGTACATGCTTGCGCCACTCTTGCTCTTAGAGAAAAAGAATTAGAAGGTCTTACTGCTTTGCTTTCTGACCAGGAACAACTTAAAAAGGATCTGGAACTTGCGCATTCCGAAAGGGCTGAAACCTCTCGCCGTTTGACTGAAACCGAAGAAAAATTGGAAAATTCTGAAACGGCGCGGGCCACAGCGGAAAGCGAGCTTGAACCCTTAAAGAGTGATATGTCATGGCTGAAAGATCGTGGAATTGCCTGTGTAAGTTGCTTCTTATCTTTCGTTGCGGGAATGTTTTTGTGCCTTCTTGTTATTTACCCTTTCTTATTTTCATAGGTTGCTGAATCAGTGTTGAATTCTGAGGAGTTGGATAAAACCGTTGCACGTTTAGTTATTGCTGCGCGAAAGGACGGGTATGCCTAAGGATACGCTGAGTGCTCTCAGCATGTGAATAGCGCTTTGAAGGTTGATTGGGATGTCAGCAAATCCGCGACTTATGGCGTTGATACTGGTGCTGCGCTTTCTGCTTTGAAGGCAGAATTTAACAACTTGCAGCTTCCCGTTATGGATCTTATAAATGTTGCGCTGCAATCTGATGATCACGTGGCACAACTAAAGGAAATCTTTCCGGATGAAGGTGAAGATTTAGTGTAGGTTCTTTTGAAATTGTGTTGAACAATTTTTTGTAATATTTGGGATGTATATCCCTTTCTTTGTTGGTGCGCTGTTGCGCAAGTAACTAAAACACTGCCGTGTTTGATAGTTTCTAAGGCGTATTTGTACGCTGAGAATAGTATGTCGTGTTTTTTAATTTACAATTTTTTGCATGAGTACAATTACTTTGATTAAGTAAGGCGAATGAAGTTGGTATAAAGCTCATGTGTGAACGTATGGTCGTTTGTGATGTAATCACTGACCGTTCATGAGGCTTTATTTTATATTTACCATAATGTTTTTGCGCTTACTGAAAGAAATTGCATGCATTTTGTAAAAAAAAAACACAAGAATAATAGAAACTTTGCTGTTTATTTCCGGATAGGGCACAGAGGCCATTACAAAGTTTGCTAATAAATATACGGGACTTAACTTACTCTATTCTCCCGCTCTGTCTTAATAAATCATGTCTTTCTGCGCGGAGACCATAGAATTTCTTCTTAGTTTTTCGCCCTTTTGCTCAGGCCTTCGTCGCCTCGAGTTATCTGCTTTATTTCCTTGCGCACGTTTTGTAGCAGATGTGTTAGCTCGCCGCTTTTAAGGGCTTTCTCAATCTCGGTGCGCAAGGAAATGCAGTTGTTGGTGGTATGCCCATTGTCTTTGTGATATTCGCAATATTGGGCTGGATCTTGTCCGCGCTTGTTTTTGATGGGGATCGGTGGCTTGAACTGATAATCTTCAGTGCTCAAAACTTCCACGGGAGTTTTAGTTAAGGGAGTCCATTGTCTCTCCCTGTTCTCCTGTTTGAGTTCCCTCTGCGCGGTAAGTTTATTGATCGTTGACCGAGCATCTTCAGATGAATGGTTTCCAGAGCCAGAATCGCGCCATCCCTTCTTGAATTTTCTCCCACCGTTAGAGCCTAAGTCGGAGGGTCGGTTATGCGGTGGTGGCGGCCTATTAGTGGTAAGGTTCTTTTCTGTTTGTGCATAAACCTTAGCTGCTGCCATCACTTTCTCCCAGCTTTTCGGGAGACCTTCTGTCCCAGACAGGACCTTGATCATATCATCACATCTGACCGCATATTTGAACTGTGCGCGGATCAGTTGCTCGTGGACTCCCCCGATCTCTAGTACTTCTTTATTATATCGGGTGATAAAGTCGTCTAGGCTTTCGTCGTCATGACGCCAAATGTTCATGACATCTGATGTGTCTCGGATAGATCGTCGTTGTTGACTAAAATGAGTCAGAAATTTCTTGCGCAGATCCTTCCATGATGTGATGTTCCCGATGGGTAAATTATCGAACCAGATTCTTGCAGTGCCAGTAAGGGTCTGTACGAAAAGATGACACCATAATGGTAGAGTCCAGCCACCTACTAGCCCTGCGCTTGTAAAAACCCTCAAGTGGTCGTCAGGGTCTGTTAGCCCATTAAATTTACCCACATTGGACGGTAGTTTAGCTTTCTCAAGCGGAGCCAAAGCTATTTCCATGATGAATTTTGAATTTTCCGCTGCTTCCGCAAGGCGGTAAATCAAATCATAGTTGTGTTCAGCCTCGGGATTGTAAACCGCACGGGGTTTACATTTGTTATAGTTCAATCGACTAAACACACTGACGTTGTCACCTAAGCGATAGGTTGGATCCTCTTCACTGTGGTAGGTATTTCGTTGAGAACCCAACCTAGTGTGAACTGATGCTCTTCGGTGGGAATCTGACTCGTCTCGATGCTCTCATTGACGACTCCCAGATTGGGTATACTCATATCTCGACGGAGATCTGGAATATACCTCTGTGTCCTCGATGTGAGATGGGCCCTCACGTTGAGAAGCATGAGCACGAGATCCTGGTCTTCGCGACTGAGTTTGAGGTGCAGTTTGTGCACACAGCTGTGTGTATACTGCATTCAGAGCCCCTTGAGACCTGACATACCAGGAGATTGGAGTTTCTCCTGGAGGCAGAATTGAGTGAACAGGGTTCTCTGGTAGCACCCCTGGAGTGACAGGTTCATTTACTCGATTGGACTGAACCTCGTTGTCATCTGAGGCATCCTCTGGAATTCCTTCCACCTGAAAGTTGTTTCCGACGTTCGGCCGAGGGCCGGTTTACCGATGAGATGACGTTTCTTCCATATGCAGATGGAATCAACAGGGTAGATAAAAAAACGAGAGAAAATTGGATGAGACAGAGAAATCGGTGGGCGCCAATGAAGAAACACTAGATAATTGACCGGAATCAAATTATCTAGGGGGTTTGGATCTGCATAAAAAGGTTGGTTTTCTCTCGTTCGATCTGATGGAACAGTTCTTCTTCTCCGGTAAATTCTGCAAAACAAAGCATCGTTAGCCTCGTCAAGGGGAGAAAGGAGTTCTCTCCTTGACCCGACTCCGGCGTGAGAATAAGTATGTGTTTATGAAGAAGAAGAGGTATTGACGAAGTGTGTGTAACTTGAATTTCATACCTGAATTGTTCTCACATTTATAGCCGAGAGTTTTGGGCGGGAAAACTCGTTGGTGAAATGTTGACGGAAGATGCTAACCCCGTAAGCGGTTACATTTCCTTCCGTTAAGCTTCTCGATCCGACGTGAGTGCACACGGATCGCTGTTTAGATCTATGGCTGGGGGTTTGCCACATGGAAAGTGATCAAGTGGAGGTTTCTCTCCAATTACATGCTATCATTGTGATTTCAGGGATGCCTGAGGTGATGACACGTGTCCAGACGGTTATAACCGTCCTAGTGGTGCACGATTGAATTTTTTCTAGAAGATTACTGCTGTAATCTGGTGTGACTCTTTATTGTGTGGTATCAGTTAAGTAAATAATATCCAAGTCCGGATATTATTAAGCGGAAGTGCTTGACTTAGGATTTTCATCCTTTATTTATGGAGGACAGCGCAAGGATTTATGATTTCCTTTTGGCGCGCGAGTGTTGTCTGCTTATCTGTCTCTTAAGCCTTCCTTTTGTAAGACCAGTACGCGACCGCGCGAGGTAAAAAAGGCTGAAAGACGAGGTTGTGGTATGGTCCCAAGTACTTATTATGAGGTTTTTGGGACCTTACCCCTTCAATGATATATTTTTGTAACCATTATAAAAATCATATTTTATTCTCTTGTTTCCAAAATGCCGTTTACCAAAATATACTTATGGATTTAGTTCCGGAATATTTATGTAAGTTATATTCCTTGTTCGGTTTCTCCAATTTTGGCTATAAACAGTATATTTATTCTCTTGGAATTTTGGTAATATTTTGTGTTATAATTTCTTGGTATTTTGGTGAGTTATATTATTTCAAGTCCTAAAATAATATAACTAATACACATAATATACAAATAATCACACACATTGTGACATCTAAATATATATTTTCCTAAATACATATTTAGTCACTTTTATTACAAAAAACCAACCTCCAATATTTTGTAATTTTTGTAATAAAAATTATGGCATACTTTATATGAAAATTCATGGTTAAAAATATACTTGTAAATATTTTTATAAAAATATTTTTCTAAGTGTTTAATTTCTTGAAAATTTTTGCCATAGTTTCCCCTTAAAATGGAGGATACCATGCTTACAAATCATATCATTTTCTTTTATAAATCATCACAATCAATCAACAAATCAAACAATACTTACCAAGTGCCAAAATCAAGCCATAATCACTACTTCATGAACTTGAAAATTTATAAAAATTTGTAGTAACTTAGTAGTGTGTTTAGTAAGCTTAGTTACCCTTTAAAGTGTGGTTGTTTATTTAAAAAACATCATTCTTGAAGAATTTAGATCTTTACAACTTGCAAAATATTTTTCTAAAAATATTTCTTCTTGAATTTTTCTTGTTAAATACATGTTTCTACCCTTGATTGACCACTAAAAATGTGGTTTGTTTCTTTAAGAACCAAATTTATGTAAATCTTGTATTTTAACTTAGTTTCTTGAGAAAAATAGTTTTGAAATCATCCACTTACATGATTTATATTACACTTTGATCATCATTTTTCAAGAAAACATTTTATACTTCAAGTTCATGCTTTCACATAAGGATGATCATCTTGATCTTTAACATAATCATCCTCTCATCTTGCTAGATTATGTCTTTAATCACCATCTAGCAAGTTCATATGATGTTTAACATCATTAACATAAACAATCAAGAAGCATAACAACGCTTAAACAACATGATTCATAGTGATTTTTAGTCTTATGTTTAGGATTTTGTTCTTGATCATTAGTGTTCTTTATGATTATTTACTTGTATCATCTTTTAACCAAGTAAACAAGATGTAAAATGGGATTAAGATGATCTTACTACTAGCTCAAGGCTAGGGATGAACACAAGAAGATGAAGATGATATTCTTGTTGGTTAATAGCACTTGCAAGAGGTCCTTCCACTTCCAAAGACTCTAAGCTCCTTAAACAAGCTCCTAGCACCTTTGTATAACAAGAGAATGGATGGAACAAGCTTGAAAAATGGTGGTGGTGGGTGTGTTGGTTTCGGCCGAGACTAGAGGAAGAAGAAGAAGAGAAGAAATGGTGTTGGTGATGTTGTGTGAAAATGAGAAGGTTAAGGTCTTGTGGTTAGTCTTATAATTCTCCAACATGTATTAATCTATTGGTTCTTATGTAAACAAAAGCTCTAGACAAGATCAATTATAATAAGCAAATGAAATCAAGAGTGGGCCACCCTAAGGTGACCGTAAATAGGGGGGGGGGTATAGGCTAGCTTGTAATGGTTAGTTTGGTTAATAGTTAGATTCTAAGTGTTTTAGTTAGGGTATAAGTTGTTATAATGTTATGTAGTGTGTTATGATGTTCGGGGACCATAACTAGCTTAGAAATGATAAAACAATGCTTCAAGTGAAAATTTGGTGTTTCGGGTAGTGTCCGGTTGTTCGGTTGGTTACCGGTTCGTTAAGGTGCTAAACTACGCATTTTAGTGTGCTTTATGTTACCTTTTGTGACAGTTTTGATTCCCGACACTTAGGAAAGCATTTTGGACCATTTAACCATAATTCTGCATGATAATAAGTTGTTTAAATGCTGAATTTTTGCTGAATTTTGCTGAATTCAGCAGTTTATGTGAGTTTTAGGCACTTTCCGGCGCTTAAACTATCTCTAAGAAGGCAGTTTTGTGATCCATACTTTCCTACACACTATACTAGTGTAACTCTTGGTTTCTGGCTCATTCTGTGTCTCAATATCATGTCTGTCTATGTACTGAACTCTGTCAGCATTTTCTGATTTGTCTGCTAACTGTGCTAACTTTGTTTCGTGCATCATTTAAATCAATAAGTGTTGCATGCAATAATGATATGACATTATGCAATATTTGATGCACATGTATGTATATGGCAATAATCAGGTAACATTCATGTCATTAATATAGATCAGCACAATCATTAAGTCATAAAATACTGGTTAATCAATGTACGAATACATGGAATTTTGACAATTGTCACATTCTCCCCCTGTTAAGCAAATTTCGTCTTGAAATTTTAAACTTTGCTATTGGTTGCAGGGGAGTTAGGGAACAAATGTGGGTGTTTTGCTTTCATACGATCTTCACGCTCCCAGGTAAACTCTGGGCCGTGACGTGCATTCCATCGAACCTTGACAAGCTTAACACTACTCCTCCGAGTCTTGTTAACCTTCCAATCTGTAACCTCAACGGGTTTTTCGGTGAAGTGGAGTGTGTCGTCAATGTGTATTTCATCCGCAGGGATGACAACTGTCTCTTGTGTTGGACTTTTCTTCAGATTAGATACATGAAATGTATCGTGAACACCATGTAGTTCCGCTGGCAGCTCCAACTTGTACGCTACGGTACCAACCATTTCCAAAATCCTGAATGGCCCGATATAATGTGGGTTTAACTTACCACGCTTCCCAAAGCATGCTACACCTTTCCAAGGTGAGAGTTTTAACAAAACCATATCACCCACTTCAAATTCCAAGGGTTTTCGTCTTTGATCCGCGTAACTCTTCTGTCGATCACGAGCCGCCTTGATGCGTTCTCGGATCTGCATGATCTTATCAGTTGTTTCTTGGACCAGTTTGGGACCAACCATCTGTCTATTACCTGCATCTGCCCAGCATAACGGCGATCGGCACTTACGTCCGTAGAGAGCCTCGAACGGGGCAACTTGGATGCTTGTGTGGTAGCTATTATAATAGGAAAACTCAACCAGAGGTTGATGAGTATCCCAACTTCCACCTAAATCCATTACACAAGCACGCAACATATCTTCTAACGTCTGAATAGTTCTCTCGCTCTGCCCGTCCGTCTGCGGGTGAAAAGCTGTATTCAGATTCAACTGAGAACCAAAAGCTTCTTGAAAGGATTGCCAAATCCTTGACACAAACCTTCCATCTCTGTCCGATATAATCGAGATAAACACTCCATGACGTGCTAATATCTCCCTTAGGTAAAGCTTAGCTAGCTTACCAGTGTTATCCTTCTCTCTAATCGGCAAGAAGTGCGCAGATTTTGTCAACCGGTCTACGATTACCCAAATCGTATCATGACCTCTGGGAGTCCTAGGTAACTTTGTGATGAAGTCCATAGAAATCTGTTCCCACTTCCACATGGGTATTTCTGGCTGTTGCAGAAGACCTGAGGGTTTCTGATACTAGGCCTTCACCTTGGCGCAAGTTAAGCACTTTCCAACATAGATGGCAACATCACTCTTAAGTCTTGGCCACCAATAGTAATCCTTTAGATCTTGGTACCTCTTGTCCAATCCTAGATGGATCGAGTACCTTGATTTATGAGCTTCATCGAAAATAACTTCTCTAATACCAACATAAAGTGGAACCCAATTACGTCCCATGAAATACAAGATTCCTTCCTCGTTGGGTACCAACTTTTTCTCCATTCCTCGGAGATATTCAGCCTTAATGTTTTCTTTCCTAAGAGCTTCTTTCTGTGCAGCACGAATACGCAATGTGAGATCTGTCTGAATAATCATCTCTAAAGCCCTAACCCTTATGGGCTTGATCCTTTCCCTTCGACTTAAGGCGTCTGCCACCACATTCGCCTTTTTGGGATGATACTTGATTTCGCAATCATAATCATTTAACAACTCAACCCATCGTCGCTGCCTCATATTAAGCTCTTTCTGATCGAATATGTGCTGAAGGCTCTTGTGATCCGTGAAAATCATACATCGAGTACCATATAGATAATGTCACCAGATCTTCAAAGCAAACACCACTGCGCCTAACTCCAAATCATGCGTGGTGTAGTTCTTCTCATGGACCTTCAGTTGGCGAGAAGCGTAAGCGATAACCTTCTAGCGTTGCATTAGCACACAACCCAAACCCTGACGCGAGGCGTCACAATAGACCACGAAGTCGTCGGTGCCTTCGGGTAGGGATAATATAGGTGCATCGCATAGCTTATTCTTGAGCAGCTGAAAGGCTTCTTCTTGTTTATCTCCCCATTCATACCTCTTGTCCTTCTGAGTAAGGGAGGTCAACGGCTGAGCTATCTTGGAGAAATCCTCTATGAATCCGCGATAATACCCTGCTAAGCCCAAAAACTGTCGGATCTCGGTCAGCGTCTTTAGAGTTTCCCAATTCTTGATTGCCTCGATCTTGGTGGGATCCATATGAATACCATTCTTATTTACCACGTGACCGAGGAACTGCACTTCGCATAACCAAAACTCGCACTTAGAGAACTTAGCGTAGAGCTTCTCCTTCTTTAACAGCTCTAGAATGGCTCTTAGGTGTTGCTCATGGTCTTCCTTTGTCCATGAATAGATCAAAATAGATAAATACTATCACGAATTTATCGAGATATGGCTTGCAAACCCGATTCATCAAGTCCATAAACACTGCCGGCGCATTTGTCAACCCAAACGGCATCACTAGAAACTCGTAATGTCCATAACGAGTTCTGAAGGCAGTCTTTGGTATACTTTCTTCCTAAATCTGCAGCTGGTGATAACCTGATCGAAGATCAATCTTGGAATAGTAGTTTGATCCCTAAAGTTGGTCGAATAAATCATCAATCCTCAGCAAGGGATACCGATTCTTGATGGTTAACTTGTTCAGCTCCCGGTAGTCGATGCACATACGAAAACTACCGTCCTTCTTCATGACGAACAGCACTGGAGCTCCCCAAGGTGAGAAGCTTGGCCTTATGAACCCCTTATCTAGTAACTCCTGAAGCTGCGTTGATAACTCTTGCATCTCTGAAGGCGTAAGTCGATAAGGTGCCTTGGCTACAGGCGCGGCGCCTGGGACTAAGTCAATGTGGAATTTGACTTGTCGTTGAGGAGGTAATCCTGGCAAGTCTTCGGGGAAAACTTCAGGATATTCCCTTACCACAAGGATATATTCGAACTTCGGTTCTTTGGCCTCTTTATCAACGACATGAGCTAAGAAGGCAACACATCCTTTACGCAAAAAATTTCGTGCTTTCAAGCAACCAATAATCCGTAGAGGCATATCATGCTTCTCCCCATGAATCACGATCGTCTCTTCATTCGTCATCGGGATACGGATGATCTTCTCATGACATACCATCTCTGCACGATTACTTGACAACCAATCCATCCCAACTACCACGTCAAAGCTTCCCAACTCAACTGGCAGAAGATCTATCAAAAACTCACGCTCTCCAAGCTCTATAACACAGTCTCTAATCACTTCATTGGCTTCTACTAGCTTCCCATTAGCTAGTTCTATCGAGTACGGGACTTCTAACTTACTTGCTACAAAGCCAAGTATATTCTTAAACTCTAGAGATACAAAGCTATAATCGGCTCCGGTATCAAATAGCACAGATGCAAAATGTTGATTAATAGGGAACGTACCAGTAACCACGTTCGGATCCTGGCGAGCTTCCCTAGCTCCAATGTTGAACACTCTTCCACGAGCTTGGTTATTCTTTGGGCAATCCCGCTTAAAATGCCCCATTTCACCACAACCAAAGCAACCTTGACCGCGTCCATTGTCTTTTCCGTTTCCGCCCTGATTGTTGTTTCCACCACGGTTTCCGTTACCAGCTTGATTTCCAAAACCACCACGATTTCCATTGCCACCAAAATTTCCATTTCCTCCTTGATTGCAATTCCCAGTCTGATTCCCATTACCACTGCGGTTTCCATTACCATTACCACCAGATCCTCCATTCCTTCGTCCAGCAGCATACCAGCACGCCTCCCTGGCATGCCCTACCTTGCCACAGTTTTCACATTTCCCATACCTACATCGTCCTGTGTGATGATGCTGACAAATATCACACTTGGGCAGAGTGCCCATATACCCCTTCCCTTTGGGCTCGGTGTTTGTAGCACCAGTCCTGACCTCGGCTGGCGGGTTAGCATCTCTTCTCTTGTTAGCACTGTTGTTGTTCCCTTGAGTACCTTTCTTGAAGTTTGAGAACTTTCTCTTGTTTTCTCCAGACGACTCCACATGAGTCTCTTTCTTCTTTGGCTCAGAAATCGAGAACTTGCCCAACCTGACTGCTTCTTCAGTAAGTGCTACGCTCAAGTCAATAGCCTCGGATATGGTTGGAGGCTTAGAAGCAGTCACCATGCTCAGTATTTGAGGTGCCAAACCCCAGATGAAGCGTTCTACCCTCTTGAACTCCGGCTTTACCAAATACGGAACAACTCTAGACAGATCATGAAATCTTGCACATACTCAGCTATCTTTGGACCTTCCATCTTCAAATTCTAGAATTCAGTTTCCAACTTCTGGATTTCGGCTCGGGAGCAATACTTCTTTCGCATCAATTCTTTCAATTCATCCCATGACAAGGCATACGCAGCAGCTTCACCCAAAGTCTGAACCTGAAGGTTCCACCATGACAGAGCCCCATCTAGAAACAGTCCAGAAATGTACGTGACCTGATGCTCTGGAGCACATTTACTTATCCGCAAAACAGAATCCGTCTTCTCAGCCCATCTCACAAAAGCTACGGCACCTCCAGTGCCGTCGAAGTTCAGAGGCTTGTAGTCCAAAAACTGCTTGTAGGTACAACCTATACACAAGCAACATCATTCACATAAAGCATTAGCAAAGCACACTTGGAAATGTCCAAACGTATTGTAATGTGTCTTAGGTGACTTAAACATTACCGTTAGGTGGGTTATTCCCTGAGGTACCTCCGCGGTGTTCGGAGTGAAGGGCCTCGTGCTATGCGATGGCCTGTGAGATGCGCTCTTGTAATTCTGCCTCGGTCGTGGGCAGTTGATTGTTCCTTCGAGGAGGCATTCTCCTTCTAATAAGAAGATTGGATTGGTTAGGTCTTATTTGTTAAGTAAATAAGTAATTGTCTAGAGGTCGTATGTATATATATATAAACAATCATCATATCAAACAATCATGCAACAACACAATCATAGCATAAATTTGTAACCCAACAATGTGTTTAGTGAGAACATGACGATTGAGCTTTCATTAATTATCGACCACAGTTACATTGTTTACAAGCATATCACATCAAAAGGGACATAGGGTCACACTACCCTTGTCCAATAAGTATGTCAATATACAAAATCACATGGTCAAAAAGTGGTCTTCAAAAGGCTTCATAATCTCGGCTCAATAGTGGTGCTCTCACCAAAAGTAATGCAATCTGCATAAAACCAAAAACCAACTATGCTGATAGGGAAGAAAAGCAAGCTGTGAACATGCACTAGCTCCTCCTCGAGCTCGTATACACGGCGAAGTAAGTAACTGATCTGCTGCTCGACAGTAAGGAAACGAGCATTAAAACCTGGAAAAGGCGTAAGAGCAGCAGGTGGATGTGCAAAAGGAGACGGTGATGAATGTGGGGGAACAAAAGTAGTCTGACAGGGACACGGTGGGGGACGTGGAGTCAGCTCAAGCTCCAAAACTCTGCGACTCAAAACCTCAAACTGAAGCTGAAGTGATAAAAGTAACTCATCCCGTGTGTAGCCAACAAAATGGGAGGGATGATAGGGGTCTGAGATCGGCATAGAGTATGGTGGGAACCATCGGAGTGGCTCGTCAAGCGGTGAAGAAGTGAAGGGGGCAAATGGTGCAGCCTGTGAAATCTGAGGAAAAGCTGCCGAAGCAAAAGGATCGTAACTAGGATGCTGGCCTGAAGTACCCTCCCCTGGACGGGGTGCAGGGATATCCTGTAAGAAAGTAATCGGCAAATCAGTACGATGTACATCAGACTCTACAGGAGGGAGATGAGCAACATCAACGGGTGCGGGTGGGGGAATAAATGGCTCAACAACTGGAAGATCAACAGGTGTAGGAACTGGGTCGGGAATAAGAGGTGCGATGTCTGGTAAACCAAATGGGACATGATCAGGATCAGGAATCGGCTCAGGATCAACAGGTGCAACATCAGGCTGACCAAAATGAATAGGGTCCAGCTCGGGGACATGCTCGGGGTCGTGTGGAGGAGATGGTGCAGCAGACATAGCAGTGTCATCGTCTGAGTCAGTTGCAAAGAGATGCAATCCGGCCACCTGTAAAGCTGAAGATGTCACAGACTCAAAGGAATCTGATACCGAATGTAAACTAGAATCAAAGGGTATCTCAATGATAGGAATCACAGGAGGTGGGACAACTACGACATCCTCATCTATCTCCCCATCACCCTGGGTGTCAACTGGAGGACCGTCTATAAACAAATCGACGTCGTCAGCAAACAAATCATCGAATGGCCAATCCTCGGGAGGAATGACCACGAGAGGAATAGGATCGAGGATCGGAGCCACGATGTGCTCACCATCGGGATGACCAATGATGAGGTGATCATGGACTGGAACAGGAATGACAAAAGGATCCTCGTCAGGGAAACCATCAGCAAGGGGTAAATTATCGCCAAAGTCGGGCAACGCGAATGGCTGGAAGTCATCCTCGTCCTCGGATAGCATGTCAGGGTCACTCTCAGTGTCTGACGTAAATATCTCTGGCTCAGGAGCAATCTCATCATCTGAGACGATGGCCATAGGGTCATGGGTATCTAACAACCCACTCTCTGAAGATGACATGATGCCTGTAACATAACAATCATAACATGTGCACATATATTGACCACTAACACTTAGTATGCAATCAAGACAGTTATAGCTCAATCATGTATTTGCATTATCCTTCATGAAACTTCTTCTATCTTTCCTAGTCTATCCCTTGCAGACTAAACCACCAATGTGACCTTGCATTGTGTTTCCTTGCCTTTCCTTTTGTAAAACGTTTGTTCCATGGATCTAGGCGTTTTGTGTATGCAATGAAAAATATGCTGTAAAAATATTTTCGTGAGAGCCCTAATAATTGTAGTCTAGACTCGAGAAAGAATCCTAGTTCGCTACAACCGAAGCTCTGATACCAAACTGTCACACCCTGACTTTTGCAGAAGCGTGATTATGTGTGTTGGTACACCTAGTGTCTGTTAACTTCGTCTTAATCGAGTCTTATGTCTAGATAGGATGAACGAGTGCACAATAGGATAGAATTTAGGGTTTATTCATGTTTAAGTGAGTGATTTCGCTTGAAGGTGACTCAGACCAGTTCAAGCGAAATTAACTGAAGTGATTTTGCTTGAACAGGAATGTGACACATTCAAGCGAAATCTCCATCATTATAAATAGGGTTGTGTGTTGTTCATTTCAAGCGAACCTGGTCATTGTGTGTGAGTCGAGGTGCTGCTGGATTTTTATCAGAAATTGTTGTAAAGGCTCAGAAAATCAGTAATAGAAAAGAATTGAAAGGAAACAAGCTGTTTGATATTGTTTGCATTGATTCCGCCTTTGTAAATGATGATGAACTACTCAACTTGACTGTTTAGGGTCACGGAACGATCCAACAAGTGGTATCAGAGCTCAGGACGAGGAGTTCATACCATTGCAGCTTGAAATCATCGGATTTTCTTATTTCTACTCATTCTTTTCTGATTTGGACATAATTTTACGGTTGAAATGGCCTGAAACTTTCACATATCAAGCGAAACATAGTGCTAACTAATCCTTAAAAGATTTGGACCTAAAATCAGTTTAAAACTTGATCAAATCATTGATTTCGCTTGAAAACTGTTCGAACATTGCTGATGTCATCGTAATCTCGCTTGAACTTACAAGTGATTTTGCTTGAATCTACTGCTGTTTTCGCTTGAAAAGTACATTTAAACTGATTTCGCTTGAAAGTTTGGAGTGATTTTGCTTGAAGAATACACATATTTGTGATTTCGCTTGAAAGCCAAACAATATTAATGGTTTCGCTTCAAGTAACTTGATTTCGCTTGAAGGGTTTCTCTTGAGCTTGATTTAGTATTTCGCTTGAAGAGCTTATCTCATTAAAGCAATATCGCTTGAACAGATTCCGCTTGAATCTATATTTTTTTTAAAATCAAGAACTTTCTAAGTGTTTGTTGATCATTTTCAGGTACGTGAAGATGGATAATTTCAATCCATTCTGTGACATTTTTGCTTTTGCTGGAAACGGTGGGGATGGTTCTTCAAACGACACATCAAACAACACGAATGATAAAGCTCCAAGTGCGAGAAAGAATCTTTTGGATACTTTAAGTGTTGAGAGTGCTTACGGAACATACAACAAGCCGCCCAAGCTGATGGCGATTGAAGATTACAACAAATGGGCCAAAAAGTTTGAGGAATGGCTAAAGGCGTTCGCATATTCGAGTTGGAAGATGTTAAAGAATGGTTTCACAATGGCAAGAAATGATTATGAAAATTTGACAGAGAATGAAGAGATTGACAGATATGTTGCTGAACAGAAGTGCATTGCACTAATTCATCAGTCTGTGAGAGACGACATCATAGCTTTAATCGAGTACACAAATTCAAAAGATCTATGGGCTAAATTGAAAATAAAATGTGAGGGTAGTACAGAAATAGTAAAAAACAAAAAGAAACTGTTAAGAAAAGAGTTTGATCTATTTGGTTGTTTAAAAAATGAGTCTGTGTCTAAAATGATTGAAAGATTTGGACATCTGAAGATGGAGCTGGCAAGACATGGAATCATCTATTCTCGTGAAGAACTAGTTGATAAGCTGTTTGACTCGTTACCGGATGATAATGACTGGCAGTACTTTGCATTAATGCTGAAGAATACAATTGAGTCGGATAAGCTGACAGTTGATTTGTTGATTGAGAGATTGGAAAGTCATGAGCTGGAGATCAAGAAATCTTTCAAAGTCAATCATTCCACATATCAACAAAATGTTGGGTTGTATTACCGAGGAGATGGGATACCGAAGAATGTTTCACCCAAGACAGCATTCTCAGCTGAAGGATCAAATATGTCAAAGCAAGAAAGCTCAAGTAGTGGTTTTCACAGTGGTTCTTCATCAACAAGTCCAAGCAATTCAGCTTCAAAAAATGTGTTTCAGTGCAACATTGCTGTGGATCTGAAGAATACACAGAATTTTAGTGAAGAATCAGCTAAACAACAAATGGTGTTCTTAGCTTCTGTGCTTGAATCGTACGAGAGTCTGGTTGCAGGAAAGATTGGAAACACCAACCTCACAAAAGAAGATTACGATCAGATCGACCCGGAAGAGATGGAACTGATCGACATAAGGTGGTGTATGGCTAGTGCTGTGAGACGTGCTCAAAGATTCATGGAGATTACAGGAAGACATTCGATTGGCGGACCTTCCACCAAACTGGGCTTTGACAAGTCAAAGGTGACATGCTTCAAATGTAAACAGAAAGGTCATTTTAAACGTGAGTGCAGAAATGCTTACACTGATGATACTGCAAATCCATTCCGTGAGGATTACTACAAGAAAGAAATCTACCATCAAAACAAATACGAATCCCCCAAAATGAAGCAGCTTGAAGATAACCCCAAAGAAAAATCTAGAGCTTTTGCTGTGATTCATGATGACGAGGGATACGATTGGAGTGAGGTGTTACCAGAGGAAGATGCAGTGGGCTATGCATTTGTAGCAAAAGAAATTCGTTTCAAAGACAACAGGAATGAAAAAGATAAATATATCAACAGAAAGATGATATCCGTAGACAGATTGGTTAGAATGTCAAAGATCTACAACGAAGCAAAGAAAGCAAAAAGATGGGATGCAGATAGAGATTGTTACCTAGACCCTGATGGTAACATAGCGATTGATTCAAAAACAATTGATGTTGAAGTTCTCACTCAACAAATTGCTGAAGAAGAAGAAGCTCAACAGAGAAGATGGTGGGGAGGAGAAGAAGATGAAGAAAAGGACAAAGAAAAGGTGAAAGAGCAGCAGTCAAAGAAGGTTGATGATGGAATTATTGATACTTCACAAGAGCTTACTGCTGAAAATCTGAAGAAAATGGCTGACAAGGTGTTTGCTGCAAAGGGACTAGAGGTAGTTTCTGGTTCTGGCACTGAGTCGAAAAACAAGGTCAGTCAGAATGATGTTAACAGTGTGTCAGGTAAGAATGATAAATCTGAAAGCGACTGCAAAAATTGCATGAAAGATTGCAAGGTTTGTAGGACAATTGCTTGTCATAAAAACAAAACGGTTGAGGATCTGACATAAAGAGTCAAAGATGTTGAGGATCAGATCTTGAACCGTGACAAAATGCTGAAAGCTTCAACTGATAGAATAAAAGAACTGAATGAGAAAATCGAAACTGATAAAATTGACGTAGAAAGAGTTAGGAAAGAAAATGAAAAACTAATTTTTGAAAATCGTCAAATTTCTAAAAATTTTGAGAAGCTAAAATGCACGGTGAAAGATTCTGATGATAGAAACGGTAAAACATACAAAGAAAATTGTCAATTGCAAGGTGTTTTGAGGGTTAAAGAAGAATTAATCAACCAACAACTGGATGAGATTGCTAAGTTGAAGCTTCAATTTCAAGAAGTTAAAATTGAAAATGAACGCATCCAGTTGAACCTGAATAGTTACAGCTCTGCAAGCTTTGTTTTACAACACATTGTTCCCAAACCCATCGGGAAAAACAAAGCAGGAGAAGATGTGTATGCTGATGGAACTGGAGTGGGGTTTCATCAGGTTCCACCACCAGTTCTAAACAATTATTCAAAGAAACAATCAGGGTTGGTTAATGATGAAGATGAAACAAATGAGATAAAACTTCCAGAGTCAATTGATGTTACATTTTCTTCATCATCATCTGATGATAGTGTGCAAACTGATATTGTGAAAGGCATGGCTGAAAGTGTTTTGAAGTCTGATAGTGATTTAGTTGAGGATGAAGAGTGTTTTCTGAACAATTACATTCCGAAACCAAAATCCAAAAACAGCTTAGGTGATGAACCGGGTCTTGTGATGTACAAGATGGCTGGATCTGATAAGTTGTATTCAGATTCTGAGTTTCCTCTGGAGAATGTTAATGTTGCTAAGTTGAAAAATGTTTTCAAACTGATTGAAATTGATTTGTCTGAAGTAGAAGGTTTGAATCAGACAAAAAGGCAAATGAATTTTGAAAAAGATAAAGCTTACTACAAGAAACCTGTTGTTCCACCGCGTTTTTATAACAACAATCGAAACAGATGGTCGAATGATTATCAGGGTGGTAAGAGTTATCAGAAAAAGAATTTTCAAAACAAGAAGTTTGCTGAGAAAAAGATGTTTGTGAACAGTTCAAGTTCACTTTCTGATGAAGAATCTGAGATTTTTTCGAAGTCAAATAAAGAATTTTTTGCAAAAAAGGCTTCACAATCTCAGACTGAAGGTACAAGTCGAGTTGTTGATACTCGTACATGCTTCAGATGCAACAAAGTTGGACATATTGCACGAAAGTGTACCAACTTCAAGCCTAAGTCTGAAATTGTTGAGAGTCAAAAGAAGAAAGTTGATGTGAAGGGAAAAGCTCCATTGGTTGTTGAGAAAAAGGTTTTGAAAAATGATCATACCAAGATTAAAACTGAACATGTTAAAAATGTGGTAACTAAAAATGACAAGTTCTACAAAAGGGTTGCATCGTCTCAACAAACATGGAAGCCAAATGTGGTTGAAAAGAAATCAAGTGTTTCAAAACCAAAGGTTTTAGAGTCAGAAAAACAATCATCTTCTACCACACCGGTAAAGATGGATGTTCCTTTGGAGTACTATGAGAAACTTGATCCAAAAGAGGCTATTACTTCTAAGAAGAAGGTTGTTTTGAAGAAAGACCAACCATCTGGTCAACCTCAAAAAGGCGAATTTTTCTTATATAAAGAGGTTGAGGTTGGGTCTGCAGATAGCTTAAAGATAAATGATAAAAACTTTCCGCCACTTTACACTACAAAATCTCACATTAAAGTTCAGTTACCTGAGTCGAAAGAGGCTTGGGTAGCATCCAAATCTAACTAAGTGTTTGTGATATGTGCAGGAGCTTCCAAGATCCGTTTCACGATGGATTATGGATAGTGGAGCTTCTCGGCACATGACAGGGAAAACAGCCCTGCTGTACGATGTTAGAAATTTCAATGGTGGTTACGTGGGATTCGCAGGAAACCAAGGTGGTAGAATAGTTGGAGAAGGAACGTTATCCAATGGGATTGTTACGTTTGAAAGAGTTAACTACATCGCGGAGCTTGAAAACAATCTTCTGAGCATATCTCAGATCTGTGATAGGATGTATACCACACACTTCACAGACAAAGAATGTTTAATTTTGAAACCAGGATTTGTTATCCCTGAAGAATGGATTATCATGAGAGCGCCTAGAGTGAATGATTTATATGTGTTGGACATGAGTGTAGCAACTACAACAACAGGTCAGGCACATTGTTTTGTTTCAAGAGCAACTGAGAAAGAATCGCAATTGTGGCACCGGAAAATGGGTCATATACATCTTAGAAAAATGAATCATTTGGTGCATAACGATTTAGTTATTGGTGTTCATGTCAAAGGTTTTCATCTTGAAGGAGAATGCATTAGCTGCATTAATGGCAAGCAGAAGAAGAAATCACATCCTAAAAAGAAAGTCAATTCAGTTTCAAGACCGTTAGAGAGACTACATATGGATCTGTTTGGTCCAGTAAATGTCAAAAGTATTACAGGGGATCTCTACTGTCTAGTGGTAACTGATGATTATTCCAGGTTTTCATGGGTTCTATTTCTGAAGTCAAAAGATGAGACGTTTGATCGCTTGATGACATTGTTCAAGAAAATTGAAAACTTGTACCAAACACGCATTAGAAGAATCAGAAGTGATAATGGTACTGAGTTCAAGAACAACAAGATGGAAGAATATTGTGATGAAAGAGGTATATTGCATGAATTTAGTGCTCCTTACACTCCGCAGCAAAATGGAGTAGCTGAAAGAAAGAACTGGACGCTAATTGAAACGGCTAGGACGATGCTTGCTGATTCAAAGCTACCAGTCAATTTTTGGGCAGAAGCAGTATCCGCCGCATGCTATACACTCAATCGGGTTCTCACTGTTAAGAAATTCAATAAGACGTGTTTCGAGCTGATCAATAACCGTAAACCGAACCTGAAGTATTTAGAACCGTTTGGGTCTCCCTGCACTGTTCTAGAGCCTTTTGGTAAATTTGGTCCAAAGAGCATTGAAGGAATTTTCGTGGGTTACTCAAGTCCTCAAAAACGAGTCTTTGTTCCAAGCTTGAAGCGGATTATTGAAGCACACAATGTTAAGTGTCAAGGTTACACAATGCCACCGCAGAATCCTGGAGATTCATGGCGTTTTCATTATGATACTTTGTGGGATTCGTTTGACATGGAAGAAGAAAAGGAAGAAGAAGAAGACTTCTTTGACGAGTTGGATATTATGAGAGAGTATGAAGAATCGCAGGAAAGGTTCCCAGCTGAGTATTCAAGACGACCGCAACAAACTTCAAATGGTCATGAAGCAGGTCCAAGCAATGCTGGAGAACATGATGATATTCAACAAAATGAAGTTGCTCATGATAATCAGACGGCACAGAATGATAATCAAGAATCTGAGAACATGCCAGTATTTGATCGTGGTGATTCAGATTCTGAGGGGGAGCAAATTCAGATTTCAAGTCAAACAAACCCAGTCAGTGAACAAGGTTCAAATCAGAATGTTACTAATCTGGAAGGCGAGGTAGATGTTTCAGGCGAGGTGATGCCAAGAACTCTTTCATACCATCCAGAGGAGCTGATCATTGGAGAATTGCAAACAGGCGTTCGCACTAGACGTCAAATTGACCAAGGCCTTACTTGTTTTTATTCTACAGTAGCACCTTTACAAACTGAGTTTTCACTTAGTTGTTTTATTTCGCAGATTGAACCGCGTACATATAAAGAGGCGCTAACTAAAGATTCTTGGGTCAATGCTATGCAAGAAGAGTTGAGTCAGTTTGAGAAGTTAGGAGTGTGGAAGTTAGTAGACTTGCCTGATGGTCAGAGGAAAATAAACACCAAGTGGGTGTTCAAGTGTAAGAGAGACGATAGAGGAGTTGTGGTTCGTAACAAAGCTCGACTCGTAGTCTAGGGTTTCAGTTAGCAGGAGGGTATAGATTTCACTGAAGTATATGCTCCAGTTGCTCGACTTGAAGCGATCAGAATCTTCTTGGCATTTGCATCTTGGAAAAATTTCAAAGTATATCAGTTAGATGTTAAATCTGCCTTTCTCTATGGGAAGGTAAAAGAGGAGGTATATGTCGGACAGCCACCGGGCTTCACCGATCCAATCCACAAAGACAAGGTCTACTTGCTAGATAAAGCGCTGTATGGTTTACACCAGGCCCCGAGAGCTTGGTATGAGACATTGTCTCAACACCTGCTAGCCAACAGCTTCATTCGTGGAAAAGTGGATGCCACTCTCTTCACCAAAGAGGTCAACGGACATCTTCTGATAGTTCAGATATACGTGGACGACATCATATTTGGGTCAACAAATGAAAATTTGTGCAAAGATTTTGAACAAGTTATGAAGCAAAAATTCGAAATGTCATCGATGGGTGAGATGAAATTCTTTTTAGGATTACAGGTTGATCAACTGCCTAAGGGAATTTTCATACATAAAACGAAGTACGTTCATGATATCTTGGAGAAATTTGGGATGTCAGGTTCTACTCCAGCCTCCACCCCATTAGCAACGAATCATGGGATAAACCCTGATCTCACCTGAGAGAAGGTAGATGAAACGATGTATCGTTCCATGATAGGTTCACTGATGTATATGACAGCTTCAAGACCCGATATTATGTATCCAACTTGCCTCGCAGCAAGATTTCAGTCTAATCCTAGAGCTTCGCATATGGTGATTGTGAAAAGGATATCACGCTACCTGAAAGGAACTCCATCATTGGGGTTGTGGTATCCAAGAGAAGGCGATTTCAAGCTCGAAGGATATTCCGATTCAGATTTCGGATGCTGCAAAGTTAACGCTAAATCAACAACAGCGGGGTGCCATTTTTTTGGATCTCGATTGGTTACCTGGCAATGCAAAAAGCAAACCTCTGTGGCTTTATCCACATGTGAAGCTGAGTATGTATCTGCTAGCAGCTGCTGCTCTCAGATCTTGTGGATCCAGCAACAGATGCGTGACTATGGTTTGCAATTTCTAAACACCCATATCTTTGTTGATAATGAGGCAGCGATTAACATTACTAAAAATCTTGTTCATCATGCTAAAACCAAACACATTGAAATTCGTCATCACTTCATCCGAGATTGTTTCGAGAAAAAGTTGATACGAATTGAGAAAATCCACACTGACGAACAAAAAGCTGATTTACATACCAAAGCATTTGACAAAACTCGGTTTCAATATTTGCTAAAATTGAACGGTATGAAGCTTTTATCGGTGTTGGAAGAGATTCTTGGCGTTGATGAAGGAAACATTGTAGATGATGACGTTGAGAAGCAATCTGCAATGGTTTGTCGATTTTTTACTTGTTTTGGTATTTAGGGGGAGAGTATAGGGTAATATTTTCAGCAAATACAAAAACAGTAAAAAAATTCAAAAATCCAAAAACAATAGAAAATTGAAAAAGAGCTTGTGTAAAAAGGGAAAATGATAGTACATCGGCTTGACAGTTACGGTATGCTAAAGATATGGAAAGTTTAAAAGGTTAAACAGTCTCGCTGATGATGTGCCGATAGGTTTTTGCACATTTAGTAGGTTTGTTCAGGATATAAACCTAAATCTTTACTTACTTATTTCGTGGGGAACACTACTTGGATATATAGGAAACCCCTGAAATCTTGTTTGAAAGATCCCTCTTTCTGAGATACTAGGTCTTTATACTCAGTGATATCTGGGGTATTATTCCGGGACTTCTGATAATGCGGAAGCAATGGCCCAGTCCCCGAATAATACTTTCTGCATTGCTTGAAATATAGCGCCGCCCTCAGCATAAATGATGAGACAATAAAATTGCTAATCAATGCTGTTGTAAAAAAGATCCTCTAAAGGGGACACACCAAAGTCGAAGCCGTCATCTCTCTGCTGAACGGAAGTTCTGACCTGAGCTCTCACGGTTCTTCGCATTTAACCCCTTACAGATATCATCTGTGGTATACTCACCTGTAAGACTGAATATTGGGATCTGGATACGGGAGTATATTCAAGAGGTGGGGCACATGAATGAGTTTAAGTTCTTAATACATCTAAATCAGTATCCTGGACAGATTGAAAATTGTGTGAAAATTTAAGTGGATCAGTATATCGACAATCTAAGCGAATTGTTTAATTCTGAGTATGTAATTAAAGCTTAGCGGTACTTGTGACTTGTCGAATAGCTGATATGATTCCCTAACGCGCTCATCAAAAATATGTTTGTAAATAGTTTATTTTTACTGCATTTCATTTCTAGTTTAGAAGCTTTATTAAAAATTCAAAAAGATTTTATACTTCTGCTTTATTTTTGACAAACCAAAGTGGAGAGTTGATCTTCAGATTCGAATTGAAGCAGATGCAGGAAGTTTCTGGACTGGAGGATGAGTCGTGAGCTTAACTTGATAAGTTTGTGAAAGTTGGAAAGTTAAAGCAAGTTCGTTAACTTGAAACTTGTAATTTTCAGAGAATGTTTGAACAAAATGTCAGTGTGAATTGTCTCAGATCAACCAAGGTCATTAAGTTGGACTTGGTAGATTAATTAAGTAATCAGGGTCATTAATTTGGTCCTGAATACTTAAGTGGATTTTTTCTATACACTGTGAGATTGAATGGTAAGTTTAGATTGAAACTGTTATTGTCATATATCTTATATTTGGGTAGAGATTGTACAGGAATCAAGTTCCCCATGGCAACAAAATGTTGAAGTTTGAACCAGAATTTAAAGCCCTAGCTTATCGAGAGGGGGAGTCTGTGAAAGGGGGAGTCAGAATTATGGATCAACACTCAAAGGGGAGATTGAAGATTAAAGTTTGAAGATAAAGATTGAAAAGAAAGCTTTTACAATGTTAAGACAATTTGGAAAGAGACAAAGACTAAAGACTCGACGCCGAAGACTTCGTCAACATCCAAGGGGGAGTCTGTTGGTGCACCTAGTGTCTGTTAACTTCGTCTTAATCGAGTCTTCTGTCTAGATAGGATGAACGAGTGCACAATAGGATAGAATTTAGGGTTTATTCATGTTTAAGTGAGTGATTTCGCTTGAAGGTGACTCAGACCAGTTCAAGCGAAATTAACTGAAGTGATTTCGCTTGAACAGGAATGTGACACATTCAAGCGAAATCTCCATCATTATAAATAGGGTTGTGTGTTGTTCATTTCAAGCGAACCTGGTCATTGTGTGTGAGTCGAGGTGCTGCAGTCAAGTTGAGTAGTTCATCATCATTTACAAAGGCGGAATCAATGCAAACAATATCAAACAGCTTGTTTCCTTTCAATTCTTTTCTATTACTGATTTTCTGAGCCTTTACAACAATTTCTGATAAAAATCCAGCAGCACCTCGACTCACACACAATGACCAGGTTCGCTTGAAATGAACAACACACAACCCTATTTATAATGATGGAGATTTCGCTTGAATGTGTCACATTCCTGTTCAAGCGAAATCACTTCAGTTAATTTCGCTTGAACTGGTCTGAGTCACCTTCAAGCGAAATCACTCACTTAAACATGAATAAACCCTAAATTCTATCCTATTGTGCAATCGTTCATCCTATCTAGACATAAGACTCGATTAAGACGAAGTTAACAGACACTAGGTGCACCAACAATGTGTGACTTGCTTAATATCATTGCATTCAACCATAATAAACAACTATATGATAAAACCAAGATGTTCATCCATTAGATAATTTCAAACATTACAAACAACATTGTTTTAAAATCTAAACACAGACTTCAACTTTCGAATACATCACAACAGAGTTTTAAGTTCCATATAGGACTTCACAAAAGACACTAACAAACTAGGCTTTGAGCCATGTATCTTATCCATGATAAAATACATAACTCAAACCCTTCGACTTCGGATGACATCTTTTATTAAAGACACGACTTAAAAACTTCAGCGCCCGCCAGATCCATGATTAATTTCCTGAAATACATGTAGTTTGAAAACATCAACAAAAGTTGAGCGAGTTCATGTGTTTTGTATGTGAGCTCGTAATAAACTTTGTAACCATAGTATGTATGTATTTGTAAATCCCGGTATGAAAGCAACAAGGAACGGATCAATTAATGATTTGCATGGTCATTAATATGTGTGCAACGGTGTAGGAAGGCTCAATCCTTTGCGTATTTCGTACCGGGCCTCCCGGATGGAACGACATAGTCACCACATACGGTCAACTCGCGGACCCATGGGTGGGGCTCGCAACACCCAAATAGATCTATCACTCATGCCTCTTGGTCCTTATAAAAGGATTAATGGTCTCAAGTTAACGCCTACCCATTCACATGATCTAACAGTATTTTATATGAAAATTTATGGTTAAAAATGTACTTGTTAATATTTGTTTAAAAATATTTTTCTGAGTGTTTAATTTCAAGAAAATTTTTGCCATAATTTCCCCTTAAAATGGAGGTTTCCATGCTTTCAAAGCATATCATTTTCTTTTATAAATCATCACAATCAATCAACAAATCAAACAATACTTACCAAGTGTCAAAATCAAGCCATAATCACTACTTCATGAACTTGAAAATTTATAAAAATTTGTAGTAACTTGGTAGTGTGTTTAGTAAGCTTAGTTACCCTTTAAAGTGTGGTTGTTTATTTAAAAACATCATTCTTGAAGAATTTAGATCTTTACAACTTGTAAAATATTTTTCTAAAAATATTTCTTCTTGAATTTTTCTTGTTAAATACATGTTTCTACCCTTGATTAACCACTAAAAATGTGGTTAGTTTCTTTAAGAACCAAGTTTATGTAAATCTTGTATTTTAACTTAGTTTCTTGAGAAAACTAGTTTTGAAATCATCCACTTACATGATTTATATTACACTTTGATCATCATTTTCCAAGAAAACATTTTATACTTCAAGTTCATGCTTTCACATAAGGATGATCATCTTGATCTTTAACATAATCATCCTCTCATCTTGCTAGATTATGTCTTTAATCACCATCTAGCAAGTTCATATGATGTTTAACATCATTAACACAAACAATCAACAATCAAGAAGCATAACAACACTTAAACAACAAGATTCGTAGTGATTTTTAGTCTTATGTTTAGGATTTTGTTCTTGATCATTAGTGTTCTTTATGATTATTTACGTGTATCATCTTTTAACCAACTAAACACGATGTAAAATGGGATTAAGATGATCTTACTACTAGCTCAAGGCTAGGGATGAACACAAGAAGATGAAGATGATATTCTTGTTGGTTAATAGCACTTGCAAGAGGTCCTTCCACTTCCAAAGACTCCAAGCTCCTTAAACAAGCTCCTAGCACCTTTGTATAACAAGAGAATGGATGGAACAAGCTTGAAAAATGGTGGTGGTGGGTGTGTTGGTTTCGGCCGAGACTAGAGGAAGAAGAAGAGAAGAAATGGTGTTGGTGATGTTGTGTGAAAATGAGAAGGTTAAGGTCTTGTGGTTAGTCTTATAATTCTCCAACATGTATTAGTCTATTGGTTCTTATGTAAACAAAAGCTCTAGACAAGATCAATTATAATAAGCAAATGAAATCAAGAGTGGGCCACCCTAAGGTGACCGTAAATAGGAGGGGGGGGGTATAGGCTAGCTTGTAATGGTTAGTTTGGTTAATAGTTAGATTCTAAGTGTTTTAGTTAGGGTATAAGTTGTTATAATGTTATGTAGTGTGTTATGATGTTTGGGGACCATAACTAGCTTAGAAATGATAAAACAATGCTTCTAGTGAAAATTTGGTGTTTCGGGTAGTGTCCGGTTGTTCGGTTGGTTACCGGTTCGTTAAGGTGCTAAACTACGCAGTTTAGTGTGCTTTATGTTACGTTTTGTGACAGTTTTGATTCCCGACACTTAGGAAAGCATTCTGGACCATTTAACCATAATTTTGCATGAAAATAAGTTGTTTAAATGCTGATTTTTTGCTGAATTCAGCAGTTTATGTGAGTTTTAGGCACTTTCCGGCACTTAAACTATCTCTAAGAAGGCAGTTTTGTGATCCATACTTTCCTACACAATATACTAGTGTAACTCTTGGTTTCTGGTTCATTCTGTGTCTCAATATCATGTCTGTCTATGTACTGAACTCTGTCAGCATTTTCTGATTTGTCTGCTAACTGTGCTAACTTTGTTTCGTGCATCATTTAAATCAATAAGTGTTGCATGCAATAATGATATGACATTATGCAATATGTGATGCACATGTATGTATGTGGCAATAATCAGGTAACATTCATGTCATTAATATAGATCAGCACAGTCATTAAGTCATAAAATACTGTTTAATCAATGTACGGATACATGGAATTTTGACAATTGTCACAGATTTCTTAAATGAAAATTAATAAATATACAATACACATTTTCTAATTACTAACTTAGGCTTTAGTATATCATTTTCTAACCTCTAAGGTGCACTCTCTCCACTCGTAACCTTGAAAACCTGTAATGAAGAAAGAATATGGCTTAGCAAAATGTCACGAATATGCCAAAAGAAGATGTACACACATCGAAAAAAAATAACAGGACAAGTGAAGAAACTTGAACTTCAAAGCGACAACTACTTCAAAATCATAGTTTTCTAAATATAACATGCATTTGGCATTATAAAGATCCCAAACTTTCAATTTCATCATAATATGGTTTGACTTTTAAAAGTCAATGTACCTTGGTATAAACAGGGACAATCTCGTCTTTGAATAAAACTACTGATGCTGATGCCGGGTTTATTGATGCTGATGCCGGCGGTGTAAATGGTCATTTTACCAGAAGAGGTCTCCTAACCATCCTCTACACCAATAACAAAAGTCGGAGTACTTATTGTAGCTGATACATCAACTGTCAGGGTTTCACTTAAAGCAACTGCTGATGTCAAAGAAGCATGGTAATGAAAGTATCGAACCTCAACCTACACAATATTATTAACACACATTATTGCACCCAAAAGAAAATGAATAAACAAATTCAAAATATAACACTATCAAGTATCAACAAACCTAACAAAAACTAACAAAACTCTATTTAAACTAACAAAACTCTGTTTAAAAGAGTAAACCACTCTTTTAGTGGTTCAAAAGTGGTTTCAAAACACTGTTTTAAACCAACAGTGGTTTCAAACACTGTTTTATTTTCTAGCATCTGTTTTAACCCAAAACACTGTTTCTAACATCTGTTTTAACCCAAAACAGTGGTTTCACTTTATATAGGTCCACAAAACACTGTTTTAACCCAACAGTGGTTTCAAACATTTGTTTTCATCCATCTGTTGACTTAAAGTCAACAGATGTATCAACCATTGTTTTATTTACTAACATCTGTTCACACCAAACAGGTGTTTCAAAACATAAAATAGTCATTTTATAAATGAGTATTTCTAGTGTGGTTTTGGTTTGAAACCATCAACAGCAAAATTTCTAGTGGCGGCAGGGAGGCTAACCGCGGTCCATCAAATTAAGGTTTTGCAATTACTTGACAGCCCAAATGTGACCTGCATAAAATAGACGTTTATGAGATCCTGATTAGATAATAATATGATATTGATTATATTAATATTAAAGGGTAAACAACTCAAGTTTTTGTTAGCCCAAAAGCAAGATTAAGCATGTCATTTTCCTCATCTGTTGGTTCCTCAAGTTTATTGACACTGACTTTACCCTGTGAGTGAACTCTCGACTACAGAAAATGTACATTCGGTGATCAATATAGGAGCTTAAACAGATTAGTCTCTAAGGTGTATCTAAACCCTAAAAACATTATCAAACAATCCAAATCACAACATTTTTTAAATCGGAAAAAATTGCCATCAAATATAATTATGATAATTAACATGATAGTATGATACAAGTGTTGGATTCTGTATACCCAAGACACATATTAAATTGATGTGGCTAGTGCGTTATGATCCAAGTCGAGTCATACCCAAATACAAGCTAGACAAACACTTATAATATTTATTTGAAACAAATAAATATTAACACTTAGAATATTTAGAAATTGGTTTTCTAAATAATTGCACTTGACAAACTAATAAATTATATGGATAATATTTTTTGAGAGAATATTTTATTTTGTTATTTAATGGGTTAAATAACTTAATAAAAGTTGTATAAGTCTTAAAACATGTGATGTTATAATTTTATAAAAGTTATAAAATTATATAAGACTTAAAATGTTTATTAAAGAATTTTGAAATTTTTTTATAAAAATCTACAAGTGGGCCGCCCCCATATGTCTTCCCAAGACATAATTTTGGTCCAATGAAAAACCATGTATTTTTGCATGTCTAGATATTCATTTATTGGGCATATTTGGTGGCTACATTCTCTCTCATACTTTTAATATGTTTTGTATGACAAAATTAATTAGATGATGAACTTGAAAATTTTAGAGAATGCTCTCTACTAAAATCGGCCAAGATGGGTCTCCAAGAAGGTTTTCAAGTTGGTTTTTCAAGTGCATAAAACTCCATAAACTTCTCTCATAATTTCGGCCATGGTGGTTGATTAAGAGGGATTTTTCAAGTGAGTTTGTGAGTGTAAAATCCTAGCTAAAATCAAAGTGTTTGTTGGAAGGCTTGGGGTATACAAGCTTGAGGTCTTCTACACTTGAAGGAAACCGTTCAAGAAGCATCATCTTCTTCATATCCTTTACTCCTTGGAAGGTAGTATTCTAAACACCCTATGGTTGTGTTTTAATTTTTGATAGAATGCATGTTCGTATATGGATCCGGGGATTGGGTTTTGCATACAAAATGGGTTTTATATCTTGAAAGTAAACATGTTTTAAATAATATTCCGCTGCGTTTTTATTTCATACGGATGAAATCACTTTGATAAACATGTGAAAAATCCAACAATGGCATCTAGAGTCGCTTATATGAGTGCATGCTTCAATAGATTAAAATTTTCGGGTTTTGGGTTTGGTTAAAACCCTTTTGGCCAAAATTTTACCTATGGTTATCCTTTTGTTTTTCAAGATTATTTTCTTAGATGCATAAAAATATCTTGAAAAATTATGTCATTTGGATGATTGTTTTGTTTGGACAAACACCCACATTTTTCAGTTTTTCATTCTTGACCGAAAAATTGTAGGTTGTAAAAAGGAAACCATTTTGCTTCTTGAATTTTTTATATATATGTGGATATATATTTTGGTGTTCATAACCTAGCCATGACCTTGTGTGAATATGATGAATATTTGTGTTTGTGATTTATATTTAATTATTTCAATGGGTTGTAATAATTATCATTTTTGTTCTTCCATTTGTAAAGTTATGTAATTTATTTATTTTCATTTGGTATGTAAAATAAATAGATTAGGTGCATTTTATTTTACTAGAAAAAATGTATTAGGATATTTTTTGTAAAAGAAGATGCACACAAAAAATGCGGTTTTGGTTTTGGCTAATTTCAGGCTTAAAGGACTTCATAGTTCTTAACGGGATTTTAGCCCGATAACCAAAACACATTTTTGAAGTCCAAAGGAGTTTGGAGCTGAATATAAAAGACATTTGGAAGCCCAAAGAATGTGATGAAATCACAACACAAGAAGAAGACTTGAAGCATTTGGATGCGGGATCAAGTGGGAGTTCAACAACACATTATTTGTGTCAATATTCACCCTTTAGGAAGGACCTTTTGGCACACTTGTTTCGGCTAACAAGTGTGGTAAAAAATAGTTGGCTATGGTTATGCACCTATTGTTTTGTATGTTGTGCTTGTGTGGTTGCTTATTTTATTGTTTGGATGATATTTGGATATGCATGCTTAACAAACTAATAATCAACAACAAGCTTTTAAATGGTTCTTAAAAAGATCATTAAAAATGGTTAATAAAAGGTTATTAAAAATTAATGATTTTATAATAAAATGGGTTTTATTAAAAGAACCTTGAAAATTAGTTTTCACTAAAGTACCAAGGATTTGAATGCATGCGAATGTATGGTACATAATATTTTCTAAACTAGAATTTTGAAATATTAAAAACCCCTTTTAAGAAAACAAGTCAAACACCATCCTTTTATGCAACACTCGAATCACTTGGTAACTCTTATTGTGGGATAAAGGTCACCTAACCACATTTGAGGGAACTTGTATATTCGAGGTGGGTTTACCATGTTTGTGGGATAAAGGTCACCTAACCACTTATGTGTATAAACTCACACGTGTGTGTAAGTTGGACGACTTGATTTGGAAACCGTGAACTTAGGGTCACCGAAGCATGGAAAACAAAAGGTGTTGATGGGGTTAAACATGCCAACTAAACATAAAGATGTTTAACCGATCACATATGGCTAGAAGTTGCAAAGGGTTGCAGTCGTCAAACGTTGACTACCTTGTTAATTTAAATAATGGGATAAAGGTCAACTAACCAATATTTAAATGTAACGTTGGATTCTAGATTTTAATTATTAATTTTCTACGAGACATAAAATGTATTAATGATTAAAATATAATAATATCGAAAATACTAAAATTGAACCTTGTTAAATTTTGTAGATGGTCGCTAACAATATTACCCAAACCGTCCGTAACCTATCACTAAAAACAATCCTTGAAAAGGATCGTCTCAATCATAACACTTCATGGATTAATATCGAAACTTAAGAATTGTTCTCAAGTAAGAAAAGATATCCTATGTGTTGAACGATCCTAATCCCGATGAACCTCTTATGGAAGATAAGGATGCCTATAACGATTGGATTAAGTATACCGAGGATACCATGCAAGCCTCTTGCCTCATGTTAGGAATTATGATTCCCGAGATTCAAAAGGATTTTGAACATCATGGGCATACGACATGATTACCCAATTGAAGGAAAAGTTCCTACAATAAGCAAGGGTAGAACGCTTCGAAAAGGTTCGAGCACTTCATGCATGTCGAATAGAGGAAACCCAATAGATCTCATCTTATTTCTTTAAGATGAAAAGCCACATTGATCGCCTCGAAAGGCTCAATATGTGTTAGAACTTTTGAGATCGTTCATACTTGTGCTGGATAAGTTTTATAGTGGTCAGTAGCAAATTAGAATGTACAAGGGCTTGTTTTGTAATTCTCTAATAGTAATGTTCCTGACCTAGTGTAGATAAGATTCCAGCAAATTTATAAATTTGCTGGCAGATCAGGAACACACTATAAATAGCCCTCACATTGTAACCTTGGCAAGCTTTTGGCTCTTTGAATGAATATTGGTGTTGTTATTTTCTCTTGCTGATCTAGTGCTTAAATCTGATATCCAAGGTTGTTTATTGCTATATCTCATTGTTTGGATTCTATACAACACTTGTTGTATTCATTAATCCATTAGCTTCCCTTCATCTTTGATATTTCTTAACTTTTCATATCTCAAACACCTAATCAATAGGTGTTATGGGTTAAAACAACCAACCACTGTGATCCAGATTCGTTTTGGGATCTACAATTTGGTATCAGAGCCTTTGTGCTCTTGGTTGTTGTGTTCTTGTTGAGATTTTTCATTGTTTTGAAGGTTTTTCAAAGTTTCAAGGTTTTTTTCAAATTTTTGAGCTTAAAATGGATTGATTTGGTGTGTTTAATCAAAAGGTTGTTGTTAATACATGATTAGGGAGTCATTTAGGACATTTTGATGCATCAAAACATGGTTTTTGAGCTGTTTTTGAGTGATTAGAGGGTTTTTGTTCGTGTTAAACCCTCTGTCCAGCGAATATAACTTGAAGACAGCGAACAATATTTGAATACAGCGAAATTATTTTTGAAGACAGCGCACTCAGCGTTGAATATAGCGAAGTATCTTTAAGTCGTTAAGGTCCTTATCGCATAATCATTAATTTCGGCGACCATCGTTCGAGCGAAATTGTTGATCATTAGCGAGATAGTGTCAGTTGTCCCTTGAGCGAAATTATCGAAGGCGACTTCGAGAGCCATGATAGCGAACCACAGCGTTCTTATCACGGTTATCGGTGAAATTAACCTAACATCTGTCTGTGTTTTGATTTGTCAGCGAAGTTATCTTGATCGCTCGCTCTAGCGAAGGTCGAGGATCAGTCAGCGAAGGTGAACAGGTGTCTTCGTTTACCAGTGAAGTTAAGTCTCTAGCCGGTTAACCTGCGACCTGTCAGCGAATTTAAGTTCTGATCAGCTAAAATTTGTCTAAACAAGCCAAGATGTCGCTAAATCAACTGAGTCCAATTGCACAAGCTGAACTCGAGACTGGAACTACCACTCGTCCACCAAAGTTGAAAGGTGCTGAAGACTTCAGCACTTGGAAGAATCGCATCCAGTCGTTCTTCGAATACACGGACTACAATTTGTGGGTTTCAGTCACCGCTGGTCCCCACATTCCAACGGTGATTCGTAATGATTTGGTGGTTGCTAATCCTGACCCCACAACTTTCACAGAGGAAGACAAAGCCCTAATTCAACGCGATCGCCGTGCGCATGCAGCCTTAACCATGGCCCTGTCAACTGATGATTGCAACATGTTTGAAGAACACCGAACTGCAAGTGCTCTCTGGAATGCACTGATTGAGTATTATGAAGGAAATGAAGAGCTAATTGAAAGTAAGAGAGATATGGTGCAGAAGCAATACGACATGTTCTGTGGAGTTCGTGGAGAAAGTCTGTCAGATCACATCAGTCGCTTTCTGAATATGATGACCAAAATGAAGAAGGCAGGAAATCCTGTCACTAACCGTGCTGCAATAAAGAAGCTGCTAGACTCACTTCCCAAAGAATGGAGCCTACAATGCATGATGATCAAGAAGGATTTCCTCAACAATCCAAATCCTGTCACTCTGTCCGACCTGATCAACACCTTAAAAGCCTTTGAAATGGATGTCAACAAAAGAGAGATGAACACTGCCGGTTACCAACCAAAGTCAACTCAGAACTCAGCTGGATTGAAGAATGTGGCATTTCTTGCTTCAGGGGGCATTACTCCACAAGTTTCTGACTTAATCTACGCAAACGCTTCCGCAAGCGCATCAAAAGCCCCACAACTTGTTGAGAAGACTATCACTGTTGACACTCAAGCATTGAAAGTGTCCACTGAAAACGTGGCACTCTTCAACACTTTTCTGAGTAGCTATGAAGCCCTAATGTCGGGGGAGCTGAAAAAGGAGATGTTCACTGCTGAAGACATGTATCAGGTTGATCCAGATGATATGGAGGAAATGGATCTGAAATGGCAAATGGCCATGATCACTTTGAGGTTAAAGAAATTTCAAGACAAGACAGGAAAGCGTCTGGGTCTTGGAAAAGCTGGTTTTGACAAATCTAAACTTAGGTGCTACAACTGCAAGAATCTAGGACATTTCAAGCGTGATTGTCCTCTGTTGAAAGAAGGAAACAGTGGAACCACTCCTACTGTAAAGCAAATCACAGTTGAAGAGAACAAGAACAACGCATCCCCTAGCACACCAAAGGCTTTAGTCGTAGAAGACTATGATTGGAGTGAAGAAATCACTGAAGCAAAGGAGCAAGTCAACAAAGCCCTGATGGCCAAGATCACGGGTGAATCCTCTTCAAGGCAGTTTGAGAAGCAGACAGCTGGAATTCCAAAAGGAGAAAATACTGCTGACAAAGGTTTGAAAAGCATTCTGACTTCAGTGGAGCCTGAAAAGGAAGAGATATGTGATCAAGCAGAGGAGCGTGCTTCAAAAGAGACATCTGAAAAGGACAAGAAAAAGGTTCCAGCTGCCGCGATGAAAGCAGATTCGTCAAAGGAGAAAGCAGACAAGGACTTGGTAAACAGTATTCCACTTAGTTTCAAGGAAAAGTTATGCACACCTGCATGCGTTGATGTCGTGGCACATTACAAGTCTCTTAATCTTGAATTTGAGAGACAAAAAGACAAGGCCTTAAAAATGAATAACGAACTTAAACTGAACGAGGCTGCATACCAGAGAAAGTTAAATTCAACTTTAGCTGAGATGCAAACTCTAAAAGAATTTGTGATTAGAAAAGATTTGATCATTAACGATCTCACAGATAGATTAGAAATGGCTTTAAATGAAAAGAACAAATTGCAAATCATCATTGATAAATGGAATGTCAGTCAAAAGGCCTTTACTGACATCAAAAATTGCCAACGACCAACGTATGTGAAAGACGGAATTGGGTATAAGGATAGGCAAGGAAACGAGAGAAAACTCTTTCTCCCACCACATAGCAAAAACTATGTGCCTATACCTACTCCTCATCCCGAAAACGATCTCATTGATGAAAATGCCTCTGTAGAACAAGCAAATTCTTGTGAAAATGAAACAACCGCTAACTTTTCTAAAAGTAATGCAGATCCAATTGTGTGTAAAGAAGATGTGTGCGATGAGGATGGAGACTGCGGGGGATCAAAAATAGGAATAGGTTATTCAGGCAACAGTTATTCCACAGTTAACTGGTTCGCCTGGAACTGTTCTAAGGAAAACAATATTCGGGATGAATGTAATAATTTAATTAGGATGGATAACTGTAATGGCCATGTGCCTAAATTTAAATCTTCGGATGACTGTAAGGGCCATGTGCCTACATTTGAGACCCGTGATCGTGAACATGTTATGTCTGAATGTCATGATTTAAATTCTGCATTTTGTGATGATAAAGTTGTATGTGAATCTCCTGTATTTGTGCCAGAATTGAAAAAGAATAGCTTTGGAAAATTCCTCACCGAGGAAATTCCAGAATTTATTCCATCTCGAACAGGTATGACAGATTCTGAAGATCAAGACAACAAAGACTCAAGCTCTGCTTCAAGCCTTGAGGATGAGCAAATGTCAGAAACAGCAGACAGTGAAAGCACAGAATTCTCAAGTGAAGAAACCTTGAAGACCTCAAGTGAAGATCACACAACAAATGATGAAAACTCAGAAAGTTCAAGTGCTGAAACTATTGAAGACCAAAATCCAGAAAGTTCAAGCGAAGATCAAAGCTGCAATGATTCAATGTACGAAGCAAGTGAAGAACATGACTCAAGTGAATATCAAACGTCCGAAAGCTCGTCTGATTATGACAATGATGAAGAATGTTCAGAAGATGAAAGCAGAGTTGACAAGAAAATGAAGAAAGCAGAAAGCTCAAGACACTCATCACATACATCGTCTTCTAACACCAAAAGACCCAGACATAAAAGATGTTTTCGCTGTGGTCATTTAGGACATACAGCGAAACATTGTAAAACCAAGAAGCTTTCTAAACCAGAGCATGATTTTCTCACAAACGTCACATATCAGCTAAATTATCTTAAGAAGTCTGTTAAAAATCTGGTTGAGTCAACGGCCTATTTTTGGAAACAAAAAGAGGCCAAAGTGGGTCAAAATCACGATAGATTCGAAATGAAGCAAATCTGGGTTCCCAAAACTAACTAATTTGTATATTTGTGCTTTTGTGTATATCAGAATAAACTCCAGAAATGGCTCCGCATGCTCATGGAATACATCTGGCACGTAGACAGCGGATGTTCAAGACACATGACAGGACTGAAGGAACTCCTAAAGAATTTTCGCTTCATTGATGGTGATTTCGTATCTTTCGCTGGAGACGGGAAGGGAGGAAAGATTGTTGGAGTAGGAGATGTGGTGTCTGAAGCCCTCACTCTGGAAAATGTCAACTATGTGCCGGAGTTGTGCTACAATCTCATGAGTGTCTCTCAAGTCTGTGATAAAGGAATATCGGTGCTTTTCAATGACATGGAATGCTTATTTCTGAAGCCCGGATATGTTGTTCCTGCTGAAATGATCATGCTCACAGCTCCAAGACAAAACAACACATACGTGCTCAACATGAAAAACGCCAAGACAAATGACAACTTAACCTGCTTGATCTCTAAGGCTTCAGAATCTGAATCACTGCTTTGGCATAGGCGACTGGGGCATGTTAATTTCAAAAATATGAACAAACTTTCTAAGTTAAACTTGGTTAGAGGTCTTCCAATTAAGGAATTTCCATTTTCTGAAAAATGCATTGCATGCGCCCAGGGAAAACAGCATAAGAAACCGCACAAGTCCAAAGCAGTGAACACGATTGCGGCACCTCTTCAATTGTTGCATATGGATCTTTTTGGTCCAATCAGTGTTAAAAGTCTTGCTAAAAGTTCTTATTGTTTGGTGATTACAGATGATTTCTCTCGGTTTTCTTGGGTCTACTTTCTTGAGGCTAAAAGTGAAACAGCGGAAATTCTCAAGGCATTCATTCCCTTGATCGAGAACGTGACCAAATTAAAAGTGAAGTCAATCAGAAGTGATAATGGCTCGGAATTCAAAAATCAAACTTTCATATCCTTCTGTGCAGAAAAGGGAATTCATCTTCAATACAGTGCAGCCAGAACTCCTCAACAAAATGGGGTTGCTGAACGCAAGAACAGAACATTGATTGAAGCCGCAAGGACCATGTTAGTGGACTCAAAGCTTCCAATCATCTTCTGGGCAGAAGCAGTTAACACGGCTTGCTACGTTCTGAACAGGGTTCTTATTGTAAAACCACATGGAAAAACGGCGTATGAACTTCTTTTCAAAAGAAAGCCGCTTATTGATTTCTTCAGACCATTTGGATGCTCGTGCACTCTTCTAAACACTCAAGAGAATCTCATCAAGTTCGAAGCAGTGGGTGATGTCTGCTACTTCATGGGATATTCATCCACTCAGAAAGCTTACATAGTCTACAACAAAAGAACAAAGATGGTGATTGAGTCGTACTACGTTGATTTTCAAGAAGGAAATTACACTAACACCGGAAGTACTCCCAACTGGTTTTATGATGTGGGTGTGATCTTCAACACCTTCGAAATTCCAGAAGATGTTCCAGAAGCAGAACCTGCAGAAGTCGCTCAAGTTGAACCTCTGTTTGATACTTCAGATATTGGTCTCACTCCATTCACTACCCGTTTCACTCCATTCTCTGCTAATCCACTTCTCTCTGTGGATGAAGCAACTGGTGACACTTCGCCTGAGAACACCCCTGAAAACGGTGCTTCTTCTTCACAGGCGAACGTGGATGAACCATCACAAGAAGATGATCTACCAGTGATTTATGTGGACGAACACTTCACCAACCTTCCGCAGCAAATTGAAGCTCTGACTAATGCTGGATACAAGACAAATCGAAATCATCCTCTTGAAAATGTTATCGGCGCAGTCGAAGAAGGAGTGCGTACACGCGGGCAATCATCAAGCATCAACAAAGGGCTATTTGCAGCTTTTCTGTCACAATCAGTTCCACGGGACATCGAAGACGCTATTCAAGATTCCAGTTGGGTTCAGGCGATGCAAGAAGAACTTTCTCAATTCAGGAAGCTTAAAGTTTGGGAGCTAGTCGACCTACCCGAAGGAAAGTTTCCAATCGGTACCAAATGGGTCTTTCGTAACAAAATGGATGATCGTGGAGTAGTAATCAAGAACAAGGCCAGATTAGTGGTGCTGGGTTACCGTCAAGAAGAAGGAATTGATTACGAAGAGGTTTTCGCTCCAGTTGCAAGATTGGAGGCCATCAGAATATTCCTGGCTTACCCATCATACAGAAACTTCAAAGTTTTTCAGATGGACGTAAAGAGCGCTTTTCTGTATGGGAAAGTAAAGGAAGAAGTCTACGTGTGTCAACCTCCGGGTTTCGAAGATCCTCATTTTCCAGGTCGCTACTACAAGTTGGACAAAGCCCTATATGGTCTTCACCAAGCTCCACGTGCTTGGTACGAAACCTTGTCAACTTATCTTTTGAAGCATGGGTACTCCAGAGGAACGATCGACAAGACTCTCTTCACCAAAAGAGTCGGAGAAGACATAATGCTAGTTCAGATTTATGTGGACGATATCATCTTCGGGTCAACCAACGAGGAACTGTGTAGAGAATTCGAGTCTGTCATGAAGGCTCAGTTCGAAATGAGCATGATGGGAGAACTGACGTTCTTCTTGGGGCTAGAAGTGAAGCAAAAGGAAGACGGGATTCTTATTCATCAGGCCAAGTACATTCGGGATATTCTGGCAAAGTACAACTTGAACGACTGCAAAGTTGCGAGTACTCCATTCGCTTCTCAGACAGAGCTCACTCTAGATCCTCAGGGAAAACCTGTAAACAAGTCCCTCTACCGCTCGATGATTGGATCTCTGATGTACTTAACAGCTAGCAGGCCCGACATAATGTGGGCAGTCTGTCTCTGTGCTCGCTTTCAGACTAATCCCAAGGAATCTCATGAAACAGCTGTAAAGCGCATCTTCCGCTATCTTAAAGGAACGCCGAAACTAGGCCTTTGGTATCCTAAAGATAGTAATTTTGATCTTATTGCTTACTCTGACAGTGATCATGCAGGTTGTAAAGTAGATCGTAGGTCTGTATCAGGAGGATGCCAATTCTTGGGAAATCGTCTGATCTCATGGCAAAGCAAGAAACAGACAACTGTGTCCACCTCAACCGCTCAAGCAGAATACACCGCGGCCTACAGTTGCTGTTCACAAGTTCTCTGGATACAAAATCAGCTGTTGGATTATGGAATCAACATCATGAAGACTCCTATATTCATCGACAATGAGGCATGTCTGGGAATTGTGAAGAATCCCATCCACCACTCCAGAACGAAGCATATCGAAATTCGCATTCATGCAATTCGAGATGCGTACGAGAAAGGTTACATTCAAGTGGTACCAGTGGATACAACCCAGCAACGGGCAGACATTTTCACTAAAGCTTTCGACAAAACGCGATTCAACCAGCTGGTAACCTGGTTGGAGATGGTAAATTTCCTTGAATGGAAATGAATCTTGTGTCCAAAAGCTTCCGTAAATACACTATCCCTGTTCATAGTTTTTCCAAAAAAAAAAAAAAAAAAAAAAAAAACCGTTTGTTGAAAGTAGAACAAGTATCGTACAGCGTTGCCCACCAAAAAGATTTTCTGATTCTTAAAATTTCATTTTCGGGCAAATGGACTTTCGAAAATAAAGATTTTAGGGGGGATATTCCAGAAAATCAAAACGAGATGCTTGTTTCTGACTCCTGTTAGAGGAAATGATAGAAAAATTGCTAACGCTTTGCTATTTCCTGGAAAACAGAAAACAAAACAAAAAGAAATCGGGGTACCAAGCAACGACGTGTCGGTAGATTCAGCAACACCGACGAGTAAACTGCTGTTAGGGAGCAAAACATAACATCTACACAAGGATTCTGGCTTCTCTCAGGCATTACGCATCTTGTGGGTAACACGTTGCGGCATATGGCTTAATGGTCTTAAATCTTGTGTTGATAGATTGCCAAAGTCTGAAATCTCGGGTCTTTATATTGGTTTCCATTCGGGGGTTATCATAGTTGGTCTTCTGCTGCATCCAGATACATGCTGACCTAGAACTTCTATGATATCCCTTCACAATAAGCGCCTTAAAAAAAAAAAAAAAAAAAAAAAAAAAATAGGCCAAACCCTCTAATAATAAGTGCCTTTCGTGGCCAAAAACCTTTTGATGGATTAGTTTCGGTCTCTCTGCTGTACGAAAGTACTGACCTGTTCACCGAGCTATCTGTCTCGCCCTCGATAGATCTTGGAATCTCTGTTGTACGAAAGTACAGACCTGATCTCCGTTCTATCGTTGAAATGAATGGATCCAATATACTCACCTGTTATGAAGAACCTTTGTGCATACCTTGATCGCGGGGGTATGTCCTGACGTGGGACTCACGGGCGTAATGTTTCTATTCTCAATAGCTTGTGTGGGGGCCATAGAAGTCTTGTCAATATTACCGAAAACATGATAAAAGCGCTCTCCGAAGGCATGTTGAAAGAAGGATGCATGGATTTAAGCGGACAAACATACTGGCAGTTTTTCTTGTGCCCGGGTTAGTAAATTTGATTAATAATAATAAATAAGGATTTGGCAAGTGTTGGCGATATGATTCTCTACAGGTAAGTCACCGAGCGTCGAACGTTTCAAGATGTCCCACATCAAATGGAACCTCCCAAAGCTGAAAACTCAAAGTTCGGAGTCTAAATGGCCCAAATTTTCTCTATCATGTAAATACTTAGTACATTTTAGCGTTTTAAAAAAAAATGGGCACGTTTTTCGAGAAAGTTTGAAATCTACGAGCGAAATTAAAATGTGTTTTGAAATTTTTTAAAAAGGATGGCGAAATTAAGATGCCAGCGAAATTGCTATTTCGCCCGGTACAGATATCCACGCATAAATATCTTCAACCGTCACTTTTCAAAATTTGTCAAATCTTTCGCTCATCTTCTTCGCCATTTCTCCGGACATTCTCTCTAGTTTTTCACCAAAAATCTCTAACCTAATCGACACAAGATTCAAGTTCAGTCAAGATCATCAGGTAATTCTTCGATTAACCATCATTTACAACATTCTTAGTCATCGGTTCACATTTCGGTAAACTGTACTTTGTTTGAATCTCTTTAACTGTTTGATGTGTTCATAAGCGCTAGATATTCTGAATCCGTAATCTGTGCCCGAAATCCTTGTTGTTTGTTTTAAATGTTCGTTTTTAAGAACCGATCAAACATAGTTTCAGAACGAACTCATCCGTAATTGTTGCTTGAACTTAACTAAATCAGCGATGAACAGTTAGGGTTTTTAAAGGGTTTTAGAAGAAATTTTTGAATACAGCGATTTCATCATGGTGACAGCGATGATAGCGATTCTAACCCCTAATCACGGAAGTTCAAAAGTCTCGAACGCGAGTTCGAGCACCCAGCAAAATAGTCTAATTCGCTCGTGTAGCGATTTAGTCTATTGTATTCGCTGGTGAATCGTTTCCGGAAAAGAAACTTTGTCTTCGCTATGTTCGCTAGCGAATTTAACCTAGACCACTTGCACAGGTTCCGATTTTGTTACCGACAAGCTGCAACCGGACCACTAGCGAACGTAGCGAAGTTAATCAGAGTCTGATCAACCAGCGAAGTCAGCGATGTTCTATCCTAGCTGATGGATCTAGTCTCTGATCCCGATATCCAGTGTCAGCGATGTCAATGACTGACCTGGCAGCGATCTTATTTTATTTTATTTTATTTTTTTGTAAATATATTTGTAAATATTGTTTCTATTTGAAAATTCTCTTGTAAATATCTGTTTCTATCGTAACTTTCTCTCACTTGGCTCGTTTGACGTTTCAGAAACAAGATGGTGAAGATTCTCGAGTGGGATAAAACGATGAAGCATAATCAAAGCATTAATCTGGATGAAGTGCCTCAAGATTTTGACGATGTAACCAGATGGGTGCGTTCCAGCAGAATCGGTCATGCTGTGGAGACTGCTGTTAAAGTTTACAAGACTCACATACAACAATTCTGGGAAAACGCAAAACCAGAAATCATCAACAGCAAAAGAGGAATAGTGTCAACGGTCTGCAACAAAAGAGTAGAGGTAACTGAAGACCGGATACGCCAGGTTCTGAAGCTTCAAGACAATGACCAAGATCCCTTAAGCCTAAGCCAAGATGACATCCTGGATGGCTTTCGAGGGATGGGCTATCCTGGAGATTTCCGACAGAAGAAAGAGATCAAAAGAGGAGGACTCACAAGAGATTGGAGATTCATTGTTCATGTGATTTCTACGAGTCTAGCACACAGAAAGGGTGGCTTTGATGGTTTGAACTTGGAATGGTCGGCAGCCATGCTAAACCTGTGTACCAAACAGAAATTTAATCTCTCGGGCTTGATATTCAAATACATGCTTGAAAATGTGAGTGGAGCAACGTGGGCGATGTATCCAAGATTCGTTCAGATGCTGATAAATAGCCAACACAAAGATCTTCCAACAGATGGAGATCTCTACAAGTTCCACGTCTTCACAAACCGCCAATACACCGAGATAAAGACCAATGAATGGGTGTTGATGCATGATTGGATGTACCGGGCAGAAAGACTACCAATTGTCAAGGAAGCTTACAAGAAGTACAAAGAAGCGGTACGAGAAAAACAGCAGCGAAATGCCCAAGCTCAAGCCGAAGCAGCATCAAAAGAAGAACGTGCTAAAGGTAAAAGGAAAGGAAAGGAGATTGATAAGGATGAGCCTCCCAAAAAGAAAAAGGCGCCAGAAAATACAGAAAAATTCATGGGCGACAGCTTTAGAGCAGCGGAATCTGAAGAACAGCAGCAACACATCAAAGATATGAGAGAAATCCATGCTTTGGAGGAAAGGGAAAAGAAAGAAAGGAGACTCAAGAGACTTGAAATGTCATCATCCAAATGACCTGAAGTTATCCCAGAAGAGGTGCAGTCTCTTAATGACTTTGTTGATACTCTGTTAATAGATCCTGAAGAAGGCTCAGCGGGAAAGAAAAAGACTGATGACATATCTTCGAAAGTATCTCCGGTAAAACCAACGAGGTTTTCAAAGCCACATGTCCCGCCACAAAGGATCCGTCCCTTCCAAGAGCTTTACGATAAACTTGTGGAGAACGCAAATCCAACTGTGGCAAAAGAAATATGTTTGTTGAAAAACCAAGTGAATGACACCAACCTCCTCAGGGAAAAGATCAAAGATCAAAGGAAGAAAAACAAAGAAATGACTGCATACATGGCTAAACAGACCAAATTCATCAGATTTCAGCAAGCAGGACTGGAGAAAATGTTTAGAATGACGCGAAGTATGTGTGAGAAAATGAAAATCAAGCCAATGTTTACCTTCGACGAAATCTTTGACTTCGATGCTTTTATTGAAGAAGAAACATCTCGAAAAGAAAAAGAGGCTGAAGCGAAGAAAAGGCGTTTAGAGTCGGTGGAAAAAGTGACTGAAGGAGATGAAAGTGACGAAGAAGAAGTTGACAGAAATGATATGCCATCAAAGTTTCTTGAATGGGGTCTTGAGGACGAAGTTCTATACGAGCAAGAGAATGGAAAAACATTTGCTCCCGAGCACCCTGAATGGTTCAAAAAGGAAAGAGAACGACTTCCTGATTTCCATCAAGTTATCAAAGTTGAAAAGTCTGAAGCTACCGATAAGATTATCAGTTGGATGTATGATAATCTTAGAGGAATGTTTGTTGTGAAGAGACGCGGTGGCGTGATCCAGTACTTTCACACCGGTTTTGATCTCTTTACTCTTCCCAGGTGGGATCTACGTGAGCTGGGCCGTCTGGACATTCTAAATCCAGAAGAAAGAGGCATTGGAGGAGACTTTGAGCGTTTGATCGCTAAAGAATGCAACAAAGATTTCCCTAATCACAGGCCTCAGCGTCCAAGGCGAAGAGTCTCAAAAACTACCATAGATCCAGTAACAGGAAAAGGAAAAGTGACGTGGGTGATCAACCCTGCTAAAGTTGTCACCAGAATTAAACTACCTGAAGAAATTTCTGTTGCACTCAAAGACTTCAAGAAATGGTTCTATGATAGCAAAACTGGCGAGGCTGTGATAAGATCCAACGAAAACGTGGATATTCGGATCTTGGATCCTATGGATGTGTTTAAGTTTGGGCTCTCGGATCTAACTATGTTGAATGCTAGCTCCATAAACGTGGGAGCTGGAAATGCAAATCTTGAAGAAGCTATGCTATTTCAGAGAGCGGTAGAAAGAGCCTGGAAGATAAAGAGGGAAATGCTGGATCTGGTAGACAGGATTGAAAAGAGAAAAGAAAAAGGAGAAAAGAAAAAGGAAGCAAGGAAGAAAAAGAAGCATGAACATAAGAAAGAAAAGACCCCTGTTTCTTCAACTGAACCCACCACGACATCATCACCTCCGGCCTCATCCACATATGAGGCCACTATGGAGGATCAACCTATCTGTGAAGCTGTTACTACTCAAGCAACTCTGGACGCGCAAGTCGAAACTCAAGCACCACCCGAAACCTCAACAAACGAAGACAATCCCAAAGAGCCTGAAAAGCAAGCTACTGAGAATCCAGCGGAAATCAATGAAGAATGAGAAGACAAGTATGCAACGATCTAGGGGGGATATTGTTAGAACTTTTGAGATCGTTCATACTTGTGCTGGATAAGTTTTATAGTGGTCAGTAGCAAATTAGAATGTACAAGGGCTTGTTTTGTAATTCTCTAATAGTAATGTTCCTGACCTAGTGTAGATAAGATTCCAGCAAATTTATAAATTTGCTGGCAGATCAGGAACACACTATAAATAGCCCTCACATTGTAACCTTGGCAAGCTTTTGGCTCTTTGAATGAATATTGGTGTTGTTACTTTCTCTTGCTGATCTAGTGCTTAAATCTGATATCCAAGGTTGTTTATTGCTATATCTCATTGTTTGGATTCTATACAACACTTGTTGTATTCATTAATCCATTAGCTTCCCTTCATCTTTGATATTTCTTAACTTTTCATATCTCAAACACCTAATCAATAGGTGTTATGGGTTAAAACAACCAACCACTGTGATCCAGATTCGTTTTGGGATCTACAATATGGGTAAAAGGGCTTTATCCATTCTAACGATCAATGAGGGTGGCAACAAGAAAGGGGCATCACCCCGACTCCAAGGCAAGTGTTGCAAATGGAAAGGGACAGTTCAAAGGAAAAGAAAAGAAAGGCTAAAGCGGAACCACCGAAACCAAAAGAAGGCAAAGGTTGCCATGAACAATCCATGCTTTGAGTATGGTGAGATAGGGTATTTGAAAAGGAATTGTCCAACCTATCTCAAAGAGTTGAAAAAAATAAGAGGGTTGCTAGGCAAACCTCAGGTACAATCTTTATGAAACATATTGACCTTAATGTTATTTCTTCTAACACATGGGTATTAGATACCGGATGTGGAACTCATGTTTGTAATTTGTTGCAAAAAGGCTCAAAAGAAATAAGCATTAAAAGAAGAGAGACATTAGTCTCTTCATGGGCAATGGAGCGAAAGTTCAAGTTGTAGCCTGATGAGACTATGTTTTGAAACTTCCAAATGGTTTGGAAATTGTTTTAAAAATGTATTGTGTGCTCCTAGTTTGACTAGGAACATTATTCAAGTTTCCCTTATAATACAATATGGTTTTGATTTAAAGTTTGTAAACAATGACATTTTTATTTCGATGAATGACATGTTTTACTTTAAAGCTATGCCTTCAAATGGTATTTATGAATTGGTTCATGATAATACATCATTTGATAGTTCAATGTACCAAGCAATCACCAAGAGACTCAAAATGGATTTGAGTGAGACCTATCTTTGGCATTATCGTCTCAGTCATATAAACAGAAGTCGCATGTAAACACTTCAAAATAATGGTCTTTTACAAACAAATGAAGTTGGTTAATTTGATACATGTGAATCTTGTTTACAATGACTAAGAAACCCTTTAATGGGTAAGGGCAAAAGATTTATTAGGAATCATACATTTGATGTATGTGATCCTTTTAAGCCAATGACTAGGAATGGTGAAAGATACTTCATTACTTTTACCGACAATTGTAGTAGTTATGGTTATGTGTACTTGCTGAGGCACAAAGTTGAAGTTTTTGAAATGTTCAAAGCCTTCAAAAGGTGAAGCACAAAATCAACTCAATCAAAGTTCTTCGTTTCTATAGAGGAGGAATCGAACTCAAGTTGGATATGGTTCGATCTATGATGGCTAGGAGCGCATTATCTCTATCATTTTGGGGTTACGCTTTGCTCTCCGCGGCCCGTATGGCCCCAACCAAGAGAGTGGATAAGACACCATTTAAAATATGGCATGGAAGGGCTCCATTATTATCATATTTAAAGGTATGGGTTGTGAAGCTTATGTGAAGCTATACACCCCAAATAAATTAGAAGTACAATCCACTAAGTGTAACTTCGTAGGATATCCTAAAGATGGTATAGGATATTAATTCTACGATCCAACAGAGCAAAAGGTATTTGTTGCTCGAAAGGCTGAGTTCTTGGAAGCTAAGTTCCTTGTGGAAGGAATTAGTAGAACAATGGAACTTGATAAGGATCCAGAACCACAAGCCGATACACGTTTGGTTAATACTAGCACTCAACAAGAGGTTGTTGAAAACGATCAAGTGGTTGATCAATGATCAAGTGGTTGATCATTACACACAAAACGTTCATAGATCTGGTAGAATTAGTAGTCCACCTGAAAGATATGGATTTTTCATGGATGGATGCTACATGGTAGATTCGGGTGAACCTACCACATACCATGATGCAATGTCAAAATCCGATTATGACAAATGGCTTGAAGCCATGAACGTAGAGATGCAATCCATGTATGACAACCAAGTTTGGAAATTGGTTGTGCTACCTCTTAACTCCAAAGTAGCTGGAAGTAAGTGGGGTTTCAGGAAGAAAACCGATATGCATGGAAACTTGGATACTTATAAAGCGAGACTTGTAGCAAAAGGTTTCACTCAAACTCAAAGGGTTGATTATGATGATACCTTCTCGCCTGTAGCGATGCTAAAGTCAATTGGGATATTATTTGCCATACATGCATAATATGATTATGAGATTTGGCAAATGGATGTCAAAACGGCTTTCCTTAATGGATATCTTGAGGAAGATATCTATATGGTTCAGCCTAAAGGTTTTGTCGATCCAAAATATCCTAACAAAGTATGCAAGTTAAAGAAATCAATCTATGGATTGAAACAAGCATCGAGAAGTTGGAATCACCGTTTTGATGAAGAAATTGGGAATTTTGATTCATCAAGAACGTCGATAAAGCTTGTGTGTATAAGAAGGCTAGTGGGAGCATTTTACTTACTTAGTGTTGTATGTCGATAACATTCTACTATTTGGAAATGATATTCCAACCATGGTAGGTGTAAAAGCCTGGCTTGGAAGTTGTTTTTCCATTAAGGATCATGGTGAAGTCGCCTATATTTTGGGAATAAAGATCTATAGGGATAGATCAAGGCGCTTGATAGGTTTAAACCAAAGTGCATACATTGACAAAGTCTTGAAAAGGTTCAAGATAGAGAACTCTATGAAAGGTTTGGTACCTGTTCAAAAGGGGACAATATTGAGTGCGTCTCAATGTCCAAGCTCAAAGGATGAGCAAGAAAGAATGAAAGGAATCCCATATGCGTCTGCTATAGGATCCATTATGTATGCAATGATATGCACTAGACCGGACATGTCATGCGTTTTAAAGCATGACGAGAAGATACCATCGAGTAACGGTCATTAGGTGACTGTTAAAAAATATATATTGAAATACCTTAGATGGACTAAGGATATATTTCTAATATATGGGTCTGGTGAAGAAGAACTCGTTGTAAGGGATTACAGGGATGCGAGTTTCGGAATTCGTTGTAAAGGGTTACATGGATACGAGGTTCCAAACTGATCGAGATGATTCTCGATCACAATCTGGGTAGCATTGTCCACTACAGAATCAGAATACCTCGCCGCTTCTTTGATTGAGATAATTCATATGGATCTGCAACTTGAATTATTGCCAAGCTAGGGGTAGCCCCTACCATTCAGGACCCCTAGAGATCTTTGTGATAACGATGGTGCGATTGCTTAAATCAAGGAACCTTGGGTACATCGAAAGACTAGGCACATTGAGCGGAATTTCAACTACATAAGGGATGAAGTTAAAAAAAGAGAAAGATATGTATTCGCAAAGTTCACTCTGATCAAAATATTGCGGATCCACTCACGAAGCTCCGTGAACGGGCAAAGCATGAAGGGTCATACTTTTGCCTTAGGACTTCGATATTCTAGTGATTGGATTTGATCTATTTTGTATTTGGATATTGGAACAACTGTTATTATAACTCTTTATGGTATTTTGAGTTAAGTTCCATTTTAGCATGTTTAAATTCGTGAATAAGTTACTTATTCTAAATGTCCGTAGTCGATCATACTTGTGGGAACAAATATGAATGTAAGACTATTATGAACTGGGATTGGTGGATATTCATTAGGTATGAATATAGAGCAAAGTGTTGCTACCAGGTTCATAAATATTTGTGGGATACAAATATTGGACTGACTCGCTCTCAAATATTACTGCATGGAATCATTTGTGATTGATCATAAGTAAATTTGAGTAAAGGAGAATATCATAGTATCCTCTGACTTGAGATACATATTGGGTCTTGATATTCACCAAGTATTATACCTTGACCTAGTTCTTCGCTGTCTGTAATAAGACAGTACATAAGGCTAAACTCAGGTGTGGTACAAGGTGATTGTGAGAGACATATGTAGTCAAGAAGGGATTTGTTCCTCTTATTCGTTGAGAGTAAGATGTCTAAGGCCTGCTATAGTTAAATCAACAGAGAGTGATCACTCTATGTCTCTGGATTTGATATGACATCTGTAACAAAGGGATAAATGATAGTTTCACCTAAATCATGTTCAAGTAAGGGACTTGAAGGGGATGATGTTATTGAATGGGACATATAGTCATACGTATTAGGGGTAGTAAACTATAGTTAGGTGGTCTTTACTACTTGCATCAATCTTCTATGTATCTTGTGCAAGTGGGAGATTGTTGGATTCTGTATGCCCAAGACACATATTAAATTGATGTGGCTAGTACGTTATGATCCAAGTCGAGTCATACCCAAATACAAGCTAGACAAACACTTATAATATTTATTTGTGATATGATCAAACAAATAAATATTAACACTTAGAATATTTAGAAATTGGTTTTCTAAATAATTGCACTTGACAAACTAATAAATTATATGGATAATTTATTTTGAGAGAATATTTTATTTTGTTATTTAATGGGTTAAATAACTTAATAAAAGTTGTTTAAGTCTTAAAACATGTGATATTATAATTTTATAAAAGTTATAAAATTATATAAGACTTCAAATGTTTATAAAAGAATTTTGAATTTTTTTAATAAAAATCTACAAGTGGGCCGCCCCCCATATGTCTTCCCAAGACATAATTTTGGTCCAATGAAAAACCATGCATTTTTGCATGTCAAGATATTCATTGATTGGGCATATTTGGTGGCTACATTCTCTCTCATACTTTTAATATGTTTTGTATGACAAAATTAATTAGATGATGAACTTAAAAATTTTAGAGAATGCTCTCTACTAAAATCGACCAAGATGGGTCTCCAAGAAGGTTTTCAAGTTGGTTTTCAAGTGCATATAACTCCATAAACTTCTCTCATAATTTCGGCCATGGTGGTTGATTAAGAGGGATTTTTCAAGTGAGTTTATGAGTGTAAAATCCTAGCTAAAATCAAAGTGTTTGTTGGAAGGCTTGGGGTATACAAGCTTGAGGTCTTCTACACTTGAAGGCAACCGTTCAAGAAGCATCATCTTCTTCATATCCTTTACTCCTTGGAAGGTAGTATTCTAAACACCCTATGGTTGTGTTTTAATTTTTGATAGCATGCATGTTCGTATATGGATCCGGGGGTTGGGTTTTGCATATAAAATGGGTTTTATATCTTGAAAATAAACATGATATTTACTTTGATATTTACTTGCGTCACTTTGATAAACATGTGAAAAACCCAACAACAAGTTCAAAATTCAGAACTTACTTGATATTTACTTGCGTCAATATCCGTGAATACTTGTTTGGTCAACTCAGCAAGGAAGCGACCTGACAAAAATGGTATTCAATATTCATATAGAATTTCTAAAATTCTGTTTCGGAGATTGTAGTAATAATTTTCTTGCCCTGGATTAAATTATCTTGCTTCAATCTCATTTCCCGAAGCCTACTCTGACCACAGGGATTATACTTGAGATTAAATTTGTTGAAACGATGAAAGGTGCTCTTGTCTGCATGCAGATCTAACACATCAACATTGAGGTCATAACTGCATCAAGAAACGTGAATACCATTATGCTAAGTTATCATGATATAAAAAACAAATCCAACGTGATGTAACAAATGATTATTTTATTACCTAGTAAAACTTGACCTACAAATGATCCCCAATCTTGGAAGCTGTCTGTCCAACGCTTGAGATATTTACTTGCGTCAAGATTCGTCAATACTTGTTTGGTCAACTCAGCAAGGAAGCGACATGACAAAAATGGTATTCAATATTCATATAGAATTTCTAAAATGCTGTTTCGGAGATTGCAGTAATAATTTTCTTATCCTAGATTAAATTATCCTGCTTCAAGAAAATCTCCCGAAGCCTACTCTGACCACAGGAATTATACTTGAGATTAAATTTTTCGAAACGATGAAAGGTGCTCTTGTCTGCATGCACATCTAACAGATCAACATTGAGGTCATAACTGCATCCAGAAACGTAATACCATTAGGCTAAGTTATCATGATATAAAAAACAATTGTCATACCTCTGAATATAGCAATACCAGTTGGCACCATCTTTTGCTTCTTCAAGCACAAAGAGCTACAAAAATATACTTAATTGAAATTGATATGATATGGACCAAAGAAGCGTGTTTAAAACGCAATAAAAATGCTGATGTTTGTACCTGTTACAATTCCAACAAGGTCTGGTTCCTTCTTCTTCTATGCAGTGAGGACATTTCCATTGCTTGTTTTCTCTCACTTCTTCCATTTCTGCCACAACATTATCTAATGATGTCAAAACCTTCACAAAGTTTCATCATATATAAAGTTTAGATATGATCATGATCTTAGACTTACATTCACCATACCTGACCTTAAGGCAAACTCGACAAAGTACACCGTTGGTCAAATGACACACTGAGCAATCGGTCTTACCTGAGTTCAAAATGTGAGATCACAAATAATCAAATCCATATTGAAACAGATACAGTGAAGTATGCACTAACCTAGGCATGGTTGATCAAAAATCAGAGTAAGTGACATTTACTACTGCTGTTATTAAATGTCACACCCTGACCGCGTAAAACAACAACCGCGGCGGAAACGTCAGGGAGTGTCGTAACAGAATCATTGTTTCACAACACATGGAAATTGAAGTTTTTTTTTATTAAATTAAAATGTTTACATTGTCTAGGAAATTACAGAAGCATAACATGAATTTAACAGTCTTTCATAGTTTTAAGTCACTAAGGCCATCATCCGATCTTATGCTTGCATCATGATCATCTAACAATGGCACCTGAAACACATGTGAAAATAGGTACGTCAGCATAAAAATGCCTGTGAGATACGTAGGTTTTATTGATAAAGGATTCATGACTTGTAGTTGAAAGAATTGTTTAACAAAAAGTTAGTCATGAATCTTATTAAAAGTGTTTTCTTTTATAAATCATACGAAATTCGATAAGGAAATCAAATGTTATAAAAGAAAGGTGTAAGGTTAAATGAATAACCAAGTAAAATGAGTTTGTATAAAATATGTTGTTTGTAAATCAATGTCTTGTGTAAATGTGTCGTTTGTACAAAATGTATCATGTCTTTGTCTAAGTGGTTTAGATAACGCCACGATATGTAATATCATAGCATTTATATATAGGAAGTACCAGCGGCGTATCCACCATGCGTTTATCATATTACATACGTTTCGTTATTTAAATCACTTATAAATAATCCACCAAAAATGTCTTGTAAAGTAAATGTCAAGTAACAACAATATCATGTACAGTGCATAAATAGTGTTTACTCAATCCTGTATATAAAATGTCAATGTATAATCCAATGTTATGTGAAATCAAATGTTATGTACGGTGAATAAAAGAATTTACTCAACCCCACATGTAAAATGTACAAAACAATGTATTTGTATAAATCATAATTTAAGTCAAAAGTTATGTTTTGTAAAATCAATGCTTTACTGATAAGAACATTTATGTGGTAATGTTTATCGCATACATCCAAGCCTTGAGACTGAAGGACAAACCCTTAACAAGTTAAAGGTTTATCAAAATGTTTTCGGATTCTGTCATTCTTTACGTCCAAACAAACCTAGGATTCCAGGAATAGGAATTGTCAATTCCTATGGTACCACTACATACTCCGAGCGGCGTGATCAGTGTTAATGAACGTATTTTAGACCCGTTAAACAAACCAAATGTCACACCAAATGTAAGCATGTTATGTGAAAACAATGTACTAAGTATGCTAAATGAACATACATAGCAGAAATGTGATGTAAATCAATGTGTACATATGCTGAAATAAACATATGAAACAAATGTATTTATGAAATCAATGTGCTAGCATGCTCAATCAACATACATAGAAAAGCATAAATGAAATCATGTACTATATGCGTACTAATGAACATAGCAAGTATATGTCATGAAAGCACGAAAAGCACAAAAGTAACAAGTAGGCACATGTGTTTCACCCCAAAATATTTGAAAACAGTAGAAGAGGGGACTATGTACTCAGTTGATTTTGCTTAGAAGTCTTGAAATAATAACCAAACAATGCTAGAAGGATCACGAAATCAGTCATCACCTAATATAGGTAACTACGTTAATAAACCGGACCTAAATCGGAAAATCGGATAGAATGAGGTTTCGTAAACCAAATGAGTGTTGGCACTCATATAATATGGTTTAATAAAGCCTACATTCTAAATCGTAACCTATCCTAAGTGCTTACGACCCGTTACGACTCGTTAAGGTAGTATATGCTACGTTAACGCGTCGTTCACGTAAAACACGTTCGGACCGCCTAACTAGTCCTATGACAAGTATTATATGCCTTAACATGTCTAATAACATTGCCTAATCAGTTTAGATGTCAAAATTTAGGTTACATATGCTTAAAATGAAATTATGCGTAAAAAGGGCATTTTTATCATTTTCCTAAGGCATATAAACTACCTATCATACAACTAACTAAATGAAGTGACCATAAGGTATAACCTCAGAAAGTTATTCTCTATACAATTATGGTCACAAAATGTGTTTGGTCGAATCCTAATGATCGACCAAACGGGTCGGGTTCGAAAGTCTAAGCGGTTGTTTAGACCGCTTAACTTACGACCCTATATAAGCACTAGACTAAAAGTGACGAGTTAAACATGTTAAAACATGTTTAACTAAGTTAGAAAACAAGTTTCATATCAAAACAAAGTGTTTTGATACCCGAAAATAGCTTCGTTGCAAAATACGCATAAATACGTATTTTGACCGAAACTTTGACTCGTCACTATGCCTAATCAACGTGGTAATCAGTAGGCATAGTCACAAGGGACTATAACCATCGTGATTACGCTCACGTTGCAAAGTTCAAACGAACTTTGTGTTGACCATAAACTGGTCAAAGCAGAAAGTCAAACACTGTTTGACTTTCATGCTTGAAATGCATAAAAAGCATGAAAGAAGCTTACAAGAGGTCCAAGCTTGATCAAGAACAAAGAAAACTAGAAGATTGGAGCCTTCAACCAGTCAAGGGATAGCTCCAAAGCAGAATTGAGAAGGAAATGAAGGAATGAGCATGTTTGAATGAAAATTGATGGGTTTATATAGGAAATCAAGAACCATTGAGATTATTCCAAGTGTTTAGAGCTTTGATCCTAGCCATACAAGTGTGGCACATAGTTTAGGATACCATGGGAGCTCTAAAACAAGTTCATTGTATTGAAAAAGTTGCATAAAAGACCCTGAAATTCAAGCTGGTTGCTGAAAATGGAGTTTCTGTCAATATAGGGGCGTCGCGTGCCATGACGGCAACACCCCTTTGTTGTGGCGCGATGCCATGACCTACCTGAGCCAGAAACTTTCAAAAATTGGGGACATGAGATATGCTTGAAAACATCTCAGATGTCGGTTTGTTTGGTCGTACGATCACGTTATTCGGTTAATTACGACGAAACACGAACGGACGCGAAAAACGATCCAAATTACGCGACGAATGAAATTTTAGCATTCCAATCACTAAAACAAAATATTTTAATGATTACAAAAATTTTTGGATGTCCGGATATGTTCAGAACGTAAGATATGCACGTAAATGCAAACTTATGCACTTTTTGACGCTTTTAGTCCCTGTTTGACCAAATAAGTTTATTTTCGCATACCGAACCCCTCAAAGCTTATTTCTAAGCTAGGTAAAGGATATTATGGTATGTTTAACTTATGATCATGTTCCGGAGTGTACATTACTATACAAATCGGCAGATTTTCGCAGTTTGTCGCAAATAGTCCCTACGATCGAATATACTTGTTTTTGCCATACCAAACCCTTTAAAACTTATTTCTAAGTTATGTAAAGGTTATTTAAGGTATGTTAAGCATATGTTGATGTTCCGGAGTGTTTTTTGCGTTAAACTGATTAAATTTACGCATCAGTTTGCGTATAACTTTCAAGAAAGTGATTTAGAGTTTGAAATCGAACAAGGATTGAAATGAGAAATTGTCAAACATAATTAAACAAATATAGGGATCAAAATACATTGTTTTATTGAAAATCGAACTGTTCAGAGTTTGTATAATGATTACACAAGCACAGGTGTCACATTAAACTTCTTATTCTGTTGTTGTTATTATTATTATTATTATTATTATTATTATTATTATTATTATACATAGTGATATTTACTACTGCTGTTATTAAACTTCTTCTTTATAATGTACCTTTTATGTTTTAACCCATTCTGTTGAGTCTGTTTATGTAATTCGCTCTGATTATTACCTCCAAATGACGTGGTTTTCCTCTGATTATTATTGCTTTGTGACTGAGAAGGCTTCGTGTTCTTTTGCCATGTCATGTAACCTCTATGAGACTGCAACTGATTCTGATTACTCAAGTGATTCATTAACATCATATGTTGTGAATGTGATTGACTCATCAACTGCAAATGATTCATCATCTGTGACTGATCTAGCATATCGATTGCGAAATTCAAACCCTGGAAACATAATTTCGCTAACGAAAAACGTAAAAGAAACAACCGATTGCACAAAACAGACGAATATTCCTATATATCTCGATTTGAAACCCTAGAATTCAAATTCGGTGACGAAAAACGTAATAGAAACAATTGATTGCAACGTCTTTATCACCGGAGCCAATGCATTGTCTTGAAACATTTAGGATGCTAGGAATAAATTCCTGAAATTTAATCTATATGAATATGATAGTGATGCATCTTTAGAAATACATAATCAATATTTTACTGTATAACCTGATCAATTAAACAAAGTCAACAATTTCAAGTAACTATTTTTTGAGTCAATAGCCTTAAGTGTCAATATAACAATTTATGTAACTGAGTGAGCTATTTAAATAAAGCCATGTTTATCATATGGCAGAGGGATCAAACAAACTTACCACTTGAGCGGCATCATGAGTAAACTCAATAAAAGAGCCAACCGCCCTGTTGAACGCATAAGCATTATATTAGCACTAAAATATTTACAGTAAATCAAAATTAAGATAAGTTTCGTGTTCTGTGCATGTGTTTTATCGCTACAAGTTTTGATAAAAAATATTATTACTTGAGAGCAGCCAAGTCAGTGGATTATTGCTAGTCTTATCTTGTAGACACTTGAGTAGAAGAGCTTGTAAATCAGCAAAATATGGTCGAAACGAATACCCAATTGTCTCGGTTAAGGAGCTGAACAATATCAATGCCACCTAGTATCATAAAAAACACAACTATTATCATAATATAAAATATATGACGCTGGATGGGTTAAAACTAAATCAGACAGTTTGTTTCTTATCATTGAATGGTTAATCGCTCATTTTCTTGATAGATGGGCTAAACCTATATCTTCTATAAACATGTGAAGGTTTTTACATGATTCTTGTAGTAAATGAGCATTAAAAGTGGTGTGTACCTCTCTATGGTCTTCTTGTGGACCCTGATTGCACTGGAACAAAAACGGCAATGTATACCTCCTCAACTGCAAAAACCGATAAGAACTCAACAATGGTTTGAAACTAGTTGGGCCTGTTGTGTTTAATAATAGCACTAACCATGAAAACTGAGTCCGCTTTCATCCGAAGTACATGTAAGCTCAATTGCTTTGGTGAATGATTGACGATCATGATCCATATCTCTGGTGATTAAAAGCACTTGCTAGTTCACTTCAGCTAAATTTTGCGCAAATACATTCATAACTAACAAAATCGTTAAAAACGGAAAAACCATTGCTAATTCCATAATTCTCTTATAATCAGATTCCACAACATTTAACACTGTTTGATTAAAAACAACAGATCTCCAATCACATAACCTATATTTGGTATATCAATCAATTACACTAAACAAATTCTATCTAAAACCCTAGAAGGAAAGTTAACAAAACAACAATCAATAAACAACATAACTTCAAATTAAACTCTTACAAACATACAATTAACTCACTAAGCAACTATAACTCATCAATTCACAATCAAACAAACTGTACCTGAAACCCTAGAAGTAAAACTTAATAAAAAATGACAATCAAACAACAAAATAACTTCAAATTAAACTCCAGTAAATGAACAATCAACTCACTAATCAATTTAAAAACATATGTCAATTTCAAACAAACTGTATCTGTAACCCAAGAAGTAAACTCAACAAAATGACGATAACAGAACAAAATAACTTAAAAATAAACTCTAACAAATGAACAATTTACTCACCAAAAGCCCTCAATCAAATCGTGAATTGCGAAATCGAACAAAAACAGAGAGATTACGAGAGAGAATTTCAATTTCTTTGTACGAGGAGTGTGTGCGTGTGTGAGTTGAAGTATGAGAAAGAGGGTTTTTGAATTTTGATTCAGGTATCTTCTCCTTATTCATCAGACAGCCGTAAAAGAATCTCCAATTGAATTCCAATATTAGGGTTCTATTGTTCTAGACAGAGAAAGTGAGTTTTAGAGAGAGAGAGAGAGAGAGAGAGAGAGAGAGTTAAGAGTTGAGAGTTGAAAAAAGCTCAGAGAAATTAAAAAGAACTTTTTATACGTATATGGTTTGAATTTTGAATCTGGAGCCAGAATTTTGAATTTTGAATTTTGAATCTGGCCCAGAGGTTTGAATTTTGAATGAACATCAAAGGTTTCAATTATGAATAAAGGGCAGAGCGTTGAAATTTGAGGGAGGGCCAGAGCTTTGAAATTTGAATGTAGGGCAATGCTTTGGATTTTAAAGTGATTTTAAAATAGGCTTTATGATGTAATAATGACATAAGAAAAGCATTGTTGGACAGCCTCTCTAGCTGACACATCAGCTTTTCTTATGTCATCAAGTTTTCTCCTTTTATAGAAAGTATAGATATATAAATAAATAATAAATTAATATTAAATCTTATCATACTTTAATAAAATAGTATCCTCAAATATAAATTGTTAATTTAATATATTTTTAAAACAAATACCTCTCTTTCCTAGTTATCTTATATTAAATATATAAATAATAAAATAATATTAAATGTTATCCTAATTTATTAAAAAATAACTTTTTTATTATTTGGTATACAAAATTATATTTATTCAACTCGTGTAAAACGCGGGGTTTTTAAAATATAATTTTTTTATTATTTACTATACAAAGTTACATTTATATAACACGTGTAATACATGAAGTTTTTAAATATATAACTTTTTTTATCACTTGCTATGTAAAATGAGATTTATTCAACACGTGTAATACACGTGGTTTTATAAGGATGTAATTTTTTTATTATTTGGTAGATTTTTTAACCCGACTATACACGGGTTTTTTAAAGATATGACGGTTTTAGTATTTAATATACAAAATTACATTTATTTAATCCGTGTAATTGTAATGCCCTGCGTCCCTGAACTTTTACTTTTTGTCAACTTTAGTCCTTATACTATGTGAACTTGACTCCTTAATACTTGAATCTTGAAACTTTGAATCTCGACTCTTGACTCTTATGATACTTGAAACTTTGTGAATCTTGATACCATGAAACTTGAATCTTGGTGATACTTGATACTTGATTTTGATACTAGATTCTTGATACTTGATTCTAGATACTCGATTCTTGATAGTTGATACTTAATACTAGATACTTGATTCTTAACACTAGAGACTTGATGCTTGACTCTTGATACTTGATTCTTGACTCTTGAGACTCGTGAAAGTTTGAGACTTCGTAAAACGAGGAACTAGAGACTTGATACTTACGTAAACTCGGAAACATGGAAACTTTTGTGCTAATTAAATAATCTTGTCATGTGATAATATTACCCAATAATACGCAATGCAACGCTTAATCTAGCTCGCAAAATGAACCAAAGACGGAAAAGTTGCTGAATGGATACGACTGTCCGAATGGACATCGGATCGGATGATCATCGGATCGGATGACCATCCGATCGGACGACCATCCGATCGGCATCCGACCCAGCTTCCTTGCATCGCCTTTCTCTCCTCTGACACTATAAATAGGACCTGTCACATCATTCTTCACTGATGTGACAGTCTCCTCCGATCCAGACGCACGTACTCCCATTCTAAGGCACTTTTCTTCCATTTTTTGGCGATTCTTGTAAGTTTTCAACTTGATTCTTGTACAACTTTCATCTATACACATTTCCTCACATGATTCCTCATCAAAATCACACTTTTCACCGTGAAATCACTAAGATTCGAGCTCTTCAGGGTGACGTCATCATGGCTGTTTGTACAATCAGTTGTGTGATGTCATTTTCGTCAAGTTTTAGCTCAAATATAAGAGATTTCTATGTGTTTTTCTGTGAATCTTTACTAAATCTAAAATTTTCAGTCAATTTCATGTTTTTCTTCTAACTTTCTTAAACTTTTACCTGAAATGGTAAAATCCGGACCCAAACGAGCTGTAGACTTATGGTTTAGTCTGGAGTCTGCTTGGAAATGGATTATCATTGGAGAAGATGACCGGGTTACGGATTCAAATAGGAACCCTGCCAAGAACAGACGGCTGATCGGACGGGGTGATTCCCATCCGATCGGACAAGTTGAACTTCTGATGGGTTCCCGTTGTCCTGATGCGTTACCACGTCACCTTCGTTAAATTCGAACTTAGAAATTTTACAACGTTTCAAAGAGACAAGAACACCAAGGACGAACGACCATCCGATCGGACGGCCGTCCGATCGAAGGACCATCCGACCAGGTGGGTTATCTCAGTAAACTTCAACACTTAAACTATTTTGAATCAGAACTTCTAACTTTGAAACTTACAGTCAATCGACCGAACGGTCATCCGATCGGATGACCATCCGATCGAACGACTTGGTATTACACTACAACAGGAACTTCAAAAGTTGGAAGATTTTTGGAAACACACCTTTTGGATCGAATGATCATTCGAACGAATGGTCATCCATCCAGATGACCATCCGATCGGATGGTGATCCGTCTAATCTACAAGTCATCCGACCAAATGACCATTCGTCTAGATGGCCATCCGATCAGGAGACTGGTCCGACACTTTGCAGGATTCTACTTTTCTGTCTGACGCTTATCTGTTAAACTATAATCAGGCTAGTCTCAGCGCTCCCTTCAATCCAATAGTAGGTGTCGATACTTACCACCCACTGTGAGTATACTCGATCCCTTTTCGTTTTAAACTTTTGGGATGCAACATGTATTCTATAAACTTGATACTCGAAACTTGTTTGAAATCATACTCTATCCTCTGTAAATGTGAAACTTGATACTTTTTGGATTCTTGATTCTTTATGCTATGTGAACGTTTAATCCCTGTGTGTACTTCCGCCTTAACAATAGTAGCGCTATAGGAGTAATGCACCTCCCCATTATTCTCGGGGGTATTGTTAGGAGGAGTCTATTTTGCTTTCCTTGAGACTTGGGAAAGTGGTAAACGCATTGGGATACTTGGGCTATCACTTGGACTACGTGAACTAGCATGGCTGAAACTATTATATGTTTACATGATGGATATGAGTCTTTTAAACTATGATACTATATACTCAAACTTGTATACTCGCCAGTACATTATTGTATTGACATTATTTTAATACATGTTGCAGGCTGATAGGATGCTGGATTCAAGAAAACAAGCTAGGTTGCTGCTAGAAACACACCCTAGTTAAATTAGGAACTTCTGAAACAATATTTGATGGTTTGTATTTGATACTTCGTGTTTGATTCGTGGATGCTATTAGACAATGTTTGAAACTTGATTTAATCTATATTGAAACCGTTAGTGTTATGGAAACTTTTGAGCAATCTGAACGCTTAGTGCCGCAACCTGATGTTTCCGCCATCGGTTGGGGTATGACAGATTGGAATCAGAGCACATAACTATAGGGAATTAGGAAAAGTAGGAATGCTTTGCCTAGTCTATAGTTCTAGGAATCTTGACTCTTATCTGTTGTTTAAGACTTATGCATTCTACTGTACTTGCTTCCTAGCAACACATCTTCCTGTTTAAACTTACATTCCTTTCCTAAGGCTGACACATTATACACTTGGATACTTTGAAAACGCTGCTATGCAGTGTTTGTATTTTGCACGAGATTTACCTTCAAGCCAGGAGTGACATCCAAACCTTGAAGGAGATTTCCATACAATATTCTAGTATGTCTTATCTTTTGATAAGTACCGACGCTATTAGGGTACGAAGTTGTCAAGATAGAGGTGAAACTCATACCTTGATAACTAGTCCCACTCTTTGATTTTCCTATCTCGCCAAAGTCTCGAAATTCCCAATCAATTAGGAATGTGTAATGATTGAAAGGACAAATATCGTAGGCCTAACATCGATGACAAGTTTGTCTAAGTAAGTCAAGATATGTTGCCTCAATTCGAAAGGGGTTTGAATCACCTTGGTTAGTCAACGTTCCTCTACCCGGAACAATCCTATGTTTTATGAGCCTATCTTTTATGCTATCTCGATTTTTATGTGTGGTTTTAAACTTGATTCTTCGTTCATTTCGAGACTTTTTACACAAATCGCACATATGTCCGCAATCTAAGACAATAATTCTAACCTCTCATGATCAACTAAATTTATGATGCTTATTTCATATTGGTAAACTACGTGGAATCTTGATTAAGCTAAGGGAAACATGGTCGAACGTAATACTATGTGAGACTAATCTATGTGCTGTTGTGGTAGCAAAACACTATACGTAACATGGCACCGAATGACGAGACAGAAGTAACATGGATGAAACATGGTGGATACGCCACTGGTACTTCCTATATATAAGTGTTTCCAACATGTTACCAACTTTCGTACCATGTGCCATGCGAAATTTAGTGTTTTGCAGGCCGGTGATGAGAATATGGAACTCTAAGCTATGAAACTACTTGTTTAATCTATGTGTACTCTAATGTGTATGTGTTGTTGTGAGTGGCAAATACGAAACATAGCCTAGCACCGAAGACGAGACGGACGTGACATGTCCGAAACATGGTGGATACGCCGCTGGTACTTCCTATATATAAGTGTTTCTGGCATGTTACCGAACTTTCATACCACGTGCTAAGTGAAATTCGTAGTTTTGTAGATTCATGGTGGAATTGTTGAAACTACTTGATTGATCTATGTGAAAGTTATGAGAAAATGATGGAGTCTCATGTTATGGTTGGCGAAACATGACACCGACGCCGAGACAGACGTGGCATGATTGAAACATGGTGGATACGCCGCTGGTACTTCCTATATATAAGTGTTTCAATCATGTTGCCAAACTTTCGTAACACGTGCCATATGGAATTCGTTGTTTTGTGGACTGTGGTAAGGATGTTGAACGATAAGCTACGTGAAACTATTTGATTAATCTACGTGTATGTGAAAATAGTGGAGTATATTGTGATGATTGGCAAACGCGACACGTAACATGACACCGAGTGGGAGGCGGACGTGACATGCCCGAAACATGGTGGATACGCCGCTGGTACTTCCTATATATAAGTGTTTCTGACATGTTGCTAAACCTTCGTACAATGTACCATGCGAAGGTCGTGGGTTTGGCGGGTCTGTGTTGGAATCTTTGTGAAACTTGTCGAAACTTGAGTCTTTAAACTATCATGTGTTAAACTATATACTGCGAGACTTTGTGATCTAGACTTATACGATCCTTTCCTTTAGATGTCTTCCCGCAAACTATCCGACTCTCTCAAGAAATCCAGGGAAAAATATCAGAAAAAGATGATGTCGTTCATGGCCGATCAGATCGCTCGCATCGTGCCAAAGATCGTCTCTGAGATCCAAGGATCAAACACTCCTCCCCTCCTCTGTGGAATCTAAAGGAGAGAAGCTAAAGCCTACAAAGTTCAGCTACAAACACTTTGTCTCTTGCAACCCTAAGCCTTTCACGGGCAGTGATGGGGTGACTGCTATGCTGGAGTGGTTCGACAGCATCGAGGTTACCTTCATTAACAGCGAATGCCCAGAACATCTAAAGACTAGGAGCGCAACGGGAATGTTCCAAGGCAGAGCTTTGGAATGGTGGTCGAACGAGAGAAACATCCGCTCAAACGAAGAAGCTTATGCTATTCCATGGCCTGAGGTGCAAGAATTGATAATGCTCGAATTCTGCCCTCCCCATGAACAGCTAAAGCTGGAGGAAGAGTTTTGGCATCTCAAGCAGATTGGTGATGACAATCTGGCTTATACCACCTGATTCAAGAAACTTAGCATAATCGTTCCTCACTTGGTTTCTACTCCGAAGCGCATGATAACCAAGTACATCAATGGGTTACCTCCTGCCATGCGTGATTCGATTGAAGCAGCTCAGCTAGAGACTATTGAAGAAGTCTATCGTCTTGCCGCCAGTTTGAACAATAACCGTGTCCGTGACAAACAGTTTGCTACTCCTGCTCCCTCAAAGTCAGCAAACCAAGTTACTCAGCAGCCAAGTGGCAGCAGGAACAAGAAGAGAAAGTCTCAGGGTTCAGGGTGCAATGCGATTGTCCCTGCTGCAAGTCCTGCTGCTAAGACTGCTCCTGCTGCTACGGTTCCAAACCCTCCTGCTCCTGAAATCAAAAAGCAGTACACTGGGCCTCATCCTAAGTGTGCAACTTGCAACTTTCATCATCCTGTTACCTCTGCTTGTCGCCTGTGTACCAAATGCAATCGCTATAGTCACATGACTCCCTACTGCCGTCAAGTTAACCTGGCCCAACAAGCTCAGCAAGCGCCAGCTCAGGCAGCTCTACCAGCTCCCCCAGCTCCTCAGCAGAATCCTAGGCCCGTCAACGCTGTTCGTGCATGCTACAAGTATGGAGATACTACTCATCTTCATAATCGGTGTCCTCAGCTAAACCAGGAGCAACATGTCACACCCCGACCGCGTAAAACAACAAATCGCGGCGGAAATGTCGGGGAGTGGAGTAACAGAATCATTGTTTCATAACACATGGTAATTGAAGTTTTGTTTTATTGAATTAAAATGTTTACATTGACTAGGAAATTACAGAAGCATAACATGAACTAAACTGTCTTTCATAGTTTTAAGTCATTAAGGCTTCGTCCGATCCTATGTTTGCATCATGATCATCTAACAACAGCACCTTAAACACACGTGAAAATAGGTACGTCAGCATAAAAATGCCTGTGAGATACATAGGTTTTGTTGATCAAGGATTCATGACTTGTAGTAAAAAAAAATGTTTGACAAAAGTAGTCTTGAATCTTATGAAAATGTTTTCTTTTATAAATCATACGAAAATCAATAAGAAAATCAGATGATATAAAAGAATAATGCGTGGTTAAATAAATAACCAAGTAAAAATGAATTTGTACAAAATATGTCGTTTGTAAAACAATGGCTTGTGAAAATATGTTATTTGTATAAAATGTATCATGTTTTGGTTGAAATGATTTAGATAACGCTACGGTATGTAATATCATAAAAGCACTTATATATAGGAAGTACCAGCGGCGTATCCACCATGCTTTTATCATATTACACATCGCCTCGTTATGTAAATCATTTATCAATAACCATCAAAATGTCTTGTTTGAACAAATGTAAAAAAAATGTTTATGTATAATTAATATCCAATTGTTAAATGTAAACCGTGTCTTGTATAATCAAATGTTATATATGGCAAGTAAAAAAAATAACTACTCAAACCATATGTATAATGTTTATGTGTAACCATGTGAAATGTATGGTGAATAATAGTATTACTCAAGCACATCGGTAAAATGTACAAAACAATGTATTTGAATAAATCATAGTTTAAATCGAAAGTTATGTTTTGCAAAATCCATGCTTTACTGATACAAACATTTATGTGGAATTGTTTATCGCATACATTCAAGCCTTGAGACTAAAGAACAAACCCTTAACAAGTTAAAGGTTAATCAAAATGTTTTCGGATTCAGTCATCCCTTACGTCCAAACAAACCTAGGATTCCAGGGATGGGAATTGTCAAGTCCTATGGTACCACTACATACTACCGAGCGGCGTGATCAGTGTTAGTGAACGTATTTTAGACCCGTTAAACAAACCAAATGTTATACCAAATGTAAGCATGTTATGTGAAAACAATGTACTATGTATGCTAAATGAACATAGATAGCAAAAATGTGATGTAAATCAATGTGTATATATGTTGAAATAAACATATGAAACAAATGTGTTTATGAAATCAATGTGCTAGCATGCTAAATCAACATACATAGCAAAGCATAAATGAAATCATGTACTATATGCGTACTAATGAACATAGCAGGTTATGTTATGAAAGCACGGAAAGCACGAAAGTAACAAGTAGGCACATGTGTTTCACCCTAAAATATTTGAAAATAGTAAAAGAGGGGCCTATGTACTCACTTGATAATGCTTAGTAATCTTGAAATAACAAACAAATAACGCTTGAGGGATCATGGAATCAATCGACACCTAATATAGGTAACTACGTTAATAAACCGGACCTAATTCGGAAGATCAGATAAAATGAGGTTTCGTAAACCAAATGAGTATTGGAACTCATGTAATATGGTTTAACAAAGCCTACATTCTAAATCGGAACCTATCCTAAGTGCTTACGACCCGTTACGACCCGTTACGACTCGTTAAGGTAATCTACGCTACTTTAACGCGTCGTTCGCGTAAAACGAGTTCGGACCGCCTAAGTAGTCCTATGACAAGTATTATATGCCTTAACATGTCTAATAATATTGTCTAATCAGTTTAGATGTCAAAATTTAGGTTACATATGCTTAAAATGAAATTATGCGTAAAAAAGGCATTTTGGTCATTTTCCTAAGGCATATAAACTACCTATCATACAACTAAGTTAGCTAAGTGACCATAAGGTATAACCTCGAAAGGTTATTCCCTATGCAACTATGGTCACAAAATGTGTTTGGTCGGATGAAGGTCAAACCTGCTCTAAGTTGAATCAAATGTGAGGAATGAAGTGAAAAACCCACTTCTATTTATAGTAAGTTTGGGTTAACAAGATCATTCCAAGTGTTATGAGAATCAATCTTGACCCTACACTTGTGGAACATGGTTTATAATACAATGGAACTCCAAAAACCAGCTCAAGGTATTGAAAAATTTGCATAAAGACCCTGAAATTTAAGCCAGATGCTGAAAACAGAGTTTCTGTCAAAACAAGGACGTCGCGTGCCGCGACGGCACAACCCCTTTGCTGTGGCACAACGCCACGGCCTACCTGGGCCAGAAACCTTCAAAAATTGTCAAAAATGGTCCCTTCAGCATGTTTAGGCCATTTTTGACGCGTTTAAACCCTGTTAACCCATTTTCAAGGCTCAATAATGAATTTTAAGTATAGCGGACATGAAATATGCTCGGAAATATCATGGATGTCGGTTCGTTTGGTCATACGGTCACGTTGTTCGGTTAATTACGACAAAACTCGAACGGACGCGAAAAACGATCCAAATTACGCGACGAATGAAATTTTATCATTCCAAACACTAAAATAAAATTTTTTAATGATTACAAAAATTTTTGGATGTCCGGATATGTTCAGAACGTAAGATATGCGCGTAAATGCAAACTTATGCACTTTTTGACGCTTTTAGTCCCTGTTGATCAAATAAGTTTATTTTCTCATACCAAACCCCTCAAAGCCTATTTCTAAGCTATGTAAAGGATATTTATAGTATATTTAACTTATGATCATGTTTCAGAATGTTTGTTACTATACGAAACATCAGACTTTCGCAGTTTGTCACAATTAGTCCCTACGATCGAATAAACTTGTTTTTGCCATACCAAGCCCTTTAAAACCTATTTCTAAGTTATGTAAAGGTTATTTAAGGTATGTTAAGCATATGTTGATGTTCCGGAGCATTTGTCGCATTAAACTGATTACGTTTACGCATCAGTTTGCGTATAACTCTCCAGAAAGCGATATAGAGTTTGAAATCGAACAAGAATTGAAATGAGAAATTGTCAAACATAATTAAACAAATATAGGGATCAAAATACATTATTTTATTGAAAATTGAACTGTTCAGGGTTTGAATAATGATTACGCAAGCACAGGTGTCACAGTCTCCCTACTTTAGAAAATTTCGTCCCGAAATTTATGTAGAGGAAACTTGTGAGAGTAGATGTGGGTGTTTTGCTTTCAAATAAATCCTCCGTTTCCTAAGTAGAATCTTTGGGTCATGTTTGGATTTCCAGCAAAATTTTGTTATTCGTACCAGTGTGTTATTTACAGGGAAAAGTTTAGATCCGAATATTTAAACTTCATTTTGATGAGTTTGTGTATGGTTGAACCAAACCTCAAGAGTGTCATAAAATCGTCAAAATGATGTCCTTGTTGTAGTAAAATGTAGAGAGCGTGTGAATTTAACAAGAAGCTGAAGTCTCGAACAACGTATAAGGAGAATGTTTCTTGTGAAGGCTATCATAGGAAACTTGTGTGAGCTCGAAACTTGAAATCGGAGAGATAAAACAACATTGGTCAAGGTCCTGAGCTTTTAGTAATTTAAATAATGTCACGCTTGCAATGTAATAAGGGACACTTTCATATATATGGAAAGCACAATTGGTGTATCTACCGTGTCCCCATTATATTGTTCACATTTCATTATTCTTATCACTGTGGGTTCTTACACATGCAAAAAATTGCTGTGGTTTCTGTGCACTGAATCCCATAATTATATATGGATCCATAATTACGTGATTCCTTGCACAGTTCGCACAGTGCATTTTATAATGTGTAGGGGAAGAAAAATCAAACGAATAAACCTGTGATGATTGTGACTAGACCACCATAGGGTCCTTTTAATTAGATCAACAAATGATCTCTTTAAATAGACCACCAAAGAGTCTTTTTAGCTATATCATCACATGACATCTTTAACCAGATTAACAAATCAATCTTTCTAACTAGACCACCCAAGGGGTCTCTTTTGAATTATGGAATAGTACTCTATAATCCAACGGTCTTAACTATTACATAGAAGTCCATTAAGGATTTAAGGTAGTACCTTTAGATATTCTTCTATGAATCCCTCATATGAGGATATGGGAGATTCTATGAGGATTTGAACAATGAACATTTGGATCACACAAAAACACACACAAACACATAATCACATAATTGCTTAACTTGGTTTTCAATTTGTTATCAATTAGTTTATTAATTTTGTTTATCAACTTGTTATCAATTTGTACACGTGTATTTAAAGTATACCAGGAATTCAATCCATGGACCTTAATTGATACTTTAAAGATCCTCAAGAATCTAACTATAAAGATAGGAAGATTTTAATAGGAATTAGGCTTTGTCCTTATTGAATCATAATATATGTATTATAGCATACAAAGAATCCAATTAAGGACTCTGATTTTACGCTTTAAACATCCACAAGGATCTAATCATGAAGATAGGAAGATCCTATAAGGATTTTGAAGTTCGTATAGCGGGAGATGTTTCGAAACCTTGTACTAGATGCTTAAGTCAATAGATGAGGTAAAGTGTTCATGAAGTTAAGGTGCTAGATATGCCAAGGCGACATATGAAGCAGAATTTGGAGGTCGTGTATTACGTAGTTAAATCAACATACGAGCAGAGTGTTCTTGAAAACTATGCATGGGGTTCTTTTAAAAAAAATGTGTTTAATGTTTTTGAAACCTTACATAATACTTTTGAAATCATACTGTAGGCGTATTAGGTAAATATGTTTATAAAATGTTTTAAGATCATGTGAGATGGTTTTGAAATCATGTATAAGGTTTTTGAAAACATGGATAATGTTTTTGAAATTATGCACTTGGTATATTTAGTAAACATACTATGTGAAAATGTTTTTAAATCATGTTAAATGTCTTTGAAATCATGGAGGGTGTTTTGAAAACATATACTATGCATGTCGGTATGAAAACCAGAATGTAATGATATAGACATAGATATATCGCATGAGATTATTGAAGGACTTATGAAGAGTACCCTTAGATATCCAAATGAGGATTTAAAGTGGTACTTTGAATATTCGTCCAGAGTTGTAACTTGTACCTTGTACTTTGTTTCTTAGATGGAAACGAGTACTTAGGATTTTCTTGGAGATCGCGAGCGATCACATGAATGGGGGAACTTACAAGAGTAGTTGGTTTTGCAAAGAACACAGTTCCTTGGTGTCGGTATCCTAGGGATATGCCATACACATATGTAACTACATTTGTTTTTGTACATCAGAATTGTGAACAACGCTTTATTTATAACCAACCACATTGTTTCAGAGTTCAAGGAAAACAAAAGCAACAAAAACATAAGATTTTAGTTATTTCGAAACAACATCATCTTCCAGTCAGCCAAATGCTCATTCATGGGTCGGATTTGCATTGATAAGCTTTGGGCATTTGTTCCTAAAATGACCCATCCCGACACAGTTGTAGCAAGTACCAGACGGAAAACGAGCTTGTGCTTGATATGCTTGACGTTGGACAGGGTTCTGAATAGCTTGGTTTGGCGCAGTAGTTTTACGACAGATTTTTTCCGTATGACCAAAAAGTCCACAGCTCAAACATTTTCGGCATTTGACACTGACATGGTGATGGAGGTTACATTGATTGCACAATGGGGCTTTTCCTTCGTATGGTGCTTGAGCAGCAGTAGGATTTGCAACAGTTTTGTTTTGGATGGCAAAATGGCATGTGTTAACCAAATGTCCCCAACATCAACAGTGGTTACATTTGAAACATGGTGTTTGATTCGGATGGTGACGATTGCATTGATTGCACAAAGGAGCAGTTCCTTTGTATGGCTTCTTAGCTGGTGGTGTTGCCACCTGGCTAGGTCCCGCTTGATTTGGAGCAACCGCTATAAGATTCTTTAAAGCTTTACGCTTCCTTGATTTTCGTGAAGGATTGGCTTTTGTTTCCTTTGGTGTTTCTTGGGTGGTTTCATCCTTGAGACGAGTCATGGTAACAGCTAATTCAACGGTCCTCTGGAGTACTACGCCTATTTGTTGGGCAATTGTAGCAGCCAGTTCAGACTTTTTAGTGTCACTGAGATGAAGAGGCATCCTAAAGATAGTGGAAGACATGGGAGAAAATAAGTGAGATGTTATCGGATAATCGTAACAGAACGTGTAAACATATCGACAACGCATAAAGATTGTGATAATTTGTTTGTTACCTAAGGCAAACAAACGACACAGTGACTAATCAAAGTAAGCGGGTCATATTAATGTATCACGAAGACATGCTTTAGCCTATAAGTGGACACTCACCCCAAGAGTTCCCAGGTAAGAGTGACTGGTCTGATTATGTGGATTTGTATGAACACTCTAGCCTTAGACAGAAAACTCGGGATACAGGCATCCACCCTTCCAGATTGCACGTGTTCACATTATAAGACTCAAACTTTGACGAGATTTTGAAAACTTTGAAGGTTCAAAACCTTATAATAACCCATCTAAGAATGGATGATTGGTTTTCAAAACGGATTTGAAATTTATGTTCTTGTTGTGGTTGTCGCCTAAAGATAGGTGACGGTATTGTTTTAAGATCTAAACACAAGAATCTTGTGCTAGGGTCCTAGGAAGGTTATAGACTAGGTCAAAGCATTACTAATAACCTAATTCCCTATAACCATGAGCTCTGATACCAACTCTTCTGTCACACCCTGACCGCGTAAAACAACAAATCGCAGCGGAAATGTCGGGGAGTGGAGTAACAGAATCATTGTTTCATAACACATGGTAATTGAAGTTTTGTTTTATTGAATTAAAATGTTTACATTGACTAGGAAATTACAGAAGCATAACATGAACTAAACTGTCTTTCATAGTTTTAAGTCACTAAGGCCTCGTCCGATCCTATGTTTGCATCATGATCATCTAACAACAGCACCTGAAACACACGTGAAAATACGTACGTCAGCATAAAAATACCTGTGAGATACATAGGTTTTGTTGATGAAGGATTCATGACTTGTAGTTAAAAGAAATTTTTCACAAAAGTAGTCTTGAACCTTATGAAAATATTTTCTTTTATAAATCATACGAAAATCAATAAGAAAATCAGATGATATAAAAGAATAATGTGTGGTTAAATAAATAACCAAGTAAAAATGAATTTGTACAAAATTTGTCGTTTGTAAAACAATGGCTTGTGAAAATATGTTATTTGTATAAAATGTATCATGTTTTTGTTGAAATGATTTAGATAACGCTACGATATGTAATATCATAAAAGCACTTATATATAGGAAGTACCAGCGGCGTATCCACCATGCTTTTATCATATTACACATCGCCTCGTTATGTAAATCATTTATCAATAACCATCAAAATGTCTTGTTTAAACAAATGTAAAAAAATGTTTATGTATAATTAATATCCAATTGTTAAATGTAAACCATGTCTTGTATAATTAAATGTTATGTATGGCAAGTAAAAAAAATAACTACTCAAACCATGTGTATAATGTTTATGTGTAACCATATGAAATGTATGGTGAATAATAGTATTACTCAAGCCTATAGGTAAAATGTACAAAACAATGTATTTGAATAAATCATAGTTTAAATCAAAAGTTATGTTTTGCAAAATCCATGCTTTACTGATACAAACATTTATGTGGAATTGTTTATCGCATACATTCAAGCCTTGAGACTGAAGGACAAACCCTTAACAAGTTAAAGGTTTATCAAAATGTTTTCGGATTCAGTCAACCCTTACGTCCAAACAAACCTAGGATTCCAGGGATGGGAGTTGTCAATTCCTATGGTACCACTACATACTACCGAGCGGCGTCATCTGTGTTAATGAACGTATTTTAGACCCGTTAAACAAACCAAATGTCATACCAAATGTAAGCATGTTATGTGAAAACAATGTACTAAGTATGCTAAATGAACATACATAGCAAAAATGTGTTGTAAATCAATGTGTACATATGCTGAAATAAACATATGAAACAAAGGTGTTTATGAAATCAATGTGCTAGCATGCTAAATCAACATACCTAGCAAAGCATAAATGAAATCATGTAATATATGCGTACTAATGAACATATCAGTTTATGTTATGAAAGCACGAAAAGCACGAAAGTAACAAGTAGGCACATGTGTTTCACCCCAAAATATTTGAAAATAGTAAAAGAGGGGACTATGTACACACTTGATAATGCTTAGTAATCTTGAAATAACAATCAAACAACGCTTGAGGGATCACGGAATCAATCGGCACCTAATATAGGTAACTACGTTAATAAACCGGACCTAATTCGAAAGATCGGATAAAATAAGGTTTCGTAAACCAAATGAGTATTGGAACTCATGTAATATGGTTTAACAAAACCTACATTCTAAATCGGAACCTATCCTAAGTGCTTACGACTCGTTACGACTCGTTAAGGTAGTCTACGCTACTTTAACGCGTCGTTCGTGTAAAACGCGTTCGGACCGCCTAACTAGTCCTATGACAAGTATTGTATGCCTTAACATGTCTAATAATATTTCCTAATCAGTTTAGATGTCAAAATTTAGGTTACGTATGCTTAAAATAAAATTATTAGTAAAAAGGGCATTTTGATCATTTTCCTAAGGCATATAAACTACCTATCATACAACTAAGTAAGTTAAGTGACCATAAGGTATAACCTCGGAAGGTTATTCCCTATGCAACTATGGTCACAAAATGTGTTTGGTCGGATCCTAATGATCGACCAAACGGGTCGGGTTCGAAAGTCTAAGCGGTTGTTTAGACCGCTTATCTTACGACCCTATATAAGCACTAGACTAAAAGTGACGAGTTAAACATGTTAAAACATGTTTAACTAAGTTAGAAACAAGTTTGATATCAAAACAAAGTGTTTTAATACCCAAAAGTAGCTTCGTTGCAAAATTCGCATAAATACGTATTTTGACCGAAACTTTGACTCGTCACTACGCCTAACCAACGTGGTAATCAGTAGGTATAGTCACAAGGGACTATAACCATCGTGATTACGCTCACGTTACAAAGTTCAAATGAACTTTGTGTTAACCAAAGACTGGTCAAAGCAGAAAGTCAAACACTGTTTGACTTTCATGCTTGAAATGCATAAAAAACATGAAAGAAGCTTACAAAAGGTCCAAGCAAGGAAGTATTGATTCAAAACACTCAGGTATGAAGCCTATACTTCAACTTAGAACAGGTTTGAATCAAATGTGAGGAATGAAGTGAAAAACCCACTTCTATTTATAGTAAGTTTGGGTTAACAAGATCATTCCAAGTGTTATGAGAATCAATCTTGACCCTACACTTGTGGAACATGGTTTATAATACAATGGAACTCCAAAAACCAGGTCAAGGTATTGAAAAATTTGCATAAAAGACCCTGAAATTTAAGCTAGATGCTGAAAATAGAGTTTCTGTCAAAACAGGGGCGTCACGTGCCGCGACGGCACACCCCCATTGCTGTGGCGCGACGCCACGGCCTACCTGGGCCAGAAACTCTCAAAAATTGGCAAAAATGGTCCCTGCAGCATGTTTAAGCCATTTTTGACGCGTTTAAGGCCCGTTAACCCATTTTCAAGGCTCAATAATGAAGTTTAAGTATAGTGGACAAGAAATATGCTCGGAAATATCACGGATGTTGGTTCGTTTAGTCGTACGGTCACGTTGTTCGGTTAATTACGACGAAACTCGAACGGACACGAAAAACGATCCAAATTACGCGACGAATGAAATTTTTTGTATTCCAAACACTAAAATAAAATATTTTAATGATTACAAAAATTTTTGGATGTCCGGATATGTTCAGAACGTAAGATATGCGTGTAAATGCAAGCTTATGCATTTTTTAAGCTTTTGGTCCCAGTTGATCAAATAAGTTTATTTTCGCATATCGAACCCCTCAAAGCCTATTTCTAAGCTATGTAAAGGATATTTATGGTATGTTTAACTTATGATCATGTTCCAGAATGTTCGTTACTATACAAATGGGCAGACTTTCACATTTTGTCACAATTAGTCCCTACGATCGAATAAACTTGTTTTTGCCATACCAAACCCTTTAAAACTTATTTCTAAGTTATGTAAAGGTTATTTATGGTATGTTAAGCATATGTTGATGTTCTGGAGCATTTGTCGCGTTAAACTGATTACGTTTACGCATCAGTTTGCGTATAACTCTCCAGAAAGCGATATAGAGTTTGAAATCGAACAAGAATTGAAATGAGAAATTGTCAAACATAATTAAACAAATATAGGGATCAAAATAGATTGTTTTATTGAAAATTGAACTGTTCAGGGTTTGAATATTGATTACGCAAGCACAGGTGTCACACAACAGCCAGCCGCTTGAGGACGCGCGTTCAACATTAATGCTAATCAGGCTCGCAACGACAATGACGTCGTGAATGGTACGTTTCTAGTCAATAACCTTTACACTTTGATACTATTTGATACTGGTGCCGACAGAAGCTTTGTGTCCATAGAATTTGAATCTTTGTTAAACTGTGCACGCTCTAAGCTACCTAAGTTGTTTTCGGTTGAGATTGCTGATGGTAAATCGATTCTAGTTGATTCTATTCTCAGTGGTTGTTCCTTAACTCTTAACGACCACATCTTTACTATTGATTTAATACCCATGAAATTGGGTAGTTTTAATGTCATAATCGGCATGGATTGGTTGCGTAAGAATCATGCTGAGATCGCTTGTCATGAAAAGTTTGTTCGTCTTCCTCTCCCATCCGGTGATACTTTACACGTCTATGGAGACCAACCTTCTAGAGGACTTAAGTTGATGTCATGCACTCAAGCGAACAGGTGCTTACGTAAACAGAACTTTGCCTTCTTGGCCCACGTGGTGGAACAAAAGGGCAAGGGGAAGAACTTAAGTGATGTTCCAGTAGTGCGTGATTTCCCTGACGTCTTCCCTAAAGATCTTCCTGGTCTTCCTCCTCCTAGATCTGTCGACTTTCGTATTGATCTCATACCTGGCGCGACTCCTGTCGCCAAGGCTCCTTACCGACTTGCACCTTCCGAAATGCAAGAACTATCTAGTCAACTACAAGAACTGCTGGACAAGGGATTCATTCGCCCAAGTACCCCTCCGTGGGGTGCTCCCGTACTATTCGTCAAGAAGAAGGATGGTTCGTTTCGTATGTGTATAGACTACCGTGAACTTAATAAACTCACCGTTAAGAATCGTTATCCTCTCCCTCATATTGATGACCTATTTGACCAACTACAAGGCGCGTCCTGTTTCTCGAAAATCGACCTTCGATCTGGTTATCATCAGCTCCGTGTTCTCGAAGACGATATACCCAAAATTGTGTTTCGCACTCGTTATGGACACTACGAGTTCGTGGTTATGCCTTTTGGCTTAACAAACGCACCTGCCGTGTTCATGGACCTTATGAATCGTGTTTGTAAACCTTATCTCGATCGTTTTGTGATAGTCTTTATTGATGATATCCTCATTTATTCGAAAACTAAAGCTGATCATGAACGTCATTTACGTTTAACGCTAGAACTTTTACGCGGTGAACGCTTATACTCTAAATTCTCTAAGTGTGAGTTTTGGATTAATGAAGTGCAATTCCTAGGGCACGTTATTAGTAAACAAGGTATTCATGTTGACCCTTCTAAAATCGAAGCTGTGAAGAATTGGTGTATGCCTAAATCTGCATCTAAGATTTGTTCCTTCTTAGGTTTGGCAGGCTATTACCGTCGACTCATCTCAGACTTTTCCAAGATCGCTGTTCCTCTCACTTCGTTGACTCAGAAAGAGAAACCTTTCGCCTGGGGTCCTGAGCAAGAGGAATCTTTTCAGACTCTTAAGACCCTTCTATGTAACGCTCCTGTTCTTACTCTCCCTGATGGGAATGATGACTTCGTGGTATATTGTGATGCCTCGAACCGTGGCTTGGGCTGTGTGCTCATGCAGTGGGACAAGGTTATTGCTTATGCCTCCCGTCAACAAAAAATACATGAGAAAAACTATACTACTCATGATCTGGAGCTTGATGCGGTTGTATTTGCGTTAAAGACCTGGCGACACTACCTATATGGAACTAAGTGTGTGGTTTTCACTGACCATAAGAGCCTTCAACATATCTTTAACCAAAAGGAACTGAACATGCGACAGAGACGTTGAGTGGAATTGCTTAACGACTATGACTACGAAATTCGCTATCATCCTGGAAAGGTGAATGTCGTGGCCGATGCTCTTAGTGGTAAGACTCATGTTAACACTATCTGTTGCTTTCATATCTCTAGCGATCTTCATGCTTGTATCTGTGAAGCTCAGTATTCGTCAGCTAATGAAGGTAGTCTATTTATCGAAGTACGAGGTGCTACGGTGGATCAACTCGAAACTAAGTCTGATGGACTTCAATACTATCTCAATCTCATCTGGGTGCCAGATCGCGATAATCTTCGTGACCTCATTATGAATGAGGCTCACAAGTCCCGATACTCTATTCATCTAGGTGCTGATAAGATGTACCATGACTTGCGTATGACTTACTGGTGGCCTGGTATGAAGAAGGACATTGCTGCTTACGTCTCGAAATGCCTTACTTACACGAAGGTAAAGGCTGAACATCAACATCCTTCAGGTCTTTTAGAACAACCCGAAATCCCTGTTTGGAAGTGGGATAGCATCGCTATGGACCTTATAACCAAACTACCCCGAACACCCGCTGGTCATGATAGTATTTGGGTAATCATTGACCGTTTGACTAAATCTGCCCACTTTCTTCCTATTCGTGAAGATTATAAAGTGGAGAAGCTTGCTCGAGTCTATACCGATGAAATTATATGCCGTCATGGCATACCTCTTGACATAATCTCGGACCGTGATGGTTGCTTCACTTCACGTCTTTGGCAAACCTTTCAGTCCGCTATGGGTTCTCATCTGAATCTTAGTGCGGCCTTTCATCCTCAAACGGATGGATAGACCGAACGCACTATTCAAACCCTAGAGGATATGCTCCGTTCTTGTGTCATCGACTTTGGTGGTAACTGGGTTGTACATTTACCATTTATTGAGTTCTCGTACAACAACAGCTATCATTCTAGTATTCAGATGGCTCCTTTCAGCTGGCATGAGGTTGGTGACAAGCAACTTACTGGCCCTGAAATCATTCAAGAAACAACGGATAAGATTCTTCAGATCCGTGATAACTTGATCAAGGGTAGGAGCAGACAAAAGAGCTATGCTAATAAAAGGCGCAAGCCTCTGGAATTTGATGTTGGAGATCGGGTTCTTCTCAAGGTATCTCCCTGGAAGGGAGTAGTTCGTTTTGGTAAAAAGGGAAACCTCGATCCTCGCTATGTGGCTCCTTTCACGATACTCGAAAGGATTGGCAAGGTGGCGTACCGACTCAACCTGCCACAAGAACTAAACAACATTCATCCGGTGTTCCACATATCTAATCTTTGTAAATTCCTAGCCGATGAGGAACTGCAGGTTCCCCTCAAAGACTTGCAAATAAATGAAGCTTTACACTTTGTGGAGGAGCCGGTCGAAATCATGGATCGAGGTGTCAAGCGATTGAGGCGCAGCAAAATTTCCATAGTCAAGGTTCTATGGGAAGGAAAGCGTGGCGCCGAATTCACTTGGGAACTCGAGAGTGAGATAAAGACCAAGTATCCGCAGCTCTTTGAGCAGTCTTCCTCTTAGATATCAGGACGAAATCTCTTAAAGGAGGGAAGACTGTAATGCCCTACGTCCCTGAACTTTTACTTTTTGTCAACTTTAGTCCTTATACTATGTGAAACTTGACTCCTTAATACTTGAATCTTGAAACTTTGAATCTCGACTCTTGACTCTTATGATACTTGAAACTTTGTGAATCTTGATACTATGAAACTTAAATCTTGGTGATACTTGATACTTGATTTTGATACTAGATTCTTGATACTTGATTCTAGATACTCGATTCTTGATACTTGATACTTAATACTAGATACTTGATTCTTAACACTAGAGACTTGATGCTTGACTCTTGATGCTTGATTCTTGACTCTTGAGACTCGTGAAACTTTGAGACTTCGTAAAACGATGAACTAGAGACTTGATACTTACGTAAACTCGAAAACATGGAAACTTTTGTGCTAATTAAATAATCTTGTCATGTGATAATATTACCCAATAATACGCAACGTAACGCTTAATCTAGCTCGCAAAATGAACCAAAGACGGAAAAGTTGTTGAACGGATAGGACTGTCCGAATGGACATCCGATTGGATGACCATCGGATCGGATGACCATCCGATCGGCATCCGACCCAGCTTCCTTGCACCGCCTTTCTCTCCTCTGACACTATAAATAAGACCTGTCACATCATTCTTCACTGATGTGACAGTCTCCTCCGATCCATACGCACGCACTCCCATTCTAAGTCACCTTTCTTCCATTTTTTGGCGATTCTTGTAAGTTTTCAACGTGATTCTTGAATAACTTTCATCTATACACATTTCCTCACATGATTCTTCATCAAAATCACACTTTTCACTGTGAAATCACTAAGATTCAAGCTCTTGAGGGTGACGTCATCATGGCTGTTTGTACAATCAGTTGTGTAATGTCATTTTCGTCAAGTTTTAGCTCAGATCTAAGAGATTTCTATGTATTTTTGCATGAATCTTTACTAAATCTAAGATTTTCAGTCAATTTCATGTTTTTCTTCCAACTTTCTTAAACTTTTACCTGAAATGGTGAAATCCGGACCCAAACGGGCTGTAGACTTGTGGTTTTGTCTGGAGTCTGCTTGGAAATGGATTATCATTGGAGAAGATGACCGGGTTACGGATTCAGATAGGAACACCGCCAAGAACAAACGGCTGATAGGACGGGGTGATTCCCATCCGATCAGACAAGTTGAACTTCTGATGGGTTCCCGTTGTCCCGATGTGTTACCACGTCACCTTCGTTAAATTCGAACTTAGAAATTTTACAACGTTTCAAAGAGACAAGAACACCAAGGACGAACGACCATCCGATCGGACGGCCGTCCGATCGAAGGACCATCCGACCAGGTGGGTTATCTCAGTAAACTTCAACACTTAAACTATTTTGAATCAGAACTTCGAACTTTGAAACTTACAGTCATTCGACCGAACAGTCATCCGATCGGATGACCATCCGATCGAATGACTTGGTTTTTACACTACAACAGGAACTTCAAAAGTTGGAACATTTTTGGAAACACACCTTTTGGATCGAATGACCATTCGATCGGATGGTGATCCGTCTAATCTACAAGTCATCTGACCGGATGACCATCCGTCCGGATGGCCTTCCGATCAGGAGACTGGTCCGGCACTTTGCACGATTCTACTTTTCTGTCTGACACTTATCTGTTAAACTATAATCAGGCTAGGCTCAGCGCTCCCTTCAATACAATAGTAGGTGTCGATACTTAGCACCCACTGTGAGTAAATGTGACAACCCGCACTAAACCAGGTATCCGTACAACTTAATTAATGATTAATTACTACTTGATTACTGTGCTTGTTTGAACTAGCTGATAAACTGCTACCTGCATACTGATACATGCACTTACTTGCATCATACTTTATTTGCTGTCACTACAGTATTTACATACTGGACCCTAGTGACAAACATGATGCACAAAAAGCACAGTAGCACTAAACGGATACACAGTGAATATGCTGATATAACCAGCATCAGGCAGACACTGCCTCTAAGGCCTGTTAAGAGCCTCATATATTTTGGCTACACTGGTAGTGAATGTAGGAATATAAGGATTGTGGTACCGCGTCTCTAGGGATAAGATACACTGATTCGGATGTGCCAAGAACGTACTTTAAGTACCAAACACAGCACTTTAATAATTAAACCAGCTTCTAGCTGACTAATAAAGTGCCAGGACATGAGAAAATAACACTAGACACTTTCTAAAGTGTCGGGAAAACAAATTGTGTCACTAAAAATGTAATAACGACACTTTAAAGCTTTGTAACACTTTAACGGATTTCTATCCAACCGGACACCCGGACTTTACCCGGAACATGAAAATATTACTATTTTCACTATTTATATTTTTCTGAGCCAGTTAGGGTCCCTGTTTACCCTAACACCCGCCATAACGTGTGACATACAACTAACTAAGTTAAATACTTAGTTAACCTAATTAACTAAACTTAACCCCCTAACTAACTAGTTTAAATCGAACCAACCCCCACCCCATGCCATAACCGGCCCCAAAACCATAGGGGACACAAGAGTACAAGACTTAATATTTTATTAGAATGGTGCTTAGTATCAAGGGTACATGAAACCCAATGGATAATACACTCTAATTTCCCTATAAATATACTCTAACACTTGAAGATAATCACCATCATTTTTCACCAACAAAAACCCACTCTCTCTTCCTTTGTGGCTCACGGCCGAACACCACCCACACACACATCATACTTTCGGTTCTAGTTCTCATCATTTCAACATCATACACACATCCAAGGTCACGTATTAGGAGCTCTTGTGCACTCGGAACGCGAAGGACCTCTACCGATAGCTTTTATCCACGCGATTTTCATCACGATTCTTCCCTAGCCCCGAGCTAGAGGTATATTGTTTAAAACTCATATTTAAGCTTGTCTAAAGTGGTTAAAGGAACTTTCTTCGGTTAAATATCGTAAACATGCGTTTTGAAACCTTAAAGTCTAGTAAAAACTATAAAAGTGGTGGTTAATAGCATATAACTTGTGTAAAAGTTGTAGTATTTGAGATTTGTGTTTATCTAGACCCGATCTATGATGTGGTAGCTCGGAACATCGTTTAACCCGACTTTGTAAGATCATGTATCTTCACATAAGCTCGTTTTTGACTAAATACAAGGGTTAAAGGTGAAACTCTACCACACAAGATACATGAACTTGTGTGAAAATATTTTACTTGTGTAAAAGTGATTTAACCGGTAAAATGGTGTTTAAAACTAGCGGATCTACGCACCCGCAAGTGGTATCTTCAAAGAACCACACATTTAAGAAACCATGTATTTTAAAGAAAGGATCTTACACTAATAAATATGATTTTATAAACCACAAGTGTGTAGACACTTGTGAAATGAAGAGATCCGACAAATAACTATTTTTGGGAAAAATGACTAGAAGTTGTAAAGACGGATTTCTTTAAACACGGGGTTTCTACAAGATTAAAGTTACTTTATATAAAGATCTACATATATAAAGGGTGTTTACACTATAGATTCGGAAAAACTACAAGTTCATGCGATTATGCAAATTTACATACTTGTCGACTAGTTTGTTGTGTCGGAAATTGTTTGATTGAATAAAGAAAATTGTTGAATTGATTTGTTAAAAGAAAATGATACGCTTGAAAGCGTGGTCACCTCCAGTTACAGAGGAAACTCTGGCGAAATTTTCCAAAAACCTAACACTTAGAATTATTTACACAACAAGTGTTAGAAACATCTTTGGACATACTTTCGAAACATAAATTTCGCCAGCACTATATTTTACTAAATATTCGGAGGTGGGATTTTCACAAAGATTAACGTGATAAATATATTTGTCACAACACTGTTTAGGATTATTTTGTGAAAATACATAAATATTATTTTAGAGTGAAAATAATATTTACAAGCGTTAATGATTCCAAAACTTTACGAACGCTTCCACAAACATATAAGTTACACCGGTAATTACATTACCACAAGATTGATAAAACGTAACTTACGCACATGTATTGTATCCCCCATCCTTGGGAAGAAGAATAACTACCAAGTGTATACGGAACAAAAACACGAAATAGTTGTCTAACTATTTCCCAAAGACATAAACTATAAAGCTAAAGCACGGCCGTCCGTCTAATAGAATTAGCACTTGTAGGTCGTTGCACAGCTTACTGTATTGGAGACACTTGGTAGAGACGCGCATTCACTGTGAGTTCATGTCCCCCTTTTCTCTAACTGTTTTCAGTTTTCTTAACTGCGGGGGTGAAATACATGTTACTTTGTTTACAAGTACTCTATACACGGTATGAATTACGTAAGGAGGTTTAGATCATGTGAATGGGTAGTTAGAACACCGAGGGACTCGAGTGGTAGATCTATCTGGGTGTAGCGAGCCCAGCTCCCGGTCCAACAGAACAGGCCTCTCGGAGGACTAACAGAACGGACTTGGAGTGACTTGGTACCCAACGCAAAAATCGGCTAGGGTTGTGTCTTCCTACTTGCATTTCACAACATGCTAATGGCCTTGCAAACCATTGGTGATCACAAGTCCTCTTACACTGCTACATACCAGGAAACTTTTATACTTACAAGTGTTTTACTTACTCACTTGCACATGAACTCGCTCAACATTATTGTTGATTTTTCAACTCACATGTATTTCAGGAAATTAAACGGATCTGGCACGGTATGGAACGTTTTCCGCTGCACTTGTCATGGAGTCATCAGGGTTTAGGGGATGTGTCTCTTTCCTGGACAAGACACAGTCCTTAAACCACGTTTATGTTATGTTAAAAGTTGTAATGTTGTTGAACAAGGTTATGGTTGTTGGTTAAAACAATGGTACTGTATTTTGGTTTTCAAAACTTAATAGATGACTTGCATGGTTTTTAAATTCATATAGCTTGTTATGGTTAAGCTATGGTATTAAGAAGTCACACCAAAATTAACCACGCTTCCGCAAAGCCAGGGTGTGACAGCTTGGTATCAGAGCTCTGATCATAGCGAACTAGGATTCTTTCTCGAGTCTAGACTATGATCACTAGGGCTCTCACGAAAACATTTTACTGCATACCACTTAAGTCCAGATCCACAACTTTTTACAAACAAATGTTGAGCACATTTTATTTGTTATTCTAGGCTCAGTCTGGGAGGCTGAGGTAGGAGGCTAGTGGGACTAGAAGTGTTGGCTAGTGGGACTAGGAGTGTTGTCTAGTGGGACTAGGAGTGTTGGCTAGTGGGACTAGGAGTGTTGTCTAGTGGGACTAGGAGTGTTGACTAGTGGGACTAGGAGTGTTGGCTAGTGGGACTAGGAGTGTTGACTAGTGGGACTAGAAGTGTTGGTTTGAATGCTTGCTTGATGACTTATGTGATTACTTGATTTGTGATTGACTATTTGTGCATGTTTGTGTATATGTTACAGACACATGGATTCTGCAGACACTGGTGGTTCAGGCACCACAGGCCCGAGGCCTATCGTTTCAGACGACATTGAGTCATCGGAGCACGAGGTTTATACGTCAGATTTCACCAGCACGGATGATGATGACTTTCAGCCATTCGCCTTACCCGACGGCGTTGATGAGCTCCCAGTTGATCTTCCAGCCGGGGATCTACCACTGGCACTGATCCCTGCTCCTATACCGCTGGCTGCGTACCCAGCTTACGATTTACCCATCGACGACGAGGAGGACGACGTCGATATGTTTGAGGAGGAGCCTTTGGAGGATGCTCAGGGCGAGGCCCTACCTGCTGTTGCTCCCTTACTGATCGCAGATGCTCCGGCTGCGGAGTCACCTGCTCATTCCCCAGTCGCGGACTCCTTTGAGTCTGTGGCTTCTGTACCCACACATGCTCATAGTGCGCAGCACTTCTCCCATGGGTCCGATTCTGACCAGGCTTTTTCTGTTGCTTCCATACCTGGACTTGTTTTTGACCATGCCGACGAGGGGGATTCAGATCCTATGTTCCCACCAGGATTTGATCCTGACCGTGATTTAGAGTATGTCCCGATGGACGAGTTGATGGAGGATCCAGTAGACGCTGTTGACCCTTTTGATCCGATTGATCCTGATTTCGATTTTGACATGGCGTTTGATGACTTTGAGCCTGCCATTGCACCTGAGCAGGCAGCTGCCCTTGACCCTTTACTAGAGCATGACCCTGTGCATGCCGATGTACCTTTGGAGCCCATTGCTGATGATCACCACATAGATGTTCCTGTTGATCCCGTTGGTCCTTTACCCATTGCTGCTGTACCAGTTGACCCCCCTTTCGAGCACTTGGCACCCGTTCACCCTGTTGTTGCTCCCTTATTTGATCCCGTTCCCCTAGAGCCCGGACATGCACTGTTCGCGGCACATATGGATCCACCGGATGAGTCTGCACAGCATGGCTGGATACCGGCAGACGAGGACGTTCCCCCATTCCCTCCACAGATTCCTGTTGCACCACATGTTGACTTTTCGTTTCGGGTTCCTACGTACACACCTCCAGCGGGGCCTGGAGAGGGCTCTTCAGCCCACCCATCAGGGCATGTACCGATGCCCATGCCTTTCATGCCTCAGATTCCATTTGTCCCACCCACTACTGCTCCTTTTGGTGTGGCACCCTTTGACCCCACACGTGAGCCACTGCTGTGGTCACCGTTTTCCCCCATGCCACCCACTGATCCATACCACAGGTTCCACGTGGGACACACCATTGAGGATGTATTGATGTCCTTTGTATACCAGCATGAGTCGCATGAGCAGCGACTACAGGAGTTGGAGAGAGCCCATCTGCAGCCATGTCAGTGCCATGGCCGGGTACCCTCTCCGTTGCAGCCATCACGACCATTACCCCCTGACTATGCTGCTCGTCTTACTACTTTGGAGCAGCAGATTGCTTCCATTATTCGCACACAGCAGGCGGTGGAGGCGGACTGGTTACAGTTGCGCCGTTTGTTTTATACCCATTTTCCCCCTCCTCCACCACCATCTGCTTAGAGCTCATCGGTGCCACTTGGGTAGGCGAAGTGAGAAGGCGGCGATTGCTTTTTGACTGCACAGCATTCTGGGGAGACTACGTTATGACTTGACTTTTGTTATGTATTTGATGTTGTATTGATACTGATGTAGCTTTTGACAGGGGTGATGTAGCCCCTAGTGATTGATGATTGTATGTATACACTTACGATGTGGTCTCATTTATATGGCAATCGCAGTTTTCTCACCATATTTGGATTCGCTTGATTACTTGTTTATATTTTATGACATGGGATGTTGTGTGATTGATATTTGTGATATGTGATAACATGAGATGTTATGTGATTATACTATTACTACCGTTATATACGTACACTATATTACGAACTGATTTACGTACTATAACAACGGAGCCTTACTATGGCCTAACCAACTTAAACCATCTTTTAGAAGATGCCGCCAAGACGCGAACCAAACATGCCAACAAATGAGGCAGAACTCCAGCAGATTATTGCTGCTGCCATAGCACAGTACGCAGCATCTCAGCCAGGAGCGAGCGGAAGTGTTAACCAAGGCAATAACAATCCACCTCACGGTAATACCACGCCATCCAAACCTACCATGAACTAGTTTGAGATTTTAGCGATGATGCTAATGCCAAACACATGTTTTAACATACGTGCAGGATGCACCTACAAGCAGTTCTTAGACTGCAAACCAGTTAACTTCGATGGCACAGGAGGTGCAGTTGCCTTTACCCGCTGGGCTGAGAAAACCGATTATGTGTTACGCATGAGCAAGTGTGCAGAGGATCAGCAAGTCACGTACATTTCAGGGCTATTCCTAGATGGAGCCCTATCCTGGTGGAACCTACAAGTCCAAACACTAGGCGAAGCTGCCGCCTACGCCCTGACTTGGGCCGAATTGAAAGAACTGATGCGCAAAAAGTACTGTTCACGCGCAGAAATTCAAAGGTTGGAGACTGAATTTTGGCACTTAAAGATGGATGGACCAAAGATTGCAGAATACGTCCAGAGGTTTCACGACTTATCTCAAGTGGTTCCGTACATGGTTACGCCTGAATACAAGCGAATCGAGCGCTTCATTTGGGGTTTGGCTCCCCAAATAATAAGCATGGTAACCTCCTCCAAACCAGCGACTATCACTGAAGCCATCGATTTGAGCGTGGCTCTCACAGAAGAGGCCATCCGTCTGAACAAGTTTGGTGATGTTAAGGCAAAGGAGAAAGAGACTCATGTTGAGTCGTCAGGAAGTAACAAAAGAAAGTTTTCAAACTTCAAACAAAGTGTTAGCGGTGATGGCAAGAGAGGAGCACCAAACATGCCAGCTCAGGGTACGACTGGCAGTGGAAGGAAAGGAAGGGGATATATGGGCACCCAGCCCAAGTGTAACGCCTGCCAGCGTCACCATTCTGGTCAATGTGGGCTAAAAGTATGTGAAGCGTGTGGGAAACGTGGTCACTCTAAGGAATCATGTTGGGCTAGTGCGGGCCGGGGAGGCCAGGGAGGATATATGAATAGAAACGATAATCGTGGTGGTTTGGGAAATCGCCCACAAGGGAATAATCGAGGCTACAATGCAAATCAAGCCGGAACTGCCAATCAAAACAACCCGCCAGTTGGGGATGGTGCAGGAAGTGGAAAAAGATTAGGATGTTTTCATTGCGGAGACGTTGGGCACTTCAAGAAGGATTGCCCGGGATTGAACCAAGCCCGTGGAAGGGTGTTCCAGATCGGTGCACGGGAAGCACGCCAGGATCCCAACGTTGTCACGGGTACGTTCCCTATCAATCAACGCTATGCATCTGTTCTGTTTGATACTGGTGCCGACTATAACTTCGTATCACTAGAATTTAAGAATATACTTGGGCTAGCCGCTAATAAGTTAGACATTCCCTACGCAATTGAATTGGCTAATGGAAAGTTGGTAGAAGCCAATGATGTTATCAGAGGCTGTGTGATTGAATTAGGAGAACGTGAGTTTGCCTTGGATCTACTACCAGTCCAATTGGGAAGTTTCGACGTGGTAGTAGGAATGGATTGGTTATCGGGCAATAAAGCTGAGATAGTTTGCCACGAAAAGGTTGTTCGTATTCCAATCGAGGATGGTGAGACCATTGTTGTTCATGGAGAGAAGCGTGAGACGCCGTTGCGGATTATCAGCTGCTTGAAGGCAAGGAAGTGTTTACAGAAAGGATGTGTTGCTTTTCTGGCGCACATCATGGACAAGAAGGCTGCCGAGCCAAGGATCGAAGACATCCCTGTCGTAAGGGAGTATCCCGAAGTCTTCCCAGAAGACTTACCCGGACTGCCACCTCAGAGGCAAGTGGAGTTTCACATCGACTTAGTTCCAGGCGCAGCGCCTGTAGCTAAGGCGCCTTACAGACTTGCGCCGTCTGAGATGCAAGAATTGTCGACACAACTCCAAGAGTTGTTAGACAAGGGTTTTATCCGACCAAGCTTCTCGCCTTGGGGAGCTCCGGTCTTGTTTGTCAAGAAGAAGGACGGAAGTTTCCGCATGTGTATTGACTACAGAGAATTGAACAAGCTGACGATCAAGAACAGGTATCCTCTGCCAAGAATTGATGATCTGTTCGACCAACTTCAAGGTTCAAGCTTTTACTCTAAGATCGATCTTCGATCTGGATACCATCAACTAAGGATACAGGAGGAAAGTATCCCGAAAACAGCCTTCCGAACTCGTTATGGACACTACGAGTTCCTCGTTATGCCATTTGGTTTGACGAACGCGCCTGCGGTCTTCATGGATCTAATGAATAGAGTTTGCAAGCCATACTTAGACAAGTTCGTGATTGTATTCATCGACGACATCCTGATTTACTCAAAGACGAAGGCTGAACACGAGCAACATCTTAGAACCATACTAGAGCTGCTAAAGAAGGAACAGCTGTACGCCAAATTCTCCAAGTGCGAGTTTTGGCTACGCGAAGTCCAGTTTCTCGGACATGTGGTTAATGGGGATGGAATTCATGTTGATCCCGCAAAGATCGAGGCAATCAAAAATTGGGAAACGCCTACAACGCCAACCGAGATTCGGCAATTCTTGGGTTTGGCTGGCTACTATCGGAGGTTCATCGAGGATTTTTCAAAGATCGCTCAACCGTTGACACTCCTCACGCAGAAGGACAAGACGTTTGATTGGGGAATCAAACAGGATGAAGCGTTTCAGATACTGAAGGATAAGCTTTGTAACGCGCCAATCTTAGCTCTACCAGAAGGTACTGATGACTTTGTGGTATACTGCGACGCATCGCGTCAGGGATTGGGTTGTGTGTTGATGCAACGCCAAAAGGTCATTGCTTACGCATCACGCCAACTGAAGGTGCATGAAAAGAACTATACCACACACGATTTAGAGCTTGGCGCAGTGGTTTTCGCTTTAAAGATCTGGAGACACTACCTGTATGGTACGAAGTGCACAATCTTCACAGACCACAAAAGCCTACAACATATATTTAACCAGAAGGAGTTAAATATGAGGCAAAGACGATGGGTTGAATTATTAAACGATTACGACTGCGAGATAAAGTATCACCCAGGGAAGGCGAATGTAGTTGCCGATGCCCTAAGTCGTAAAGAAAGAATCAAGCCCATAAGGGTTAGAGCTCTGGAAATGATTATACGAACCGATCTTTCCTTGCGCATTCGTGCTGCACAAAAGGAAGCTCTCAAGGAGGGAAACCTTGAGGAAGAATATCTCCGTGGAATGGAGAAGCTTTTGGTACCAAACGAGGAAGGGACGTTATGTTTTGAGAAAAGGATTTGGGTTCCTCTGTTTGGTGGATTAAGGGAAGTTATTTTCGACGAAGCGCACAAGTCACGGTACTCTATCCACCCTGGATCGGATAAGATGTATCAAGATCTTAAGGATTACTATTGGTGGCCTAGGATGAAAGGCGACGTTGCTGTCTACGTGAGCAAATGTTTAACTTGCGCGAAGGTTAAGGCGGAATACCAGAAGCCCTCGGGGCTGCTGCAACAACCTGAGATTCCCAAGTGGAAATGGGAACAAATCTCAATGGATTTTGTTACAAAATTACCAAGAACGCCAAGAGGCCATGATATGATTTGGGTGATTGTTGACCGCCTAACAAAGTCCGCACACTTTCTGCCAATCAAGGAGAAAGACAGTACTAGTAAACTTGCGGAAATCTACATGAGAGAGATCGTAGCACGTCATGGAGTACCACTCTCGATCATCTCTGATAGAGACGGAAGATTTGTGTCAAGAATATGGCAATCTTTCCAAGAATCTTTTGGCTCACAATTGAATCTGAGCACTGCGTTCCATCCGCAAACTGACGGCCAGAGCGAGCGAACGATACAAACTTTGGAAGACATGCTGAGGGCATGTGTTATGGATTTAGGCGGTAGCTGGGATAAACACTTACCTCTGGTCGAATTTTCATACAACAACAGCTACCACACCAGTATTGGTGTCGCGCCATTTGAGGCCCTATACGGACGCAAGTGCCGATCACCTCTATGTTGGTCTGACGCGGGTGATAGGCAGCTTGCTGGTCCCGAGATCGTCCAAGAGACGACAGACAAGATCGCGCAAATTCTTAAACGCATCGAAGCCGCTCGCCACAGGCAAAAGGCCTACGCGGATCCAAACCGGAAGCACGTGGATTTTCAAGTTGGAGAAATGGTTTTACTGAAGGTATCACCCTGGAAAGGGGTGGCGCGCTTTGGAAAGCGTGGAAAGTTAAATCCACGCTACATTGGTCCCTTTAGAATTCTAGAAAGAATTGGGACGGTAGCATACAAGTTGGACCTACCCGCTGAACTAAATGGTGTTCACGATACATTTCATGTATCCAATTTAAAGAAAAGTCCAACTCAAATTGACGTTGCCATTCCTATCGACGAGATTCATATTGACGACACGCTCCACTTCGTTGAAGAACCTGTTGAGGTCACGGATTGGAAAGTTAACAAGACCCGCCGGAGCAGTGTCAAGCTCGTCAAGGTTCGTTGGAATGCCAGACATGGTCCTGAATTTACCTGGGAACGTGAGGACCGGATGAAAGAGAAATACCCCCACCTATTTCCTAAGAACTCTGCTTCTACAAGCAGAACTTAAATTTCGGGACGAAATTTATTTAACGGGGGGAGAATGTGACAACCCGCACTAAACCAGGTATCCGTACAACTTAATTAATGATTAATTACTACTTGATTACTGTGCTTGTTTGAACTAGCTGATAAACTGCTACCTGCATACTGATACATGCACTTACTTGCATCATACTTTATTTGCTGTCACTACATTATTTACATACTGGACCCTAGTGACAAACATGATGCACAAAAAGCACAGTAGCACTAAACGGATACACAGTGAATATGCTGATATAACCAGCATCAGGCAGACACTGCCTCTAAGGCCTGTTAAGAGCCTCATATATTTTGGCTACACTGGTAGTGAATGTAGGAATATAAGGATTGTGGTACCGCGTCTCTAGGGATAAGATACACTGATTCGGATGTGCCAAGAACGTACTTTAAGTACCAAACACAGCACTTTAATAATTAAACTAGCTTCTAGCTGACTAATAAAGTGCCAGGACATGAGAAAATAACACTAGACACTTTCTAAAGTGTCGGGAAAACAAATTGTGTCACTAAAAATGTAATAACGACACTTTAAAGCTTTGTAACACTTTAACGGATTTCTATCCAACCGGACACCCGGACTTTACCCGGAACATGAAAATATTACTATTTTCACTATTTATATTTTTCTGAGCCAGTTAGGGTCCCTGTTTACCCTAACACCCGCCATAACGTGTGACATACAACTAACTAAGTTAAATACTTAGTTAACCTAATTAACTAAACTTAACCCCCTAACTAACTAGTTTAAATCGAACCAACCCCCACCCCATGCCATAACCGGCCCCAAAACCATAGGGGACACAAGAGTACAAGACTTAATATTTTATTAGAATGGTGCTTAGTATCAAGGGTACATGAAACCCAATGGATAATACACTCTAATTTCCCTATAAATATACTCTAACACTTGAAGATAATCACCATCATTTTTCACCAACAAAAACCCACTCTCTCTTCCTTTGTGGCTCACGGCCGAACACCACCCACACACACATCATACTTTCGGTTCTAGTTCTCATCATTTCAACATCATACACACATCCAAGGTCACGTATTAGGAGCTCTTGTGCACTCGGAACGCGAAGGACCTCTACCGATAGCTTTTATCCACGCGATTTTCATCACGATTCTTCCCTAGCCCCGAGCTAGAGGTATATTGTTTAAAACTCATATTTAAGCTTGTCTAAAGTGGTTAAAGGAACTTTCATCGGTTAAATATCGTAAACATGCGTTTTGAAACCTTAAAGTCTAGTAAAAACTATAAAAGTGGTGGTTAATAGCATATAACTTGTGTAAAAGTTGTAGTATTTGAGATTTGTGTTTATCTAGACCCGATCTATGATGTGGTAGCTCGGAACATCGTTTAACCCGACTTTGTAAGATCATGTATCTTCACATAAGCTCGTTTTTGACTAAATACAAGGGTTAAAGGTGAAACTCTACCACACAAGATACATGAACTTGTGTGAAAATATTTTACTTGTGTAAAAGTGATTTAACCGGTAAAATGGTGTTTAAAACTAGCGGATCTACGCACCCGCAAGTGGTATCTTCAAAGAACCACACATTTAAGAAACCATGTATTTTAAAGAAAGGATCTTACACTAATAAATATGATTTTATAAACCACAAGTGTGTAGACACTTGTGAAATGAAGAGATCCGACAAATAACTATTTTTGGGAAAAATGACTAGAAGTTGTAAAGACGGATTTCTTTAAACACGGGGTTTCTACAAGATTAAAGTTACTTTATATAAAGATCTACATATATAAAGGGTGTTTACACTATAGATTCGGAAAAACTACAAGTTCATGCGATTATGCAAATTTACATACTTGTCGACTAGTTTGTTGTGTCGGAAATTGTTTGATTGAATAAAGAAAATTGTTGAATTGATTTGTTAAAAGAAAATGATACGCTTGAAAGCGTGGTCACCTCCAGTTACAGAGGAAACTCTGGCGAAATTTTCCAAAAACCTAACACTTAGAATTATTTACACAACAAGTGTTAGAAACATCTTTGGACATACTTTCGAAACATAAATTTCGCCAGCACTATATTTTACTAAATATTCGGAGGTGGGATTTTCACAAAGATTAACGTGATAAATATATTTGTCACAACACTGTTTAGGATTATTTTGTGAAAATACATAAATATTATTTTAGAGTGAAAATAATATTTACAAGCGTTAATGATTCCAAAACTTTACGAACGCTTCCACAAACATATAAGTTACACCGGTAATTACATTACCACAAGATTGATAAAACGTAACTTACGCACATGTATTGTATCCCCCATCCTTGGGAAGAAGAATAACTACCAAGTGTATACGGAACAAAAACACGAAATAGTTGTCTAACTATTTCCCAAAGACATAAACTATAAAGCTAAAGCACGGCCGTCCGTCTAATAGAATTAGCACTTGTAGGTCGTTGCACAGCTTACTGTATTGGAGACACTTGGTAGAGACGCGCATTCACTGTGAGTTCATGTCCCCCTTTTCTCTAACTGTTTTCAGTTTTCTTAACTGCGGGGGTGAAATACATGTTACTTTGTTTACAAGTACTCTATACACGGTATGAATTACGTAAGGAGGTTTAGATCATGTGAATGGGTAGTTAGAACACCGAGGGACTCGAGTGGTAGATCTATCTGGGTGTAGCGAGCCCAGCTCCCGGTCCAACAGAACAGGCCTCTCGGAGGACTAACAGAACGGACTTGGAGTGACTTGGTACCCAACGCAAAAATCGGCTAGGGTTGTGTCTTCCTACTTGCATTTCACAACATGCTAATGGCCTTGCAAACCATTGGTGATCACAAGTCCTCTTACACTGCTACATACCAGGAAACTTTTATACTTACAAGTGTTTTACTTACTCACTTGCACATGAACTCGCTCAACATTATTGTTGATTTTTCAACTCACATGTATTTCAGGAAATTAAACGGATCTGGCACGGTATGGAACGTTTTCCGCTGCACTTGTCATGGAGTCATCAGGGTTTAGGGGATGTGTCTCTTTCCTGGACAAGACACAGTCCTTAAACCACGTTTATGTTATGTTAAAAGTTGTAATGTTGTTGAACAAGGTTATGGTTGTTGGTTAAAACAATGGTACTGTATTTTGGTTTTCAAAACTTAATAGATGACTTGCATGGTTTTTAAATTCATATAGCTTGTTATGGTTAAGCTATGGTATTAAGAAGTCACACCAAAATTAACCACGCTTCCGCAAAGCCAGGGTGTGACAGTATACTCGATCCCTTTTCGTTTTAAACTTTTGGGATGCAACATGTATTCTATAAACTTGATACTCGAAACTTGTTTGAAATCATACTCTATCCTCTATAAATGTGAAACTTGATACTTTTTGGATTCTTGATTCTTTATGCTATGTGAACCTTTAATCCCTGTGTGTAGTTCCGCCTTAACAATAGTAGCGCTATAGGAGTAATGCACCTCCCCATTATTCTCGGGGGTATTGTTAGGAGGAGTCTATATTGCTTTCCTTGAGACTTGGGAAAGTGGTAAACGCATTGGGATACTTGGGCTATCACTTGGACTACATGAACTGGCATGGCTGAAACTATTATATGTTTACATGATGGATATGAGTCTTTTAAACGATGATACTATATACTCAAACTTGTATACTCGCCAGTACACTATTGTATTGACATTATTTTAATACATGTTACAGGCTGATAGGATATTGGATTCAAGAAAACAAGCTAGGTTACTGCTAGAAACACATCCTAGTTAAATTAGGAACTTCTGTAACAATATTTGATGGTTTGTATTTGATACTTCGTGTTTGATTCGTGGATGCTATTAGACAATGTTTGAAACTTGATTTAATCTATATTGAAACCGCTAGTGTTATGGAAACTTTTGAGCAATCTGAACGCTTAGTGCCGCACCCCGATGTTTCTGCCATCGGTTGGGGTGTGACAGTAATACACATGGTTTTTAAAGATATAACTCTTTTTTAGATCTATTCAACACGTGTAATATACGGGGTTTTTAAGGATGTAATTTTTTATTATTTGGTAGATTTATTCAACCCGATTATACACGGGTTTTTTAAAGATACGACGTTTTTAGTACACAAAATTACATTTAATTAATCTGTGTAATACACATAGTTTTCAAAGATATAACTTTTTTTATTATTTGTTATATAAAATTACATTTATTTAACCCATACAGTATATGAGGTTCATAAAGATATAACTTTTTATTATTTAATATATAAAATTACATTTATTCAACCCGTGTAATACACGGGGTTCTAACTTAGTTGCATTATAACTCAAAGGTGATACGGCGTATACGAGAGGATACTATTTATTCTCATATACATACGATGGCTGGACGAACAAAAAGAAAGTAGAGGACGATTTGTAAATGATGAAAAAGAGAGTGGCTTGGGATCGAAGGTTTTAGCAATAAGTATATTACTTTTGTTTGGTTAGACATCGTTTATTATTTTAAGATTATTTAAACTTGATATAATAAACATGTTTGCTGAATTTTATTGCTTTAAATTTATTTTTGTTTCACTGTCGATTATGAGTAGCTAGACTTGTATGGTTGCTTAGGGTTAATGAACTAGATGATTGTTTGAATGATTAATTTTTAGTTTTGAATGAATGTGATGATTTATATGTTATAATTTAGAAAACCGATTCTAAATAATTGTGTTGGTATTGATTGGTTCGATACTATATTTGTTGATTCTATTGCTCTAGAAACTTAGAAATATACTTTAGAGCGAGATTCAGTCTAGGTTGTAAATCTTTCAGTCTAGGTATATGTGACATCTGTGCTTGTGTTATCATTATACAAACTCTGAACAATCCAATATTAATAAAACAATGTATTTTGATCCCAATGTTTGTTATTTATGTTTGACATTTTGCGCGTTTTGATTTTTGATCGATTTTGAACTCTATATCGCTTTCTAGAAAGTTATACGCAAACTGATGCGTAAACGCAATCAGTTTAACGCGAAAAACACTCCAGAACAGCAATATAAGCTTAACATACCTTAAATAACCTTTACATAACTTAGAAATAAGTTTTAAAGGGTTTGGTATGGCAAAAACAAGTTTATTCGCTCATAGGGACTATTTGCGTCAAACTGCAAAAGTCTGCCGTTTCGTAAAGCAACGTACAGTCCGGAACTTGATCATAAGCTAAAAATACCATAAATAACCTAAACATAGCTTAGAAATAAGCTTTGAGTGGTTCGGTGTGCGAAAATATGCTTAATTGATCTTCCAGGGGCTAAAAGTGTCAAAAAACGGCGTAAGTCTGCATTTACGCACATATCTTACGTTTTGACCACATCTGGATATCCAAAATTTTTGTACACACTAAAATATTTTTATTTTAGTGATCGGCATGCAAAAATACCATTCGTCGTAGTTAGACGAATAACGCAACCGTACGACCAAAGGAACCGACATCCGAGAGTTTTCCGAGCATATTTTGAGTCCTCTAAACTTTAATGACCTCGTAGAGCCTTGAAAATGGCTTAAAGGGGGTTAAAAGTGCCTGAAAAGAGCTTAAACACATTGCAGGGACTGATCTTGTAAATACTCAAGTTGTTGCTGATCTGCTGATTTCACACGGGCTGCTTAAGCCCTGTCTGAATCTTACGCGGGCCGCCTGAAAATGCCCAGTTCCAGATTTTGATTTTTCAGCAACTGTTTGATAGATTAGGGGCTGTTATTGTAAATTCTTTGTGTGTTAACCAAGTTAACACCTCTCCAAGGCTTCAAACCTGCATCAAACACATGTATGGCCATGATCTTTTGCTTGGAGGTTACATAAACACATGTCTTGATCTTGTGAGTTTCCAACAAGTATAAATAGCATGCCATTGCATTCATTTCTCTTCACCCTTGATCTGAATTCTCTAAGTTGAGGTTGAAAAACTTCATACCTGAGATTTTAAGATCAAGTTCTCCCTAGCAAGAACCCTTTGGAAGCTTCCTTCGTTCTTTTATCGCTTTCCTAGCGAGAAAGTCAAACAGTGTTTGACTTTCAGCTTTGACCAGTCAATGGTCAACACAAAGTTCATTTGAACTTTGTAACGTGATTGTAATCACGATGGTTATAATCCTTAGTGATTATACTTACTGATTACCACGTTAACTAGGTGTAGTGACGGGTCTAGTTTCGGTCAAAATGCGTTTTAGCACGCATTTTGCAACGGAACTACTCTTAGGTATCAAAACATTTTGTTTTGATACCAAATCAGTTTATAAGTAGGTTAAACATGTTTTGACATGTTTAACTCGTCACTATTAGTTTAGTGCTTGTTTAGGGTCGTGAGTTAAGCGGTCTAAACAACCGCTTAGACTTTCGAACCTGACCCGTTTGGTCGATCATTAGGATCCGACCAAGCATATTTAGTGATCATAGTTGCATAGGGAATAACCCCTGAGGTTATACCTTATGATCACCTAGAATTGGTTAGTTGATTGTTAAGTAGCTTTTATGCCCATAGGAAATGACCAAAATGCCCTTTTGTAGCATAAAACCATATTGTGCATACGTGAACATATTTTTGACATCTAATATGATTTAGTAACATGTTAGGGTATAATTGGGCATGTAAGACTTAACATACCACATAGATAACCATCCGACTTTAGTTTTGCGCAACCGACGCGTTATAGTAGCTTAAACTACCATAACGGGTCGAAACGGGTCAAGAGCACTTAGGTAGACTTCCAAATCAGAATGTTATCTCTATTAAATCATACCATATAATTTCAATTACTCATTTGATTTATAGAACATCATTCTATCCTATCTCCCGGTTTAGGATCCGATTATTAACATAGTTACCTATACTAGGTGCCTTGTTGATTCCGTGATCCGTGGAGCTTAAATTGGTCTTATTCTCAAGACTAATAAGCAATCCCAAGTGAGTACATAGTTCCCCTCTTTTACCGTTTTCAAATACTTTGGGGTGATACACATGTGCATACTTGTTACTTTCGTGCTTTTATGACATAAACATGCTAGTTTCACCTAGTACACATATAGTACATGCTTTCAATTATGGTTTGCAATGTATGTTTACTTAGCATGCTAGCACATTGATTTCATAAACATTTTTGCTATGTATGTTTACTTAGCATGCTAGCACATTGATTTCATGAACATTTCTACTATGTATGTTTACTTAGCATACTTAGTACATGGTTTTCACATGCTACATTGGTTATGACATTTGGTATGTTTAATCGGGACAATAATACATTCATTAACATTGATCACGCCGCTCGGTAGTATGTAATGGTACCATAGGAATTGACAACTCCCGTTTCCGACTTCCTAGGTTTGTTTGGAAGTTGGGAATGACAGAATCTGATATACATAACTTAGATGAACCTTTAATGTGTTTAAAGGTTTGTCACCACAGTCGCAAGGCTTGAATGTATGCGATTAACATTTCTGCATAAATGTTTGTAATCATAAAGCATTGTTTTCTGCAAAACATAACATTTGATTTAGACTTAGGTTTATTCAAAGACTTGTTTTGTACATTTTCCTACAGGGTTGAGTAAATTCTTTTATTCACCGTACATGATATTTTTTTTCACATTGACATTATCACATAGTTTGAGTAGATGCTTTCTACTTGCTATGTATTACATTTGGTTATACATGATACAGTTTACACATGACATTGAACATGGTTTACACATAAACATTTTGTCATTGAACAAGACATTTTGGTTGGTTATTGATAAGTGACTTATGTAACGGGGCTATGTGTTATATGATAAAAGCATGGTGGATACGCCGCTGGTACTTCCTATATATAAGTGCTTTTATTGTATAATACCTTGTTGCGTTACCTAAACCACTTAGACAAGGACATGAAACATTTTTACAAGAACACGACATTGTTTTACATTTACACATTTTATACAAACTCACATTTACTTGGTTATTTAGTTAACCATGCATATTTCTTTTATTACCATTTGATTTTCATATCGATTTTCACATGATTTTATAAAGAAAAACACTTTACAAGGTTCATGACTACTTTTCGTTAAACCCTTCTTTTAACTACAAGTCATGAATCCTGCATAAACAAAACCTATGTATCTCACAGGCATTTTTATGCTGACGTACCTATTTTCGCATGTGTTTCAGGTGCTAATGCATGATGATGTTTGTGCTACACTTAGGCGGACTTGGGCCTTAGTGACTAAAAGACAGTTATTTATGTTATGTTTTGTTTGAATTCTAAGACAATGTAAACTTTAATCTTAATAATACAAAACTATAATTACCATGGTTGTTGAAACAATAATTATGTCGCATCGCTCCCCGACGTTTCCGCCACAGTTTGTTGTTTTATGCGGTCGGGGTGTGACAGAAGAGTTGGTATCAGAGCCAATGGTTATAGGGAATTAGGTTATTAGTAATGCTTTGACCTAGACTATAACTTTCTAGGACCCTAACACAAGTTTACTTATGTTTAGATCTTAAAACAATACCCGTCACCTATCCTTAGGTGATTACCAAAACATGAACACAAATTTCCAAAATGATTTTTGAAATCAATCATCTACCCTTAGATGATTTCTTTTGGTCTTGTACCATCCAAATTTTTAAAATCTCATCAAAGTTTGGGTCTAAATAATGTGAACACGTGCACATTGGAAGAGTGAATGCTTGTACCCTGAGTTTTCTGTCTAAGGCTAGAGTGTTCGTACAAATCCGCAGTATCGGACCAGTCACTCTTACCTGGGAACTCTTGGGGTGAGTGTTCACTTATAGGCGAGCATGTCTTCAGCGATACATTATTATGACCTATTTACTTTGATTTGTCACTGTGTGTCATTTGTTTGCTTTGTGGTAACAAACAAATAACCACCATCCTTATATTTTATCGATTTTATTGATATCTCATTTCTTTCATCACATCATCTCACTCGTTTTCTCTCATGTTTCCTCTTTTAGAATGCCTCCTCGACGTAACGTTCAACAATTTGATGCCGAACTGGCAGCTATTATGGCACAGCAGATGGCTGCTAGGCTACCGAATCTCATAACTCAATTAAACCAAGCCAGTAATAACAATAATGCACCTGCTCAGTGCAACTTCAAAAGTTTTAACTCGGCTAAACCGCTCAAGTTTAGTGGTTCTGAAGGAGCAACTGGGCTCCTACAGTGGTTTGAGAGTCTTGAGAGCACCTTTCGCCATGTTCAGTGTCCTAACAACCGTAAGGTCGAGTTTGCTTCAAGTGTATTCCAAAAGAGGGCTCTCACCTAGTGGAATGGGGTAATGAGAGACCGAGGTGCTGATGTTGCTTTGGGTCAGACATGGGAGGAACTCAGAGCTCTCATGATAAGAGAGTTCTGCCCTCGTCACGAGCAGAGGGCACTTGAAAATGAGTTCCATGACCTGAAACAAGACAATGGTGAACACCGGGCTTACACTGTCAGATACGAGGAGTTAAGCTTCCTCTGTCCTACAATGGTCACGCCTTTGGATAAGGCCATCGAGAAATACATAGACGGTTTGCCAGATCCTGTTCAGGATATTGTCACTGGCAGCAACCCTACTACCGTCCCACTGGCCATTGAGCTAGCTGCAACCCTAACCGACTCTCAAGTCAATAAGGGTAAACTCCACAGAAAAGGTGATAAGAAGCAGAAACAGTCTGATAGCACCAAGGAGCACAAGGGTAAGAAGGCTGCTGAGTCTTCAAAGAAATCAAGGAAGCGTAAGGCTTCCAAGAATTTCACTGTGGTGGCACAACAGGCCGCTCCTAATCAGCCTGCACAACCTGCTGCCAAGAAGCAGTATGCTGGTAATGCACCTCTGTGCAACCGCTGTAATAGCCACCAACAACCACAGGTGCAGTGCCGCATCTGCACGAACTGTGGCAAGTCTGGTCATCTTGCAAATACCTGTCGTTTTGCTCCGAACCAAAATCAGCCTGCTCAAAACCAAGCTGCACAAAACCCTGCCCAGAATCCTGCTCGACCTCACTATCCGCCTGGTTCATGTTTCAACTGTGGGGATCTAACCCACTACAGGAACAACTGCCCGAGGTTGGCAAACGCAAATCAGGCACCGGCTCGTGGTAGGGCTTTCAATCTGAATGCAAATGAGGCGCGCGCGGATAACGAAGTGGTGAACGGTACGTTCTTTGTTAACAACCATCATGCTTCTGTTCTATTTGATTCGGGTTCCGGTAAGAGTTTTGTATCCTTAGCTTTTGAGCCGTTGCTTTCAATGACTAGAACAAAACTAGGAAAGCCCTTGACAGTAGAAGTAGCTAGTGGTGAACCTGTTGTACTCGACTCTGTTCTTCGAAATTGCCAGTTGAACCTTAATAACCATCTTTTCCCTATTGACCTCACACCGATGCAACTCGGGGAGCTTCGATGTAATAGTAGGAATGGATTGGTTATCCAAGTACCATGCTGAGGTGGTATGCTTTGAGAAGTTGGTCTGTATACCTCTTTCGACTCGTGAGATCTTCGAAGTTCGTGGGGAGAAACCTGTTAGTAGCCTTAAACTCATGTCTTGTACCCAAGCCCAAAAATACCTACGAAAAAAATATGTCGCTTTCTTGGCACATGTCGTAGAGGAGAAAGGCAAGGGTAAGACTATCCAAGATATCCCTGTTGTTCGAGATTATCCTGAGGTATTCCCTGAAGAATTACCTGGTTTACCCCCTGTACGCCAAGTTGAGTTCCGAATTGATCTTGTACCTGGTGCAAATCCTATTGCTAAATCCCCTTATCGTCTTGCACCGTCTGAGATGCAAGAGTTGTCTAAGCAGCTTCAAGAGCTTTCTGACAAAGGATTCATCCGTCCGAGTTTTTCACCTTGGGGTGCTCCTGTCCTATTCGTGAAAAAGAAAGATGGATCTTTCAGGATGTGTATCGATTACCGTGAGCTCAACAAGCTTACCATCACGAATCGATATCCCCAACCTCGCATTGATGATCTCTTTGATCAGCTACAGGGTGCTACATGCTTTTCAAAGATTGATCTACGTTCTGGGTATCATCAACTTCGAGTGATTGAAGAAGATATTCCCAAGACAGCTTTCCGTACAAGATATGGTCATTATGAATTCACTGTTATGCCTTTCGGTCTAACAAATGCTCCTGCTGTTTTCATGGACTTGATGAATAGGGTTTGTAAGCCTTATTTGGACAAGTTCATCATCGTTTTCATTGATGACATTCTGATCTATTCTAAGACACGAGCTGATCATGAGCAACATCTCCGTCTTACAATGGAGCTCCTAAAGAAAGAGCAGCTTTTCGCCAAATTCTCCAAGTGCGAATTTTGGCTTAAGGAAGTTCAATTTTTGGGACACATCGTCAACGAACAAGGTATTCATGTAGATCCCTCCAAAATCAGTGCGATTAAGGATTGGGATACACCTACTACTCCTACCGAGGTTCGTTCATTTCTTGGTCTAGCGGGTTACTACCGCCGTTTCATTGAAAACTTCTCCAAAATTGCGGTTCCTCTCACTGCTTTAACTCAGAAGAACAAACCTTTTGAGTGGGGATCCAAACAGGAAGAAGCATTTTAAACCTTGAAACAGAAACTCTGTAATGCACCTATCTTAACTTTACCTGAAGGCAACGATGATTTTTTCGTGTATTGTGATGCATCCAATTTAGGCCTTGGCTGCGTTCTTATGCAAAGGAACAAAGTCATAGCTTATGCATCAAGACAGCTGAAGGTACATGAGAAAAACTACACCACTCATGATCTTGAATTGGGTGCAGTAGTTTTTGCTCTCAAAATCTGGAGACACTACCTGTATGGTACAAAGTGTGTAGTGTTTACTGACCACAAAAGTCTCCAGCATATTTTCAATCAGAAAGAACTTAACATGAGGCAACGACATTGGGTTGAGCTTCTAAACGACTACGACTGCGAAATTCGCTACCATCCTGGTAAGGCGAATGTCGTGGCTGACGCATTGAGTCGTAAGGAACGTGTCAAGCTTCACTATGTTCAAGTTCGATCTAACTTTCAAACCCGCATTTCTCAGGCTCAACATACTTGTGTTACACAAGACTTGATGGGTAAAGAATTACCATGTCACATTAAGCCTGAGCTTGAACTGAAAGACTTTGGGATATTCTATTTCATAGGCCGTCTGTGGGTCCCAAGTATAGACAATCTTCACACCTTGCTAATGGATGAAGCTCATAAGTCTCTTTATTCTATTCATCCTGGTGCAGACAAAATGTATAAGGACCTTCGAACCCAGTATTGGTGGCCGGGTATGAAGAAGGACATTGCCCTATATGTTTCTAAATGCCTTACTTGTCTTAAGGTTAAGGCAGAACATCAACATCCCTCTGGATTATTGGAGCAACCAGAGATTCCGGTTTGGAAATGGGAAAACATTGCTATGGATTTCATTACCAAACCGCCGCGCACTAAAAGAGGTCATGACGCCATTTGGGTAATCGTTGATCGTCTAACAAAGTCAGCACATTTCTTGCTGATCCGTGAGGATCTATCTGCTGACAAGCTGGCTAAAATTTACATAGATGAGATTGTATCTCGACATGGTGTTCCTTTGAACATTATATCTGACAGAGATGCTCGATTCTCGTCTCGCTTTTGGAGAACCATGCAATCTGCCATGGGAACCCAACTTAATTTGAGCATAACATATCATCCTCAAACGGATGGTCAATCTGAGAGAACAATCCAGACACTAGAGGATATGCTTAGAGCATGTGTGATCGACTTTGGTGGTAGTTGGGATTCGCATCTACCGTTGATCGAATTCTCCTACAACAATAGTTATCACTCTAGCATCAACATGGCTCCTTTCGAAGCTTTATACGGTCGAAAATGTCGTTCCCCGATCTGCTGGAATGAGATAGGTGAAGCTCAGCTTACTGGACCCGATCTCATTCTAGAGACTACAGATAAGGTCAAGAAGATTCGTGATAAGCTTCAGACAGCTACAAGCCGTCAAAAGAGTTACGCGGATCGACGACACAAGCCCTTAGAATTTCAAGTTGGTGATCACGTCCTACTCAAGGTATCCCCTTGGAAAGGTGTGATTAGATTTGGAAAGAAAGGACAACTTGCACCACGCTATGTTGGACCATTCAAGATCGTTGAAAGAATCGGAAAAGTAGCCTACAGACTTGAGCTACCTCCTGAACTTGGAAATGTTCATCCAACATTCCACGTGTCCAATCTCAAAAAGTGTTTAGCTGATGAGAACCTCCACATACCACTTGATGAAATTCGTGTTGACAACATGATGCACTTTGTTGAGAAACCTGTGGAAATCATGGACCGTGAAGTCAAAAAGCTCAAACACAAGCGCATACCTATTCTCAAAGTTCGCTGGAAATCTAAACGTGGCCCAGAATTTACTTGGGAACGTGAAGATCATATGAAAGCGAAATATCCGCATCTATTCTCACAAGTTTCCTCTAAATAAATTTCGGGACGAAATTTCCTAAAGTAGGGGAGACTGTGACATCTGTGCTTGTGTTATCATTATACAAACTCTGAACAATCCAATATTAATAAAACAATGTATTTTGATCCCAATGTTTGTTATTTATGTTTGACATTTTGTGTGTTTTGATTTTATTTTTGATCGACTTTGAACTCTATATCGCTTTCTAGAAAGTTATACGCAAACTGATGCGTAAACGCAATCAGTTTAACGCAACAAACACTCCGGAAAATCAATATAATCTTAACATACCTTAAATAACTTTTACGTAACTTAGAAATAAGTTTTAAAGGGTTTGGTATGGCAAAAACAAGTTTATTCGCTCACAGGGACTATTTGCGTCAAACTGCAAAAGTCTGCTGTTTCGTAAAGCAATGTACAGTCCGGAACTTGATCATAAGCTAAACATACCATAAATAACCTAAACATAGCTTAGAAATAATCTTTGAGTGGTTCGGTGTGCGAAAATATGCTTAATTGATCTTCCAGGGACTAAAAGTGTCAAAAACGGCGTAAGTTTGCATTTACGCTCATATCTTACGTTCTGACCACATCTGGACATCCAAAATTTTTGTACACACTAAAATATTTTTATTTTAGTGATCGGCATGCAAAAATACCATTCGTCGCTTAATTTGGATCGTTTTCGCGTCCGTTTGAGTTTCGTCGTAATTAGACGAATAACGCGACCGTACGACCAAACGAACCGACATCCAAGAGTTTTCCAAGTATATTTTGAGTCCTCTAAACTTTAATTACTTTGTAGAGCCTTGAAAATGGCTTAAAGGGGGTCAAAAGTGCCTGAAATGAGCTTAAACACATTGCAGGGACTGATCGTGTAAATACTCAAACTGTTGCTGATCTGCTGATTTCACACAGGCCGCATAAGCCCTGTCTGAATCTTACGCGGGCCGCCTGAAAATGCCTAGTTCCAGATTTTGATTTTTCAGCAACTGTTTGATAGATTAGGGGCTGTTATTGTAAATTCTTTGTGTGTTAACCAAGTTAACACCTCTCCAAGGCTTCTAACCTGCATCAAACACATGTATGGCCATGATCTTTTGCTTGGAGGTTACATAAACACATGTCTTGATCTTGTGAGTTTCCAACAAGTATAAATAGCATGCCATTTCATTCATTTCTCTTCACCCTTGATCTGAATTCTCTAAGTTGAGGTTGAAAAACTTCATACCTGAGATTTTAAGATCAAGTTCTCCTTAGCAAGGACCCTTTGTAAGCTTCCTTCGTTCTTTTATCGCTTTCCTAGCGAGAAAGTCAAACAGTGTTTGACTTTCAGCTTTGACCAGTCAATGGTCAACACAAAGTTCGTTTGAACTTTGTAACGTGATTGTAATCACGATGGTTATAATCCTTAGTGATTATACCTACTGATTACCACGTTTTAGCACGCATTTTGGAACGAAACTACTCTTAGGTATCAAAACATTTTGTTTTGGTACCAAATCAGTTTTGTAAGTAGGTTAAACATGTTTTGACATGTTTAACTCGTCACTATTAGTTTAGTGTTTGTTTAGGGTCGTGAGTTAAGCGGTCTAAACAACCGCTTAGACTTTCGAACCCGACCCGTTTGGTCGATCATTAGGATCCGACCAAGCACGTTTAGTGATCATAGTTGCATAGGGAATAACCCCAGAGGTTATACCTTATGATCACCTAGGATTGGTTAGTTGATTGTTAAGTAGCTTATATGCCCATAGGAAATGACCAAAATGCCCTTTTGTAGCATAAAACCATATTGTGCATACGTGAACATATTTTTTACATCTAATCTGATTTAGTAACATGTTAGGGTAAAATTGGGCATGTAAGACTTAACATAAAACATAGATAACCATCCGACTTTAGTTTTGCGCAACCGACGCGTTATAGTAGCTTAAACTACCATAACGGGTCAAAACGGGTCAAGAGCACTTAGGTAGACTTCCAAATCAGAATGTTAGCTCTATTAAATCATACCATATGAGTTCAATTACTCATTTGATTTATAGAACATCATTCTATCCTATATCTCGGTTTAGGATCCGATTATTAACATAGTTACCTATACTAGGTGCCTTGTTGATTCTGTGATCCTTGGAGCTTAAATTGGTCTTATTCTCAAGACTAATAAGCAATCCCAAGTGAGTACATAGTTCCCCTCTTTTACCGTTTTCAAAAACTTTGGGGTGATACACATGTGCATACTTGTTACTTTCGTGCTTTCATTGCTTTTATGACATAAACATGCTAGTTTCACCTAGTACACATATAGTACATGCTTTCAATTATGTTTTGTGTCACGGCCTCCGACCCGGTTTGACCCGTTTCAGGAGCCGCGGGACAGAAAATCCCGTGGTATTTATTTAATTAAGTTGACAGCGGAAGTTTTCATCAGGATCTTTTTAAAGCTGCAATTTCCTGATTATTTCATTTCACAACTCGGGATAAAACCCTGATAATTTACAATCACAAGATTTCCCGGAGAAATCTTTATTTTACAAAACATGTTTCTTTATTTTATATTGAGCCACTTTCTTAAGCTTGTAGTGCTTCGAGGCACTTTTCCTGGATCACAACAGATCACCTGAAACATGTTTGAAAAAGATTTTGTCAGCGGGAAATACTGGTGAATCATTCTATTTATTAAAACGACACGTTTGTTATAATTTACAGTATTAAGAGAGATTACAATGTTTCTGATATCAACCAACTACCCACAGTATTTGTCACTCGACTCGTTTCTTTGACTATGGTCATATCCCCCATTGGCTGCCCCAATGGTGACGATTATAAAGTTATGTATACAAAACCCCACATACCGGCTGTAATTTGGTGATTACATAAACTTAATCACTGTAATTATAACTTTGAAAATATTTAAGAATTTATAAAGCACTTTGATAAAAAGAGAATGACTCACATTGCAGATTTAACATGGACAGAGTCTAGTCTACTGATTTAGCCTTATTAACCTAGTTTAAATAACAATGCACACAAAAAGCTAGGTTAGTAACCAATACAGCATTTACGATAACTCACGAGATCAAACCCTCATAATAAATGACAAAGTGTGATACTTAAACATCCATCGTATTCACGACGAATGACAAAGCATAACCCTAATGTGGCCAGCACTTAAACATCCATTGGATAGTTTAATCGATCGGACATTGAATTGTAGCAGCGATCGAGTTATTACCCTGTTTTGCGGCAGCACTTCGTGAATTGTGTGTGTTTTTAAGACTGTTTCTACTATAACTCAAAGTACGAATTGAATTTGAACGTCGAACGAACGCACAATTGCAAGCCCCACTGCCCTCTATTTATACCCAAAATTTGTCCCTCTCGCGCCACGCGAGAGATCCTCTTGTGCGCGAGAGACCCTCTTGTGCGCGAGAGACCCTAGTCTACCATAGGGTTGCTCCGTGTCCAGGTAGCTCAGCTGAGTTGGTCTCACGTTCATTTTCAATTTCGACAACAAACTGTGTGGATATTACCGATTAGGGTTTACCCCCCTGAGTTTTAGGGGCCCTGATCCTGATTCCTATTATTCTGAAAATTTTAGGGTTTATTCAGAATCACTTGGGTTTCTCAATTAGGGTTTCCTATTGGACAATTTAAAGTAATAAATAGGACTTTTTAATAAGACTAGGGATATTTTCGCTTCATTTCTGATTCTAACTCCTAAATGTATTCAGGTCCTCTTTTTGAATCCCACTTAACTTTGACCAGCACCAATCTCTTGTGCTTGAGAAATTTGATCTTTCGATCTTCAATTTGAAGAGGTTTCTCAACAAATTTTAACTTTTCATTTACCTCTATATCTTGGAGAGGTACTACAAAAGATTCGTCTGATAGGCATTTCTTGAGATTGGATACATGAAATACATCATGTACTCCTGCCAGTTCCTCTGGTAGTTGTAATCGATAAGCAACTGGTCCTATACGTTGGATCACTGAAAATGGTCCTACGTATCTTGGACTTAGCTTTCCTTTCTTACCAAATCGAACTACTCCTTTCCAAGGAGATACTTTCAATAGTACTTTGTCTCCAACTTGAAATTCCAACGGCTTCCTTCTATTGTCTGCATAACTCCTCTGACGATCTCGAGCCGTCTTTAATCTTTCTTTGATCTGAGTGATCTTGTCTGTAGTTTCTTGTACAATTTATGGACCTGATAATTAACTTTCCCCTATTTCTGCCCAACATACTGGAGTTCTGCACTTTCGTCCGTATAGTGCTTCGAATGGGGCAGATTCGATACTTGAATGATAACTATTGTTATAGGAGAATTCAATTAAGGGTAGGTAATCATCCCAGTTTCCACCAAAATCTATCACACATGCTCGGAGCATGTCTTCTAGAGTTTGTATCGTCCTTTCACTTTGCCCGTCTGTTTGAGGATGATATGCAGTGCTCAAATTTAGTTTAGTTCCCATAGCTTCTTGGAAACTTGTCCAGAAGTGAGAAGTGAAACGACTATCCCTATCTGATACAATGGAGAGTGGAACTCCATGTAGGGATACGACTTCATCTACATACAGCTTTGCCAATCTTTCCATGCTAAAGGTTTCTTTCATGGGTAGAAAATGAGCTGATTTGGTTAATCGATCCACAATTACCCAAATCGCATCATTACCTTTTCTGGTTTTGGGTAACTTAGTAACAAAATCCATTGTTATAAGCTCCCATTTCCATACAGGCATTTCTAGTTGTTGTAGAAGACCTGAAGGTTTCTGGTGTTCTGCCTTAACTTGTGAACAAGTAAGACACTTAGAAACATATCGGGCGATATCCTTTTTCATGCCTATCCACCAGAAATTATTTCTTAAATCTTGGTACATCTTATTGTTTCCAGGGTGTATGGTGTACCTAGATTTATGGGCTTCCTCTAAGATCTTATTTCTTAATTCTCCTTGCTTAGTATCCAAATCCTTTTCTTATGGAATTTCCAAATTCCATCAGATCCTTGTTCTAATTCCTTTATTCGTCCTTTCATTCCTTCAGCATCATCCTTGATTGCTGTTTCTTGAACATTCCTTAGTTGTTCCATTAAATCTAATTGTAGATTTAATCTGAGAGCACGAACTCGTCGTTGTTTCTCATGATACTTACGACTTAAGGCATCTGCAACTACATTTGCCTTTCCTTCGTGATATTGAATATCACAATCGTAGTCACTTAAGATTTCCATCCATCTCCTTTGCCTCATGTTTAACTCTTTTTGCCCGAATATATATCTTAAACTCTTATGATCTGTATAGACAGTAAACTTACTTCCATACAGATAATGTCTCCAAATTTTAAGGGCAAAAATTACGGCTCCTAATTCTAAATCATGAGTCGTATAGTTTTCTTCGTGCTTTTTCAATTGCCTTGAAGCATACGCAATTACCTTTTTGCGTTGCATAAGCACACATCCTAATCCTAGTTTTGAAGCATCACAATATACTTCAAAATCTTCTGTTCCTTCTGGTAAGGCTAGGATTGGAGCATTGGTTAACTTTTTCTTTAAAATCCTAAAAGCTTCTTCTTGTTTAGGTCCCCATTCAAACTTAACTGCTTTACAGGTTAGCTTAGTTAATGGTACAACTATTTTGGAAAAATCCTTAATAAACCGTCTATAATATCCAGCTAAACCTATAAAACTTCTAATTTCCATTGCAGATTGCGGAACCTTCCATTTAGTAATTGCCTCTATTTTAGCAGGATCTACGTGAATACCTTCGTGATTCACCATGTGACCTAGAAATTGCACTTCCTTTAGCCAAAATTCACACTTTGAGTATTTGGCATAAAGCTTTTCTTTTCTTAACAAGGTTAAGAGTGCATGCAAGTGCTCACAATGTTCTGTCTGACTTTTAGAATAAATAAGTATATCGTCGATGAAGACAATTACAAATTTATCTAAATACGGTTTACAGATTCTATTCATCATGTCCATAAATGCTGCAGGAGCATTTGTTAACCCAAAGGGCATGACTGTAAACTCGTAATGACCATACCTAGTCCTGAAAGCAGTTTTAGGTATGTCTTCTTCTTGTACCTTTAATTGATGATATCCGGAGCGTAAGTCGATCTTCGAAAAGTATCTAGCTCCTTGAAGTTGATCAAAAAGATCATCAATCCTAGGTAATGGGTATCGATTCTTAATTGTAACCTTATTCAATTCTCTATAATCAATACACATTCTCATCGAACCATCTTTCTTCTTTACGAACAACACTGGCGCTCCCCAAGGGGATGAGCTAGGTTGTATAAATCCTTTACTTAGTAGTTCATCTAATTTCTTTTTCAGTTCTAACATTTCTGTAGGAGCTAACCAATAAGGTGCCTTGGCTATCGGTATAGTTTCGGGAATTAGATGAATTCTAAATTCTACTTCCCTATCTGGTGGTAATCCTGGTAACTCTTCTGGGAATACATCTGAGTATTCTGAGACTACAGGAGTTTCCTTAAGTTCTTTACCCTTAGTATTAATGATTACTGAAATCATATATACTATTCCTTGCTTTCGTTCATAACTAGCGACTTTCATTACTGATATGAACTTCATGGGTTTACGTGGTTTATCTCCTGTAATCATGATTACTTCTCCAGTAGGTGCCTGAATTTGTATGAAATTCTTATCACAAAGAATTCAAGCATGGTTGGCTACTAACCAATCCATTCCTAACACAACATCGAATTCGGCTAATTTCATAGGTAACAGGTTTGCAGAGAATTTATGACCTAAAAGTTCTATACTTCCTTCCCGCAAAACCTTATCTATTTTAATAGAATTCCCATCTGACGTTTCGACTGTAAAATCTGCCTAAGGTTGGTTAAAGGTAAATTAAGAGCTTGGCAGAATAAAGTATTAATAAAACTTTGGTTTGCACCAGAGTCAAATAATACTTTTGCGTACACGTTGTGAACTAGGAACGTACCAGCTATCACATCTGGAATGAGTTCTGCTTCTTGAGTGGTCAGCTGGAATGCTCTGACATTCTTCTTAGTATCTCCGTCGGTCGCCTTGGTTTTGTTGTCTGCTGGTTTAGCCAACTTAGGACATTCTGTTTTAAAATGCCCCGCTTCTCCACAGTTAAAGCAGATTATAGTTTTCTTTCTGCAGTTTTCTTCACGATGTCCTACAGTTTTGCAAAAGTTGCAGGTTATATTGCATCTTCCATAATGTTTCTTGTTGCAATTCCGGCAGAACTGAGGAGTTGAGGATTGCCCTGTTCCTCTTTTCTTGAAGTTACTATTATTACCCACACGAAATCCTTGGGTAATTTTCTGAGCCAGTTCCTTCTTCTGGTTTTCATCTCTTGTGCGTACCAGTTTGTCAGTGAGGGTATTAGCTAATTCTACCGCATCGTCAATAGTGCGAGGTCTCGCAGCTTTAACGATATTACGGATTTCACTAATTAATCCCCAAATATAGCGAGAAATGAGTACCGGCTCTGGCGAAGCCAGCGTTGGTACCACTCTAGCATATTCGAAAAATGTCGAAGTATATCCTCGACAATCCACATTCACCATCCGATGGTTTAGGAACTTATTTGCCATTTGATCTTTTTCATACTCGGGACAGAATTTTCTTTCTACAAGATTCTTAAATTCTTCCCAGTTCATGGCATAAGCCATCATCCTTCTTTTAGCTTGTAACACTGTGTTCCACCATTCTAGCGCCCCTTGTTTAAAAAGATTTGACGCAAACATAACTTGATCTTCCTCAGCACATCTACTTATGATAATCACTGCCTCAGTTTTCTCTAACCAACGCAGTGCTGCAATAGCCCCTTCATTACCTGCAAACTCAGCTGGTTTACAGGCAAGAAATTCTTTGTAAGTGCAACCAGGTGTTGCAGCTTTCATTTTCTTGAAAATTGGGGCTTGCAGATCATTATTGTTATTAATATGATTACCGCCTCCGTTTATACTATTACTAAAATTGTCGCCTTGTGTACGTTTACTAGGAATGATTAATTGAGGTTTAACAGGTTTCTGGGCAGCAGCAATGATTGCTGGAATAGCATTGGCTATTCCTTGAGCAATGATATCCTCGATATCTTGCCTATTTAACAATTGCTCTTCCTGATTTTGCTGAGATTGATTTACTTCATTTACTGGTTCATTACCAATGTTTGCCATCTGATAATTAATTTATAGATAAATAATTAGTATATAATAAAAATCAATCCAATATAACAATTAATCGCACATAATCACGTAAACAAATATACAACCAAAATTGTAAATTTTCTAAATTTTCCTTTGTTTTATAGATTATATTATGCTTCCATATACATTTTTATCTTATAACCGTTTTATTGTTTATTTTACACATGCTGATTTTTATTAATATTACTGTTATTATACAAACACAGACTCATAACCCATTTCTCCCTCGTCAAGTTGCATCTTTAATAACGATGTTCCCTCTCATCATATTTCCATGAGATTTGTCCTCCTATCTCTCGGATCCTATTCCCAGCATCCATCAGCTCTTCGCCAAAATGGCGGAGTTCAGCCATATTTTCATTACTCATCGGTGGATTTGGTAGAGGTTCTGGATCAAACTGAGGGAGAAAGGAATAAGGACTGTTGAGAAGGTTTTGGAATTGCCAATCATTAGTCCCCCATTCATCCATTCCTAGAGGTTGGGTGTGGATTATTGGTTCTGGGATTGTTGGTTCTAAGTTTATAGGGAGTTGATTTTCAACAGGATAAGGGTAAAAATTATTATTAATAGGCCTGACAACATCACAGCTTGCCAATGCACGATCTAATTCTTCCTGAAATGGTAACTCCTCGATCTGTCTAGAGCTTTCCCCAATTTCTCTCTGGGTTTGCCTAGAACCTTCTCCAAATTCCATTTCCATCTGCCTAGAATATTCTTCAAATTGTATTTCCATCTGCCTAGATCCTTCCCCGACTTCAATCCCCTTCCCTTTGTCTAATGGATTTTCTATTTTGGGAAGTCTTTTGGCTGGCTTTTTCCTACGTACACGCCTCCCCCATACATATCTCTTTCTTTTCTGAGGTTTTGGCTTTTTCGGAGGTGGAGCATTGAATTCCATAGGTTCTTCTATATCATGGATATACCTATTGAAATCTCTGGAAACCTCTATTTTTACCTGATAGAGATTTAGATTTTGAAGGGCTTCAGACAAGTCACTCATGCTGTTTAACATATATGCAAAATAAAAAAATTGCTAAGTTAAAATTTTATTACAAAGTTTCATAAATAACCTTTAAATATTATTTCATAGCGTGTAAACTAATTTAACACAAAGACAACTGACAATTAAAACATATTAAGTTTTATTGTAACTTATTTATTTACTGGGTAAAACTTCTGACTTGTAGGTGATAAGGGTGCTAAAACTGGAACAAAGTATTCAAAGATTTGCAGTTACTGCTACAGTAGCTAGCATATAGAGATCTGCCCATTTTTCATCTAACTTGTCTTCCCACGGTGGGTTACTGCCTATTTCTCGATTTTTCTGATTAACTTTCTTTTCTTTGGATTTCTTTAATTTCTCCTGACTTTTTCTAATAATCAAATTTCTTTTATTAGGAGAAAGTGGTTCCTCATATTGGGCTTTTCGTACAAATATTCCTTCTTCAGGATTTGCATAGGGTTTTGAGGAATTTGTTTGGGATGAACTTCCCTTCTCATTTGATGACCTATCTAATTTAAGATAGATGTTCCAAAGCTTCTGCTTACCCATACTGTAACTAACAAATAGTCAGTTAATAAAACACATAATCACATAATGGTAATCAGGAAAAATTAAGTATTTCTAAATACTTAATTAGCTTAACTCAGTGGCTCTGATACCACCTTTTTCTGTCACGGCCTCCGACCCGGTTTGACCCGTTTCAGGAGCCGCGGGACAGAAAATCCCGTGGTATTTATTTAATTAAGTTGACAGCGGAAGTTTTCATCAGGATCTTTTTAAAGCTGCAATTTCCTGATTATTTCATTTCACAACTCGGGATAAAACCCCGATAATTTACAATCACAAGATATCCCGGAGAAATCTTTATTTTACAAAACATGTTTCTTTATTTTATATTGAGCCACTTTCTTAAGCTTGTAGTGCTTCGAGGCACTTTTCCTGGATCACAACAGATCACCTGAAACATGTTTGAAAAAGATTTTGTCAGCGGGAAATACTGGTGAATCATTCTATTTATTAAAACGACACGTTTGTTATAATTTACAGTATTAAGAGAGATTACAATGTTTCTGATATCAACCAACTACCCACAGTATTTGTCACTCGACTCGTTTTCCCATTGGCTGCCCCAATGGTGACGATTGTAAAGTAATGTATACAAAACCCCACATACCGGCTGTAATTTGGTGATTTCATAAACTTAATCACTGTAATTATAACTTTGAAAATATTTAAGAATTTATAAAGCACTTTGATAAAAAGAGAATGACTCACATTGCAGATTTAACATGGACAGAGTCTAGTCTACCGATTTAGCCTTGTTAACCTAGTTTAAATAACAATGCACACAAAAAGCTAGGTTAGTAACCAATACAACATTTACGATAACTCACGAGATCAAACCCTCACAATAAATGACAAAGTGCGATACTTAAACATCCATCGTATTCACGACGAATGACAAAGCATAACCCTAATGTGGGCAGCACTTAAACATCCATTGGATAGTTTAATCGATCGGACATTGAATCGTAGCAGCGATCGAGTTATTACCCTGTTTTGCGGCAGCACTTCGTGAATTGTGTGTGTTTTTAAGACTGTTTCTACTATAACTCAAAGTACGAATTGAATTTGAACGTCGAACGAACGCACAATTGCAAGCCCCACTGCCCTCTATTTATACCCAAAATTTGTCCCTCTCGCGCCACGCGAGAGATCCTCTTGTGCGCGAGAGACCCTCTTGTGCGCGAGAGACCCTAGTCTACCATAGGGTTGCTCCGTGTCCAGGTAGCTCAGCTGAGTTGGTCTCGCGTTCATTTTCAATTTCGACAACAAACTGTGAGGATATTACCGATTAGGGTTTACCCCCCCCCCCCCCTGAGTTTTAGGGGCCCTGATCCTGATTCCTATTATTCTGAAAATTTTAGGGTTTATTCAGAATCACTTGGGTTTCTCAATTAGGGTTTCCTATTGGACAATTTAAAGTAATAAATAGGACTTTTTAATAAGAGTTGTTACATTTTGCTATGTATGTTTACTTAGCATGCTAGCACATTGATTTCATAAACATTTTTGCTATGTATGTTTACTTAGCATGCTAGCACATTGATTTCATAAACATTTTTGCTATGTATGTTTACTTAGCATGCTAGCACATTGATTTCATGAACATTTATACCATGTATGTTTACTTAGCATACTTAGTACATGGTTTTCACATGCTACATTGGTTATGACATTTGGTATGTTTAATCGGGACAATAATACATTCATTAACATTGATCACGCCGCTCGGTAGTATGTAATGGTACCATAGGAATTGACAACTCCCGTTTCCGACTTCCTAGGTTTGTTTGGAAGTTGGGAATGACAGAATCTGATATACATAACTTAGATGAACCTTTAATGTGTTTAAAAGTTTGTCACCGTAGTTGCAAGGCTTGAATGTATGCGATTAACATTTCTGCATAAATGTTTGTAATCATAAAGCATTGTTTTCTGCAAAACATAACATTTGATTTAAACTTAGGTTTATTCAAAGACTTGTTTTGTACATTTTCCTACAGGGTTGAGTAAATTCTTTTATTCACTGTACATGACATTTGTTTTCACATTGACATTATCACATAGTTTGAGTAGATGCTTTCTACTTGCTATGTATTACATTTGGTTATACATGATACAGTTTACACATGACATTGAACATGGTTTACACATAAACATTTTGTCATTGAACAAGACATTTTGGTTGGGTATTGATAAGTGACTTATGTAACGGGGCTATGTGTTATATGATAAAAGCATGGTGGATACGCCGCTGGTACTTCCTATATATAAGTGTTTTTATTGTATAATACCTTGTTGCGTTACCTAAACCACTTAGTCAAGGACATGAAACATTTTTACAAGAACACGACATTGTTTTACAATTACACATTTTATACAAACTCACATTTACTTGGTTATTTAGTTAACCATGCATATTTCTTTTATTACCATTTGATTTTCATATCGATTTTCACATGATTTTATAAAGAAAAACACTTTACAAGGTTCATGACTACTTTTCGTTAAACCTTTCTTTTAACTACAAGTCATGAATCCTGCATAAACAAAACCTATGTATCTCATAGGCATTTTTATGCTGACGTACCTATTTTCGCATGTGTTTCAGGTGCTAATGCATGATGATGTTTGTGCTACACTTAGGCGGACTTGGGCCTTAGTGACTAAAAGACAGTTATTTATGTTATGTTTTGTTTGAATTCTAAGACAATGTAAACTTTAATCTTAATAATACAAAACTTTAATTACCATGGTTGTTGAAACAATAATTCTGTCGCATCACTCCCCGACGTTTCCGCCGCGGTTTGTTGTTTTACGCGGTCGGGGTGTGACAGTATAGACCTTGAAGGTGAGAAATCTAAATCAAGTTTAATAATTATTAAAACCAATTAATTAAAACGTGCAATCTTTTCTGGAGGTGAGAAATCTAATCTAGAATTGTTAGGTTATTAGCTGGGCGTTGTTAGGCAGTTTGGGTGGCCGATCACTCAGGTTCACCTGGTTATTCGCATCTAGAGTTTCCTAGGGTTTCGGTGTTCTTAGTTATTTCAGCTTCATAACTTGAGAGTTTTAGTATATAAATTACTTTATACCTGATAGTTGTGGGACTTGGTGGTCGATAACCCGATTAAGTCCATTTTTAGCATTTCATCACTTACTGTTGGGTTCAGTTTACCTTCCGGGGGTTTATCGGGTTAGGCAGAGTCTTCATTCAACACCAAGGTTAGAATTTTATTCACAAGTCAGGGGATTCTTGCCTATGTGTAACAACTCTCATTAAAAAGTCCTAATTATTACTTTAATTGTCCATTAGGAAACCCTAATTGAGAAACCCAAGTGATTCTGAACAAACCCTAAAATTTTCAGAACAATTAGAATCAGGAACAGGGCCCCTAAAACTCAGGGGGGGTAAAACCAAGTCGGTAATATCTTAACAGTTTGACGTGGGAATCGAATTTTCATGCAACACCAACTCAGCAAGCCTACTGGGACACGCACCTACCCTACCCTAAAATGTTACCTGTCGCGCCACGCGAAAGGAACATATGTTCCTGTCGCGACACGCGAGGGGGGCATTTTTCAAGTATAAATAGAACAGTCTGTTTGATGCAATTCTGTGTTAATGCGACGTTCAAAATTCGATTATACTCCGAGTTATAGTAGAAACAGTCTCACAACACACACTGATCACGAGGTGCTGCCACAAAACAGGGTAATAACTCGATCGCTGCTACGATTCATTGTCCGATTGATCAATGTACTCAATGGATGTTTAAGTGCTGCCCACATTTGGGTGATGCTTTGTCATTAGTCGTTAATTCGATGGATGTTTAAGCATAGCACTTTGTCATTCATTGTGAGGGTTGACCTCGTGAGTTATCGTAAATGCTGTATTGATTACTAACCCAGTTTTGTGTGCATTGTTATTTAAATTAGGTTAACAAGACTAAGCTATAGACTAAACTCTATCCGTGTTAAATCTGCAATGTGAGTCATTCTCTTTTTATCAAATCTATTTACAAAAGCATGTTTATTTCAAAGTTATAATTACAGGGATTAAGTCTTTGTAGTCACCAAATTACAGCCGGTATGTGGGGTATTGTATACATTACTTTTTCCCGCCACCATTGGACAACAAGTTAGCCAATGGGTGGTCTGACCACAGTCACAGAAATAAGTCGAGTGACAAATACTGTGGGTAGTTGGTTGATATAGAAACAATGTAATCACCCTTAATACTGTAAATTATAACAAACAGGTCTGTTTTATGAAATAGAATGATTCACTCAGTATTTTCCACTGACAAAACCTTTTTCAAACATGTTTCAGGTGATCTGTTGTAATCCAGGAAAAGTGCCAGGAAACACTGCAAGCTTAAGAAAGTGGCTCCTATTAAAATAAAGAAATATGTTTTGTAAAATAAAGATTTCTCCGTGAAATCATATTATTGTAAATTACTGGGATTTGATCCCAAATTGTGAAATAAAATAATTGGGAAAATTTAGCTTTAAAAAGATCCTGATGATAAACTTCCGCTGTTAAACTCAATTAAATAAATACCACGGGATTTCTGTCCCGCGGCTCCTGAAACGGGTTAAACCGGGTCAGGGGTCGTGACAGAAAAAGGTGGTATCAGAGCCACTGAGTTAAGCTAATTAAGTATTTAGAAATACTTAATTTTTCCTGATTACTATTATGTGATTATGTGTTTTATTAACTGATTATTTGTTAGTTACAGTATGGGTAAGCAAAAGCTTTCAAATATCTATCTTAAATTAGATAGGTCAGCTAACGAGAAGGGAAGTCCGTCCCAAACAAAATCCTCAAATCCATCTGTGATTTCTGATGAAGGAATATTTGTGCGAAAAGCACAATATGAGGAACCACTTTCTCCTAGTAAAAGAAGTCTGATTATTAGGAAAAGTAAAGAGAAAATAAAGAAAGCCAGAGAGAAGAAAGTTAAACAGGAAACTCATGAATTAATCAGTAAATCACCATGGGAAGATAATTTAGACGAAAAATGGGCAGATTTATATATGCTAGCTACAGTAGCAGTAAATGCAGATCTCTAAATAAATGGACTAGTAAACACTATTACCTACAAGTTAGAAAATCCATCCAGTAAATAAATAAATTCACAATAAAACATAGTGTGTTTCAAATTTCAATTTTTTTTTGTAAATTATATGGTATGCAATAATATGGAAAGGTTATTTTTGGAAGTTGTGATTAATTATTTTTACATATATGTTAAAACAGCATGAATGAATTATCTGGAGCTTTAGAGAATCTCAACCTTCACCCTGTCCATATAGAAGTTTCTAAAGAATTTACTGGGTATTTTCCTGATGTGGAACAACCTGTAGAATTCAATGCTCCACCTTTGATAAAGCCAAAACCAAAGAAAAGAAGGAAATACGTCTGGGGGAGTCGTTTACGTAGGAAAAAGCCAGCTCCGAAACTTCCTAAAATAAATAATCCCTTAGAAAAAGGAAAAGAAATTAAAAACGGGGAAAGTTCGAAACCGCAGGAATTGGAGATAGAAGTGGGGGAAGATGCTAGAGAAATGGGAATACAATTTGAAGAATATTCTAAGGAAATAGAAATGGAGGTTGGAAAAAGTTCTAGACAAACTAAAATGGAAATGGGAGAAAGTTCTAAAACAACTCAAGAAAGGACATTTCAGGAGGAAATAGATTTTATATTGGCAAGCTGTGATACTATTCAGCCTGTCAATACAAATGTTTTTAATCGTCCTATTGAAACCCAAATTCCTTTAAATTTTGAACCAACAATTCCAGAACCAATAATCCATACTCAACCTCTGGGAATGGATGAATGGTGGACAAATGACTGGCAATTTCAAAACATTGTCAACAGTCCTTATTCCTTTCTTCCGCAATTCGATCCCGAACCATTACCAAATCCACCCATGAGTAACGAAAATCTAGCAGAACTTCGCCATTTTGGAGAAGAGTTAATGGATGCGGGAAATAGAATCCGGGAGATAGGGGGACAAATTGCTTGGAAGTATGATGAAAGGGAGCTTCGTTTTTAGGAAGACAAATGATGAGAGATAGTGGGTTGGTAAAACTATGGTTGTGTAATAGGAAATAGTAAAATCAGTACTTGTAAAATAAATAATAAAACGGTTGTATATAGAGGCAGGATATAATCTATAAAATAAATAAAATTTTAGATTTTGTTTGTATATTCGTTGACGTGATTATGTGTAAATAATTGTGACATTGGATTATTTCTTTTATACTAATTATTTATCTATAAATTAATTATCAGATGGCAAACGTTGGTAATGAACCAGTAAATGAAGTAAATCAACCTGAGCAAATTGAGGAAGAATAATTATTAAATAGACAAGATATAGAGGATATCGTCGCACAAGGAATAGCCAATGCTATTCCAGCAATCGTTGCTGCTGTTCAGAAACCCGTTAAAACTAAATCAATCATTCCTAGTAAACGTAACCAAGGCGACAACTTTAGTAACAGTATAAACGGAGGCGGAAATAATGGTAATAACAATAATGATCTGCAAACCCCAATTTTCAAGAAAATGAAAGCTGCAACACCTGGTTGCACTTACAAAGAATTCCTTGCCTGTAAACCAACTGAGTTTGCAGGTAATGAAGGGGCTATTGCAGCATTACGTTGGTTAGAGAAAACTGAGGCAGTAATCGCTATAAGTAAATGTGCTGAGGAAGACCAGGTTATGTATGCGTCGAATCTTTTTAAAGAAGGGGCGTTAGAATGGTGGAACACTGTGTTACAAGCTAAAAGAAGAATTGTGGCCTATGCCATGAACTGGGAGGAATTTAAGAATCTTGTAGAAAGAAAATTCTGTCCCGAGTATGAAAAAGATCAAATGGCAAATAAGTTCCTAAACCATCGGATGGTTAATGTGGACTGTCGAGGATATACTTCGACATTCTTCGAATATGCTAGGGTGGTACCAACACTGGCTTCGCCAGAACCGGTACTCATTTCTCGCTACATTTGGGGATTAATTAGCGAAATCCGCAACATTGTTAAGGCTGCGAGACCTCGCACTATTGACGATGCAGTGGAACTAGCCAACACCCTAACTGATGAACTAGTGCGCACAAGATATGAAAACACGAAGAAGGAATTGGCTCAGAAAATTACCCAAGGATTTCGGGTGGGTAAGAATAGCAACTTCAAGAAAAGAGGAACAGGGCAATCTTCAACTTTACCTTTTTGCAAAGATTGCAAAAAGAAACATTATGGAAGATGTAACGTAATTTGCAATTTTTGCAAAGCCATAGGACATCGTGAAGAAGAATGCAGGAAGAAAACCAGAATCTGCTACAACTGTGGAGAAACAGGACATATTAAGCCAGAATGTCCTAAATTGGTCAAACCCACAGACAACAAAGCCAAGGCGACTGACGGAGCTACTAAGAAGAATGTCAGAGCATTCCAGCTAACTACTCAAGAAGCAGAACTCATTCCAGATGTGATAGCTGGTACGTTCTTAGTTCACAACGTATACGCAAAAGTATTATTTGACTCTGGTGCAAACCAAAGTTTTATTAATACTTTATTCTGTCAAGCTCTTAAGATACCTTTAACCAACATTAGGCAGATTTTTACAGTCGAAACCGCAGATGGGAATTCAGTTAAAATAGATCAGGTTTTGCAACAAGTAGAAATAGAACTTTCAGGTCATAAATTTTCTGCAAATCTTTTACCTATGAAATTAGCTGAATTTGATGTTGTGTTAGGAATGGATTGGTTAGTAGCCAACCATGCTCGAATTCTTTGTGATAAGAATTCTATAGAAATTCAGGCACCCACAGGAGAAGTAATTATGATTAGAGGAGATAAACCACGTAAGCCCATGAAGTTCATATCAGTAATGAAAGTTGCTAGTTATGAACGAAAGCAAGGAATAGTATATATGATTTCAGTAATCATTAATACTAAGGGTAAAGAACTTAAGGAAATTCCTGTAGTCTCAGAATACCCAGATGTATTTCCGGAAGAACTTCCGGGACTACCACCTGATAGGGAAGTGGAATTTAGGATTCATCTAATTCCAGGAACTACACCGATAGCCAAGGCACCTTATCGGTTAGCACCTACAGAAATGCTAGAACTGAAAAAGCAATTAGATGAATTACTAAGTAAAGGTTTCATACAACCTAGTTCATCCCCTTGGGGAGCACCAGTGTTGTTTGTTAAGAAAAAGGATGGTTCTATGAGAATGTGTATTGATTACAGAGAATTGAATAAGGTTACAATTAAGAATCGATACCCATTACCTAGGATTGATGATCTGTTTGATCAACTTCAAGGAGCTAGATATTTTTCTAAGATCGACTTACGCTCTGGATATCATCAATTGAAGGTACAAGAAGAAGACATACCTAAAACTGCTTTCAGGACTAGGTATGGTCATTACGAGTTTACAGTCATGCCCTTCGGGTTAACGAATGCACCTACAGCATTCATGGACATGATGAATAGAATCTGTAAACTGTATTTGGATAAATTTGTAATTGTTTTTATAGACGATATACTTATTTATTCCAAAAGTCAGACTGAACATTGTGAACACTTGCATGCACTTTTAACTTTATTAAGAAAAGAAAAGCTTTACGCCAAATTCTTGAAGTGTGAATTTTGGCTAAAGGAAGTGCAATTCTTAGGACACATGGTGAATCACGAAGGGATTCATGTAGATCCTGCAAAGATAGAGGCAATTACCAATTGGAAGGTTCCGCAAACTGCAATGGAAATACGAAGTTTTATAGGTTTAGCTGGTTATTATAGACGGTTTATTAAGGATTTTTCCAAGATAGCTGTACCATTAACTAAGTTAACCTGTAAAGCCATTAAGTTTGAATGGGGACCTAAGCAAGAAGAAGCCTTTAGAATATTGAAACAGAAATTAACCAATGCTCCAATCTTAGCCTTACCAGAAGGAACTGAAGATTTTGAAGTTTACTGTGATGCTTCAAAACTAGGATTAGGATGTGTGCTTATGCAACGCAAGAAGGTAATTGCGTATGCTTCAAGGCAATTGAAAAAGCACGAAGAAAATTATACAACGCATGACTTAGAATTAGGAGCCGTAATTTTTGCCCTTAAGATTTGGAGACATTATCTGTACGGAAGTAAATTTACTGTCTATACAGATCATAAAAGTTTAAGATATATATTTGGGCAAAAAGAGTTAAACATGAGGCAAAGAAGATGGATGGAAATCCTAAGTGACTACGACTGTGATATTCAATATCATGAGGGAAAGGCAAATATAGTTGCAGATGCCTTAAGTCGTAAGTATCATGAAAAACAACGACGAGTTCGTGCTCTCAGGTTAAATCTACAATTAGATTTAATGGAACAAATAAAGAATGTTCAGGAAACAGCCATCAAGGAAGATGCTGAAGGAATGAAAGGAAGAATAAAAGAGTTAGAACAAGGAGCTGATGGAATTTGGAGATTCCATAAGAAAAGGATTTGGATACCGAAACAGGGAGAATTAAGAAATAAGATCTTAGAGGAAGCTCATAAATCTAGGTATACTATACATCTTGGTAACAATAAAATGTACCAAGATTTAAGAAATAATTTTTGGTGGATAGGTATGAAAAAGGATATAGCCAGATATGTTTCTAAGTGTCTTACTTGCTCACAAGTTAAGGCAGAACATCAGAAACCATCAGGTCTATTACAACAATTAGAAATGCCAGTATGGAAATGGGAACTCATAACAATGGATTTTGTTACTAAGTTACCAAAAACCAGAAAAGGTAATGACGCGATTTGGGTAATTGTGGATCGATTAACCAAATCTGCTCACTTTCTACCTATGAAAGAAACCTTTAGCATGGAAAGACTGGCAAAGTTGTATGTAGATGAAGTTGTATCCTTACATGGAGTTCCACTCTCCATTGTTTCGGATAGGGATAGTCGTTTCACTTCTCATTTCTGGACAAGTTTCCAGAAAGCAATGGGAACTCGACTAAATCTAAGTACTACATATCATCCTCAAACGGACGGGCAAAGTGAAAGAACAATCCAAACTCTGGAAGACATGCTCCGAGCATGTGTGATAGATTTTGGTGGAAATTGGGACGATCACTTACCTCTGATCGAATTCTCCTATAACAATAGTTATCATTCAAGTATTGAAACTGCTCCATTCGAAGCACTTTATGGAAGAAAGTGCAGAACTCCAGTATGTTGGGCAGAAATAGGAGAAAGTCAATTGTCAGGTCCTGAGATTGTGCAAGAGACAACTGACAAAATTACTCAAATCAAGGAAAGACTGAAGACTGCTCGAGATCGCCAGAAGAGTTTTGCAGACAATAGATGCAAGCCATTAGAATTCCAAGTTGGAGACAAAGTACTGTTGAAAGTTTCTCCTTGTAAAGGAGTAGTCCGATTTGGTAAGAAAGGAAAGCTAAGTCCCAGATACGTAGGACCATTTCCAGTGATCCAACGTATAGGACCAGTTGCTTATCGTTTACAACTACCAGAAGAATTAGCTGGAGTACATGATGTATTTCATGTATCCAATCTCAAGAAATGTCTATCAGACGAATCTTTGGTAGTACCCTTTCAAGAAATAAAGGTAAACGAAAACTTAAAATTTGTTGAGAAACCTCTTCAAATAGAAGATAGAAAAGTGAAATTTCTCAAGCACAAACGACTAGTTTTAGTTAAAGTCAAATGGGATTCAAAAAGAGGAGCAGAATACACTTGGGAGCTGGAATCAGAAATGAAGCGAAAGTATCCACACTTATTCCAGTAAATCTCGAGGACGAGATTTTTATTAAGGTAGGGAGAATGTAACAACTCTCATTAAAAAGTCCTAATTATTACTTTAATTGTCCATTAGGAAACCCTAATTGAGAAACCCAAGTGATTCTGAACAAACCCTAAAATTTTCAGAACAATTAGAATCAGGAACAGGGCCCCTAAAACTCAGGGGGGGTAAAACCTAGTCGGTAATATCTTAACAGTTTGACGTGGGAATCGAATTTTCATGCAACACCAACTCAGCAAGCCTACTGGGACACGCACCTACCCTACCCTAAAATGTTACCTGTCGCGCCACGCGAAAGGAACATATGTTCCTGTCGCGACACGCGAGGGGGGCATTTTTCAAGTATAAATAGAACAGTCTGTTTGATGCAATTCTGTGTTAATGCGACGTTCAAAATTCGATTATACTCCGAGTTATAGTAGAAACAGTCTCACAACACACACTGATCACGAGGTGCTGCTACAAAACAGGGTAATAACTCGATCGCTGCTACGATTCATTGTCCGATTGATCAATGTACTCAATGGATGTTTAAGTGCTGCCCACATTTGGGTGATGCTTTGTCATTAGTCGTTAATTCGATGGATGTTTAAGCATAGCACTTTGTCATTCATTGTGAGGGTTGATCTCGTGAGTTATCGTAAATGCTGTATTGATTACTAACCCAGTTTTGTGTGCATTGTTATTTAAATTAGGTTAACAAGACTAAGCTATAGACTAAACTCTATCCGTGTTAAATCTGCAATATGAGTCATTCTCTTTTTATCAAATCTATTTACAAAAGTATGTTTATTTCAAAGTTATAATTACAGGGATTAAGTCTTTGTAGTCACCAAATTACAGCCGGTATGTGGGGTATTGTATACATTACTTTTTCCCGCCACCATTGGACAACGAGTTAGCCAATGGGTGGTCTGACCACAGTCACAGAAATAAGTCGAGTGACAAATACTGTGGGTAGTTGGTTGATATAGAAACAATGTAATCACCCTTAATACTATAAATTATAACAAACAGGTCTGTTTTATGAAATAGAATGATTCACTCAGTATTTTCCACTGACAAAACCTTTTTCAAACATGTTTCAGGTGATCTGTTGTAATCCAGGAAAAGTGCCAGGAAACACTGCAAGCTTAAGAAAGTGGCTCCTATTAAAATAAAGAAATATGTTTTGTAAAATAAAGATTTCTCCGTGAAATCATATTATTGTAAATTACTGGGATTTGATCCCAAATTGTGAAATAAAATAATTGGGAAAATTTAGCTTTAAAAAGATCCTGATGATAAACTTCCGCTGTTAAACTCAATTAAATAAATACCATGGGATTTCTGTCCCGCGGCTCCTGAAATGGGTTAAACCGGGTCGGGGGTCGTGACACTATGTAACTTATTTTTCTCATACTTAAGTTTCAATCCAGTCTCTAGTTGTCTGTGCTTGCTGCTGTTTGGTCATCTATTTATTTAAATTGCTTTTTAGTTTAAAAATATTTTGTTTTCCAAAACAAAACCAAATTATTAGGCTAGGGGCTGATAAAGGTTTAGTATCAAGAGTCTCTAGATTGTGTCCACGGTTCGATACTCGGACTTACATGTTTTACTACTTACGACCGGTACACTTGCCGGTAGTGTGTGGTTTACGGGTTTTTTTTCCAATTTTAAAACTTGTTGAATTTAATTAAGACACATTCCACATATCATTAAACAAAGTTACACCAGAAGCTGGAAGCCGGAAGCAAGAAGTTGTAACAACCCGACCTTTTAAAGTCAAAGTACAAGTCAAAGTCAAAGTCAAAGGAAGAAAAGATTGCTAATCAGATCTGTCATTTCTGACTTAATTATTGCTTGTACTCTCGAACCTCGATAATCGATACTTTAGTTAACGCTATTTTGTGCTACGATATGAAGTAACAATGCGATAAACGTAATTAAACGCTAATCAACTTAACGTTATCTCATCGTAACTCGAATCACAATTATTGGTATTGTTCTATGTGTGTGTTATTATGTGTTTACTTGTGCATGTTTGTATTTGTTTGAGGTGTTATACGCAAACGCAATCGCAACTCTATCGCACCGCAATCTCATCGCGAACTGGAAACGCAAGTTTACTTTTTGTGATTAATAGTAGTTATTGTTGGTGCATTTATGTCTATCGCCTCCGTCAATTCGATCCGTAGCGGAAACAGCTTAATACTAGCCTTATATTGTAATATCTAGATAAGAAAGGCAAGGTGGCAATATTGTAATTAATGAGTTTTCTCATTAAAGCCTTGGCCTATAAATAGAAGAGTTAGGGTTAGAGTTGAAAACTTTTGCTCATTTGGAGACTTGGAGAGCTATAGCTAGAGAGAGAAAGTCGCCACGTGATTCAGATCTTTCAATAGAATCACCGATTATAGTACGTTCTCGTGTGTTCGGTCACGTTCGTGTACGGATTCCGAACGTTACACGTTCGGTTCGCAATCGTTTCGGAGTCAAAACCTGTCCTAACAAGTGGTATCAGGGCAGGAGCTCGGTTGCAAAGATCAAACGCACAGAATCGCTCAAGATTTGATCAGAATCAGATCCAAAAATCATCCAGATTTGTTCAATTTCTTCATTTTTCATATTTGTCACGTTTTCAACTGAAAATTGCAAAATTAACATGGTTTTTACGGATAAAATCGGCTAATTTTTGGATATTATATGCGAAAACACTTGTTCTACAAGCCTTCAAAATTTCAGATTTTAATTCCAAGCCGTTTGTGAGAAATCTAAGATTTTTTGGTTCGAAAAAGTTGACAATATGGAAACTGTTGCTGTTACCTTTGTTCTTGATGTTCACCGGTCGGATGGCAATCCGACCGAGTGACCATCCGACTCAAATATCACCCTATTCATTGCATAAGTTGACTTGATTGACCTACTCGTTCGGATTGCCACCCGCTCGAGCGGCAATCCGAGTCAAATCATCCCACCCGATCGGGTCACACAGTCAACATTGTTATATTTGTTAGTCAACTTTGTCTGCATTTCATATTAATCATTAATTGCATTTGGTGTGTCTTGGAAGTCAATGTTCATGTGATTAAAGGCCCAATAGGAGAATAACATTGATTAAGCATCACGTTAATCTATCAATTGCACCGACCCATTAATTGTTCAATAGTATCGGCCCAATCATCTATGTGATATTCATTCAATGTTGTCAGTAGCATGTGAAGTCATTATCTGTTGCATGTGTAGTATTAATTGAGATTGTCGGCAAGTGATAGGTATCAAAGTCTCGGACAGCAACTCGGTCGAATAGCAACTCGCTCGAGTTGCCACCCGACTCAAAGAACAAAGACTTTTTGGTGTCACTCGGTCGAACAGCAATTCGCTCAAGTTGCCACCCGAGTCAAAGAAAGATTATTTGGTGTCACTCGGTCGAACAGCAACCCGCTCGAGTTGCCACCCGAGTCAAAGAAGAAAGATTTATTTGTTTTGTATTAGTGTCACTCGCTCGAGTTGTCACTCGCTTAAGTTGCCACTCGACTCAAACCTCACCTTTTGACTTTCGTTGACCTACCCGAGCGGATTGCCACCCGCTCGAGCGGCAATCCGAGTCATTGCATCTAATCTGCTGTTGATTGAATTCAGGTACTGTGCTTCGACGAACACTCACTTTCTCGACGAACAATTGGAGCGACGAACTCTTAGTGTTGACGAACACTCCATTACGTTGACGAACCCTTCAACCTTGACGAACTCTTTAAAATTTGCAATATTTTAATTGAATATATCAAAAGTTCACGTGATTATAGTAGCAGTCCACTTTCATTCAATCGGTCCAATAAAGAGTAAATTGCATGTGATTTCATCTCAGCCCACGTGATTTTGTCAGCCCAAACATTATTAATTGGCATATGGATATGTTGTTCGACCCAATGAAAATTTAATTGTCATATGTTTTTCAGCCATATGCATAAGTATTGTGAGGCTCAATAAGTTGTTGTCAAATTACATGTGCTTAGTTTGAAATTCATATTACATTGTGTGTCACTCGATCGGATCACTACCCGACACCCGTTCATTGTCACTGTTGACTTTGTTTGACCCTCACTCGATCGGATACCCGTCTGATCCACGTGTTTGATATTTTTTTAAACTGATTGTGTTTGTTCGTAATTTCAGGTGATTCGAGGAAATAACATCATGGCTAAAGAATTCTACAACACATTCTACAAGGCGTTTACATCTGATTCATCTGAAACTTCAATTGTCACACCCAAATCTATAACAAAAACGATCAATGACAACATAAAACATGATAACTTCTATGGAACTTATTCTAAACCACCTAAGCTTGAAAATATAGAAGATTATACATGTTGGAAAGAGAGATTCTTAAACTGGACAAAAGCATACGCTCACGAAAGCTGGTTCTGCTTAGAGTTTGGATACAGTCGACCGATCAATGACAAGAATGAAGAGATCCATCTCAATAATCTTTCCGATGAAGACAAACGGAAATTCTCATATGGGCAGAAGATGATCGCATTGATTCAACAATCTATCCGAGATGATATATTTCTTTGTTAAATCATGATGTGTAACAACTCGTATTAAAATTCCTAATTATTATATTATTTTATCCAAAAGGAAACTCTAATTAAGACACCCAAGTGATTCTGCATAAACCCTAAAATTTTCAGAATAATCGGAATCAGGATCAGGGCCCCTAAAACTAAGGGGGGGTTTTCCCTAGTTACGATTATCCACAAATTTTGCTGTCAAAATTGAATTTTACAAATCCGTCAACTCAGCAAGGCTAGTTAGGGACGTGGCTACCCTATGGTAGGATATGACCCCTCACGCCACGCGACGCCCAAGGGGGTACCCCTCGCGTCACGCGAGGGGGTCAAATTTTATGTATAAATAGGGGTGTTTGGGACTTGAATTCTGGCACTTGAACGACGTTAAAACTCAAAATATACGCTGAGATATTATAGAAACAGTCTCAAAACACACACGATTCACGAAGTGCTGCCGCAATACAGGGTATTAACTCGATCGCTGCTACGATTCAATGTCCGATCGATTAAACTATCCAATGGATGTTTAAGTGCTGCCCACATTAGGGTTTATGCTTTGTCATTCATCGTTAATTCGATGGATGTTTAAGTATCGCACTTTGTCATTCGATGTGAGGGTTTAATCTCGTGAGTTATCGTAAATGTTGTATTAGTTACTAACCTAGTTTGTGTGCATTGTTATTTAAATTAGGTTATCAAGGCTAATCAGTAGGCTAAAGCTCTGTTCATATTAAATCTGCAATGTGAGTCATTCCCTTTTTATCAAATTACTTTCAAAATCATGTTTATTTTCAAGGTTATAATTACAGGGATTAAGTCTTTGTAATCACCAAATTACAGCCGGTATGTGGGGTTTTGTATACATTACTTATTTCCCGTCACCATTGGACAACGAGTTAGCCAATGGGTGATCTGACCATAGTCACAGAAACGAGTCGAGTGACAAATACTGTGGGTAGTTGGTTGATATATGGAAACATTGTAATCGCTCTTAATACTGTAAATTATAATAAATGTGTCGGTTTAGTAAAAAGAATGATTCACCAGTATTTCCCGCTGACAAAACCTTTTTCAAACATGTTTCAGGTGATCTGTTATGATCCAGGAAAAGTGCCGTGAAGCACTACAAGCTTAAGGAAGTGGCTCAACATAAATTAAAGAAACATGTTTTGTAAAATAAAGATTTCTCAGTGAAATCATATGATTGTAAATTACCGAGGTTTTATCCCGAGTTGTGAAATAAAATAATCGGGAAATTTCAGTTTTAAAAAGATCCTGAAGAAAACTTCCGTTGTTAACTCAATTAAATAAATACCACGGGATTTTCTGTCCCGCGGCTCCTGAAACGGGTCAAACCGGGTCGGGGGCCGTGACAGGATGGGTCATCAAAATCGGTTTGGGAAGCGTTAAGGGTGAAAGCCAAAGGTGGCAAACAAATTAAAAAGAACAAAAGTGCTTTACTAAAAAAGGAATTTGATTTGTTTGATAGTTTAAAGGGAGAGACAATGAGGCAAATGATTGAACGTTTTTGTCACTTAAAAATTGAGTTAGACAGGTTTGGAATTGTGAAAACGAGAGAAGAAGTGATTGACAAAATAATTGAAGCGTTACCACGAGCTGATCAGTGGCAAACGTTTGTTTTTATTTTGAAAAATGATGTTTTATATGATACAATCACTCTTGATGTGTTAATTGAAAAGATTGAAACTCATGAGCTTGAATTGCAGAAACAAAGCAAGATGAGCAGTTCTTCACATCAACAGAATGTTGGTCTTTATTACAAAGGTAACATACCTTCGGTGAAAGTTGGTGATTCACCAAAGACAGCATTCAGTGTTGAAAAATCAAAGGAACCGCAGAAAAGCTCATCAAGCTACAATCCTGGATATCATTCATCTTTTTCAAAAGCAGACCCTGATGAATCTGAAGAAATTCTTTGCAACATTGCTCTTAAGTTGAAAAATTCTCCGGCTATGAGCATCAATGCACCAAAACAACAAATGAGTTTTCTGGCATCTGTCCTGGAATCATATGAAGGTCTAGTATCTGGAAAAATTGGAAATTCAGAGCTGACAAAGGAAGATTATGACCAGATCGATCCAGCAGAAATGGAAGTCATTGACATACGCTGGTTTCTAGCAAGTTGCATTCGAAGAGCTCAGAGGTATATGGAGATTACTGGAAAGCAGTCTATTGGTGGTCCGTCAACAAAGCTGGGATTTGATAAATCCAAAGTGACCTGCTTCAGATATAAGCAAAAAGGTCATTTCAAAAAAGAATGCAAAAATTCTGAAGTTGACGAAATAGAGAAACCTTTCAATGATGATTATTACCAAAAGGCGATCTACCACCGCAGCAGAGAAGAGCCGAAATTGATTGAAAGTAATCCCAAGGAGAAATCAATAGCATGTGCAGTGATCCATCATGATGAAGGATTTGAATGGAGCGAATTTCTTCCAGAAAATGATCTTGTTGATGACCGTTTCACAGCTCATGGCAGAACTGTATCAAAAAGCAAACATCATGCTTTTGTTGCTGAAATAAATGAGAAAACTCGAGAAGAAATTCTGAGTGAGAAAACCGAAAGAGAAATATTCTTTGCAGGGTGCAGGATTGAGAAAATGCACGAAGAATACGAAGATGCAAAGTACTGTAGAAGATATGACAAGAAGAGAGATTGCTATGTCAACAAAAATGGTGATCCTGTCGTTCACAGAAAAGAAGTGGTTTTCAATGATGTTCTTGTAGTAATCCCTCTGTCTGGCGAATACTATTCAAACGTAGCAAAAGATAAAACTTTTCTGAAAAGGCTAGACAAGATAATTCGTGATGTGATGACCGCGAGTTTGAAAAAGAGGGATGAAGAGAGGATGAAAAAGAATGTTGATGATTTGGTAACTGATTTGAAGAAGGTAGCTGAGGAAGAGAAAGAAAAGATAAAAGAAGTTGTTAAAGAAAAAGTTGTTACTGAAGAACAGCAGGTTGGTCAAGAAGAGATGAAGAAGAAAGAAGAAGAAGAAGATGTGAAGACTGAAAGTTCAATAGAAGTGAATGATGATGCTGGTGTTGGTGAAGGAAATGAAAAAGATGTTGATCAGACAGATACAACAGAGAACACCGAATTGCCAATCACTAAGGTAAAAACTGAATCTGAAATCTTAAACAAAAATGCTGAACAGTGCAAGAAATGCATGGAAACGTGCAGTGCTTGTACTGAAAAAGATGAAAAATTCAGAACAAGAGATCTTGAATTCACTAAAATCGAAGAAGTTTTCAAAAATAAATGCAAAGAAATGTTAGAAAATGAAAAAGTTTTAAAAGAAAATGATGAAAAACTTTCTCAAAAATGTAAGAATTTAGAAAAAGAAAATGAGATTTTGAAAGAAAAGGTTTCGAAAATGACAGAAGAATGTTTTCAAAAAGAAAATGCATGTCAAGAAATGAAAAAATAATACGATTCAATAAAATTGGCCTATCACATTACAAAAAAGTCATATAAAGATGTGAAAAGCCAAATGAAAGTTGTTCAATCTAGATTGAGATATTGTTCTGAAACAACTGATACGCTTAAGCGACAGTATTCAATAAAGCAACAAGTTGTCAATTCTTACATTGAGGATGTTGCTAAGCTAAAGTGTCAAATAGCTGATTTAGAACCGGATAACAACAAGTTAAAAAGTTATCATGTGTCATCATATGTGCTTGAAAGAATTTTCAACATAAAACCGGGTGATGATAATTCTGAGAAAAACAAGAAAGGTATTGGCTCAGAGTTTCATCAAGTCCCTCCACCGGAAAAGTTTGCATTTTATGATGATGAAAAGGTCAAAAAAGCTTTCAACATGGTCAATCAATTACCAGACAACATTGACGTAACCCATTCCAAATCTGATGATTCAAGTGATTCAGAGGTGGTAGGTAAGGTCGTTGAAAGTGTGTTGAAAGAAGAGTCAGTTGAAACAGGTAAATCTGAATCACAGGATGGAAATGAAGGTAGTTTTCATGAAGAATATCTGAAAAACTCAAAATCTGAGAAAAATTTGAATGATGATTCAAAAGGATTGGTTTATACCATGATTGGATCGGACAAATTATTCTTAGATATTGTATTCCCGATTCAAAATGTTATTTCAGAAAAGATTGACAAAGTTTTCAAGATGGTTGAGATTGAAAAATCTGAAATTCCAAAGTTTGCTGGAAAAGGTCACAAAACTTTTTATAACAAACATGGTTTCAAGAAGAAAAACATAAAGGCTGGTTTGGGTTATAAAAAGAAACAAAATTGGAAGAAAAATTAAACTCCGAATTATCAACAAAAGATGAATTTTGTTCACGGAACAAGTTCCGAGGAAGAGAAAGAACTTCAATTTAGGCGCCAGTCTAATGAAGAGTTCTATGCTCAGAAAAAGCAACAACAATAGGTCAAAGATGTGTCCAAGAGAACATGTTTCAAATGTGATCAAACAGGACATCTTGCTCGCAAATGTCCAAATCTGAAACCTGTTGACGTTAAAACGGAAAAGAAGTCTGATGATGTGGAAAACAGAAATCTGAGGATGTGAAACAAAGGTCAACCAGATTTGATTCAAAACAAACTTGGAGGTACAACACAAACAAGTTTGCTCCGAATCAAACTTGGATATCAAACTCGAATAGGTTCGATTCTAGACAGACCTGGAATTCTCACACACCTAGATATAGAACAACACAAAGTTGGAGAACAAATGTCGATGCAACAAAACCAAACGAGTTTTGGAAACCGACTGTTGTTCAAAATCAAAATGTTCAAAAGGATTCACATTTTTACAAAAGAGGCACTCCAATAGGTCAAACATGGTCAGTTAAGAAACAAATCGCTTCGGTAAATGAAGAAAAAGATGATGTTAAAATTGAAAAAGTCTTTGTACAAAATGACAAATATTTTCCGAAGTTAAATGATTCATTTTGTGTTGAAATGCCTAAGATCAAACAGACCTAGGCTAAATTGTTCAAGTAATTCAATAGTTGAATGTGCAGGTGCTCAAGAAAATTGAAGACTGTGAGAATGGATATCGGAGCAGCCTGGCACGAGGAGAGAAGGCTGCTGATCCCTGCGATGGTTAAACAGGGAGTTTGTATTTCTATATATAAATAAACAATATTTCAAAACCCTAAAAATTGAAAAATTAAAAAAAAAAACCAAAAATATGTTTTTATTTTGTCAAAAAATATGAAAAATCAAAAAATATGTTTGTTTTTAAATTTTGTCAAAAATTTCAAAAATTTTCAAAATATGTTCTGTGAATATGCCGAAACCCTCACAGTGGAACAAACATGATTAATTTCACAGGATTGAAAAACGGTTTTCAAACTGAAAAATATCAATGTGTTGTAAATCATGGGGGTATTTACTGCTTTACACATTATATTTTCTGCAAAACAGAGCATGAGATGCAGAAAATGGATGGCGAAACAAAGCTATCAGGTTGTAAAATTTTCTTTAAATGGTTTTGAATTTTAGGGGGAGTAAGAAATTGTCAGAAAATCCAAAAACATTTGAAAATTTCAAAAAGCCAAAAACATGAAAAAATTCAAAATGAGTTTTTGTGTAAAAAGAGGAAATGATAGTACATCAGTAGACAATCACAGTACGCTAAAGAAATGGAAAGTCAAATGTGATAAACGGTCTCACTGATGATATGCCAGTAGGTTTTTACACGCTTAGTAGATTGTTTTCGAGATATAAACCTAAATATCACATACTTACTTATCTCGTGGGGAACATCTCTCGGATATATGGGTAACCCCTAAAATCTTGTTTGAAGGGCTTTCTATTTCTGACATACTAGGTCTTTGTACGTGATGATATCTGGGGTATTATACCAGGACTTCTGATTTTGCGGGAGCAATAGCCTAGTCCTCGTATAATACTCTGCACTGCTTTAATCATAAAGCCCACCCTCAGCATAAAAAATGATGAAACATTGAAAAATGCTAATCATGTGCTGTTGAAGAAAAGATCCCCAAACGGGACACACCTAAAGTCGAGCCATCATCACTTTGTCTGAACGGAAGTTCTAACCTGAGCTCTCATGGCCTCGCATTACCCGTTTACAGATATCATTAGTGTACATTCACCTGTAAGACTGAATATAGGAGTCTGGATACGGGAGTATATTCTGAGGTGGGACACGCGAATAAGTTAAGTCCTTAAAACACTAATCCGTATCTCGAATCAATTGAACTTTGTGTGAAAATTTAAGTGGATCAGTATACTGACAATCTAAGTGAATCGTTTAGAACTTAAAGTGTTTAAAGCTCAACGGTGCTAGTGATTTGTCATAAACTGATATGATCCTCTAACACGAACTCAAACAAAAATATTGTCTGTAAATATTTCTTTGTTGCTTTATGTTTCAGAAAAATTCAAAAAGATTTTGATTCCATTTTATTTTCGACAACTCTGAATGCTAAGTTTCAAAATCTGAGTATGCTGATCGTGTTTCTGAAAATAAAACAAGTTCATTAATTTGAAACTTGAAATTTTAAAATCAAAAATTAAAAACAGTTTGTGATATCTCCAAGGTCATTTAATTGGACTTGGACGATTAACCGTGAAGGATTTGGATTCTTATATTGTTAAAATCTGTAAAAGAGCCAGTTTCCGATCCTGTTCGCTGAAACTGCCAAATCCATGAAGTTTGTTGATAGGGGGAGAGAATCAAGTAATTCTGGATATATCCATATTATTATATCTTTGAGCCAGGATCTTGATTTAGAAAGTTTAATAGAGCCAGGTTACGATTCCTGGACATCTGAAAATGCTTTCACTGTAAAAATATTTTAGCATATTTTGAGAGAGCCAGGTTTTCAATCCTGGATGTTCAAATTGTTTTTACTTATAAATGTTTGAGAAATTGCAGATGTTGTACCAGACTACGATCACGATAGCCGAGTCTAAGGGGGAGTCTGAAGACGAGCTCAACGCAAGGGGGAGCGTGTATTTAAGGAGCCAGGTATCTATCCTGAAGGAGGTTGTAACCGGAAACCCAGGTGTCGATCCCAAAGCACGGAAGCTTGACGAAAGGGGGAGCCTGAAGAGTTTATTGAAATGGGGAGCTGAAGTTGAAAACAGATCCACGGGGATTCTGTTCGAACAAGAGGGAGTCTACGTTGATGAAAACGTGTTAAAGATTCAAGAAGACTAAGAGAGAGAGAAATACAAAACGCTACGAGATTGACTGCGGCAATATCCAAGGGGGAGTCTGTTGGTGCATTTATGTCTATCACCTCCGTCAAGACAACGTAGCGGAAACAACTTAATACTAGCCTTATATTGTAATATCTAGATAAGAAAGGCAAGGCGGCAATATTGTAATTAATGAGTTTTCTCATTAAAGCCTTGGCCTATAAATAGATGTGTTAGGGTTATAGTTGAAAACTTTTGCTCATTTGGAGAGTTGGAGAGCTAGAGCTAGAGAGAGAAAGTCTAGAGAGAGAAAGTCGCCACGTGATTCAGGTTCTTGTATGATTTCAGATCTTTCAATAGAATCACCGATTATAGTACGTTCTCGTGTGTTCGGTCACGTTCGTGTACGGATTCCGCACGTTACACGTTCGGTTCGCAATCGTTTCGGAGTCAAAACCGGTCCTAACAGCTATGTGACACCCCAGGAAAACCAGGAAAACCATGCTACTTAACTAGCTTCCTCAGTGAGTACGTACCAAATTTCGGGACGAAATTTCTTTCAACTTGGGGATAATGTGACAACTCGTATTTCAGAACCTCTCTATGTACTTTGATGTAACCTGTTTGAACAATACGTGACTATGTGAAATTTGATGATTTATGAAGTGTTATATTGTTATGTTATGTGCATGTATGTAATCGGATCACACAAAACGAACCGATCGCACAACAATTGGCCGATCGCACAAGCCCATTCGGGCCACACCCTTTGAATCCGAAACCAATGGGCAGCCCAAGTGAGGGCTCGGCCCACTCCCTTTTATGCGCATACAAGCACCCATGTGTGGGGGTTGCTTCTCATTTGTTGCAAAACTAGAACACACACAAAACCCTAGCTCTCCTCTTCTCTCTTGAAGTTTAACAGCTGTCTCATCATTCGAAGACCTCCCATCTCGATCAAGATAGCCCTTTTGATTTCTGGTTAGTGTTACACCTTTATTGGTTATCATGATTTCGATTGCTATGATTTTTAGATGATAACTAGGATTCATGTTGTAGTGATATTGATAGTTATTGAGATCATAAATTCGATGATATGTGTTCAATTTATATATATATATATATATGATGATAGGAACTGTTGTGGTTAATGGATCGAATGATAATATATGTTAACCTAGAGCCGATTGCATGTTAAAGGGATTTGATCTTATTGGGTATTAATTGAGTAACTTGATTTGGCAAGAGAAGTTGTATGTTGGTACTCGAATTCTATAATCTGATAATCTGATTTTATTCCTTGCATGATGATTTGGTGTTCATGATTAGGATGTATTAGGGTTCATAAGAATTAAGGGGCAAATGTTTATTTTGATCCATATATGCATGATTGAAACTGTTAGTGTTGTTAATTGATAAAATTCATAATTTGGAAACCATTGAATGATTGTAACTGAATCGAATTTTGGAAACAATGAAACTGATTAGCATTATATTCGGATAATAAAACCAATCGCACAAGTTCCCTCTCAGTCGCACAAGATCAGGTCACACAAGACCTGATCTGATCGCACAAGTGCCAGACGCACAAGTTCAGTCGCACAAGATACCAGTAGTCGCACAAGACTATTGGATCGCACAAGTTATGTTTTGCTAACTGTTTGGGCCGTGTACATGTTGGGGTTGATTATTGGGCCGGGTTGGTTTCCAATCGCACAACCCATTGTGGATCGCACAAGTCATACTGATCGGACAACAGGTTGGGCCGCCTGTTGATTGGGCTTTATCTTTCGGGTCGCACAAGTTTGGACATGTTTGGTGCTTGACTGCTACTGTTAATGTGTTAACATGTATTAGGGGTTTGCCATGATCAATATATGTGTTCATAACCTGTTAAGCTATGTGAAACGTATGTGCACTACTTGAACCTAGACCTGACTTGTATGATAACCATGTTAGGACGTGGTTGACCACTTATAGCCCAAGTAACCTTTCTGTGTATCTGCCGAGCAAACCAAGGTGAGTTCACACTCTTTCCAAGGCATGGGGTTCCCAAGGGTTGGGAATGGGTTAATGATTCATACGGTAACTACAACCATCCTCCGTGGGTAGGATGCCAAGCTTACACACTGGACCAAACCTCTATCATGAAGTCCCTCATTTATATCGACTTAATCGCCGAGGCCTATGGCGAGCGGGTCATTAGTTAATAGCGCTATTAGGTTTAACAAACCTCACACCATGCCAGTCGGACGGGCGTGTACTAATGGACTACGGGTAAAGGGTCAATGCTGATAGACATTGACTTAGGGCACCGGTTACATTTTCGTAGTAGTCGATACACACGGTCTAGTAACACATGGGAAGCCCCCACTAATCTTCGCAAACATGTCAGGGTGATCGCGATACGAATTAATACGATACATGGTTTACAAAACGAACATATGATTTACGAAACGAATACTATCACTAAACAACCAACTGTGAACTCGCTCAACTTTGTTGTTGATTCGTTGCTACATGCCTTGCAGGTCGTTAGGTACTCATGGAGCTTGCACAGGGAGGCGCGGTCGTTGTGGGACATGGCAGTGTGTGCCATGCTTAAAACATTACTTTGTTTCGTACTTAATACTTACATTGGGTTTTACAATTATGCTTCTGCTAAACACTTAACTGCGTTTTGATTTGAAACACCTTTCATATTATGTGGTTGAATTTTACTTATTACTTGTTATGTTCAATATGATTGGTGGCTTGATCCTGGTCAGTCACGCCTCCAAGCGGTGATACTCCGCGTGTGGATTTGGGGGTGTGACAAGTTATGTTATTTGTGTAACTAATGTGTAATACTATCGCATCGCTTACTCGCAACTCAATTAAACGCAACGCAATGCTCAACGCACGAAATGAAAGTCAGAAACAAACTTGCACGCGCCATCCGATCGAACGACTGTTCGATCGAATGATCATCCGACCGGATGACCATCCGATCGGATGGCCATCTGATCGAAAGGCCGTCCGATCCAGTTAACCTGCATCGCCTCTCCTACTCTCACACAATAAATACCCCTCCTGTCACATCACTGTTTATTGATGTGACAGCTCCCTCCGACCGGTGCACTCTCAGCCACTTTTCTCTCGATTCCTAGCGATTCTTGTAAGTTTTCACTCTAAATCTTGTACTTCCTTGATCTTTACACACTTTCTCATCAACTTCTCCATCAAATCACAACTTTCCACCATGAAATCACCTGGTTGTGAGCTGTTCTAGGTGACGTCATCACGGGTTCGCATAAACACCGGAGTATGACCTCATCACAGCAAGAATGGTTCGTATCTAACAGATTTCTACACGTTTTACACTAATTTTGTCTAAATCTAAACATTTTTCAAGTGTTTCAAACTTTTCTTCAACATCTTTCACTTTTCACTCAAAAACCGTTAGAATCTGAGCTCGTTCAGGGCCTCTACCTACTCCATAGTGGAGAGCCGGACTGAGAATGGAATTCTACCGGAGAGACAACCGATTCACTGGCTAAACATGAAACTCCGTCAAGAACAGCTGAGTTTGGTCGAACGGGGTGATTCCCATCTGATCGGATGAGTTGGTTAACACGTCGTCATGACGTCTCTATCAAATCGCAAGCCTTACTACTTAACTGATTTCACGGGTTGTCAAACGAAACAGTCGCTCAAACGAATAGCCGCCCGATAGGATGACCATCCGATCGAACGACTATTCGACCAGGTGACTTGTGATTTTCAACACTTAAACAATTTTCAAAACTTCAAAGAATATCAGTTTCTAATGGAATCACCATCGGATCGAATGGCCATCCGTCCGGATGACCATCCGACCGGATGACCATCCGACCGGATGACTGGACATATAGAGATACTTCTCACTTTTTAAAATGCTACAACGAAAACTTAAAAGTTCAAACAATTCACAAACACATCCCTCCCAAACGAACGACCCTCCGACCGAATAGTCATATGTCCGGATGACCATCCGTCCGGACGGTCATCCGACCGGATCACTGTTCGACACTCGTTCCTCTCGACGCACTGTTTAACACGCTGTTCAACGCTTATACTGTCGTACTATGATCAGGTTAATCTCTCCAGCGCTCCCTTCAATCCAAGCTTGTGTTTATTCATTAAACACGATCTGTGAGTATACTCGATCCCTTTTTGCTTAACGCACTTTTGGGTGTTACATACGTTACTTATATCAAATCACCTCAACACACAACGCAAACACTTTTATACGCTATCCGCTCTGCATGTTATACGTATTATTCGATGAATGCTTGTATGTTATGTTTACACAGTGATTGTTGCCAGACATCTTAGCAACGATAGTACTATAGTTTGGACTCAGCACCTGTCGTGGACATGGGTTGTTTAGGGAATTTCTTCACGTGTCACATTAGTGATATGTGTTGCGCAATCTACAACTCGCAGTCATGTCTGTGCATATTTCATTGTCGATAGCTTACATGCTTCACATTTCTACGTGTTACATGCTGGTTATGCATAAACCGCTTTCGCTACTATATTACTATTAAACTTGTATGCTCACCTTTACACTATGTGTATTGACCTATTTTAACGTATGTGATAGGTGTTTAGGATGTTGTGTTTTGCTGAACTCTGTGGAATCAAGCTTAGGTGGTCTAGAAACAAACTAAATAAATTTGAGTTGTCGGAACAATATTATTGTCTTTGAGAACTATGTCTATAATAATAGTTTTACTTTATATGTTATGGTATGGGACATGACGTTAAATATTTGGTAATTATAGTTGTTATGGATTCTCCTGGACAATCTGTTTCGCTCAGCGCCTCACCCCGATGTTTCCGCCATCGGTTGGGGTGTGAAAGATTGGTATCAGAGCCATAACTATAGGGAATTAGGCAAGACTCGACCTAGTCCGGGTCGATGTCTTAGAAGTGACCTAGTCTATAGAGTAAGTACTAACAGACCGCCTTGTGCAAACCCGGTAGGGGTTCTACATGAGCCTACTTCTGTTACTTTCTCTCGAACTCATACATGCACGAACACCGCATACTACAGCTTCGTGCAGGATCGACCTTTCCTATGGTCGGACACTATCAATTTGCCTTTCCTAAGGCAAGCACAACACATATGATTTTTTTCGAAAAAGAACGAGTGATTGGATCGAGATTAGGTGTGAAAACCGCAAACTCTCGATTAGATTGCTCGCTCGACGCGCATTTTTACTATAAACACGAGAATTTGCGTTGAGACAGGAGTGAAATCCATATCTGGACGCAGATCTCCCTATATCTCTCGTGATTCTATCACACAAATAAGAATGCAGTCGTTAAGTTAGGGGTGAAACCCGAATCTTGGTGACTTGTTCCGCTCTCTATTTTGGTTTTACAAAACTCTCACCAAAGTCTCGATGGATTCCAACGACTCAATTCATGTACTAACCGAAAGGATGCGTGCCATTCACCATATGTTGGTAAGAGAGCACAGTCTATTAGGCCAAAGCGTGTACTCGAAGTCCTTGAGAATAGTTGAATCACTTTGGGTAGTCGACGTCTATCACCCAGGACAATCTATTTTCGATTTCAAGCCTGCAATCCCTGATTTTATGAGTTTATGTGTTCGATTCTGAGCTCGCAGCCGCTGACTCTATGAATTATCGCTTTTATGTGTTTTATGTGATTTTACATGGTTATGTGTATCGATTTTGAAGAATATACGCTTTTCCGCTCTTCGCTTTGACAAACACGCACAACTAGCACTGCGCAATTATCTCAATACGCTAACAAATCACTGCTACACTACGGACCCTCGCATGTTATGTTCTCTCGCTTATATTACTCGTTACTCGCAATCGCTACCCTCGAACTCTCTCGCGAAACTTGAAAGATATGTAAATGCGTGCAATATATGTAGGTGAATACGTGCAAAATATAGTTGACTGTGTGCTTCTGTGCTCTGCGTGTTTATGTGCTTATGTGTTGAGTGCCTATATGCTTATGTGCCTATTTGATTACATGCCTATGTGTAGACGTGTTCCTGTGCTTTATATAAAGTAGCTTTGGGTGATACGCTAGTGGTGTGTGCGAGTGTGTATATAAGTTTAAGTATATTTTAACCCCTTTTTACACGTTAGTCAAGTTTTAAATTTATAAAACACGATATTTTACTAACACTAAACACACATATGGGTAAGTGCACCCATCGTGAGCGTAGTATAGTGTTGGCAAGATACCGAGGTCATCCAAGGACACAAGAGCTTTTAGTACCGGTTTATCCTCAACGTCTAATCAAATCAAAAGTTTAGAAAAAAGGTTTTAAACTAGAAAAATAAAAACAAACTAAAATGATGAAAAATAAAATAAAAATAAAAACAGATAGACAAGATGAATCACTTGGCTCCGACTCGTGTATAGTGTAACCTTTGATTATTTCCGCACTTTTGCACTTTTTAAGAGATTATCTTAATTATTGTAGTAGGCCCCTCTTTTGAAGGTGACGTTACCCTCAACCCAGTAGTTTGAGTCAACAAGGATACAATCCTAAAGGGTCGGATTATTGAAAGATAATTAATTAAGTTATTAATGCATATTATGGTAGGCCCCTCTTTTGAAGGTGACGTTACCCTCGGCTAAGTAGTCTGAGTCAGCAGGGATACAGTCCTAAGTAGCCGGGTTATAGTTTTAATAGTAGCTTACATATGAGGGGATCAAAGAGTTTGGACCCCCGCCATCCAATACCGGTAAGTATTGAAGGAGGTCCTACTAAATTTGACCCAGGTCCTTGCAGGATCTATACACTGAAGAAGGTAAGACTCTTACCAAACCGTTCCCTTAACCCCCGACCACGTAGCCAACATACCTCCATATAGACCGTGGAGATATGAATGGTGAAAATCTTTTATTTTATATTGACAGTAAAATAATGCCAAGACACCACGGACAAACGATAAGGAAGAATCACCTTCAACATAAGAAACTAGTTATTAAAGTCATTAATACATAACCAAGTAAAAAGTGCGAAAAGATTAAAAATAAAAAGTATTACACTAGACACTTGTCTTCACCAAGTGATGTAAGAGACTTTGGCAAACATGGCCTTTGATTGTCAAGAACTCTTACGATCAATCTTGGATCCCGAGACAACTCACACACTCTATGATGGACAATGGATGATGGTGGTGGATGATGGTGTTGTGATGGTGGTGGGTGGTGGGTGAAGTGTGAGAGAGGTGGTGTGCCAAGGGATGGTTTGCAATTGAGCCAAGCACCCCTATTTATAGGCTGAACAGAAGCTCGGGCACGGCCCCGTGTCCATTGGGCACGGCCCCGTGTCCATCATCCTTCTCTGTCTTCATTAATTGCTCTTGTCTGCATTAGTTGACCACGACCCCGTGTCCGCTGGGCACGACCCCGTGTGCAGAAGCGTATCTATACTATCAAGATTTGCCTGGATTCTGCGAATCCTATAGTTGACCACGGCCCCGTGTCCGCTGAGCACGGCCCCGTGGTGGGTGATAGAAGCTTCTACAGCTTTGTCTTTTATGCTGACACTTGGGCACGCCCCCGTGTTCACTGAGCACGGGGTGTGTTCAGCCTTCTGTTCTCTTGTTTTGCTTGGGAAAATGCTGTCGAGGGGGTCGGGCATGCTACGTTTGTTCCTTTTCTTGTATTTATGTTAGATTTAGCTGCCTTTTTGCTTCTTTTGTTAATTTGAGCTCATTTAATCCTGAAAATACAAAAGGAAGACAAAAACACACTTTTTCCAACATTAGTACTAAAAAAGGGTTAGTTTTATGCCACAATTGATGTAATTTATATGTTGCATTTTGTGCACATCAAATACCCCCACACTTGAATCTTTTCTTGTCCTCAAGCAAAACTCTTTATAATGTGGCTTTACACTCCCAAATGGAATGGGTAGAAGAGAAGGTTTTTGGGCTTGTCATAGAGTGTCGGGATTTCTAAGATTCTCTATTAAGTTTTATTTTTATTTATTTACAATCCTATTCGTCACGATTTATTTAAAACTTTTCATAAGATAAATTACTTATTAGGGAAAAGCATGCCTCTTTTAAAATTCTATTTATATACAAGTTCACATACCTCACGGGGGATCACTCAACACTCGGCCGAAGATGTATTTTAGTGAATCACTCGAGAGCGGCATGGAACTTACTCCTACCATAGGCTTGCCAAGCAATCAATCCTCCTCCTTTTTAACTATATACCTTTGTAAATATCAAGAGGACTTTTTGGGTGAAGGGTTAGGCTTGGGTTAAAGGTAGGTGGTTGGGTTAGTGGTTAGTAAAAGGGCGAAAGGCGTAAAAAGCGTCGGTTTTCGTAAGACTTTTTATTTTTGCATATTTTTATTTTGATGAAGCTATTATTCAAACAAAGTTATTTTTAATGAACTTGTTAGTTTTTCTTTTGCTTCATCATCATTTTTTTTTTTTTGCAAAGTCATACGAAAATCCGAGCTTGTTACTAAAACAAAGGGTTAAAAATAAAAAGGGTTTGGTGGGTGAAAGGGTGTTTGGTTTGGGTTATGAAATGAAAAGGTTTAGGCTCAAAGGGGTTACTAGGGGGATTTTGGGTAGGTGGTAAAAAAAGAAAAATAATGGTGTAGAAATAAAAAGGGTTAGTCCTAATGCCTCCATCATTTACTTACTCGGGTTTAAGTTGGTAAGGACCGGGACCGTATCGTCGTGGCAAGTTCTAGAGTCGTAAGAACCAAGCGGCTATTCACACAAGAAACGAAAAATGAGCATTTAGTTTAAAGATATATATTTGTATGCTCAATAAAGGCTCAAAACTCACTTTTGTGGGAATGGATTTTTATGTGATCAAGTATATATAATCAAATTTTAACTAAGCTTGTCATGAAGTTTCATAATTTTCTTATGTTGGTTCTTTTTATCACGACACTATCGGTTGTAAATTTGTAAAAATATAACCTTTTTAGAACTTGAAACTCCCAAGTTAAACCTAGACAAGTTAAAAAAAATTGAAAAATTTTTTTGAAAAAAAAATTGAAAAATTTTTTTGAAAAAAAAATTGGGGTGATTAGCGGTTCCAATAGAGTTTTGTGTAAGGCTTGTTATTAGGACTTGCAAGATTCAAGGTTTTAGCATCCCCGCCACACTTAAATTACACATTGTCCTCAAAGTGTCCCAAAAATAAGTTTTTAGGTTGATTGAATGTGTAAAAATGTGTTAAAAAGCAAAATTTTATGTTACTGGACGTCTGGACACGGCCCCGTGTCCAATGGACACGACCCCATGTTTAGGTGCCAGTAACGAAAACTTACAGAAGGTGGACACAGGGGCGTGTTCACTGGGCACGGCCCCGTGTCTGTCAAAAGTCTGTAGAATTAAAACAAACAGCAGGTCTGGGGAAGTGGGCACGGGGGCGTGTCGGCTGGACACGACCCCGTGTAGACAATCTGCAAAGTTGAAAAACGGGTTTTTGGCTCCGGTTTTCCTGTCCCGGCTTTAGTAGCACTAATGTTTAGTTCTCTAAGCCTCGTATGTACCTGTTTTATAATAAACACTACACCAAACCATAGCAAACAATCTAAATTACCAAGTTCAACATCACCGTCACAAAGTTAAAAAAGAAAAACAAATGCAGAAAGTAAAGAGTTAAAGGAAAGTAAATTGTTCAACACTCGGCACGCAGGCCGGAAATTGTTCAAGATAAAAGGGGTTAACCTGTGGAATCTCCAACCAAATGCTCCTACATCCACTCCTCCCGCCTAGTCCATGTCCTCGTCCTCATCATCATCATCTCCTCCTCCGTGCCCTGCCATGTACTCCCGGATGCTCCCAATGTCATCCTGAATGTCGGATATGTTTCTCTCGATAGCTCCGACCTGGGTGTACGTGTTGCTTGCCATGTTATAGGTGTTCCTGGTGCACATGAGGTTTTCCTGCAACAAATCATGTAAACTTTGGAAGTTAGGAAAACCACCTCCTTGTGAGGAGGACTGGCCCGGATCACCGTGGGGCTGGTACTTGTACTGATGATGCTGTGGAGCGTGAAGGACGAGTGCCTCTTGCGGGTTCCATGCATGTCCCTGCATCCTTTGGAAGCTAACCGACCCGTCTTCAGCCTCATAAATTAAGTTCATGGAGCGGCAGATGTGTACATCCACTCGTCCCGACCATGGACTTCTTTCGAAGGACCTACGTATGTTGGTGAAGTGCTTGAAGAGACGGTATATCCACCCCTCGAAGAATATAGGGGTTGGTGAAGTAGCAAATCGGTTCAAATGCATGTTTCGGAGCAGGAGGAACGGAACATCGAGGTGTCTGCGGGTATGAATGCAGTGAAAGACTATCAAATCTCTCAACCCAACGACGCCACCGCTATCATGCCTTTGGCTAAGAGAGTAACCGATGTAACACCTGTGCCTCCACGGCCATCAAACAAATTCCAAACCAATGAAATATTGTATTTCATACTTGGGATTTGTAAAAATATGTGTATCGTTTACACATATCAATTCTTGTTCGATTTCAAGCTCTAAATCGCTTTCTGGAAGGTTATACGCGCACTGATGCGTAAATATAACCAGTTTAATCCAACGAACACTCCGGAATAGTGAAATAGGCTTAACATACCTTAAATAACCTTTACATAACTTAGATATAAGTTTTGGAAGGTTTGGTGTGGTGAAATCAAAGTTTAATCGCTTACAGGGACTAAAGTTGACAAACTGCGAAAGTATGCCAATTTGAACTGTAACAGACCTTTCGGGACATGAACATAAGTTAAACATACCATAAATATCCTTTACATAGCTTAGAAATAGGCTTTGAGGTGTTCGGTATGCTAAAATAAACTTTTGTGTCATTCAGGGACTAAAAGCGTCAAAAAGTGCACAAGTTTGCATTTTTACGCGTAACTTACGTTCTGAATACATCCGGACATCCAAAAATTTATGTAAGCACTAAAATATTTTATTTTAGTGTTCGCCATAAGAAAAATCCATTCGTCGCGTCATTTGGTTCGTTTTTCGTGCTTATGCGCATTCCGTCGTAATTAAGCGAACATCGCGTTCGTACGACCAAACGAACCAACACCCGACATATTTTTGAGCATGTTTCATGTCCACAATGTTTAGGCATCATTTTAGGGCCTTAAAGTTGGCTTTACGGGCCTTAGAAGTGCCGGAAATGGGCTTAAACACGTGCAGGGACCAAAACTGTCAATTCTGCAAGAAGTTTGCTGATCAGACTGCTAGGCGGCCCGCCTCAGTTCCTGAGCATCCTTAGGCGGCCCGCGTCAGACTCCAGAACAGATCAGAACGAACAGTCAGCGTGTACCAGCTGTTTTAACCACAACCACACCTTTCCCACTTGCATATTCAGCTGATAAGCATCATTTTTAGCCACCACAACTTCCCGACACTTGTACGGATACGATTAAGGCACGATATTCGACAAACGATCTTAACGGTTACCCGAAAACTATAAATACCCCACCCCCCATTGCTTAAAACCCACTAGAATTCTGATTTTAGGAGCTCTAAGTTGAAACCATTGTTTCATACCTGAGATTCTTGAATCGGGATTAGCATTCGGGGACCCTTCGTAAGTATTCTTTCGTTCTTTTCCTTATTTTACTGCTTTTCGAGTCCGAAAGTCAAACTTTGTTTGACTTTCAGCGTTGACCAGTAATGGTCAATGCGAAGTTCGTTTGAACTTCGCAACGTGAGTGTAATCACGTTGGTTATAGTCCCTTGGGACTATGCCTACTGATTACCACGTTGTCTAGGGTCGTAGGGTAAGCGATCTGATGAATCGCTTATACCTCGAACCCGACCCATTTGGTCGATCATTAGGATCCGACCAAACACATTAGGTGACCATAGTAGGTAGGGAATAACCTTCCGAGGTTATACCCTATGGTCACATCGTTTAAGTAGTTGTATGATAGGTAGTTTATATGCCTTAGGTAAATTACCAGAATACCCTTTTCATGTATAATTGGTAATTAAGCATATGTAACCTAATCTTTTGTCACATAACTGATTATATAATATGTTTAGGCATATAACACTTGTCATAGGACTAGTTAGACGGTCCGAACGCGTTTCACGCGAACGACGCGTTAAAGTAGCATAAGCTACCTAAACGGGTCGTAATGGGTCGTAATCAATTATGTTAGGTTTCATTTAGTATGTGGGCTTTGTTAAACCAAATGACACGAGTCTCTACACTCGTTTGGTTTACAAACCCTAATGCTACCCAATCTTCCGATCTAGGTCCGGTTAATTAACATAGTTACCTATATTAGGTGCCGTTTGATATCCGCGATCTCTAGCATTGTTTGGTTGTTACTCAAGGACTACTGAGCAATCTCAAGTGAGTACATAGACCCCTCTTTTACTGTTTTCCAAACTGTTTTGGGGTGGAACACATGTGCCTACTTGTTACTTTCATGCTTTCCCGTTTTCACATCATATACCTGCTAAGTTCATTAGTACATTATAGTACATGATTTCATTACATTTTATGCTATGTATGTCCATTGTGTGCATACTTAGTACATCGTTTTACATGACATTTTGTTGCATATGCTCATCCAGTATATGAACACATTATATTACATTTTGAACCGTTTATAATCATTTGACTATGAGAACCGTTGTATCTGTGAACCGTTTGTATCTGTGAACCGTTTGTATCTGTGAACCGTTTGTATCTGTGAACCGTTTGTATCTGTGAACTGTTTGTATCTGTGAACCGTTTGTATCTGTGAACCGTATTTGACCATACATAAACATTTCTACTATTGTTAAACATTACTTTGGTGGTTTGGTTTGATTAAGTGATTAAGTAACGATGCGTGTGTAATATGATACAAGCATGGTGGATACGCCGCTGGTACTTCCTATATATAAGTGTTTGTATGGTATTACATATCGCAGCGTTATTTGAATCATTTCAGTTTGAGACATATAACATTTATTACAAATATCATATTTTTCACAAGACATTGTTTTACAAAACAACTTATCTTTTACAAACTCATTTAACTTGGTTATTCATTTAACCATGCATTATTTTCTTATTTATACATATCATCTGAACTTATTGTTTTTCAAATGATTTACAAAGACAAAGCAAATTACAAGGTTCATGACTAAAAATTTTCTCAAACATAAGTCATGAAACCTATTTTCACAAAACCTATGTATCTCACAGGCATTTTTATGCTGACGTACCTATTTTCACATGTGTTTTTCAGGAGCTGTTGCATAAGATGATCAAGATACACATAGGCAGACTTGGGCTTTAGTGACAATAAAAGATGCAAGACTAGATAATTATGTTGTATTTCTTTGTTTGTTAAGACATTGTAACACTTTTAATCAATAAAACGAAACTTCAATTGCCATGGATTTGAAACAATTAATTCTGTTACAACACTCCCCGATGTTTCCGCCACGTTTTGTATGTTCTACGTGGTCGGGGTGTGACAGAAAAGATGGTATCAGAGCCAATGGTTATAGGGAATTAGGTTATTAGTAATGCTTTGACCTAGTCTATAACTTTCTTAGGACCCTAACGCGAGTTTACTTGCGTTTAGTCATAAAACAATACCGTCACCTATCCTTAGGCGACTACCACAACAAGAACATAAATTTCAAAACCGCTTTGAAAACTAATCATCTGTTCTAGGATGATTGATTACAAGGTTTTGAACCCTCTATTGTAAGGTTTTGAACCCTCTGTTATATGGTTTTGAACCCCTTTGAATTTTCAAAATTTCGTCAAGGTTTTGGGTTTTAAATAATGTGAACACGTGCAAACTGGAAGGGTGAATGCCTGTATTCTGGGTTTTCTGTCTAGGCAAGCACTTCGTATACATCTCATCAGACGCGAGACCAGTTGTGCTTACCTGGGAATTCTTGGAATGAGTGTTCACTTATAGGCGAGCATGTCTTCGCGATACATTATATTGACCCGCTTACTTTGATTAGTCACCGTCTCATTTGTTTGCCTTTGGTAACAAACAAATGGTCACAATCTACATACCTTATCATTTCCTTTTGACTATCTTTCGCTTGTTTCCTCCTATGCCTTTCGTTATCTTCAAGATGCTTCTTCCTCGCAACAACAATGTCCGAACCAGGTGCTGCAATTACCCAGCGAATAGGCGTCGTACTCCAGAGGACCGTTGACTTAGCTATCACCATGACTCGCCTCAGGGGTGAAGCTGTATAAGGGAACTTCTCCTTGGTGCAATCAATGCCATCGTCATTATTCAAATCAAATACCTTGTTTCAAATGTACCCACGGTGGACGATGGAGACATTTGGTTAACATGTGCCGCTTTGCAATCCAAAGCAAAGCTGTTATAAATCCTGCTACTGCTCAACCTTCAAACTCTGCTTCATATGTCGCTTGGCATATCTGGCGCCTCAACCTCATGAACTTTCTACCTTGTGTATCGACGAAAGCACGCCTAGTGCAAGGTGTCGGAACACTCTCGTTACACAAATTCCAAAATCCATGTAGGATCTTTCTATCCTCATAATTAGATCCTTGTGGATGGGTATCATTCATCGGAATCCTTAATTGAATTCCTTGTATGATTCAATACGTACATCACAATTCAATAAGGACAAAGCCGAATTCCTATTAAGATTTTCCTATCTTCATAGATAGATTCTTGAAATGATTAAAGTGCCAAATGAAATCCACGAATTGGATTCCTGGTGTGCTTTAAGTATCCGCGTCCAAAGATAACAAGTTAAACAACTATGTGATTATGTGCTTATGTGTTCCCTTTTTATGTTTTTGTGTGATCCAAATTCTTGTCATCCAAATCCTCGTAGAATCTTCCATATCTTTGTGTACTATATTAAATCCTCAATGGGCTTTTACGTTGTAGTTAAGTCCCTTGGATTATATTGTACCATTCCATAATTAGACCCCTGAGTGGTCTAGGTAAACAGATTGATCCAAAAATCTGGTTAGGAATATCATGTGATGATATAGCTGAAAGGACTCCTTGGTGGTCTAATTAAAAGGATCCTTTGTTGATCTAATTAAAAGGACCCTATGGTAGTCTAGTCACACTCATCACAGGTTTGATTATCCTCCCCACAAACATTTCAAGACAAGTTGTGCGGACTATGCAAGGAATTGCATAATTATGGATGCATACATAATTATGGAATTCAGTGCACAGAAACCACAGCGAATTTTGTCATGTGTCTAGATGACTATTCCGTTCATTTTTGTTTCTGAAGATGTAAAATGACTATTCCGTTCATTTTTGTTTCTGAAGATGTAAAATGACTATTCCGTTCATTTTTTGTTTCTGAAGAAATGGTGAAAAATGACTCTTGTCGTTCATTTTTGGTTTCTGAAGAAATGGTGAAAAATGACTCTTGTCGTTCATTTTTGGTTTCTGAAGAAATGGTGAAAAATGACTCTTGTCGTTCATTTTTGGTTTCTGAAGAAATGGTGAAAAATGACTCTTGTCGTTCATTTTTGGTTTCTGAAGAAATGGTGAAAAATGACTCTTGTCGTTCATTTTTGGTTTCTGAAGAAATGGTGAAAAATGACTCTTGTCGTTCATTTTTTGTTTCTGAAGAAATGGTGAAAAATGACTCTTGTCGTTCATTTTTGGTTTCTGAAGAAATGGTGAAAAATGACTCTTTTCGTTCATTTTTGGCTTCTGAAGAAATGGTGAAAAATGACTCTTGTCGTTCATTTTTGGTTTCTGAAGAAATGGTGAAAAATGACTCTTGTCGTTCATTTTTGGTTTCTGAAGAAATGGTGGAAAATGACTCTTCTCGTTCATTTTCGGTTCTGAAGAAATGGTGAAAAATGACTCTTGTCGTTCATTTTTTGGTTTCTGAAGAAATGGTGAAAAATGACTCTTGTCGTTCATTTTTGGTTTCTGAAGAAATGGTGAAAAATGACTCTTGTCGTTCATTTTTGGTTTCTGAAGAAATGGTGAAAAATGACTCTTGTCGTTCATTTTTGGTTTCTGAAGAAATGGTGAAAAATGACTCTTTTCGTTCATTTTTGGTTTCTGAAGAAATGGTGAAAAATGACTCTTTTCGTTCATTTTTGGTTTCTGAAGAAATGGTGAAAAATGACTCTTGTCGTTCATTTTTGGTTTCTGAAGAAATGGTGGAAAATGACTCTTCTCGTTCATTTTCGGTTCTGAAGAAATGGTGGAAAATGACTCTTCTCGTTCATTTTCGGTTCTGAAGAAATGGTGGAAAATGACTCTTTTCGTTCATTTTCGGTTCTGAAGAGGTTGTGGAAAATGACTCATTTCGTTCATTTTCGTTTCTGAAGAATGCCTGTTGAAAATAACTCCGTTCATTTTTCAATTCTGAAAAATGTCCGTTAAAGAGAAATAACAGGATTATGCCTTGCTTATATTTGATGGTTACTTCACACAAAGCCACAGATAGACTCCTACGAATAAATTTCGGGACGAAATTTCCTAAAGTAGGGGAGACTGTAACACCTGTGCCTCCACGGCCATCAAACAAATTCCAAACCAATGAAATATCGTATTTCATACTTGGGATTTGTAAAAATATGTGTATGGTTTACACATATCAATTCTTGTTCGATTTCAAGCTCTAAATCGCTTTCTGGAAGGTTATACGCGCACTGATGCGTAAATATAACCAGTTTAATCCAACGAACACTCCGGAATAGTGAAATAGGCTTAACATACCTTAAATAACCTTTACATAACTTAGATATAAGTTTTGGAAGGTTTGGTGTGGTGAAATCAAAGTTTAATCGCTTACAGGGACTAAAGTTGACAAACTGCGAAAGTATGCCAATTTGAACTGTAACAGACCTTCCGGGACATGAACATAAGTTAAACATACCATAAATATCCTTTACATAGCTTAGAAATAGGCTTTGAGGTGTTCGGTATGCTAAAATAAACTTTTGTGTCATTCAGGGACTAAAAGCGTCAAAAAGTGCACAAGTTTGCATTTTTACGCGTAACTTACGTTCTGAATACATCCGGACATCCAAAAATTTATGTAAGCACTAAAATATTTTATTTTAGTGTTCGCCATAAGAAAAATCCATTCGTCGCGTCATTTGGTTCGTTTTTCGTGCTTATGCGCATTCCGTCGTAATTAAGCGAACATCGCGTTCGTACGACCAAACGAACCAACACCCGACATATTTTTGAGCATGTTTCATGTCCACAATGTTTAGGCATCATTTTAGGGCCTTAAAGTTGGCTTTACGGGCCTTAGAAGTGCCGGAAATGGGCTTAAACACGTGCAGGGACCAAAACTGTCAATTCTGCAAGAAGTTTGCTGATCAGACTGCTAGGCGGCCCGCCTCAGTTCCTGAGCATCCTTAGGCGGCCCGCGTCAGACTCCAGAACAGATCAGAACGAACAGTCAGCGTGTACCAGCTGTTTTAACCACAACCACACCTTTCCCACTTGCATATTCAGCTGATAAGCATCATTTTTAGCCACCACAACTTCCCGACACTTGTACGGATACGATTAAGGCACGATATTCGACAAACGATCTTAACGGTTACCCGAAAACTATAAATACCCCACCCCCCATTGCTTAAAACCCACTAGAATTCTGATTTTAGGAGCTCTAAGTTGAAACCATTGTTTCATACCTGAGATTCTTGAATCGGGATTAGCATTCGGGGACCCTTCGTAAGTATTCTTTCGTTCTTTTCCTTATTTTACTGCTTTTCGAGTCCGAAAGTCAAACTTTGTTTGACTTTCAGCGTTGACCAGTAATGGTCAATGCGAAGTTCGTTTGAACTTCGCAACGTGAGTGTAATCACGTTGGTTATAGTCCCTTGGGACTATGCCTACTGATTACCACGTTGTCTAGGGTCGTAGGGTAAGCGATCTGATGAATCGCTTATACCTCGAACCCGACCCATTTGGTCGATCATTAGGATCCGACCAAACACATTAGGTGACCATAGTAGGTAGGGAATAACCTTCCGAGGTTATACCCTATGGTCACATCGTTTAAGTAGTTGTATGATAGGTAGTTTATATGCCTTAGGTAAATTACCAGAATACCCTTTTCATGTATAATTGGTAATTAAGCATATGTAACCTAATCTTTTGTCACATAACTGATTATATAATATGTTTAGGCATATAACACTTGTCATAGGACTAGTTAGACGGTCCGAACGCGTTTCACGCGAACGACGCGTTAAAGTAGCATAAGCTACCTAAACGGGTCGTAATGGGTCGTAATCAATTATGTTAGGTTTCATTTAGTATGTGGGCTTTGTTAAACCAAATGACACGAGTCTCTACACTCGTTTGGTTTACAAACCCTAATGCTACCCAATCTTCCGATCTAGGTCCGGTTAATTAACATAGTTACCTATATTAGGTGCCGTTTGATATCCGCGATCTCTAGCATTGTTTGGTTGTTACTCAAGGACTACTGAGCAATCTCAAGTGAGTACATAGACCCCTCTTTTACTGTTTTCCAAACTGTTTTGGGGTGGAACACATGTGCCTACTTGTTACTTTCATGCTTTCCCGTTTTCACATCATATACCTGCTAAGTTCATTAGTACATTATAGTACATGATTTCATTACATTTTATGCTATGTATGTCCATTGTGTGCATACTTAGTACATCGTTTTACATGACATTTTGTTGCATATGCTCATCCAGTATATGAACACATTATATTACATTTTGAACCGTTTATAATCATTTGACTATGAGAACCGTTGTATCTGTGAACCGTTTGTATCTGTGAACCGTTTGTATCTGTGAACCGTTTGTATCTGTGAACCGTTTGTATCTGTGAACCGTATTTGACCATACATAAACATTTCTACTATTGTTAAACATTACTTTGGTGGTTTGGTTTGATTAAGTGATTAAGTAACGATGCGTGTGTAATATGATACAAGCATGGTGGATACGCCGCTGGTACTTCCTATATATAAGTGTTTGTATGGTATTACATATCGCAGCATTATTTGAATCATTTCAGTTTGAGACATATAACATTTATTACAAATATCATATTTTTCACAAGACATTGTTTTACAAAACAACTTATCTTTTACAAACTCATTTAACTTGGTTATTCATTTAACCATGCATTATTTTCTTATTTATACATATCATCTGAACTTATTGTTTTTCAAATGATTTACAAAGACAAAGCAAATTACAAGGTTCATGACTAAAAATTTTCTCAAACATAAGTCATGAAACCTATTTTCACAAAACCTATGTATCTCACAGGCATTTTTATGCTGACGTACCTATTTTCACATGTGTTTTTCAGGAGCTGTTGCATAAGATGATCAAGATACACATAGGCAGACTTGGGCTTTAGTGACAATAAAAGATGCAAGACTAGATAATTATGTTGTATTTCTTTGTTTGTTAAGACATTGTAACACTTTTAATCAATAAAACGAAACTTCAATTGCCATGGATTTGAAACAATTAATTCTGTTACAACACTCCCCGATGTTTCCGCCACGTTTTGTATGTTCTACGTGGTCGGGGTGTGACAACCGAGGACCCTATGGATGTATCGGAAGAGTGGATCCCTCAACCTAGTGCTCTTAGTGCTGCTCGGATTGTAGTGCCCTTCACCAATCTGAGCCCACGCGGCTTGGCGTTCGTTTTCATCCAAATCTCGCACCCCTCCGGTGTTTTCTTCATTACCCACATCTTCCTCCGCATACAGCCCAACTATCGACCCAAATTGTGCCATTGAAATTGAGTACCTAGTTCCACCACACCGGAATAACACCCCATCATTGTCGAAAGGGTCGCACCTTGAATTAAACGTGAAGGTGCTATAGAATTCCATAGTGCACTCATGGACTGAGCGAAGTCGAGTGGTTAGGGCAACTCTTAGTGGGCCGGTAACGAGGTTGTTAAACCGGTCAAGTTGGTTCACCATGGTTAGAAGATCCGTTCACACGTGTCTTGGGTATTCTTCCGGTTTTGTTTGAAGTACTTCGTATCTTGCCCTAGCATCGAGCTCATTTGCGTTGAACCTCGTGAATTTCTTCGACATCTGAAAGAATACACCAAAAGTTAGCACGAAACAGTGGAATTTTCGGACAAAACTGCAAACAGCGAGCTGGACACGACCCCGTGTTCAGCGGACACGACCCCGTGTCCAGGCGTCTGTTACTCAAAAATTTCATTTTTCGACCCGGTCCTGAAAACTTGAAAATTTTTGGTTCAATAGGTGCGGTTTCCCCCGAAAATGAAACCCCAAGTGCCGTTTTTCCGAAAACAAACCGTTTACCCTTTCAATTTTATCTTTTTCGGTTAAAAAACAAGGGTTTGGGGTTTTTGTGAGAAATCGGGAGAATCATTGAACAATACAAGTGGGTTTACTTCCTATAACATTGATCTAACTAAATGCTAACAGATTTAGGCAAAAATTTTAGGTTCGATCCGGATGAAGTTCATGAACCCTAGATTTTTCCCCAAATTTTTGAAGTTTTAACTACATGCAAATGCCTAATCTAACTACTAAAGATGATAGAATCATACCTTAATGTTGTTAGAAGTAGAGGAGACGTCAAAAATCTGCGGAAAATCGCCTTGAACCAGAGCGTTTTTGGGGAAACGGGGCGTGTGGAATGGTGTAACTGTTATGAAAAAGGGGTTTTATCCCGACAGTCGCGCGGACACGGCCCCGTGTCCAGCGGACACGACCCCGTGCTGAGCAAAGTTTTGAAATTTTTTTTTTAAGTGCTCGTGCGAGTGCCCTTGTTTCCCAAAAAACTTGGTTAGAAAACTTACCGATTTAGATGTCGACCCGTTTGTTCGTAACTTACCAGGTATGATGTTGTTGCTTTTACTCTTCGACTGTTTGAAGCGAGATTTCTTCCTCTTCATCCTCAATAAATCCTTGATAGAGTTTCAGCCATTGGCCATTGACTTTGAATGGAATTCCATTTCGATATTTAATTTCTACTGCACCGTGTGGGAAAATATGGGTGATGGAAAAAGGTCCTGACCACCTAGACTTTAATTTACCAGGAAACAATTGAAGTCGTGAATTAAACAAAAGAACTTGATCCCCTACTCGAAATTCATTAGGTTTAATATGTTTGTCGTGCAAGTTTTTCATTCTTTCCTTATAAATTTCGGAGTTTGAGTATGCATAATTCCTATATTCGTCTAATTCATTTAATTGACAAAATTGATTTCTACCAGCAAACTCTAAATCTAAGTTTACATTTTTAATTGCCCAGTTGGCTTTGTGTGCCATTTCTACTGGCAAATGACAGCTTTTTCCATAGACTAGCTTATATGGGGTTGTACCTATTGTTGTTTTATAAGCAGTTCAAAAAGCCCATAAAGCATCATCTAATTTATCGGCCCATTCCTTTTTATTTAACCCTACAGTTTTTTCGAGTATTCGTTTTAAACCTCTATTAGTCACTTCAGCTTGTCCATTTGTTTGAGGGTGATATGCTGTTGAGACCCGGTGATAGACCCCATATCTTGTTAATATTTTTTCAAGTTGATGGTTGCAAAAATGGGTACCTCTATCACTTATTAATGCTTTAGGTGTTCCAAAACGAGAGAATAATTTTTTTCAGAAATCTTACCACGACTCTTCCATCATTGGTTGGAAGTGCCTCGGCCTCGGCCCATTTAGACAAGTAATCTACTGCCACAAGTATATATTTGTTTCCTTTTGACGGTGGGAAAGGTCCCATAAAGTCGAGTCCCCACACATCAAAAATTTCACAAACAAGAATGCCATTTTGTGGCATTTCGTTTTTGGAAGAAATATTACATGTTCTTTGGCAAGTATCACATGTTTTGACAAGACTTTGAGCGTCTTTGTAAATGGTTGGCCAATAAAATCCTGAATCAAATACCTTTCGTGCGGTACTAGCGGCACCATGATGTCCTCCGTATGGACGTTCATGACAATGGCGGAGAATTCTTCTTGCTTCGTTACCATGTACGCATCGTCGGATGAGTTGGTCGGCACACATTTTGAAAAGATAAGGGTCTTCCCAAAAATAATGCTTCACATTAGCAAAGAATTTTTTTCGTTGATGATGTGGCCAACCTTTTGCGACTATACCGCTAGCTAGGTAGTTAGCATAGTCGGCGTACCATGGTTCTTCTTTGTACTCCACCATTTCTAGGGATTCTATTGGAAATTTTTCATTGATTTGCTCGTCCCTGGTTGCCTCCAAAGCTGGGTCTTCTAAGCGTGAAAGATGATCTGTTGCGGTGTTTTCTGCTCCTCTTTTGTCTTTGATTTCAATATCAAATTCTTGGAGGAGTAAAATCCACCGAATCAAACGTGGTTTTGCGTCCTGCTTTTTGAAGAGATATCGAATGGCTGCATGATCTGTATAGACTATTGTTTTAGAAAGAACAAGATAAGAACGAAATTTATCAAAAGCAAATACCACAGCCAGTAATTCTTTTTCAGTTGTTGTGTAATTTTCTTGTGCATCGTTAAGTGTTTTACTAGCATAATAAATTGGGTGAAAATGCTTTTCTTTTCTTTGTCCCAAGACAGCTCCAACTGCAAAGTCACTTGCATCACACATGATTTCGAAAGGAAATTTCCAATCAGGCGCTATCATGATAGGTGCATTGACTAGCATTTCCTTTAGGGTTAGAAATGCTTGATTGCAATCCTTGTCAAAGATGAAAGGGGCATCTTTTTCAAGTAATTTTGTTAGAGGCCTTGAAATTTTAGAAAAGTCTTTGATAAATCGTCTATAAAATCCGGCATGCCCTAGGAAACTTCTGATAGCTCTAACGGAGGACGGGGGTGGTAATCGAGAAATAGTGTCTATTTTTGCTCGATCAACCTCCATTCCTTCGCTTGAGATTTTATGACCGAGTACTATTCCCTTCGTTACCATGAAATGGCATTTTTCCTAGTTAAGGGCGAGGTTGCTGTCCTCACATCGGGATAGCATTCGTTCAAGGTTATCGAGGCATTGGTCGTATGAATCCCCAAAGATAGAAAAGTCGTCCATGAAGACTTCCATTGTCTTTTCTATCATGTCGTGGAAAATGGCTACCATGCAACGTTGGAATGTTGCGGGGGCATTACATAGACCAAATGGCATGCGTCGATAAGCAAAAGTTCTGTACGGACATGTGAAAGTTGTCTTTTCTTGGTCTTCGGGTGCTATCAGGATTTGAAAGTAACCTGAAAAACCATCCAAGAAACAGTAAAATTTATGACCGGATAATCTTTCTAACATTTGATCAATGAAGGGCAAAGGAAAGTGATATTTCCTCGTTGCTTCATTTAATCGTCTATAATCTATACATACTCTCCATCCTGTGAAGGTTCTCGTTGGTATTAATTCATTCTTTTCGTTAGTTATTACCGTCATACCTCCTTTCTTTGGAACTACTTGGACGGGACTTACCCAAGGGCTATCGGAGATAGGATAAATAAGACCGGCGTCAAGTAATTTGATGACTTCGTTTTTATCCACTTCTTGAACATTTGGATTTACTCGACGTTGTGGTTGTATTACCGATTTGTAGTCATCATTCATTAAAATTTTGTGCGTGCACATGGAAGGACTTATTCCTTTAATATCTACAAGCTTCCAAGCAATCGCATTTTTGTGTTTTTTCAAAAGGTTAATTAGTTTTTCTTTTTCTAAACTATCTAACTTAGATGAAATAATTACAGGTGATTTACCATCTTTGTCTAGAAAATCATATTCCAAACCTTTTGGAAGTTCTTTGAGCTCAAGGGGTGGGTCTTTAGGAGACTCCTTATTGGGTTGCTCATTTTGATCAAGAACTTTAAAAGTTTGTTCTATGGCGACCTCTTCTTCAACAAAGTGGTCAAACTTTTCACATGTATCGGGTGGTTCATCTTCATCTTCAATTAGGGGGTCATTATTGCCAAATAGATATTTCATTGACCGCTCAAGATCGATACTCTTTTTGAATGCCCCTAATTGAAGAGATAGATTGTTGAACTTCCGGTTCTTCAAAGCTTCGTGGGTTTTTACAAAGGGTCGTCCCAACACTAGAGGATTGTCATCGAGGATGACAAAGTCGGTTGGGATTACCATTTGATTTGTTTGCACCAAGACATCCTCAACTACACCGATTGATTTTATTATTTTCCGATTAGATAGAAAAATGGGTATTTGAAGTGGAGAAAAATCACTAATACTTAATTTTTCGAAAATGTAGTTGGGCATTATGTTAACACAAAGATCTTTATCAATTGTGACATTACGAATAAATGAATTTTGAAAAAAACATGGAACCGGTGTAATGTTGATTTCAAATGGGTCTTCTTTTATTAGCGAGGTTTGATCATTAGTTAACTTAACGCTTACCGTTTCGTCAATTTTAGTGTTAGTGTTTAATTCTTTTAAGAACTTAGCATGAGTAGGAACTAAACAATGATTTTCAAAAGAAAGTGACAAGAGATTAATTTCTTCAAAATTAGACTCTTTTTGAATTTTAACGTTGTCGGACTCACCTTTTTCGTTGTTTAACTCATGTGTTGGTTCTTCACCTATTTGTTCTTCCATTTTTAGACTTTCAGTTATCTCTTCTTTTTTTAATTCTTCTCTTGCGCGGGACTCCTCTTCCCTTGCGCGAGATTCTTTTATATAGCACTCGATAACTTTAAGGTGTTCTAATATCCTATCGGTTACTTCGGTTATAGAAAAGGGATCAGGATTTTCAAAGCTCGAATCCGGTTGTTCGATCCTTTGTTCCTCATAATACCCAAATGAAGTGGATGGTTCACACCATTGTTCTTCATTGTAACTATATGATGGACAAGGGTCGTAATTTTGTTCTTCATAATACTCATATGAGGTGGGTTGTTCACGCCATGGCTCCTCATAGTAAGCATATGAAGGTGGTGGCTCATATCTTGGTTCCTCAAAGTATGAGTAAGAAGGCTCATACCTTGGTTCATCAAAATACAAGTATGAGGGAGAAGGTTCATACCTTTGGTCTTCATAGGATGTGTATGAAGTTGATGGCTCGTACCTGGGCTCCTCATAGTAGGTGTATGAAGGGGATGGTTGATATAAGTTACAATATTGAACCGAGTGCGGGTCACCACAATTAGTGCAATAATTACTCCTATAATCATCCTCCTCATAGGTGTAGTTGTAACCTCCTGAGTATTGATCCATAAGAATCACTCAGCAGACCACAACCAAGTCTCGAGACCAGAAAACAAAAATAAAAACGGAAACAGAGGCTGGACACGGCCCCGTGTTCAGGTTCTGTATCTGGGCGTTTTAATTAAGGTTACTGATTTCGTTGAGCACGGGGTGTGTTCAGTGAGCACGGCCACGTGTTCAGTTTCTGTTACTGGGTGTTTTATGAAAAATGTGCCGCACGGCCCCATGTTAATCGAGCACGGCACGTGTTCAACCTACTGTAAATGCAAAACTAAACTAAGATGCAGAAAAATGTGCGCGCGTTTTAAAAAGGTTTTGAAAAACTGATTAGGCCGTCGATTTTAAGCTTTCTTAAAATCCTTGTGTCCCCGGCAACGGCGCCAAAAACTTGGTGTGTGCAAGTGTGTATATAAGTTTAAGTATATTTTAACCCCTTTTTACACGTTAGTCAAGTTTTAAATTTATAAAACACGATATTTTACTAACACTAAACACACATATGGGCAAGTGCACCCATCGTGAGCGTAGTATAGTGTTGGCAAGATACCGAGGTCGTCCAAGGACACAAGAGCTTTTTGTACCGGTTTATCCTCAACGTCTAATCAAATCAAAAGTTTAGAAAAAAGGTTTTAAACTAGAAAAATAAAAACTAACTAAAATGTTGAAAAATAAAATAAAAATAAAAACAGATAGACAAGATGAATCACTTGGCTCCGACTCGTGTATAGTGTAACCTTTGATTATTTCCGCACTTTTGCACTTTTTAAGAGATTATCTTAGTTATTGTAGTAGGCCCCTCTTTTGAAGGTGACGTTACCCTCAACCCAGTAGTTTGAGTCAGCAAGGATACAATCCTAAAGAGTCGGATTATTAAAAGATAATTAATTAAGTTATTAATGCATATTATGGTAGGCCCTTCTTTTGAAGGTGACGTTACCCTCGGCTAAGTAGTCTGAGTCAGCAGGGATACAGTCCTAAGTAGCCGGGTTATAGTATTAATAGTAGCTTACATATGAGGGGATCAAAGAGTTTGGACCCCCACCATCCAATACCGGTAAGTATTGAAGGAGGTCCTACTAAATTTGACCCAGGTCCTTGCAGGATCTATACACTGAACAAGGCAAGACTCTTACCAAACCGTTCCCTTAACCCCCGACCAGGTAGCCAACATACCTCCATATAGACCGTGGAGATATGAATGGTGAAAATCTTTTATTTTATATAGACAGTAAAATAATGCCAATACACCACGGACAAACGATAAGGAAGAATCACCTTCAACATAAGAAACTAGTTATTAAAGTCATTAATACATAACCAAGTAAAAAGTGCGAAAAGATTAAAAATAAAAAGTATTACACTAGACACTTGTCTTCACCAAGTGATGTAAGAGACTTAGGAAAACATGGCCTTTGATTGTCAAGAACTCTTACGATCAATCTTGGATCCCGAGACGACTCACACACTCTATGATGGACAATGGATGATGGTGGTGGATGATGGTGTTGTGATGGTGGTGGGTGGTGGGTGAAGTGTGAGAGAGGTGGTGTGCCAAGGGATGGTTTGCAATTGAGCCAAGCACCCATATTTATAGGCTGAACAGAAGCTCGGGCACCGCCCCGTGTCCATTGGGCACGGCCCCGTGTCCATCATCCTTCTCTGTCTTCATTAATTGCTCTTGTCTGCATTAGTTGACCACGACCCCATGTCCGCTGGGCACGACCCCGTGTACAGAAGCGTATCTGTACTATCAAGATTTGCCTGGATTCTGCGAATCTTATAGTTAACCACGGCCCCGTGTCCGCTGAGCACGGCCCCGTGGTGGGCGATAGAAGCTTCTACAGCTTTGTCTTTTATGCTGACACTTGGGCACGCCCCCGTGTTCACTGAGCACGGGGCGTGTTCAGCCTTCTGTTATCTTGTTTTGCTTGGGAAAATGCTGTCGAGGAGGTCGGGCATGCTACGTTTGTTCCTTTTCTTGTATTTATGTTAGATTTAGCTGCCTTTTTGCTTCTTTTGTTAATTTAAGCTCATTTAATCCTGAAAATACAAAAGGAAGACAAAAACACACATTTTCCAACATTAGTACTAAAAAAGGGTTAGTTTTATGCCACAATTGATGTAATTTAGATGTTGCATTTTGTGCACATCACTAGACTATACTAGATTTAATCAACGTGTGTCTGAATCATATGACGATGTCTGTTGCAGACAATGTCGTCATTTGGATCGCACACTTCTCGCGCTACCCGCCACAACCACGCTGACAAACGCATCGCCTCGCTAGTCGCTAAGGAAATGGCCAAGGTCATTCCGCAAATCGTCAGCGAAATCAACGAAATTGGTAGCAAGTCCTCTGAGGAATCTAGGACTGACTCTCATCGCGCTACTTTTAGCTTCAAGCAGTTTAAGGCCTGCGGCCCCAAAGACTTCACTGGTGAAGACGGGCCCAGTGCCATGTTCCAATGGTTCGACTCGATTGAAGTCACTCTTCGCCAAAGCGGATGTCCTGACAACCTCCGCACTGTCAACGCAACTGGTGTTTTCCAGTCCAGGGCTTTGGACTGGTGGACTGCCGAAAGAAACAGGCGAGGTAACGATGCAGCCTATGGGCTTTCTTGGGAGGAATTGAAGGAAATCATGATGAAAGAATTTTGTCCCCCACATGAGCTTCAGAAGCTGGAGGACGAGTTTTGGAACATTAAGCAAGAAGGTGGTGACAATGCTGGTCTTACTGCTTGCTTTAAGCAGCTTAGCATCATCTGTCCCGGCCAAGTCTCAACTCCTGACATCACAATCAAGAAATATATCCGCGCTTTACCTGATTGTGTTGCTGATTTTGTGCAAGCCGCCAAGACTACCACCATCGAAGAGACTTATCTACTCACTGCAGAAATCAATGACAAATGAGTTAGGGCTGGTTACTTCATGAACACCACCAAAAGTCTCCATCAAGTTACCGCTTCTCCCGCTCCTGAAACCGCTGCACCACAAGGGTCGAAGTCTTCACGTCGCAAACGCAAGAGCAACAACAACAAGAAGAACTGTGCTGTCACAGCCGCACCTCTCAATGCTATTCCTGCTCAACCCCAGAACCAGAACCGCCAAGTAGCAGCACCCGTGACCAATGCACCTCTACAAAACGTGCATATACTGGTCCGCACCCTCTGTGCCCTACCTGTACTTATCACCATCCTGTTGGGATCACATGTCGATTTGTGTTCACTGCAACCTTTACGGCCACTTTACCGCGAACTGCCGTACTGGTCCCCATCAAGCTCAAGCTCAAGTTCAAGCTCCTCCTACATTGACAGCTCCTCTTCCCGCTCCTCAGGGACAACAAGCAGCTCCTGCCCCCGCTGCTCACGCAAGAGCCTGCTTCGCATGTGGTGATCCTAACCACTTTGCAAATGTCTGCCCGAACTGAGTGGTGAAGCAAGAGCCACAGCAGTAACCAGCGCAGCAACAACATCAACAGCAGCAGCCTCAGCAGCAGCAGCAGCAGCAGGAGCAACAGCCAGTAGCCCACGGACGAGCATTCAACATCGATGTCCGCCAGGCACAAAATGACAACAATGTTGTCAATGGTATGTTTCTTGTCAACGGTATATATGCTTCGTGTTTATTTGATACTGGAGCCGATAACTGCTTTGTCTTGTTAGAATTCGAAAAGCTTATAAAACATAAACGCGCTAATCTCCCAACGACGTTCGACGTAGAAATTGCCACTCGAAGAATCGTCACAGTTAAATCTGTTCTCCGTGATTGTACACTTGAACTCAGCAATCACGTCTTCCCGGTCGATCTTATTCTGATGCAGCTTGGTAGTTTTGATATCATAGTAGGCATGGATTTTCTTCGCAAAAATCATGCTGAAGTCGTTTGTTTTGATAAAATGATTAGTTTTTCTCTTGCAAATGGTGATCAACTCTGTGTCTATGGTGAAGTCTCATCGAAGGATCTTAAGCTCATGTCGTGCATACAAGCGAGCAAGTATCTCCGAAAGGAATACAAAGCTTTCTTGGCACACATTGTAGTAGCGGAGGAAAAGGAAAAGAAGGCAATGGATAAGGTGCCTGTGGTTCGTGATTTTCCTGCTGTCTTTCATGACGATTTACCTGGTTTACCCCCGAGTCATGATATTGATTTCCGTATCGACCTCATTCCTAGAGCTAATCTTGTTGCCAAAGCTCCCTATCGCCTCGCTCCGTCGGAAATGCGCGAACTTTCGAGTCAACTCCAGGAATTGCTTGACAAAGGCTTCATTCACCCTAGCACATCTCCTTGGGGCGCACTTGTCCTTTTCGTCAAAAAGAAGGACGGATCGTTCCAGATGTGCATCGATTATAGGGAACTGAATAAGCTTACCATCAAGAATCCTTATCCCTTACCCCGAATCGATGATTTGTTTGATCAATTGCAAGGTACTACGTGTTTTTCGAATATCAATTTACGCTCAGGTTACCATCAGTTACGAATCCTGGAGGAAGATATACCTAAAACCGCTTTCCGAACCCGATACGGCCATTATGAATTCGTCGTTATGCCCTTTGGTTTAACCAACGCACCTATGGTCTTCATGGATTTGATGAATCGCTTGTGTAAACCCTTTCTCGACCGCTTCGTCATCGTGTTTATTGATGATATCCTTATCTATTCAAAGTCGAAAGCCAAACATGCGCAACATCTACGTTTGGTTCTCGAACTACTCCAAGGGAATCGACTCTATGCCAAGTTCTCCAAATGTGAATTTTGGCTAGAGGAGGTTCAATTCCTCGGCCACATCATCAATAGTCAAGGTATACACATCGATCCCGTGAAGATTGGAGCAGTTAAGAGTTGGGTTACACCAAAATCCCCGTCCGAAGTTCGTTCATTCCTCGGATTGGCGGGCTATTACCGTCGATTCATCGTTGATTTCTCAAAAATCGCCGTTTCGCTTACCTCTCTTATGCATAAAGACAAGCCTTTTGTTTGGGGAACCAAACAAAAGGAAGCCTTTTGAACTCTCAAGCATATGCTCTGCAATGCCTCTATCCTCGCGTTACCCGACGGAAACGATAACTTCGTAGTCTATTGCGATGCCTCTAACCTTGGTCTCGGTTGTGTTCTTATGCAACGGGACAAGGTTATCGCATATGCCTCTCGTCAGCTCAAGATCCATGAGAAGAACTATACAACCCACGATCTCGAGCTTGGTGCAGTTGTTTTTGCTTTAAAGATTTGGCGACACTACCTTTATGGTACCAAGTGTACGGTCTTCACCGACCACAAGAGCCTGCAACATATCTTGAACCAAAAAGAGCTGAACATGTGCCAACGCCGATGGTTCAAACTTCTTAACGATTACGACTGTGAGATTCGTTACCACCCTGGCAAAGCAAATGTCATTGCCGATGCTCTAAGCCGACGAAGCTATTTTCATAGCATTCGTAATACTCAAGCCTAGCACGACCTCGAAGCTCTAATTCGTGACGCTCAGCACGCCTGCTTCATTGAGTACACCTTGAAAGAGGAAATGAAGAAGTGTGGTGCTGAAACCCAACTTGTCACCAAATCGAATGGTATCTATTACTATCTCGATCGCATCTGGATTCCAAGTTGCAATAACCTTCGGGAGATATTGTTGACCAAAGCCCACAAGTCTCGATATTCCATTCATCTCGGTGCCGACAAGATGTACCATGACCTTCGTCTATGGTATTGGTGGCCTGGAATGAAGAAGGATAACGCTATCTATGTTTCGAAGTGCCTGACTTGTTCGAAAGTCAAGGCTGAGCAACAAAGACCCTCTGGCTTACTCGTTCAACCCGAGATCCCTATGTGGAAATGGGAGAGTATAGCTATAGACTTCATAACGAAACTTCCACGCACACCATCAGGTCACGATAGCATTTCGGTTATCGTTGACCGTCTTACTAAATCTGCTCATTTTCTGCCGATACGAGAAGACTTTAAGGTAGAACGATTAGCACGGATCAATACCGACGAAGTCATTTGTCAACATGGGACACCTCGTGATATCATATCTGACCGCGATGGTCGTTTTACCTCGTGCCTTTGGGAAACGTTTCAATCTGCTCTTGGTACTACTCTTAATCTAAGTACCGCTTTCCATCCCCAAACCGATGGTCAGACTGAACGCACGATTCGTACCCTCGAAGACATGCTTCGCTCGGGTGTCATAGATTTCGGTGGTAATTGGGATTCGTATTTACCTTTAGTCGAATTCTCGTACAATAACAGTTATCATTCTAGCATTCAAATGGCACCATTTGAGGCATTATATGGAAGGAAATGTCGATCGCCTATTATATGGCACGAGATCGGAGATGGGCAAATTACCGGTCCTGAGTTATTGCAAGAAACGACTGACAAGATCCTCCAGATACGAGACAATCTCCTGAAAGATCGGAGTCGTCAAAAGAGTTACGCCGATAAACGCCGCAAGCCCCTTGAATTTGACGTTGGCGATCACGTACTCCTAAAGGTTTCACCATGGAAGGGGGTGATCCAATTCGGCAAGAAAGGAAAGCTCATGCCTCGATATGTTGGACCCTTTAAAATTCTGGAAAGAATTGGCAAAGTGGCCTACAGACTCGAATTACCGGAGGAACTTAACAAAGTCCAACCGACATTCCATGTTTCGAACCTCAAAAAGTGTCTAGCCGAGCAGAATTTACATGTACCTCTTGAGGATCTACAAGTGGACAAAACATTACACTTCATGGAAAAGCCAGTCGAGATCATGGATCGAGAAACCAAGAAGCTCGACGCTCACGCATTCCCATAGTGAAGGTTCGCTGGGAAGGCAAACGCGGCGCCGAGTTCACCTGGGAACTCGAAAGTGACATGAAGGCTAAATATCCATAGCTATTCGTTATGCCTGCACCTTAATTTCGGGACGAAATTCCCTAAATTAGGGGAGGCTGTAAAAACCCGACCTTTTAAAGTCAAAGTACAAGTCAAAGTCAAAGGAAGAAAAGATTGCTAATCAGATCTGTAATTTCTGACTTAATTATTGCTTGTACTCTCGAACCTCGATAATTGATACTTTAGTTAACGCTATTTTGTGCAACGATATGATGTAAGAATGCTATAAACGCAATTAAACGCTAATCTACTTAACGCTATCGCATCGCAACTCGAATCGCAATTATTGGTATTGTTCTATGTGTGTGTGTGTGTGTGTGTGTTATTATGTGTTTACTTGTGCATGTTTGTATTTGTTTAAGGTGTTATACGCAAAGGCAATCGGGTAGGATCGGTGAATCGATCAAACGAGACGTTCAGAAGAGTTCTCGATCAATACAAAAGGCGGAATCAGACGTATTGATGTTGTAGCAGCTTGATTTACACTTAGAAGTAGATTAATTGTCGATTAGATTGATTTCACAACGTTACACAGGCTTGGCGACACTTCGGCAGAGCTTCGCTACCGGAATCAGAAGTTCTAAATGAAAGACCCAAGACCTACTATTTATAGAGAACCCAGATCGCATGAACCTGTCTCACACGAACTGGCATCAGGTCGCACGACCTGGCTCACTTCGCACGAGCTGGTCACTTCGTGCGAGGTGGCCTAGCCACTTCGTGCGAGGTGGCCTATCCACTTCGTGCGAGGTGGCTGTGTTATACCTGTTTCCCGTTTTTCTCGTACTATGTGTCTTGGTCTATCTAACCTATTACATGACTCGATATAAGACGAAGTCGACAGACATATGCACCAACAAACTCCCCCTTGGATGTTGACGAGTCTTCAGTGTGTTGAATCTTCTATCTTGATCAGTCTTCACGCTCTTTCCAAAGTATCTTTCTCTGTATGCATCCTTCAATCTTCTCTCTTCCCTCTCTCAAAATCTCAATCTGGCTCTATCCTCTCTCTAATTCTCTTGATCAGATATCTTGATTCCTTAAGTTCTTCAGCAATAAGCAGCTTCTATCTCGAGCTTTGTTCCAGGATCTTAGTCTGGCTCTCTAACATTCAAACTCCCCCTTGCTAGCAGACTCCCCCTTAAGTTGTTCCGGGATCGTATCCTGGCTCAAACTCTGCTCAGGTTTAGACATGGGGATCTCGCTTTGCAGCTTTCACAGGTTCAGGAACGTCTCCTGGCTCTCTGTAGCAACAGGATCAGAAACCTTTCTCTAATCTGCATATCCTTAGGAGTCGAAACCTAGCTTTCTCAGAGCTTTGTACCTGCACATACTCTACCCAAAAGTAAATTTCACAATCGTTAAGATTTAACAATTTTAGAAACCACTTGTAGATATCATTCAATCATCAGCACTATTTATAACAATTTTAATCTCTGCTTAACCTCTTGTATTCGTAACACACAAAATTTGGTTTCAAATTAATGAACCATTTAATCATTTCAAAATCATTTCTCATTTCAAACAAACTCTCCCAAACCTTGTTGTCCATCATGTTTAGCACTTGGAATTTTGAAAATCAGCTTTCCAACATCAGTTGTCGAAAATAAGATGAAATAAAATCTTTTTGATTTTACAAAATTTTATGCTAAAACATACTCTTTTTGGATTTTTAAGATTTTCAGTGTGTTAAAATGTAATTTCTTTATTGCATAAAACTATTTACAGACAATATTTTTGTGAGTTTGTGTAAGAGGATCATATCAGTTTTTGACAAATCACTAGCACCGTTGAGCTTTAAACACTTTAAGTTCTAAATGATTCACTTAGATTGTCAGTATACTGATCCACTTAAATTTTCACACAAAGTTCAATTGATTCGAGATACGAGATTAGTGTTTTAAGCACTTAACTTATTCGCGTGTCCCACTTCAGAATATACTCCCGTATCCAGACTCCTATATTCAGTCTTACAGGTGAATGTACACTAATGATATCTGTAAACGGGTAATGCGAGACCATGAGAGCTCAGGCTAGAACTTCCGTTCAATCAGAGAGATGATGGCTCGACTTTTAGGTGTGTCCCGTTTGGGGATCTTTTCTTCAACAGCACATGATTAGCATTTTTCAATGTTTCATCATTTTTTATGCCGAGGGTGGGCTTTATGATTAAAGCAGTGCAAAGTATTATACGAGGACTAGGCTATTGCTCCCGCAAAATCAGAAGTCCTGGTATAATACCCCAGATATCATCACGCACAAAGACCTAGTATGTCAGAAATAGAAAGCCCTTCAAACAAGATTTCAGGGGTTACCTATATATCCGAGAGATGTTCCCCACGAAATAAGTAAGTATTTGATATTTAGGTTTATATCTCGACAACAATCTACTAAGCGTGCAAAAACCTACTGGCATATCATCAGCGAAACCGTTTATCACATTTTAACTTTCCAATTCTTTAGCGTACTTGTGATTGTTTACTGATGTACTATCATTTCCTCTTTTTCACAACAAAACTCATTTTGATTTTTCGATGTTTTTGGTTTTTAGATTTTATCATGTTTTTGGATTTTTCAAATTTTCAAAATTTCTAAATTTTTTACTCCCCCTAAAATCAAAAATATGTTTCAATTTTTTGATTTTCAAGGAAAATTTGAAAATAAATGCAATAAACTATACAAATAGAATGACAAACTGATGTGAATTGCTTCAATTCGCCATCCACTTGGCATAAACAATCAGAACTCCCCCTGACAACAAACTGTTTTCCCAATATGATTTCAAAACACTAAAGTTTGTTTTAATCAAAATGGTTTTTTCTGGAAAATTATATTTGTTTGTCATTTCACAAACATGGGGTTTCATCACATTGTTTTTTTTAACCACTTGTAAGTTCACTTTTCCTTTTCTTTAACCACTTGAATGAAAGTTAAATCAAGTTCAACTTAATGACCTTGATTAACCACTTGTAAGTTCTTATCAACACAACTACTTGTAAGACAAAATATTACAGTTTTAAAATATCACTTGAGAAATCACAAAACATTTTTCAAGAATGATGCCGATTCATGCTCCACGATTACCAACTTAGGAGCTCCGACAAGTCAGGATTTTTAGTTAAAGAGATTCACCCAAGCCTGACGGTCCTTGGGTGATTCTGAGTCATCATCACTCGGTTTCTTTCCTTTCTTATTCTTTTCATAGAATTCCTTTACCCCTTTGACCTTCCCATCAACCATTTTTCCAAAAATATTTAGAACTTTAGGGTTAAAGGCTTTTTCAACATCAAATTCTTTCTTTTCAGAAAAAATTGATTTGAAATCTCAACTTTGCCAATTTTTTGTTTTAAGTTTCCGTTTGACAATGGTGGAAAATTTGCATCATCCATTGTCGAAACAGAATTATCACTTTTTAGCTTAACTTGTGGCTCCTCTGACTTTGACGAATCAGATTCATCGCCAGAAAGTGCTTCTGATTTCTTAACAACCCACTTTTGATTGTTAAGATTCACATTTCTTTTGTAAAAACGTCTTGAACTCTCACCAACCTCAAATTTTGAATTTTTAAACATTTTAAATTGTTCGGTTGGTGGTTCATTATCAACCATCTTTTCTTTCAATTTTTCAGAGACTCCCTGTTTTGTTTGGGTTGCCTTTGGACAGTTCCATGCAATGTGCCCAACTTTTTTACATTGATAACAGGTTCTCATTTCCTTCTTCTGAGCAACATCATTCTTCATTCCCTCTTGCTTCTTAGCAAGGAATTCTTTGTTCGTCTGCTTCTTGAATAAATTCTCTTTTTATTCTTCAGAAGATGTTCCTGATACAAAAACAGTTTCTGGTTTATAAATTTTCTCATTTTTATGATTTTCTGGTGGAATAAAACCTAATCCTTTCTTTTTGAAATTACTGTTATGGTTTGGTTTCTTTTGATAACCAGAACCAGAACTGTAACCTTTTTTCTTGTTCAATCTTTGTTGAACTCTTGAAGTGTATTTTTTAGGTTTTTCAGTAAGATTTACATCTTTTATTTCAGAAATATTAATTTCTGTTAATTTGAAAACCTTGTTAATCATTTCAGTTTTAACACCTCTTATTGGAAATTCTTCATCAGAATATAATTTGTCAGAATCATTCAAAGTATACGCTACTTTGAATGTTTCGTCATTCAAATTATTTTGTGACATCATAAAATCATTATTGTAAACCCATTTGCTCTTTTCAACTTTTGGACTATTGACTGATGAACTCGAAGTCTCAGACTCAGACTTTGACTCTGACTCCTCATCCTTATCCAACACCTGATCGACCACTTTCTTAATTAACTCAGACTCATGATCAGTGTCAGACGATGTGAATATGACATCAATGTTATCTGGCAATCCATCTGAAGGTTCAGATTCCCACTTTAAATTGGTTGCCTTTTTGACTCTTTCTGAATTTGGATTTCGTGGAGAATATCCTTCTTCAAGCGGCGGTGGACATTTGGTATAGTTGATACTATGTTTCTTACCAGTATCCTTTACTTCAGATTTCTTTTCTTCAAACGCTTCCATGCCTTCTACTGTAGGATAAATCCTGTCAATCACGTAAGAAGCACATGAATAACTTTTCAATAACCTGTTTACCCTCTCAGTCTCTATCCTCTGAGTTTCCAATTTTTGTTCAAGTTCAGCACATTTCTCAATGTACTGATTGATGATTTTCTGCTTCGTCATGAACGCTCCATTGAGTGTCTTCATAGCTATCTCTTGTTCATTGCTTGACTTGCTATATTAATTCATAGCTTTGTTTAAAACATCTTAAGATTCTTTCATTCTGTTCATGTTATGAATTAATTTGTTGTTGTGCCTTTTCACAGTATCACAATTTTCACACTTTTCAGTATCATCTTCCTTCTCAACCTTGATAGCTGGAATTTCTTTAACCTGCTTCTTTACAACTCGAACATTTTCCTCAGGTTTGACATTTTCTTCAATAGTTGATGCCTTATGATTCTTCTCTTTCGCAACTTGTCTTTCTTTGATCTCTTCTATTTTACCTGCAAAACACAAATTATACTTATCAGATGAAAATTCTCTTGTATAATATTCAAGTTTTCGAATTTCTTTACTGTCATCATCACTTTCTTCATCTGATGAGTGATCAAAGATTGGTGCTTTTTCTGAAGCCTCTCTTGTTGAAACTGGTTCTTCTTCGATCTTTTTAGGACTGAATTGCTGAGATTCGTAATAAGCATATGCTAATTCATCTTCAGCAGTTGAATCTTCAAACATTTGAGCAACAAATGCTTTATAATTTGAAGTTCTATTAGGATCATAATTATCCCAATTAAAACCTTCTGGGATTCTTTCATCTTCTTGATGAACTAAATAAGCTTTCTTTGATGGCTCTTCGATCTCCTTCCTAGCATGTGAAGTTTGTGGCGATTGTTGTTGATGCGGAGCAACTTGATGATAAATCTCTTTTCGATGATAATCATTGTTGCCGAATGGATTTTGAGCTCCACTTGCTTTGCGATTTGTGCATTCTCGCTTAAAGTGCCCCTTCTCCCTGCAACGAAAACAAGTAACTTTAGATTTATCAAAACCTAAAGGTGAAGTTCCAGCATCACGGAAATCATCTCTTCCAGTGATCTGTTTAAACTTCTCAGCTCTTCTCAACACACTAGCCATACACCACTTTATATCCATTAGTTCCATCTCTTCAGCATCAATCTGATCATAATCCTCTTTGGTCAACATTGGATTACCAATCCTTTCGGCTACCAAACTTTCATAAGACTCTAGCACTGTCACCAATAAAGACATATGACCTTTGGCAACCTCTTCCGAGAAATTCTGACCATTCTGAAGATTTAATGCAATGTTGCATTTTAATACTTAGCCATTATTGGTTGCTGAAAAATTTGGATCAAATGATGGATATGACGAGAATCCAGAATTGTTATTTGACCCTTGAGATGACCCTCTAGAAGAATTGTTTGCGTTAAATGCAGTTTCGATCTTTGGTGCAATGTTGGTCTTATCACTTGTACTTCCTTTGTAGTACAAACCAATGTCCTGTTCACCATTAGAATTCTTCATTTTCTCCATCTTCCGTTGTTCCATCTCTTGAACTTCGAGTTTTTCAATAAACTTGCTCAATGATAGATTCGCAAATTCACCATTATTCTTTAATATCATAAGATACGTGCCCCAAACATCTTGTGGTAACGCATCGGCCAACTTTTCAACCCATTCTTCTCTATCTTTCTGGATATCCAATCGCTTCATGTTAACCACCAAATTGCAATATCTTTCTATAATTGTTTTGGTGTTTTCAGTTTTTAATCCACGAAATAGATCAAATTCTTTCTTCAAAAGCGATTTTTTGTTCTTGATCATGTCTTGGCTTCCAACAAACTTCATTTTTAGTGCTTTCCACATTGAATGTGCACTTCCGTTGTGTTGCAATAAAATCAAGATGTCTTCCTTAATGGCTTGTTGCAATATACTGATCATCATTTTTTCACTTTTGTATTTCTTTCTCTCTTTATCATCTAAGTCTTTAATAGCACCAATCTCTCTGTATTCATCAATCGGTCTAACATATCGTTCTTCAACACATTCCCACGCGTCTAAGTGATTAGCTTGAACCCAATTTTCAAAACGTTCCCCCCATCCATTATACTCCTCGATATTCATGAGCTTAGGCAGTTTTTGCATGGTACCCATTTCATTTTCTAAGTTCACATTCTGAGCCATAGTGATCAGAGTAGCAAATGTGTTGTAAAATTCAGAATCCATGTTTCGGTTTTAAAAATTCACAATGATTGATTGTTCAAACGAGCTAACGATTTTATACGAACTGTAAGCTACAAACGATCTGACACTCCGTACGACTTGGACAATTTTGAACCACCTCGTACGATCTGGTAATATATTCCAAACGAACTGGTCACTTTCAAGCGACCTAAACTACCTCCAAACGATATGACTGAGTTCGTACGACCTGAGTTGTTCACATCGTACGAACTGATTAAATTTCAAACGAACTGAGGATTTCGTGCGAACTGATTCAAATTTGTTCAATCCGTGCGAACTGATCGAACTTCCACGCGATCTGACCTGTTCCAAACGACCTGACCTAATGTTCAAACGATCTGGTAATGTTTCACACGACCTGGAACACTTCGCACGAACTGGATCACTTCGTACGATCTGACTTCGAACGATCAGACATGTTTTTCACGCGGTTTGGTCAATTTTATCAAGTTTTAGGTTGAATTAGGTTCTGATTTCTTCAAGGATTGATTAAAACAGTGTTTTACGTGTTATATGTGAAAATCAGTCCATTTTAACCATAAATTCGTTGAAATTTGATGAAAAAATGTAGAAAAGTAAGAAGAAATGAGTAGAAATCAGATTTTTCCTTGAAAACAAGCTGAAATGGTAAGAACTCTTCCTCCTGTGCTCTAATACCACTTGTAGGATCGGTGAATCGATCAAACGAGACGTTCAGAAGAGTTCTCGATCAATACGAAAGGCGGAATCAGACGTATTGATGTTGTAGCAGCTTGATTTACACTTAGAAGTAGATTAACTGTCGATTAGATTGATTTCACAACGTTACACAGGCTTGGCGACACTTCGGCAGAGCTTCGCTACCGGAATCAGAAGTTCTAAATGAAAGACCCAAGACCTACTATTTATAGAGAACCCAGATCGCATGAACCTGTCTCACACGAACTGGCATCAGGTCGCACGACCTGGCTCACTTCGCACGAGCTGGTCACTTCGTGCGAGGTGGCCTAGCCACTTCGTGCAAGGTGGCTGTGTCATACCTGTTTCATGTTTTTCTCGTACTATGTGTCTTGGTCTATCTAACCTATTACATGACTCGATACAAGACGAAGTCGACAGACATATGCACCAACAAATCGCAACTCTATCGCACCGCAATCTCATCGTGAACTGGAAACGCAAGTTTACTTTTTGTGATTAATAGTAGTTATGTTATTTGTGTAACTAATGTGTAATACTATAGCATCGCTTACTCGTAACTCGATTAAACGCAATTCAACGCTCAACGCACAAAACGAAAGTTGGAAACAAACTCGCACACGCCATCCGATTCAACGACTGTTCGATCGAATGATCATCTGACCGGATAACCATCCGATCGGATGGCCATCCGATCGAAAGGCCTTCCGATCCAGTTAACCTGCACCGCCTCTCCTCCTCTCACACTATAAATACCCCTCTTGTGTGACAACCTGAGATTTCAAGGTCTTCCTTTGCGTGTTAGTTGCTTACAATTCTGTTTTCATACATTGCCTTCGGCCCAAGTAAGGCCCAGATATAGGCCGGCTATATTTACCTAGTTTTCTTGTATGTACGTAAGGTGATAACTGACAAAACCCTAGCTCTCCCTCTCTCAGCAAACCGATGGCAGCCTTGGCTCTTGTCTTGATTTCTATCTTATTCTCTCGGTTAGTATGTCCCTATCGTTACTCGTTTGTGATTCTTTTATCGTACAGGATTGTATGGTTACATGTTTATGTGTTAGGGTCATAGAATCCTTGTTGAAATTGTGTTCGTAAGAATTGAATGGGATGGAATATGATGATAATTATGGTTGTGTAAATCTCGTGAATGCAGAACTGGAAAACAAGGGTCATATAGTAATATGTGAATTAGGGTTGCATGTCACTGATTGAAATCATTGCACGTATGATCCGATTAGGCTGTTTAGGGATGATGATCGATTAGATTGAATGTCGTTGACGAAGTTGATTGCTTTTGACTGTTACGAAATGTGTTGAATGATCTGATTTAGGTAAACTATAACCTGTAACTGATAAGAGTGCGACGAAGAACTGGCTTTTCGTTGATTGGCCTTCGACGAAACACCAGGATGTTTCGCCGAAGTCTCTTCCTGACGAAAAATGATAGTTCGTCGTGGAGGACTTTCGTCACACTCATGACCGACGAAAAATGATGATTCGCCGAAGTAGTTCTTCGCCGCGGATAAAACAAACTGAACAGACAATGTTCACAGGACATAGAGTGTAACTGGTTCATGGTGCCTATAATGATGAATGTGTTTGTCATACGATTACATCTATTGCATGTTAACAACCTTAGTTAGAAATGAGAAACGTGAACTGACTTATGTGAATAACAAACCCATCCGTTAAATGCTATCAAGTGTCAAGTACATGAGTGTGGATTTGTATGGGATTGAGTAACTGCTAGGTGATATATGATGATCTATATTATGAATGTGAACTATGACAATGCATGGTTTGGTTGATTATGAAACTGATCTTGACTGGTAACCGCGGTAGGGTTGGTTGATTAACTTGGAAACGGGTAACTTAACAAACCGAGCAAACCAAGGTGAGTTCACTGCGTTTTTCAAGCATGCATCCCGGGGAGGGATATCGGGTAACGTTCCGGGGAGGAATGTCAGGTTTTGGGTTTGACTGGAATGTTAAACCTGGGATGTTGGTTATTACACTCATTTCTATCATTAAGTCCCATCATATACCGATTGGTTGCTGGGGAGGCAATAGGGTTATTAGTTGATAGCGCTATTAGGTTTGCCACCCTCACACCGTACCAGGGAGGACGGTCATGAACTAATTACCTTAACCACTTGACCAATGTATGATAGAGCATTGGGGTTTGGGCAAATAATCTGGAGCCATCTGCGGTAATCGAGTTAATAACAACATCTAATCTTTGAAATGTTTTATACTTATATCTGGTAACTAAAACGTGTTAACAAACTTTGAACTCACCAGCGTCGTCTGACACACTTGTCTGCATGCTTGCAGGTCGTTAGATTCTTGGTTATAGACTTGCTATCTGGGAGTGCTGGAGTGGTCATGGGTCGAGACTCTTGGATACTTGTTTCGTTGGTTTTGAACACTTGCTTTGAAACAATTGATTAACAATTTACATTATGCTTCCGCTGAACGTTTACTTTGGTTTTAACTTATGACTTGGAATTATATTATGAAATTAATCGACTGTTGTTGATGCATATTTTGGTGTCTGTAACTTGTTCTTGTTTAGCGATGTAATTTAGCGGTCTTTATTTATCGAGTTTGTATTTCCGTCCGTCGACCAAGTCGGATATCCTCCTATCCTCCTTGGGTCCGACAATTTGTCTCGTCGTTATGTAATGTTTATGAACTATGCATGTTGCATATTTGGTATGTTTATGTATTGTGTGTTTATCAGTCTGCTGCAAACTATCTGTTTGCAGCATATCTGTTTGTGCAGCCATTGACGAAAGACCTTGTCTTTCGTCGAACACCTATGTGACGAAACTCCTTTTGGTCATCATTCCATGTTTCGTCATGATCATCGACGAAACACCTGGGGTTTCGTCGTCCTTGGTATTTCGTCAGGCCCAATTTATGTTTCGTCAACAGTTGGGTTGGGCTGCCTATATAAACACCTCTCTGTTTCAGTGTGAAACCATGAGAGCATACCTACTGTGAAAGTTTACTGTCAAACATTGTGTGTATTTGTTTGATCCTTGTTCTCATCCGTTTTAATCAATTGAATGTGTTTCGTTGGTTACTTCGTGTTGTTATTATCTGTGTTTGGTTTGGCATCGTCACGGGAATTCCGCACTCGTGACCGTGTTTGATATAAACAAGGGTTTGGTTTCGTAACCGATCCTCCGAAAAACAGGACCTACAAGTGGTATCTGCTAGATCTTGCTTGTTTGCTAAAACGTTTTATCAAAAACCTTGTTAGATTGCATGTTTACATGGTAAAACCGGGTTTTTAGTGAAAGTTTTGTGCAAATTTGTGATTCGAAAATTTCTTCGGTGAAAAAAACCTTGGCTGGAATCTTCAAATCTTCATCTGTTCTTCAAAGTGTTCTTTAGATATTGTTGAATTTAAAATTAAAAGATAAATTGATTAATTGATTAAAATATGGAGACCATACTTGGGTTGGTAAGATAGGTATGTTGTAAGTTGAAACGGGTGTCTTGTTAGTTGAAAGGATAAGGTTTACTTCTGAAAAATCTCACCAACTTTCACACCAACTCTCTGTGATCATATCTCGATGAAAATCCATAGCGACGAAATATCTAGAGTTTCGTCAAAAGCAACTTCGACGAAAGACCTTGTGTTTTGTCAAAGGTACTTCGACGAAAGATCCTATGTTTCGTAGCAAGAGTGTTTGACGAAAAACCGTCTTTCATCAGACTTGGTTTTTTACCAAAGACCTAGTGTTTCGTGGGGATACTTGTAACATTTTCACAGAGGCTTTGCAAAAGTGTTTTAACAGTCTGTTTTCAAGTGTGTAACCAGGTATTCACTTTCATACATCAATCATGAGTTGTACTAGTCCATGGGATTGGAGTAAGGACCCAAGACCAGGTGAAGATCAGACTTCCGCAGCCGTTTGGATGAGAAATGTTATGCCACAACAATCTATTAGTGCAAGTCAATGGGCATTAGTGACAAACCAGAATCAAAGCATTCAGAATCTTTTGTTAAGTGAGAGTGAAACGGGTAGCAACAACCGCCCGCCAAAGCTGAATCATATGAACGACTATCCGTCTTGGAAAAATCGTTTCCACACTTATGTTCTAGGGCAAAACACCGAATTATGGACGTGCTTCATTAGGCCATATAACACAGCTCTTGAAGAAGCAGGATCAAATGCGACAACCTTTGAAAATATGCAAGAAGCCGACAAAAAGGCATATGATCTTGAGAAGAAGGCATTTTCTATTCTCACACAAGCACTCCACAAAGACATCTATCATTAATTCGGTTATTGTACTAGCACGAAGGACTTATGTGATGCCTTGGTAGCAAGAGGAGAAGGGAATGCGGCTATAAGAAAGACACGGCATGATTTGTTGAAGAAGGAATTTGAATCATTTCAATTCATGGATAACGAAACACTAAATGATATGACAACTCGTTTTTATCATTTAATTAGTGAAATGTATTCTTATGGTGTTCTTGCAACTCAACGGGAAATGGTTGCAAGGTTTACTGATGGTCTACCCCCAAAGTGGAGTTCATTCATTGAATTATTAAAGCATACGGGTACTTTAGATACTGTCAGTATCTATGAATTCATTCAGAAGTTAGAGCACAAGAATGATGAAGAAATCCGAAAAGCTAAACGGATTCCAGTTCCTCAAAATACTAAAATGTACCTCGCAGGTTTTAATTCTGCAGCCAGTTCCAGTACCGCTCAGCAACCAAAACTACAAACGGCGTTTGTATCCAATATAAGCTCGTTTCCCTTTCCCAAGTCAGCTCCTCCACCGGTTTTCGATCCAAGTGCCTATCTTCCGCCAGCGCATGTTATTGCTCAAGCTCACGCTTTTTCAAAACCTCAATTCGATGCAAGTGCCTGGCTACCTAAACCCCAACCTCCACCTCAAGTTTCCACTACTCAACCTCAATTTGATCCAAGTGCTTATATTCCGCTCCCACCACAAGCCCAACCACAACAGCAGCAAGCTTGTTACAGTAACAACCCTCCACCCCAAAACCCCAACATAGTCAGAGTTGATACTTTAAACCTCTTGAAAGTAAGCATCGAAGTGACAAAGGAGCATATGGAACTCATCAATACAATGGTCAGTGCCTATTGCGGATTGGTCGCAGGTCAAATTGGAAACATCAATATGACCAATGAAGATTATCAACAGATAGACCGTGATGAAATGGAGTTAATGGATATCAAGTGGGCGTTTGCAAGTGCTGTTAGAAGGGCAAAGGATTTCATGAGTCGAACTGGAAGAACTACCTTGGAAGGCAAAAAGGAAACGAAGTACAGTTTCGATAAGCATGCGGTTACCTGTTTCAACTGCGGCGAAAAGGGTCACTTCAAACGTGAGTGCACTGGACCGAGCAAACAAGGCAATCAAAATCCCTTCCGTAATCAGACAAGTACTTCCAACACAAATCAAGAGAACCGTGAAAGAAGGATAGTAGCTATGAACAACACCACCAATCAAACCCAGGCTGGACCTTCAAACACCAACTGAGCATTAGTAGTTCAAGCTGATGAAGGATGTAACTGGTTAGTACAGTTTGGAGATGGTGATCAAGAAGGAGGAGGAATCGCATGTTATGCAAAGATCATCAATCATATCAAGCATGTTCACAAAGAAGAGTTCTCTGAAAGTGATGATAGCTCAGGTTATAGCGGTAGTTCGGATGAAGAAAGCTCGAATGCGGAAGGTTATAATTCTGAATCTGATGTGAAGGAAGAATTGAATTCTGATGTTGATGATTTATTAAAGGAAGCTGAGGAGTTAAAGTGTCAGAAATCTATTCTGATCAAGAAGGCTGATGTCGCATCAAAGGAAATGGAGAAGTTCTTCTCTGAAGATGGATCTTTTTCTTATCAGACTGGCTTTATGGCAAATGTCTCAGCCTCGACGAGTCAGGTAAATTCCAACACTCCTACTCCTAGTGTATGTAATATGTGTGCAGATTTGAAAGAGGAATCCGAAAAGGTTCATAGTCATAATCAAAGTTTGGTTATTGAGCTGTCTAAATGCAAAGAGGCAAACAGGGCTTTAGCTCGAAATGAAAAGGATTTCAAAGATGTAATCGAAACTTTAAAGAAAAGTGTTTCGGAATTGACAAAAACTGTTTTCAACAAACAAATTGGTATTAATAATTACATTAATATCATTGAGGAAACAAAGAAAGAGCTAGCCGTGGAAAATGCGAGCATGATGCAATCAACCTCAAATTGGAGAGTTATTCTAACTCCCGATATGTGCTCGATCACATCATAGACGCTCAACAGCTGAAAGGGAACAAGAAAGGAGTTGGGTATAAGTCGTGTCCGCCCCCTTTAAGACACAACTATACCAAAATGCCCGATGAAGAGGAAATGCCTCATTTTGAACCAAGCGTGCCTCTCGATTATGAGGAAGTTACTACAAGATTAGGGTTCAAATCGGACAGTTCCTTGAGTACCTCATCTGAAGAAACAGAAACTTCAACATCTACGAATCAAAGTGCTCCAATTATTGAGGACTATGATTCGTCTGATGATGAATCAGATGTGAGTGACCAGGATGAATCACTGGATAAGATGAAAGGAGTAGAAATCCCTATTGAGAATCATATTCTTTGTGATCCTCCTACTCCTGTTGTGCAACCTATTGCCAAACAAGTGATTAATCCTGTCAAGGAAGTGAAGGAATCTGTGTCTGCCATTAAGAGTAATAATGTGTTGTATATTTTGGTCGGTGATGCTAAAATTTATTCAGACAAAGATTTTCCAATTAAAAACGTCAATCGATCTTTGATTAATAAAGTTTTTGAAGATAATACAAGCAAATTTTTGGGAAAGACAATCCCAGGAGTTGTTGTGACTCAATGTGATCCTATTCCAAAATCAGAAATTAGAAAACAATTTGGAAATAAAAAATTACCGACAAATCAACAACCTATTGCTTCTAAGGGTAAACAGCCAGAACAACGAGCTCAAAATCCTAAAGTTTCTCAATCAAAGTTTGAAACAAAAGGAGCTCGTTATAGGAAGAAAAGCAGTGATGTCAAATTTGTAGCATCAAAGGGAACTGATAAAATTGAGACTTTTGAAAATAAATCAAACACCGATTTTGTCCAACAAGTCAAAATTTTAAAACGTAACAGTCAAAACAATTATACTCAACACAAAAATGGGTGTGATGAAGGAACAAGTACCTCAGGTTCTACAGGTTCGACATCTGTTCGTAAATCGGAATCTCCTAAGTTTGTGGAAAGGGGAACTTGTTTTAAATGTGGGGAGTTTGGACATATCATCAAAAATTGTATAAATACTCCCAAAGAAAAATTTGTTGAGAGAGCACCTCCTGAAAAAGGTCACCAACAACATCGTTCTGTTTCGCCAAAACATGATAAACGAACTGTTAAAGAACAAGAAACAAAACAACGACGTCAAAACGTCAAGAAAATTGAAAAGGCTTTAAAATTTGAAGTCAAATCGGTTAAAAAGGAACCAAGTTCATCACAACCACCGTTGAAACCAGAAATTTCAAAATCTTTTCATAAGACTCAATCTGGTAAACAAAATCAAACTTGGAAACCTAAAACGGGTGAAAGTTCAGGGGGGGGGGTACTATTTTTCAGAATCATCAAGAAATCGAGATCACATTTCGTGATGCAAGACCACTAAGGCTTGGGTCCCCATCCTCAACTAATTATTGAATGAAATGTGCAGGATGTTCCAGGAGGAACTGTTAATAGTCATTGGATTGTTGACAGTGGAGCATCTAGGCACATAACAGGCGACTTACGGCTTCTTTATGATGTGAAAAACATTAGAGGAGGTTATGTCACATTTGCTGGAGACAAAGGCGGATATATCACTGGAGAAGGAATGGTCTCCAATGGCGTTGTGTGTTTCGATAAGATCAATTATGTTCATCAAATTGATCACAATCTTCTAAGTGTTTCACAAATCTGCGATTAGAAATTCACCGTGCATTTTGATGATGCCGGTTGTTATGTGCTGAAGCCTGGTTTCAAAATTCCTAAAGAATGGATTCTCTTATCATCTCTAAGGGTTAATGATATTTAAATTCTTGATATGAGCCAAGCGATTACGACATCTGCACAAGTGACATGTTTTGTCTCGAAAGCCACAGAGAAGGAGTCTATATCTTGGCACAGACGAATGGGGCACATTCACTTGAGGAAGATGAACCATTTGGTGAAAAACAATCTTGTGAATGGTGTTCCTGTGAGAAGTTTTCATCTACAAGATGTCTGTGTGTCGTGCCAGAAAGGAAAGCAAACGAAGAAATCTCACCCGATTAAGAAATTCAACACTGTTAGCATGCCTCTCGAACGTCTTCATATGGACCTCTTTGGACCTATGAAACACAAGACAACCTTTGGGGATGCTTATTTTTTGGTGGTCACTGATGACTACTTTAGATTTTCTTGGGTATCTTTTATGGCGCACAAGAGTGAAACTCCTGAAATCCTCAAGAATCTTCTTACTTTGCTAGAAAATTTGTACTCATTGAAAGTGAAGAGGATCCGAAGCGACAATTGTACTGAGTTCAAAAACCGTATAATGGATGAGTTCTGACTTCTAAGGGCATTCTTCATGAATACAGTTCTCGCTACACTCCACAACAAAACGGTGTCGCTGAGAGGAAGAATCCGACGATAATAGAAACTGCAAGAACGATGTTGGTAGAGTCGGAGCTTCCTGTTCAATTCTGGGGGGAGGCCGTGTCGACTGCTTGCTACACGCTAAACAGAGTTCTCACAGATAAAAGGCATGACAAAACTTGTTTCAAACTCCTACACCAAAGGAAACCGGATATTTCTCACTTAGAACCTTTTGGCGCTCCATGCACTATGATTGAGCCGCACGGAAAGTTTGGTCCCAAAGCTATCGAGGGTTTCTTCCTTGGATATGCTACTCCGAATTTTCGTGTATGGAATTTGGCGTCCAAAAAGATTGAGTTATGGAATGAAGTAAAGGTTCAAAGGTATACTGGTTCTGTTAGAGCTCCGGGAGATCCTTGGATGTTCGATTATGATGGACTATTCGACTCCTTTAATCTGCCAACCTTTGACGAAGCATCTGCAGCTGCTCAAATGCTATTCGAAAGTGACAACGCGGCTGGCTCGCCATTGGTGAGACCAATTATTGTTAACCCCCAAGGTTCTAATTCGGTTAACAACACGGTCCAAAATGAGGTATTTGAAGATGCTGCTGATTACAATGAGTCATCGGAAGATGATGAATACCATGATGTAAATGAAGGCACTTCAGCTCCGGTTGCTCCTGTTCAAGATACTTCTGAAGCAACTCCTCATGAGTAGAATGTAGACACTGCTGAAGGGAATGCATCCACTTCTATGCCTATGCCCGGTGTGGATTTGATTGTTGATCTTAATCTTAACAATTTGGGTATCAATACTCGTGTCCCTGATGTTCCTGAATCAAGAATTCATGATACTCATCCACAGGAGAATATTATTGGAGATGTCCATAGTGGTGTGCAGACGCGTAATCAGCTAAGGAACAACCAGAATGCTGGTTTGTATTTAGCCATCAGAGAATCTGGTCTTCAAAATGATTGGTCCTTCACGTGTTATGTTTCACAAGAAGAACCAAAGTCTTGGAAAGAAGCTTTAAAGGATAATTCTTGGGTGGAAGCCATGCAGGATGAACTGCAATAGTTTCAAAAACTGGGTGTCTGGAAGCTTGTTGAAAGGCTTGAAAATTACAAGAAAATTGGCACACGTTGGGTTTTTAAATGCAAAAAGGACGATCGTGAAGTAGTCATTCGAAATAAGGCAAGATTGGTTGTTCAGGGATTTCGTCAGATCGAAGGCATTGACTACAATGAAGTTTATGCACCTGTTGCACGTCTGGAAGCTATTCGGATCTTTCTAGCTTATGCTTCATTTAAAGGATTCAAAGTCTACCAGATGGATGTCAAAAGTGCTTTCTTACACGTTGTGGTTGAAGAAGAAGTATATGTCGAACAACCTCCGGGTTTTGAAGATCCTATTCATCCAGATCGGGTTTGGTTGCTCAACAAAGCTCTTTATGGTTTACATCAGGCACCGAGAGCTTGGTATGCAACCTTATCTAACTATCTATTGGAGAATGGTTTTCGACGAGGTCTTATTGATTGCACGCTCTTTATCAAAGAACAAGATGGAGATCTTCTGTTGGCACAGGTATACGTTGATGATAAAATATTTGGTTCAACTAATGATTCCTTGTGCAGGCAATTCGAGCGTGTTATGCAAGAAAAATTCAAGATGAGCGCAATGGGGGAAATGAATTTCTTCTTGGGCCTACAAGTTCAACAAACCGAGTCTGGGATATTCATCCATCAAACTAAATATGTTGGTGACATCTTGAGCCGGTTCCAGATGTCTGATGCAACGCCCATTGGTACCCCACTTCCGCAGAATCACGGGATTACTCCGGATCTGAAGGGTGAAAGCATTAACTCTTCATACTATCGTGCTATGATCGGATCTCTCATGTATCTCACAGCCTCGAGGCCCGACATCATGTATCCGACGTGCCTGCTCGCTAGATATTAAGCCAACCCAAAGGCCTCACATCTGTCAGCTGTTAAAAGGATTTTCTGCTATTTGAAGGGTTGCCCGGACACCGGTCCATGGTACCCTAGGGATGATAGCTTCGACTTGATTGCGTTCAGTGACTTTGATTTTGGTGGCTGCAAAATCGACGGCAAATCAACAACAGCTGGATGTCAATTCTTAGGAAATCGCCTGGTCACGTGGCAGTGCAAGAAGCAAACTTGTGTTGCTACATCAACTTGTGAAGTAGAATACATTGCTGCCTCTAGTTGTTGCTCCCAAGTTCTTTGGATCCAACAACAAATGCGTGACTACGGTTTTGAATTCCTATCTACTCCTATCTTTGTTGATAATAATGCTGCATTACAGATCACTAGAAATCCTGTGCAGCATTCCAAGACCAAACACATCGAAATTAAATATCACTTCATACGTGATTGTTTTGACAAAAGACTCATCGATGTTGTTAAAGTCCACACCGATCACCAACGTGCCGACCTGTTCACAAAAGCTTTTGATAAATCACGTTTTGATTATCTTCTTTTGGTCAATGGCATTAAGGTGATACCCGAGTAAAACTCCTTTGGCTAATCGTTTTTGTAAATATTTTCTTTAAAAACTCTAAAAATACAAAAAGATTTTCAATTTCGTAACCTTTTAGCATTTTAGGGAGAGAAAATTTCAAGAAAATACAAAAACATTCGAAAAAATCAAAAATCCAAAAAAAAATATGTCTTTACTTTCTGTCTTTACGTTTGAAAAATTCAAAAATTCAAAAAAAATTGGAAAATTCAAAAATTCAAAAAAAAAATTAGAAAACCAAAAATGAGTTTCTTGGATAAAGGAAAAAGATGATATTCACTGGTGTGGTCGGTCAACATGTTCAAAATGTAAAACAAAAAAATTTGAGAAATGATAAGTATCTCTACTAATGATGTATCGGTAGGCTCACAATCAGATTAAAATGTGCAGGATGATACAAACCTAACAGACTTCAATTCAGGTGGGAACCATTCATTGGCATACGGTCTTGGTACCGAAATTTCGTTTGATTGATTGCCGAGGTTCTGAGATATTCAGTCTTTATGTTGTCTTATCATCTGGGTATCATGGTTGTATCTTTTACCGAAAAATAACGGAGACGAAGTCTAGATCTTCCATGATACTATACATACGTGTACATATTGCATTCGACCTCAATAAGTGATCAACAATCACATGTCCAAACAAAATAAGTGATAAAATATCACATTTATCTGGGAGTCAAGTTCGTCTCTTTGCTGTACGTTGTACTGACCTGTTCACGGACTTGCTCCTGTGCCCTCATGCATATGAAAATCAAGTTCCTCATAAATAAGTGATTCTATCACATAGGGCTTGTTTCAATAAAAATTAAGTGAGTTTCTCACATCTTTTATACGTTCAAACAGATGATAAGCGGTATACTCACCGGTAAGATGAACTCTCGTGCATACCTTGATACTGGAGTGTGTTGTGAGTGGATGAACACCGACTTATAAGTATAACTCTTACCGTAAATCGTATCTCCTAATTATGATTACATCTGATCAGTTGAGCTTATGTGGACAACAATACCGATAATCGTGGTAGTATGCTTATCCAAAGCTTTAAACCGAAACAAAAACCATGTTGACATAGACCGTAAGCTGGTATGATTCCTTTTCCTTGAAACTCGCAAAAAGTTTGGCATTGTACAGTTGTTTACTGCTTTTTCATTGCTTTTCGTTAGTTTACCGCACTTCAAATTCTGTTTTAGTGTAATTTGTAAAGTTCGTTTTTGATTAGCCGAAGTTGTAACTTGGAGTTTTATGCCGAAAGCCTAAAACCTACTTCATAAAATGTTCTTTGCATTTGGTAAACATAATCACAATGAAAATCTGTTCAAATAAACAAAATCTGTTCAAATGTGCAAAATTTCAGGACTTGGTAATTTAAAAAAAAATGTTCACGAAACACCTCAAGGTCGACGAAAGACCTAAATGTCGACGAAAAACCATGGTCAGGTCAACCTTTTCAATCTTGGTCAAATTTCAAAGTGTTCGCGACGAAACTCATGATTTTCGTCGAGGTCACGACGAAACACCCCTGGGCCATTTTAACTTTCGTCAGGGGCTTACTGTTCAAGCCCAACCAAGCCCAACCAAGTGTTTTGTCAAGCCCATGAGAGTTTCGTCGAGGACAAAGTTTCGTCGAGGGAGTGGGTATATAAGGGGACCCAATGATCAGAGTCCTCACTTTTTCAAACCCACTTGTCTGTTCATCTTCTTCCACACTCAACCCACCACACCCCCTTTCACCGACTCAAAACCTTTCTTTTTCCCTAACATTTTCATCCAAATCAAAGGTATTCAAATGTGTGTTCAAATGATTCGAACCTTTAGGAACCCGTTGTTTTGCTTGAAACTTGTTGATAAACCCTCGGACACCCCTAAATGTTTCGATTTCCTCATATACATCGTTGTTTATTGTTTTGCTTTTCATCAAAACTGATAGATATAGGGTTTGTATAAGGATTTGTATGTTGATTTGGTGTTTATGCTTTTGGGTACAAAAACAGGGGTTGGGTAATTGTTTGAATGTTTAACTGGCTTGTTTATGTTCGGTCAAAACTCATGTCGGTTTTACTTCTTGTTTGTTTTAGTCTTGTTTGGGTTAAAACAAAGTGTCAAATTATGTTTGATGTTGTGAACCTGTCATTGGTTAACCAACAGTCGGCGAAAAACCTTTGTTTTTGAAAATCCCCAATTTCGACGAAACCCTAACCCTTGACGAAACCCCTCTGCCGACGAAACTCATCTTTCTTCAAAATATCTACGACGAAACACCCTGTGATGAAACACCTGTTTAACAAAGGAATATCTTTCGTCGAGAGACTACCGACGAAACACCAGTGGTCAAAGGTCAATGTTGACTTTGTTTGACCAAGGGTGTTTCGCCATGAAGAAGAGTGTTTCGTCGAAGTGCTAGTGTTTCGTCGTCCCATACTTAGAAAATTTTCAAGATTGGTGCCCTTTCATAGAAGAAGTGTATTTGCTTGTTAACTGTCCACATCATACTTGAACTTGCATAGACTTATGTGTAATGCACATTATATGACATTTTAACTTATTGTGGACGTTTTCTAATACAGATGGCACCAAAAGAGAAGAAACGTAAGGCCGTGACAAAGATAACCGACAAACCAGAAGAACTTGTGATGTCCGAGAAGCATCACAATATGACTGCCTATCTTGATCCAGAAGGGAAGATCACTGAGTTGAAAGAGATCACGCAGTGGATAAGGGAATCGCGGATAAACAAAGCTGTCACTTTTTCAACTCCAGTTTACAAATCGTTCATCAAAGCATTCTGGAATACAGCGAGCGTTGTCCAAATTGATGGAACTGAAGTTAATCAAGGGCAAGTGAATGATGTGAACGTGAATGTCTCGCCGGAAATCTTGAACATCGTTCTAGAACTACAAGATGATCCAAATGCACCGTCCTCTATTCCAATAATGTGCACACGTGGTTGTTTGCTGAGGATGAAGTGTATTGGTGATATATTCAGTAGTCAAATCAACAAGGGAGATCTGCCAATGCGGTACAAGTTTTTATTACACGTACTTATTCAATGTCTTAGCAACAGGCGAGCTGGCTATGACATGGCAGGCAATGATCTCGTGGGACTCATGGTGGCATTAGTGTTAAACAAACCGTTTAGCATTTCAAAGTACATATTTGCCAACATGAAGGAAAATATGACAAGAACTGGTGGTCATACAACTGGGCAAAAATTCTGGATGTATCCTCAGTTTCTGCAAATGATCATGAATGTCCAGCATCCCAATCTTCCAAAAGCCGACGATGACATCTTGAAGATAGATTCTATGATCGAACATTCACTGAAGATATTAAGGGGCCTTGTAATAAAGAGATACAAAGAAAGCGAGCCGCCTAGGAAATTGTTTGGTGCTCTTGATAAAACCGACTACATCGCTCCAGAAGATGATAAATGGCGTCACAATGATAGCCAATCTGATGATGAGGAGCCGGAGTTAAAGAAAAAGATGGAAGAAAAGTTTGGTCAAAAGGATTCTGATTCTTCTGACAGTGACTATGATGGTGATGATGAAGCTGGTGATGGTAGTGATACAGGTGCCGTTGGTGTATCTGGTGCTGGTGAATCAACTGCTGGTACAGCGAGTGATACTTCAGCTGGTGGTGATGAGGACGATACGGAATCAGACGACAATGTTCCTGAGCCTGGGTACGAGTTCTATTTGGATGAACGTGGTGTAAGGTAGGTCAGGAGGATTAGACAAGAAGATGACCCTGAATACGTTCCTTTGGATATCGAAGCGGAACATTTGAAGAAAAAGCAAACAGTTGTCCGACGAAAGAAGAATGCAAGAAAGTACATTGGTACTTCATCTGCGCAGCAATCCGTTCCACAAGAACCTTCACAAGAAGCGGAAATGGATCCAAACCTTGGATTCACGGCCACTGAAGCTTCTGCTATGGTGTCTTCTCCTCCAAGGTCTTCAGAACCAACACCTATGGTCTCTTCAGCTCCTGAAACTCCTGTAGTGACTTCAGCTCCTGAAACTCCTACAGTGATCCCTCAAGAACCTTCTCGACCAATTGCATCGACCATTCGTGCAACTACTTCGCAGCCAACCGCAGAGCGCAGACAAACTATATTTTCTCAGATGCAGCAAGATGAAAAGGTAGATTTCCTGTTCTCTCAACTGCAAGCTGCTGCAGGTCAAATCAATAGGAACTCGGCAGTGATCAACCTTACAAAAGGCGACATGATCAAACAACAGTTGGAGATAAATAAGTTGAATTCCACTGTTGATCGACAACAAGTAGAAATCACTCGCCAACAAGCAGAAATAGAGCAACTGAAGGCAGAAAATGCTAGATTGAAAGCTGCAGATGAAGAGAGAGAGCGACAGTTGCAACAGATGCGAGCGGTGGATAACACTCGCGGTATTGACATGAATCAATTGAAAGAAAGAAGCTCTCAGCTTCAGAGGTTGGCCGATGCTCTCAAGGAAAGGCATGACTATATGAAGGAGTGGTACAATTCTCGAAACACCACGATAGTTGATGGAGTCAAGCGAATCACTGAAGGCTTTGAATCTATTAGAAAGCGTGTCAATATTCTGTGGGCTGATCGATGTAAACAGCAAGAAGTGTTACAGAAAAGGGATCATGATGCTGAGGATCCCGGGAACCCTGACCCTTCTGCCACATCGGAGCAACCACCAGCAACTACCTCTACTCAAATGGTTGTCTTCCAGCCTTCGCAGCTTGAATCGGCACAAGGAACCTCTAGTGGAGCCGTTGAAGATATACAACAGCTTGAACAACAGCTTGAAAGCAGTTCTTACATCGAAAGCTCTTTGCCTGGTACTTCTTCTGTTCCTAGTACTGCTGATCTTGCTTTGCAGGCTGTTCATCCTATTACTGGCGAAATTCTTGAAGAAAGAGAGATTGTTGCGGATCTTTCACATGAACAGTTGCTTGCTCTGAATGAGATGAAAGAAGTTGATGATGCTGAAATTGATAAAATTCCGAGTGAACCGGAAACAGCGGATTTAGAAAATGTGGAAGAGATAGTTTTTGAAGGAAATGTTAAGAAGTCCTCATATGTGCGAGAAGACGGGACTGAGTTCGCTCCTTTTAATGAAGAATGGTTGAAAGAGAATGTGGACGTTATTGATGAACAATTGAAGAATCGTGATACTTCTGAAAATGCAACGGATGCGTTCACTGAATGGCGAAAGCAGTTCTTGTCTAGAGTTTCCAAGCCTTTGCCAGCGGAAGTTCAAGTTGACTACCTACAGTACGAAAAAGGGAACTTGCATGGAAAGATTCTTTGCTGGATGTTCGTGAAGGAAATCCACTGCATGGCCATCAAAAGGGAATACAGTATTCAATACTTCAGGTCGCTGCTAAGCATATTGTCCTTACCTTTTTACGATGTTGCAGCTTTGACGAAGCTTGAGCTCATTAATCGCTCAAACTTCGAAGGAGCTACGTTGTTCGCACGCAAGATAAAGATGAACAAAAGGACAGGCTGGAAAGACGAGGTGTACAAGCCTCAGTTTCCTATCTATCAGCAAATCAAGTTCACCTTGGATCCATCAACCAATACGGCGCGATACAAGCTTGTTTATCAGCCCGCAAAGGTTATGGACAAGATCCTGTTAATGCCGATGAAACAGAACTTTCTGGAAGACATGGCTTTATGGTGCTACGACTCGGATTCGCACAAGGCAGTTATTATGTATAAGGGTGATAAAGAAAACTTTCAGGTGTTAGATCCGATGTAGATAGTGAACGTGTCCGCGGCCGACATCAACAAGTTGTACCAACACGACATCTTTTACGAAGACAAAGACGCGCATCAAGCGTTGCGATTTCAGCGAGTCGCTTGTTTTTGTTACTACCGTAGGATCCACGCTGGCAGTTCGTGGTCCGAGAAACACTGAAGATAGGAGATTGAAGACCGAAGACCAAGTAACAGACAAGGGGGAGTTTGTTAATGCATATTTTGGTGTCTGTAACTTGTTCTTGTTTAGCGATGTAATTTAGCGGTCTTTATTTATCGAGCCTGTATTTTCGTCCGTCGACCAAGTCGGATATCCTCATATCCTACTTGGGTCCGACAATTTGTCTCGTCGTTATGTAATGTTTATGAACTATGCATGTTGCATATTTGGTATGTTTATGTATTGTGTGTTTATCAGTCTGCTGCAAACTGTCTGTTTGTAGCATATCTGTTTGTGCAGCCATCGATGAAAGACCTTGTCTTTAATCGAACACCTGTGTGACGAAACTCCTTTTGGTCATCATTCCATGTTTCGTCATGATCATCGACAAAACACCTGGGGTTTCGTCGTCCTTGGTATTTCGTCAGGCCCAATTTATGTTTCGTCGAAAGTTGGGCTGGGCTGCCTATATAAACACCTCTCTGTTTCAGTGTGAAACCATGAGAGCATACCTACTGTGAAAGTTTACTGTCAAACATTGTGTGTATTTGTTTGATCCTTGTTCTCATCCATTTTAATCAATTGACTGTGTTTCATTGGTTACTTCGTGTTGTTATTATCTGTGTTTGGTTTGGCATCGTCACGGGGATTCCGCACTCGTGACCGTGTTTGATATAAACAAGGGTTTGGTTTTGTAATCGATCCTCTGAAAAACGGGACCTACAAATGTTTTATTTAAATATTTATCATAGTTTAATGTGATTGGTGGCTTGGATCCTGGTACGTCACACGTCCCGCGGTGTTTCCGCATGTGGTATTTTGGGGGTGTGACAGTTTGGTATCAGAGCCACTAGTTATAGTGAACTAGGTTTTAAAATGTTGTTATAAAACCATACTATAACCGAACAGCTTTGAAATCGACCATGACACTCAGCTCCAGATAGCAAGGTTTGTATCTCGTTTACTTAATGCATAGCATATCTAGAGTACACTATTGTATGATGTTGCACGGGATTACACACTTAGCACTACAGACTGAATTTATGTGTATTCGCCTGGGTTATGAGATTGATAGAGTCACAGTGTGATATTCCGTTAGACTTTCGTGACTTATGTTTTGTGGTGTCTTCTGATTTGTTACTCGAATTTGAAGAACCTTGTAGCACGAGTTGGGAGGAGCTGAGATAAACATGCAAATTGCATTATTATTATGGGTGCACACATAATAATAATGTGGGGTGCATGTGAGTCCCAGCGAGGCTTAACGAGTGTGAAAGGGGTTCCGTTCTGTTGTTTGATGTAAGCATAGTTATTTGTAGAAGTCATTGTGAGGTTTGACTCCTACCTTATCTTGATCCTTTACCTTTTCCCTTCTCTTATATAGAATCATGAGCGGACGAGGCCATGGGCGTGGTCACATTGCGATGACACAGGCTGAGTTGACAAATTTGATTAACACCCGTGTAGCTGAGGCTTTGGCAGCCTACCAAGCTGGTACGAAATGTGCCAATTACTCCTTATTCTTGTGTCGAGCATCCAACTCTTACCCTTGTGTTGAATTTTCTTTCGTCCATTAGGTCAGCAAGCGAATCAGAATCAAAACCACCCGCCTGCTTGCACTTTCAAGACATTCATGGATTGTAAACCACAGACATTCAGTGGGACTGAAGAGGCTATGGGGTTACTACGTTGGTTTGAGAAGGCTGAGTTAGTGTTCGCTATGTGCAACTATCCCGAGGGGGACCGAGTGAAGTATGCTACAGGCACCTTGGAGGACGGTGCCTTAACTTGGTGGAATGCCCAGGTGCAGATGTTGGGCATTGAAATGGCTAATGCAACGACTTGGGATGATTTCAAGGAGTTGATGCGGGAGGAGTAATGTACTCGCGACGAAATTCAGAAACTTGAGAACGAGTATTACAATCTAAAGATGGAGGGGTCTGAAATTGAAGCATTCACCAAGAGGTCACATGAGCTAGCAAACATGTGCCCTAACTTGTCTCGACCCCCACCTCGAAGAATTGAACTGTACATCAAGGGCCTAGCACCATTGGTAAAGAGTTTGGTCACTGCTGCAAATCTCAACAATCTGCCTCAGATCATCCGTTTAGCACATAAGATTACCGACCAAGAGGTCGAGCGTGGTTCTCTACCGCCACGTGTTTCTGCTACTACCCCTGCTGCTACAGCTACCACACCTGCTAGTGATAACAAGCGTAAATGGAATGATGCCGACAAAGCAACCACTGCAAGCCGGTCGCAGAAAAGGCCTGACAACAGCAATAATCGTAGTTTCAGTCAGTCGTCCTCAGTTAACCAAGGCCAGGGCAGCAATCCGAATCAAGGCTCCTACGTTGATAAGAAGCCAAAGTGCAACAAGTGTGGTTATCATCATCATGGACCGTGTGTCCGGGCTTGCCATAGGTGCGACAAGGTGGGCCATGTGGCAAAAGACTGTAGAGCTCCGTACCTAAAGCAGCAGCAGCAGAATCAGCAGCATCAGCAACAGCAAAGGCAGCAACAACAATGCTGGGAAGAACAATAACGGCAACAATGGGGGCAATGGTGCTCGTGGAAGGGTATTTACGATTGGTGCTGGTGATGCAAGGAACGAAGGCAATATCATGACTGGTACATTTTCTGTGAACAACCTCTTTGCTTCTGTATTATTTGATTCCTGTGCCGATTGGAGTTATGTGTCCCTAGAGTTCAGTTAACGATTAGGGTTAGCTCTAACACCTCTAGAAGCTAAGCATGTAGTAGAATTAGCCGATGGTAAAATGATTGAAGCTTCGCATGTCCTTTTTGGGTGTAAATTAGATCTTGTGGGTCAAGTCTTTGACATTGACCTCCTTCCTGTTACCCTCGGTAGTTTTTGTCACACCCCGACCACGTAAAACAACAAACCGTGGCGGAACATCGGGGAGTGTTGTAACAGAATTATTGTTTCAAACCATGGACTCAAAGAGTTTCGTTTTAATAAATATTAAACATTGTCTTAAGTTAAACAAACAAGTCAAACATAGTCTATTATCGTTATTAAATCACTAAGGCCTCGTCCGGTCCTAAGTGAGCATGCATCCAATTCGTAATCATCATTAAGCAACATCACCTGAAACATATGTAAAAACAAAGTCAGCAAAGAAATGCTGGCGAGTACATAGGTTTTGTGAGAGTGTCAGATTCATGGCTCGTTTGCATGTCGAAATAACTCGTACAACTTCGTTAATCGATATTAGAAAACCTTGTTTTGTAAAATGTTTGTATCGTAAAATGAATAACCAAATCAAAACAATTTGGTTATAATTTATAAACCTCGATGCCATGAATCTTAACCCAAAACATTTGTTTTCGTAAACCAAATCGTAAATCGTTCTTGTAATAAAACTCGTATGGTTTATATTGTTTAGTAAACCTCGTTGTGTAACATCGTTTAACTCGTTCTCGTTATAGATCATCGTTTGCTTGTTTAAATCGTTCATAATCGTTCAAATCGTTCTCGTACAAATCGTTCTCGTTTTAGTTGTGAAAACTACTTTTGGTCGTCTCGCTAATAACATTCAAACCTTTGTGACTCGTTCATCGTTCAACTCGTTCTCGCATTAACAAACCTCCAAAGGGTAATTTAACAATCATCAGATTCAGTCGTTACCCACTTAACCCACACATAACCATGGGTCTAGTTTGATAACGGGATTTGTCGGATCCTATGGTACCATAACCTAATACTGGTCGGTTTGGCCGAAATTAATGAATGTCATTCGTTATGTAATTACAACCAACAAGTTCGTTCACATTATCGAAATCGTTATTAGTTTAGTATAAACCATCTCAATCGTTTTGAAACCGTCGTTAAAATATCGGAATCATTTTGATACATATGAATCACCCCAAAACAATCGAAAATAGTAAAAAGAGGGGATCTATGTACTCACCTTCGGGTGCGTTTTTAAATGTTAACATAATCCCTCAAATTGTTTATCCGCCCTAAATTAAATAAGAATGATTTTAATAATCAAAAACCCACACTTTGACATGCAATATACTACTTACGTCATTTCTGTTTTAATATATATGAAACTGGACTGTTTTCGGACATTTAAATAAAATAGTTAACTTATTCCAAAAATTCCCAAATTTTTACACAATGTCTTAAACGATCCAAATATTATTGTGTAAAAATATCGGGGTCTAGTTCATTACTAATACTTTATAAAATTCATTTTCCGGACTGAAATCAGATTTATCTTTTTCTGACTGCAGTCCACGGAATAATTTATTTAAAATTTATCGAGAGTCCGTTTGACGTAATTCCAGTTGGAGGATCACGGTGACAACAGTGACCATCTACAGTATAAATTTCATGATCTAACCCTACACAGAATTGAAGTTATGACTGAAAACAGGACGCATATTTTCAGCAGCAAAAATGCAGCTCTAGCTGCTGTTACGAAATGACACTTTAAAAATAGTAAACGGAGTCCAAAAATTATGATTCCGGTGCCATTAGAACCGTATTTCATAATAACATGTTACAGACTCAAGAAAATCAGTTTTTTGTTAAGTTAGGATCTGGTTACAGCCAGTTAAAGTCGGCTGAAAATGCAAATCAGCCTGCTTTTTGTAGTATAAGTGCCATTAAAAAGTACACTTACGATTACCATTCATTCTAATAATGATTTATCTCGTAACAAAAGTTATTTACAGCAGATTATCACTTATATATTTTAGATTTATCATGCATTATCATATTTCATCATCATTTTAATCACTACTTTATCATGTGCTAGTTAATGTTCAAGACTTGTTTATGTTCATTAGAGTTCTTAACCTTTCATCATTCTTTCAACTATTAACCACCAAAAATATGAACAAGATGAAGATCTAAGGCACTTACTACTAGCACAAGGCTAGGGGAGTTTCAAGGCGTAAAAGTGGTGGATAAAAGGAAACTAGAGTGGTCCTTGAGCTTCCGAGTGCACCAAGCTTGCTTGTTGGACCTCTTGCACCTTTGAGTATAAGAAAAATGGTTTGAAGGGAACTTGATGGTGGGTGTATGGTGGTGATGGGTGGCTACCGAAAACAAGAAGAAAGGAAGAGAAGGGGTTTGCAAGTGAATTGTGATGGTGATGATAAGAATGATGGACTACAAGTTACTCTTATAATCCCCCATCAAGCTATTGTCCATCATACTAAGTGTCCCCTAGAGTACATGGCATATCAAATAAAAAAATCAAGAAAATCTTGGGGTGTGAAGCCCCATGTAACCGGTTCTCAAAGGGGGGGGGGGGTACTTGGTTGGGTCTCAACTATTGGTTACTAGTTTGGTTAAGGTTTAAGTATGTAGTTAGTGTATTAGTATGTGTGTAATAATATAACGGGTGTTAGGGTGTTCGGGGACCCTAACTAGCTCAGAAAAATAGGAACAATGCTTCTAGCATTATTTTAGTGTTCCGGGTAAAGTTCGATTGTCTGGTTAGATAGCGTTCCGTTAAAGTGTTTAACTAGTCCGAAAAATGTCTTTTATATATATATTTGTAACACAAATTATTCCCGGCACTTAGGAAAGCATACAGGGCCATTCTGCCATGTTTTTTTGCATTTTACTAACATAATAATATGCTGAACTTTTAATAATAAATGCAGGATTCTGCATTTATAGTTTGTTTTTAGGCACTTCTCGGCACTGTAACTATCACCTAGTGACGCAGTTTTGTCGTAAATAGCTCTTTAGTTCAAATAAACGTGTTTTCGCCATACCAAATCCTTCGAAACTTATTTCTAAGTTATGTAAGGGATATTTAGGGTATGTTTGGCTTACGTCACAATTCCGGAGTGTATGTCGCGTTAAACTGATTGCGTTTAAGCACCAGTTTGTGTATAACCTTCTAGAAAGAGATTTAAAGCTTGGAATCGGAATCGAATCTAGTTGTAAAATCTTTAAACACAATTGCACACATAACAACACCAAAACACATAAAATAATACCAAAGCATATTGTTTTATTGATAACTGACATTGTTTCACATAATATGATGATTACAGAACACAGTTGTCACAGTCTCCCCTACTTTAGGAAATTTCGTCCCGAAATTTTATTTAGAGAAATCTTGTGAAAACAAATGCGTATATTTCATCTTCATCTGGTCCTTATGTTCCCAAGTAAACTCGGGGCCACGTTTGGATTCCCAGTGAACTTTGACCAAATGAATCCGTTTGTTCTTCAACTGTTTGTATGTACGGTCCACTATCTCCACGGGTTTCTCGACAAAGTGCATCGTTTCATCAATTTGAATCTCGTCGAGAGGAATGTGAAGATCAGCATCAGCTAAACACCTTCTCAGATTGGACACGTGAAAAGTCGGATGAACATTTCCAAGCTCTGGAGGTAGCTCTAGTCTATAGGCAACTTTTCCAATTCTCTCAACAATCTTAAATGGTCCAACATATCGTGGTGTAAGTTTTCCTTTCTTTCCAAATCTCACCACTCCCTTCCAAGGTGACACCTTGAGTAGGACACGGTCTCCGATTTGAAATTCCATGGGCTTGCGTCCCAAATCTGCATAACTCTTTTGACGGCTTCTAGCGGTCACAAGATTATCGCGGATTTTCTTGATTTTGTCTGTTGTTTCCAGAATGAGCTCAGGTCCAGTAAGCTGAGCTTCACCGACCTCATTCCAACAGACAGGTGAACGACATTTTCGATCGTAGAGAGCTTCGAATGGCGCCATCTTAATGCTAGCATGATAACTATTATTGTATGAGAACTCGATCAATGGCAAATGAGAATCCCAATTACCACCAAAGTCTATCACGCATGCTCTAAGCATATCCTCCAAGGTTTGAATCGTCCTCTCAGATTGACCATCTGTTTGGGGGTGATAAGCAGTGCTTAGATTCAGTTGGGTTCCCAAAGCAGATTGCATGGTCTTCCAAAAATGAGATGAAAATCGAGCATCATGATCAGAAATGATATCCAAAGGAACACCATGTCGTGATACAATCTCGTCTACATAGATCTTGGCAAGCTTCTCAGCAGAGAAATCCTCACGGATTGGTAAGAAGTGAGCAGATTTTGTCAAACGATCAACTACAACCCAAATAGCAGCGTGACCTTTAGACGTACGCGGTAACTTAGTAATAAGATCCATTGCAATGTTCTCCCACTTCCAAACCGGTATCTCTGGTTGTACAAGCAAACCAGAAGGTCGTTGATGCTCGGCCTTGATTTTGAGACAAGTTAGGCATTTCGATACATACAAGGCAACATCCTTCTTCATACCAGGCCACCAATACTGAGTACGAAGATCCTTGTACATTTTATCAGCACCAGGATGGATAGAATATCGAGACTTGTGAGATTCGTCCATTACTAAGGTGCGAAGATCGTCCTGATTCGGAATCCACAAACAATTCTCAAAATAGAGTAAACCATCGTCTTTTCTTTCGAGTTTAAGCTCAAGTTGAAGCGGTAGCTCATATTTCAATAAGTCATTGATCACACAAGATCGTTGATTTTGAAGAACACGAGATTGAATATCAGATAGAGTTCGAACAGAATGAAGCTTAACTCGTTCCTTTCGACTAAGCGCATCGGCTACGACATTCGCTTACCAGGATGGTAGCGGATATCGCAATCATAATCGTTTAAGAGTTCAACCCAACGTCGTTGCCTCATGTTCAGTTCCTTCTGATTGAGAATATGTTGGAGACTTTTGTGGTCTGTGAAAACCACACACTTCGTTCCATAGAGGTAGTGTCTCCAGATTTTAAGTGCAAAAACTACAGCTCCTAACTCAAGATCATGAGTCGTATAGTTCTTCTCGTGAATTTTCAACTGTCTAGACGCATAAGCGATGACTTTACCACGTTGCATAAGAACGCAACCAAGTCCTAGATTCGACGCGTCACAATAGACAACAAAATCATTGTTTCCCTCAGGTAGAGATAGAACAGGAGCATCACAGAGCTTCCGTTTCAGCGTTTGGAACGCTTCTTCTTGCTTCGGTCCCCACTCAAAAGGTTTATTCTTCTGAGTCAAAGCAGTGAGTGGAACCGCGATCTTCGAGAAATTAGAGATAAACCGTCGATAATAACCAGCAAGACCAAGAAAAGAACGAACTTCTGTAGGTGTCGTCGGTGTATTCCAATCCTTAATTGCAACAATCTTGGATGGATCTACATGAATACCCTGCTCATTGACAATATGTCCCAAGAACTGAACTTCTTTAAGCCAGAATTCAAACTTGGAGAATTTAGCAAAAAGTTGTTCCTTCTTCAGAAGTTCCAATGTCAAACGAAGGTGTTGTTCGTGATCGGCTCGAGACTTTGAATAAATAAGAATATCGTCGATAAACACAATGATAAACTTATCTAAATAAGGTTTACAAACCCTATTCATTAAGTCCATGAAGATAGCTGGGGCATTTGTCAAACCAAAGGGCATGACAGTGAACTCGTAGTGCCCATATCTTGTATGGAAAGCAGTCTTGGGAATATCCTCTTTGAAAACACGCAGTTGATGATACCCAGATCCCAGGTCGATCTTGGAAAAGCATGAAGCACCTTGCAGCTGGTCGAAGAGATCATCAATTCTAGGTAGGGGATATCGATTTTTGATGGTAAGCTTATTAAGCTCTCGATAATCGACACACATTCGAAAAGATCCATCTTTCTTTTTCACAAAGAGAACAGGTGCTCCCCAAGGCGAAAAGCTCGGACGGATGAATCCTTTATCAGACAACTCTTGAAGCTGTTTCGATAACTCTTGCATTTCCGACGGTGCAAGACGATAAGGTGCTTTCGCAATCGGGTTGGCATTGGGTACAAGGTCAATATGAAACTCAACTTGACGAACTGGAGGCAAACCAGGCAGTTCATCGGGAAACACCTCCGAATAATCCCGAACAATCGGAATATCCTGAATATTCTTGCTCTTACCTTTCTCCTCGGTGACATGTGCCAGGAAAGCAACATATCCTTTTTGCAAATATCTTTGGGCCTTCATACATGACATAAGCTTCAATCCACCAGATGGTTTCTCGCCACGAACTTCCAGAACATCGCCAGACGGAAGAGGAATACGAACAATCTTATCGAAACAAACCACCTCAGCATAATGTTTGGTTAACCAATCCATCCCCACGATAATATCGAAACTCCCAAGTTGCATCGGCGTGAGGTCGATGGGAAAAAGGTGGTTATCAAGGTTTAACTGACAATCACGAATAACAGAATCGAGAACAAGAGGTTTACCAGTAGCAACTTCGACAGACAAGGGTTTCCTCAGTTTAGTTCTAGGTATCGCAAGCAAGGACTCAAAAGATAGTGAAACAAAACTTCTATCGGCACCAGAATCAAAAAGAATGGATGCAGGTCGATTGTTAACAAGAAACGTACCATTGACTACGAGGTTGTCAGCTCGCGCCTCGTTTACATTTAGATTGAATACTCGTCCACGAGCGGGATTCGCATTCGCATTGATATTGACATTCACATTCGGATTTGCATTTGCATTTGCCAACCTCGGACAGTTGTTGCGGAAGTGACCATACTCTCCACAATTGAAGCATGAACCTGGTGGGAATCTAGCAGCATTCCCCTGAACTGGGGCTTGAACCTGAGCAGCTTGATTCTGAACAATCTGATTCTGACCCGAACGACAGACGTTGGCCAGATGCCCAAGCTTACCACACGTTGTGCATTGTCTACAAGCTTGTTGTGCAACATGATGACCGTTGCAGCGAGCACAATGAGGTGCGGTACCAGCATACACTTTCTTCGCAGGAGGTTGAGCTGGTGGGTTCTGGGGGTTCTGAGCAGTGTGTGCAGTTACTGCAAAATTCTGAGCACCCTTTCGCTTTCTCGACTTCTTCGAAGACTCACCCTTCTTACCCTTACCCTTTTCCTTGTCTTTAGCAGAATCAGTTAACTTCTTCTTATCACCCTTGCAGGTAAGTTTACCCTTCCTGACTTGCGACTCAGTCAGGGTAGCAGATAACTCGATCGCTTGACGAACAGTGGCAGGATTGACGCCAGTCACAATATCCTATATGGAATCGGGTAGACCATCGATATACCTCTCTATCACTTTCTCCAATGGGGTAACCATAGTAGGACACAAAAGACTGAGCTCCTCAAATCGATCCGTATACGCACGGTGTTCTCCCCCGTCTTGTTTCAGATCGTCAAACTCTTGTTCCAAAGCTCGAATTTCGTGACGGGGACAGAACTCTCTCATCATGAGAGCTCGAAGCTCTTCCCATGTCTGTGCCAATGCCACTTTGGAACCCCTATCGCGCATCACTCCGTTCCACCAAGTAAGAGCACGTTTCTCGAACACACTTGATGCAAATTCAACCTTACGCCCATTCGGACATTGCACATGTCTGAATGTGTTCTCGATACTTTCAAACCATTGAAGGAGTGCAGTTGCTCCTTGCGACCCAGAAAACTTTAGCGGCTTAGCATAATTGGAATTCTTGAAGTTACACGGTGCATTGTTATTATTGTTGTTGTACAGCTCGTGGATTTGGGTCACAACGCCTGGAAGCACAGCAGCCATTTGTTGAGAGACAAGGGCTGCGAGTTCTTCAGCAGTAAAGGATTGTGCATCACGTCGATGAGGCATTGTCTAACAAGGAAATATGAGAAACGGGTGAGGTCGACAATTAGGAAAAACAAAAGGTATTGAAAATGTCGATGAATCATAAGGAAGGCGATCATTTGTTCGTTACCTCGAACAAACAAACGACACGCAGGGACTAATCAGAGTAATGAGTTAAAATAATGTATCGCGAAGACATGCTCGCCTATAAGTGAACACTCACCCCAAGAGTTCCCAGGTAAGAGTGACTGGTCCGATTATGTGGATTTGTACGAACACTCTAGCCTTAGACAGAAAACTCAGGGTACAGGCATTCACTCTTCCAGTTTGCACGTGTTCACATTATTTAGACCCAAACTTTGATGAGATTTTGAAAACTCAAAAGGCATTAATCCAAAAATGAGTCACACTGGAAGGGTTCAAAACCTAGTAATCAATCATCCTGGAACGGATGATTAATTTTCGAAGCAGATTCATATTTTGTTTTTAAAATCTAAACGCAAATCAACTTGCGTTGGGGTCCTTGAAAGTTATAGTCTAGGTCAAAATTTTACTAATAACCTAATTCCCTATAACCATTGGCTCTGATACCAACTCTTCTGTCACACCCCGACCACGTAAAACAACAAACCGTGGCGGAAACGTCGGGGAGTGTTGTAACAGAATTATTGTTTCAAACCATGGACTCAAAGAGTTTCGTTTTAATAAATATTAAACATTGTCTTAAGTTAAACAAACATAGTCTATTATCGTTATTAAATCACTAAGGCCTCATCCGGTCCTAAGTGAGCATGCATCCAATTCGTAATCATCATTAAGCAACATCACCTGAAACATATGTAAAAACAAAGTCAGCAAAGAAATGCTGGCGAGTACATAGGTTTTGTGAGAGTGTCAGATTCATGGCTCGTTTGCATGTCGAAATAACTCGTACAACTTCGTTAATCGATATTAGAAAACCTTGTTTTGTAAAATGTTTGTATCGTAAAATGAATAACCAAATCAAAACAATTTGGTTATAATTTATAAACCTCGATGCCATGAATCTTAACCCAAAACATTTGTTTTCGTAAACCAAATCGTAAATCGTTCTTGTAATAAAACTCGTATGGTTTATATTGTTTAGTAAACCTCGTTGCGTAACATCGTTTAACTCGTTCTCGTTATAGATCATCGTTCGCTTGTTTAAATCGTTCATAATCGTTCAAAATCGTTCTCGTACAAATCGTTCTCGTTTTAGTTGTGAAAACTTCTTTTGGTCGTCTCGCTAATAACATTCAAACCTTTGTGACTCGTTCATCGTTCAACTCGTTCTCGCATTAACAAACCTCCAAAGGGTAAGTTAACAATCATCAGATTCAGTCGTTACCCACTTAACCCACACATAACCATGGGTCTAGTTTGATAACGGGATTTGTCGGATCCTATGGTACCATAACCTAATACTGGTCGGTTTGGCCGAAATTAATGAATGTCATTCGTTATGTAATTACAACCAACAAGTTCGTTCACATTATCGAAATCGTTATTAGTTTAGTATAAACCATCTCAATCGTTTTGAAACCGTCGTTAAAATATCGGAATCATTTTGATACATATGAATCACCCCAAAACAATCGAAAATAGTAAAAAGAGGGGATCTATGTACTCACCTTCGGGTGCGTTTTTAAATGTTAACACAATCCCTCAAATTGTTTATCCGCCCTAAATTAAATAAGAATGATTTTAATAATCAAAAACCCACACTTTGACATGCAAAATACTACTTACGTCATTTCTGTTTTAATATATATGAAACTGGACTGTTTTCGGACATTTAAATAAAATAGTTAACTTATTCCAAAAATTCCCAAATTTTTACAGAATGTCTTAAACGATCCAAATATTATTGTGTAAAAATATCGGGGTCTAGTTCATTACCAATATTTTATAAAAATTCATTTTCCGGACTGATATCAGATTTATCTTTTTCTGACTGCAGTCCACGGAATAATTTATTTAAATTTTATCGAGAGTCCGTTTGACGTAATTCCAGTTGGAGGATCACGGCGACAACAGTGACCATCTACAGTATAAATTTCATGATCTAACCCTACATAGAATTCAAGTAATGACTGAAAACAGGACGCATATTTTCAGCAGCAAAAATGCAGCTCTAGCTACTGTTACGAAATGACACTTTAAAAATAGTAAACGGAGTCCAAAAATTATGATTCCAGTGCCATTTGAACCGTATTTCATAATAACATGTTACAGACTCAAGAAAATCAGTTTTTTGTTAAGTTAGGATCTGGTTACAGCCAGTTAAAATCGGCTGAAAATGCAAATCAGCCTGCTTTTTGTAGTATAAGTGCCATTAAAAAGTACACTTACGATTACCATTCATTCTAATAATGATTTATCTCGTAACATAAGTTATTTACAGCAGATTATCACTTATATATTTCAGATTTATCATGCATTATCATATTTCAACATCATTTTAATCACTACTTTATCATGTGCTAGTTAATGTTCAAGACTTGTTTATGTTCATTAGAGTTCTTAACCTTTCATCATTCTTTCAACTATTAACCACCAATAATATGAACAAGATGAAGATCTAAGGCACTTACTACTAGCACAAGGCTAGGGGAGTTTCAAGGCGTAAAAGTGGTGGATAAAAGGAAACTAGAGTGGTCCTTGAGCTTCCGAGTGCACCAAGCTTGCTTGTTGGACCTCTTGCACCTTTGAGTATAAGAAAAATGGTTTGAAGGGAACTTGATGGTGGGTGTATGGTGGTAATGGGTGGCTACCGAAAACAAGAAGAAAGGAAGAGAAGGGGTTTGCAAGTGAATTGTGATGGTGATGATAAGAATGATGGACTACAAGTTACTCTTATAATCCCCCATCAAGCTATTGTCCATCATACTAAGTGTCCCCTAGAGTACATGGCATATCAAATAAAAAAATCAAGAAAATCTTGGGGTGTGAAGCCCCATGTAACCGGTTCTCAAAGGGGGGGGCGTACTTGGTTGGGTCTCAAGTATTGGTTACTAGTTTGGTTAAGGTTTAAGTATGTAGTTAGTGTATTAGTATGTGTGTAATAATATAACGGGTGTTAGGGTGTTCGGGGACCCTAACTAGCTCAGAAAAATAGGAACAATGCTTCTAGCATTATTTTAGTGTTCCGGGTAAAGTCCGATTGTCTGGTTAGATAGCGTTCCGTTAAAGTGTTTAACTAGTCCGAAAAATGTCTTTTATATATATATTTGTAACACAAATTATTCCCGGCACTTAGGAAAGCATACAGGGCCATTCTGCCATGTTTTTTTGCATTTTACTAACATAATAATATGCTAAACTTTTAATAATAAATGCAGGATTCTGCATTTATAGTTTGTTTTTAGGCACTTCTCGGCACTGTAACTATCACCTAGTGACGCAGTTTTGTCGTAAATAGCTCTTTAGTTCAAATAAACGTGTTTTCGCCATACCGAATCCTTCGAAACTTATTTCTAAGTTATGTAAGGGATATTTAGGGTATGTTTGGCTTACGTCACAGTTCTGGAGTGTATGTCGCGTTAAACTGATTGTGTTTAAGCACCAGTTTGCGTATAACCTTCTAGAAAGAGATTTAAAGCTTGGAATCGGAATCGAATCTAGTTGTAAAATCTTTAAACAAAATTGCACACATAACAACACCAAAACACATATAATAACACCAAAGCATATTGTTTTAATACTGACATTGTTTCACATAATATGATGATTACAGAACACAGTTGTCACAGTTTTGATGTAGTGGTTGGTATGGATTGGTTGTCTAAGCATCAAGCTGAAATTCTCTGTAAAGAGAAGATCGTACGTATTCCTCTACCCAGTGGAGAATCTTTATCGATTCAAGGGCATCGCAGTGGTGCGATGGTTCGTATAATCTCAGCTATGCAAGTGCAGAAGTGTCTACGAAAGGGGTATCCTGCTATTCTAGCACTCGTTACTGATACTCCGTCAGAAGAAAGAAAGATCGAAGACCTACCAGTTGTTCGTGAATTTCCTGATGTATTTCCTGAGGAACTACCTGGTTTACCTCCTCACCGTCAAGTGGAATTTCAGATCGATCTTGCACCAGGAGCGGCTCCAATTGCTCGTGCTCCTTATCGTTTAGCACCTGGAGAGTTGCAGGAGTTGTCTAATCAACTGCAAGAGTTATTGGACAGGGGCTTTATTCGACCCAGTTCTTCGCCTTGGGGAGCCCCAGTTCTGTTTGTAAAGAAGAAAGATGGGTCCTTTCGTATGTGCATAGATTATCAGGAACTCAACAAGGCGACTGTCAAGAACCGCTATCCTTTGCCACGTATCGACGACTTGTTTGACCAGTTGCAGGGGTCAAGTTTTTACTCGAAGATCGATTTAAGATCGGGCTATCATCAGATGAGAGTCCGAGAGGAGGATGTTCCTAAAATGGCTTTTCGAACGCGGTATGGGCACTATGAGTTTCTGGTTATGTCGTTTGGGTTGACGAACGCACCAGCGGTCTTCATGGATCTCATGAACCGTATATGCAAACCGTATCTCGACGAATTCGTTATCGTGTTTATTGACGACATTCTGATCTATTCAAAGAGCAAGGAAGATCACGAGCGACACTTGCGTCTTATCTTGGAGCTTCTGAAGAAGGAGCGGCTTTACGCGAAATTCTCTTAATGTGACTTCTGGATTCGAGAGGAACACTTCCTTGGCCACATTGTGAATGAATCGGGAATACACGTGGATCCTGCAAAGATTGACGCCATTAGAAATTGGGCGGCACCGAAGACTCCATCAGAGGTGCGATAATTTCTTGGTCTCTCTGGATACTATCACAGATTTATTAAAGACTTTTCGAAGATCGAACAACCTCTTACCTCGTTAACACAGAAAGGTGTTGTATACTCATGGGGAACGAAACAAGAAGATGCTTTCCAGTTGCTGAAACAAAAGCTCTGCAGTGCACCGATCTTATCTTTACCTGAAGGCACAGAAGATTTCATGGTATATTGTGATGCTTCTATTTAGGGTCTCGGTTGCGTGTTGATGCAACGCGAGAAGGTGATAGCTTACGCCTCTCGACAATTAAAGGTTCATGAGAGGAATTATACGACGCACGACTTAGAGTTGGGAGCCGTGGTGTTTGCGCATAAAATCTGGAGGCATTACCTGTACGGTACTAAATGCACTATTTATACCGACCACAGGAGCCTTCAGCATATCTTTGACCAGAAGGAATTGAATATGCGACAGCGTCGCTGGGTGGAACTCTTAAATTACTACGATTGCGTAATCAAATATCATCCGGGTAAGGCTAACGTTGTAGCTGATTCCCTCAGTCGAAAGGAATCGAAACCCAAACGTGTTCGCGCTTTGCAGCTCACCATCCATTCTAATTTTCCTGACCAGATCCGTTCTGCATATACCGAAGCATTAAAAGAGGAAGACATTGAAGCATAGTACTTAAGGGGCATGGAAAAGCGGTTGGTAGAGAGATCTGATGGTATTCTCTATTGCATGGAATGAATATGGATCCCTTTGTTTGGAAATCTTAGAGAACTTGTGATGGAAGCGCACAAGTCTCGATACTCTGTTCATCCGGGTTCGGATAAAATGTATCAGGATCTCAAGGTTTTGTATTGGTGGCCGAAGATGAAGGCTCACATCGCGACTTATGTGAGTAAGTGTCTGACTTGTGCTAAAGTTAAAGTAGGATTTCAGAAACCCTCGGGTCTACTTCAGCAACCAGAAATACCCATGTGGAAATGGGAACAAATCGCAATGGATTTCGTCACAGGCTTGCCGAGAACTCAAAACGGAAACGATACCATCTGGGTGATCGTTGATCATCTCACGAAGTCAGCACATTTTCTAGCAATCAAGGAAACGGATAAGTTCTCACAACTTGCCGCTGTTTATCTTAAAGAGGTGGTTTCTAGGCACGGGGTGCCGACCTCTATTATCTCTGATCATGACTCGCGTTTCATTTCGGATTTTTGGTAGTCGATGCACAAATCGTTCGGCTTGCGTCTCGACATGAGCACTGCTTATCACCCACAGACGGATGGTTAAAGTGAGCGAACCATCCAGACACTTGAAGACATGCTGCGAGCGTGCGTGATTGATTTTGGCAAGGGTTGGGAGAAACACTTACCGTTGATAGAGTTTTCTTATAGCAATAGCTACCATACCATTATCCAAGCAGCTCCATTCGAAGCATTGTACGGACGAAAATGTCGTTCACCTCTTTGTTGGGCTGAGGTGGGTGACAGCCAGATCACAGGTCCGGAGCTTGTATTTGAAACTTCAGAAAAGATTGTTCAGATCAGGAATCGTATTGCAGCAGCACACGACCGTCAGAAAAGCTACGCTGACAAGCATAGGAAACCTTTGGAGTTCGCAGTTGGGGATCGTGTTATGTTGAAGGTCTCATCGTGGAAGGGTGTGGTGCGTTTTGGAAAATGCGGCAAACTTAACCCTCGTTATGTCGGGCCATTCAAAATTCTAGAACGAATTAGCAAAGTGGCCTACAAGTTAGAGTTGCCTGCTGAGTTGGGTAACGTCCATGATGTCTTCCATGTCTCTCAGCTAAAGAAGTGTTTGTCCGATGAAACACTTGTGGTACCGTTTCAAGAGTTGAGGATTGACGACAAGTTGCAGTTTGTCGAGGAACCAATAGAGATTATGGATCGAGAAGTCAAGGTCCGCAAGCATAGTCGAATCCCGATCGTGAGGGTTCGTTGGAACTCAAGACGTGGACCGGAGTTCACATGAGAACGCGAGGATCAGATGAAGCTCAAGTACCCTCACTTATTCCCAGCCGACAAATCTAAATCTAATGCAACTAATGAATTTCGGGACGAAATTTCTTTCAAGTTGGGGATGATGTGACAACCCGAGATTTCAAGGTCTTCCTTTGCGTGTTAGTTGCCTACATTTATGTTTTCAGACTTTGCCTTACGTTGTAACTTGAACATAATTGATAATGATTAATGAATTGATAATGATTAATGAGTTGGTAAAATTGTATGATTGTTAGTTATTGGAAACTTTGAACTGTTTAAGGTCCCTAGACTTAACCCATGACAAAATACTGGACTTTCGCCATCACCTTCACCCGACGAAACATGGCACGACGAAAAATACCTTTTCGTCAAAAGCAGCATCTTTCGCCGTATGGGCCTTCGGCCCAAGTAAGGCCCAGATATGGGCCGGCTATATTTACCTAGTTTTCTTGTATGTACGTAAGGTGATAACTGACGAAACCCTAGCTCTCCCTCTCTCAGCAAACCGACGGCATCCTTGGCTCTTGTCTTGATTTCTATCTTATTCTCTCGGTTAGTATGTCCCTATCGTTACTCGTTTGTGATTCTTTTATCGTACAGGATTGTATGGTTACATGTTTATGTGTTAGGGTCATAGAATCCTTGTTGAAATTGTATTCGTAAGAATTGAATGGGATGGAATATGATGATAATTGTGGTTGTGTAAATCTCGTGAATGCAGAACTGGAAACCAAGGGTCATATAGTAATATGTGAATTAGGGTTGCATGTCACTGATTGAAATCATTGCACGTATGATCCGATTAGGCTGTTTAGGGATGATGATCGATTAGATTGAATGTCGTTGATGAAGTTGATTGCTTATGAATGTTACGAAACGTGTTGAATGATCTGATTTAGGTAAACTATAACCTGTAACTGATAAGAGTGCGATGAAGAACTGACTTTTCGTTGATTGGCCTTCGACGAAACACCAGGATGTTTCGCCGAAGTCTCTTCCTGACGAAAAATGATAGTTCGTCATGGAGGTCTTTCGTCACACTCATGACCGACGAAAAATGATGATTCGCCGAAGTGGTTCTTCGCCGCGGATAAAACAAACAGAACAGACAATGTTCACAGGACATAGAGTGTAACTGGTTCATGGTGCCTATAATGATGAATGTGTTTGTCATACGATTACATCTATTGCATGTTAACAACCTTAGTGAGAAATGAGAAACGTGAACTGACTTATGTGAATAACAAACCCATCCGTTAAATGCTATCAAGTGTCAAGTACATGAGTATGGATTTGTATGGGATTGAGTAACTGCTAGGTGATATATGATGATCTATATTATGAATGTGAACTATGACAATGCATGGTTTGGTTGATTATGAAACTGATCTTGACTGGTAACCGCGGTAGGGTTGGTTGATTAACTTGGAAACGGGTAACTTAACAAACCGAGCAAACCAAGGTGAGTTCACTGCCTTTTTCAAGCATGTATCCCGGGGAGGGATATCGGGTAACATTCCGGGGAGGAATGTCGGGTTTTGGGTTTGACTGGAATGTTAAACCTGGGATGTTGGTTATTACACTCATTTCTATCATTAAGTCCCATCATATAACGATTGGTTTCCGGGGAGGCAACAGGGTTATTAGTTTATAGCGCTATTAGGTTTGGCACCCTCACACCGTACCGGGGAGGACGGTCGTGAACTAATTACCTTAACCACTTGACCAATGTATGATAGAGCATTGGGGTTTGGGCAAATAATCTGGAGCCATCTGCGGTAATCGAGTTAATAACAACATCTAATCTTTGAAATGTTTTATACTCATATCTGGTAACTAAAACGTGTTAACAAACTTTGAACTCACCAGCGTCGTCTGACACACTTATCTGCATGCTTGCAGGTCGTTAGATTCTTGGTTATGGACTTGCTATCTGGGAGTGCTGGAGTGGTCATGGGTCGAGACTCTTGGATACTTGTTTTGTTGGTTTTGAACACTTTCTTTGAAATAATTGATTAACAATTTACATTATGCTTCCGCTGAACGTTTACTTTGGTTTTAACTTATGACTTGGAATTATATTATGAAATGAATTGAATGTTTTATTTAAATATTTATCATAGTTCAATGTGATTGGTGGCTTGGATCTTGGTACGTCACACGTCCCGCGGTGTTTCCGCATGTGGTATTTTGGGGGTGTGACATCTTATCACATCACTGTTCATTGATGTGACTGCTCCCTCCGACCGGTGCACTCTCAGCCACTTTTCTCTTGATTCCTCGCGATTCTTGTAAGTTTTCACTCTAAATCTTGTACTTCCTTGATCTTTACACACTTTATCATCAACTTCTCCATCAAATCACAACTTTCCACCATGAAATCACCTGGTTTTGAGCTGTTCTAGGGTGACGTCACCACGGGTTCGCATGAACACCGGAGTATGACCTCATCACAGCAAGAATGGTTCGGATCTAACAGATTTCTACATGTTTTTACACTAATTTTGTCTAAATCTAAACATTTTTCAAGTGTTTCAAACTTTTCTTCAACATCTTTCACTTTTCACTCAAAAACCGTTAGAATCTGAGCTCGTTCGGGCCCTCTACCTACTCCATAATGGAGAGCCGGACTGAGAATGGAATTCTACCGGAGAGACAATTGATTCACGGGCTAAACATGAAACTCCGTCAAGAACAGCTGAGTCTGGTCGAACGGGGTGATTCCCATCCGATCGGATAAGTTGGACTTGATGAGATTTCCGTTGGTTAACACGCCGTCATAATGTCTCTGTCAAATAGCAAGCCTTACAACTTAACTGATTTCACAGGTTGTCAAACGAAATAGTCGCTCAAACGAATAGCCGTCTGATCGGACGACCATCCGATCAAACGACTATTCGACCAGGTGACTTGTGATTTTCAACACTTAAACAATTTTCAAAACTTCAAAGAATATGAGTTTCCAAACGAATCACCATCTAATCGAATGGCCATCCGTCCGGATGACCATCCGACAGGATGACTGGACATATAGAGATGATTCTCACTTTTAAAAATGCTACAACGAAAACTTCAAAGTTCAAACAATTCACAAACACATCCTTCCCAAACGAACGACCCTCCGACCGAATGGTCATCCGTCCGGACGGTCATCCGACCGGATCACTGTTCGACACTCGTTCCACTCGACGCACTGTTTAACACGCTGTTCAACGCTTATACTGTCGTAATATGATCAGGTTAATCTCTCCAGCGCTCCCTTCAATCCAAGCTTGTGTTTATTCATTAAACACGATATGTAAGTATACTCGATCCCTTTTTGCATAACGCACTTTTGGGTGTTACATACGTTACTTATATCAAATCACCTCGACACACAACGCAAACACTTTTATACGCTAACCGCTCTGCATGTTATACGTATTATTCGATGAATGCTTGTATGTTATGTTTACACAGTGATTGTTGCCTGACACCTTAGCAACGATAGTACTATAGTTTTGACTCAGCACCTGTCATTGACAGGGGTTGTTAAGGGAATTTCTTCACGTGTCACAATGGTGATATGTGTTGTGCAATCTACAACTCGCAGTCATGTCTGTGCATATTTCATTGTCGATAGCTTACATGCATCACATTTCTACGTGTTGCATGTTGGTTATGCGTAAACCGCTTTCGCTACTATATTACTATTAAAATAGTATGCTCACCTTTACGCTATGTGTATTGACCTATTTTAACGTATGTGACAGGTGTTTAGGATGCTGTGTTTTGCTGAACTCTGTGGAATCAAGCTTAGGTGGTCTAGAAACAAACTAAATAAATTTGAGTTGTCGGAACAATATTATTGTTTTTGAGAACTATGTCTGTAATAACTGTTTTACTTTATATCTTATGGTATGGGACATGACGTTAAATATTTGGTAATTATAGTTGTTATGGATTCTCCTGGACAATCTGTTTCGCTCAGTGCATCACCCCGATGTTTCCGCCATCGGTTGGGGTGTGACAGAAGTTGTCACACTGACCATATTAAATATTTTATTCTAGTTCATTGACCCGTTCGTACCTGATCAACTGTATGACCATATTAAATATTTCATTCTAGTTCGTTGACCCGTTCGTACCGGATCAACTGTATGACCACATTAAATATTTCATTCTAGTTCGTTGACCCGTTCGTACCGGATTCACTGTATTACCATATTAAATATTTTATTCTTGAAAATTTTAATGTATCAGTAAATTATTTTTCATACTACACTACTTAACAATTTTTTTAGACAAGAAGCATTATATATACACATTTTGGGGTGTTACATTGTGCAGCTCTTCGGTAGTGGTTATCGTGATGGTGGTAGCAACAGGTGATGGTGGGGGTGGTTTTTGGAGGTATATGTTGCGGTGATGATGCATTGTTAAAGAAAGAGAGAGAGACACGAAGAAAACTAGACAGAGAGAGAGAGAGAGAGGAAATGAGTAGATGGAAGTGGCGGTTGGTGGGTGGTGGCATCGGTGGGTATGGTCGTGGTGATGTAGAGAAGGGGAGAAAGTGAAAGAGACTGTGTATGTATATATAATAATGATAATAATAAAAAGAAGTTAAAAAATTAAAAAAAAATCTAGAGTAACATGTCATTTTCGTCTCTGAGCTAACTGAGTTTTTTAACTCGGGCTAGTTTTTAGGACTAAAATGCACGTTTTGAGAATGACAGGGAGGAAAATGATATAATTTTGAAATTTGACCTGAAATGACAAAAGTTGACAAACCACCGAAACGTAAACTACACTTAACTCTTGATTATACAGATACAATCTAGTAAGGTGTATACAGTACTAAATCATGATTAGTTCTTTTGGCGGTTCTGCGACGTGTATATATCTTTTTAACTTTCCTTTATAATTTTATTCTTTAAGAATCTATAAAATATATTAGTTTATGATAAGTAACATACATAATATCATTATCCTCAAAATAATATTTGAAACATTTAAAAAGTTCAAAATTTTATAATATTAATCTTAATAAATAATTTTCTATTTCATAGTATATAAATAATGTCATCAAAATATATATTCTAAAAAAAATATTTATTTTTCAAATAATAAAGCTACTAGAATAAAACATTACTAACAACAGTTAAGAAGTAAATATAAAACTTAAAAGTTTTCGGCTATATAGCTTTGCACAGACCGGTATAACCTAATCTTATAATCGTCTCATACCCACAAAATATTTTTTTTTCCAATCTCATGCCCATCAGGTATCGGGTATACCTGTCCCAAATTCTTCGGATTTCACAATGCCTGTTGACATCGAACTTTTTTGTCATCCCTGACAACTCGCGTTCAAATATGGCGGTGTTGGTTGTTTTAATTTCTTTTTCTCCCTTCTTTGCTTATTACTATTTATATAATATAATATTGGAATATTGGATTTTTATAATCTCAACTATTCAGCATTCGCTACCAACAGTCTCAACTTTAAAAATAACAACTGGCAGTCCCAACTATTAACATATTGGCCTCCAATGGACCCTGACTAATAGAACCTTAACGCCGTTAGTCTCCGGTTGCCGAAAGAACGCTTTTGACTGGAAAAAAGGTTCCTAAAGGTCTAATATAAGGTTACAAAGAGCTTTAGGACAAAAATGTTGAGTTTTCCGGCCAAAAACTTGAGTTTTCTAGTCAAAAAGAAGTTTTCCGGCAATAAAGGAGTTTTCCGGCGACAAAAAGGTTTGGGATGAAAAAGTTGAGTTTTCAAGCCAAAAAGGAGTTTGTTGGCCAAAAACGTTTTTCTAACGACCGGAGACTAACGTCGTTAATGTTTTGTTAGTCAGGGTCCATTTGAGGCCAATATGTTAATAGTTGGGACTGTTAGTGGTTATTTTTGAAATTGTGACTGTTGGTGGCTAACGGCAAAGTGTTAGGATTATTAAAATTCAATATTCTAATAATATTTAACTTCTGTTTTAACCACAGGTCCATGTTGTGGACCCGTATCATCATATGAACAAGCAAAACATCACAACCTAATGCAATCAAGCCATTCCTCACATCTCTTCACCTTAACCTATCAAGCTTCCCAACAAGACATGAACGAAAGACAAAAAGCCAAGAAACATGTGCATGATAAAACCTAAAACACACAAATCCCAGGATCATTCATCCCAAGTAATCAAATATATACGCATACAAATCCATCCATAACAAGAAAACACGAAACCATAATCATTCTAAACAAACGACGGTTAAAATCCTACATAACGAAGCTAAAAACACTTACCCTCCCTACTACACACTCACCCAATTAAAGCCGCTTAAAACCCGACATTTTTTTACTTTCTCTTCTTAGTAGGCGGTTCTTTCACCTCATCTTCGTCTTCCTCCTCTTCTTCTTCCTCCTCGTCATCATCATCACCGTTATCAGCATCGTCGTCATCATCATCGTCGTCATCATCATCATCATCTTCATCTTCATCACCGTTCGTCTCTGGATTCTCATCGGGGTCTCCAACCACATCATCTTCTTCACCTTCTTCTCCTGAGAAATCATCATCTCCGGCATCATCTTCTTCTTCTTCTGGCTCCCCTGCATCACCTTCATTTTCATCATCGTTATCGTCCTCTGTGTCACTTCCGTCTTTCGCTTCGGGTTCGGTTTTGTTCTTTTTGTGAAACTCAGATAAAAGAAACCTGCTTATGTCCAGTTAATTATATATATGTTGATTAGAATAGATAAAATGTCTGACTGCAAACTTTTAAATAAAAAAACAGAAAATAAGAAAAACAAATCGATACCTCTGATCAGTTTCGGTCAATGTTCCAGTCTGCATAAACAAGACATATATGAGATATAAGGGCTGAAAAAAATGGGCATTCTAAGGTTGAATTGGGGCAAATACCTTTCGTATTTTTTTTCTTATTTTATTTAAATAAAAATGATTGGAAAATTAATATTATAATAATAACCTAACCTATTTTATAAAGCAATTCAGAAGGTTTCAAATATCTTTTTATTACTCACCCCATTTGACACCGGTTTTACCCGTTTTCTTGGTCAGTTAAATATCGAAGTTTAACCTATTTGACCCATGAGCATAGTTGTCATTAGCGAATAGCTGTAAATAGCGATAAGATAACTATATGCTACGTAGCGATAACGATGAAATAGTGTCCGCTACATGTTTAGTGATAAACTAGTAAAATTTTAAGAAATATTTTACATGTATACTTTATCAAATATAACTAAAATACGCTATCATTAATCATCTAAACACACTTCTTTTTCCAATCGTGAAAAAAAAAAAAAAAAAAAAAAAAACAACACCCAAATGCGCATAGCTATATTTATTTATCGAAATAATATTTAAAAAAACAAAAAAAATACAGAAACGTCGCTATTTGTTGCTAAACACCCTATAGCGCCATAAGGACGCATCGCTACATAGAGCGCTATAGCTGCTATGGACAACTATGCGCGTGAGAGATAAATATAAACCCAAATTGACCCATTTGTAAACAGGTCGAAATTGCCATCACTATGAAATATTCTAACAAGTCTTTTTAGAGATGTTAGCATCTGGATTTGTTTACCAATCCCACTAACCAAGAAGGTTGGTCAAATAAACAAATAGAAAAATCCAAATGGATGTACTTTTATATCTATACTATCAAAAGAGCACTAGAAGCCAAAATCGAACAAAGTATATCTTAATTAGGATACCTTATAATATTAAAAAAAAAAATAAGATGTAACATTAACCATGGTTTTAAAAAATGTTAGAAACGTACGCCTCGAGACGCGCCTTGAGGTGAGGCGGTGAGAAACCGACTATGAGGCGGCGCCTCAAGGGTTACTTTGGTACGTACGCCTCTAACCACTGAGGTGGTTCGGTCGGGAACGCCTTTCACTGAATTATCTTTTTAAGTCTATTGTTTTTTTCTTTTACTCCTCTTTATTTAATTAACCTTTACATATTTTTTTATCTATTTTAATTATCTTCTACTCATTATTGGTATAAATTTATTTATTTTATAAGATATATAATTTTATATTTATTTATTAATTCCACCTCGGGCTTATGCCTCATTAGGCGAATAGAAAACACCTCGAGGCGCGTTTCCATTCTTTTAAACCTTGACATTAACAACAATCTTTTGAAGTAAATGCAGATGCATGATGGTAAGCACCTAGTAGTGTATTTTCAGTTTAAAAGTTAGCTAGTAGAATACATTCAAGGTTTAAAAAAACGGAATCGAGTTTCGAGGCGTTTTCCCTTCGCCTCACGAGGCGTAAGTCTCGAGGCGAAACGAGGCGTAAGCCCGAGGCGTAACTAAAAAATAAATATAAAAATTATATATCTTAAAAAAATAAAATAATACTTCAAAATTGTAATAAATACTTCTAGAATTCATTGGGCCAAGTCAAAATTTCCTTAGTTATAGGAATGGGCCCAAATTTAAAAAGAGCCCAAGTTTAAAGAAAGAGCCCAACTTTATACAAACTCACGTCATCTTCTTCTTCAGACCTAGTCGTCATCTAAAAACCTTTCCACCCTCCATCCGAAACCCTAATAGTTGATACAGCCGTCAGTCCATATGCTTTGTTTCTTCTGGATCGTCCACCTACATGTCCATCTGTTGTGGTTCTTCTTCAGTGCCGCACCTGGTAAGCATCATTTGTTGTTACAGCCGTCTTCTCCAATGGACAAAACCCTAATTCTCCGGTTACCATCAGACACGTACGCCTCTTCATAAACGACCGCCTCTAATAGATACGACCCGCCTCAGACCAATGAGGCGTACGTATAAAAATAGCCAGCGAGGCGCCGCCTCAAAAACGATTTCTTCCCGTCTCGCCTCGAGGCGCGCCTCAATACGTACGCCTCGAACGTTTTTTTAAACCATGAATACATTAGCTATCAAATTTGCAGAACAGAATCTAAAAGTTAAAGAGATTGAACACAAGGAAGAAGATATTATCGTAGTAACTTAATTTCTAAGGTTTATACAATGTTAAAAAACACACAGACATAAAGCCTAAACTCGATAAATAAATAATTTCCTCTAGACCCAAATTGTTATTATTGGGCCACAGGGTGTGGCTTAGCGCTACCCTGCCACCTCAACAAATATGGCGCCCCATGGCGCTATCCACCATCCCCTCGAAGTTAACAGGGGGCACTAAAGGTTCTCCGGTCCTCCAGAACATATTTTTCCGGTCCTCCCAGTAATAATCTACCAAGGTATTATCACAGAAACAATGCATTTACATGTTCATAACAAGCAAAAACAAACAAAAAGATCAAAAATTGCATTACTATCCAACAGGAACAAAACATCAAACACCTGGTGCGCATATACACACATCAAAACCCTAAAGTATTTCACAGGAATTCAAGCATAAAAACAGGCACAAAACAATGTGGTTGACTATCAAAATCAACACCTCAACAATCAAACATCAAACTCTACAACCAAAACCCCAAATTTATACCAAACTTAGTAAAGAAAAACACAAACAAAATCAGGGTTCATGGTCAGATACATCATACATACCATCATGAGAACAAACATTAGGGCTTCAGAAACCACAGCCTGAGTGACAAAAGACGCCATTTTTCTCTGCAAGAAAGTGAAATCAGAGGTGAAAGATTTGGCTACAGCTTCCATTGTGAAAACCCAGAAAAACTATCTTGTAAAACCCACTAAAGATCAAGAATTTTGGGGAAATTAGTGAAATTGGGGTTAAATAGAGAAACAAAAGGATAAAAAGAAGTGAAAATAATAGTACTAGATTGGGAAAGTGGAGGGAGAGAGTGAGATTATGGGTGTGGGTTAGGGTTTGGATGTGTGGATTTTTGGGGGTGTTGTCGGGACAAAGGGGATTTTGTTTGTTTGAAAAGAAACAAGATTGGTGTTTTAGGGTTTTGTGGCGTGTGAAGTGTAACTTTTCGTAAAGTAGAGGGGTGAAACTTTTCAAAAGAGTAAATTAAGATTTTGACCCCTGTGTTTATATCATTTTTACACTTTTAGCCTAATTTTTTTTTAACATCAGATCCCTAACGTCTTTTTTTATAACCCTTTTGGCCCCTAATGTCTTTTTTTCTAACCATTTTGGCCCCTGATATTTAATGGATGGTGTTAGTGTTAGGGCCAAAATGGTTAGAAAAAAAGACATTAGAGATCTAGATGTTAAAAAAAAATTAGGCTAAAAGGGTAAAAATAATATAACCACAGGGGCCACAATCGTAATTTACTCATTAGAATTTAATTTTGACTTTAAAGTTTGAACGACCGTTGCATTAAATTAGAAGTTGGAATATTATTAATATATTGTTCGCCGCAAAGAAACTGCCAATTTTGACAAAAATAACCGTTTTTGGAGTAATCTACGTCGTCCGATCATGGCAGCTATTTCTGAGGTTTAATCTTGACCGGAATAAGCCCCCAAAATTTGGCGGTTTTTTTAGGTGCTACGGTTACTTGAGCTGAGCTATTTTCGGTGCATGTTCTGTCAGTTTTCAGACCATGTCGAAGATATTCGATAACTTCTTCGTGGAAGTTAGCATTCAAGATGTATATATATGTCTGTGTATGCTTTGTATCAATGTAAGGTCATTACATATTTTATGTGTTTATGATGTTTGTTATGTTTCGAAAATAGTTTCTGATTTAGTTTGGTTGTTTTGCTTCAGTTATGATCGATGGATAATGCTGTGTATGATGAGGATTCAATTATGGGGAAAAATGTAAGTTGTTAATTTATATGGCATCGTGTTTATTTAACCATGTTTGTTCATTTGAATAATGATGCTTTGTTTTTCAGTTTGCTGGGTTGGACAACGTTGTGGATATGAAGCAGGCAGCAGTTATGAAGTCGTCGAATATATTTGGAAATGTATATATCATTTTGTTTTGTCAATTATTGGGATTTACATAGCATTGTGTTTTTTACAATCGTTTTGTGTTTCTAGCAATCCTTTGTGTTATTATAGTAAAACAATCATTGACATGATTTTTTTGTCAGGTTGTAGCTGACGAGTTTGTGGATAGTCATTTGCATAAATTTACTCATTGCTCTAATGAGAATGTACATTTATATAAGCAAGCTTATGATGAAGTTTCTGTTATTATTTATCATATTGTGTGTTTATTAAAATCATTGTGTTTTTTACAGATATTGTGTTTTTTGTTTTTTTTTTTTTTTGTAATATACTATGACAATAGTGATTGACAGTTATTTTTTTTCTTTTCCAGGTTGTGGCTGACAACATGTTTGTGGATGATCATTTTCAAAAGTTGCGTAAGATATCTAATGAAACTAGAAACGTGCGTAATAATTCTTGTAAAATTGTTTATCATGTTGTGTATTATTTAAAATCATTGTGTTTTTTTACAGATATTGTGTTTTTTGGTTTATTTTTGTAATATAACATGACAACAGTGATTAACAGTTGTTTTTTTTTCTTTTCCAGGTTGTGGCTGACAACATGTCTGTGGATGATCATTTTCAAAAGTTGAGTAAGATATCTGATGAAACTGGAAACGTACGTAATAATTCTCGTAAAATTGTAAGATAACATTGTTTTAGTACAACATGGTAATTTATTTTATTAACGAGTGTATTGTTTTTCAGTTTGAATAATTGTTTGGAGTACTTCCTAACTTGACTATGTCTTCAATCGGATCTGCAAAGGTAAATCGTTTATGTTAAAGTATGTAAATTATTTTGTTAGTGATAGTTGGTAATGTTTATGCTGAATCTTATTGTGTTTGTTTAGATTTTGTTATGTAAATTTCAGAACAAATCTAAAGGCTTTGACTTGGAGTTTGGTGCATTAGTTGGATGTCCTGACAAATCTATGAAGCATGAGATCAACAAGGTTGGTTCCTTAACTATATGTTTAGTTGTCTTTAGTTAATATTCTAGATGAATGACTGACATATTATTCTCTAGCCTCATAACTTCAGAAGAATTAATCAAAGGGTAAAGGCGCTGAAGAATTAGAAGTGGGATGAGGTGATTGAAATCGACAGTTTTGGTGAAGATTAGTTATGTTGTTTTTTTTTTTTATGTATGATGATGGTTAGATGGTGAAATGGTTTGTAATCATTTCGTATTTATTTGTCGTTGTAGTTTTATTTTAATGGATTCTTATGTTTGTTATCAAAAGTTAGTTACGATTTTGAATTTCAATATGTTTTTTTTGTAAATTTTTTAATACATTATATTTTGGTAATGGTACTATGTTGAGTTGGAGTTTTTTTATGTGTATATTTTCCCTTCATTTAAACATGCATGTTTTTCTTTGTATGTAATATTTTCGTTATAATTTAAAGGGTAATTAATATTTTCGTTGATTCATGCATAGTAAGCGGTGTACCAGTTTAAGTTTCTCATGTTTAATTAATGGTTTATGTGTTTATAGTAATAATTGTAGTAAGCATGTGTCTCTTCAGTTATTTGCATCGTTTCCCGGAGCAGTTTTTACATCATGTAACTGTTGCTACCATTAATAGTTTCGTGTTAGTGACCATAAGCCCTTTATATATATATACATATATATATATATAGGACCGCTAAAATGAGAACCACCTCGAGTTGTAAGAACCGTGAGAACTACACCGTACGGGGCAAGGTGGACCAAAATTTTTTTCATAAACGTAGATGCGTGTATTATAAACACATTTGTAAAAAAAAATTCAAAAAAAAAAAGTCGTGTGTGTAGTTTTGAGCACCACAAGTTTGTGTTTACGGGTACCGTAAATCTTACCGGAAAATTTACGGTACCCGTAAACACAAACTTGTGGTGCTCAAAACTACACACACGACATTTTTTTTTTTGAATTTTTTTTTTTACAAATGTGTTTATAATACACGCATCTACGTTTATGAAAAAAAAAATTTGGTCCACCTCGCCCCGGATCAAAAAGTTCTCACGGTTCTTACAACTCGAGGTGGTTCTCATTTTAGCGGTCACTTATATATATATATATATATATGCAGACATTTCATGTATGATGTATCTCAAGTTATTTAAGTTTTACAGATATCGAATTAAAAAGTAAACTTTTTTAATGGCATCATCAAGTAATCAAGGAGAGGATTTGAAGCAACTCTTTTTTAAAGCAGTGATGGAAGAATTTGAAGCTGAGATAGTGATTGCCAGAGATCTAAGGAAATGCTTTGATGCTATGAAGAATGGAGTTGTCTCTCGTGATCTTGTATCTGAGACCTTGCGTTTATTGCCTCCAACTGTCGTTCGTGACCTAGCACTTTTGAATAACAGTGAGAATGGGACGAAGGATGTACAGTTAATGTCACAAATGTTAGACTTATTTAAACAAGTTAATGATTCAATGGAGTTGAAGCGTAGGTTTTTACTTTCATATAAGTTGAGGTTATTGCGACTGGGTATCCAAATGCAATCGAGAGAGTGAAAGATGCCATTAGATTTTCTTACCAACTGGTTTTCGGTACCAAGTATCCTCTCTTCCCTCATGGTATTCTCAAGGAAACAAATGTGTTGTGCGTCGCGAATGAGGGATTCGAGATCGTTTTAGGCTTGGATATCACGAACACTATACACATAGCTTTGTCGGCTGAGAGCATCGGCTATGACATTTTCTTTGCCTGGGTGGTAGCGTATCTCACAGTCATAGTCGTCAAGAAGTTAAACCCACCTGCGTTGGCACATGTTCAGTTCCTTCTGGTTCAAGATGTGTTGTAGGCTCTTATGATCGGTGAAGACCGTACACTTTGTACCATAAAGGTAGTGTCGCCATATCTTCAACGCAAAAATAACTGCACCGAGTTCGAGATCATGGGTTGTATAGTTCTTCTCGTGGACCTTGAGTTGTCGTGAGGCCCGCGATAACCTTGTCTCGTTGCATAAGGACACAACCAAGACCTGGGTTAGAGGTATTGCAATAAACAACGAAATCGTCGTTTCTGTCGGGAAGTGTAAGCACAGGAGCGTTTCAAAGCATACGCTTGAGAGTGTGAAAGGCTTCCTCCTGTTTGGGACCCCAAACAAAAGGTTTATCCTTATGAGTTAGAGCGGTGAGAGGCACGGCGATTTTAGAGAAATCAGCGATGAATCGACGTTAATAACCCGCCAATCCAAGAAAAGAACGGATATCAGGTGGTGACTTCGATGTAATCCAACTCTTGACTGCTTTGATCTTCGCGGGGTCGACATGAATTCCTTGACTGTTAACAATGTGGCCGAGGAATTGAACCTCCTCAAGCCAAAATTCACACTTGGAGAGCTTGGCGTAGAGGCGATTTCCTTGAAGAAGTTCGAGAACTAAACAAACATGTCGCGCATGTTCGGCTCTCGACTTCGAGTAGATAAGGATATCATCGATAAACACAATAACGAAACAATTCAAGAAGGGTTTACACACATGGTTCATCAAATCCATGAAGACCGTAGGTGCGTTTGTGAGACCAAAAGGCATGACCATGAATTCGTAATGGCCATAACGGGTACGAAAGGCGGTTTTAGGAATGTCTTGCTCATGTATACACAACTGATGATAGACTGAACGTAGATCAATCTTCGAGAAACACGTAGCGCCTTGGAGTTGGTCAAATAAATCATCGATTCGGGGTAATGGGTAACGGTTCTTGATAGTAAGCTTGTTGAGTTCCCTATAATCGATGCACATTCAGAACGATCCATCATTCTTTTTAACGAAAATGACAGGTGCGCCCCATGGAGATGTGCTAGGGCGTATGAAGCCTTTATCCAGTAAGTTTTGGAGTTGGCTAGAAAGTTCACGCATTTCGGACAGCGCGAGTCGATCAGGAGCTTTGGCTACAGTGTTAGCACCAGGGATAAGGTTGATACGAAAATCGATATCGAGGGTAGGGGTAGACCGGGTAATTCATTAGGAAAGACATTAGGAAAATCACGAACCACAAGTACCTTTTCATCGGCTTCTTTTCCTCCTCCGCTACTACGATGTGAGCTAAGAAAGCCAAGTATTCCTTGCGGAGATACTTGCTTGCTTAAATACATGACATTAATTTCAACTCTTTCAAGGATACTTCGCCATAAACACATAATTGATCACCGTTTGAAAGAGACAAACGAATCATCTTTTCGAAACAAACGACTTCAGCATGATTCTCACGAAGAAAATCCATGCCTACAATGACATCGAAACTACCAAGCTTCATAGGGATGAGATCGACCGGGAAAATGTGATTGTTGAGTTCAAGAGTACAATCACGTAGAACGGAACTGACGGTCATGGTTCTTCCGGTGGCAACTTCTACGTCGAACGTCGTTGGGAGGATAACGTGTTTATGTTTCAGGAGCTTTTCAAATTCAAACGACACAAAACAGTTATCGGCTCCAGTATCAAATAAGAAAGAAGCATAAATACCGTTAACAAGGAACGTACCATTGACAATATTGATGTTAGTCTGAGCCTGGCGGACATTGATGTTGAAAGTTCTTCCGCGGGCTGCTTGCTGTGGCTGTTGTTGCTGCTGCTGCTGCTGAGGCTGCTGTTGTTGTTGCTGCTGCTGTAGTTGCTCTTGTTTCACCACACGCTGTGGGCAAATGTTAGCAAAGTGATTCAGGTCACCACACATGTTGCAAGCACGTGCGTTAGCAACAGGTGCTAGAAGTGCCCGGTTGACTGGAAGAGCTTGAAGTGGAGCTGGCGGTGCGGTGAGAGCATGAGGAGCTTACTGACGGGGGCCTGAGCGGCAGTGAGCTGTAAAGTGCCCATAGATGTTGCAATTCACGCAGAAACGACAGTTTACCCCTGCTAGGTGATGATAGGTGCAAGTAGGGCACAGAGGGTGAGTACCAGTATACGCACGCTTAGCAGGCGGTGCGTTGGTAACAGCAACTTGACGATTCTGGTTGTTGGGCTGAAAGTTGGACGGTGTTGTGACTACCGCATTGTTCTTGGTGGAGTTTCTTCGCTTGCGGTTATGGCGACTGGGCTTTGAAGCTTGAGATGCTGCAGGTTTGGTGCTACACAATCCGGAAGAGCGTGAATATACTTCTTGATCGTTGCAAGTCTAGCGGCTTGAACAAAATCAGCTACACAATCCGGAAGAGCGTGAATATACTTCTTGATGGTCTTATCAGGTGTGTCCACCTGACTGGGACAGATAATGCTCAGCTGTTTGAAACAAGCAGTGAGACCAGCGTTGTCACCTCCTTCTTGCTTGATGTGCCAGAATTCATTTTTCAACTTCTGGACTTCGTGAGGAGGACAAAACTCCTTCATCATGAGTTCCCTGAGCTCCTCCCATGAGAGGCCATAAGCTGCATCATTACCGTGCCTGTTGCGCTCAGCGGTCCACCAATCTAGTGCCCTAGACTGGAAGACTCCAGTAGCATTCACAGTGCGGAGATTCTCAGGACATCCGCTTTGACGAAAGGTGACTTCGATTGCGTCAAACCATTGGAACATTACGCTGGGACCATCTTCCCGAGTGAAATTCATAGGGCTACATGCCTTGAATTGTTTGAAGCTAAAAGGAGTTTTAGGTGCGTCACTCTTTGATTCAGCAGAGGATTTGCTGCTGACCTCATTGATTCCACTGACAATTTGAGGGATCACCTTGGCCATTTCTTTAGCCACGAGTGAGGCGATGCGTTTGTCAGCATTCTTTCGCTGCGCAGAGCGGCGGGTATGAGATCCAAAAGAAGACATTGTGAGCTTCTTCTGCAGATGTCATCACGCCGAATTAGACGAGAATCGATTATATTGGGTTGGTGTTGAAATGTTTAGCGTTTTATACCATATATATATATATATTATTGTCTACATAAAGTACAAGAACACGTCAGCACGTAATCACGTAAGCACATAGGCACCTAGTCATGTAATGGCACGTATACATAAGCATATAAGCACGTGTGGGCACATAATTCACGTAAACATATATTTTTCATGTATCCACCTACATATTTTACACGTATTCACCTATCTTTCAAGGGCGCGTAGCGCGTTCGAGAGTTGCAAGCGATAGCGAGTAGCGTGAGCGGGAGTGTAGCGTACATCAGCAAGTACTATAGCGTATGAGAGTATAAAACTGCGTAAGAGAGTTGCGCGTTTTAGGTGGTTCGAGTTGTGTGAGTTGTGCATGTTTGGCGGAGCGAGAAGCGTTAAATCGAAACCAAAATCGTAAAATTTAAACACATAAACACCATAAAACTCGATGACGCGTAAAATCGGCGATCGCGGCTTGAAATAGATGGAGTGTCCTCGGTGTTAGACATCGACTACCCATAGCGATTCAACTTTTCACAACACGTTCGAGGACACGCTTTGGCCTATTAGACTGTGCTCTCGTCGTAATACGGTGAACAACACTCATCCTCCTAGTTACTACGTGACTCTAGTCATTGGAACTGTCGAGACTTTGGTGAGATCTTTGAAAATCAATTTAGAGAGTGGAACGGGTTATTAAGATGCGGGTTTCACTTCTAACTTAACAACTTCGTCCCTAAGTGTGGTTAAACAACCACGAGATAGAGAGATGGAGAATTTCGTTGAGATGTGGATTTCACTCCTAGCTCAACGAGATATTCTCGTGCTAAGAGTATTGCACTGAGTAAGCGATCTTATCGAGAGTTCTTGGTTTTCACACCTAATCTCGACACAATTACTCGTTGGTGTTATACGAGCATTTCCAAATCATGTGTATTGTGTTAGCCTTAGGAAAGGCAAATATAGTTTTCAACCTTAGGAAAGGTTGCCTTCGTACGGAGCTGTAGTGTGTGGGTCCGTACGAAACTGCAGAGATGAGTGTTCATATCAAAATGCAGCAAGTAGGTTTGTATGAAGCCCCAACTGGGTTCGTACGAGGGTCTGTTGGTACTTAGACTATAGGCTAGGTCTGTTCTACACGACTCGACCTAATTCCCTATAGTTATGGCTCTGATACCAATCTGTCACACCCCAACCAATGGCGGAATCATTGGGGTGTGGCACTGAGCAAAACAGATTGTCCATGAGACTCCATAACAACTATTAAATGACATTATTTATAAGGTTTAATATCCCATACTATTAAACAAATAAAGCAAAACAGTCATTACAGGTACTCAGTCTCAAAAACAAATTCCATTCCGACAACTCAGATTTTATTTGGTGAGTTTCTAGACTTCCTAACTTGTTGCAACTTAACATCCAATCAACCTGTCATATACGGTAAAATAAAAGTCAATATATAAAGTAAAGGTGAGTACACAAGTTTGCATAGATATAGTATAAAAAGCATTCACGCATAACCAGCATGTAACACGTAACGGGCGAAGCATGTAACTATCAACAATGACACAACCTAACCACGTGACTGCGATGTAGAGTATGCGCGACACATGTCCACCGAGGCGAACAAGTGAAGTAAAGTAATGTGATCCTTAGCAACCCCTGTTCACAACAGGTGCTGAGTCCAAACTATAGTACTATCGTTGCTAAAGGCGGTCAGGCATAACATTGTGTAAGCATAGTAACAAGCATACAACAAATCACGTATAGCATGCGGGAGCGGTTAGCATTTATAAAGTGTTTGCGTTGTGTGTTGTGTTTCGATAGAGAACGTATGTAACACCCAAAAGTGCGTTAAATGAAAATGGGTTCGAGTATACTCACAGTGCATGTTTTACAAGTAAACACGATCTGGTTGGATTGAAGGGAGCGTCGGTTCAGCCTGCGTACGGAAATAGATGGATAAGTCTTCCTCAGGGCTGAACTGTCGTAAACAGGGTGTTGAGCGGGTTAAGTATTTGACAGTTCATCCGAACGGATGGATGCCATCCGGACGGATGGTCTCCATCCGAGTGGATGTGTGTTATCCGGGCGGATGGACCCCATTCGGTCGGATGGGTTGTTTTGTTTCACACGATAAAATTCGATGTAAAACTTTGTTTTAAAATAGAAGGAAAAATATTTTGAGTGAGAGCAAGGCCTATCCGGACGGATGGGCTGTGTTCAAGGTTTTTGCAAATTTTCTTGAACAAAGGTTTTAAATTAACGGAGACGGTCTAGACGGCGGACCAAATAATGGAAAAACACCAAGTCCAGTCCAATCGGTCGGATGCACTGTTCTTGAGGAGATTCATGTTTGACCCGTTAATCGGTCCATCTCTTTGGTGGAAATCAGTTTTCAAGCCGGCTTTCGACTAGAGAACGAGTCGAGAGTCTGGTTGAGTCCAGATTCCACCAATATTGTGTAAAAACCAGAGAAAAGTTCAAAACAAGTTGTAAAATGCGGAAATCTTCCATAACTTGATCCCATCTCAAGTGAATGATGCTCCACAATAGTTTGCCTAAGCATGATGAGTGGAAACCATCCTCAAGGTGGCTGGAATCAAGGGTTTTTGAGAAAAAGTTGAAGTGTGGGTGTGTGTGAGTGTGATTTTGATGAAGAAGATGGAGTAGAAGTGAAATAGAGTGAAGATTGAAGAAGATTTGAGAGAAATGCTTACAAATAGGCCTTGAATCACGTCTGAAGGTTTGGGAGCGGATAAGAGAGCTTAAAGGTTGAAATGGAGACACAAGTCCCCTATTTATAGGTGAGGGTGAGATTTGAGGCGGTGTGCGAGTGGCGGTGTCCGGATGGCGTCATCCGGACGGATGGGCCCCATCCGGGCAGATGGCCCATTCGGACGCTATGTTCGGATCTTGTTAGTTTTCCAACTTTGGTTCGTTTGTTAGGTGTTGCGTTGCGTTTTGTCGTGATAATTTGAGTTGTACGAGTAGCGTTGAGTTTGCGTTGCGATAGCGTTGCGAGTGTAATCCAATAACATATAAAGCACACACAAGTAAATCACATAAGAACACACATCATAACATTACTACTACTAATAACTGCGTTTGCGATTTTGCGTGTTAGTTGTGATAAGCGTATGCGGGGGCGTATGATAACCATACAAACACACTCGGCAATCAAAATAACATAATTCTCTGTAATTCGTGTGACGTAAGCGTTGCGAATATAAAGCGGTTGTGTATATAAATAAAGCGTTTAAACGTGTAACGGTGTGGTGTGATGAAAATGTATTTATTATAACAAAACCCATTGTTTATATCGAATCTCAGAGCACAAGAGGATTATAAGTCGAAGCGAAAACGATCAGATAACAATCTGAAAAGTCTGGTTGTTACAAGAGCCTCCCGGTAAAAGCTATCTGCATTTAGTTAGATTGGATACGACTGAGTTATTTAAATCTTGCTTTGAATCGAGTAATAGCTCAGGTAAATACTTTTAACTTATTTTCCCTTATACGGGCTTGGGATACGGTAAATTATTACCGCTTGGTCGGGTATGGAATCATTTAGTCGGATTATGATTAATAAATCCGCATAACCCATTTTAATCTGTTTTGTTTGATAACATAAACATTGGGGGTTAACGACCATGTCCTGGATATCCTCGGCTCATTTAAGTTACTAATGGCCACGACCTATGCACGGGGTGTAGGCATACACCCGACAGATGCAAATGCTAGAATATAAAAATTACCCACAAGTTGGGGATAACTCCTCTGTTGGTTTTATACGTGGTGTGCCAGTTAATCATGTCCCGGTTTCTAAACCGGGCCCCATATGTATGACAAACATGTAAATCTGTATACAAGATTATAAATCTAATTATCCCAAGTTATAAAAGATTTTTGTGCCTTGTGCACCTAAACCAATTTTCTTAAACGCTTTTCAAAAGAGTCATTTAATTGTATTTACCAGTGTAAACTGACGTATTTTCAAAAAACTAAGTGACAGGTACTATAAGCAAATAGGCTGGGAGCTGCTTGGTGTCAATAAAGGATCTTGCAAATCCTTTGGATGCCCTAAAGTCTGCAAAACTCACTTTGAACATTTATGATGATCTGCCTGTGGATTTGATATTACAAGCTCGTCTGTAACTATTACTTTGGTAATTTCAGACAATTGGGTTTGTAATAAAATTTTATATTCCAAGACTTCCGCTGTGCTATTCGGTGTATGTTTGGCTATGACGATACTAATCTTACGTCATGATACTCCCCACCGGACCCACCGGGCTGAGCTGTAAATATCGGGGTGTGACTGGTTGGTATCAGAGGCAACATTTGAGTGAATTAAACACTAGCCTTTTGTGTTTAATCTCAAATAACACAGTAGCATATTCCTTAGATCCTCTGAGTCTTGACTTGACATAGGAATGCTCCCATCCCTATTAAGTAAACATTGTTTTCGATTTTATGTATTTTATGAATTTGTCGCCAAGCAAAGAAGCCGTTGATGTCAATTCTCGTCATCCAAAGCCAAGGAATGCCAAGCTTCATACCACGGCTGGGATAAACATGCGACCAGTTTGGAGGAAGGACCTTTATGGAACTATTCCCAAAACCAAACCTATTGAAATTTTTAACCAGACTTCGGAATCCATACAGGAGGTCCCTGAGACTCCCGTATTGAAAATGATACCAGTGGATGCTAATGATCCCTATTTCTTATCTCCAAGTTTTGGAATTCCGAACTTGGACTATGCTTGTCAAATTTCAATCCGTGATCCAATTTAACAATTTTCTAATCATTGAATCCTTGGATTCTACTTCTACAACGGATCCTGATTTGGAATGTTTACTTTATTCACTAAGATCTTCAGTGTCACTACCACGTACGGTAAACAAAGAAGAGAAACAATCGGAATGAAGCAAGGAAAGCATTAGAAAACCCTTCTTTCATTATATTTCATTTTCCTTTAAGTCCCTGTATGGGCATTCGATTATTATAGTCCTTTGTGGACATATTATTTCATCATAGTCCCTTCGTGGACATTATATTTCAATATAGTCCCTTCATGGACATTATATTTCAATATCGTCCCTTCGTGGATATTATGTTTCAATATAATCCCTTCGTGGACATTCTGCTCCACTATAGTCCTTTCATGGACATGTTATTTCATTAAAATCTTTTTGTAGATATATTATTTCATTAAAGTTCCTTGTGGACATGATATTTCATTATAGTCCTTTCATGGACATTATATTCCATTATAGTCCTTACATGGACATGTTATTTCATTAAAAAAAAATTAGACATGTTATTTCATTAAAGTCTCTTATGGACATGATATTTCATTATAGTCCTTTCGTGGACATTATATTCCATTATAGTCCTTACATGGACATGTTATTTCATTAAAAAAATTTTGACATATTATTTCATTAAAGTCCCTTGTGGACATGATATTTCATTATAGTCCTTTCGTGGACATTATATTCCATTATAGTCCTTACATGGACATGTTATTTCATTAAATTTTTTTAGACATATTATTTCATTAAAGTCCCTTGTGGACATGATATTTCATTATATTCCTTTCGTGGACATTATATTCCATTATAGTCCTTTCATGGATATGTTATTTCATTAAAATCTTTTTATAGACATGTTATTTCATTAAAGTCCTCTGGCGGACATATTGTATCACTATAGACCCAATGTTGACATATCTTATAGTCCCTATATGGACTTATATTTTCCTTTCTGTTCCTGCGTGGACTAGTATTGCTTCAAAGTCCCTATATGGACCTATCTCTTCTGTATAGTCCCTGAGTGGACATTTGTTTATCATAATCCCCAAATGGACATATCTTTCGACTTAAGTCCCTGTGAGGACATCTGTTCAGCAAAGTCCCTTTTGTGGGCATGATGTTTCAATACAGTCCTTTCATGGACGTGTTATTTCATTAAAATCCCTTTTTGGATATACTATTTCAAAATAGTCCCTTCGTGGACATGTTACTTCATTATAGTCCCTCCGTGGACATGATATTCCCTTATAATCCCTTCGTGGGCATATTGTTTCAATATAGTCCCTATATGGACTTATAATATCTTATAATCCATATGTGGACTTATATTTCCTTTTAGTCCCTGTGCGGACTTGTGTTACTTTTAGTCCCTGCATGGACAAGCTAGTTTAGGAGAACTGAAGTCCTATTTAAGGGCATGCAGTAATTTCCTATCGTTTAAATGGAAAGTTTTTTTAACCGGAGTGGATTCTAGTGGAAGGGCAGAGCAAAGCCTTGCAGTAGGAAGGTGTTCGTTGCTGGGACGGGTTCAAACTAGACTGAAGGGAGGAGGAATTCAATAGTCCTCTCTTCCTGGGGATTCATCACTGGCTAGGGCTTTCGAATCAAAGCATGGGCATCTATAACTAAGAGCGAGTAGTAGATCGTTGATGGAAGAGCCATGTCAGTAAACTTCTATTGGGACTTCTATGGATTATGGATTCGACTAGAGGGACTCCACTTAGCTTTGATCTATGCGCGCTAGCTTTCTCGGCGACTAATACCCTTCTGTGGGTCTTTCGTTCATTGCCTATGGTCTCCGATAAGTTTTCTATAGTTCACTTTTGTCTATGGCCCTGCTCTATCTTCAACTTAGTTATTAGTACTTCGGAGTGGTGCTGACTCTCTGGCTTGGTTATTGAATGAATCTTCTGCTTGTGAGGTCCACACTTGGGTCTTCTCTTGCCTATCGTCCACTTTGGTGACTCCAACCCAGATACATGAACAAAAACTAAGCATCTTACAACAGTGTAAAGGTAATAGGTGGTTTGGAACCCAAAACAAGTCTAGGCTTAAGAACGGCGATGTTAGTTGTTGAAGCGTTGGGCGCATCCCTGGTAAGATCTATGGCTTCTACTAAGTGAACTACCTATTGAAGTGAATATGAGAGAAAAGCTCTTCTTTCACATAGCGGGATGGTGACCTTATCTCTTCCAATTCTATAAGCTGGTGGAAGAGCCCTAACCTGGATGCTTCTAGCTTACCATCTATTAAGCCTCAAAAAATTATTATATATGTATTCAGTATATTTTGTTCAAGCGATCGCCTCCATTTCATTCGAACTTTATCGATCCGCTAATTAATTACAAAAGATCCTCTTAATGGTATGACCTAGACTATATGTCAACATGAACATGGCTATGATGGTAAAACCCTCTTAAGACAATAAATCTATGTTCACATTCAGAAAATGTTAACACTCCTGGCAATGTGACTTGAGAAACCACACCAGCCGTCAAGGTAATTGGACTACGTCCAAGCCTTAAAGCCTATATGATCAAATTAGATAATGGCAAGTATCATCAATGTGATGATCATAATACAAACATCCATTAGTGATGAAGTGCCTACAGGCCATATTATATTGTCCATTTGTGACAAACACAGTTGTAATCTTTTATGATTCCCTGTCAAAGGCGGTGAGCTATGCTCAAGCTTAATAGTCTATATGATCAGTACGATCATGATTAATATCATCAATATGATGATCACCTTATTTAACATCCTTTAGTGATGTTTCGCCTACGGGTTATATATTATATTGTCCACTAGTGACGTTGACAATTGTGACCGTTATGGCTCACTGTCCAACGTGATGGGTAGTGCCCAAGTCTTATAGTCTATAAGATTGATAAGATCATGACTAATATCATCAATTACGATGATTATATATATATATATATATATATATACACATACATCCATAGTGATGTCCATTGATTTGCCTATGTGCCAAAATAAATCGTCTTCAGTTCATTATCTAGGACAGTACCCTATTCGATTAACCTAGAATCTAAGAATAATGAACAATGTCTTAGTGGTCTAGCACCAAAGATAAAAGAACACGATAAGGCTTCAAAACCTGCTTCTTATAAATCCACTATGGATCTATATCAGCCACTCACACTAGATAGGTTAAGAAGTAAGTCAGTCAAAACTGAGACTGACGGAAAAAGGAAAAGGGAGGAGGATAACTCCAAGAAATCTAAGAAAAGGGCAAGTCAGGGCTTAATAAGAACCAACAAAAGTCCAATAAGAAGCCTGTATGCAAGACTTGCGACAAAAGGCGCTGGGAACAGTGTCGAACGGACCAAAGACCAAAGCAGTGTGGTGTCTGCAAAAGAACTGGTCATCAGTCCCATAAATGTAGAAACTTAAAGAATGCGCTCTGTTACGGTGTGGCGAGAAAGGCCACATCAGGACTAACTGCCCTAAAACTGTCAAGGAAGGAAATGCCTGAACTCTCCTGATGAATCCCAGAGGCAGTTCATGTCAATAATGACATCAGGTACATTCCTTATCGTGAATCAAGGATATTTTGCTAAGAGTTCTGTTTTAATTTAGGTACTAATAAGTCTTTCGTAGATCATAAGATTAGCAAACTTTTAAATTACCCATAAGAACTCCAGATACTAAGTAAAGGGTAGAACTTACCAACGAAATCATAGAAACTGTTCCTTCTATTCTCATCAAATAATCCTCATCCATAAAATCTTGAGTACTCTTTCTCCATATGGAGTACGACAATATATGTTATTTTATTTATTATCTCATTGATTTTTATTAACTTCGAACGCCAAACTATGTTTGATAAAAGCGCCATATGATGATTGGCGTATCCTAGTGTGTCCCATAGATTGCTTCCATGCCTGATCAGTATGGAGGTTTAATGCATGGAACCACTGAGATATCCCAATGGTCATATTGTACTAAAGTCAGCTAATGGTATTCAAAGAGATATCCACTATAGAAATACCTGAGTAGGTGTCTCTACTTAAGGCATCCGGGTGTTCGTAGACCGAATGTATTAATTACATGGCTCGAGCGACGATAGATGGACCAAAGCCTGAGATGGAAGATGTTTCTAACATCTCTGATTATCCTGATATCTTATATGAAGAACTACCATGTTTACCTCCTGAGAGGAAATTGAAGTTAGGATTAACATTCCATCAGGAGCTGCACCTATTGCAGAAGCTCCATATAGGTTAGCACCGACGAAAATGGAAAAACTAAGGGCCAATTAGATGAGCTTTTAGAGAAAGTTTCGTAAAGCCTAGCTCATCATTCTGAGGGTTCCAATGTTATTTAAGAAAGACGGTTCAATGCGGTTGTGCATTGACTACCGCAAGATTAATAGGTAACGATGGAGAATCATTATCCGCTACCAGGGTCGTCGATTTGTTCGACTAACCATGAGGGTAGCTATTCTTTAAGATAGATTTGAGTAGTAGTTGGAATGACTATCTCACCCTAATTAAGTTCTCCTATAACTAATAGTTATTATATAAGCATCAAGGCTGCTCCTTTGGAGACCTTGTATGGGAGAGAGTGTCAAACGCCCGTTTGTCGAGCAGAAGTTGGGAAAGCCCAATTATCAGGACCTGAAATTATCCTGGAGACAACGGATAAGATCATACGAATCCGTAATCGTCTAAAAGATGCCAGTAATTAGCAGAAAATCAATGCTGACGAGAGTCACAAACCTGTTAAGTTATCAATAAGGAACAAGATTCAACAGAAAGTACCACCCTGGAAAGGTGTACTGCGTTTTGATGTAACCGGAAAGTTAAGCTCTAGTTATATAGGACCATTCAAGAAAATCAAATACGTCAAGATCAGTAGTCTATAAGCTAAAACTTACCTAAGGAGCTTGGTGGAATTCACAATGTGTTCCACACTTGTGATTAAAAAGATATGTCTAGCCGATAAGTCAATAGCGTTGTCACATAATGATGTGCAGATTAATGAAAACTTGTGGTTTGTTGAGAAACCAGTATCAATCAAGGATCGACAAGATTAAGAAGCTCCGACGAAAGCATATACCTATTATAAAGGTTAAGTGGGATGCCCGTAGAGGCCCCAAATATACATGGGAGGTCAAGTCCACTATGCGACAGGAGTACCCCCAACTTTTCAAGCAAATCTTGAGGTCGAGATTTCTTTTAAGGGGGTGAGGATGTAACACCTCGTAAAAATCGTGTCAAATAATGGGTTGACACGTGTACTAAACCCTAATGAAGTCAAAGATTGACTATGAGGGACTGTTTTTGCGAAATGAAAACTTTAAATGTGGAGGGACTAAAAGTGTCAACATGCTAAAACTAAGCCTCTGAGTGACCTTACACGGCGTCTGTATTCTCAAATGAGCCACTTGTTGGTCGAGAGGAGCCGTTTGCGTAATTATTTGAAAGTTTGCGCGACGAAGGGTTAAAAGCGTCAACATGTTAATTCTTACCTCTGAGTGACCTTTTAACAAACCGAGAGCTTCATGATGTTTGATCATACTCTCAGGAATGCCTAATATTGGCCATTTAAGGCTTTTATTCCAATAAGTAATGATACGCGCAGGTTTGCAAGTTAAAGGGGTTAAAAGCGTCAACATGTTTAATTATACCTCTGAGTGACCTTTTAATGAATCTGAAGCATCATGATGTGCAAACACACTCTCAGGAATGCCTAATATTGGACGTTTAGGGCTTTGATGCCATTAAACTATAATAGGCACAAGTTTACGCGTTAAAAGGACTAAAAGGGTCAACGTGTAAATCTATACCTTTAAGTAACTTTTTAAATGAAACGAGAACTTTGTGATGTTTGGTCGTATTCCCGGGTGTGCCTAACATTGGCCACAATGGGCATATGTGCTTTATATTAAAATTTTATATGAAAATAGAAATAATGTGCCATTTATGTCAAATATGAAAGTCAAATATGTTTAAAGAAGACAGGGACTGAAACTGCCAATAACATAAACATGTATAGTTGGACTGGGCTGCTCTCACGGGCCATGACCCGGTTGGGTCTGCCCCTTCGCTGGCCGCCAGGGACCAGCAGTAACAGCAGCAACTTATATATATTTTTTATTTTGGTTTTATTTTGTTCTTTGCTTGTTCTCCACACATATCAAGCTCTAGATCCTTCCCTTCAATTCCTTGGGCTGCAAATTGGTTTGTAATAGCTGGTATAACACATGTAATCATCTTAGAACTCCCCTAAACACATGGCAGTCATCCACAAACTCTCCAAACACTATATAAAGGTGTTGAATTTCATTTCACGACTTGCACATTTCATTCATTCTTCCTATACTCTCATAATATGAAGTTCCTGAGCAATTGGGAGCATCCTTTGAGTTCTCTTCAGTCCTTAGGACCACTTGTAAGTGTTCCTTTCGTGACTAGTTCGTTTATTTGGCTTTTAAAGCCGAAAAGTCAAGCGTTTACGATAAACGCTTTGACTTTTTGTTAGACCTTAAATGGTCAAGCCATTGTTCGCAACAAACATGGCTATGCAATCATAATTAGGTAGGTGTTAATCTCTCAAAAGGGCACCTCCTAAAAATCATGTTTGCTTGGTCAATTGATGAGTCAACATAATATTGTTTTAAAAAGTCAACGTGTCAGTTTTTGAAATAATTGAAATTTAAGTTTAGAAGTGTTCTAAAATATGTTTTATCATTTAAACAACTTAGTAATAATTATTAGAACATGTGTAAACATGTTCGGCTCGTCAATTCCAGTTCTAGGGTCGATTCGCAACCGAAAGTCGCGAAGTTTGACTTCTGCGTTGACTTTCGATTATAAACCGAATTAAATTAGTTTTCTACTGATTTAAGGTTCCGTTATGATCGAAATATAATGTATCATAACCCTATAAGGTTATATTATACGATCATACTAGAAATCTGAGTTTTTGCGCATGTTTCGTTATTATGCCGTACTTTGACTTTTATGCCCTTTTTTAGCAAAAATAAGGTTTTAGACGCCAATAAGCTTGCAAATGATTTAGGTACTGATATGTTAACATGTTTAACATATTTTGATCTTACAAATCTGATCATAAACTGAGTTTGCATATAATGTCGAAAATTGTGCTTTAAATTGACCAAAATACCCTTTTGGCGCGTAGATCGGTTTTAAGCATAATTTCTCATGCCAAACTCATTGCATACTAATGTAATATCATAATTAGGATATTTTGGGATATCTAATCTGTTCACAAACTGAGTTTATGCATGCGTTCTTGAATTATGTCCTTAAATGACGATAATGCCCCTTTTGCACCTAAAATGGTTTTAAAGCATAATTTTCATACAAAACCTTTTGACCACTGATATGTTATATATTAACATATTTAGATCATATAAAGCTGGTCATAACATCAGTTTTCCTTAAATATTGCACATATCGTCATTTAACGATGTTAACGCCGTTTCGGCGCGTAGTATGGTTTTAAACCATAACTACCAACCAAGACTTGTTACCTACTGATTTTATAAATCATTTTAAATATTTTTATAGTAGGTATATGATATAAACTCAGATTCCCAAATTAGCCTTCAAAACTATGTGTGAAATTACCGAAATGCCCCTACAGAGCATAGTTTGGTTTTAAACTATAAAACACACATATGTTTGATAACCTACTGATATTATATCATAAATAAAGTATTTTCACAGAATTTTTATGGTCGTAACATCATATTATACGCAAGTTCCCTCTATACGTCGTAAAATGACCAAAACGCCCTTATAAGACATTGTTTGATTTTAAAACCTTAACGGGCATACAAGTTGATATCCTACTGATATTATGACTTGTTAAGTATATTGGCATATGGAACATGTTCATGACTCATCCGGTTACTCGTTATCGCTTATACGCGTACGGTTAGGCTTACAAAACTAGTTTACGTAAGTTTGCCTAAACGGGTTTAACCTTATCCTTTTTACTTTAAAATCCAGAATGTATTTAGTTTACCCATATTACACAAGTCCTCATACTTTTTGGGTCTAAATTACATTCTATTCCGGTCATCGCTTAATCTAGCATATCGTACCTTTTTAATACTTTAAGCTAGCCGGTTTAGGTCTATGACCTAAATAAGACCCATTAGCATTCTAAATTAGTTATATATTACCATCATTCCAGACTAGAGCCTCCCGGTAAAAGCTGTCTACATTTAGTTAGATTGGATATGACTGAGTTATTTAAATCCTGCTGTGAATCGAGTAATAGCTCAGGTAAATACTTCTAACTTATTTTCCCTTATACGGGCTTGGGATAAAGTAAATTATTACCGCTTGGTCGGGTATGGGATCATTTAGTCGGATTGTGATTAATAAATCCGCATAACCCGTTTTAACCCGTTTCAAAGAGTTAACATTAGAAGCAAGCTCAGTCAACCTGCGGGTTGACATGAGCTCCTTGATTGCCTCGCTTGAAGGATCAGTAGACATTGTTGTTTTCTTTGAAGAGAGGTGTAATCGCCTTCAACCTGACCGTCAATTTTGGGGTTTAATTATGGTTTTTGATTTGAGAGAGAGATTTAGCCGGGTATATAGGTATAGTAAATTGTCGATTTTAACCTTTAATTATTGTAATTACGCTTTTGACCCTGCTTCTCATCATCTAATTAATCACGCTTTTAATCCCCTGATCTGACGGTCAGGATTGTCCCGTACATTAAGTACGATTAGCCATAATGTACATTAACCGCTCTCTATATAGAGAAAGTATAATGTACAAAAGGCCTAATCATACTTCACGTACGGCACTATCCTGACCGTCAGATCTTTGTGATTAAAGCGTGATTAATTCTAAACAATTAACGCGTCGCAGCGATTAAGATTTTTCATTAAGGGCAAATTAGACATTTTTCATTCTTGAACCAGGGTAATTCAATCATTTACTAACATCAAGGAAATTATGCGAGTTCGTTATCTCCTGCATCCCAGTAATTACGATCCGTATCAGTTTCAAATAATTTCTGTTTTTCAAATTGGGCGATTAGGGTTTACATCACTTATTGTTTGTAATGGATCCACATAGTAGTAATGCTCGAAACATAGATGATATTGAATTTGAAGATGCTGAGGTCAATGCCGGTCATGATGCTGCAGAGCAATATAGGAATCCGACATCAGACAACCACGTTCTATTAGACGATCAGACCAGTAAGTTGTCAATTAAATGGTTTCAATTTTCCAGAATTCAACCAAATGATTGTTGTATGATGTGTTGTTTTCGCTCGTGCATCATTTTTTATAAGATATGTATTGAAGAAGCCCTGTGTAATTTCACTAACCATGCGTTATTATCATGAAGAAGACCTATGTATTGAAATGTAATATAATCACGCATGTTTATAAGCTATGTATTGAAATGTAATATAATCACGCATGTTTTTATAACCTATGTACTGAAATGTAATATAATCACGCATGTATTGAAGAAGACATGTGTAATTTCACTAACCATGCGTTATTTGTAAGAAGTATACATTACTGGATGCTTTTTTTTCCTTCCTGTGGTATTATTTTTGATACGTTATTATTTTTGATGCAACTTGCGTGATTTGTTCTTTCCCTGTGTGTCATTTTTTCCTTCCTGCGGTATTATTTTAGATGTCTTGTTAATAATTTTTTTTTGTCATTTTTAAAATGTGCAGATGAAAGATTGTATATTCCGGAGGTAGCTTCATCATGTGTTCCTGTTATCGGAATTGAATTCTCTTCCATAGAGCAAGCATATGTTTTTTACCAGACATATGCCAAGAAGGCAGGGTTCTCTGCTCGAAAAGGAGGTGAACATCATGTTGGTGGTATTATCAAGACTAAATACTTTGTGTGTTCAAAGGAGGGGCATAAACTACAGGAATTTGATGATCCTTATTCGAAGTTGTCTAAGCCATATAAACGTAGGAACATACCGACTATTCGAACCGGCTGTAAAGCTCAAATTAAGCTTTGTTCGACGGATGGGGTGTTGTATAAGGTTGATAAGTTTGTTCAGTCGCATAATCATTCATTCGTGTGTCCCAAAGATATGCATTTATTACCAGCTTATAGACATCTTTCCGAAACACAAGAAGAGATGATATGGGAGCTTGGTACATTGAATCTTGGGCCAGTGAAAGCCTTCAATATAATGAGACAAAGATACAGAGGTTTTGAAAATGTTGGCGCAACTAAAGACGATTGCAAGAATTTTAGAACTAGGATACATAGCTATATCGGAGAGTATAATGCAGATATGGTTATTAATAGGTTGACTGATAAAAAGCAGTTTATGGTTGATTATTCATTCGTTCATTCAGTCGATGAAAACAAATGATTAACTGGCCTGTTCTGGGCCGATGGTTTGTGCAAACGTAACTATGCTGAGTTTGGAGATGTCATATCGTTTGATGCTACATTTAAAACCAACAAGTTAGTCCTCACTTCAATGTTATTCCTGTTATTTTATTTTTTGTATAATCTTCTTGTTTTTTATTCATTTTTTAATCCACATTTTGAAGGTATAAAATGGTTTTTGTACCTTTTACTGGTATTGATAACCACTGTCGGAATGTGACGCTTGGAGCCGGGTTGCTAGCATCCGAAAGCATTGAATCATACAAGTGGCTTTTACAATCATTTTTTGACTCATTTGGTAAGCAGCCGAAAGTGGTCGTCACTGATCAGGATCCCGCGATGAAACAAGCTATCGAAGCAGTGTTCGATAAGAGTAGGCACAGATTATGTATGTGGCACATAATGAAGAAACTTGCTGATAAGGTTAGGCTCAACTACAACCTGCGTGATTATTATTACAACCTGCGTAATAACTATATTGATTTCTGATTTTTATTTGCCCGTAGTTCAAAAAAAGTTCACCATGCGTGATTATTATTACAACCTGCGTGATTATTATTTTACACATTCATTTTTTTTACTTGCCCTTGTTCAATAAGTTCCACTTCTTTGTTTTAATAGGTGGGACATGAGTTGTGTAACAACGAAGAGTTCAAGAGACGTATGTGTGACATTGTATGGACCGATTCGATTGCGCCAGAAACGTTTGAGATAGAATGGAAGCTGATAATGATTGAATTCGGTCTAACCGAGAATAAATGGATTGATGATATGTTTGGCATGAGATCTTCGTGGATTCCAGCTTTCTATCGTTATGAGCTTATGTCTGGGCTTATGCGGACCACCTCTAGATCAGAGAGCGAAAACCATTTTTTCTGTCAAGTGGCCAATTCTCAACTTACCCTTGTTGAGTTCTTTAACCATTTTGATGGTGCAATGGACGTGCAAAGATTCAACCATCGGAAGAATGACCAAATATCTAGAAATACAATCCCAGATAACTTTTCTGAATCTACTTTAGAGGATGATGCTATGAAAATTTACACCAGGTCAATTTTTGCTGATCAACATTCAGAGTTACAAGGAACACTGTCCGAGTGCCTTCCTATGGAGACTAAAATTGAGGAACCGTTTTCGAAGATAAGTTTGAAGGATTGGAAAGCCCACGGAGACGGTTTACTAGAGGTAACACTATCTAGAACAACTAACATGCGTTATTACATAACAACGTGCCTTTTTTATTTGATTTTTAATTTTCGATTGTTTTTGTTTAGGTTTGTTTCAAGAAAGGGGAGGATGCAATTGCATCATGCAGTTGTCGCAGGTTTGAACAATATGGATTGTTGTGCAAACATATATATTTTGTGTTCAAGATGTTCAAAGTGAAAGAAATTCCCAACAAGTACGTTATGAGAAGATCGACCAAAGACGTGGTACCGAATGATCTAAATAATACATTTGATTTAAGTGTTGATGATAATGATGCGCATAAAAAGGCCAAAGAGGTTGCGTATGAGATTATGCAGACCAGAGAGTATCTTATTGGTAACTTGATGAAAGATTTCGATCATTTACTTATAGTCAGGGATCGGATGAGGGAGATGAAAGAAATGATTGATGATCTTCGCATAACCAAGCCCATCGACCCTAAGTTTGATAGATATTCAAGGTTAATAGGTTACGAGAAACCGAACACTGATGCTCCTCCTACAGTCCGTGTGCCAACCAGTATTAGAAACAAAGGACGCGGTTCACATAAGCGGATTAAATCAAAAAAAGAGAAAATTATTAGTCTAAAGGCAAGAGAAGTCGGACATGTAGTGTTTGCAATATCAAAGGTCATGATATTCGTACTTGCGAGGTTTTAAAGGGTAAAGCTAGTGCTGCCGATAAGATTGCCGATAAGAATGCCAATAAGAAGGGGAGGAAAAGAAGAGCAATTCAGTTAGAGAATAATCCTGGTTTAGTTGACGAAGAGGACGAGGAGGTAGAAACTGGTGAGGAAGAGGAGGAGTATGAGGAGGTTGACGAAGCAGATAATTGTGATTCTGAATGGGAAGACGAGTAATGGTTGAACCATAATTGCATTCATTTAAACATTCCATATTTCATGATTTAATTAAGACACAACTTTATGTAATCTGTGACATTCACAACATTTTACCATGATATGCGTGATTAAATATCTCAGTTGATTCTTTTTTACCCCTTTTCTATAAGCAGATGCGTGATTAATCATAACTATACAGGACTATCTGAAATGGAGATCTCAAATGACCATTAAACCCCTCTCTAACATTTTTGCATAACCTGTCTTAACCCTTGTTCACAGCGATTTCCACCCAAAACATACCCAAACACAGATTTTCATCATCATAACTAGCGTCATAAAAAAAGACACATACGTGATAATAATTAACATGCATTTTTCATATTAATAATCATAAAAACATTTATAGATGCGTGATAAAGGTATGAAAGCATGTTATAGTTAAGCCCTGGATGATTTCCCTAAATATACACACATATGAGTTTAATACACAAAAACCACCATAGTTCAAAATACCAACAAACATTAGGGCATCCTAAAAATCAACAAAAAAAGTGGATTAATCAGCGATACCACTTAGTTCGGTGTCAATATCTTCCCAAGCTCCTTCTCAGACGTCTCCATCTTCTCTTTAATCGTCTCCACTGCATCTTTCAGATATGAGTAAACCAAGTTATCTGCAGATGTCTGATCCTTCATCATCTCTATGCCATTGTCCCTCAATGAAGACTTTGGTTCTTCTAGGAGTTTCCCCCAGACTTCATGGGTCTTCTTTTGCTGTTATAAGAGCCTCCCCTGCACATCCAGAATACAGTTAGAAGAGTTAACATTAGAAGCAAGCTCAGTCAACCTGCGGGTTGACAGGAGCTCCTTGATTGCTTCGCTTGAAGGATCAGTAGACATTGTTGTTTTCTTTGAAGAGAGGTGTTATTTTTTTTGCATAAATGTATGGGGGGGGGGATGATATATGGATATAGATTGTGAATTAATATGGTAGTTGAGAGAGATTTGGTAATTAAAATTAGATATCTTACATAATGACTAGTCATATCGATTTAAGAGTCTATGTGTAGGTTTCATTATTATTAGGAATAATAATATTTTATATCAACTTGTATCCTGAATGTTGTTTAATATTTTTTAACAAATCACAGTAGCTTAATTAATGCATAAAACACATGCGTGATTATTTTAATACATGCGTGATTATTTCAGTGATAAGTTTATACATGCGTCATTTTTAATAATGCTTATATCATGCGTCATTTTTTAACACATGCATGATTTTTTATCCATGCGTGATAATTTATAAATGCGTGATATTTGTTACATAATATCTATACTGGACCAAGAAAACTCCAAAAAAACAGCTAGGATGATTCCCGTGAACCATACAGTTGTCATGGTTAATAATTTTAGTTGTCCTCTTGTTTACTATTTCCTTTTATATATCATTGGAAGACCATTCAAATATTATCTTAAAAGATGGCAGATTCTTCTAATTCATCGTGTGGTTCTTCTTCATCATCCGGTATGCGTGTTTATCTTAAAAAGAGGATAGAGGAACAAATAGCTGAGGACAAGTCTTGTAAAGACTTGTTGGAAACTAACATTTCTAGGGTCAGAGAGAACATGAAAAGGCGAGACGAGATTTTCAATTTGTTGTCTGGTATGACAGATTCAAGTGTCAAAGAGGTGGCTATGATGTTTATGCTTGATCTTGGCAAGCGGGATGAGAAACAGTTGAAGGAGCTTGCGGATGCAATAGCCGTATTAGGATGCTCTATGGACACGAAGATCAAGTTTTTGGAGTCCTATTTCTGATGGTTATTATGTATCATCAATCATCTAGGTAGTGAAATCATGCGTTTTTTATGTTTATCTAAGTGTTTTATTTTGTATGGAAATTGTGTATTGAATAAGAAAATTGTCCAGTTTATGATTAATCAGAAAGTTTAAGAATTAAAAATAAAATTAAAAAACCAAGATGTCTAAGATGTTTGCAACAAAGAACATCAACAAAGTAGTTTTACGACTTAGCATTTTGTTTCACCTTTTTAAGGTTGAAGAACTGATCCAATCGGTCCTTAATTTTGTTATCTAGATCGCGCAAAACATCTACGGTGCTCGCTTTCTTCGTAAATTCCTTAGCTTTGTCGAATACTTCTTTCCTTATAAGATTGTAGTCGGACAATACAATCTTACTAAGATATCGGTACCGCAAGAATCGAAGTTGTGAGTCTTGAATCTTCTTTTTATCTTCGTTCTCAAAACCCGGATTCCATGGAGATTTTCCTTTGTATGTCTCCATATGTCTCATAGTGAAGACAGCACAGTCACAACCGTTTTGAAGAGTTCTCCAATCCATTTCCTTTCGAATTATGCTTGCTGTTTCCAAGTTTGTTATCCACTCTTTTGTCGAATCTTGCCTTTTAGGTATAGTACTAGAACTCTTCGCTATAATCATGAAAAAAATCAAATTAGTACCTATTCATTGTAGTAATATAAAGCTAATTAGAATTACCAGCTTTTCGGGGCGCCCACGGTAGCGTTTGCTATTATTCAAGTCAAACTTAGAGTTATCAATTAACTCGATTTCTCCATTTTTCAAGTGAAAGCATAGGCACCAGAAATGATCAGATAGTAGTACTGGAATGAAGATTAGATCCAATGTGTCAACTTTCTTCACCTGATACTTACACAGTATATCGTCTACGCTTGGTGCAAATACTTTCAATCGATCATTGTCTGTGTATTGTGGCCCAAACATTTCGTCTTGCTGCAAAAATTATGGTAATTTTTTCCATCGGTCCATTAATATTAAACAAGCGTGATTATCATATAGAATGCTTCGTTAACCTTAAACATGTATTCATTTAAACTTCAACATGCGTGATTATCATATAGTAGGCGTGATTACATTTCAACATGTATTCATTTAAATTTACACATGCGTGATTATCATTTAGTATGATTGGTTAACAACCTTAACATGCGTGATTACATTTCAATATGTGTGGGTAACATATTAAGGTTCAAACATGCGTGATTAATAGTATAATTCATACATGCGTGATTATTGTGGAAAAACTTACAAATATTGTACTTGGCAAGAACAGCCTGTAGGGTGATGATTTTTTGTCCCTTTTTTTCTCTTCAAAGTTTAACACATCTACAAACGCGTCCACTCCACTTGAAGCTATGTATTGTGATGGGTGAAAGCTTTCAAAAATGATTTTTAGTGTTTCGACTCCACTTTCAGACTTGTATATCACGGTCCTGTTGTTTAAAACCAAATAGGACAGTTTAAAAAGAGATGAAAATTTTAGGCTGTTTATAAGAGAGAAAACATCTTACCCAATATCTTCGACCGAAGCTAAGAGATAACAGATGATCGTTTGGTCACGATCAAGAAGTGGCTCGTATAAGTTGGTTATCCTGTTGCAGTAAGGTGATCTGTATGCGTCACCTAATTCTGCCATTCGTTTTTCGTTCTTTTCCCTCAACATTTTGAGACGCGTTCTCACTAGTTGTGTATGTCTGTCGTCATCTGTTAGTTGTCTACGTCTCTCGTCATCCGTTTTCTTTGTGTTCGCAGACACGGGAGTGTTTTGGTTACTGTCATTTGATGTTTGTAGGATGGGAGCCAATTTTAAAAGCGTCTCCACCGACTGCATTTCTGCATCCATCACTTCATCAGTTTCTTCAGCGGATGTGGTCGGAGGCATTTCTTTACCAGAGACGTCAGGGTTTATCTTTTCAAGCTCATTCAACATTGACTCAGTTATTGTATTCTGACTTTGTGCTTTTTGCTGACTGCACTCTGCTAAATTTACAGCTTGGTCCGTTTGGTGTACCACATCCGCTTGTGTCACTGTTTGTATGTTCGAGTATGTTAATTTTTTGTAAACACAAGTTAGAATACGGTTAATAATTTAGCAATGATCGTATTTGTTACCTTCTGTCGTCAGCTCATATACACCTGGTTCGATGGTTTGTAATGCAGCCAGGCATGAGTCTGAAATACCCCCATCGTCATATGTCATATTATCAACATCAGGACATCCTATAAAATCACAAACGTTTTCGTTATTATTAAACATAAATTCCCGTAAATCATAAGAAATAACACAAATTCTTATCTACCTTTTGTTTTTCCTGTGTTTTCATCTTCCACGGTTGCATCTCCATCCCCTCCTAACTCTTGAATTGTATCGCCACCCTCTCCAACTTTGTTTTGAAACGCCTCATCACCTCCAGAGCTTACTTGATCAGTTCTCGTCGGCATGGTATTTTTAACCGCATCATCCCATCTTTTACACATTCTCATTATTTCTTGATCCCAGAAACACTTCTCCATTACGCCCGTAACGAGTTTATTCATTTCCGTAACCATAGAAATGTATTTATTTATATTCTTGTCCATTGTTTTCAACAACAGCTGCATAAATGGAGTTTTATCAATATCATGCGTGATTATCTATCTAAGAAGCGTAATTTTCATTTTTAGCAATATCATGCGTCATTATCTGTGACAACCCTCACAAATCCAGGTATCCGTACGAATTAATTAATATTTAATTAATGCTTAATTAATGTGCTTGCTTACAACTGTGGTTAAACTGTCTCTTGATTTCTGATACATACATACTCGTGCATCACATTTTATACTGTCACTCTATTATTTACACACAAACCTTAGTGACAACCTTGATGCACAAAAGCACAGTTAGCACACTAAAACGGATAACCCAGTAAGCATGCTGACATTGCCAGCACCTAGACAGACACTATTTTGAGGCCCAGTATGAGCCGGGAATAAAGTACTACACTGGTAGGGAGTGTAGGGAGGTGAGGATCATTAAACTGCGTCACTAGGTGATAATTATAGTGCCGGGAGGTGCCTAAAACATACTTTAATTACAAAATTCTGCACTACATACAAAAATTCAGCTTTTAACAAAGCTAGTAAAGTGCAAAAACTTGGTAAAATAATTCTAGACACTTTCCAAAGTGTTGATAATTTATTGTGTCACTAAAAACAATATAAAAGACACTTTAAATACTTATTTATCACTTTAACGGATCAACATCCAACCGAACAACCGGACTTTACCCGGAACATAAAAATATTGTCAAAGACATTGTTTATACTTTTCTGAGCTAGTTAGGGTCCCCGAACACCCTAACACCCTTTATATTAATAAACACACAAATACCCCAACTAAATACCATTTGATTTCAACTAAGCCTTAACCATATCATCACAACCCAACCATACCCCCCCCCCTCTCTAGTTGACGGTCACCCAAGGGGGGTGACCCACTTCCTTTTCTTGATTATTTTATTTAACATGTTGGATATCTAAACAACATACTACACAATGGACATTAGTAAAGTTGGATTATAAATAAGTATGCTAGACATCCATTCTCTTTCATTCAACATTCAACCAACAACTCATCTCCTCTCCATAACCACCACCTCACGGACGCCCCCTCTACACCACACCACCACCACTTCCAAATCTTGTTCAACCATTTCTTACATACTCAAAGGTGCAAGGAGCTTCATAAACAAGCCGGGTGCTCTCGAAAGTGCAAGAACCGCTCTTGTTTTCTTTTATCCACCACATTTACGTCTTGTTTCTTCCCTAGCCTTGTGCTAGTAGTAAGTGCTTCTAAACATCATCTTGATCTTGTTTATGGTGGTTAATAGGTGATTTAATGGTTAAAAATTAAAAACTCTAAAGAACATAACATAAAGTCTTGGACATAAGAAGAATAAGGTGGATAAAGAAAGAATATGTGTGTAAATCATGTTTGATCTTGTGTAGTATGATATTTGATGTTGTTTGCTAGTAAAAGTTGGATGGATCATCATCTAGACATGCTAGATCATGTTCAAGAGCATGAACTAGCAAGATGTTAATGTTAAAGTTATGAAAGATGATGAAACTTTCCATCCATGAAACATGAACTTGGGTAAATATAATTTTTCTTGCAAAATAAGCTTCTAAACATGTAGATCTAAAGATCTACAAGTGGTTTTTCGGAAAAACCAAGTGAAAGATGCAAGTCTTGTTTAAAACCCGGGTCTTACATGAACTAAATATATTTTTAGAAGGTAAACAAGGGTATAAGCACTTGTGTAACAAGAAAGTTTAACAAAGAAACATTTTTGTAAATTATGGCAAGAAGTTGTGAAACTTCAAGTTCTTTAAAAATAAAGTTTTTGAGAAATTAATTTTATTTTTAACAAGATCTACTAAATATGTTAGAAAGTTACTACATATTTGTACACACCTTCAAGTTCATGAGTTTATGATTAAGGCTTATGTTTGTCAAGTTGATGTTTAAAGATTGCATGTTGTTGATTGGTAAATTGGTTGATTGAATTTTGAAAAGAAAATGATACGCTAGTAAGCGTGGACACCTCCAGTTACAGAGGAAACTCTGGCGAAATTTTTCTAGAAATGTAACACTTAGAAATATTTTTATAACAAATGGTTACAAATATATTTTTAACTTGGTTTTCAAAATAAACTTCGCCATGATTTTTATTCCAAAAATTACCAAGTGTCGGAGGTGGATTTTCGTAAATAAAACTTGTTAAATATATATTTAGAATATATATATTTCATAATAAAACGCTTGTGTGATTATGTGATTATTTTGTGAACTAGATATATTATTTTTAGGGTAAAAATAATATAACTTGAAGATATTATGAAGTTACGACTCTAAAATATTACCAACGCTCTCACAAATAAATATTTAAGTTACACCGGTATTGTTATTACAACGCGAACCTTAAAACGTAACTTATGTATATTTCGGAAAATACTCTTACGTGTATATTTTGATAAAGTATTACTTTGGAAAATGTATAAAGTAAAATATAATATTTTTGGGAAAAATATGTACATTTTGGAATTAAAATATTTTGGACTTGTGATTTAAAATATATTTTTCAAGTGAGACTTAAAAATATATTTTTCGGAATTATAACGTATACGTATATTTTGGTAAAATATTATTTTGGAAACTGTAGAAATAAAAATATGTTATTTTTGGGAAAAATACATATATTTTGGAAATACGTTATTTTTGGACAAATGAGTTGAATATATTTTCCAAGTGGGAGATAAAATATATTTTCCTAGTATATTTAGAAGATATATAATTTTTGAGAAAAATATATATTTTCTGGAACGATACATGATTAAGCAAAATAAGGTTTATTTGTATATATTTAAGTGAGACTTGAAATATATGGTTTTGGAATTACATGTTGGGAATATATTAACATCTATTTAATTTGGAAGAATACACCGAAATACGACGCCAACACTTGGCGAGATATACAAACACAAGTACGAAAATACATGTATGAGATACCCCCACCCTTGGGAAGGAAATATGAAGTTAAAATGCTTGAGAAGTATTAATACAGAAACACTGCATAAGCAATCATTCCAAAACTAAATACAATTATTATAACTTGGAATAATACCAGAATCATAACTCAAAAACATACATACTAAGACAAGGCACGACCCGTTAGTCTAATAAACATTAGACCATTGTAGGTAGTCGTGTTTGTCGTGGAGATTTGGGTTACGAGTACGAAGACGCAATACTGTGAGTTCATGTCCCCCTTTTCTCTTAACTGTTTTCAGTTTTTATACTTCGGGGGTGGAATACATGTTACAGTAATTACGGATACTTTTATACATGGTATGGTTAGCTTAAGGAGGGTTTACTACTTAGATCATGTGAGTGGGTAGGCTGGAACTTGAGGCCATTAATCCTCATTGTAGGACCGAGGGAACTTTGGTGATAGATCTATTTGGGTGTAGCGAGCCCTCACTCCTGAGTCCGCTGAATGGGCCAGGTGGTGACTGAGTGCCCGACGCATAAACCCGCTAGGTTTGAGTCTTCCTGCATCACTTCACACATATCATTGGCTTTGCAACCCAATGGTGATCTCTTTTTCCTTAATTGCTACATACCAGGGATTTTCATACGTACAGACATGTTACAAAGGTTTATACATACTCACTTACACATGAACTCGCTCAACTTTATGTTGATTTTTCCAACTACATGTATTTCAGGAAATTAGTAAATGGATCTGGCGGGCGTTGGAGTTTTTAAGCTGCGTTGTGAATAAAGATGTCATCCAAGTTATTAGGGCTTAGGAGTCGTATCTTAATCCTGGACGAGATACGTGGTCCTAAACTCGGGTTTGTTTTAAAATCTTTTGTCGAGTCTTTTTGAACTTCTTAAAAATATGTTATGGTTTGTAACTTGAATTTGATAACGACATTTCAAACAATTATGTTGTACTACTTTTAAACTTTAAATTATCGGATGTGCATCTACTGGTTTTATCATATAATGTTGTTATGATCGTATGCAATGGTATTAAGAAGTCACACCAATAATCACGCTTCCGCAAAAGTCAGGGTGTGACATTATCTAGGTAACTAGCGTAATTTTTATTTATGTTCTTGTTCATTTTTGTTGTTAATCATGGGCTTGAACAGGGCATTGTTTCTCCTAATAAATTGGCCCAACAGGCCAATGTTTCTCCTAATAAACTGACCCAACAGGTTAATCTAGTGGGTAGTCGATAGCATTAGAAGCCCATTGCACTATTTATGACATCAAGACTAAATTGACCCAGTTACAGTAGCTGTCCAAGCCCAGTTTTTGTAACCAGCAGTAGCGTATGTCCAATTTGAAACCCATCTGAACAAATTTAGACGCGCCAAACCAGCCCAAAACTGGCCCGTTATACCCAGATTTATCCACCTGTAAACACCTAGAAGATGGCTTCTAAGCGGCACAAGAGTGACTGAAATCATGCGGTATTAATACAAAAGAGTGGCTCAAATCATGCGGTATTAATTTGTTAAACTACCATGCGTTATTTTTTTTTACTAGCGTCATTTTTCTAGATGCACATGCGTTATTTTTCTAACATCATAAACAAGTATTATACTGTATTACGAGGTTCTTAAAGCATGCGTTATTCATAATATCATAAACAAAAATCCAGTTTACCTTCTTATTTTTGTTTGAGGCTTCCCGCGCAGCGTTATCATAGATCACCCCGGTTAGTTGAAGCGGAGTGTTGCAGTAGTCAAGCTCTTTTTGCGTTTGTATCCCTATGCCCATTTCTTCTAGGTTCAAATCTGAAATATGTTCACTAGGATTCCAGCCCTCAAACCAATCGGTATCTTCACCAGCCAGGTTTCTTCTTCTGTAGACCTGTGTGGTATCCACTGGTGGTATTGTGAAGTCATCCGTATCTGTCATAGGCTGATCTGAAGTATCGAATGCGGTGAGGTTTTCTTGTACCGCAGCTGCCTCGTGCAATGGGATGTTGTCAGCGAACAGGTCCATGAATTACGTTGAAGTTTGTTGATTTATGATTTTGAATGGTGTTGTCGAAGGCTCTTCATTTAGATGATCATCGTCATTGATGTCCGAGGCAGTCACATGTTGTTGATCCTGGCGATTGTCATGCGTTTTTTTCATTTTTATCAACTTCATCACAATCTTCAACATTCAGCGGCCCATTGTTGTATAAATATTCTTCCACGTCGTCGATCATAACCGATGTTATATATTTTATGACAGGCAGTTTGACAACTTCATCGAAAATTTTGTGCCTGGAGTTGAAATAATGGCTGTATAGAAGCTGCATATAGTTGTTTGAAAAAAACCAAATTACTACTACCAATATTGTATTAGCATAAATTTTAAAGATGCTTACAAAACATACCGTTAGAAATGCAACTGGTCCATTGTATTGTGAGTCCAGTTTTTTCCAACCTTGTCTAGTTCGTTTGAGCGATTCTAAAACAAAGGAGCACCAATCCAGCTTTGGAATGTCTTCCTCTTTGTCAATGGCAAGTAGAAAACTTTGTTTAACCGTTGTTGACTTTGTTATCTCTACAAACAAAGTGTTCCAGTAGGCTAGAAAATTTAACTTGAATAATCTGCCGCCATTTGTTTGTTTTTTCATTGCTTTTGCAACTAATGTATGAGTAATTTTGTTGGTGTCCGGCCACTGGTTTTTGAACTCATCAATAGTTGTTTCGGCCCCTTGAGTAACTGTATTCTTTTCGACTATCGCTCCTTTCCGAGGCTTATTTTTTTCCCGTACTATAACATGCCCTTTTGGAATACCAAACACATCATGTACTGAATCTCGGGTGATTTCTATCTTATGATTTCCTATGCTTAGTGTGTTGTATTGCTCGTCATAGTTTCGTACGAGCCAATAACCTAGACGTGTGCTTATATGATTAAGCTTTATATCAAGCACATCACCAAATCCAGTGCTTTTCACATCCGCTACCTGTGCTTCTGTAAATTGTTTTACTGTATCTAAGAAACCTGAAGGACTTCACCGTAGGCTTATCACATCATGATGATATTCATAGTACGGTCTTGGTTCCGTCCTAATTGGTTCCGCTTCGGTAATCGTCTGTTTCCCCTTTCTAGGATCCATCTGCTTGTCTTCTTTCGATGGTTTCTTTTTTACTGGCTCAAAGTCATCATCATCTTGGTCAGTTGAAGTGTTTGGCCTCTTTTTTGTGTTTTCTGCCCTTTTACCTATCAAGTCTTTAATCGGTACTTCAAAATCATCATCCTCATCTTGCAGATTTAATTTTTTTGCTTTTTCTTTACGTTTAACTTGCGAGGTTGGTTTGTTATCATCGTCTGAATGGGGGGCTCAAAATCATCATCATCATTAGCAACCCCTACATTCATATTTCAAAACAAATTAAATCAAGCAAATTACCTTTTTCATATCATAATAGGCGTTATTATTTTATTCGTTGTGTTTAACAAATCTTATACAACTTGCGTTATTATTTTCATTGGTTTTGCTCCAAAAATATTATACAACAGGCGTTATTATTTTTGCCATCAATTTTTTTTCATAACAGAAGCTGTTTAGTGGACAAAAACAAGCCACGGGATGTCCATTTTTGCATCAGTTTCAATAATTTTCTCACCAAAACTCAACAAATATTATACAATAGGCGTTATTATTTTTGCCATCAATTTTTGTTCATAACAGAAGCTGTTTAGTGGACAAAAACAAGCCATAGGCGTAAGTATGTTCTTTGAATGCGTTATTATTTTCAACCTTGCTAAATCAAAAATTTTGATTTAAAAACGGATGAAAACAAAGGGCAACTTAGATCAGAAGCCCCAATATCAAAATTTAACCTAATAAAACATTCGATACTTTTTTAAGCAAAATGGAAAGTTAGCTCAAAATCCCCAATTTCACATTTTAACCTAATAGTACAGTGGATGGGGGATGAACAATCTAATACCGCTAGTTCAGATCCAACAATCGTCTAATATCAATCATGCTAATACCGCTAGTTCATATCAATGAATCAACATCAAATTACGCTAGTTCATATCAAATAACGCCAGTTAATCAAACCGGAATTTTTTAGAAGATACCTGGATTTATGCCGCTAGTGTGCACCGTGTGCACCGGATCGTTTCGTTTCTTGCTCCTTCTCTCTCGTTTAGCTTCAATTTTTGTTCACCATACAATGAAACCACCGATTAGTAAAACAATTTCTTCAACTAAAACCTTGTGATTGAAGAAGAAAATAAAAGGATGAGAAAGATGATTTAATCGATACCTCTTAATGTCGTATTCGTCATCCTCACTTCAAATCGATGCTCGTTTGTTGTTCACCGTTGTTGTCGTCGTTCTCCCTTCGTCGTAATCGCCTTCAACCTCACCGTCAATTTTGGGGTTTAATTATGGTTTTTGATTTGAGAGAGAGATTTAGCCGGGTATAGTAAATTGTCGATTTTAACCTTTAATTACCGTAATTACGCTTTTGACCCTGCTGCTCATCATCTAATTAATCACGCTTTTAATCCCCTGATCTGACGGTCAGGATTGTCCCGTACATTAAGTACGATTAGCCATAATGTACATTAACCGCTCTCTATATATATATTGAGGACTAAATATATATACATACTTTGACTTGGTCAAAGGTACACAAAGACAAGGATATATAAAAAGGTATAAGTAGACATATACAAGAACAATGTTAAAAATCTATTTTTTAACAAGCACGAACTTGGAATATATATATATATATATATAATCGAAGATATTCTTGGAACAAGAATATATATTTTAGGAGGTAAAATATATATTATGCACCTCGATAAAAAAATCGTGTGAGACACGAAGACATACAAAGGGCTAGGCCCTTATCATACATGAACAAATGATACAAATGTATGTAGATACATTACAGAAAATACACATGGATAACCAACTACCAACGAGTCCAAAACAAACAAGGGTTCTCAAACACACATAAACAAAGGCAAGTCTAAAACAAACAAGATTCATGATGAAAGACTTGTACATGATCAAAACTATGGACCTAAGTGCCTTAACAAAATTAGGATACTTGTAGGTCGGATACAAGACAGTGAGAACAAATGATTTCTAGCCATTTGCACGGAAGCAAACTGTGAGTTCATGTCCCCTCTTTCAAATACATTTATGTTTCCAAATCAAGGGGAGATACATGTTACTAATGGTATGATAAGCTAGGGAATGAAATAACCATAGATTATGTGTGTTAGGGGAGGATTTTTACATCCCAAGGATCACGGATCCTCAAATGCTACTAGGATCATGGATCCTCAATTCTGTTTGAATTAAGGGTCCTCAGTAGGTGTTACAGGATCAGGATTCAGGATCCTTATTGTTATCCTTATACTAACAATTGTCTACCGTGTACGTAAGCTTGTTTTGCAGGAACAAAGGCATGGACCAAGTTTCACCGAAATTCCTGGAGCATATTCCCTTAATATTCCGCACGTGTTTGACCATTATGGACGTTATGGAGATCGTGGGGAACTTGCACGAATTGCGGATAGTTAGTTAGACTGGTTATTTCTAATTTAAAATGGGGATAACAAGCTTGAGTAGAACACTTAGCTAATTTTAGCAAACACACACACTCTCGCAACAGCTCTCAAACAGCTCTCGAACACTACTTGGCGATTTCATACATTTTTGCACATTGCACACTAGTGATCCTTGTAACAAGCTTGTTATCATCCCGAGTTGTAAATTTCTTTTGATTAATCTTAGTTGGTGATCGGTAGTTTCCATCACCCGAGGTTTTTTATGCCGGAGATCAACTATTGATCAAGGGCTTTTTCCTCGTATAAATCCTTGTGTTAGTTGTTCATTTCATTTCTGAATTATCCTTAACATTGTTCATTGATTCAAGCATCACACCTCACAACAAAAGATTTGGTTGCATTATCCTTGCTTGATTTTTGACCAAAACAGTTTGGCGCCCACCGTGGGGCAATTGGTGCTTCGTTCTTGAGAAATTCTTGTTTTTGTGATCATTTCGGTTCATTACAACCAAGCAGATGGCTTCTTCAGTAAAGAGCACTTCCATTTCAATGCCGGCAATGAGTTCTTCACAGGGCGTTCCTCCTTTGCCTCCACCACCTTCTGGATCCCAGAAGAATGCTGAAAATGCTACGAAGAGACAAACCCCCATTTTTCCAAAACCACCAACTTCTTCTGTTTCCTCTAATCCTACTACTAATGATCTTTTTACTCTGATTTTGCAGATGAGGGATCACATACAAGAGCAGGACAAAACCAACGAAAGGATCCTCCGGGAGATCGGTGACATCAAGAAACAGAAGAGATTAGGGGAGGATCACTCTCCTCTTATACCAAGGTCACTGGATTTCGACACTCCAGCTATAACTGCCCAGCAATCTGTAGCCTTAGACATCCAGTACCAAACTGAACCATCGGGAAGGCGTTATGGAGCAACAACTATGAGTCAGGCGTTTGGCTCTCACTTCCAGCCTCAAGGATCCTGTTTTCAGCCATCGGGATCCTCTTTTCAGCATCAGGGATCCTTCGTCAGCTCAGGAGGATATTTGGGAATGCACACAGTCCAAGGATCATCTCAGGTTCAAGGATCCTCAAGGTTCCAAGGATCCTCCATGGTTCAAGGATCCTCTCAGGTTCAAGGATCCTCATTTCAGGTCCAAGGATCCTCTTAGCCTCAGGGATCCTCTCAGGTTCAAGGATCCAACATCTTTCAGGATCAAGGATTCTTGAGAAGTATACAACCCCCAAGCACGGATGTTCATCAAGGAGACTTCATTCCAATGCAGACCATTGCCTCTTCTGGTCCTTCAATCATACCAGACTCCCGTCAATATGGATTCACCTCTGCAATTCCTAACTCAAATCCTATGGGAGGTAACACTTTTATTAATTCTTATAACACTAACCATGGCTCTATGCAGGATACAGGTATTAATCAAGCTATGGCTAGGGAGTTACAGAAGCTTAAGGATATGATATCCAGCGTTCCAGGGGTGGTTAAGCCCATTCCTGAAATTGCAGATGGGAGTCATAGGATATCTCATTTTGCACCACATATTTGTGATGCTGAGATACCCAAAAGGTTTCAAATACCAACTATGAAGCTGTATGATGGTTCAACGGATCCAGAAGAACATGTAGCTCAATATATAGAAAGGATGGAGATCAACCCCATCCCAGAGAGGTTAAAAGAAGCATGTCTATGCAAGGGTTTCGGATCCACACTTACAGGATCTGCTCTTAAATGGCTGCTAAGTCTTCCCCCTTACTCTATTACTTCATTTGCTAATCTAGTTAACCTGTTTAATAGTCAATTCTCATGTAGCAGAAAATTTAAACGATTAACTAGTGATTTATATAGGGTAACACAAGGTCAAAATGAGTCACTTAGAGATTACATCACTAAGTTTAGTAAAGAATCCTTAGATATCCCTAATCTGGATATAGCTACGGCTGTAGAAGCCTTTAAAATGGGTTTGCTTAGGGATTCATTATTCAATGATGATCTTGTTATGACCCCATGCAGGAATCTTGATGAAGTGAGAACCAGGGCCCTTAGATTCATCCGATTAGAGGATGATAACAGGATCCAGGAGAGATTGGCAGGATCCTCAAAACAGGAAACGCAAGGATCCTACTTTAAGAATAACAAGTTCAAGTCCTACAACAAGTCTGACAGCCAGAATGTGCATGTAGTAGAACAAGAAGAGGATGATGAGGATTATCCTCCAATTTCTGACTACTGTTTTTCTGTTGATAACAATGAACTAATTCTTGCAATGCAGAATCTAGGTGAGAAAGCAAGATGGCCAAGGAAAAGTGATAAACCAGCCGCAACAAAGGATAAGTCCAAGTGGTGTGCATATCATGAGGATTTCGGACATCTCACTGAAGAGTGTATTGCACTTAGAAAAGAAATTGGTTACTTGTTAAGCAAGGGGCACTTGAAGGAGATTTTAGGATGAAAGAAGTCAAGGATCCAGGATCCTGAAAGGATCCCAGAAAAGGCTCCTGCTCCTCCAGCAGATGCACAAGTTATAAACTTCATATCCGGTGGATCAGACATTTGTGGTACATCCTTTTCAGCAGCCAAAATACATGCCAAGGAAACCAAGATGGATAATGGAGACAGACCCATCCGGACCTCCACTGTCACACAGGATAAAATTATAACTTTTGATGAGGATGATCGTGTTGATGTGCAGGATCCTCATCATGATGGTCTTGTTATTACTCTGTTTATTTCTAACCATTTTGTTCGCAGGATCCTGATAGATGGAGGAAGCTCAGTAAACATCATCCAGCTTGATGTCCTCAAGAAGATGAACATCCCTGAATCAGACATTGTCCCAAGATCCTCAGTACTTGTGGGATTCAGCGGAGAGACCAAAAATACATTGGGGGACATCAAACTCCCCATCTATATTGAAGGACTTCATTCTTATCAAAAATTTTGTGTTATAGATTGCTTATCCTGCTGTAATGTTATCCTTGGCAGGCCATGGATACATGACATGAAGGCAGTCCCATCTACCTATCATCAATGTGTAAAGCTTCCTAGTCCATGGGGAGTGGTGAAAATTGAGAGTGATCAACAAGAAGCAAAGAATTGTTACACGTCATCAATGAAGCCAGCCTTAAGACCAAGGGAGCAATAGCAATTAAAGCATCCTTCAAGAGATGTCTTGGAGGCAAGAGAACAAGACGTGAAAGAAATCCTTATGGATCCTCATGATCCTGAATCCATAGTCTTCATAGGATCAGGGATCCTCAGCCACATTGAACAAGAACTAGTATCCTTCCTTAAGAGGAGAAAAACTACCTTTGCCTGGAAGCATGAGGATATGACATGTATATCTAAGGATATAATTACTCATAAGCTTGGCATTGACAGGTCATTCAAGCCTATACATCAGAAGAGGAGGAAGTTTGCACCTGAAAGGAATGCTATTATCCAGGAAGAGGTAGATAAACTACTTCGGGCAGGTATGATAAGAGAGGTTAAGTATCCAAGGTGGTTAGCCAATGTGGTTGTTGTTCAAAAGAAAAATGGAAAGTGGAGGGTGTTAGGAGAGGATTTTCCAGTGATCAGTGATCCTCAATTACTGTTGGACATAGGGATCCTTGATTCTGTTTGAATTAGTGATCCTCAAAGAGTATTGCAGAATCAAGATCCAGGATCATCATAAGGATCCTTACACTAACGATTGTCTGCTTTGAATATGATGTTGTTTTGCAGGAGTACGAGCTTGGACTTGGTCTTGGCGATATTCCTGGAGCATATTCCCTATTTATTCCGCACGTGCTTGACCAATATGGACGTTATGGAGTTCGTGGAAGACTTGCATGAAATGCAGATAGTTAGTTACTTTAGATATTTTCTAATTTATAAGGGGATAGCGAGCTAAATTAGAACACTTGGCTATTTTTAGCTTAACACACACACTCGCAACTGCTCTCATCAGCTCTCGACAGTTTACTTGGCGATTACACACTTTTTTGCACATTACACTATAGTGATCCTTGTAACTAGCTCGCTATCATCCAAAGTTGTAATACATTTTCTGTTTTATTTGAGTTGGTGATCGGTAGTTTCCATCACCCGAGGTTTTTTATGCCGGAGATCAACTCTTGATCAAGGGCTTTTTCCTCGTATAAATCATTGTGTCACTTGTTTATTACATTTCTGAGTGATCCTTAGCATTGTTCGTTAATTCAAGCATCACACCTCACAACAGAAAGTTTGGTTGCATTATCTTAGCTTGATTTTTGACCAAAACAGTTTGGCGCCCACCGTGGGGCAATTGCTGCTTCATTCCTAAGAAGATTCATATTTTTGCGGTCATTTCGGTTCGTTACAACCAAGCAAATAGCTTCCTCAACAAAGAACACATCAAGCTCTATGCCGGCAATCAGTTCTTCACAAGGCGTTCCACCTTTGCCTCCACCACCTTCTGGATCCCAGAAGAATGCTGAAAATGCTGCGAAGAGACAAACCCCCATTTTCTCAAAACCACCAACTTCTTCTGTTTCTTCTAATCCTACTACTAATGATCTTTACACTCTGATTTTGCCGATGAGTGATGTGTGTAAAATGCAACATGTAAATTACATCAAATGAGGCATAAAACTAACCCTTTTTAAGTACTAATGTTGGAAAAAGAGTGTTTTTGTCTTCCTTTTGTATTTTCAGGATTAAATGAGCTCAGATTCACAAAAGAAGCAAAAAGACAGCTAAATCTAACATAAATACAAGAAAAGGAACATAAGTGGACTGCCCGACCCCTCAACGGCATCTTCCCAAGCAAAATAGAGAAGGCAGAAGACTGAACACGCCCCGTGCTCAGCCAGCACGGGGCCGTGCCCAAGAAGCAGCAGAAAAGACAAACCTATAGAAGCTTCTATTGCCTACCACGGGGCCGTGTCCAGTGAGCACGGGGGCTTGGCGAAAGTACAGCAGGCGCATTAATTGTAATTGCGAATTACAATTAATGAAGAGAGAGAGTGTCAGACAGGCACGGGGGCGTGTCCAGCGGACACGGGGCCGTGCCCAGCCTCCTGTTCAGCCTATAAATAGGAGTGCTTGGTTTCATTTCAACTCATCCCTTGGCACACCACCTCTCTCACACTTCACCCACCACCCACCACCATCACAACACCATCATCCACCACCATCATCCATTGTCCATTGTCCATCGTAGAGTGTGTGAGTCGTCTCGGGATCCAAGATTGATCGTAAGAGTTCTTGACAATCAAGGCCATGTTTGCCTAAGTCTCTTACATCACTTGGTGAAGACAAAGTGTCTAGTATAATACTTTTTATTTCTAATCTTTTGCACTTTTTATTTGGTTTTGTATTAATGACTTTAATAACTAGTTACTTATGTTGAAGGTGATCTTTCCTTATCGTTTGTCCGTGGTGTCTTGGCATTATTTTACTGTCTATATAAAATAAAAGATTTTCACCATTCATATCTCCACGGTCTATATGGAGGTATGTTGGCTACCTGGTCGGGGGTTAAGGGAACGGTTTGGTAAAGGTCTTGCCATTGTTCAGCGTTTAGAGGTCCTGCAATGGACCTGGGTCAAATTTAGTAGGACCTCCTTCAATGCTTCACGGTATTGGATGGCGGGGGTCCAAACTCTTTGACCCCCTCATAAGTTAACTACTATTAATACTATAACCCGGCTATTTAGGACTGTATCCCTGCTGACTCAGACTACTTAGCCGAGGGTAACGTCACCACCAAAAGCGGGGCCTACCATAATATTGCATTAATAACTTAATTCATTATCTTCCAATAATCCACCTTTTTAGGATTGTATCCTTGCTGACTTAAACTACTGGGGTGAGGGTAACGTCACCTTCAAAAGAGGGGCCTACTACAATAACTAAGATAATCTCTTAATTATGTGCAAAAGTGCGGAAATAATCAAAGGTTATACTAGATACGAGTCGGAACCAAGTGATTCATCTTGTCTATCTGTTTTTTCTTTTATTTTTATTTTCAGCATTTTAGTTAGTTTTTATTTTTCTTAGTTTAAAAATCTTTTTCTAAACTTTTTATTTTGATTAGACGTTGAGGATAAACCGGTACTAAAAGCTCTTGTGTCCTTGGACGACCTCGGTATCTTACCAACGCTATACTACGCCCACGATGGGTGCACTTGCCCATATGTGTGTTTAGTGTTAGTAAAATATCGTGTTTTATAAATTTAAAACTTGGCTAAAATAAGTGTTAAAGGGGCTTAAAATATACACCTAATATATATAACACTTCACACGCATCAAGTTTTTGGCGCCGTTGCCGGGGACACAAGGATTTTAAGAAAGCTTAAAATCGACGGCCTAATCAGTTTTTCAAAACCTTTTCAAAACGCGCGCACATTTTTCTGCATTTTAGTTTAGTTTGCATTTACAGTAGCCTGAACACGGGGACGTGCTCACTGAACACGCCCCCGTGCTGCATATTTTTAGTTAGATACCCAGATACAGAGTCTGAACACGAGGCCGTGCTCACTGAACACGCCCCGTGCTCAACGAAATCAGTAAATTTAATTAAAACGCCCAGATACAGATCCTGAACACGGGGCCGTGCTCACTGAACACGGGGCCGTGTCCAGCCTTCTGTTTCCACTTTTTATTTTTGTTTTCTGATCTCGAGACTCGGTTGTGGTCTGCTGAGTGATTCTTATGGATCAATACTCAGGAGGTTACAACTACACCTATGATGAGGATGATTATAGGGGTAATTATTGCACTAATTGTCGTAACACAGGCTCGGTTCAATATAATCACTCATATCAACCATCCAATTCATACACCTACTATGAGGAGCCCAGGTATGAGCCATCAACTTCATACACATCCTATGAAGACCAAAGGTATGAACCTCCTCCCTCATACTCATATTTTGATGAACCAAGGTATGAGCCGTCATACTCATACTTTGAGGAACCAAGATATGAGCCACCACCTTCGTATGCTTATTATGAGGAATCATGGCGTGAACAACCCACCTCATATGAGTATTATGAAGAACAAAATTACGAACCTTATCCATCATATGCTTACAATGAAGAACAATGGTGCGAACCATCGACTTCATATGGGTATTATGAGGAACAAAGGGTCGAACAACCGGATTCAAGCTTAGAAAATACCGATTCTTTTTCTATAACCGAAGTAACCGATAGGATATTAGAACACATAAGAGTTATTGATCGATGTATAAAAGAAGCTCGCGCAAGGGAAGAGGAGTCCCGCGCAAGAGAAGAGTTAAAAAAAGAAGAGATAACCGAAAGTGTAAAAATGGAAGAACAAATAAGTGAAAAACCGACACATGAGTTAAACAACGAAAAAGGTGAGTCCGACAACGTTAAAATTCAAGAAGAGTCTAATTTTGAAGAAATTAATCTCTTGTCACCTTCTTTTGAAAATCATTGTTTAGTACCCACTCATGCTAAGTTTTTAAAAGAGTTAAATACTAACACTAAAATTGACGAAACGGTAAGTGTTAAGTTAACTAATGATCAAACCTCACTAATAAAAGAAGACCCATTTGAAATTAACATTACACCGGTTCCATGTTTCTTTCAAAATTCGTTTATTAGTAATGTCACAATCGATAAAGATCTTTGTGTTAACATAATGCCTAACTTCATTTTCGAAAAATTAAGTATTAGTGATTTTTCTCCACTTCAAATACCCATTTTTCTATCCAATCGGAAAGCAATAAAATCAATCGGTATAGTTGAAGATGTCTTGGTTCAAGCAAATCAAATGGTAATCCCGACCGACTTTGTCATCCTCGATGACGCTCCTCTAGTGTTGGGGCGACCATTTGTAAAAACTCACGAAGCTTTGAAAAACCGGAAGTTCAAAAATCTACCTCTTCAATTAGGGGCATTTAAAAGAAGTGTCGATCTTGAACGGTCAATGAAATATCCTTTCGGCAATAATGACCCCCTAATTGAAGATGAAGATGAACCACCCGATACAAGTGAAGAGATTGACCACTTTGTTGAAGAAGAGGTCGCCATAGAACAAACTTTTAAAGTTCTTGATCGAAATGAGCAACCAAATAAGGAGTCTCCCAAAGACCCACCACTTGAGCTCAAAGAACTTCCAAAAGGTTTGGAATATGCTTTTCTAGACAAAGATGGTAATTTACCTGTAATTATTTCGTCTAAATTAGATAACTTAGAAAAGGAAAAATTAATTAATCTTTTGAAAAAACATAAAAATGCAATAGCTTGGAAACTTGTAGACATAAAAGGAATTAGTCCTTCTATGTGCACACACAAAATTTTGATGAATGATGACTACAAATCGGTCATACAACCACAACGTCGAGTAAATCCAAATGTTCAAGAAGTGGTTAAAAACGAAGTCATCAAACTACTTGACGCCGGACTTATCTATCCTATCTCCGATAGTCCTTGGGTGAGTCCTGTCCAAGTAGTTCCAAAGAAAGGAGGTATGACGGTAATAACCAACGAAAAGAATGAACTAATACCAACGAGAACCGTCACAGGATGGAGAGTATGTATAGATTATAGACGATTAAATGAAGCAACAAGAAAGGATCACTTTCCTTTACCCTTCATTGATCAAATGTTAGAAAGATTATCCGGTCATAAATTTTACTGTTTCTTGGATGGTTTTTCAGGTTACTTTCAAATCCCGATAGCACCCGAAGACCAAGAAAAGACAACTTTCACATGTCCCTATGGAACTTTTGCTTATCGACGCATGCCGTTTGGTCTATGTAATGCCCCCGCAACATTTCAACGTTGCATGGTAGCCATTTTCCACGACATGATAGAAAAGACAATGGAAGTCTTTATGGACGACTTTTCTATCTTTGGGGATTCATATGACCAATGCCTCGATAACCTTGAACGAATGCTATCCCGATGTGAGGAAACTAACCTCGCCCTTAATTGGGAAAAATGCCATTTCATGGTAACAGAGGGAATAGTACTCGGTCACAAGATCTCAAGCGAAGGAATGGAGGTGGATCGAGCCAAAATAGATACCATTTCTAGATTACCACCTCCATCCTCCGTACGAGCTATCAGAAGTTTCCTAGGGCATGCCGGATTCTATAGGCGGTTTATCAAAGACTTTTCTAAAATTTCTAGACCTCTAACAAAATTACTTGAAAAAGATGCTCCTTTCATCTTTGACAATGATTGCAATCAAGCATTTCTCACCTTAAAAGAAATGTTAGTCAATGCACCTATCATGATAGCGCCTGATTGGAAATTTCCTTTCGAAATCATGTGTGATGCTAGTGACTTTGCAGTTGGAGCTGTCTTGGGACAAAGAAAAGAAAAGCATTTCCACCCAATTTATTATGCTAGTAAAACACTTAACGATGCATAAGAAAATTACACAACAACTGAAAAAGAGTTACTAGCTGTGGTATAGCTTTTGATAAATTCCGTTCTTATCTTGTTCTTTCTAAAACTATAGTTTATACAGATCATGCAGCCATCCGATATCTTTTCAAAAAGCAAGATGCAAAACCACGTTTGATTCGGTGGATTCTACTCCTCCAAGAATTTGACATTGAAATCAAAGACAAAAGAGGAGCAGAAAACACCGCTGCAGATCATCTTTCGCGCTTAGAAGACCCAGCTTTGGAAGCAACCAGGGACGAGCAAATCAACGAAAAATTCCCAACTGAGTCCCTGGAAATGGTGGAATACAAGGAAGAACCATGGTACGCCGACTATGCTAACTACCTAGCTAGCGGTATAGTCGCAAAAGGGTGGCCACATCATCAAAGAAAAAAATTCTTTGCCAATGTGAAACACTACTTTTGGGAAGATCCATATCTTTTCAAAATGTGTGCCGACCAACTCGTCCGACGATGCGTACATGGTAGTGAAGCACGAAGAATTCTCCGCCATTGTCATGAAGGTCCATACGGAGGACATCATGGTGCTGCTAGTACCGCACGAAAGGTATTTGATTCGGGATTTTATTGGCCAACCATTTACAAAGACGCCCAAAGTCTTGTCAAGACATGTGATGCTTGCCAAAGAACAGGTAATATTTCTTCCAAAAACGAAATGCCACAAAATGGCATTCTTGTTTGTGAAATTTTTGATGTGTGGGGACTCGACTTTATGGGACCTTTCCCACCATCGAAAGGAAACAAATATATACTTGTGGCAGTAGATTACTTGTCTAAATGGGCCGAGGCCGAGGCACTTCCAACAAATGATGGAAGAGTTGTGGTAAGATTTCTGAAAAAATTATTCTCTCGTTTTGGCACACCTAAAGCTTTAATAAGTGATAGAGGTACCCATTTTTGCAACCATCAACTCGAAAATTTTTTAACAAGATATGGGGTCTATCACCGGGTTTCAACAGCGTATCACCCTCAAACAAACGGACAAGCCGAAGTGACTAATAGAGGTTTAAAACGAATACTTGAAAAAACCGTAGGGTTAAATAAAAAGGAATGGGCTGATAAATTAGATGATGCTTTATGGGCTTTTCGAACTGCTTATAAAACAACAATAGGTACAACCCCATATAAGCTAGTTTATGGAAAAAGTTGTCACTTACCAGTAGAAATTGCACACAAAGCCTATTGGGCAATCAAAAATGTAAACTTAGATTTAGAATTTGCTGGTAAAAATCGATTTTGTCAATTAAATGAATTAGACTAGCTTAGGAATTATGCATACTCAAACTCTGAAATTTATAAGGAAAGAATGAAAAATTTGCATGACAAACATATTAAACCTAATGAATTTCGGGTAGGAGACCTAGTCCTTTTGTTTAATTCACGACTTCGATTGTTTCCTGGTAAATTAAAGTCTAGGTGGTCAGGACCTTTTTCCGTCACCCATATTTTCTCACACGGTGCAGTAGAAATTAAATCTCGAAATGGACCTGCATTTAAAGTCAATGGCCAACGGCTGAAACTCTATCAAGGATTCATTGAGGATGAAGAAGAAGAGATCTCGCTTCAAACGGTGGAAGAATGAAACCAACATCACACCTGGTAAGTTACGAGCAATTGGGACGACATCGAAAGAGGTAAGTTTTCTAACCAAAGCTTATGGGAAACAAGGGCACTCACACGAGCACTAAAAAAAAAAAAATAATAATAATAATAATAATAATAATAATAATAATTTTAAAACCACGCTCGGCACGAGGCCGTGTCCGCTGGACACGGGGCCGTGTCCGCGCTGTAGTCGGGATAAATCCCCTTTTTCAAAACAGTTACTTCATTCCACACGCCCCGTTTCCCCGAAAAAGCTCTGGTTTCAGGCGATTTTTCGCAGAATTTCAACGTCTCCTATCGCTCTAACAACATCAAGATATGATTCTATCACTTTTAGTAGTTAGATTAGTTACTTGCATGTAGTTAAAACACCAAAAAATTGGGGAAAAATCGAGGGTTCTTGAAGTTCATCCGGATCGAACCTCAAATTTTTGTTTAGATCTGTTTGCATTTAGTTAGGTTAGTGTTAAGGGAAGTAGATACACTTGTATTGTTCATAGATTCATCCAATTTCGCACAAAAACCCCAAACCCTTGTTCTTGAACCGAAAAAGATGAAATTGATAGGGTAAACGGGATATTTTGGGAAAAACGATGCTTAGGGTTTCATTTTCGGGGGAAACCGCACCTATTGGACCAAAAATTTTCAAGTTTTCGAAACCGGGTCGAAAAATGGGATTTTTGAGTAACAGACCCCTGGACACGGGGCCGTGTCCGCTGAACACGGGGTCGTGTCCAGCCCACTGTTTGCAGTTTTGTCCGAAAATATTTCTGTTTCGTGCTAACTTTTGGTGTATTCTTGCAGATGGCCAGGAAGTTCACAAGATTTAACGCCAATGAGCTCGATGCAAGAGCTCGATTCGAGATTCTTCAAACAAGGCCGGAGGAATACCCAAGGCAAGCTTGCACGGAACTGCTAACCATGGTGAATCAAATCGACCGTTTCAACAACATTGTCACGGGACCCCTCAGAGTCGCCCTAACAACTCGGCTCCGTTCCGTCCACGAATGCACGTTGGAATTCTATAGCACTTTCACATTCAACTCGAGGTGCGACCCGTTCGACAATGACGGGGTAGCTTTCCGATGTGGCGGAACGAAGTATTCGATCTCTATGGCACAATTTGGGTCAATTATTGGGTTGTATGCGGAAGAGGATGCAGGAAACGAAGAAAATACTGGGGGAATGAGAGAAATAGGTGACAACGTACGCCAAGCCATGTGGGCTCAGATTGGAGAGGGGTTCTACAATCCGAGCAGCACTAAGAGTACAAAGCTGAGAGATCCGCTATACAGATACATTCATAGGCTCCTCGGCTACTCTCTTAGCCAAAGGCATGACAGTAGTGGCGTCGTTGGGTTAAGAGATTTGGTTGTCCTCCACTGCATTCACAACCGCAGGCCGCTCGATGTTCCGTTCCTCATGCTCCGAAACATGCATCACAACCGCCTTGCTAATGCACCGACGCCCATTTTCTTTGGGGGATGGGTGTACCGTCTCTTCAAGCACTTCGCCCACATACCTAGGGCATTTGAAAGGAGCCCATGGTCGGGTACGGTGGATATTAACATATGCCGCTCAATGAACCTGATTTATGAGGCAGAAGACGGGACGGTAACCTTTCAAAGGATGCAAGGTCATGCATGGAACCCGCAAGAAGCGCTTGTCCTCCCAGCTCCGCAACATCATCAGTACCAATACCAACCCCACGGTGATCCGGGCCAATCATCCTCCTCGGGAGGCGGTTTTCCTAACTTTCAAAGTTTGCATGATTTGTTGCAGGAAAACCTTATGTGCACCAGGAACACCTATAACATGGCGAGCAACACCTACCACCGGGTCGGAGCTATCGAGAGAAACCTATCCGAGATCCAAGACGATGTTGGATACATACGAGACCACATTGCACGCCATGGAGGGGATGATGACGATGATGATGATGACGATGCTATGGAGTAGGCAAGAGGAGCAGAGGAGGAAGCGGTTGGTTGATGACTCCCCAGGTTAACCCTTTTTAATCTTGAACAATTGATGGCCTGCGTGCCAAGTGTTGAACAATTTACTTTTCCCTAAATCCTTTTATTTTCTGCATTTATTTATTTATTTATTTTTTTCTTTTAACTTTGACATGGATGTTAACTTTGGTAAAAGTAGGATGTTTGCTATGTTTTGGTGGAGTGTTTATTGATTAAGCAGGTACATACGAGGCTTAAAGTACTAAGCATTAGTACTCTTAAAGCTGGGACTGGAAAAACGAAGAAAGAAACCTGTTTTTCAACTTTGCAGACTGTCCACACGGGGTCGTGTCCAGCTGACACGCCCCCGTGCCCATTCCCCTGAACCTGCTGTTTGTTTAAATTCTGCAGACCTTGACAGACACGGGGTCGTGTCCAGACAACACGCCCCCGTGTTCACCTTCTGTAAGTTCTCGGTACTGGCACCTGAACACGGGGTCGTGTCCACTCAACACGGGGTCGTGTCCAGGTTGCCAGTAACACAAAATTTTTGCTTTTTACACCATTTTACGCATCTAATCAACCTAAAAATTTATTTTTGGGACACATTGAGGACAATGTGTAATTTAAGTGTGGGGGGGTTGCTAAACCTTGAAATTTTGCAAGTCCTAAATACAAGCCTTACACAAAACTCTATTGGAACCGCTAATCACCCCAAATTTTTTCAAAAATTTCATTTTTTTTACTTGTCTAGGTTTAACTCGGGAAATTCAAGTTCTCAAAAAAGTTATATTTTTACGAATTTACAACCGATAGCGTCGTGATAAAAAGAACCAACATAAGAAAATTATGAAAAGGCATGGCAAACTTAGTTAAAATTTGATTATATATACTTGATCACATAAAAACCCATTCCCACAAAAGTGAGTTTTGAGCCTTTATTGAGCATACAATTACATATCATTAAACTAAATGCTCATTTTTCGTTTCTTGTGTGAATAGCCGTTTGGTTCTTACGACTCTAGAACTTGCCATGACGATACATTCCCGGTCCTTACCAACTTAAACCCGAGTAAGTAAATGATGGAGGCATTAGGACTAACCCTTTTTATTTCTACACCATTATTTTTTCTTTTTTTTTACCACCTACCCAAAATCCCCCTAGTTAGCCCCTTTGAGCCTAAACCTTTTCATTTCATAACCCAAACCAAACACCCTTTTACCCACCAAAACCTTTTTCATTTTTAACCCTTTGTTTTAGTAACAAGTTCGGTTTTTCGTATGATCGTTAAAAAAAAAATGTGTTGATGATGAAGCAAAAGAAAATAAACAAACAAGTTCATCAAAAATAACTTTGTTTGAATAATAGCTTCATCAAAAAAATAAAAAGTTACAAAAATAAAAAGTCCTACGAAAACCGACACTTGTTACGCTTTTTCACCCTCTTTTTCTTCTAACCACTAACCACTAACCCAACCACCTACCTTTAACCCAAGCCTAACCCTTCACCCGCAAAGTCCTCTTGATATTTACAAAGGTATAAAAGTTAAAAAGGAGGAGGATTGATTGCTTGGCAAGCCTATGGTAGGAATAAGTTCCATACCGCTCTCGAGTGATCCACAAAAATACATTTTCGGCCGAGTGTTGAGTGATCCCCGTGAGGTATGTGAACTTGTATATAAATAGAATTAAAAAAAAAGGCATGCTATGCCCTAATAAATAATTTCTCTTATGAAAAGTTTAAAAAAAAATCATGACGAATAGGATTGTAAATAAATAAAAATAAAACTTCATAAAGAATCTTGGAAATCCCGACACTCTACGACAAGCCCAAAAACCTTCTCTTCTACCCATTCCATTTGGGAGTGTAAGCCACATATTAAAGAGTTTTGCTTGAGGACAAGCAAAAGTTCAAGTGTGGGGGTATTTGATGTGTGTAAAATGCAACATGTAAATTACATCAAATGAGGCATAAAACTAACCTTTTTTAAGTACTAATGTTGGAAAAAGAGTGTTTTTGTCTTCCTTTTGTATTTTCAGGATTAAATGAGCTCAGATTCACAAAAGAAGCAAAAAGACAGCTAAATCTAACATAAATACAAGAAAAGGAACATAAGTGGACTGCCCGACCCCTCAACGGCATCTTCCTAAGCAAAATAGAGAAGGCAGAAGACTGAACACGCCCCGTGCTCAGCCAGCACGGGGCCGTGCCCAAGAAGCAGCAGAAAAGGCAAACCTATAGAAGCTTCTATTGCCCACCACGGGGCCGTGTCCAGTGAGCACGGGGGCGTGGCGAAAGTACAGCAGGCGCATTAATTGTAATTGCGAATTACAATTAATGAAGAGAGAGAGTGTCAGACAGGCATGGGGGCGTGTCCAGCGGACACGGGGCCGTGCCCAGCCTCCTGTTCAGCCTATAAATAGGAGTGCTTGGTTTCATTTCAACTCATCCCTTGGCACACCACCTCTCTCACACTTCACCCACCACCCACCACCATCACAACACCATCATCCACCACCATCATCCATTGTCCATTGTCCATCGTAGAGTGTGTGAGTCGTCTCGGGATCCAAGATTGATCGTAAGAGTTCTTGACAATCAAGGCCATGTTTGCCTAAGTCTCTTACATCACTTGGTGAAGACAAAGTGTCTAGTATAATACTTTTTATTTCTAATCTTTTGCACTTTTTATTTGGTTTTGTATTAATGACTTTAATAACTAGTTACTTATGTTGAAGGTGATCTTTCCTTATCGTTTGTCCGTGGTGTCTTGGCATTATTTTACTGTCTATATAAAATAAAAGATTTTCACCATTCATATCTCCACGGTCTATATGGAGGTATGTTGGCTACCTGGTCGGGGGTTAAGGGAACGGTTTGGTAAAGGTCTTGCCATTGTTCAGCGTTTAGAGGTCCTGCAATGGACCTGGGTCAAATTTAGTAGGACCTCCTTCAATGCTTCACGGTATTGGATGGCGGGGGTCCAAACTCTTTGACCCCCTCATAAGTTAACTACTATTAATACTATAACCCGGCTATTTAGGACTGTATCCCTGCTGACTCAGACTACTTATCCGAGGGTAACGTCACCGCCAAAAGCGGGGCCTACCATAATATTGCATTAATAACTTAATTCATTATCTTCCAACAATCCACCCTTTTAGGATTGTATCCTTGCTGACTCAAACTAGTGGGGTGAGGGTAACGTCACCTTCAAAAGAGGGGCCTACTACAATAACTAAGATAATCTCTTAATTATGTGCAAAAGTGCGGAAATAATCAAAGGTTATACTAGATACGAGTCGGAACCAAGTGATTCATCTTGTCTATCTGTTTTTTCTTTTATTTTTATTTTCAGCATTTTAGTTAGTTTTTATTTTTCTTAGTTTAAAAATCTTTTTCTAAACTTTTTATTTTGATTAGACGTTGAGGATAAACCGGTACTAAAAGCTCTTGTGTCCTTGGACGACCTCGGTATCTTACCAACGCTATACTACGCCCACGATGGGTGCACTTGCCCATATGTGTGTTTAGTGTTAGTAAAATATCGTGTTTTATAAATTTAAAACTTGGCTAAAATAAGTGTTAAAGGGGCTTAAAATATACACCTAATATATATAACACTTCACACGCATCAATGAGAAATCACGCACAAGAGCAGGACAAAACCAACGAAATGATCCTCCGGGAGATCGCTAAGATCAAGAAACAGAAGAAATCAGTGGAGGATCACTCTCCTCTGATGCCAAGGTCATTGAATTTTGACACTCCAGTTGTAACTACCCTATAGTCGGCAGTTCCGGGCATCCAATATCAAAGTGGTCCATCAGAAAGGCGTTATGGAACAACAACTATGAGTCAAGCATTTGGCTCTCACTTTCAGCCTCAAGGATCCTGTTTTCAGCCATCGGGATCCTCTCTTCAGCATCAGGGACCCTTCGTCAGCTCAGGAGGATATTTGGGAATGCACACAGTCCAAGGATCCTCCCAGGTCCAAGGATCCTCCCAGGTCCAAGGATCCTCCCAGGTCCAAGGATCCTCCCAGGTCCAAGGATCCTTTATGATTCCAGGATCCTTCCAGGTTCAAGGATCATCTCAGCTTCAAGGATCCAACATCTTTCAGGATCAAGGATTCTTAAGAAGTATGCAGCCTCCAAGCTCGGATGTTCATCAAGGAGATTTCATACCAATGCAGACCATTGCTTCCTCTGGTCCTTCAATCATACCAGAGTCCCGTCAATACGGATTCACACCTGGAAGTCCAAACACGAATCCTCTAGGAGGTAACACTTTTAATAATTCATATAACACTAACCATGGCTCTATGCAGGATACAGGTATCAATCAGGCTATGGCCAGGGAGTTACAAAAGCTTAAGGATATGATATCCAGCGTACCAGGAGTGGTTAAACCCATTCCTGAAATTGCAGATGGTAGCCATAGGATATCCCGCTTTGCACCACCTATTTGTGATGCTGAGATACCCAAGAGGTTCCAAATACCAACTATGAAGCTATATGATGGTTCAACGGATCCAGAGGAACATGTAGCTCAATACAGGGAGAGGATGGAGATCAATCCAATTCCTGAGAGGTTAAAAGAAGCATGTCTATGCAAGGATTTTGGATCCACACTTACAGGATCTGCTCTTAAATGGCTGCTAAGTCTTCCCCCTTACTCTATTACTTCATTTGCTAATCTAGTTAATTTGTTTAATAGTCAATTCTCTTGTAGTAGAAAGTTTGAACGATTAACTAGTGATCTATATAGGGTAACACAAGGTCAAAATGAATCACTTAGAGATTACATCACTAAATTTAGTAAAGAATCCTTAGATATCCCTAACCTGGATATTGCTACGGCTGTAGAAGCCTTTAAAATGGGATTGCTTAGGGATTCCTTATTCTATGATGATCTTGTTATGACCCCATGCAGGAATCTTGATGAAGTAAGAACCAGGGCCCTTAGATTCATCCGTTTAGAGGATGATAAAAGGATCCAGGAAAGACTGAAAGGATCCTCAAAACAGGAGAAGCAAGGATCCTACTTTAAGAATAACAAGTTCAAGTCCTACAACAAGTCTGACAACCAGAATGTGCATGCAGTAGAACAAGAAGAGGATGATGAGGATTATCCTCCCATTTCTGAATACTGTTTTTCTGTTGATAACAATGAACTAATTCTTGCAATGCGGAATTTAGGTGAGAAAGCTAGGTGGCCGAGAAAAAAGTGATAAACCAGCTGCTACAAAGGATAAGTCCAAGTGGTGTACATATCATGAGGATTTCGGGCATCTCACTGAAGAGTGTATTGCACTTAGAAAGGAAATTGGTTACTTGTTAAGCAAGGGGCATTTGAAAGAGCTTTTGAGACGAAAGAAGTCAAGGATCCAGGATCCTGAAAGGATCCCGGAAAAGGCTCCTGCTCCTCCAGCAGATGCACAAGTTATAAACTTTATATCCGGTGGATCAGACATTTGTGGTACTTCCTTTTTAGCAGCCAAAAGACATGGCAAGGAAACCAAGATGGATAATGGGGATAGACCCATCCGGACATCCACTGTCACCAAGGATAAGATCATAACTTTTGATGAAGAGGATCGTCTTGATGTTCAGGATCCTCATCATGATGGTCTTGTTATTACCCTGTTTATTTCTAATCATTTTGTTCGCAGGATCCTTATAGATGGAGGAAGCTCTTTGAACATCATTCAGCTTGATGTCCTCAAGAAGATGAATATCCCGGAGTCTGATATTGTCCCAAGATCCTCAGTACTTGTGGGATTTAGCAGGGAAACCAAAAACACATTGGGGGACATCAAACTCCCTATCTATATTGAAGGACTCCATTCTTATCAGAAGTTTTGTGTTATAGATTGCTTATCATGTTGCAATGTTATCCTTGGCAGGCCATGGATACATGACATGAAGGCAGTCCCATCTACCTATCATCAATGTGTAAAGCTTCCTAGTCCGTGGGGAGTGGTGAAAATTGAGAGTGATCAACAAGAAGCTAAGAATTGCTATACCTCATCAATGAAGCCAGCCTCAAGACCTAGGGAGCAATAGCAATTAAAGTATCCTTCAAGAGATGTCTTGGAGGCAAGAGAGCAGGATGTAAAAGAAATCCTCATGGATCCTCATGATCCTGAATCCATAGTGTTCATAGGATCAGGGATCCTTAGCAGCATTGAACAGGATCTAGTATCCTTCCTCAGAAGAAGGAAAACTACCTTTGCCTGGAAGCATGAGGATATGACAGGTATATCTAAAGATATAATTACTCATAAACTCTGCATTGACAGGTCATTCAAGCCAATTCATCAAAAAAGAAGGAAATTTGCACCTGAAAGGAATGCTATTATCCAGGAAGAGGTAGATAAACTACTTCGGGCATGTATGATAAGAGAGGTTAAGTATCCAAGGTGGTTAGCCAATGTGGTTGTTGTTCAAAAGAAAAATGGAAAGTGGAGGGTATGTGTCGATTTTACTGATTTAAACAAGGCCTGTCCCAAGGATCCTTTCCCATTACCCCACATTGACTCCATGGTGGATGCTACCGCGGGTCATGAGTTGTTGACTTTTATGGATGCTTCATCTGGATTTCAACAAATTCAGATGGAACCATCTGATCAAGAGGATACAGCCTTTATGACCCCAACTGGTATATATTGTTATATTGCTATGCCATTTGGACTAAGGAATACAGGTGCTACTTATCAAAGGCTAGTTAATATGATGTTCAAGGAACAAATTGGACACACTATGGAAGTCTATATAGATGACATGGTGGTTAAGTCCAAGAAAGCTGAGGATCACCTTAAAGACTTGGAGGAAGCATTCGATATCCTCGATAAATTTAATATGAAACTAAATCCTTCCAAGTGTCATTTTGGTGTTAAAGCAGGTAAATTCTTAGGCTACATGGTGACAAAGAGGGGCATTGAAGCAAGTCCAGAGCAAATCAAGGCTATTGTGAATATCAAATCTCCTGCCAATGCTAAGGATGTGCAAAGATTGACAGGCAGGATCGCAGCCTTGAACAGGTTCATATCCAAATCCTTAGAAAAGTGCAAGGAATTCTATGACATCCTGAGGAAGAACAAGAAATTTGAATGGACTGAGAAGCATGAAAGTGCCCTCAAAGCTCTTAAGGATTACCTATCCTCAGCCCCCGCCTTGATGAAACCAGAAAGGGGGATATATTATCCTTATACCTAGCAGTATCCTCAAAAGCAGTAAGTGCGGTCCTTGTTAAGGATCACCAAGGTACACAACATCCTGTTTATTATGTAAGTAAGAGTTTACTTGATGCTGAATCCAGGTATTCACACTTAGAGAAACTTATCCTTGCATTAATTATGGCATCTACTAAATTAAGACATTATTTTGAGACTCGTGCCATTATTGTTAAGACTAATTTTCCAATTAAGAATGTTCTCAGGAAACCTGAAATGTCAGGAAGGATGGCTAAGTGGGCAGTGAAGCTTAGTGCATATGATATAAGATATGAACCAAGGACTGCCATCAAATCCCAAGCCTTAGCTGACTTTGTGGCAGATTTTAGTAGTGACTTGCAAAAGGAAGCTGAGTTAGAGGTTCAACAGCTGGAAGAAACTAAGGATCCTTGGATACTCTTCACTGATGGAGCCTCTAATGTAAAAGGAACAGGACTTGGAATACTACTAAAATCGCCACAGGGGGATATAATACCCCACTCCATAGCTTGTGAATTTCAAACTACCAACAATGAGGCTGAATATGAAGCCTTGATAGCCGGTTTGCAAATTGCTAAGCATATGAGGATCAGGTATCTTGAGGTACATGTGGATTCATTATTGATCACTAATCACTTTAATGGATCCTATGCTGTTAAAGGTGAAAAGCTAATCAAATATTTAGAGATAGTCAAAGAATTGGCACTCTCTTTTGTTTCCTTTAGTTTGGCACAGGTACCAAGGGAAGAGAATACAGAGGCTGATGCATTAGCCAATCTAGGATCATCCTTGAAGATCCCAGAGGATATCAGGATCCCTATTATCCATATCCTGACCCCTGCTATCGAGGATCATGTAGCTATGGAGATAGGAGAGGATTCTGCAATCATCCCTAGTGAGGATACTCAATCTCATTCAGGATCATGGATCCTTCCAATCATGAGATACATACAACATGGAAAGATTCCTACAGGAGAAAACCCCAGGGCTTTCAAAATCAAGGTATCTCAATTTACAATATTGAATAACATGTTGTATAAACGATCTCTTGCAGGTCCATATTTAAGATGCATTGAGGATCCTGAAATCCAAGAAGTCCTAAAGGATTTCCATGAAGGAGATTGCGGAAACCACACTAGGGGCAGAGCATTGTTCTCAAGGATCCTGAGGACAGGATACTATTGGCCTACTATGAAGAAGGATGCTGTGGAATATGCCAAGAGATGTGATCCTTGTCAGAGACACAGTAATATCCTTCACCAACCAACATAACTTTTGCATCATATATCCTCTTCTTGGCCATTTATGAGATGGGGAATGGATATAGTTGGTAAGCTTCCTAAGGCACCTGGTGGAAAGGTATTCATGCTTGCTATGACTGATTACTTCTCCAAGTGGATAGAGGCTGAAGCCTTTGCTCAAGTCAGAGAAAAGGAAGTGATATCCTTTATTAAGAGAAACATTATTACTAGATTTGGTATCCCTTCTGAAATTGTTTGTGATAATGGATCCCAATTTATTGGGAGTAGAACTACTAACTTTTGTGACAGCTGGGGGATTAAGATGATAACATCAACACAAGTCCACCCACAAGCTAATGGTCAGGCAGAATCATCCAACAAGATCATCATCAACAATTTGAAGAAAAAGCTTGGATCCAAGAAAGGAAAGTGGGCAGAAGAACTACCTTATGTACTATGGGCTGATAGGACAACTCCCAAGAATGCTACTGGCCAAACTCCATTTTCTTTGGTATTTGGGGCAAAATCAGTGATCCCTACAGATATGGTGGTTCCTACTGCAAGAACAAGCATTCGTGATCCTGAAGTAAATGCTGAAAACTTGGTTCAAGATCTGGATACTATAGAAGAACTCAGGGATTTGGCAAGGATAAGGATGGCCAGTTATCAACAAAGGATGGCTGGAGCTTACAACAAAAATGTCAGGATCAGGAAATTCCAAGTTGGTGATATGGTATTAAGGAAAGCATTTCAGAATACCACCAATCCTGCTGATGGAAAGTTGGCACCAAAATGGGAAGGCCCTTACTTGATCGAAGCTGAGGTAGGAAATGGGGCATATCGATTGCTAACAATGGAAGGTGATTTGCTACCAAGAGCTTGGAATGTTGTCCACTTGAAGAAATACTTCATGTAACAAGGATCCATGATCCTTACATGACAAGTATCCTTGAAGGATTCTTACAGGACCGATGATCCTCATTTTGGTAGTATTCTAATCTCAAACTATTTCATTCTTTAATTATCTTATATAAGGATAAGGATCCTGCATCCTTTATCCTCCTTTCACTTGATTCTGAGTTTTGAAGGTTCAGGTATCCTTAACAAAGGATTGAGTATCCACAGAAGTATCCAGGTATTTGGGCTTGACCCCAGTTATTTGGGCTTGACCCCAGTTATTTGGGCTTGACCCCAGTTATTTGGGCTTGACCCTAGTTATTTGGGCTTGACCCCAGTTTCGCCAGTAGCGCACGATGATCCTGGTACAGTTCATGGTAATGGGACCAGTACTCGCTTTAGAGGCTGACAATTTCATTGTACTGGCTGTATCCGGGATCCTACGTATAATGGTAGACGTACCATACATCCATTCCTAAGGTTTCTAACGTTTTCACGTTAGCTAAGGTTTTGGCATTTTCATGTTACTAAGTTTGGATAGTCGCCAGTAAGGGTCATACTCCAGTTTACACACGATCCTTTGGGCTTGTCCCCAGTTATCCTTTGGGCTTGTCCCCAGTATATTGGGCTTGTCCCCAGAATTGTTGGGCTTGTCCCCAGTTACTAACTTTCATCTTATATTGGCTTAGTCCCAAGTTGTATCCTATTTCAGGTTTTTGAAGCTAAATGACCAAGGATCCTTGATCCTTACCTTCTACTAAGGTTTGTCTTTTGGTTATCCTGATTATAAGTGTTAAAGGATAGGATCCTAACTTGGATTCTCAGGTATGATCCTTAATTACTTTGATTTTATTTATTATTTACATAAGTGACCCTTATCCTTTGACAACTGAACCTATGATCCTTAAATTACACTACTTTTCAGAACTTGTCGACTTTAGGATATGTGATCCTTGATCATATCCTAAACTTTTTGAGGATATTTATTAAATTTTTCCCTCTTTACTTAATAAATCCAGGCAAAATATATATCACAACAATTGAAAAGTAAAGTATTCACAAGGATAACAACACGGGAAATAGTCAAAAAGTTAAGATTTTATTTATTCACTAAACGTTAAACCCTTTAAGTTTGTCAAAATTGCCAACCCATGTTTCTACCAGCAAAACGTGGCCCGTCCACATGGGTTGGCAAAGGGTGTCCATTGTTTACGGGTCTCGAGATTGCAGGAAATAAAGGCGGAAGGATAACGAGTGGCTTCATCCCCCAAATAGAGGATCCATCCACCACCCATTATCCTACCTATTGTCCAAAGATCCATGACCCTTCACCCTAGAAACTATTGTCTAAAGTTATTACAACCCAAGATTGTTTCAAAACACCATAACCAAAATAAAACTACCAAATTCTAAAAAATGGGCTCTGGCTACGTCTAGAAATGTCCTTCATCGCCCATTCCTGCAGCCTACACCTTTGCTGCATCACCATCACCTTCACCAGCTCCTCCAGCTCCAGCATCACCCGCACGATCCTTCATCCCACTGCTGCCAGCCTCAATTGCTAAGACCTCACCAGCCTCTTCTTCATCGTCCAGCTCAGCCAATCTAGCCTTCCAGCCATCTACGTCCCAGCTGCTCTTGTCAAAGTCAGGATCCAGAGCTTCTTGGGCCATCTGCAACTGGGTTTTGTACATAGCAATGGCAGCGGAGACTTTGGCATCATTGGTGATTTCAGCCTTCTCTTGGTCAGCAGTGATGTGAGCCAGGACGAGTTCCCTCTTTACCAGATTGACATCATTTTCGAGGGAGGCAATCTTTTTATCCTTGGCTAGCATGATCTTCTGGAGGTCCAAACACTTTTGTTCAACCTCTTCAACACTGCCTACGTAGTCCTCGATTTCAGCAAATTTCTGCAAAAAAGACAATGTAAAGTTTAGGATCACATGATCCTCAAGTGGGCAGGATAACTAAGCTAAGTCAGTGATCCTTACATCAGCAAAGTACTCAAGGATCTGGTGGCGGATTAGAGGCAGGCCTTCTAGATTGTCAGCCTCAGAGGCTTTCCTCTTCTTTCCCTTGGAAGCAGTAGGCTTGGGGATGGCAGTACTTGGGCTAGCAGCAGCCTTTTTCTTCCCAGACCTGGGACCAACAGTGGTGAGATCGGTGACACTGAAACGGGTAGCAGACTTCGATGATTTTCCAGCACCTACACATCCAAAACAGATAAGTATCCTTATTTCATTTTAATTTAAACATTTAATTATGCACAAAATGGGATACTTACTTGACATCGTGACAGAACCTGAGGATACCTCTTGAGAATCCTGGGTATTTGCTTTAAATGATCTTATTTCAGGATCAAGCCTCCGAAAAGCAGCAAGCCTTTCCTTCGTTGCAGGTGTTGTGATAAGGTGTGTGACAGTAATAGCTGCAAAATAGAAACAAAAGGATGTTAGTGATCCTCAGCAGAAACAAGGTCATCCTATGATCCTTCTCAGGATCCTCTATCCTACCATGGGTGGTCCATTTCCTAGGCAGATCCTTTCCATCAGGGATAGAATCCCTTCTGACAAAGAAGAATCGTCGTTTCCAGTTGGTGTCATTCTTAGTGGCTTTGAAGATGGGGTGTTCTTCACCAGGTTTATGTTTGAATAGATACCGATGAGATCCGTGGCTCACAAGGTCGTACATCTCTGCTAACTCCGACATTCCCAGATTAATACCTTCATGCACAATGATCCTTTCAAGGGTATACAAGACCCTCCATATCATTGGCATTGCTTGGATGTAGGAGATGCCGGTGAGAGAGAAGAAAGATTGTGTGAAATCGGGAAAAGGATACGAGTATCCTACTATAAATGGTGTGACCGGAAAGGCTACCCAAGTTTCAGAAACATAGTCGCTCAGGACGGTGGGATCAAAAGTTTTGAAAACGGTGTTCGCCGGAAAACAATGGCGGATTCTGTCTATCTGCGGATCAGTGAAGCAACATCGTTCCTTTGCAGAGTCTTTGATGATCCCTTGGCTCTTCAAGGGACTGTCCTTCTTGTGATCCTTAGCCGGTGAGGATCTTAGCATCATCTTGATTATGACGGTGGTGAAGAAGAAGAAACAGAGTGAGAAGATGAAGAGAGAAAGGAAAAAGAAATACCTGATCAAGTCTTCGAATGAGGATTTAAAGGATGAAACGCACAAATTTAAATGCCTCATAACCCTTATCTCTAATTTCAATTTATAATCATGATTTTGCAGGATAGTCACCTCAATGACGTCAGGATGGCAACGGCTAGTCAGAAAATAACGGCTATATATCTGTTGCTTTATTATGGATAAGAACGAGAAAATATAACTCGTTTATTTACAAATTACTCCTTATATTTTGGGGGCAATTGTTAGGGGAGGATTTTCCAGTGATCAGTGATCCTCAATTACTGTTGGACATAGGGATCCTTGATTCTGTTTGAATTAGTGATCCTCAGAGAGTATTGCAGAATCAGGATCCAGGATCATCATAAGGATCCTTACACTAATGATTGTCTGCTTTGAATATGATGTTGTTTTGCAGGAGTAAGAGCTTGGACTTGGTCTTGGCGATATTCCTGGAGCATATTCCCTATTTATTCCGTACGTGCTTGACCAATATGGACGTTATGGAGTTCGTGGAAGACTTGCATGAAATGCGGATAGTTAGTTACTTTAGATATTTTCTAAATTTATAAGGGGATAGCGAGCTAAATTAGAACACTTGGCTATTTTTAGCTTAACACACACACTCGCAACTGCTCTCATCAGCTCTCGACAGTTTACTTGGCGATTACACACTTTTTTGCACATTACACTATAGTGATCCTTGTAACTAGCTCGCTATCATCCAAAGTTGTAATACATTTTCTGTTTTATTTGAGTTGGTGATCGGTAGTTTCCATCACCCGAGGTTTTTTATGCCGGAGATCAACTCTTGATCAAGGACTTTTTCCTCGTATAAATCATTGTGTCACTTGTTCATTACATTTCTGAGTGATCCTTAGCATTGTTCGTTAATTCAAGCATCACACCTCACAACAGAAAGTTTGGTTGCATTATCTTAGCTTGATTTTTGACCCAAATAGAGGGTATGTGTCGATTTTACTGATTTAAACAAGGCATGTCCCAAGGATCCTTTCCCATTACCCCACATTGACTCCATGGTGGATGCTACCGCGGGTCATGAGTTGTTGACTTTTAGGGATGCTTCATCTGGATTTCAACAAATTCAGATGGAACCATCTGATCAAGAGGATACAGCCTTTATGACCCCAACTGGTATATATTGTTATATTGCTATGCCATTTGGACTAAGGAATGCAGGTGCTACTTATCAAAGGCTAGTCAATATGATGTTCAAGGAACAAATTGGACACACTATGGAAGTTTATATAGATGACATGGTGGTTAAGTCCAAGAAAGCTGAGGATCACCTTAGAGACTTGGAGGAAGCATTCAATATCCTTGATAAATTTAATATGAAATTAAATCCTTCCAAGTGTCACTTTGGTGTTAAAGCAGGTATATTCCTAGGCTATATGGTGACAAAAAGAGGCATTGAAGAAAGTCCAGAGCAAATTAAGGCTATTGTGAATATCAAATCTGCTGCCAATGCCAAGGATGTGCAAAGATTGACAGGAAGGATCGCAGCCTTGAACAGGTTCATATCCAAATCCTCAGAAAAATGCAAGGAATTCTATGACATTTTGAGGAAGAATAAGAAATTTGAGTGGACTGAAAAGCATGAAAATGCTCTCAAAGCTCTTAAGGATTACCTATCCTCAGCCCCTGCCTTGATGAAACCAGAAAAAGGGGATATACTATCCTTGTATTTGGCGGTATCCTCTAAAGCAGTAAGTGCGGTCCTTGTTAAGGATCACGAAGGTACACAACATCCTGTTTATTATGTAAGTAAGAGTTTGCTTGATGCTGAATCCAGGTATTCACATTTAGAAAAACTTATTCTTGCACTAATTATGGCATCTACTAAATTAAGACATTATTTTGAAACTCATGCCATTATTGTTAAGACTAATTTTCCAATTAAGAATGTTCTCAGGAAACCTGAAATGTTAGGAAGGATGGCTAAGTGGGCAGTGAAGCTTAGTGCTTATGTTATAAGATATGAACCTAGGACTGCCATTAAATCCCAAGTCTTAGCTGACTTTGTGGTAGATTTCAGTAGTGACTTGCAAAGGGAAGCTGAGTTAGAGGTCCAACAGCTGGAAGAGACTAAGGATCCTTGGATACTCTTCACTGATGGAGCCTCCAATGTCAAAGGAACAGGACTTGGAATACTACTAAAATCGCCACAGGGGGACATAATACCCCACTCCATAGCTTGTGAGTTCCAAACTACTAATAATGAGGCTGAATATGAAGCCTTGATAGCTGGTTTGCAAATTGCCAAGCATATGAGGATCAGGTATCTTGAGGTACATGTAGATTCATTGCTAATTACCAATCACTTTAATGGATCCTATGCTGTTAAAGGTGAAAAGCTAATCAAATATTTAGAGATAGTCAAAGAATTGGCACTCTCTTTTGTTTCCTTTAGTTTGACACAGGTACCCAGAGAAGAGAATGCAGAAGCTGATGCATTGGCCAATCTAGGATCATCCTTGAAGATTCCAGATGATATCAGGATCCCTATTATCCACATCCTAACCCCCGCCATTGAGGATCATGTAGCCATGGAGATAGGAGAGGATTCTGCAATCATCCCTAGTGACGATACACAATCTCATTCAGGACCGTGGATCCTTCCAATCATGAGATACATACAACATGGAGAGATTCCTACAGGAGAAAACCCCAGGGCTTTCAAAATCAAGGTATCTCAATTCACAATATTGAATAACATGTTATATAAACGATCTCTTGCAGGTCCATATCTAAGGTGCATTGAGGATCCTGAAATCCAAGAAGTCCTAAAGGATTTCCATGAAGGAGATTGTGGAAACCACACTGGGGGCAGGGCATTGTTCTCAAGGATCCTGAGGACAGGATACTATTGGCCTATAATGAAGAAAGATGCTGTGGAATATGCCAAGAAGTGTGATCCTTGTCAGAGACATTGTAATATCCTTCACCAACCAGCAGAGCTTTTGCATCCTATATCCTCTTCTTGGCCATTTATAAGATGTGGAATGGATATAGTTGGTAAGCTTCCTAAGGCACCCGGTGGAAAAGTATTCATGCTTGCTATGACTGATTACTTCTCCAAGTGGATAGAGGCTGAAGCCTTTGCTCAAGTCAGAGAAAAGGAAGTGATATCCTTTATTAAGAGAAACATTATTACTAGATTTGGTATTCCTTCTGAAATTGTTTGTGATAATGGATCCCAATTTATTGGGAATAGAACTACTAACTTTTGTGACAGCTGGGGGATTAAGATGATAACATCAACACCAGTCCACCCACAAGCTAATGGCCAGGCAGAATCATCCAACAAGATCATCATCAATAATTTGAAGAAGAAACTTGGATCCAAGAAAGGAAAATGGACAGAAGAACTACCTTATGTACTTTGGGCTGATAGGACAACTCCCAAGAATGCTACTGGCCAAACTCCATTCTCTTTGGTATTTGGAGCAGAATCAGTGATCCCTACAGAGATGGTGGTTCCTACTGCAAGAACAAGCATTCGTGATCCTGAAGAAAATGCTGAAAACTTGGTTCAAGACTTGGATACTATAGAAGAACTCAGGGATTTGGCAAGGATAAGGATGGCCAGTTATCAACAAAGGATGGCTGGAGCCTACAACAAAAATGTCAGGATCAGGAAAGTTAGCTGATGGAAAGCATTTCAGAATACCACCAATCCTGCTGATGGAAAGTTAGCACCAAAGTGGGAAGGCCCCTATTTGATTGAAGCTGAAGCAGGAAAGGGGGCATATCGATTGCTAACAATGGAAGGTGATTTGCTACCAAGAGCTTGGAATGCTGTCCACTTGAAGAAATACTTCATGTAATAAGGATCCATGATCCTTAGCTAACAAGTATCCTTGAAGGATCCTTACAGGACAGAAGATCCTCATTTTGGTAATGATCTAATCTCAAACTATTTCATTCTTTAATTATCTTATATACAAGGATAAGGATCCTGGATCCTTTATCCTCCTTTCACTTGATTCTGAGTTTTGTAGAAGGTTTAGGTATCCTTAACAAAGGATTGAGTATCCATAGAAGTATCCAGTTATTTGGGCTTGACCCTAGTTATTTGGGCTTGACCCCAGTTTTTGGGTCTGTCCCCAGTATCGCCAGCAGCGCATGATGATCCTGGTACAGTTCATGGCAGTGGGACCAGTACTCGCTTTAGGGGCTGACAATTTCATTGTACTGGCTGTATCCGGGATCCTACGTATAATGGTAGACGTACCATACATCCGTTCCTAAGGTTTCTAACGTTTTCACGTTAGCTAAGGTTTTTGCATTTTCATGTCACTAAGTTTGGATAGTCGCCAGTGAGGGCCATACTCCAGTTTACACAAGTTCCTTTGGGCTTGTCCCTAGTTATCCTTTGGGCTTGTCCCCAGTTATCCTTTGGGCTTGCCCCCGGTATATTGGGCTTGTCCCCAGAATTGTTGGGCTTGTCCCCAGTTACTAACTTTTCTCTTATATTGACTTAGTCCCAAGTTACATTCTGTTTTAGGCTTTCGAAGTTAAACAGCTAAGGATCCCTGATCCTTACCTTCTATTAAGGTTTGTCTTTTGGTTATCCTGATTATAGATGTTAAAGGTTAAGATCCTAACTTGGATTCTCAGGTATGATCCTAAAACACTTTAATTTTATTCTTTATTTATATAAGTGACCCTTATCCTTTGACAACAGAACTATTGATCCTTAAGTTACATAACTTTTCTGAACTTGTCGACTATAGGATATTTGATCCTTGATCATATCCTAAAACTTTTAAACATGATTTACTAAGCCTTTGTTCTTTACTTACAAATTCAAAGAAAGTGAATAATAACAGTTGAAAAATAAAGAATTCATAAGGATAACAACACGGGAAATAGCCAAAAAGTTAAAGTTTTATTTATTTACAAAGGTTAAACCCTTTTAAGGTTGTCAAAATTGCCAACCCAAATTTCTACCAGCAATACGTGGCTCGTCCACTTGGGTTGGCAAAGGGTGTCCATTGTTAATAGGTCTTTGAAGTGCAGGAAATATATGATGGCAGGATAACAAGTGGTTTCATCCCCCAAACAGAGGATCCCTCCACCACCTATTATCCTACCTATTGTTCAAAGGATCCATGATCCTTAACCCTAATAGCTATTGTTTAGTTATTACAGACCAACGATTGTTCATGAAAAACACCATAACCAAAAAACCACTACCAAATCCTAAAAAAATGGGCTCCGGCCGCGTCTAGAAATATCCATCATCGCCCATTTCAGCAGCTCACACCTTGGCTGCATCACCACCAGCATCATCACCCCCAGCCTGATCCTTTCCACTGCCACTTGCTTCAATTGCCAAGACCTATGTAGCCTCCTCTTCATCCTCTAGCTCTGCCAGCTTTGCCTTCCAGCCCTCCTTGTCCCAAGTGGTCCTGTCGAAGTCAGGATCCTCAGCCTCATGAGCCATTTGCAGCTTGATTTTGTACATGGTGATGGCAGCAGAGACTTTAGCATCTTCCAGCAGGTCGTGCTTCTCGTGATCAGCATTTATCTGGGCCATGACCACCTACTGCTTTGCCAGAGCAAGATCCTTCTCAAGGCGGGATATAGCTTGATCCTTGGCAAGGAAGAATTTTTGATACTCCATATGCTTTTGCTCCGCTTCCTCAACATAAGCATCAAACAGCATTTCGACCTTGGCGAATTTCTGCAAGAAAAGACAAGGTAAAGTTTAGGATCACGTGATCCTCAAGTGGGCAGGATAACGAAGCAAAGTCGATGATCCTTACCTCAGCAAAGTATTCTTGAAACTGGTGGCGAATAAGGGGCAGGCCTTCGAGATTGTCCGCTTCAGTGGCCTTCCTCTTCTTTCCCCCTTTGGAGGTGACAGGCTTTGGGACCACGGCACTCGGGCTAGCAGCAGTCTTCTTCTTTCCAGACCTGGGAGCAACAGCAGTAAGATCGGTAACACTGAAGCGGGTGGCTGACCTTGAAGATTTTCCAGCACCTATCAATCCAAAACAACAGATAAGTATTCTTGTTTTATTTGTATTTCAACATTTAATCGTATATGAACTCGGATACTTACTTGACATTGTAACTGAGCCTGAGGATACTTCTTGAGAATCCTTGGTACTTGCTTGAAATGATCTTATTATAGGATCAAGATTCCGAAAAGTGGTGATCCTCTCCTTGGTTGCAGGTGATGTAATGATGTGTGAAACAGAAATAGCTGCAAAATAGAAACAAAGGGGTTAGTGATCCTCAGCAGAAACAGGGTATCCTATGATCCTTCTATAAGGATCCTCTATCCTACCATGAGTGGCCCATTTTCTAGGGAGATCCTTCCCATCAGGGATAGAATCCCTCCTGACGAAGAAAAAACGTTTCTTCCACTTAGTATCGTTTTTGGTGGTCTTGAGGATTGGGTGTTCTTCACCGGGCTTGTGTTTGAATAGAAAGCGGTGTGAACCATGGCTCACAAGGTTGTATAGTTCAGACAACTCTGACATTCCCAACTCAATATCCTTCTGCTCAATGATCCTCTCAAGGGTAAATAGAACCCTCCACATCATTGGCATAGCCTGGATATAGGATATGCCGGTAAGGGAGAAGAAAGATTGGGTAAAAGCAGGAAAAGGATAGGAGTATCCTATAGAGAATGGGGTGACTGGAAATGCAACCCAGGTTTCAAAGATAAAATCACTCAGGACGGTAGGGTCAAAGGGTTTGAAAACTGTCACACCCCGACCACGTAGAACATACAAAACGTGGCGGAAACGTCGGGGAGTGTTGTAACAGAATTAATTGTTTCAAATCCATGGCAATTGAAGTTTCGTTTTATTAATCAAACATGAAAGTTTACATTGTTTTAAACAAGAACCAAAGAGTACATAACATAAATTAACTAGTTCTTGTCTAGTTTTAAGTCACTAAGGCACTGGTCCGCCTAAGTATGTCTTGATAAGTCCTATGCATCAACTGTCACACCCCCAAAATCCTCATGCGGAGTATCACCGCTTGGAGGCGTGACTGACCAGGATCCAGCCACCAATTATATTGAACAAGCAAGTAAGTAATTATAAAAAAATCCAACCAATACAATTGGTGTCCAAACAAAACATAGTTTAAGTTGCAAGCGGAAGCATAACGATTAAAACCAAAACAAAATATAAGTTCAAATGTTTCAATGTTGAACATGGCACACAATTGTCCATGTCCCACAACGACTCTTCCCCATGCAAGCTCCAGCTAAGTACCTATTGACCTGCAAAGCATGTAGTAACGAGTCAACAACAATGTTGAGCGAGTTCACAGTTGGGTGTTTGTTTTAAGTTGTTCCAAAAACAGTTTCCTTTAACTGGCGTCCCTGCCGTGGGGGTTACCCCATAGTTGAAAACGTGATTTGTTTATCCCATTTACTCTGGCAATCCAGCCGTGGGGGCTACCCCATGTTTAGTTATCTGGCTTTCTGGCCGTGGGGGCTACCCCATGTATGTACTACTAGACTCGTTACCATATCGACTGCTGACTGTAGTCATGTTTATGTGCCCTGAACTGTCAATGTCTATCATCATTGACGTGCCCAGATCCATTAGTTCACGCCCGTCCTCTGCGGCACGGTGTGAGGCTTGTCAGACCAAAATAGCGCTATCTAACTAATGACCCGCTCGCCATTGGCCCGGCGATTAAGTCGATATAAAAAGGAGGGACTTCGTGATAGAGTTTTGGTCTAGTAAAAGTTAACTGTCCATGAGGACGAGGAATTATATTCCTGAACCCGTACTGTCCTACCCAAGAAAGGACGAGGAATCCATGTTCCTTAACCCATTCCCAACCCCTGGGAATCCCATGCTTTGTAGAAAGTGTGAACTCACCTTGGTTTGCTCGGTTAGATTAAATGTCCGTTAAATAGTTGGTCAATCAAGTCCTATTGTGGTTACCAAATTCGGTCAGTTTCCCAATCACATAACGTAAATGGTACCACATATTATGCAAATAGCATACACATATCATCATGCATTCAAGTTTAACAAACTGTATATAACTATATACCTATTACTATTACATAATAAGACATATGTATGTGTTTAATACTTGCGTGCGGCCCAACATCACAATTCTTGTTACCCCTTTATCGAACCACTTCCACCATACATATTTAATTATCCTGATCAATTACAAAATATCATTTAACAACAGCATCAATCATGTCACCAATCAATGCAATTCGGTCCATATTTGAACATTATTCACACAATAATCATGCTATCAATTATGCAGTACAACTATCACACTTGTCACATGAATCGAGGACCATGTGCCTAACATTTTTCCCACAGTTTGTCATCATCACAAAAATCCAATTACTTAGTCAACTCTAATTATTAACAAAATAATATAGGCATATCACGAACTACAGTCATTAAACGTAGTCGGTTCACGAGAATACTAAGCAGGTTATATACAATCTATGCAAACCTTAGTGGCCAACAATTCACATTCTATCACATGCAAGATCACAGTAGCCGACCATTATATATACTATCGCATCATCACTTTATTCCCCTAACATTAAGTGTCTTTGACTATTTCGACAATAATATCAAGACATTGCACATGGTTGATCAAATCAAGACTACAATTCCACACACACACATAACCGCCATTGACTTATACAAAGGTTATCCAATTTTCAACCAAAATTCAAGAAACGGCAAGTGCTTATAACATGTAGCAATAATTCTAACATTTAAGATTATTCATGAACATGTCATCAACTTAATAAATAAATCATAGCATTTAACAATTAAGAATTACTAACCAAGATCTTGATAACAGTATGATGTCTCACGAGAGGGGGGGGGGTCTGCTTCTGCCAATCGTAAATCAAGAAGAGGGTGTAGGGTTTGGTTTGTTATGCGATGTTGTGGTATGTAAAGAAGGTACGTACGAATTGGACTATAATACCAATTACCAAATCAAGTGGGCCGGTTGCAAATATTATCATTTATTAGAACTGTTGGGCCGGTTGCTAATACTAATACCAATTATTAGAACAGTTGGGCTACAAGGATTGTTAGGCTACAAAGATTGGGCCATGTTATATTTGGGTTATTCTAGAGTGTGAATGTGGTGAATATGCAGCCCACTAGAGAAAGATAACGAGAAATAAAGATCGTAAAATCGAGTGTTGCGAACCTTGAAAGTTCGGGTTGTCACATTATCCCTAACTTGAAAGAAATTTCGTCCCGAAATTTGGTACGTACTCACTGAGGAAGCTAGTTGAGTTACGTGGTTCCCTGGTTTTCCTGGGGTGTCACATCCTCCCCCCGTTGATCTGGAATTTCGTCCCGAAATTCCGCAGTAGCTTCAGCCTCAGTAGTGGTTGTACTGTTTGAGAACAATTGGGGATACTTTTGTTTCAGGTGAACTCTGGGCCACGACGTGAGTTCCAACGAACTCGAACAAGAGGAATTCTAGTGTGCTTGAGGACCTTAACGTCTCGGTCCATGATTTCAACTGGTTCCTCGACAAATCGTAGCTGATCGTCGATAGTGAGCTCCTTCAAAGGAACTATGAGAGTCTCATCTGACAGACACTTCTTCAGATTTGACACATGGAAAACGTTGTGAACTCCACTGAGTTCTATTGGTAGGTTCAGTTTGTAGGCCACCTTGCCTATTTTCTCAATGATTTCGAACGGTCCGACATATCGCGGATTGAGCTTGCCTCGTTTACCAAAACGAACAACACCCTTCCAGGGTGAGACTTTGAGTAGCACTCGATCCCCAACCTGGAACTCGAGTGGTTTCCTGCCCTTATCGGCGTAGCTTTTCTAACGGTCACGAGCTGCCGCCATTCGTCGTCGTATTTGAGCAATCCTTTCTGTTGTGTCTACCACAAGTTCTGGGCCAGTGATCTGACTATCCCCCACCTCTGCCCAACAAAGAGGTGATCGGCATTTACGCCCGTATAATGCCTCAAATGGAGCGGCCCGAATGCTGGTGTGGTAACTGTTATTATACGAGAATTCCACTAGTGGCAGATGTTTTTCCCAACCATTGCCAAAGTCAATCACACATGCCCTAAGCATGTCTTCAAGGGTCTGGATGGTGCGTTCAGACTGCCCATCCGTTTGCGGGTGATATGCTGTGCTCATATCTAAATGTGAGCCAAAGGACTTGTGCATTGCTTGCCACAGTTCAGAAGTAAAACGTGCATCACGATCAGAGATAATAGAGGTGGGCACCCCGTGCCTCGAGACAACTTCCTTAAGATATACGTCTGCTAGAGTGGAGAACTTATCCGTTTCTTTGATAGCCAAGAAGTGTGCAGACTTTGTGAGTCGATCCACGATCACCTAAATGGTATCGTTTCCACGTTGAGATCTAGGCAGGCCAGTAACGAAATCCATGGAAATTTGCTCCCATTTCCATTGTGGTATCTCTGGTTGTTGAAGTAGGCCTGAGGGTTTCTGGTATTCGACTTTAACTCTCGCACAAGTCAAACATTTACTAACGTAGGTTGCTATGTGAGCTTTCATGCTAGGCCACCAGTATGTAGTTTTCAATTCGTGGTACATCTTATCTGAACCAGGATGTACTGAGTAGCGAGACCTGTGTGCCTCATCCATCCCAAGCTCTCGTAGGTTGCCATAGAGTGGGACCCAAATGCGTCCCGTTACATAGTAAGCACCGTCTCCCTTTTGTTCTAACCGTTGCCTTGAGCCGCGTAGGGCTTCAGTCCTGACGTTTTCTGGTCTCAATGCTTCTACCTGAGCATCTCGTATCTGAGAAGGAAGACTAGATTGAATGGTGAGTTGTAATGCTCGCAGGCGCTTAGGAATAGTATCCTTTCGACTAAGGGCATCGGCCACAACATTGGCTTTGCCCGGATGGTATCTGATCGAGCATTCGTAATCATTCAGTAGCTCAACCCATCGACGTTGTCGCATGTTCAACTCCTTCTGTTTGAAGATATGCTCGAGACTCCTGTGATCGGTGTAAATGGCGCACTTGGTACCGTACAGGTAATGTCTCCATCTCTTAAGTGCAAAAACAACAGCTCCCAGCTCTAAATCGTGTGTAGTGTAGTTCCTTTCATGAACTTTAAGTTGGCGTGAGGCGTACGCAATAACTTTATCCCGTTGCATCAATACACAACCAAGTCCCTGAATGGATGCGTCACAATAGACCACAAAATCGTCGGTGCCCTCTGGCAATGAAAGAGTAGGTGCGTTGCAAAGTCTATCCTTTAAGTGTTGAAACGCAGTATCCTGTGCATCACCCCATCGATAAGTAACGCCCTTCTGCGTTAGTGAGGTGAGAGGTTGTGCAATCTTGGAGAAATCTTTGATAAACCATCTGTAATAACCTGCCAGGCCCAAGAATTGGCGAATTTCCGTTGGTGTACGAGGTGCAGGCCAGTTCTTAATCGAGTCTACCTTGGATGGATCAACATGGATCCCATCCTTGTTTACCACATGGCCTAGGAAATGGACTTCACGAAGCCAGAAGTCACATTTCGAAAACTTAGCATAAAGCTGTTCTGTTCGAAGGAGTTCCAAAATGAGTCGTAGATGGTGCTCGTGTTCCTCCTGACTCTTCGAATAGATCAGGATGTCGTCGATGAAAACTATAACGAACTTGTCCAGGTAAGGCTTGCATACTCGATTCATCAAGTCCATGAAGACCGCAGATGCGTTTGTCAGCCCAAAAGGCATGACCAAAAACTCATAGTGTCCATAACGAGTTCTAAAGGCTGTTTTGGAGACGTCCTCTTCTCGGACTCTCAGCTGGTGATATCCTGATCTCAAATCAATCTTCGAGTAAAAGCTCGACCCTTGCAGTTGGTCAAATAGGTCGTCGATGCGTGGAAGAGGATAGCGATTTTTCACGGTCACCTTGTTGAGTTCTCGATAGTCGATACACATACGGAAGGTACCGTCCTTCTTCTTCACAAACAAGACTGGAGCTCCCCAGGGCGAAGAGCTAGGACGAATAAAACCCTTATCCCAGAGTTCTTGTAGTTGCGTAGAGAGTTCTTCCAACTCTGATGGGGCTAAACGATAAGGTGCTCGAGCTATGGGCGCTGCTCCAGGAGTTAGTTCGATCTGAAATTCAACTTGACAATGAGGAGGAAGGCCAGGTAGTTCCTCAGGAAATACCTCAGGATAGTCACGTACAATCGGAAAATCTTCTATCTTCTTCTATTTCTTCGAGGTGTCCGTAACGAGAGCCAAAATAGCAGTGTGGCCCTTACGCAAACACTTCTGGGCCTTAAGGAAAGAGATGATGCTCACAACAGCACCACTCTTGTCGCCACGAATCATGAGAGGTTCATCACCTGAACGAGGAATGCGGACAATCTTTTCGTTGCAAAGGATCTCTGCTTGATGTTGGGATAACCAGTCCATCCCAATGACAACCTCGAAACTACCCAGAATGATAGGAAGGAGGTCGATTGAGAAAGTATGACCAGCAAGAACCAGGTTACAACCCTTGACTACGTGTGTGACCTCTAAACTTTTACCATTAGCTAACTCTACAGTGTGCTTGGTGTTCAAAAGAGTTGGGGTACGCTTAAGCATTTGGCTAACTTTTAAGGACACGTAGCTAGTATCAGCACCCGAATCAAATAATACAGTAACATAAAAGTCGTCCAGTAAGAACTTACCCGTCACGACATTGGGATCATTCCTCGCTTCACCCTGGCCAATAACGAATACACGACCCCTTGCACCATTGCTGTTGTTACCCCCGTTGTTTCCATTCCCCTGGTTCTTGTTGTTGTTGTTGTTGTTGTTGTTCTGGTTCCTGTTCAGTTGGGGACAATCTCTCTTGAAGTGGCCTTCAGCTCCACACTGAAAGCACCCTTTGTTGGTACCTTGCTGCTGCTGCTATTGGCGTTGTGTTTGTGGGGTTTGTTGTTGCTGACGATTCTGGTTTGCGGGGTATAAACTCCTGCAATCCTTTGCGGCGTGGCCTGGCTTGTTGCACCGATGACAGTTACTCCTGGTGCATGGTCCGCTGTGGTGCAGGTTACAGCGATTGCATTTGGGGTGATTTCCCCTGTACCCACTATGATTTTGACTACCAGATGATTGCTGACTAGGGCTCTTGTAGTCGTCAGTCCTTCTCTGCTGAGATTGAGATTGAACAGAAGTCGAACCCTTGCTTGAAGCTCCATCCCATTTCCGTTTGTTGTCACTAGGAGCATCTGAAGTAGCTGTAGCACTAATGCGCTTGGGTAACCTGTTCTGCTCCACCGCCTGATCAGTGAGACGATGTGCCAATTGAACAACTTGCTGGATGGTGGCGAGGTTAGCTGAAGTCACATGACTTTGAATCTCTAGCACTAAGCCCTTAAGATATAGTTCGATACGCTTAACTGGAGGGTCCACCATAGTAGGACACGAGATGGCTAGTTCATTCGATCTTTTCGTGTACGCTTCAATTTCTGACCCCGTCATCTTGAGGTTGAAGAACTCTACTTCCAGTTTGTGAATATCATCACGATTGCAGTACTCTTCCTTGATCATTTCCTTAAAGTTGTTCCATGGGGTGGCGTTAGCAGCAACCAACCCCAGCATTTGGACCTGAGCGTTCCACCATGTGAGCGCTAAACCCTCGAGAGTACCGGTAGCATACTTCACCCTGCGAGCCTCAGGGCATTCACACATCTCGAAGACAGATTCGAGCTTCTCAAACCAGTGGAGGAGACCTACGGCTCCTTCAGTGCCGCTGAAAGTAGTGGGTCGGCAGTCCATAAAAGTTTTGAAGGTGCACACAGGTGGCTGAGCATGTTGACCTGTCGTGGGTGTAAGAAAGGACAAAGTTTAACACAAAGGTTGGTTCACGAGAGTAGGACCTAAAGATCCTAGAATGAGTTTAAACTGCAGGGTATACCTCCTGCTTGTGCGGCTGCAAGTGCCGCAGCAACTTGTTGGTTAATCAGAGCCGTCAACTGGGCTTGAGTCATGTTAACGCGTCCACTCATGATCTTCATATCAAAGGAAAACATGAGTGAGAGAGGTTCGTGAGAGTGCGATGACAGAAGAGAGTAAGCACACATGTGTTTTCAAACTATAGTTGCTACGTTCGTCTAAGCATACCATAAGCAAAGTTCTATGTAATCTAGCAAGTAGGCAATATAAGCGTAAATCATATCACCTAGAATGTCGAGTCTTGCACGTGGAGCGAAGCGTCGTTGTGGATCGTCGAGCACTGTTCAGGTTATAGTCTGGTTTTAACAAAAACGTTTTCCCTTATTAAAACCAAGTTCACTATAACCAATGGCTCTGATACCAATCTGTCACACCCCCAAAATCCCTATGCGAAGTATCACCGCTTGGAGGCGTGACTGACCAGGATCCAGCCACCAATTATATTGAACAAGCAAGTAAGTAATTATAAAAAAATCCAACCAATACAATTGGTGTCCAAACAAAACATAGTTTAAGTTGCAAGCGGAAGCATAACGATTAAAACCAAAACAAAATATAAGTTCAAATGTTTCAATGTTGAACATGGCACACAATTGTCCATGTCCCACAACGACTCTTCCCCATGCAAGCTCCAGCTAAGTACCTATTGACCTGCAAAGCATGTAGTAACGAGTCAACAACAATGTTGAGCGAGTTCACAGTTGGGTGTTTGTTTTAAGTTGTTCCAAAAACAGTTTCCTTTAACTGGCATCCCTGCCGTGGGGGTTACCCCATAGTTGAAAACGTGATTTGTTTATCCCATTTACTCTGGCAATCCAGCCGTGGGGGCTACCCCATGTTTAGTTATCTGGCTTTCCGGCCGTGGGGGCTACCCCATGTATGTACTACTAGACTCGTTACCATATCGACTGCTGACTGTAGTCATGTTTATGTGCCCTGAACTGTCAATGTCTATCATCATTGACGTGCCCAGATCCATTAGTTCACGCCCGTCCTCTGCGGCACGGTGTGAGGCTTGTCAGACCTAAATAGCGCTATCTAACTAATGACCCGCTCGCCATTGGCCCGGCGATTAAGTCGATATAAAAAGGAGGGACTTCGTGATAGAGTTTTGGTCTAGTAAAAGTTAACTGTCCATGAGGACGAGGAATTATATTCCTGAACCCGTACTGTCCTACCCAAGAAAGGACGAGGAATCCATGTTCCTTAACCCATTCCCAACCCCTGGGAATCCCATGCTTTGTAAAAAGTGTGAACTCACCTTGGTTTGCTCGGTTAGATTAAATGTCCGTTAAATAGTTGGTCAATCAAGTCCTATTGTGGTTACCAAATTCAGTCAGTTTCCCAATCACATAACGTAAATGGTACCACATATTATGCAAATAGCATACACATATCATCATGCATTCAAGTTTAACAAACTGTATATAACTATATACCTATTACTATTACATAATAAGACATATGTATGTGTTTAATACTTGCGTGCGGCCCAACATCACAATTCTTGTTACCCCTTTATCGAACCACTTCCACCATACATATTTAATTATCCTGATCAATTACAAAATATCATTTAACAACAGCATCAATCATGTCACCAATCAATGCAATTCGGTCCATATTTGAACATTATTCACACAATATTCATGCTATCAATTATGCAGTACAACTATCACACTTGTCACATGAATCGAGGACCATGTGCCTAACATTTTTCCCACAGTTTGTCATCATCACAAAAATCCAATTACTTAGTCAACTCTAATTATTAACAAAATAATATAGGCATATCACGAACTACAGTCATTAAACGTAGTCGGTTCACGAGAATACTAAGCAGGTTATATACAATCTATGCAAACCTTAGTGGCCAACAATTCAAATACTATCACATGCAAGATCACAGTAGCCGACCATTATATATACTATCACATCATCACTTTATTCCCCTAACATTAATGGTCTTTGACTATTTTGACAATAATATCAAGACATTGCACATGGTTGATCAAATCAAGACTACAATTCCACACACACACATAACCGCCATTGACTTATACAAAGGTTATCCAATTTTCAACCAAAATTCAAGAAACGGCAGGTGCTTATAACATGTAGCAATAATTCTAACATTTAAGATTATTCATGAACATGTCATCAACTTAATAAATAAATCATAGCATTTAACAATTAAGAATTACTAACCAAGATCTTGATAACAGTATGATGTCTCACGAGGGGGGGGGGTCTGCTTCTGCCAATCGCAAATCAAGAAGAGGGTGTAGGGTTTGGTTTGTTATGCGATGTTGTGGTATGTAAAGAAGGTACGTACGAATTGGACTATAATACCAATTACCAAATCAAGTGGGCCGGTTGCAAATAATATCACTTATTAGAACTGTTGGGCCGGTTGCTAATACTAATACCAATTATTAGAACAGTTGGGCTACAAGGATTGTTAGGCTACAAAGATTGGGCCATGTTATATTTGGGTTATTCTAGAGTGTGAATGTGGGGAATATGCAGCCCACTAGAGAAAGATAACGAGAAATAAAGATCGTAAAATAGAGTGTTACGAACCTTGAAAGTTCGGGTTGTCACATCAACTCCTGAAAAACACATGTGAAAATAGGTACGTCAGCATAAAAATGCCTGTGAGATACATAGGTTTTGTGAAAACAGAATTCATGACTTATGTTTGAGAAAATGTTTAGTCATGAACCTTGTAATTTGCTTTGTCTTGTAAATCATTTGAAAAACGATAAGATCAGATGATATGTATAAATAAGAGAATAATGTATGGTTAAATGAATAACCATGTAAAATGAGTTTGTATAAGATAAGTTGTTTGTAAATCAATGTCTTGTGAAAAGTATGTTATTTGTATAAAATGTTATATGTCTCAAATTGAAATGATTCAAATAACGCTACAATATGTGATACCATACAAACACTTATATATAGGAAGTACCAGCGGCGTATCCACCATGCTTGTATCATATTACACACGCCTCGTTACTTAAATCACTTACTCAAACCAAACCACCAAGATGTAATGTTTAACAATTGTAGAAATGTTTATGTATAGTCGAATGTCTATTGTCAAATGTAAATCAGGTCAACAGATACAAACGGTTCACACGGTTCAACAGTTACAAACGGTTCACATGGTTCAACAGTTACATACGGTTCACACGGTTCAACAGTTACAAACGGTTCATATAATCAAATGGTTACGACGGTTTACATAGTCAAATGGTTACAACGGTTCAAAATGTAGTATAATGTGTTCATATGCTGGATGAGCATATGCAACAGAAATGCAATGTAAAACAATGTACTAAGTATGCACACAATGGGCGTACATAGCATGACATGTATTGTAAAGTGATGTACTAAGTATGCACACAATGGGCGTACATAGCATGAAATGTATTGTAAAGTGATGTACTAAGTATGCACACAATGGGCATACATAGCATAAAATGTGTTGAAATCATGTACTATAAATGTACTAATAAACATAGCAAGTATATGATGTGGAAACAGGAACGCATGAAAGTAACAAGTAAGCACATGTGTTTCACCCCAAAACAGTTTGGAAAACAGTAAAAGAGGGGTCTATGTACTCACTTGAGATTGCTCAGAAGTCCTAAGATAACCACCAAGCAATGCTAGAGATCACGGAATCAAACGGCACCTAATATAGCTAACTATGTTAATAAACCGGACCTATCTCGGAGGATCGGATAGAATGAGGGTTCGTAAACCAAACGAGTATGGAGACTCGTGTAATATGGTTTAACAAAGCCTACATACTAAATGAAATCTAGCCTAAGTTCTTACGACCCATTACGGCCCGCTTAGGTAGCTTATGCTACTTTAACGCGTCATTCGCGTAAAACGCGTTCGGAACGCCTAACTAGCCCTATGACAAGTAAAATATGCCTTAACATATCTAATATTGTTACCAAATCAGTTTAGATACCAAAAGTTATGTTACATATGCTTAAAATGAATTTTGGCGTAAAAAGGGCATTTTGGTAATTTACCTAAGGCATATAAACTACCTATCATACAACTACTTAAACGAAGCGACCATAAGGTATAACCTCGGAAGGTTATTCCCTATATACTATGGTCACCTAATGTGTTTGGTCGGATCCTAATGATCGACCAAATGGGTCGGGTTCGAAGGTATAAGCGATTTATTAGATCGCTTACCCTTACGACCCTAGACAACGTGGTAATCAGTAGGCATAGTCACAAGGGACTATAACCATCGTGATTACGCTCACGTTGCGAAGTTCAAACGAACTTCGCATTGACCATAAACTGGACAATGCAGAAAGTCAAACAAAGTTTGACTTTCGGACTCGAAAAGCAATAAAAGAACGAAGGAACACTTACAAAGGGTCCCCGAATGCTAATCTAGATCAAAATAGCTCAGGTATGAAACAAAGGTTTCAACTTAGAGCACATTAGATCAGATTCTAGTGAGTTTGAAGCAAATGGGGGTGGGGTATTTATAGTTTTTCCCGAACCGTTAGGATCGTTTCTTGGAAAACGTGATCGAATCTCGTGCGTACACTTGTTGGAATGTTGTGGTGACTAAAAATGGCCCCTCATGGACTGAAAGGGCAAGTGTGGGTTTGTGGTTGTGAGTTAAACAGCTGTAATCTGCTGACTAATCGATCTTATCTGATCTGGGACACTGACGCGGGCCGCGTAAAGGATAGGCCTGGTTTTACGCGGGCCGCCTGAAGGTCCTGATCAGACAACAACTTTGCAAAATGACAGTTTCAGTCCCTGTTGGTGTTTAAGGTCATTCCCGAAACTTCTAAGGCCCGTAAAGCCAACTTTAAGGCCCTAAAATGATGCCTAAACATTGTGGACATGAAACATGCCCAAAAATATGTCTGATGTCGGTTCGTTTGGCCGTACGATCGCGATGTTCGCTTAATTACGACGGAATGCGCATAAGCGCGAAAAACGATCCAAATGACGCGACGGATGGATTTTTCTTATGCCAAACACTAAAATAAAATGTTTTAGTGCTTACATAAATTTTTGGATGTCCGGATGTATTCGGAACGTAAGTTATGCGCGAAAGTGCAAACTTGTGCACTTTTTGACACTTTTAGTCCCTGAATGAGCCAAAAGTTTATTTTAGCACACCGAACCCCTCAAAGCCTATTTCTAAGCTATGTAAAGGATATTTAGGGTGTGTTTAACTTATGGTCATGTTCCGGAATGTTTGTTGCATTAAACTGGTTATATTTACGCATCAGCGCGCGTATAACCTTCCAGAAAGCGATTTAGAGCTTGACATCGAACAAGAGTTGATATGTGCAAAAGATACACATATTTAGACAAGTCCAAAGTATGAAATACAATATTTCATTGGTTTGGTATTTGTTTGATGGTCGCAGTGACACAGGTGTCACAGTCTCCCCTACTTAAGGAAATTTCGTCCCGAAATTTATTCGTAGAAGTCTGTCTGTGACTTTGCGTTAAATAGCCATCAAAGATATGTAAAGCATAATTTTGTTATTTTCCTCAACGGATATTTTTTTCAGAAGCGAAAATGAACGAACGGAGTCATTTTCTTCAACGGGTTCTTCGGAAATGGAAAATAAAGGATTTTTAACTAAACGGATATACATTTCCCTCAACGGATATTCTTCAGAAGTGAAAACGAATGGATGATTCATTCTTCCTCAACGGGTCCTTCGTCAGAAACGGGAATGAAGGAATAATCCACGGATATTCATTTCTCTCAATGGATATTCTTCAGAACGAAAATGAATAAACGGGGTCATTTTCAACGGCTGCTTCCTCAAGTATGGAAATGAAAGATTTAACAACGGATATTCATTTCCTCAACGGATAATCTTCAGAAACGAAAATGAACTAACGGAGTCATTTTCAACGGCTGCTTCCTCAAGTATGGAAATGAAAGATTTAACAACGGATATTCATTTCCTCAACGGATAATCTTCAGAAACGAAAATGAACTAACAGAGTCATTTTCAACGGTTGCTTCCTCAGAGTTGGAAATGAAGGATAAACGGATATTCATTTCCTCAACGGATATTCCTCAGAAGTGAAAAATGAATAGCTGGTTCATTTTTCCTCAACGGATGCTTCATCAGAATTGGAAATGAATTGGGTTAACTTAGATACATGATAGAACTTGCTGTGATTTCTGTGCACTAAATTCCATAATTATGTATGCATCCATAATTACGTAATTCCTTGCACAGTCCGTACAGTTTGTCTTGTAATGTTTAGGGGAGGAAAAATCAAGCATGTGATGAGGGTGACTAGACTACCATAGGGTCCTTTTAATTAGATCAACAGATGATCTTTATAATTAGGCCACCAAGGAGTCCTTTCAGCTATATCATCACATGATATTCCTAACCATATTTTCGGATAAATCTGTTTATCTAGACCACTCAAGGGGTCTAATTATGGAGTAGTACATTATAATCCCAGGGACTTAACTACAACGTAGAAGTCCATTAAGGATTTTAGGTAGTACCTTTGGGTATCCTACTATGAATCTCTTGTACAAGGATATGTAAGATTCTACGAGGATTTGGATAACATAATTTGGATCACATGACACATAAAAGGGAACACATAAGCACATAATCACATAATTGTTTAATTGTTATTATCTTGTTATTGATTGCTATTAACTTGGCACCTCGTACTTCGTTTCTCTTGGAAGAAACGGGTACTTAGGATTTTCATGGAAAACGCAAGAGATCATACAATGGAAGAAATTTGGGGGTAGTCTGTTCTTCAAGGAATATGGTTCCTTGATTGTTGGTATTGTAGAGGATATGTTTATACATGCAACCACATAAACATATTAAAATGTAAATGAAAGATTTATTTATAACAACAATAACAACAACTGTTTCATAGATCGTGATAACAAAAGAAAATAATACACAAGGCTCGATTATTTTCTAAACAGCGTTATCTTTTGTCGGTCAGATACTCATCCCTGCGCTGGATTTGCATTAGCAAGCTTTGGGCAATTCCTACGAAAATGGCCCATCTCGCCACAGTTGTAGCAAGACCCTGGTGGAAAACGAGCTTGAGCAGGATTGTTGCCAGCTTGATTTGGTGCAGCTGCGGTTGGGCAAACCCTCGCTGTATGACCTATAAGTCCGCAAACTTGGCATGTGCGGCACTTCACACCCGCATGATGATGTAGGCCACATTGGTTGCACAAGGGTGCAGTTCCATTGTAGGGTTTCCTGGCAGGGGGTTGAGCTGGTTGGTTGGGGACGGCTTGATCATTGTGAGCGACCACGGCGAAGTTCTGAGAAGCCTTTCGCTTCTTTGACTTCTTAGAGGATCCAGTCTGTTCATCCATGGTCTTTGATTCCTCGATTGGGTTCGATTCTTCGACCGGTTTCTTGTCACCTTTTCGGAAAAGTTTACCTTTCCTGATCTTTGATTCAGTCAAGGTTGCAGATAGCTCAATGGCCTGCCTAACAGTAGTAGGGTTGCTACCAGTCACAATGTCTTATATTGAGTCGGGGAGGCCATCAATGTACTTTTCGATTGCCTTATCCAAAGGCGTGACCATGTTTGGGCATAACAGACTTAACTCCTCATAACGGTCCGTGTAGGCTCGATGCTTACCGCTATCTTGCTTCAAATTGTCGAATTCCCTTTCCAAGGCCCTGATCTCGTAACGAGGACAAAACTCCTTCATCATGAGTGCCCTAAGTTCGGCCCAAGTCTGGGCTAAGGCAACTTCTGCACCACGATCTCTCATAACCCCGTTCCACCACGTAAGGGCCCTCTTCTGGAACACACTCGAAGAAAACTCAACCTTGCGATTGTCAGGACACTGCACGTGGCGGAAAGTATTCTCAATGCTCTCGAACCATTGAAGAAGCCCAGTCGCTCCCTCAGAACCACTAAACTTGAGGGGTTTAGCCGAGTTAAAACTCTTGAAATTGCATGGACCATTGTTGTTGTTGTTGGCTTGGTTCCATTGAGCAAAGAGGTTTGGGAATTGAGCAGCCATTTGCTGCGCAATAATTTCTGCCAGTTCGGCAGTCGCTATCTGGTTTTCGCGTCGAGGAGGCATTCTAAAAGAGGAAACATGAAAGGAAACGAGTGAGATGATTGGGTGAAAAGAATGAGATGAAACAAAAATTGACAACAGCAAAGCTGGTGGTCATTTGTTCGCATCACATAGCAAACAAACGACTCACAGTGACTAATCAAAGTAAATGGGTCAAAAATAATGTATCGCGAAGACATGCTCGCCTATAAGTGAACACTCACCCCAAGAGTTCCCAGGTAAGAGTGACTGGTCCGATTATGTGGATTTGTACGAACACTCTAGCCTTAGACAGAAAACCTAGGGTACAGGCATTCACCCTTCCAGTTTGCACGTGTTCACATTATTTAAAACCCAAAACCTTGACGAGATTTTGAAAACTCAAAGGGGTTCAAAACCATATAACAGAGGGTTCAAAACCTTACAATAGAGGGTTCAAAACCTAGTAATCAATCATCCTAGAACAGATGATTAGTTTTCAAAGCGGTTTTGAAATTTATGTTCTTGTTGTGGTCGTCGCCTAAGGATAGGTGACGGTATTGTTTTATGACTAAACGCAAGTAAACTCGCGTTAGGGTCCTAAGAAGGTTATAGACTAGGTCAAAGCATTACTAATAACCTAATTCCCTATAACCATTGGCTCTGATACCATCTTTTCTGTCACACCCCGACCACGTAGAACATACAAAACGTGGCGGAAACGTCGGGGAGTGTTGTAACAGAATTAATTGTTTCAAATCCATGGCAATTGAAGTTTCGTTTTATTAATCAAACATGAAAGTTTACATTGTTTTAAACAAGAACCAAAGAGTACATAACATAAATTAACTAGTTCTTGTCTCGTTTTAAGTCACTAAGGCACTGGTCCGCCTAAGTATGTCTTGATAAGTCCTATGCATCAACTCCTGAAAAACACATGTGAAAATAGGTACGTCAGCATAAAAATGCCTGTGAGATACATAGGTTTTGTGAAAACAGAATTCATGACTTATGTTTGAGAAAATGTTTAGTCATGAACCTTGTAATTTGCTTTGTCTTGTAAATCATTTGAAAAACGATAAGATCAGATGATATGTATAAATAAGAGAATAATGTATGGTTAAATGAATAACCATGTAAAATGAGTTTGTATAAGATAAGTTGTTTGTAAATCAATGTCTTGTGAAAAGTATGTTATTTGTATAAAATGTTATATGTCTCAAATTGAAATGATTCAAATAACGCTACAATATGTGATACCATACAAACACTTATATATAGGAAGTACCAACGGCGTATCCACCATGCTTGTATCATATTACACACGCCTCGTTACTTAAATCACTTACTCAAACCAAACCACCAAGATGTAATGTTTAACAATTGTAGAAATGTTTATGTATAGTCGAATGTCTATTGTCAAATGTAAATCAGGTCAACAGATACAAACGGTTCACACGGTTCAACAGTTACAAACGGTTCACATGGTTCAACAGTTACATACGGTTCACACGGTTCAACAGTTACAAACGGTTCATATAATCAAATGGTTACGACGGTTTACATAGTCAAATGGTTACAACGGTTCAAAATGTAGTATAATGTGTTCATATGCTGGATGAGCATATGCAACAGAAATGCAATGTAAAACAATGTACTAAGTATGCACACAATGGGCGTACATAGCATGAAATGTATTGTAAAGTGATGTACTAAGTATGCACACAATGGGCGTACATAGCATGAAATGTATTGTAAAGTGATGTACTAAGTATGCACACAATGGGCATACATAGCATAAAATGTGTTGAAATCATGTACTATAAATGTACTAATAAACATAGCAAGTATATGATGTGGAAACAGGAACGCATGAAAGTAACAAGTAAGCACATGTGTTTCACCCCAAAACAGTTTGGAAAACAGTAAAAGAGGTGTCTATGTACTCACTTGAGATTGCTCAGAAGTCCTAAGATAACCACCAAGCAATGCTAGAGATCACGGAATCAAACGGCACCTAATATAGCTAACTATGTTAATAAACCGGACCTATCTCGGAGGATCGGATAGAATGAGGGTTCGTAAACCAAACGAGTATGGAGACTCGTGTAATATGGTTTAACAAATCCTACATACTAAATGAAATCTAGCCTAAGTTCTTACGACCCATTACGGCCCGCTTAGGTAGCTTATGCTACTTTAACGCGTCATTCGCGTAAAACGCGTTCGGAACGCCTAACTAGCCCTATGACAAGTAAAATATGCCTTAACATATCTAATATTGTTACCAAATCAGTTTAGATACCAAAAGTTATGTTACATATGCTTAAAATGAATTTTGGCGTAAAAAGGGCATTTTGGTAATTTACCTAAGGCATATAAACTACCTATCATACAACTACTTAAACGAAGCGACCATAAGGTATAACTTCGGAAGGTTATTCCCTATATACTATGGTCACCTAATGTGTTTGGTCGGATCCTAATGATCGACCAAATGGGTCGGGTTCGAAGGTATAAGCGATTTATTAGATCGCTTACCCTTACGACCCTAGACAACGTGGTAATCAGTAGGCATAGTCACAAGGGACTATAACCATCGTGATTACGCTCACGTTGCGAAGTTCAAACGAACTTCGCATTGACCATAAACTGGACAATGCAGAAAGTCAAACAAAGTTTGACTTTCGGACTCGAAAAGCAATAAAAGAACGAAGGAACACTTACAAAGGGTCCCCGAATGCTAATCTAGATCAAAATAGCTCAGGTATGAAACAAAGGTTTCAACTTAGAGCACATTAGATCAGATTCTAGTGAGTTTGAAGCAAATGGGGGTGGGGTATTTATAGTTTTTCCCGAACCGTTAGGATCGTTTCTTGGAAAACGTGATCGAATCTCGTGCGTACACTTGTTGGAATGTTGTGGTGACTAAAAATGGCCCCTCATGGACTGAAAGGGCAAGTGTGGGTTTGTGGTTGTGAGTTAAACAGCTGTAATCTGCTGACTAATCGATCTTATCTGATCTGGGACACTGACGCGGGCCGCGTAAAGGATAGGCCTGGTTTTACGCGGGCCGCCTGAAGGTCCTGATCAGACAACAACTTTGCAAAATGACAGTTTCAGTCCCTGTTGGTGTTTAAGGTCATTCCCGACACTTCTAAGGCCCGTAAAGCCAACTTTAAGGCCCTAAAATGATGCCTAAACATTGTGGACATGAAACATGCCTAAAAATATGTCGGATGTCGGTTCGTTTGGCCGTACGATCGCGATGTTCGCTTAATTACGACGGAATGCGCATAAGCGCGAAAAACGATCCAAATGACGCGACGGATGGATTTTTCTTATGCCAAACACTAAAATAAAATGTTTTAGTGCTTACATAAATTTTTGGATCTCCGGATGTATTCGGAACGTAAGTTATGCGCGAAAGTGCAAACTTGTGCACTTTTTGACACTTTTAGTCCCTGAATGAGCCAAAAGTTTATTTTAGCACACCGAACCCCTCAAAGCCTATTTCTAAGCTATGTAAAGGATATTTAGGGTGTGTTTAACTTATGGTCATGTTCCGGAATGTTTGTTGCATTAAACTGGTTATATTTACGCATCAGCGCGCGTATAACCTTCCAGAAAGCGATTTAGAGCTTGACATCGAACAAGAGTTGATATGTGCAAAAGATACACATATTTAGACAAGTCCAAAGTATGAAATACAATATTTCATTGGTTTGGTATTTGTTTGATGGTCGCAGTGACACAGGTGTCACAAAAACAGTGCTCGCCGGAAAGCAATGGCGAATCCTGTCGATCTCAGGATCGGTGAAGCAGCAACGTTCCTTCGGAGAGTCTTCGATGATCCCTTGGATTTTTAAAGGACTGTCTTTTTGATGATCCTTGGCAGGGGATGATCTTAGCTTCATTGTGATTCGGAGATTTTGAGAAAGAAGAAGAACAGAGTAAGAAAGAGAAAGGGGAGAGAAGTACCTGCCTGATCTTCGAATGAGGATTTAAAGGATGTAACGCACGAATTTAAATGCTTCCTAACCCTTATCTCTAACTTGAATTTATAATCATGATTTTGCAGGGATGTCGCTTCAAATGATGTAGGATCTGCAACGGATAGTTCGATCTTAACGGCTATATATCCGTTAGTTTGTTGCGGATAAGATCAAGAAAATATAACTCGCCAAAATTACACTTCACTCCTTATATTTTGGGGGCAATTGTTAGGGGAGGATTTTTACATCCCAAGGTTCACGGATCCTCAAATGCTACTAGGATCATGGATCCTCAATTCCGTTTGAATTAAGGATCCTCAGTAGGTGTTGCAGGATCAGGATTCAGGATCCTTATTGTTATCCCTATACTAACAATTGTCTACCTTGTACGTAAGCTTGTTTTGCAGGAACAAAGGCATGGAACAAGTTTCACCGAAATTCCTGGAGCATATTCCCTTAATATTCCGCACGTGTTTGACCATTATGGACGTTATGGAGATCGTGGGGAACTTGCACGAATTACGGATAGTTAGTTAGACTGGTTATTTCTAATTTAAAATGGGGATAACAAGCTTGAGTATAACACTTAGCTAATTTTAGCAAACACACACACTCTCGCAACAGCTCTCAAACAGCTCTCGAACACTACTTGGCGATTTCATACATTTTTGCACATTGCACACTAGTGATCCTTGTAACAAGCTTGTTATCATCCCGAGTTGTAAATTTCTTTTGATTAATCTTAGTTGGTGATCGGTAGTTTCCATCACCCGAGGTTTTTTATGCCGGAGATCAACTCTTGATCAAGGGCTTTTTCCTCGTATAAATCCTTGTGTTACTTGTTCATTTCATTTATGAATTATCCTTAACATTGTTCATTGATTCAAGCATCACACCTCACAACAAAAGATTTGGTTGCATTATCCTTGCTTGATTTTTGTCCAAAACAATGTGCACATAGGTTAGAATACACAAATAGCCATTAATCACATATACAGATCGAGGAACGAAAGGGGTAGATCTATTGAGTTTTGGCTAGCTCCACACTTGGTCCGTGAGACCCGTTGGAGTGCTTTTGTGTCCCAAGTAGAGGAGAATCGACATACATCGTCTAGGTTTGGTTGCTTCCTATATCGGCACACATATTATGTCCTTGCAAAACATTAATGATCAACAAATTTCATAGGTACTTTACATACAATACAAGATTTTCAAATGTTTTAAATATTCATTTGATACTAAACAAAACACATGAATTCACCAACTTTTGTTGACTTTTCAAACTTACATGTATTTTAGGAAAGTAAGTAGGTTTCGTACGGTTGGAGACAAAGTACAAGGATCACGAGTCGATGCCATCTTTTGGAAGGGTTTGGTTCATATATTTCACCTTCATACGAAATATAGGATATAAAGCCTTGATTTATATAAACAATATTTTGGTGTAAAAGTAACTTGTTGAACTTAAAACTTTTGGATTATGTTTCATGAACAAATACTTTGACGTTGTAATTCGTTTTAAACAATCTATGGATGGGCTTCATAACTATTTTTATCATATAGTTTGTTTACTTAATTGAATGCAATGAGAACTAATCTAAGTTCACACCTTGCGCTTCCGCTACGAGCGGGTGTGACTGCGTAAATCTGAATTCTTTGGCATTTACAAAGACTTTAGAGCCTATGTCAAGATGCAACATTCGGCTGTGATAAAGTGCTTCTGCCTGACCAATGGGTGAATATACCTCCAAAGCTTTTAGCCAGTTACTTGCTCAGATGGTACAATACAACAAACATCTTGTACCGACACCCCTCAGCAGATTGGTATTGCTGAAAGGAAACACCGTCGTCTTATGGAAACTGCTCACTCATTTCTTCTATCTTCTGATGTTCCGGGTGTTATTTTTTGGAGAAGCTGTCACACCTCGATATTTATAGCTCAACCCGATGGGCCCGGTGGGGAGTATCGTGACGTAAGATTGGTATCGTCGTAGTCAAACATACACAGAATAAGACAGCGGAAGTCTTGGAATATAAAATATTATTACAAACCCAATTGTCTGAAATTACCAAAGTAATAGTTACAGACGAGCTTGTAATATCAAATCCACAGGCGGATCGTCATAAAATGTTCAAAGTGAAGTTTAGCAGACTTTAGGACATCCTAAGGATTTGCAAGATCCTTTATTGACACCAAGCAGCTCCCAGCCTATTTACGTATAGTACCTGTCACTTAGCCTTTTGAAAATACGTCAGTTTACACTGGTAAATACAATTAACCGACTCTTTTGAAAAGCGTTTAAGAAAATTGGTTTTGGTGCACAAGCCACGAAAATCTTTTATAACTTGGGATGATTACATTTATAATCTTGTATACTGATCTACATGTTTGTCATACATATGGGGCCCGATTTAGAAACCGAGACATGATTAACTGACACACCACTTATCAAACCCACAGAGGAGTTATCCCCAACTTGTGGGTAATTTTTATATTTTAGCATTTACATCTGTCGGGTGTATGCCTACACCCTGTGCATAGGTCATGCCCATTAGTAACTTAAATGAGCTGAGGATATCTAGGACACATTTGTTAACCCCCAATGTTTATGTTATCAAACAAAACGGATTAAAACGGGTTATGCGGATTTATTAATCACAATCCGACTAAATGATCCCATACCCGACAAAGCGGTAATAATTTACCTTATCTCAAACGTTTCTGGCCCAAAAAAATAACACCTCTCTTCAAAGAAAACAACAATGTCTACTGATCCTTCAAGCGAAGCAATCAAGGAGCTCCTGTCAACCCGCAGGTTGACTGAGCTTACTTCTAATGTTAACTCTTCTAACTGTATTCTGGATGTGCAGGGGAGGCTCTTAGAACAGCAAAAGAAGACCCAGGAAGTCTGGGGGAAACTCCTAGAAGAACCAAAGTCTTCATTGAGGGACAATGGCATAGAGATGATGAAGGATAAGACATCTGCAGATAACTTGGTTTACTCATATCTGAAAGATGCAGTGGAGACGATTAAAGAGAAGATGGAGACGTCTGAGAAGGAGCTTGGGAAGATATTGACACCGAACTAAGTGGTATGGCTGATTAATCCACTTTTTTGTTGATTTTTGGGATGCCCTAATGTTTGTTGGTATTTTGAACTATGGTGGTTTTTTGTGTATTAAACTCATATGTGTGTATATTTTGGGAAATCATCCAGGGCTTAACTATAACATGCTTTCATACCTTTATCACGCATCTATAAATGTTTTTATGATTATTAATATGAAAAATGCATGTTAATTATTATCACGTATGTGTCTTTTTTTATGACGCTAGTTATGATGATGAAAATCTGTGTTTGGGTATGTTTTGGGTGGAAATCGCTGTGAACAAGGGTTAAGACAGGTTATGCAAAAATGTTAGAGAGGGGTTTAATGGTCATTTGAGATCTCCATTTCAGATAGTCCTGTATAGTTATGATTAATCACGCATCTGCTTATAGAAAAGGGGTAAAAAAGAATCAACTGAGATATTTAATCACGCATATCATGGTAAAATGTTGTGAATGTCACAGATTACATAAAGTTGTGTCTTAATAAAATCATGAAATATGGAATGTTTAAATGAATGCAATTATGGTTCAACCATTACTCGTCTTCCCATTCAGAATCACTATCATCTGCTTCGTCAACCTCCTCATACTCCTCCTCTTCCTCACCAGTTTCTACCTCCTCGTCCTCTTCGTCAACTAAACCAGGATCATTCTCTAACTGAATTGCTCTTCTTTTCCTCCCCTTCTTATTGGCATTCTTATCGGCATTCTTATCGGCAACACTAGCTTTACCCTTTAAAACCTCGCAAGTACGAATATCATGACCTTTGATATTGCAAACACTACATGTCCGACTTCTCTTGCCTTTTAGACTAATAATTTTCTCTTTTTTTTTATTTAATCCGCTTATGTGAACCGCGTCCTTTGTTTCTAATACCGGTTGGCACACGGACTGTAGGAGGAGCATCAGTGTTCGGTTTCTCATAACCTATTAACCTTGAATATCTATCAAACTTAGGGTCGATGGGATTGGTTATGCGAAGATCATCAACCATTTCTTTCATCTCCCTTATCCGATCCCTGACTATAAGTAGATGATCGAAATCTTTCATCAAGTTACCAATAAGATACTCTCCGGTCTGCATAATCTCATACGCAACCTCTTTGGCCTTTTTATGCGCATCATTATCATCAACACTTAAATCAAATGTATTATTTAGATCATTCGGTACCACGTCTTTGGTCCATCTTCTCATAACGTACTTGTTGGGAATTTCTTTCACTTTGAACATCTTGAACACAAAATATATATGTTTGCACAACAATCCATATTGTTCAAACCTACGACAACTGCATGATGCAATTACATCCTCCCCTTTCTTGAAACAAACCTAAACAAAAACAATCGAAAATTAAAAATCAAATAAAAAAGGCACGTTGTTATGTAATAACGCATGTTAGCTGTTCTAGATAGTGTTACCTCTAGTAAACCGTCTCCGTGGGCTTTCCAATCCTTCATACTTATCTTCAAAAACGGTTTCTCAATTTTAGTCTCCATAGGAAGGCACTCGGACAGTGTTCCTTGTAACTCTGACTGTTGATCAGCAAAAATTGACCTGGTGTAAATTTTCATAGCATCATCCTCTAAAGTAGATTCAGAAAAGTTATCTGGGATTGTATTTCTAAATATATGGTCATTCTTCCGATGGTTGAATCTTTGCACGTCCATTGCACCATCAAAATGCTTAAAGAACTCAACAAGGGTAAGTTGAGAATTGGCCACTTGACAGAAAAAATGGTTTTCGCTCTCTGATCTGGAGGTGGTTCGCATAAGCCCAGACATAGGCTCATAACGATAGAAAGCTGGAATCCACGAAGATCTCATGCCAAACATATCATCAATCCATTTATTCTCGGTTAGACCGAATTCAATCATTATCAGCTTCCATTCTATCTCAAACGTTTCTGGCGCAATCGAATCGGTCCATACAATGTCACACATACGTCTCTTGAACTCTTCGTTGTTACATAACTCATGTCCCACCTATTAAAACAAAGAAGTGGAACTTATTGAACAAGGGAAAGTAAAAAAAATGAATGTATAAAATAATAATCACGCAGGTTGTAATAATAATCATGCATGATGAACTTTTTTTGAACTACGGGCAAATAAAAATCAGAAATCAATATAGTTATTACGCAGGTTGTAATAATAATCACGCAGGTTGTAGTTGAGCCTAACCTTATCAGCAAGTTTCTTCATTATGTGCCACATACATAATCTGTGCCTACTCTTATCGAACACTGCTTCGATAGCTTGTTTCATCGCGGGATCCTGATCAGTGACGACCACTTTCGGCTGCTTACCAAATGAGTCCAAAAATGATTGTAAAAGCCACTTGTATGATTCAATGCTTTCGGATGCTAGCAACCCGGCTCCAAGCGTCACATTCCGACAGTGGTTATCAATACCAGTAAAAGGTACAAAAACCATTTTATACCTTCAAAATGTGGATTAAAAAATGAATAAAAAACAAGAAGATTATACAAAAAATAAAATAACAGGAATAACATTGAAGTGAGGACTAACTTGTTGGTTTTAAATGTAGCATCAAACGATATGACATCTCCAAACTCAGCATAGTTACGTTTGCACAAACCATCGGCCCAGAACAGGCCAGTTAATCGTTTGTTTTCATCGACTGAATGAACGAATGAATAATCAACCATAAACTGCTTTTTATCAGTCAACCTATTGATAACCATATATGCATCATACTCTCCGATATAGCTATGTATCCTAGCTCTAAAATTCTTGCAATCGTCTTTAGTTGCGCCAACATTTTCAAAACCTCCGTATCTTTGTTTCATTATATTGAAGGCTTTCACTGGCCCAAGATTCAATGTACCAAGCTCCCATATCATCTCTTCTTGTGTTTCGAAAAGATGTCTATAAGCTGGTAATAAATGCATATCTTGGGGACACACGAATGAATGATTATGCGACTGAACAAACTTATCAACCTTATACAACACCCCATCCGTCGAACAAAGCTTAATTTGAGCTTTACAGCCGGTTCGAATAGTCGGTCTGTTCCTACGTTTATATGGTTTAGACAACTTCGAATAAGGATCATCAAATTCCTGTGGTTTATGGCCCTCCTTTGAACACACAAAGTATTTAGTCTTGATAATACCACCAACATGATGTTCACCTCCTTTTCGAGCAGAGAACCCTGCCTTCTTGGCATATGTCTGGTAAAAAACATATGCTTGCTCTATGGAAGAGAATTCCATTCCGATAACAGGAACACATGATGAAGCTACCTCCGGAATATACAATCTTTCATCTACACATTTTAAAAATGACAAAAAAAAATTATTAACAAGACATCTAAAATAATACCGCAGGAAGGAAAAAATGACACACAGGGAAAGAACAAATCACGCAAGTTGCATCAAAAATAATAACGCATCAAAAATAATACCGCAGGAAGGAAAAAAAAGCATCCAGTAATGTATACTTCTTACAAATTGTTGGACCGTTGTACGACCTCTAATAGTCAGTTAAGGCGTTCATCTCTATGTGTAAAGGCGGAATCAATGCACATAAAGTCATAACAGCTTTGTTCCTCTTAATTTTCTTTCTATTAATGCCTTCTGAGTCTTTACAATGATTTTCTGACAAAAATTCAGCAGCACCTTGACTCACATACAATGACAACTCTCTCTCGCTTCAAATGACCACACACCTATATATAGAACATAAGATTTCGCTTGAGGAAGTCTGAAGCGAAATCATGTGATGTTGATTTCGCTTGAAGATGTTTCAAGCGAAACCTTCAAGATTAAACTATACAAACCCTAATGTGTGTTTAATCAAACTATTTAGACACAAGACCTAATGCAGACGAAGTCAACAGACATTCCATGCACTAACAGACTCCCCCTTGGATGTTGACGAAGTCTTCAGCTCCTGAGTCTTCAGTCACCAACTCTGTATCTTCACATCATAAGCATTCTTCACAGGTTTAGGATCACATCCTGACTCCATTCATCAATCTTCCCTTTGACTGTTGATCCAGACTCCCCCTTTCATTGACTCCCCCTCTCAATATGCTAGAATCTGAGATGTCTGGTTCAATCTTTGTCATTTAGCTGCCGTTGGGAATAATGAAGTTTAAACCTGTTTAACCTGCACATCCTCTACCACAATATAAGTTTCACAAATTTATAACCATTAAATTTAAAAAACTTACTGGTAGACAATATTCATCCATCAAACATACTAGTTACATCAAGTTCAAATAAATGACCTTGATTAACTAACTCCTCAAACTTTCAAAAATATTTGTATATAACATTCAAAGTTTTCAACAAATTCTCCCAAACCAATTCATCATGTTTAGCACTTGGAATTTTGAATATCAGCTATTCAAAATCAGTTGTCGAAAATCTTTTTGTAATTTGAATTTAAAGAAATACAGTAAACAAATATATACAAACAATATTTTTGTGAGTTCGTGTAAGAGGATCATATCAGTTCATGAAACAAATCACTAGCACCATTAAGCCTTTGACATTTTAAGTTTTAAACGATTCACTTAGATTGACGATATGTTTGTCCTTTTAAGCTCAATCTAAAAACTTTCGAAATACTTACCGATACGTTAAGGTATATTAATATTACACTAAATTCTTATGGACCCCACGATCTCAGCATATCCCCTCATCATGCAATACACTGACTCAAGTAATGCCTTTAAACTTTCATCAACTGTGATTTGTGCGAAAATAACTCAGAATGTTTAAACATTAACAATCAGGTCGATACTTCCGTATACGCAGAGAAAGTCCAATGTTTAAACAAAATAAGAAAATAAAACAAGTTGAAATTGTTTAGGCTTTAACCACCAGGTCGATACTCCCGTATACGCAGAGGTGATCCAAAGCTTAAACGAAACACCAAAGAAAATAAAGCAGAACGTTTAGGCAACAACATCCAGGTCGATACTCACGTATACGCAGAGGATGTCCGATGCTTAAACAAAATAAAGAAATAAAACAAGTTTAAATCTTTGCAAAATAAAATGCACAATCACAGCGACTTTTCAGCAAAGTTGTGAAAGTTCACAAACTTAACCAGTTTTATGTCTTTCGACAATCAGCGATTACTGAGTAGGCACACAGTCAAGAAGGACAAAACTAAGTACTATGCTTTCAACCGTGTTTCCCACTAGAACTAGGCTTTTTCATTTAAGTTTGTATCGTTATCGCAAATCTACTAGTCTAGCTGAGCCTATCATCACATCTTTAGTGAGACCGTTTATCACATTTGACATTTCATATCCTTAGCATGCTGTGATAGTTCACTAATTTACTATCATTTCCTCTTTTCACAACAAAACTCATTTTTGATTTTTCAATATTTTTGAAATTTTCAAATTTTCTATTTTTTTTATAAAATTTTTCTCCCCCTAAAATCAAAATATGTTTCAATTTTGATTTTCTGAGAAAATTTGAAAACAAACTGTACAAGAAACATGACAAACTGATATCAAATCGCTTCAATTCGTTATTCACTCGGCATAAACAATCAGAACTCCCCCTGACAACAAACTATTTTCCCATTATGATTTCAAAACACTTAAGTTTGTTATAATCAAAATGGTTTTTCCGGAAAATTAGTTTTGTGTATCATTTCACAAACTCGGGGTTTCATCACATTGTGTTTTTTTTTTTTTTTCAATCATTTTAAAGAATTAACAATTAAGACCCTTGTCAATAACAAACACTAGTAGAAAATCAAGTACAACTTAATGTCCCTGATTTACCACTTGTAAATCGAAATATCACAGTTACCATCTTGTGAATTTCTCAAGAAATGTGCCGATACCTGTTCCACGCTTACCAACCTGGGAACTCCGGCAAGTCAGGTTTTTCTATTTGAAAAGATCTACCCAAGCCTGACCAGCCTTGGGTTTAACAGTTTTTGCCTCAACAAATGGCTCTTCTGGTTTTGACGAACCAGAATCATTGCCTGATTGTGGCTTGTCTGACTTTGAGACATCAGATTCATCGCCTACATGTGGCTCCTTTGTTTTTGAAGAAACAAATTCATCGCCAACCTTCATTGGTACCCAATGCTTACTAGATCTAGGTTTTCCTTTTTTATTAGGCTGTGAAATGAATAAACTTTCACAGTCTCTTTTATATTCAAAAACCTTGATCAATATTTTGTCAGAAAAATTAACTTTCTTTGATTGGTTATCATTTTGATTAGTTAATTTTTCTTTCTTTAACTTCCTTTTCTCTTTCCTGTTCGTCCTCAGATGTGTATCTGATGAATTTGTTTTGCTTGCCTTTGCAGTTGGGAAAAGCAATTCATCAGAACTTTTTCTCGGATTACCAGTTTTATCCGAGGACAAAATTTTCTCGAGATATTCTCTAGCCTTCTTCCTTTTCTTTCGCAGTCTGTCTTTCTGCCCCTGAGAAAGTTTTACTTTTGCTTCCTGAACTTTAGGTTCTTGAACCTTCTGTTCTTTGGGCTTGACGTTGACTGTCTTCTTTGCCATTCTTTGAGAATCAGCCCTCGATCGTGCCTTTGATCTCATTGGGCAATCTCTAGCAATGTGTCCTCTGATTTGGCAGTTATAGCATCTTCTTGTCTCATAACTCCAACTCTGGCAGTTAACAGCAATGTGTCCTTGATAACCGCATCTGTAACACATTCTGTTATCGTACCATGTACCACCTTCAGTCCAAACATTCAAGTCATAGCACTGTTTGGCTCTGTGGTAATCGTCACTCCTCCTGAAAGCTAGATTTGGCTTTTGAGAACCGTGGTCAAACCTGCACCACGAATTACCAACTATTTTTGAGTTTTGATTTTTAAATTTTTGTAATTTTTCAAAATGATTGGATGACTTATCTGATGAGCTTTTATTTTCAATTTTAACATTTTTCAAATTTTTATCTTTTTGTTTCTGTTCTACACTCTTCTTAACAGGTTTTTGTTTAGAACATTCACCTGTTTCAGTAGACTGTAAAACAGTATTTTTAAACATTTCATTTAATTTCAAATATGTTTTTCTTTGCTCTTCTTTTTCATCATCAGATATTTCATCACAATCTTCAATTTTGACTTTGACTTTGTCAAAATTTGTGACATTGTCACTTATAGGAACGGAATTGATAGGTTTTGGACAAACATGTGATGTAGAATTCACAAAACCTTTCAATTTAACTTCAAGCTCTTTGATTTTCATCTGAGCTTTTTCAGCTTCTTTTTCAAGCTGAATGATTTTAGCAAGATGAGAATTGATTTCAATTTGTTTTTGAAGATTATCTTTTCCAAAAATATCTCTCTCATCTTCTAAAATCTTGATTTGATTTTGAAAATCTTTTTCTTTTTCTTTCAAATCGTTAATTTCCAATGTCAAACTGTCCAAACTACTCAACAGTTTGTCATTTTCTGACATCAATTTCTCACACTTTTCTCTCATTTCAAGAATCTGTTTATTATCAGATTCTTTCTCATCCTTCAAGCTTTTGATTTCCACTGTCAAATTCTCCACATCTTTCAAGAGATTTAAATTTTCAGCTTCTGATTTTTCGCATTGTGAGCACACAACTTCACTTTTCGAAGTTTCATCCATCTTTGATTCTTCATTCATTGTCATTCCTTCTTTAATCTTTTCGATTACTTCACTAAACTCAACCAAACTCATATTTTCTGAGTTTCTTTCAATTTCATCTATTAACTCTTTCTTTTTCTTTTTCTCTTCTTCATCTCCCCACCATTTCTTTTGCCAATAATCATCCTCTTCTTTGTACTGCTGGATTATGGCTTCAATATCAAGCGTTTTGTCATCAATCGCAATATTTCCACATTCATCAAGATAACACTCTCTGTTTGGATCCCATCTATTTGCTCTCCTTGCTTCCAGAAAGATACGAGATATTCTAATTATTTTGTTTTCAGCAATCATTTTTCTGTATCGATATTTCTGCTCTTCAGTGCGATCGTCTTTCCACGGAATAGGTTCGGAATTTGCCATATTGTATGTTCCTGCAAACAAACAAATAAGCAAACACTTGGTAAAATTTTAAGTTTTGAAAATTCAGCAACTTCAAGTAAAATACTTGAAATATAATCAGCTTCAAGCGAAATTAGCTTGATAAAACTGTTCAAGCGAAATGTGATATGAACTATTTTGCTTCAGCTTCAAGCGAAACCCAACAACAGTTCTGATTCAAGCGAAATCTATTAACAAAAATGATTCAAGCGAAATCTACTATATTTCGCTTCAACTGATCAGACTTTCAAGCGAAATCTGACAGAACAGTGTCGCTTCAACTGTTCAAGCGAACCAACTATTTCGCTTCAAGAAATCAATTTCGCTTCAGAGTTTCAAGCGAAACCAACTATTTCGCTTCAGGAAATCTGATTTAAAGCGAAATCAACCTGTAACCTTCGAATTACTTTCAAGCGAAATCTTGTTTTAGGTCAATTTTAACATGTTTTAATCTGAATTTTAATCTGAAACTTTGTAGGCTTTGTTAAAACTCAGTTTTACACGTTATATTCTGAAATCAGACCATTTCGACCATTGGAACTAGTTCAGATCAGAAAAGTAAAAGAAGAAGTGAGTAGAAAGAAGATAATCCGGTAGAATCAAGCTGCTATGGTATGAACTCCTCGTCCTGAGCTCTGATACCACTTGTTGGACCGTTGTACGACCTCTAATAGTCAGTTAAGGCGTTCATCTCTATGTGTAAAGGCGGAATCAATGCACATAAAGTCATAACAGCTTTGTTCCTCTTAATTTTCTTTCTATTAATGCCTTCTGAGTCTTTACAATGATTTTCTGACAAAAATTCAGCAGCACCTTGACTCACATACAATGACAACTCTCTCTCGCTTCAAATGACCACACACCTATATATAGAACATAAGATTTCGCTTGAGGAAGTCTGAAGCGAAATCATGTGATGTTGATTTCGCTTGAAGATGTTTCAAGCGAAACCTTCAAGATTAAACTATACAAACCCTAATGTGTGTTTAATCAAACTATTTAGACACAAGACCTAATGCAGACGAAGTCAACAGACATTCCATGCACTAACACAAATAAGCATGGTTAGTGAAATTACACATGTCTTCTTCAATACATGCGTGATTATATTACATTTCAGTACATAGGTTATAAAAACATGCGTGATTATATTACATTTCAATACATAGCTTATAAACATGCGTGATTATATTACATTTCAATACATAGGTCTTCTTCATGATAATAACGCATGGTTAGTGAAATTACACAGGGCTTCTTCAATACATATCTTATAAAAAATGACGCACGACCAAAAACAACACATCATACAACAATCATTTGGTTGAATTCTGGAAAATTGAAACCATTTAATTGACAACTTACTGGTCTGATCGTCTAATAGAACGTGGTTGTCTGATGTCGGATTCCTATATTGCTCTGCAGCATCATGACCGGCATTGACCTCAGCATCTTCAAATTCAATATCATCTATGTTTCGAGCATTACTACTCTGTGGATCCATTACAAACAATAAGTGATGTAAACCTTAATCGCCCACAAATAACCGCTAATTTGAAAATTTGAAAAACGGAAATTATTTGAAACTGATACGGATCGTAATTACCGGGATGCAGGAGATAACGAACTCGCATAATTTCCTTGATGTTAGTAAATGACTGAATTACCCTGGTTCAAGAATGAAAAATGTCTAATTTGCCCTTAATGAAAAATCTTAATCGCTGCGACGCGTTAATTGTTTAGAATTAATCACGCTTTAATCACAAAGATCTGACGGTCAGGATAGTGCCGTACGTGAAGTATGATTAGGCCTTTTGTACATTATACTTTCTCTCTCTCTCTCTCTCTCTCTCTCTCTATATATATATATATATATATATATAAAATTAGATTTCAATACTTTGTTAAAATAATATTCTCAATATTATTTTTATATAAGTATACATGTATACTACTTGAAATCTTGTATTTTCCACTAAGTGTATAAGTAGGCACATATTTATACAGTTAGGTATGTATAATTAATTATATATATTTTATACTTAGTGTATATATTCATTCCTTGTGGTTTTTAGTATTTTTCCGGAATTATATATCTTGTAAAATATCCTTAGCGCTTCTTAAAAACAATATATTTTTAAGATCGGTTTTAATATATATATTTCTTATACTTGTTAAATATATATATTTTTATTACTTGTCCCATTTTTGTATAGTTTTTACAAAATAATATGATGTTGACATGTGTCCTTCAATTTAATTAATTAAGAAGGGCAATAATGTAATTTACTTCAAAGTTTAATTAATTGATAAAATAATTTCTGTAACCTCCAGTGAGTTATTTTAGGTTTGTGATATAATTTTATTTTTACAAAGATTTAAGAATTCAGTTTTATATACCAACTCAGAGATTTTATAAATCATTACCGTCTGATTCATAGAGATCGAAGGAAATTACGGTTCGTATTTTTTGAATCATCAGTTTGTATAAAACACCATACGAATTCCAGAAAACACCACAACTTGAATCGTAATACAACCATGGTGATCTAATATCTGGAATGATTTTTGTTATTTTTGCAGGTATAAAACACCATACAAATTCCAAAAACATCATGAATTGAATCATAATACAGTCGTGCTGTTTTAACATCTAGAATGATTCTATTGCTATTCCAGATGTTAAAACACCATGACTGTAATCACAATACAATGTTATAGACTCTGGATGTTAAAACACCATGACTTGAATCATAATTCATTATTTGTAATGTTATGGTGTCTTATATACGTTCGTGGTATTTTACTGTAAAACACAACGCCTTGAATCACAATACAATCAAAACACTCTTGTATGAACATAGACAAAACACCATGGATTAAAACATTCGATCGAAAGGTAATTTTTTTCTGTATATAAGTATAACAATATGGTACTCATATTAAAGATAAAAAAACACTCTTTATTGTGGTGTAATTAAAAAAAAGTTACGTATAAAAAGTTATTGATGTTTAAAAACCAGGGGGGAACTTGCATGTGCTTTGCATGTGGGTTTCTAAATTTAAAAAATTTCAAATTTACCTTTATACCATTAATCTAGAAAATTAATTATTTTAATGGTAAACACTATTTACAATTTTGCCATTATAATCTCAACCATCTATCTCATATAATAAAGCAAAATAACTTTGCCACTTGCAGATGTGGCATTGCTACTTAGGCATATAATTGTGTAATGAGCGGCAAAATGCTTTTCCTTAATTCTCCTTCGTTTGTGAAAATGTGTTCTTCATATGGAAACCCCCAATCAATTCTCAATCAGTTGAAAATCTTCTAAAAAATTAAGAATACGTTTCCATTATTATCGCTTATAAACTGTTTATTTCTAATCGGAGAATTCAAATGACGATTCGTTTCACCTATCTCATTAATGGCGAATATGGCTAGTATAAAAACAATCGGTCTCTTCAACACCACCGTGATCCATTCTGATGCATTTAGGTATTTGTTTTCTCTTTCATCTACACTTTCTTGAGGATTCACGTCTGGATCCGATAAAATTGGCATCGTTGTTATCGGCGGCGACCCTGGCGGATACATGGCGGCGATTAAGGCTGCACAGTTATGCCTCAAAACGATGTGTATTGAGAAGCTTCCTTCGAAGGTAATTGATTTTGTTGATGTTTGCTTGATGAGTTTTTGACCTAATTGTTTATGTCGTTAGATTTTATGATTTTGACCTAATTGTGATTTTGAGTTAATTTTTGAGTTGTTAGGCTTAGGTATTGAGTGATTGGTGAATTGTGATGTCTTGTGTGTTCATACTTTATAATGGCTATAGGGTTGATAGCAACAGAAACAACTGAGGAACAATATATGATTTATGAATAATCAAAATACAATGAATGTGGAATCATATAATTCATGCTTTAGCTTAATGGTATCATCACAATATAAAGGGGTTTATTGTAAACATTAAGTTTTATTTTCATAATCATTTGACTTTTATATTGCTGACCACTAGGACTTTTCTAAGTAGTGGTGCTTTGGATGGTTTAGCTTAGACAATGTTCAAGATATGCTAAGTTTTAGAAAGTTCAAATATAATATGCATCCATGGTAAGTTCCAGTCAACAGAATTGATATTTATCAGTGACGCTCTGTTTAATTTCTGTAGTTTACAATCACTTATAGCAGTATTTGAATGTTTAAGGTTTGTATTTAAAATATTTTTTGCAAAAGGTTTGTTATATATATATATATATATATATATATATATTGGGTAAGGTTCATGCGAGAACCACCTTTATTGCGAGAACCGCGAGAACCAATGTGAACACAACCTAAAATAGCTAAAAAAAACCTAAAAAAACCTAACCCCCAACCCCCCCCCCCCCAAAAAAAAACCTAACCCCCAACCCCCCCCCCCCCCCAAGCTAAAATGCTAAAAACTAAACCCCCAAAAAACCTAAAAAAATCTTGAAAAATCAAAAAAAAAAATCTAAATTTTTTTTAATATTTTTCATGTTAAAATCGCTACTTTTAGTAGCAAATTTTTTTTTTAATTTTTTTTTGCTACTAAAAGTAGCGATTTTTTAATAAAAAAAATATGAAAAAAAAAATTTTGTGTGTTTTTTAGCTATTTTTAGGCATTTTTGGTTGTGTTCACATTGGTTCTCGCGGTTCTCGCAATAAAGGGTGGTTCCTAACGGATCTTTGTCCTATATATATATATATACACATATATATATATGGTCTTGAAGATGATAGTGAAGAAGAACCTACATTTGAATGTTTGAGGTTTGTATTTAAAATATTTTTTAACCTTTGCAAAACATTTTTGAACTTATATATCAAATTGATTAATTGTTTCTTATTATTGTTCATGTTGTTTTGATTATCATAGCCCAATTGGAGAAACCTTACCATGTGACTCGAGTGTTATTTGAAGTCCTTTGCTAGGTTAACAAGCTGAAGAAATTATTGAATCTTGCTGATGTCGGTTTTCCATCGTTTTCTCTTAAACTAGTTAGTATATATTTTGTAATGTTGTATAAAGTTTGTATTTCTTTATGTTTAGATCATTAAATCTGCCAGAGATAGAGATGTCGAGGCAAAACGAGTTATATACGCACCCGACAACAATTTTCCCTTTGAATTTTGCAGGGGAGTCACAATGCATCATTCAGGCCCTGGATAGATAGATTTTGAATTATGAATTCCGTTTTTCTAGTGTTGAGCCATGGTTAGGGTTCGTAATATGCAGATGTTTGGTATGAATGCTAGTTGGAAGGGCACTCAAAGGTGGTTTTTTGTTATGAAAGTGCTTATTTTACATTGTGACCAACCAGATTTGTCATAATGGTTTTTGAAAATTATCCATCTCTTTGCTCATTGATCTTAATTTTGTTGTATTTCTAAAATACAATTTGAAGATAGTCCAGTCCCTTTGAAGATTGTTTTATCTAAAATTATCGCTAGGGTTTTTACTTGATTCATGTAACATATGTTGTTTTTTTCTCAAGACAATTTTAAAATTTTTTGTTATATCTTTACGCAGAACTTCGTTGATCTAGAATTTAAGAAGATGGCGATCAAAAGATGCGATCCAGGTATGCATTCAGTGGTTTGTTTCCGTTCTTACTTTTTTCCCATTGAATATTTGTGTGCGTAGGTTGACAATGATTCATTTTGTGGTGTGATTCGTTTTATAGTCGTCTTTACCTAGCGAAGGTGTGTACGATTAAGTGGGCTCTGGCGTCATTGTGAGTTTAAATTTATTCGTTTAGGTTAATTTAGTGATCTTCGTCTGCCATCTCAAGCATTCCATCAGTTTTCTCCTATCCCTCATCCTCTGTCCAGAGGAAAAAAAAGGCAGATAATGGTTAACGGTTCTTCGTTGAGGAAACCGAAAGGCGATGGAGACGGAGACCACAGGCCAAACGCGACCGGAAGAGAAAAAACCAAAATGATGACGTTACTGATAGACTTTCCACTTCATTAAAGCATCTCCCAAACGCTTTAGTGTTGTATTCAACATCGGTACTCCTTCCTTTTTTCTCAATCACTGTGTTAAGTTTGCTTTTGAGAAATTATGTATGCTTAATTAAGTATATATTTTGTCGCAACCCCCGCCCCCTATCTGTCCCGGGAACGGGCGGCCGCGAGACCAGTTTTGGTGGTATCGATGTTTATCATTTTTGGCAGCGGAAATTACATCAGGGCCGTAGTTAGGAAATGTTTTATCAGAGTAAATACCACACTTTTATAATATTAAACATATTGGGATAAAACCCAAGTTTTTATTACAAACTGATTTATAGAGATAATCTTTATTTTATTGAATAAAACATCTTCTTTTATTTAGGTAACTTTTATAGCCACTTTTCCAAGCCTTCAGTGCTGTCCAGCTGGCTTCTAGTTGGCTTTCACATTTTGTTACCTGAAACGTGTTTAAAAACATTTTGTCAGTGGGAAATATTGGTGAGTGAATCCCGGTTTAATCAAGAAGAGTTTTATCAATTAACACAGTATTGAGAGCGATTACAATGTTTACATCTACACAATTACTCATTCAGTACTTTTAATCCTGACTGGTGGGTCATATTACCCATTGGCTAACTCTTTGTCCAATGGTAACGTGTTCCATATTTTGTATACAAAACCCCAACATACCGGCAGTAATTGAATAATTTCAAGGACTCAATCACTGCTTAATCACATTGTAAAATATTTAAGGTTTTGTAAAATAGTTTACAAAAAGGAGATTACTCACATCGCTGTCTTAGATTTCCTTTAAGGGTTTCCTGGTGATTATCTATAATTTACACAAATGCACACGCGTTAGTATAATAACCCATTATTTACATTCGTAATACCCTCCCCGAGACGACATTCCAACGACAACGTCGGGCAGAACCACGACAGCCGTTACGGAACCCTGGATAAACCGGGCAGCATATCTAATACGTAACCGGGGTTATGATACTTACAACGGAGCAGAACTTCGTTAATTAGGGGGGTATTATGCCCGGAAATAGCTTATACTATCAGAAATTCAAGAGAGAAAGTTGTGTGTGAGCGAATTCGTTTGAAGGCCCGAGCTCCCAATTTATAGGAGCTGAAATCAAGTTCCTCGCGACCCGCGTAAGAAAAGGGAGAGGTCTACGCGGCCCGCGTAGTAGATTGGGTAGGACCTAGCCTGGCCTAGTCATCGCACTAGCTTCGCCACGATGATGACACGTGGCAGCACCGGGTGTCGCCTTATCTCGTAGCTGTCGCGGCCCGCGTAGATGGTAGCCAAAGGCTACGCGCCCCGCGAGAGACCATAAATTCTGGTTTTTAATTAATTTTTATAAAAATAAAGGTATTCGGGGACCGTTTATGTATACGGGGTGTATTTTAGGACATATTGGAATATTTTAAAATATATTAGGGTCTCGAAAATATTTTGGAGGGTTGTTATATCCTCCCCACCTTGTTTTAGAGCTCGTCCTCGAGATCTACTGGAACAAGTGTGGATATTTCCTTTGCATTTCTGATTCAAGTTCCCATGTGTTCTCTGGTCCTCTTTTGGAGTCCCATTTCACTTTGACCAGAACTAATCTCTTGTGCTTGAGGTTCTTAACTTTCCTGTCTTCAATCTATAGAGGTCTCTCTATAAATTTAACTGCTCATTTACCTCTATATCCTTAAGAGGTACTATCAGTGATTCATCAGCTAAGCATTTCTTGAGATTAGATACATGAAATATATCATGTATTCCTACCATTTCCTCTGGCAGTTATAGCTGATAGGCTACAGGTCCTATTCTTCTAATAATCTCAAAAGGTCCAACATACCTGGGGCTTAGCTTTCCTCTTTTTATGAATCTTACCACTCCTTTCCAAGGAGAGACTTTTAATAACACTTTATCTCCTACTTGAAATTCCAACGGCTTTCGTCTGTTATCAGCATAACTCTTTTGTCGATCACGTGCTGTTTTCAGTCGTTCCTTAACTTGAATGATTTTGTCTGTTGTTTCTTGTACTATCTTAGGTCCAGATAGTTGCTTTTCTCCAATTTCTGCCCAACAGACTGGTGTTCGGCACTTTCGTCCATAAAGTGCTTCGAACGGTGCAGCATTGATACGTGTGTGATAACTGTTATTATAAGAAAATTCTATCAATGGTAAATGATCGTCCCAATTACCTCCGAAATCAATTGCACAAGCTCTAAGCATGTCCTCCATTGTCTGAATTGTCCTTTCGCTTTGTCCGTCCGTTTGAGGATGATAAGCTGTGCTTAGATTTAACTTGGTTCTCATTGCTTTTTGGAAACTTGTCCAAAAATGAGAGGTAAAACGGCTATCTCTGTCAGAAACAATTGATAGATGAATTCCATGTAAAGAAACTAATTCATTTACATATAATTTAGCTAATTATTCCATATTAAAAGTTTCCTTCATTGGTAGGAAATGAGCTGACTTGGTTAGCCTGTCTACAATCACCCAGATTGTATCGTTACCTTTTCTTGTTTTGGGTAATTTAGTAATAAAATCCATTGTTATCAATTCCCATTTCCATACTGGCATTTCTAACTGTTGCAACAAACCTGAGGGTTTCTGATGTTCAGCTTTGACTTGTGAACTGGTTAAACATTTTGCAACATATGCTACTATATCCTTTTTCATTCCTATCCACCAAAAATTCTTTCTTAAGTCTTGATACATCTTATCACTTCCAGGATGCATCGTATACTTAGACTTATGGGCTTCTTCTAATATACGATGGCGTAGGTTTCCTAATTTAGGTATCCAAGTCCTTTTCTTATGGAATCTCCAAATTCCATCTGTTCCTTGTTCTAGTTCCTTAATCATCCCTTTCAATTTTTCAGTATCATCCTTGATTACTGATTCTTGTGCATTTTTAATCTGTTCATTTAAATCTACTTGCAGATTTAATTTAAGTGAACATACTCTTTTTGGCTTTTCATGATACTTTCGACTTAAAGCATCAGCTACTACATTTGCCTTTCCTGCATGATACTGGATCTCACAATCATAATCACTAAGCATCTCCATCCAGCGTCTTTGTCTCATATTCAACTCCTTTTGTCCGAAAACATACCTTAAACTCTTATGGTCTGTAAAAATGGTAAACTTACTACCGTAAAGGTAATGTCTCCAAATCTTAAAAGCAAAAATTATGGCTCCTAATTCCAGATCATGGGTTGAATAATTTTCTTCATGATTCTTCAGTTGTTTGGATGCATAGGCTATAACCTTTTGACGTTGCATCAATACACATCCATAACCTAACTTAGAAGCGTCACAATAGATTACAAAATCTTCAGATCCTTCTGGTAACGCCAGTATGGGTGCATTGGTTAGTCTTTGCTTAAGAATTCTAAAGGCTTCTTCTTGTTTTGATCCCCATTCAAACTTAATGGATTTACAGGTTAGCTTAGTTAATGGAATGGCTATTTTAGAAAAATCTCGAATAAATCCTCTATAATAACCAGCCAGTCCTAAGAAACTTCTAACCTCAGTTGGTGACGCAGGGGTTTTCCATTTGGTAATTGCCTCGATCTTGGTAGGATCCACATGAATTCCTTTATGATTGATTAGATGTCCATGAAATTGTACCTGTTTTAACCAAAACTCACACTTCTAAAACTTAGCATAAAGCTTTTCTTTCCTTAATAAACTTAGAAGTGCGTGCAGATGCTTTGCATGTTCTTCTTTACTCTTAGAGTAAATGAGAATATCATCTATAAAGACAATTATGAATTTATCCAAATATGGCTTACATATTCGGTTCATCATGTCCATAAATGCAGCTGGGGCATTGGTTAAACCAAATGGCATGACAGTAAATTCATAATGGCCATATCTTGTTCTAAAAACGGTCTTAGGAATGTCCTCTTTCTGTACCTTTAATTGATGATATCCTGATCTTAAATCGATTTTAGAGAAAAATCGAGCTCCTTGTAACTGATCGAACAGATCATCGATTCTCGGTAATGGATACCGATTCTTAATCATGACTTTGTTCAATTCACGGTAGTCAATGCACATACGCATTGATCCGTCCTTCTTTTTGACGAATAGGATTGGCGCTCCCCATGGTGATGAACTTGGCTGTATGAATCCTTTCTCCAACAATTCGTATAACTGCTTTTTCAGTTCCTGCATTTCTGCGGGTGCCAAATGGTAAGGTGTTTTGGCAATTGGTGCTGTCCCTGGTATCAAATGGATTCTGAATTCAACTTCTCTGTCTGGAGGTTGTCCTGGTAACTCTTCTGGAAATACATCTGAAAACTGGGATACTACTGGAATATCCTTTAATTCTTTCCCTTTAGTGTTAATGATTATGGAAATCAAATACACTAAAGATCCTTTTCGTATATAACTTGCTGTTTTCATCACATAGATGAATTTTGTGGATCTAGATGGTTTATTTCCTTTAATTGTGATCTTTTCACCTTTTGGTGAATTTACTTGGATTGACTTTTGATCACATAAAATACTGGCTTTATTGGTTATTAACCAATCCATTCCTAACACAACGTCAAATCCTGCCAGATTCATTGGGTAAAGGTTTGCACTAAATTTCTGATTTAGAAATTCTATTCTTTCTCCCTGCATGATATCAGAAATCTTAATGGTTTCCCCATTTGCTGTCTCTACTAGACATTCTTGTGGGAGTTTAGTTAATGGTTGATTGAGTAATTTGTAAAATGAAATATTAATAAAACTTTGGTTCGCACCAGAGTCAAATAATACTTTAGCAAAAACATCATTAACTAGAAACGTACCGGCGATCACATCCGGGATCATCTTTGCTTCTTCTGCAGTTAGAACAAATGCTCTAGCATTTTTAGTGTTCTTGTTGTTCGTGGCTGGAGCTATTTTTGGACAGTTTGGCTTAATGTGGCCTTGTTCTCCGCAATTGTAGCATATCCTGTTGTTAAGTTTCTTCCTGCAGTCTTCTTCCTTGTGTCCAGATATTTTGCAAAAATTGTAGTATATGGAGCATCTTCCAGAATGCTTCCTTTTGCAATACTTGCAATAAGGTGCAGAAGTAGAACCTACATTTTTCCCACGATTAAAAGTTCCGGAACGGAATTCTTGGGTAGGCTTCTGGGTTAGGTTCCTCCTCTGATCCTCTTCTCGTGTACGGACTAACTCATCAGTCAAGGTGTTTGCTAATTCTATAGCTTCTTCTATAGTTTGAGGTCTAGCTGCCTTGACTACATGTCTTATCTCTCCAATTAATCTCCAGATGTAACAGGAGATTAATACTGGTTCAGGTGATGCAAGGGTTGGTACTATTCGAGCATATTCAAAGAATAATGTAGTATAACCCTTACTGTCTACCCCAGTCATCCTAAGATTTAGGAACTTATTTGCTATCTGTTCCTTTTCATTGGGAGGGCAGAATTTCCTTTCTACCATGTTTTTAAATTCCTCCCATTCCATATTATAAATCATGTCACTTCCTCTAGACTGGAGGATAGTGTTCCACCATTCTAAGGCTGAATTCTTAAACAGATTAGAGGCAAACATTATTTTATCCTCTTCCGTGCATTTGCTTATTCTTAAAACTGCCTCAGTCTTTTCTATCCAGCGTAGAACTGCAACGGCCCCTTCATTGCCCGAGAATTCCATTGGTTTACAAGACCATAATTCTTTATAAGAACAATCATAAGGCATGGTTCTTCTTCTCTTGGGAATGGGCGCTTGAAGTATAGGTACATTGTTCACGCTGTTTTCTGGTTCGGAGGGTCGTTTACTATCACGGTTACTTTTATTATCAGCTTCCCTAACCGTTTGAATAATATATGGCATCGCATCTATTATTCCTTGTGCCACTATGTGTTGGATGGCACTGTTGTCCACTTGGTTTCCATTATTGTTGTTGTTTGGGTTTTCGTTACCCGGGTTATTGTTACCCTGGTTATCGTTATTATGATTTTCCGGGTTATTATCCGGATTCTCTTGATTCACTTGGTCGGCCATCTGAATTTTAAACATTTACCATATATTAATATCACAAGATAATATCTTAATACGATCAATCACATGACACATACTTTGATAAAAAACGTCGAACATTGCGACTTACTCTTTCTTATAGTATGCATCTTATACAAACCAGAACTGAAATTTAAATTTACAATACTACCATGCATCATTAACTACGAAGTGGTCTATACTACGATAGATTTATTATTATTATTATTATTATTATAAATATATATATATATATATATCACACCCCGATATTTCCACGTATTACCGGTGGCCCCGGTGGGGAGTATCGTGACGTAGTTGATATCATCATAGTCAAACAACACAAATTTAAATGCACAGCGGAAGCAAAAGATAGATTTATTTCAACCGAATAAATTGTAATATTAAGTATCACAAAATAGTTGAAACAGATCCACAGGCGGATCAAATAAAAAGGAAACATAGTTCATCAGACTTAAAATGCATCCAAGCTTGCGAGACTCTAGTTGATGCTAAGGAGAGGCCAGCCTATTTCGGGTAGTACCTGCACTTAACCTTTTTGGGAAAATACGTCAGTTTACACTGGTAAATACAATTAACTGACTGATTTTGAAAAGGTTTAGAAAATTGATTTGAATGCACAAGGCACAAAATATTTTATAACTTGGGATAATTATTATTCCATATATAAATAAGTAACTTTTTCATGCATAAACACTTGTAACTTGTGCTTTGGGGATTTTTCAAAAAAAAACTTGATTTTTTTTGTTTTAACCCAAAGGTTTTTACCTTTTCAATTTTAACCTTACAAAATTGGTTTTTTAACTTTAACTCAAAACTTTTCATTATTTGCAATTTAACTTCACAACTTTTGTCAATTATACTTTTCGTCTTTGGTTTAACGTTTTTACGTTTCGTTACGTATAGTTCTAAATTTTTCGAGTTAATACGACACAATGTACGAGTGTGGTTCAACTTTTTTATGTTTTGTTTCAAATTTTGCAACTTCACACGGCGCAACGTACATGTGTGGTTCAACGATTTTACCTCTATTTTTTCATGTTTGACAGGTTCATCGCAACATGCAGATCCTAGCTCGAGTCAGTGTTGGTGGTCGATCACGGTTGTGTGACATTAGTACTATTTGACACCGTTTTACGCCCTGCCGCAACGCGGGATGTGCTTTGGGGGTTTTCCAAAGAATAAATGGTTATGTATATGGTTGTCATAACCTTGGCTTTAGGGGTTTTCCAAAAAAAATGATTTTTTTTTACTTTTCACCCAAAAGTATTTCATAAATTACTTTTAACCTAAAACTATTTGTTTTTTTACTTTTAACCCAAAACTTTTTATCTTTTGCAATCTATCCTCATAACTTTTTTTACTTTCAACTTTGATCCTTTATAGTTTCCATTTTCCGCAAATTTTCCGCTTTATGCTTGGTTCTAAATTTTGTGACTTAACACATCGCAACATGCGTCTTTGGTTTAACATTTTTACGTTTCGTTCTAAATTTTGCGAGTTAACACGACGTAACGTGCATGTATGGGTAAACGTTTTTACATTGTCTATTTTTTCCCGTTTGACAGGTTTAACATAATGTGCAGGTCCTAGGTCGACTTAGTTATAACTAAAGAATCACCGTCGCAATTGCGGCGGGTCTCAATTCTAGTTTATATATAAACTTGTAAGAGAATTACATGTTTCTTATACGTTCAGTAGCCCGGATTGACATCGGGTTAAAGATTAATAGACACACCACATGATATAGTCCCGCGGCGGGTTATTCCCGAAACCGACGGTTATACCTTATTATTTATTTATACACTGTCGGGTGTACGCCTACACCCCGTGCTTAGGTCGTGGCCATTTCTTAAAATGATGCCAAGGATATCCGGGACATGGTCATTAACCCCCCAAAGGCTTTAAGCAAACAAAACAATTTAAACGGGACATTTCAATAAATTAATCTTCATACAATTAAAAATTCAATGCCCGACCAAGCGGTATTTTATATACCATACCCCAAGCCCGTATAGGGAAAATAAGTTAAAAGTATTTACCTGAGCAAGTATAATTCACAAATAGCAAGTGCAAATAGCTTTTACCGGGTCTCCTAATCTGGAACAAAGGTTTTTAATAACCTATTAGATTCCTAACGGGTCTTTAATTAAGCCTAAACTTAGACAGGTTAGTTTTAAAAGAAGATACGGTTCAAACGCACGATTAAGCGAAGACCGGAATAGAATGTGATTTAGACCCGACAAGCTTGGAGACTTGTGTAATATGGGTAAACTAAACACATTCTGGATTTTGAGATAAAAAAAGATAAGGTTTGACCCGTTTCGGCTAATTTATGTAAACTAGTTACATAAACCGAACCGAACGCGAAAGATGCGTAACGGGTAACCATAAGAGCCATATACAGGTTTCCTAAGTTAATATGCCTTAAATATGCTGTGACATCAGTAAGATATCTTCTATTATGCCCAAAACGAATTTAAACTCAAACTATGCCCCGTAGGGGCATTTTGGTCATTTTAAAGGTTATAAAAGAGTTTAAATAATAATCTGAGTTACAGGTCTGATATAATCAGTAAAAATACTTAATTTAATAAGTTATAATAGGAGGGTATTACATATATGTGAAATTTATCATTTATAACCAAACTATGCACCTTAGGGGCATTTTGGTAATTTCACATAGGCTTAAAAGGTCAAAACTGAAAATCTGAGTTTAAAACTTTTGCTTACTGTTAATATATAAAAATTTACTGAAAATATCAGTAGGCACCAAACCTTATATGTTTAATATAGTTTTAATACATACTATGCGTTAAAAACGCTTAAAAAGGCGATTTTGAGCTATTTCTGGGTTTTTAAAGGAAAGCTGATATTTTTATTATTCCAGAAGGCTCAAAATATTTATTTATCATATTAGATTAGTAGAAAAAGGTTTGGTATCAAAATAATTTGTAAAACTCATTTTATAGCCCAAAAGGGCAAAACCGGCAATTACCGAATCAAGCTTAGAACTCTATGTTATGCTCAGCCTAAAATTAAATAAAAATCTTCAAAAATCCCAAAATATTATTTTATATCAGTAGGTAAAAATTTTGGTATTAAAAATTGGGTTTAGATAGGCTATATGCTAATTACGTCGTTTAATTTATAAAAAGCTTTCCAATTACGCTAATGAGCATAACTCCTAATCTAGACCCCAAACTGATGTCAAATTTTAGGGACAAGTCTAATAATTAGTAACTAAGGTTTCTATTCTTTTACATTTTCAAAAATCACATTTTAAGGTCATATGGGCATAATAGTCAACATTTAAGCATTTACCGGAAACATGCATATGAATCGGATAACTAATGAACCAAGTTGTATAATCACAGAGGGTTATACTAACATGAAACCTGGTCCTAATAAGGCTCTAAGGCATTTCTAAAACATGCTACATTGGGTCAGAACTGAAAGTCAAAGCAGAAGTCAAGTTATGCGACTTTCGGTTCCGAACCGAGCCTAAACTGAAAATTGTCGGGTTGAACATGTTTAGACATGTTCTTACATTAATTACCAAGTTATATTAGTGATAAAACAGGTTGCATGGGTTCTACATTGCTAATTATTTATTAATTTGAAAATAAGCTTTCTGTTGACTTTTTAAGATTATCTTTGGCCCGACAATTGACCTAGTTAGAGTGGGAATCAGAGGGTGCCCTTTTAAGGGTTTATTGCCCACATAATTACCAACTCATAGGTACTTTTAATTCGAGATTTGACTGGACAATTATTGATTAATATCGAAGTCAAACTCTAATTACGACGGTTTGATTTTAAGCTAATTAACAAAGCAAAACTGAATTAAAGAAAGCTAAGGACACTTACAAGGGTCCTATGCTCGACTAGGAAGCCTAAGAAAACTTGGTTGCTGACCAGAGAGCTCCAGAAGTGAAGTTGTGAAGGTTTGCAAATGAATGTGCTCAATGTTGCAACCTTGAAGCTCCTTATATACTCATTTTGATCATCTAGGATCATGCCAAGGAAGTCTACTGATGTTATAAGATCATTACAGGTGCCCCTATTGCATGTAAAACCATTGGGGCAGACCCTGGTATGCAAAACAAACGAGTTAAGTCGGTTAACAGGCCTGAACTGGCAGCTGCCAAAGTTTTCTGTCGCTGGGGTGCTCAGGCGGCCCGCGTAAGGGTTCCCCAAGGGCTTACGCGGCCCGTGTGGGTGATCAGAACAGGCCAAACAAGTTTCAAAGTTTGCACTTTAGGTCCTTGGTCCTTCCAAACGTGGTTTTGAGTATTTTTCTTGCACTTTTGGCCCTCTAACCTTACTTTTAAGGGTTCCATGACATAACCAAATATTGTTAAGTCCTTGGTTAACTTTGTACTCACCCGAAAAGTCATGAATTTCAACGTTGACGCTTTTAACCCCTCGTATACGAATATTGTCATAACTTTCTCATACTTTATCGAAATCTTGTGAAATTTTTATCACTTATTCTAGTGAGCATAATTAATCATTACAAAGCTTCGGGTTTGCTAAAAGGTCACTCAGAGGTATACTTTCAATATGCTGACACATTTAACCCCTGTAGTTTGTAATCTCTCACTTTCTTCCACAATTAGCTTCGTATGGTCCATAATTCATTCGTTTAAGGGTATAAACATCGTGTAGGGTTATTGAAAGACATATTTATCCATTGTTGACATTTTGAATCCTTTTATTCACATACTTTCCTTGTTTGTCAACTTTAGTCCTTCATAAGTGATCTTTTACACATTTAAAGCTCATGACAGGTGTCGATACATTATTGGACATAAATTTTTGAGGTGTTACAATATATATATATATATATATATATATATTTCTTTTCATACACACATCTTATATATTATTATTATTATTATTATTATTATTATTATTATTATTGCTACCTCCACCATCACCTTCACTGATATAGATTCATCCAGAAATCCATATGACGCTCATCGTACTTCCAAACGAGTCGTTCTCCTACCTGCCTCATCCTCTTGCTACTTTCTAAAATTTCTTCTCCGAAAGTTCGGAGCTCTTGCACATTTTCTGCACTCATTGGGGGTGCTGGTACTGGATCTGGGTATTGTGGCATGGGTTCTTCCTGAGGATACAGATTCTCTAGGATTTCCCTAATGTATTCATCATTATCATAGTAGGGATCTAGAGGGTCCAGACCTGGGTAAGGTGCTAGGTTTGGCATGGGTAGGTCTGTTAGGTGGTAGCGTTGCACATAATCCCTATGATCATCAAACCACGGATCGTAGTCTGGGTCTAAAGGATTGGGTGCTGGTACCCTAGGTATCTCCTCTGGGTTGAAATCATGCATTTTGACTTGATTTTCTAGGTTGTTTTCAATCTCCATTGGCTGGGTGGGAAACAAGGGTAATGGTTGAGGGGCTACTGGTCGTTCCAGGTTTGGGTCGGCAGCTGTGGTTGCTAAAATATGGAAGTTTGCTAAACTCCTATTAAGCATGTCTTGGGTGTGGGCATCGGTTTCTCTTTTAGCGGCTGCTAGCACTCTTTGCTCTTGTAACTTTTCCATTCTCTTCCTACGCTCATGTGCTCCCTTGCTGAACCATCCTCTCTTTTTATGAGGGAATGGCTCTTCAGACTGAGACTTAAATACGAATATCCCGTCTTCATTGTCAGCAGAATATCCTGAGAGGGTAGGCTGTGAAGAGGTGCCTTCGTTTCTAGGTGAGCTGGACAACTGACGATACGCGTCGGATGGTCCTTGATCACTCATACTGTAAACTAACAAATAGTCAAATAACACATAACAATAAAATACAGATATGCACATAATTCCGTAATAAATTTCCTAACAATTTGAATAATATCTTGATATCAGCAGAACACTTCTGTGGCTGAATCAGTGGCATAGCTCTGATACCACCTCCTGTCGCAACCCCCGCCCCCTATCTGTCCCGGGAACGGGCAGCCGCGAGACCAGTTTTGGTGGTATCGATGTTTATCATTTTTGGCAGCGGAAATTACATCAGCACCGTAGTTAGGAAATGTTTTATCAGAGTAAATACCACACTTTTATAATATTAAACATATTGGGATAAAACCCAAGTTTTTATTACAAACTGATTTATAGAGATAATCTCTATTTTATTGAATAAAACATCTTCTTTTATTTAGGTAACTTTTATAGCCACTTTTCCAAGCCTTCAGTGCTGTCCAGCTGGCTTCTAGTTGGCTTTCACATGTTGTTACCTGAAACGCATTTAAAAACATTTTGTCAGTGGGAAATACTGGTGAGTTAATCCCAGTTTAATCAAGAAGAGTTTTATCAATTAACACAGTATTGAGAGCGATTACAATGTTTACATCTACACAATTACTCATTCAGTACTGTCAATCCTGACTGGTGGGTCATATTACCCATTGGCTAACTCTTTGTCCAATGGTAAAGTGATCCACATTTTGTATACAAAACCCCAACATACCGGCAGTAATTGAAGAATTTCAAGGACTCAATCACTGCTTAATTACATGGTAAAATATTTAAGGTTTTGTAAAACAGTTTACAAAAAGGAGATTACTCACATTGCTGTCTTAGATTTCCTTTAAGGGTTTCCTGGTGATTATCTATAATTTACACAAATACACACGCGTTAGTGTAATAACCCATTATTTACATTAGTAATACCCGCCCCGAGACGACATTCCAACGACTACGTCGGGCAGAACCACGACAGCCGTTACGGAACCCTGGATCAATCGGGCAGCGTATCTAATACGTAACCGAGGTTATGATACTTACAACGGAGCAGAACTTCGTTAATTAGGGGGTATTATGCCTGGAAATAGCTTATACTATCAGAAATTCGAGAGAGAAAGTTGTGTGTGAGCGAATTCGTTTGAAGGCCCGAGCTCCCAATTTATAGGAGCTGAAATCAAGTTCCTCGCGGCCCGTGTAAGAAAAGGGAGAGGTCTACGCGGCCCGCGTAGTAGACTGGGTAGGCCCTAGCCTGGCCCAGTCATCGCACTAGCTTCGCCACGATGATGACATGTGGCAGCACCGGGTGTCACCTTATCTCGTAGCTGTCGCGGCCCGCGTAGGTGGTAGCCAAAGGCTACGCGCCCCGCGAGAGACCATAAATTCTGGTTTTTAATTAATTTTTATAAAAATAAAGGTATTCGGGGCCCGTTTACGTATACGGGGTGTATTTTAGGACATATTGGAATATTTTAAAATATATTAGGGTCTCGAAAATATTTTGGAGGGTTATTATATATTTGTACATTATGAATGGAATTGCCGGCATGGTGCTGATTGAAGCATTGTTTTCGTTTCGATTTTACTTGCCTAATGAACATGTTCTATATTATCATACAATTTTATTACTATATATGGCCTTGGATAGTTGATTATAGTGATCTACTTATAGTATATATGTTGTTTATTTTTCTAATTTTTCATCATAAGGAGGAATTGAAGATGAAAATGTAATTTACTTCTTTCCCATAGCTATGTTATACATGATTTCCAGCAATAAAGTATGTGTAACTTGCCCTGGCATGTTAGTTGTATTGTGGTGGCTTTTGAACGCCCTAGTTGGGATTTGACTTCACACGAGTTCAGATTCGAATATGATGTTATTTGACTGCACACGAGTTAATCGATAAAATGGCTGAATGAAGTTCTAAATTCAAATAATGCATGAGTTTTATCCAAAAAAAAAAAACTAAAAGTGGGAAGCCAATCTCTAAAAATGACATGGTTACAGTTATAATCCTTAATCATGTAACCAACCCTTAATCATGTAACCAAGATTATAAGTTTAACAAAAACAGGTCTTTTTCTTGCTTGTTCTTACAATAGGTGACCATGATTAGAGAAGGTGAATGGATTTTACTTAATGGTTAAAGCAGTGAAGTTAAAAATGGTAGGATCGTGTTTGGACCCGAAATGAGTCAATCAGAGGCGTTCTACTCAAAATGAAAGGCGGAAACAGACATAATGAGTTGAATTCAGCAAGATATCACTTTAAACTGTCTTGTATATTGATTCTGGTACGATTACAGATCTGAAGACACTTCGACAGAGCTTCACCGTCGGAAACACTCAACCTAATTCCGCTCCAAATGACACAACCTATCACCTATTTATAGACTTCTGATTTCGCTTGAAACAGCTCCAAGCGAAATCTCATTACAAGTGAAATCTCATCAATTACATTCAAGCGAAATAAGCTAACTCAAGCGGAATCAAGTAGTTCAAGCGAAATAACATGCTTCGAGCGGAATTAGCCTTTTTACTTGAAATCTCGAACTTCGTGCCCTGAACAATGCAAGACTCGATACAAGACGAAGTCAGCAGACGTATGCACTAACAGACTCCCCATCGAATGTTGACGAGTCTTAAGTGCCGAGTCTTCAACCTTCAGTCTTTATCAGCACCAACATACTTTCCTCGAACAATCTTATCTACTCGGATGACTTCAGACTCCCCCTTTCGATTTGCTGGGATCGCAGTCTGGCTTGTTGAAATCATAGAGTCCTCAGGTATTGGAACCTAGCTTTATGCTCTTTCTTCAGGTTCAAGATCGAAACCTGGCTACACCTGTACATTCTCTACCCAAAAGTAAATTTCATAAATTTAACATTTGACAAATTTATTTATACAAACTCCCCCTCAAATTAAACCAGAATGATTTATCAATGATAGAAACCTCAGATGACCACTTGTACCGAAAAATATTCAAAAACTTTTCTCATTTAGATACACACTCCCCCTCACCACATGCTCATCATATTTAGCACTCGGAACTTTGAAAATCAGCTCTCCAACATCAGTTGTCGAAAATCTTTTTGAATTGTTCAAAATTTTATGCTAAACAACACTAAAAATCTTTTTGGATTTTTTTAAAGAAATGAAATGCAGTAAAGAAATATTTACAAACAATATTTTTGTGAGTTTGTGTAAGAGGATCATATCAGTTTTTGAGACAAATCACCAACACCGTTAAGCTTTAAACATTTTAAGCTCTAAACAATTCACTTAGATTGTCAGTATACTGATCCACTTAAATTCTCACACAAAGTTCAACTGTTTCGAGATACGAGATTAATGTCTTAAGAACTTAAACTTAAATGCGTGTCCCACCTCAGAATATACTCCCGTATCCAGATCCCAATATTCAGTCTTAGAGGTGAGTATACCACAGATGATATCTGTAAGGGGTTATAATGCGAAATACCGTGAGAGCTCTAGTCAGAACTTCCGTTCAGCAGAGAGATGACGGCTCGACTTTTGGTGGGTCCCCTTTAGACGATCTTTTTTACAACAGCATTGATTAGCAATTTTATTGTCTCATCATTTTATGCTGAGGGCGGCGCTATATTTCAAGCAAGCAGTAAAGTATTCTCCGGGGACTAGGCCATTGCTTCCGCATTATCAGAAGTCCCGGGATAATACCCCAGATATCAGTGAGCATAAAGACCTAGTATCTCAGAAAGAGGGACCTTTCAAACAAGATTTCGGGGGTTACCCATATATCCGAGAGATGTTACCCACGATATAAGCAAGTTTGAATTTAGGTTTATATCTCGTCACAATCTACTAAATGTGCAAAAACCTACTGACACATCATCAATGAGACCGTTTATCACTTTTAACTTTCCAATTCTTTAGCATGTTGTGATAGTCCACTGATGTACTATCATTTCCTCTTCTTTGACACAAAACTCATTTTTGAATTTTATCATGTTTTTGACTTTTTCAAATTTTCATATGTTTTTGGATTTTCTGAAATTCTTACTCCCCCTAAAATGCAAACACATTTAAAAAAATTTGAAAACAAACTGTACAAGCAAATTGACAACTGACATCAAATCACTTCACTTCGCCATCCTCTTGGCATAAACAATCAGAACTCCCCCTTTCAACAAACTATTTTCTCATTATGATTTCAAAACACTTAAGTTTGTTTTAACCAAAATGATTTTTTCGGAAAATAAGTTTTGCTGATTTTACGAACCACTTGTAGGTATGGGGATTCATTCATCACATTGTTTCTCAATCATATGTCGGAAAAACAAGTACAAATTAATGTCCTTGATTTACCACTTGTCAGTGAAAACCTTCTTCAACCACTCGCAGGTTCACTTATCAACTCAAACACACTTTTAAAATAAAATATAACAATATAATGATATCACTTTTAGATTCACCAATCAAACCTTTCAAGAATGATGCCGATTCCTGCTCCACGCTTACCTACCTGGGAGCTCCAACAAGTCATACTTATCACTTATGAAAAACAGACATCCAAGCTTCACCAAACTTGGATGTTTCCTCCTCACCTGCACTTGGGTAGTAAGTTGCCTTTTTTGTTTCATAAAACTCTTTTACCCCTTGAACTTTACCCTTAACCATCTTTCCAAAAATCTTTTTCACATTTCCATTAAACTCTTTCTCGACATCAAAATCTTTCTTCTCATAAAAGAACTGATTCGAGATCTCAACTTTCCCAACTTTTGATTTAAAATTTTCAGCCCTCAATGGTGGAAAATTGACATCATCCATTGGAGGTACTGAGTTTTCTTCTTTAACCTCAACCTGTGGCTCTTCTGACTTTGTGGAATCAGATTCATCGCCAAGTTTCTCATAAAACTTCTTAACAACCCACATTTGGTTGTCATGTTTAGCTCTCTTTTGATAAAAATTTGTCTTTGAACATTCACCAACTTCATATTTTGAATTTTCAAAAATTTTGAATTTGTCAGTTGGTGGTTCATTTTTCTCAACAACTTTTTCTTTGAGTTTCTTAGAGACTTCCTGTTTTGTTTTTGTAGCTTGAGAACAGTTCCATGCAATGTGACCAGCTTCATTGCATTTGTAACAGGTTCTTGTCTCCTTTCTTTGAATAGCTCCATTCTTCACATTCTCTTGCTTCTTGGCAAGGAACTCTCTGTTTGATTGTCTCCAGAATGAGCTTTTTGATTCCTCTTCACAGCTTGTCCCTGAAACAAATGTCATTTTTGATTTAAAATCTCGAATATATTTTTTATTTTTATAATTTTCTGGTGGAATAAATCCAAGACCTTTCTTTTTGAAATTACCGTTATGGTTTGGTTTCTTTTGAAAACCAGAACCAGAACCGTAACCTTTTTTTCTTGTTTAATCGTTGTTGAACTCTTGAAGTGTATTTTTTAGGTTTTTCAGTAAGATTTACATCTTTTATTTCAGAAATATTAATTTCTGTTAGTTTAAAAACCTTTTTGATCTTTTCAAATTTAACACTTCTTATTGGAAATTCCTCATCAGAATATAATTTGTCTGAATCAATCAATGTATATGCCACTTTGATTGCTTCGTCATTCAAATTAGATTTTGATAACAATAATTCTTTATTGTAAACCCGTTTAACCGACGACTTTGAACTGTTGACCGACGAACTCGGACTTTTGACGGACGAACTTGAACACCCAGACTCAGACTTTGACTTAGACTTTAACTCCGACTCCTCATCTGTATCCAACACCTGATCGACCACCTTTTTTATTAACTCGGACTCATGATCAGTGTCAGACGATGTAAAAACGACGTCAATGTTTTCTGGTAATTCATCGGTTATATCGGACTTTAACTTTATATTGACTGCTTTTTCGACTTGCTCCTCATTCGGTTTTCTAGGCGAATACCCTTCCCAAATCGGAGGCGGACACTTGTTATAACTAACACTCTGTTTCTTACCAGTATCCTTCTTCTTTGGCTTCTCATCATCTTTAAATGCTTCAAAACCTGCAACAGTTGGATAAATTCGATCAATGAGATAATCAGAACTAGAATAACTCTGTAATAACCGTCTGATTCTTTCATTTTCTATCTTTTCATTTTCCAACTCTCGCTGCAACTTTGCACATTCTTCAATGTAATGATTTATCGCTTTCTGCTTTGTCATCATCACAGCATTCATCATGGTCAACGCATCTTCTCTTTCTGAATTAGTCTTTTGTAGACCAGTTACTGTTCTGTTTAGCACATCGTAAGATTCTTTGACGTAGTTAAGATTGAACAATAATTGTTCTTTCATCTTTTCTTGCTCACTCAGTTTCTCATCTTTTTCTGCACATTGCTTGCAAGATTCCAAACACTTTGAGCAAGGCTTGATGACTTCCACAATCTTTTCTACTTCAATGACTTTCTCATCCTCAATCACTGTTTCAGATTCAGTCACCTTCTCAGCTTTAACTTCTTCATTTTGAACAGTCTCTTCTTTTTTATCAACACTTTCACTCTTCATTTTCTTTTGTTCTTTTGCAGCACGTCTCTCCTTCAGCTTCTCCAAGCGATCTGCAAAATAGAATTGAAAACTTTCAGGAGATAGATGAGTTTTTGCAACATTAATATGTCTTTCTTCTTCATCAGCACCACTGTCATCAGTAGGTGATTGATCAAAATCTATTTTCTTCTCAGAACTCTCATCTGAAGAACTAGAATCAGATGGTGTTTGATCAAAATTTAATGTCTTTTCAGAACTATCATCTGAAAAACCAGAATCAGATGATGTTTGATCAACAACAGTTGCTTCTTCTGAGCTTTCATCTGATGAAACAGATTTTTCTTCTTGATTCTTCTCATGAACACCAATTGCTTTCATCCATTCTGTAAACAAATCAGGTTCTTGAACTATCTTTGCAATGAAAGCTTTAAAATTCCCATTCTCATCCGCAAACCTATCCCAGCTGAACCCTTCAGGTAACTTTTCATCATCTTGATTTATTAAACATGCTTTACTATCAGCTGATATATATTTCTCCCAACTGAAACCTGGAGCCATTTTCTCATCGTCTTGATTAATGATACCATAATAAGCTTTCTTATTTGCATCTTCAATCATCTTCCCATGAGCAGTTTGTGTTTCTTTTTGTTGATATGGTTGATGAGCAACTTGTTGATATATGGCTTTCCGATAGTAATCATCTTTTCCAAAAGGATTCTTTCCTCCACTAGCCTCTTGATTTTTGCATTCTCTCTTAAAATGACCTTTCTCCCTGCATCGAAAACAAGTAACTTTAGATTTATCAAAACCCAAAGTAGACACATGTGCATCCAGAAAATCATTTCTCCCTGTGATCATTTTAAACTTTTCTGCTCTCCTCAAGACACTAGCTAGACACCATTTAATATCCATTAGCTCCATCTCTTCAGCGTCTATCTGATCGTAATCCTCTTTCGTCAACATAGGATTTCCGATCCTTCCTGCAACCAAACCTTCATAGGATTGTAGCACAGTTGCAAGTAACGCCATGTGATATTTTGCAATTTCTTCAGAAAAACTTTGACCTTCTGGAAGATTCAATGCAATGTTGCACTGTATCACACAACCATTTCCACTTTTTGAACTTTGAGAATGAAAACTTGAAGTTGAACTCTTTGGATTAACACTTGGATATAAAGAAAATCCACTGCTGCTATTTGGACTTTGTTCAACATTTTCTGATGAGTTTCCAGCACTAAAAGCAGTTTGAATTTTCGGACTCATTTCAACCTCTTGAACATTTCCTTTGTAATACATTTTCACATCTTGTTTACCACTCGGATTACTCATCCTCGCAATCTTTTGTTGTTCAAGATCTTGACCTTCAATCTTCTCGATAAACTGAGAGATCGTCAAACCATCATATACTCCGGTGTTCTTTAAGATCATCAAAAATGTACCCCATTCTTTTTGAGGTAAAGCATCAGCTAATTTGTCGACCCATTCCTCTCGTTCTTTGGTTATGCTTAACAACGACATGGAACGCACTAAGTGGCAATATCTTTTAATCAATTTCTTTGTATCTTCCTCTGGCAAACTTGTGAATAGATCAAATTCTTTTTTAAGCAATGACTTTTTACTTTTTATCATCTTATCACTTCCCTCAAACTTGATTTTAAGAGCATCCCAAATTGATTTTGAAGTTTTGTCATGTTGGAGCAATACAAAGATGTCTTATTTAATAGCTTGCTGAAGTAGACTAATCATCATCTTTTCAGCTCTGTACATGTCTCGTTCTTTGTCATTGAATTCAGAGATTTCTTTCTCAACTTGCAGATCAGTACGTGGTAGAACATACTTCTTCAAAATACACTCCCAAGATCTCAAATGATTAGCTTGAACCCAGTTTTCAAACCTATCTTTCCAACCGTAATATTCCTCAATACTCATTAGGTTCAGGGGTTTTTGTAAGGTTCCGGTCTCATTTTCCATGTTCATGTTTTGAGTAATGACAGCTGGACTACTCGGGGATGTAGCAAAAGCGTTATAGAACTCTTCTTCCATGATTCAGTAACCCGATTCACAAACAGACACTTTCAAGCGAAATTAAGTCCTTCAAGCGAAATAGCCTGCACAACAACTTCTCAAGCAAAATTAAGGTTTCAAGCGAAATCAAAACTTTCAAGCGAAATAAAGGTAATTTTCAAGCGGAATCTCCTTCTCAAGCGAAAACAGATGTATTTCAAGCGAAATCACTTATTTCGCTTGAAATAAAGATACTTTTCAAGCGAAATCAGATGTTACGTCCAAGCGGAATAAGGTTTTTAGTCCATTTTTATCAATTTTAGTTCGAATTTTGATCTAATTTTCTCAAGGGTTTGTTAAAACAGGATTTCGCTTATGTTGTGAAAAATTCAGGCCATTTTGACCGTGAAAAATTGTCCAATTGATAAAAGAAGGTGTAGAAGTAAGAAAATGAGATGTAATCAAGATGAAATCTGCAGAACTCCTCCTCCTGAGCTCTGATACCACTTGTAGGATCGTGTTCGGACCCGAAATGAGTCAATCAGAGGCGTTCTACTCAAAATGAAAGGCGGAAACAGACACAATGAGTTGAATTCAGCAAGATATCACTTTAAACTGTCTTGTATATTGATTCTGGTACGATTACAGATCTGAAGACACTTCGACAGAGCTTCGCCGTCGGAAACACTCAACCTAATTCCGCTCCAAATGACACAACCTATCACCTATTTATAGACTTCTGATTTCGCTTGAAACAGCTCCAAGCGAAATCTCATTACAAGCGAATCTCATCAATTACATTCAAGCGAAATAAGCTAACTCAAGCGGAATCAAGTAGTTCAAGAGAAATAACATGCTTCGAGCGGAATTAGCCTTTTTACTTGAAATCTCGAACTTTGTGCCCTGAACAATGCAAGACTCGATACAAGACGAAGTCAGCAGACGTATGCACTAACAAAAATGAGGTTTAAAGGGTGAGCCTGGGGCCCCAACGCAAGGCACTTAAAAACAAGGACTTTCATAAACAAGGCACTACAGATAAACACACAAAATATTAGGGGTTCAACATGTTTTAGGCTACTTTAGGCGTTTAGTCTATTTTAGGTTGATTTCAGGTTTGTTTAAGGATGTTATTATTGGTGTTCTTTGTGGATGCGGTAGGCTTCGAGTAAATGTGGTTATTATAACGGTAGTGTTCATTTAGAAAGTGGAAATTGGCTAACTGTTTTTGGGTTTCTTATATGGGAATCATCAAGTTATAGTGAATGAAGAAGAAAATAAGTCGGAAATGAGCTTTAAGTAAGGGAACAAACAAATTGGCGCTATTGCATTGGCTTCATATGCGACAGAAGGTACGGTGACGTTTTAGATTGCAAGTTATGTTCTCTTGAAGCTGTTTATTTGTCTTAATTGTTGAACAATCACAGTTTGCTAATCAAAGAGTCCTATTGCAATAAATGATCAGATCAGATCAAACATATTGGACTTTATGTATTGGGTTTGTTTTATGTAGGCGTTGAATCTTCAATTTTGGGGAAATCTTTGACTGCTATCATTTAAAAAAAAATTGGACATTTTGGTGGTTCTTGAAGAAATGACTATATTCAGAGTTGATATTCGGATCTGTAAGTACATATAACCCTAACTGATTTGTGCAATTGATCTTTAACTTATACAACTTCCTGTAATTCTTCTGTAGAATCTCAAAGTTTGTTGCGACTTTTACAAAATATAAGTGTTATTAAATTCACCTTATGGTTGTGCACTGAGGTAGGCCTGTAGGAGTTGGTGATATAAATGTACTCATTTTGCATGGGAGAAACAAATGTTTTCCTAAGCCTGCATCAACTGTGATTAACGTGATTGTATACTTTATATGTACTCTAGGTCCTCTACTAACGACAAAGGGATTTCAGGTGTTTTTCTTTCAGCACCTCTTCGGTCAATGAGTTTACTTTTTTTGGACTGTAACGCAGGTATACTTTCACTCTCATAACTTAAATGATTGTTGTTCTATATTCCATCAGTCTATAGAGCAACATAAAGTTAACTGGATCTTTGTTTTTGCAACATGGTATCAATGAGTATTCAAAATATGCATATTAGTATATTTTTTGTATGGGTATGTCTGTCTTTTTCTTTCATGCAGAGTAATAGACTGGTGAACAATTCATTTTGATGATATAATTTTTATTTTTCTCAACATATTAAACATTCGAATTGTCTGTGCTCTATTTTACCCAAACAAAGGAATCATCATTTTCTAATGATGAAAAAGCTCAGAACAAGCAGGTGATTTAGTAGTGTATTTAATTTTTCTAATAATAGGTGCAAGTGTGACAACTTTGTTTTGGATAACCAATTTTTTCACTGTAAAAGTTTCATACCTTCAAAAAGTTTGACAGCAAAACACGTAAAGGGAACTTTGTGATACTTTGACTAAGTTTATGAGGATAGATCATTTCTGTTATCCTAAATGAGAACTTCTTTGAAGTTTCGAGTGTCATACATAGTGCAATTGGTACTACCAAAAATGCAAATGAGACTGAAGTTTGTCATATTTCTATTCAAGTTACCCAAATTTTGAAAAAAATATAACTTCTAAAACATTTAATTTAATGCCGGTTTGAAAAAAATGGCATGTCCATGTTGAGTTTATTTAAAGTGCTGTTTTTGGTATTATGAGTTACAATTACATTATTTCTATGAATATATACTTTTTTTAAATACACTATTGCACTTTTTGACCCATTTGGATCATTTTAAAAATACACTATGGCAGAAGTTATAGACTTGCTAATATTAATGGTAAGCATGATTTATTTGTAGGAACTATGTTCACTTTTTATAAAATATAATTACAAAATATATAATAACGAGACTCTCGTTATTCGTAGAAAATATCATAGTACAATAACGGTTGCAATAACTAAATAAAAAGAATATAAAATATAATTTTATATACCAATCTTGATTCAAGCCGCATCTCTGGTGGGTCCTTCACGCGCATTTAGGGGTGTTCAGGAAAAACCGTAACCAAATAAAAACCATAAACCGAACCGTAACCGTAACCAAATAAACCGATCCGAATAATGAATTCGGTTTTTGGTTTGGTTTCTAACCGAAACCGAATTGTGAATATGGTTTTTGGTTCGGTTTATGGATCCACATTTTATTTTATTTGGTTTATTCGGTTTATTTGGATAACCGAATAAACCATTTAACTTAATTAATTATTAAATAAAAATAATAATAATTTATAAATCATATACAATTTATTAGCCCAAAATAGCTATTTTTTTATGCAGCCCAAAATACCAAATGTAAATCTAAAAGCCCAACTCAAACCCACTCATTTCTAAAATAATAGAACGTCAGACCTATAGAAACTAGGGTTTAGTGATGCGTGTGAAGTGTGTATATAAGTTTAAGTATATTTTAAGCCCTTTTACACTTTCTTTAGCCAAGTTTTAAATTTATAAAACACGATATTTACTAACACTAAACACACATATGGGCAAGTGCACCCATCGTGAGCGTAGTATAGTGTTGGTAACATACCGAGGTCGTCCAAGGACACAGGAGCTTTTAGTACCGGTTTATCCTCAACGTCTAATCAAATCAAAAAGTTTAGAAAAATGTTTTAAGCTAAGAAAAATAAAAACTAATTAAAATGCTGAAAAATAAAAATAAAAGAAAAAACAGATAGACAAGATGAATCACTTGGTTCCGACTCGTGTATAGTGTAACCTTTGATTATTTCCGCACTTTTGCACTTATTTAAGAGATTATCTTAGTTATTGTTGTAGGCCCCTCTTTTGAAGGTGACGTTACCCTCAACCCAGTAGTTTGAGTCAGCAAGGATACAATCCTAAAGGGTCGGATTATTGAAAGATAATGAATTAAGTTATTAATGCAAATTATGGTAGGCCCCTCTTTTGGAGGTGACGTTACCCTCGACTAAGTAGTCTGAGTCAGCAGGGATACAGTCCTAAATAGCCGGGTTATAGTATTAATAGTAGTTTAACTTATGAGGGGATCAAAGAGTTTGGACCCCCGCCATCCAATACCGTTAAGTATTGAAGGAGGTCCTACTAAATTTGACCCAGGTCCATTGCAGGACCTCTAAACGCTGAACAATGGCAAGACTCTTACCAAACCGTTCCCTTAACCCCCGACCAGGTAGCCAACATACCTCCATATAGACCGTGGAGATATGAATGGTGAAAATCTTTTATTTTATATAGACAGTAAAATAATGTCAAGACACCACGGACAAACGATAAGGAAGAATCACCTTCAACATAAGAAACTAGTTATTAAAGTCATTAATACAAAACCAAGTAAAAAGTGCAAAAAGATTAGAAATAAAAAGTATTACACTAGACACTTGTCTTCACCAAGTGATGTAAGAGACTTAGGCAAACATGGCCTTGATTGTCAAGAACTCTTACGATCAATCTTGGATCCCGAGACGACTCACACACTCGATGATGGACAATGGATGATGGTGGTGGATGATGGTGTTATGGTGGTGGTGGGTGGTGGGTGAAGTGTGAGAGAGGTGGTGTGCCAAGGGATGGTTTGAGCTTGAGCCAAGCACTCCTATTTATAGGCTGAACAGAAGCTCGGGCACGGCCCCGTGTCCAGTGGGCACGGGCCCCGTGACCACATCCTTCTCTTTCTTCATTTAATGCAGCTTGTCTTATTAGTTGACCACGCCCCCGTGTCCAGTGAGCACGACCCCGTGTGCAGAAGAATCTTTGTACTATGAAGATTTGCCTGGATTGTGCGAATCTTATAGTTGACCACGGCCCCGTGTCCGCTGAGCACGGCCCCGTGGTGGGCAATAGAAGCTTCTACCACTTTGTCTTTTCTGCTGACACTTGGGCACGCCCCCGTGCTGGCTGAGCACGGGGCGTGTTCAGTCTTCTGTCTTCTTGTTTTGCTTGGGAAGATGCTGTCGTGGGGTCGGGCATGTCACGTTTGTTCCTTTTCTTGTATTTATGTTAGATTTTGCTGTCTTTTTGCTTCTTTTGTTAATTTGAGCTCATTTAATCCTGAAAATACAAAAGGAAGACAAAAGCACACTTTTTCCAACATTAGTACTAAAAAAGGGTTAGTTTTATGCCACAATTGATGTAATTTATATGTTGCATTTTGCACACATCAAATACCCCCCACACTTGAATCTTTGCTTGTCCTCAAGCAAAACTCTTTATGATGTGGCTTTACACTCCCAAATGGAATGGGTAGAGAAGAAGGTTTTTGGGCTTGTCATAGAGTGTTGGGATTTCCAAGATTCTTTATTTAGTTTTATTTTTATTTATTTACAATCCTATTCGTCATGATTTATTTAAAACTTTTCATAAGATAAATTACTTATTAGGGAATAACATGCTTCTTTAAAATTCTATTTATATACAAGTTCACATACCTCACGGGGATCACTCAACACTCGGCCGAAAATGTATTTTTGTGGATCACTCGAGAGCGGCATGGAACTTACTCCTACCATAGGCTTGCCAAGCAATCAATCCTCCTCCTTTTTAACTATGTACCTTTGTAAATATCAAGAGGACTTTTTGGGTGAAGGGTTAGGCTTGGGTTAAAGGTAGGTGGTTGGGTTAGTGGTTAGTAGAAATAGGGCGAAAAGCGTAACAAGCGTCGGTTTTCGTAAGACTTTATTTTTGCAACTTTTATTTTGATGAAGCTATTATTCAAACAAAGTTATTTTTGATAAACTTGTTTGTTTATTTGTTTTTGTTTCATCATCAACAATATATATATATATATATATATATATATATAGGGGCTCATGCGAGAACTCCATTTATTGTGAGAACCATGAGAACCAATGTGAACACAACCTAAAATAGCTAAAAAAAACCTAAAAAAACCTAACCCCCACCCCCCCCCCCCCAAAAAAAAACCTAAACCCCCCCCCTCAAAAAAAAAAAAAAAAAACCTAACCCCCCCCCCCCCAAGCTAACCCCCCCCCCAAGCTAAATGCTAAAAACTAAAACCCCAAAAAAACCTAAAAAAAACCCAACCCCCAACCCCCCCCCCCCCCAAAAAACCTAAACCCCCCTCCCCTACCCCCCAAAAACCTAAACCCCCCCCCCCCCACACCCCAAGCTAAAATGCTAAAAACTAAACCCCCAAAAAACCTAAAAAAATCTTAAAAAATAAAAAAAAATCTAAAATTTTTTTTTTGATTTTTTAAATATTTTTTAGGTTAAAATCGCTACTTTTCGAAGCAAAAAATAAAAAATTAAAATTTTTTTTTTTTTTTTTGGCTTCGAAAAGTAGCGATTTTAACCTAAAAAATATTAAAAAAATCAAAAAAAAATTTTTTGTGTGATTTTTACATTTTTGGTTGTGTTCACATTGGTTCTCGCGGTTCTCGCAATAAGAGGTGGTTCTCGCATGATCTTCTCCCTATATATATATATATATATTTGAAAAGTCTTATAAAGAACCGAGCTAGTTACTAAAACAAAGGGTTAAGAATGAAAAAAGGTTTTGGTGGGAAAAAAGGTGTTTGGTTTGGGTTATGAAATGAAAAGGTTTAGGCTCAAAAGGGCTAACTAGGGGGATTTTGGGTAGGTGGTAAAAAAAAGAAAAATAATGGTGTAGAAATAAAAAGGGTTAGTCCTAATGCCTCCATCATTTACTTACTCGGGTTTAAGTTGGTAAGGACCGGGAATGTATCATCGTGGCAAGTTCTAGAGTCGTAAGAACCAAGCGGCTATTCACACAAGAAACGAAAAATGAGCATTTAGTTTAATGATATGTAATTGTATGCTCAATAAAGGCTCAAAACTCACATTTGTGGGAATGGGTTTTTTATGTGATCAAGTATATATAATCAAATTTTAACTAAGTTTGTCATGCCTTTTCATAATTTTCTTATGTTGGTTCTTTTTATCACGACGCTATCGGTTGTAAATTTGTAAAAATATAACCTTTTTAGAACTTGAAATTCCCAAGTTAAACCTAGACAAGTAAAAAAAATGAAAAATTTTTGAAAAAAATTTGGGGTGATTAGCGGTTCCAATAGAGTTTTGTGTAAGGCTTGTAATTAGGACTTGCAAGATTCAAGGTTTTAGCACCCCCCCCCCCCCACTTAAATTACACATTGTCCTCAATGTGTCCCAAAAATAAGTTTTTCGGATGATTAAAATGTGTAAAAGTGGGTTAAAAACAAGATTTTATGGTACTGGGTAGCTGAACACGGGGTGGTGTTGGCTGAGCACGGCCCAGTGTCCAGACTGCCAGTACCAAAAGTAAACAGAAGGCTGGGCACGGGGGCGTGTTCAGTGAGCACGGCCCTGTGTCCAGGTACCTGAACTGGGCATTTTCTACAGAACCTCGGGCACGGGGCGTGTTGGGGTGAGCACGGCCTTGTGCTGAACTTGCTGTAATGAAGAAAAATTGTCGGGAGGCTCTGTTTTTGTGCATGGTTTGTTGGTTCAAGCTTCCCTTAGTATCCTTCACCATCCCGAGTGTGTTTTATTCCTGGAAATTAAAACTAAACTAGAAAATATAAAAGTTAATCTAAATTAAACTAAGGATAGTTCCGCGGAATGCCTCCGTGGTGCGCCACGTTTATAAGGGTCCTTGGCTAGACCCACCTTATCGGGTGGTTCTGGCTCATCTTCAATTAGGGGGTCATTATTGCCGAATGGATATTTCATTGACCGCTCAAGATCGACACTCTTTTTAAATGCCCCTAATTGAAGAGGAAGGTTGTTGTACTTCCGGTTTTTCAAAGCTTCGTGAGTTTTTACAAATGGCCGTCCCAACACTAGAGGAGCGTCATCGAGGATGACAAAGTCGGTGGGGACTACCATTTGATTTGTTTGAACCAAGACATCCTCAACTACACCGATTGATTTTATTACCTTTCGATTGGATAGAAAAATGGGTATTTGAAGTGGAGAAAAATCACTAATACTTAATTTTTCGAAAATGTAGTTAGGCATTATGTTAACACAAAGATCTTTATCGATTGTGACATTACTAATAAACGAATTTTGAAAGAAACATGGAACCGGTGTGATGTTAATTTCAAATGGGTCTTCTTTTATTAGCGAGGTTTGATCATTAGTTAACTTGACACTTACTGTTTCGTCAATTTTAGTGTTAGTGTTTAACTCTTTTAAAAACTTAGCATGAGTGGGTACTAAACAATGATTTTCGAAAGAAGGTGACAAGAGATTAATTTCTTCAAAATTAGACTCTTCTTGAATTTTAACGTTGTCGGACTCACCTTTTTCGTTGTTTAACTCATGTGTCGGCTTTTCACTTATTTGTTCTTCCATTTTTTCACTTTCGGTTATCTCTTTTTTTTTAATTCTTCTCTTGCGCGGGACTCCTCTTCCCTTGCGCGAGATTCTTTTATATAGCGATCGATAACTCTAATGTGTTCTAATATCCTATCGGTCACTTCGGTTATAGAAAAAGAATCGGGATTTTCAAAGCTTGAATCCGGTTGTTCGATCCTTTGTTCCTCATAATACCCATATGAAGTAGATGGTTCACACCATTGTTCTTCATTGTATGCATATGATGGATAAGGGTCGTTATTTTGTTCTTCATAATACTCATATGAGGTGGGTTGTTCACGCTATGGTTCCTCATAATAAGCATACGAAGGTGGTGGCTCATATCTTGGTTTTCTCAAAGTATGAGTAAGAAGGCTCATACCTTAGTTCATCAAAATATGAGTATGAGAGAGGAGGTTCATACCTTTGGTCTTCATAGGATGTGTATGAAGTTGATGACTCGTACCTGGGCTCCTCATAGTAGGTGTATGAATTGGATGGTTGATATGAGTGATTATATTGAACCGAGTGCGGATTACTACAATTAGTGCAATAGTTACTCCTATAATCATCATCCTCATAGGTGTATTTGTAACCTCCTGAGTATTGATCCATAAGAATCACTCAGCAGACCACAACCAAGTCTCGAGATCAGAAAACAAAAATAAAAACGGAAACAGAGGCTGGACACGGCCCCGTGTTCAGTGGACACGGCCCCGTGTACAGAATCTGTATCTGGGCGTTTTAATTAAATTTACTGATTTCGTTGAGCACGGGGAGTGTTCAGTGAGCACGGCCCCGTGTTCAAGTTACTGTTACTGGGTGTTTTATGAAAAATATGCAGCACGGCCCCGTGTTCAGTGAGCACGGCCCGTGTTCAGGTTACTGTAAATGCAAAACTAAACTAAAATGCAGAAAAATGTGCGCGCGTTTTGAAAAGGTTTTGAAAAACTTATTAGGCCGTCGATTTTAAGCTTTCTTAAAATCCTTGTGTCCCCGGCAACGGCGCCAAAAACTTGATGCGTGTGAAGTGTGTATATAAGTTTAAGTATATTTTAAGCCCTTTTACACTTTCTTTAGCCAAGTTTTAAATTTATAAAAAACGATATTTACTAACACTAAACACACATATGGGCAAGTGCACCCATCGTGAGCGTAGTATAGTGTTGGTAAGATACCGAGGTCGTCCAAGGACACAAGAGCTTTTAGTACCGGTTTATCCTCAACGTCTAATCAAATCAAAAAGTTTAGAAAAATGTTTTAAGCTAATAAAAATAAAAACTAATTAAAATGCTGAAAAATAAAAATAAAAGAAAAAACAGATAGACAAGATGAATCACTTGGTTCCGACTCGTGTATAGTGTAACCTTTGATTATTTCCGCACTTTTGCACTTATTTAAGAGATTATCTTAGTTATTGTTGTAGGCCCCTCTTTTGAAGGTGACGTTACCCTCAACCCAGTAGTTTGAGTCAGCAAGGATACAATCCTAAAGGGTCGGATTATTGAAAGATAATGAATTAAGTTATTAATGCAAATTATGGTAGGCCCCTCTTTTGGAGGTGACGTTACCCTCGACTAAGTAGTCTGAGTCAGCAGGGATACAGTCCTAAATAGCCGGGTTATAGTATTAATAGTAGTTTAACTTATGAGGGGATCAAAGAGTTTGGACCCCCGCCATCCAATACCGTTAAGTATTGAAGGAGGTCCTACTAAATTTGACCCAGGTCCATTGCAGGACCTCTAAACGCTGAACAATGGCAAGACTCTTACCAAACCGTTCCCTTAACCCCCGACCAGGTAGCCAACATACCTCCATATAAACCGTGGAGATATGAATGGTGAAAATCTTTTATTTTATATAGACAGTAAAATAATGTCAAGACACCACGGACAAACGATAAGGAAGAATCACCTTCAACATAAGAAACTAGTTATTAAAGTCATTAATACAAAACCAAGTAAAAAGTGCGAAAAGATTAGAAATAAAAAGTATTACACTAGACACTTGTCTTCACCAAGTGATGTAAGAGACTTAGGCAAACATGGCCTTGATTGTCAAGAACTCTTACGATCAATCTTGGATCCCGAGACGACTCACACACTCTATGATGGACAATGGATGATGGTGGTGGATGATGGTGTTATGGTGGTGGTGGGTGGTGGGTGAAGTGTGAGAGAGGTGGTATGCCAAGGGATGGTTTGAGCTTGAGCCAAGCACTCCTATTTATAGGCTGAACAGAAGCTCGGGCACGGCCCCGTGTCCAGTGGGCACGGCCCCGTGTCCACATCCTTCTCTTTCTTCATTTAATGCAGCTTGTCTTATTAGTTGACCACGCCCCCGTGTCCAGTGAGCACGACCCCGTGTGCAGAAGAATCTTTGTACTATGAAGATTTGCCTGGATTGTGCGAATCTTATAGTTGACCACGGCCCCGTGTCCGCTGAGCACGGCCCCGTGGTGGGCAATAGAAGCTTCTACCACTTTGTCTTTTCTGCTGACACTTGGGCACGCCCCCGTGCTGGCTGAGCACGGGGCGTGTTCAGTCTTCTGTCTTCTTGTTTTGCTTGGGAAGATGCTGTCGTGGGGTCGGGCATGTCACGTTTGTTCCTTTTCTTGTATTTATGTTAGATTTTGCTGTCTTTTTGCTTCTTTTGTTAATTTGAGCTCATTTAATCCTGAAAATACAAAAGGAAGACAAAAGCACACTTTTTCCAACATTAGTACTAAAAATGGGTTAGTTTTATGCTACAATTGATGTAATTTATATGTTGCATTTTGCACACATCATTTAGGATTTCTACATTTTCTTGGAGAAAGACTCATGTTTGAAGATTATTTATATTTTGTGCCATTAGACTTGTTATTTATTCTATGATCTATGTTTTGAAGCTTTAACTTTGTGGTTGTGTCTACGACTACTTTATGGATGTGTTTGTTTTATTTCACGATGAAACTTTCTTGTATTCATATATTGTTAGGTGTAAATTAGTTGCGATGTTCGAAAGTTGGAAAACAAACATAAATATAAATTAGGAAAAAAGTACTTAGATACAATTTGGTTAGATTTGGTTTATTTGGTTTCTAACCGAAACCAAACCAAATTGAATTTGGTTTGGTTTGGATCGGTTTGCATATTCCTTATTTGGTTTGGTTTGGTTTTTGGTTTGGGGTACAAAATTTTGAAAACCGAATAAACTGAACCGAATAAACCAAATAAACCATAAACCGAACCGATGAACACCCCTACGCTCATTTGATAGCATCCTAGACTCGAGTATTCATCATCTTGAGTCTTGAAAAATACTCCTTGACTGCAACAAAGAGCACACTGAAACGTTGACGATTTTGGTTGAGGCACGTGTTCAACACGCTTCCCTTAAAACAGATTTCGCGCCTCTACTAAAGACGACGCGTCTGTCTCCCAGGGTACAACAGCCGAAGCAGTATGTACTGCCGGAGATGGCCACGCGCCCGATGTTACACCGGATAAAATTATAATGTTAGAACTTGTGGAAAATAATGATATGAAGATGATGAAATTGAATAGAGACAACATATCTCTCTAAGTACCCAACACATGGGTCTTCAAGTATCTCCAAGAACTCTTCTAATTTTTTTTTCTCTAAAATTCCACTTTCAATTCTCTATTTGTAATTAGCTTCATCAAGTTAGGCATATAACCTACTTTGCATACAAGAGATATGGGGTAGAGAAGAGTCTCACTTTATTAGAGATTTTATTAGAGAAATAATCTCTAATAAAAACTAATAAATTGACATAAAAACTCTACTAAAAGTCTCACTTTATTAGAGATTTTATTAGAGACATAAACTCTAATAAAAACTAATAAATTGACATAAAACTCCACTTAAGAGTTTATCACCCATATGAAGAGTCTAGTAAATAATTATAATTCTACTAAATTATAATTTCACTAAATTAATATCCATTCACACCATCTAAATTTCCAACATTATTTACCAAAATTGATCTCCTTTTTGGAGGCTGGCTGTTATCTTTTTGGCAAAGAAAATATTAACCATGACCGTGTTTGTAGCTGTTATGGTCTAAACCAAAAGCGGGATAATACTTGCCATTGGGGTAATGTTCTAGGTAATGTTCTTAATGACCTATGCTTAGACCTGTTGGTGATCCAAGAGAACAATTTAGCCATAATATCCTCCACCAAACTATCGAATGAAATTTTGCGCTGGTTGAAAACTAAGTTATTTTGAGATCTCCAAGTGAACCATAAAGTAGTGTAGAGAACTCCAAAGTCGAGCTTGTACCTCAACTTAGAACCAGCAAAGGAGGCCGCCAGATTGAATAACTCTTCAATATTGTTGGCAAAATAAAAATCTTTGCTGCTCCACCAAGACGTTCTATTCCAAATCTCTTTTGCATAAGAGCAAGTAGTGAAAAGATGATCCGTCGCCTCCACTTCGCTTCTCTAGAAAAAAACACCCATTGTTGACTAGAATACCTCTCGAAAACAAACGATATTCTACGCCTAGTCTATTGCAGATGAATCTTGAGGATACTGATGGAAGAGGGCGATGAGAGGTTAGTACTTATTCTCATTTAACATTTATTTTGTCAGTCATATGTTTTGTTTAATCTTAACACATGACTTTTCTTGGTTTTTAAGGTGTATTTTTATTAATTTATTATTGCTACCTTCGGATGATATTGCATTTGAAAAGCATAGTGCACTTTCGGCCAGCAATTAGCTCAATAATCCCATCATGGATATTTCATTTGGTAGATGTGTCCTGCAGTAATGCTTTGGGCCAACAATTAGCTCAATAATCCCATCATGGATATTTCATTTGCCCAATGTGCGGAATTCGGGATGAATCCGCGGATGACCTCCTCGCTAAGTGCATGGTCGCCAAAAATATATGGGGGCGTGTGTGTGTTTGGACCAAGACCCCACTGCCGGGTAGTTTTAATTAGGTGGAGAGTATACTCAAGCATGCCTTAACAACTATAAGCCAGCAAAGGAGAAACAGCCTGTCTACTCCCTTTTCTGATGACATTATAGAAGGAGCTTAGGACTGTGGATGCTCATAAAGGGTAAGAGTGCAGGGCTAACAATAGAGAATTGGAACAACTTTGTTCATACTATCAAAAAATTAGAAAATAAATGTTCACCACAGCCATCCATCACAGGCATTGATTGGGGTGACCCTATCCAACATTGTAATTTAATTATTATATAAGTAATGCAACATTTCGTTCATTTCAATGTTTTGGTAATGGGCGTTTCTTTCATTTAAAAAATTATTTCAACACTATTAAATAATTTAATTTATTGTGAGGCCACCCGTGTAACACACAAATACTTAGACTAGTTAGATTATAGATCAAATGGTGTAGATTCATTCCTACACTTCTCACAAAATACACCTTTTTTATATATATAGTTTTTTTAATATCGTAAACTATAGTGAGTATTTGTTCCACGTCAATTCCAATTGAACAACATCAGTACCGATATTGGTACCATCGGAATCAATACTAATATTCATTTCGGAAGATTTTACTGATATTCATTTTTATGGTTTTCTTGATATAAAATATGCATCGATGTCCTTTTAGGCATATAATGACTTTATTTTTAGTTTTTGCCTTTCCATTTCTATACCGAGTGCCAATATCATATCGATATATTGTTCAGTCGGTTTCAATTCAGTTTGATATGATAATGATACCCGCCGTGAAGCACGGGAAACCTAACTAGTTAAAATAATAAATAACTAAAGTACACATAATATATTTATCAATTTAATATTTTAATTAATCCATTTTGCTAACATATTAGTTTTATCCAACAAATTTTGTAGTAGAAAGAATACAGAGCCACAAAAGAATACAACGGTGTGATACAAGGTTGGGTGGGGTTCTTTGTGGCGGCTCACCGGTGGTCTATAAGACCTGAGGAGGTTGGCAGGGGCAGTAATCATAGTTGTAAAAATCTCGATTAGACACTGATTAATCACAGATTAGTCACATTTAATACCGATTAATTCTAATAAAATCTAATTAATCGCTAGTTAATTAACAAAACAGCAACCCACAAGAAATCAAATGGTCAACACCTCACCTTTTCTTCTACCAACTCATACTTTTTGTCCTATCTCTTTCTCTGTCTCCGCTGGAATCAAAGAAAAGAACCAGATTACTTTTCAGACATGAAAACCAAATTTGTACTCAATCTTTGCATGCGTTGTATTATTTAATTGTAAAAACCGTACCCTTCTGTCATAGTGTCATGATACAAACTTGTAACTTCAAAGGTTAGTACATTGATTAGGGATGATAATCAAACCCGCTCGGTAAACCCGAAACCCGACACATTTGGGACGAGTTTGTGGTCGGTTAATCGGGTTTGGGACGAGTTTGGAAATAGTTTTTATTTTTTTCGCGGGTTTGGGACGGGTTTGGGATTTAGTGATATACCCGTTTACCCGACCCAATTACCCGATAAAGTGTACCCGTTTATCCGATTGTATACCCGATATAATTTCTTTTATATTATTAAATATGTATATATATATATATGATACATCTATTTTTTACACATAAAGGTATTCTATTTCGTATACATTGTAGTTATTTGATATATATTTTTTTATAATGACAATAGAAAATGTAACCGGTTAGTAGTTACCCGATAGATACCCAATGGGTTTTGAGATGAGTATACCCAACTAGTAATCCTTTTAAATTAACGGGTTTACCCTAAACCCGCGGGTATACCCGATACCCGATGGGTATTTACCCGCTATAAACACAACAGGTTTTGAGACTGGTTTGGGACAAGCTTATCTAACTGGGTTTGGATTTAGGATTACCTAAACATGTCTCAAACCCGACCCATTACCGTCACTAACATTGACAAGCATTTTATCCATTTCCTTTCCCTCCATTCGGTTCCCACAACCAAATTCCCACTTTTCAAAGCAAGGGACTTCATTTAATTTTTTTGTGGCTAGAAGAGTTTGCGTTTAAAAGTCTCCAAGACCCTCCTTTCTTGACCGAACCTAACCCACACACTCTTAACCTCCCATTTTTAAGTACAAAATTCAAGTGCTTTTCAAGTGTTTAATCCAAGTTCAAGTTTCAAGTTCCGAGGATCAAGTTTTTCTTCTTATTTTCTCATCTTGCCTTGCTTGCTTCAAGTGAGTCTCCATCTCTAAATCTGTTACATTTTTACAGTGTTTACAAGTCTTGCTTTAGTATTAGTATAAAGATGTACACCCAATTAGTTAGTTGTTTTGAACTTGTTTAAAAAAATAACATCAAACACTTTGAACAAGTTATTTTTCTAAAATACATGGTGATATGTATAAGTATTTACAAAAAGAGAGATTTTCAAGTTCATTGGTAGTGATTTGGTGATCTTACTCGTTAGTTGTGTTATACAAACAAGTATGTATGTGTTAACTTTAGATCTATATATATATACACACACACGTATGATATTATTATGGATTATTTACATATTTTTAGCTATATGTTCGAAATACTAGTAAAGGTAGAGATCTATACTTGTCCGTTTGATTTGATTTTGTTTTGAACACTAAAAGTTGTTTTGTTCGTAAGTTATTTTACTAGTAAATATGACTTGTACATATTAAGCCATATAATGTCGTAACATAATAATTTGTGTATAAATGTCACTTAGTAGTATATTGGTGAAAATATATTCATTTTTTTTCAAAACTATATATTTACCTAAAAGTTTGCCTTAGAATATACTAGTTATAGTGTTAACATAAATATTTTTTCGAAAAGTTACAAATAAATATACTTGGTAAGTTCAATGTGTATATTACCTAAAATAAATATACATTTTGTATACATATTTATTTCCAATTGAAACGAGTTATCACTCGGGGCTAGATTATTTATATAAATATAAAGGAAAAATGACTGAAATAGCCAAGTTGACGCCGCCATTTCAAGAATAGCCATTTGACACCTCTCAACGAGCCGTTTCCGTTTACTGAAACGGCACAAAAACTCAGAAGACGACACGTGTTCGACAAACCCTGAAACGGCTCCGAGCCGTTTCAGGCGACCAACTTTGATGAAAGATCTCAGCCGAGCCGTTTCCCGTGGCTCCTGGACCCAAGCCGGCTGAGGACCCTAGCCGAGTACCTTCAACGAGCCGAGCCGTTTCAGCAGGTTGGAGCCAGCTTGTCAACTGCGCTGTTTACGTACACACGGGTCCCACCACTGCAGCCAAGCCATTTCAGCGTACTGTTCGAGCCTTCTTAGCCTACTATTTGAGCCGTTTCAGCGCGCTGTTTCCAAGTTGTTTCAACAATTGTCGAGTGTATATATGTTTAAAGGTGTTCTTGGGATTTATACAACATCAGATTTTGTAGTAGAAACTTAAAATTATGAAGATTCGTTTAGTTGTATACAACGGGGGAAAGTGGCAAATCGTTAACGGAAACTTGGAGTATGTTGCTGTTGCTGATGCAAGTAGACGTGGTTTAGAAATTGAACGCAACATTTCATACATTGATCTTTTAAGTAAAGTTTCTAAGATGTGTGGTACTACAAACATTACAAAGTTATCGTACCGGTTGTCTTCGTTTAGTGATCCAATCGATATAATTAATGACGAAGATCTTGCAATTTTTTATAATTTTGCTACGGAAAATCTTTTTGAAAAATATAAATTATACGTCGTTGAAGAGTTTTGTGTTGGGTCATCTAGTTTTTCAACTCCCAATAAATTTAAAGTTCCTGATTTAAATGTTTGTGTTAACGAAGCAAATGATGATGTTTTAAACGACCACCAACCAAATCCTGATAATTCATTTGAAAAGTCAATGCCATCTTCATCAATTACTTTTGAGCTAGGGTACACATTTAATAACAAAGAAGAAATGAAACTTAAGTTGGGAAAAAAATGTTTGTTAGAACGATTCAAGTTTAAAGTAGATAGATCATCTAAAATGCGGTACGAAGTGTCATGTTTGGTGGACGGTTGCGAATGGCGTTTTCGTGCATACAGTTTTGGCGGTAGTGGGCTGTTTTTTGTTAAGAATTTTAACGATAAACACACGTGCTCGAAGACGCTAACGTACCCACATCTTCGTCAGGCAAACCCAAAGGTTGTGGCTCACTATTTAAAAGAATCTTTAAAAGACAGAGGTAGAATATATCGTTCTAAGGATATAGTGAAAGATTTTAGACAAAGATTCCAAGTTGAGATAACCGGTAGTTAAGCTTGGCGTGGAAAAAATCTGGCACTAGAGCTTTTACAAGGAACAAGCAGAGATTCATTTGCAGAACTACCATTTTACTGTTACAATTTAGAGCGGGCAAATCCAGGTTCTGTCACTCGTATCAAGACTGATGACGAGCATCGGTTTGAAATGGTCTTTGTCGCGATCGATGCTGCGGTAAGTTACAGCTTCTCATTTTTTTCCTCAAACAAGATCGGGCTTACCTTTTTTTTAAATTATTCCATTTCAGATTGCGTACCTTTATGTGTAATCTAAGACCGGTGGTGATCATCGATGCTGAACACTTAAAGGGTGAATTTAAAGGAACCTTATGTTTAGCAGTCGGGATGGATGGAAACAACCAAATTTTACCAATTTCCTATGGAATAGGAAAATCAGAGGATGGTGAATCTTAGACATGGTTTCTATCAAAGCTTAGAGAATGTGTCGGTAAAATACCCGACATGGCGATAATATCGGATAGAGCGAATTCTATACACCTAGCTGTTAGAAACGTCTTTCCACATGCTTATAACGGGTTATGTTGTCGTCATTTAATGATGAACTTACATTTACCGTCCGATAAAAAAAGAAAATGAGAAGCTGTGGTGGAAGACATGCAAATCTTACCGGTTGTCTGATTTTAATGAGTCATTCAATGCTCTTTGTCTTGTCGTTCCTAGAGTACGTCACACTCTAACAAGTATTGGGTTCGGTATATGGGCAAGGGCACATTGTCCCGGCAATCGATATCATTATATGACATCTAATAACGCGGAGTCCATTAACGCTTTATCTAGACACTCAAGTAAAATGCCGATAACACAAGTTATAAAGTTCTTCCGGCAATCTGTACAGAGATGGTTTTATGAACGACGGTTGCAAGGTATTCAGGAAAAAACACTTACCTACACAATGGGCACAGAAGAAAATTTTTAAAAAAATTGAAGGGTCTAGAACCTCGACTGGTTCTGGGATTGGGTTAAACACTTATTGTGTTGAAGACGGGGGAAAGGGGGTATTATCTGACTTTTTTTAATCGAACTTCTAGCTGCCGAGTTTGGCAGGTTTCTCGTTTACCGTGTGGGCATGTTATTGTCGTGTCAAAATTTTTAGGTGAAACCGATTGTAGTCACTATTCCTTCCCGTGTTGCTCAAACGAAGTCTATAATAAAACTTACGAAGAAGAGATTAATACTCTTCCTCATAAGTCTGAATGAGAGACTCCAGAAGAGCTTATCAATCTTCCACCGCCGCATATTACAAAGCGACAGGTCGGTCGTCCTCGAGAAAACCACCGGATCTTATCCCGCGGGGAAGAACCTACTCCGCTGTATTGTTCCCGGTGTAATTCATACGGTCATCATCTGGATGTCTGTCGGCAGCCCATGCCGTCAGAAATTCGTACTCGCAAAGGCTCAGATAAAGCGAAAGGGAAAGAAACCGGTGATCCTGATCATCTTACACAATGTCCGTCTAATTATATGTTTCCGTCTTATAACTTGGGTATTGTAATTTCTCAAATAACGTAGTAAATCTATTTACTTGCAAATAATTAATATTGAAAATCATTTCATTATAATTTGTTATTATTTTATATTACATGCATACATAGAACCATCAAATATTAACAGGTGTGAAGCGCCCGACGTAGAATTCATCTGCCATGTACCATCTATATCTGAAATAAGCATCCTGAAGGTTTCCTTCGTTCCATGTTAACGAAGGATCGCGAACAAGGTTTTCCATTAGCATACTTATGATGACTCCTGAATTTTGCCAATACGATCTGTGTGATCAGGCCACACGACATCCCTTACTATTTCCATGGCACCCGTCTCATATATTTCAGAGTGTTGCCAGTACGATATACGTCCCAGAAACCACAAGAATAGACTCAAATTCCATCACAATTTAATGTATTCTTCTGTGTACGCAAAATGAATCTCGGCAATTAATCATGTCACAAGTATTGGCAAAAAAAACTCTTAATTCTAATGACTTTATAATTATTTTAAAAAGCAACCAATTTTGTTCTTTGTCCGGTATAGGAATGTAAACCTGCAAAAATGTATAATCTTAGCTTGTAACTCAATCTTGTAAATTAAAAAAATAATTCTTATCAAAAAAGTAAATTATATCAAACGCGTTTAAGATCTTATTCCATAAAAAACCCTCACATTTATAAAACGGAACTAAGCTAGTCGGTATGGTCTTCCGCGTCAGAATCATACTATAAGCCTTTTTCCATTTTCGCACGATAAGCTTCAAAACGCAGTTCATTGAAATATGTTTCGAAATCCAATTCCTTGTCAGCGTCTTCTTCAGCAGTAACCGTCACACTTTCTAGTGGAATAAACTGGTGATAAGGACATTGTCGTTCATGGGTGTTAGGTAACGACACAAGCGACTGACACCGACATGAACAGTTAAATGGTGTCTCACGTGTTGGCTGTTGCACCAGGTTTGGGTGGTTAGGGGTTTGGGAAATGTTTGGTTCGGGATTCTCTGAGGGTGGGTTTGGGTGGTTAGGCGTTTGGGAAATGTTGAGGTTGATATGAATATGTAAATGAATGTTGTGTTCTTGATTGGCCATGAGGAAAAAAAGGATACAAGAAGAGTAGTGGACAAACATTTGTTTAAATAGGTGTGGAGTATGAATGAGACTCGTGTATCGGTATATATGATAGACATATTTACCGGTAAAACAACTGTAAATATAAAAACTCAAAAATTGAATAAAATAAAATAAATAAAGGATTAAGCCTACCGTATCAATTTCACAGAATGGAGGATATGTTGCTGTAGAACCATCTGCGTATCTGTTTACAACATTATCTTGTTCGTTTAACATGTCAATAAAATTTAGCGGTGAAACTGTCCAACGATAATCGTTTGACGACATCGTCCTTGCATTTATTTCAACCTCTCGTTGATACATGAGTTTGTTACACCATGCTTTCACATGCTATAAAATAACAGTAAAGATTTTATTAAAAAAATTATTATACTAATTATTATTACGAAAGTATTTATTAATAAGGTACCATTTGTTGAATAAAACCAGCTCCAATAAATCCAAGTAGCCCCCCCCCCACCAGTATTTTCCGAGTGGTGTTATCCCCATGTATGAAGAATAGCAAGTAGGAGTATCGCCATCGTAGTAAAATTCAAGAAGATTTGGAGACCAATGGTCAACTCGATCCTGTTGGTTGATCCAAACTGTGTTTTGTACAGAAGGAGGAATGCTTGTCATTGGTAATATCTTAAAATATGTCTTTGTATAACGGTGGCACAAACATATATATACACATAGATCGGAGTACAAATGTATTTAATTTTTTTAAACAAAATATAATAAATTTTAACGATTTATATATAACACTAATAGTCGTACAATTATCTTACAAATTTAGCTTCGTCATCTAAGACGTTGTCATTTGTAATCTCGGGTAACATGGAATCATAAAAAGTAAAGCTAGTTGACGTCTCATTCGGTACGCAGTTGTCACAGTATCTTCACCATCGTTCAACAGTTTTTTTTTTTATCAATCTGTCTAGATATATGCAAACCCAAACTCCACATTCTCCCAAAGCTCTGGACTACTGAGCAGCGTCGCTTGTAAAAATAACATGGAAGGGATAATGTAACGGTAACGGTCTGTCGGAATTATAACCATGAATCTGTAGCCAATGGTCAAAAATAAAATTTATATGACACACCACTTCCGCTCATCCCTTTTCCAAAGATTTGAAGTTACAAGGCTAAACCCCCCCCCCAACAAATTAACACAGTTGGCAACATGTGTTTTGGAGTACCAATCTATTAACTCGGGCTAATACCTGTCGTATATCGTAAGCGTGTAATCAACAAGGTTGAAAACGCCTAAAAACCAGTGGATGCCTTGTATATACAACGGTACGTACACCTATATAATAAGTTGTGCCGCAAAATATTAATTCAATACGAAATATATGTAACCAGTAACCAATTGCAATGTTCCACATTACCTCGTCAACGGTAGGTTTTGGTGGAAAAGGTTCAACTGCCCCGGTGAAATAACCCTTGAACGTCTGGTCGACGACCCGTGATTGAAAATAGCTCTGAAAATAAGAGGGTAAAATACTCCAGCGGTCACTTGCATCTCTTGAATGATACAAGTGGATCATCCACCCAAATATATGCTGTTAAAAATTCTAAAGTTACTTTGGAAACAATATATATAAAAATATAAATTGATCTCTTTATAGTTTTTATATATAGATATTGCTTACATCATCGCTTAACCAGCCATTACCGTCCTCGCCTAGCAATGACACCCAAAAATCTGGACCGACACATCCACCCATTGTTAGGGAAAGAAATCTATTGCCACTACTTGGATACCACTGCTGGATTAAAGCAATGTCTATCCTCATTATTTAACTTTTTGGCATGTTTCTATTTAATCTTTTTATAAGCCACATACGGGGATAGCAAAGCTGCAGCGGCCCTTACAAGTCTTTCGGATCGTCTCAATTTGATTATATCAGGATCCTCATTCTACAACAATGATTATATATAAGAGTAAAGAGTTCGTAAACGTAAATTCATAATTACAAATAAATATAAAAAATGTAAAAACTTACAAATTCATCCTGCATCATTGGGCTCATAGAGACGTGGTAGACATAATCGTAGTTGACAAAAGAATCAGGAACAACCTACAAGAAACCATGACGGTTAAATTAAGAGTTATTATTATATATTGTATTTATAAAAAAAATTGACGAAGTACGTTACATTATCACTCTCACTGTGCGATTGTTCTTTTGGTGTTCGCACGTTCACCGGAGTCCTGACAGCTTGTTCTTTTGGGGCCGAACGATATGTATACAATACCTCTGACTTTAACATATCAGTCATTTTCCAGTTGTTCTCGTCCAACAGTGGTTTAAATTTTGAAATCAGGTCATTCTCGTAATTAGCTCCACACGTGGACGGACCAGGACCAAAATTCTGTTGCGGTATTTCCTGTCGATCCGGTGATTGATTAAAACATTGTTTCGCGCCATCGTCACCAAACAAAGTGTTCATGACAAACCTCATCTGTTCTGGGTCAACAACGGGAGAAGAATGCATTTCGGGTGGAATTGGACCCGGGAATTCTGTGGGCATTTGGATCGGGATTTCGGTGGGCACTTAAACCAGTCTCTCAGCCGACATTGCATTGGCATACATCCGACGTTCAACGTCTAAATAATCTAAACTAGATATATACCACGGGCTTCTCAGCTCATTTTAAGTGGGCAGTAGAAACAAAGGCGGCTTATATTCACGTTTCTGCAATGTTAAAACGAAAACAATATTAAAAAAAATTAACACTATGCGAAAAAATATAATTAGTTTTATATATTTAAAGATAAAGTTTTTTTACCTTTACCGCTAATTGAAGCATGCAGTACACAGTTACCCTCATGAACTTCTTCCCTTCTTTCCATCCCAAAAATCGGGGAATCGTCTCACATTCAAACCACTCACTTGAACGCTTAAATTGGGGAAAGAGTCCCAAAACCCACATCTACATAAGTAGATTTATTAAAATTTTATCTAAATTTCTAAACAACTGTACTAATTGACATTCACGGGTACCTTGAAGGGCCAGACAAATCCTGTCAAAGAAAAACCTTTAGCGTCTCCCTTTTGCCGATGGTGCAAATTGTACACGTCATTATACGTACTTTCCCAAAAATAATTACCCCATGGATATTGTCTAAATTCTTCAAGATCATCCCCAATGTGTAGGAGTATATTATCAACGACATTGTTTTTTTGCCAACCAATAAAACCTTGACCTATAAGCATGAGGAGACATATTCTCGCGTCGTCTTGTTGGTTAAATTCCCGAAGGTTCTCGAATAAAGATATTATTTTGCCGAAATTAACAGTTGATCGGTTTGGAAAAAATCTATTTTTAAACGAGTTCGGGTGCTCTATAGGTGACCAAGAGGTGTGGCCAAACCGTAGCCCGGTTATTAAACAAAATTGTTTAGGGGTGAATGTTAATAGTTCTCCTCCTAATCGATAGTAAATACCAAGACGGGGAAAATGAGTAGATACTTGTAATTGTGCAACACCGATTAAAAGAAGGCTATCACATATGGTGCATCTGTTATCTAAATACAGTCCGAAACATGTTTGCATAATCGCGGTTTCTATCTCTGGAGTCATCATCATACTCTAAGATTCTAAAACACACCACTTTTCTCTTACTTTACTTTCTGAAATCTATATAAGAAGAAAATAAAAAACAAATAAAAAGAGTATACGCATTTAAAAATAATATCTTTTAGACAACATTTTTACCGGGCATGGAGGGAGGTCAGTGGAAGCCTCTTGCATCACGTGGTCGTAAATATGTTGTCTAAAACGTGATACAAGAGGCTTCCATGACCCCCCTCCATGCCCGGTAAAAATGTTGTCTAAAAGATATTATTTTTAAATGCGTATACTCTTTTTATTTGTTTTTTTTTATTTTCTTCTTATATAGATTTCAGAAAGTAAAGTAAGAGAAAAGTGGTGTGTTTTAGAATCTTAGAGTATGATGATGACTCCAGAGATAGAAATCACGATTAGGCAAACGTGTTTCGGACCGTATTTAGATAACAAATTCACCATATGTGATACCTTTCTTTTAATCGGCGTTGCACAATTATAAGTATCTACTCCTTTTCCCCGTCTTGGTATTTCCTATCGATTAGGAGGAGAACTATTAACATTCACCCCTAAACAATTTTGTTTAATAACCGGGCTATGGTTTGGCCACACCTCTTTGTCACCTATAGAGCACCCGAACTCGTTTAAAAATAGATTTTTTTCCAAACCGATCAACTGTTAATTTTGGCGAAATAATATCTTTATTCGAGAACCTTCCGGAATTTAACCAACAAGACGGCGCGAGAATATGTCTCCTCTTGCTTATAGGTCAAGGTTTTATTGGTTGGCAAAAAACCAATGTCGTTGATAATATACTCGTACACCTTGTGGATGATATAGAAGAATTTAGACAATATCCATGGGGTAATTATTTTTGGGAAAGTACGTATAATGTCGTGTACAATTTACACCATCGGCAAAAGGGAGACGCTAAAGGTTTTTCTTTGATAGGATTTGTCTGGCCCTTCAAGGTACCCGTGAATGTCAATTAGTACAGTTATTTAGAAATTTAGATAAAATTTTCATAAATCTGCTTATGTAGATGTGGGTTTTGGAGCTCTTTCCCCAATTTAAGCGTTCAAGTGAATGGTTTGAATGTGAGACGATTCCCCGATTTTTGGGATGGAATGTCACACCCCCAAAATCCACATGCGGAGTATCGCCGCTTGGAGGCGTGACTGACCAGGATCAAGCCACCAATCATATTGAACATAACAAGTAATAAGTAAAATTCAACCACACAATATGAAAGGTGTTTCAAATCAAAACGTAGTTAAGTGTTTTAGCGGAAGCATAATTGTAAAACCCAATGTAAGTATTAAGTACGAAATAAAGTAATGTTTCTAGCATGGCACACACTGCCATGTCCCACAACGACCGCGCCTCCCTGTGCAAGCTCCATGAGTACCTAACGACCTGTAAGGCATGTAACAACGAGTCAACAACAAAGTTGAGCGAGTTCACAGTTGGTTGTTTAGTTATAGTTTTCGTTTCGTAAATCATATGTTCGTTTTGTAAACCATGTATCGTATTAATTCGTATCGCGGTCTCCCAGACATGTTTGCGAAGATTAGTGGGGGCTTCCCATGTGTTACTAGACCGTGCGTATCGACTACTACGAAAATGTAAGTGGTGCCCTAAGTCAATGTCTATCAGCATTAACCCTTTGCCCATAGTCCATTAGTACATGCCCGTCCGACTGGCACGGCGTGAGGTTTGTTAAACCTAATAGCACTATTAACTAATGACCCGCTCGCCATAGGCCTCGGCGATTAAGTCGATATAAATGAGGGACTTCATGATAGAGGTTTGGTCCGGTGTGTAATCTTGGCATCCTACCCACGGAGGATGGTTGTAGTTACTGTTTAAATCATTAACCCATTCCCAACCCTTGGGAATCCCATGCCTTGGAAAGAGTGTGAACTCACCTTGGTTTGCTCGGTATGCTAAACTATGTGTTCGCAAGTAATCAGTCACGTCCTATAGTATGCACGTATACTCAGTCAATTCAAGTTCGTAAAGATTTCACATGCAATCAATATCACAGAGTGTTTTTGGCAGTTGACATTATTTACACACAATCTGTTAGTCAATCCATACAAGGTTCCAGGTTACATGCAAGTTCCTTAACTAATTTACCATACCCTACAGAGTTAACATACTAACCAAGTTATCATGCCAACATATTAGTAGAGTTTTCATACTTAACTTAACAACGTTAAATACATAACAGGTTAACAGACTACTCAGCATCACATACGTAACCGAATTTATAAACTAACAAAGTTGATAAACTAACAAACCATTATGAGTTACATACTTAACACAATTAATAAGGTTAACAGAGTTAATAAGCTTAACTCAGTTAATAGGCTATACAAGGTTTCTGTTGTCACGCACTTAGACGAAATCACATATGTCGAAAACACTTGTTTGACGAAATCACTCATTTAGCAAAAACACTTAAAACGAAGACACTTGGGACGAAAACCCTATATTGGCGAAATCACAATTGACGATCGGACATAATGCTTGGCGAAAACACTTTGTGTTTTCGTCTGGTTGTTGTGTTTTCATCTGGGATGTCATCGTCAACAGTTACAACACCGAACCCTAATCATCAATACAGTTATTACAGCTTCAACAAGAAATCGATCAATCATAAAACTAATACATTTGCTTATATACTCAATCATCAGTACACTAAAAATCATCATTCAGGCATCATGTAATCCAAATCATTAGAATTTATTCGAGTAATAAGCGATCACATAACATATGATTCACAGAGATCCTGTTACTCATCAATCATCATACAATCATTATTCAATCATATGCTCATAATCATTACCCACTAACAGTTAATATTCATGATGTCAACAATTAGTCAAATGATATCAATCAAAAAAATCATAATAACCGATTACTAACCTAAGCAGAAAAGGTGGTACTCCGATCGATGTATTGGACTCGATTGTTCAAAACTGCCGTCGGGTTTCACAGGAGAGCGAGAGAGAATGTGAGAGGTGGTTAGGGTTTTCCAATTAACCATTCACGTAAAGGTTGGGAGTTAAAACACTAAAACAACCCGTCGCTAGGCCAAAGCCCATTTCTGGTTTTTGTTGGCCTCATGGTGGACGAAAACACATGGGGTGTTTTCGGACATGGGGTGTTTTCGGGTGGGGCATTTGGTTGGGGTGATTTCGGCCAAAGGTTCCATGTTTAATTATACAAACATAATACCAATACAAAAAATATATATATATATATATATATATATAACCTACACACGTATAATGCACAACATATATAAATACAAAAAAACAACACCTAGTGATCAAGTATTAAGTCGAGTAGAAACCTTGAAAACTCGGGTTGTCACATGGAAAGAAGGGAAGAAGTTCATGAGGGTAACTGTGGACGGCATGCTTCAATTAGCAGTAAAGGTATAAAACTTTATCTTTAAATATATAAAATTAATTATATTTTTCCATATAGTGTTAATTTTTTTAATATTGTTTTCATTTTAACATTGAAGAAACGTGAATATAAGCCGCCTTTGTTTCTAATGCCCACTGAAAATGAGAAGCCCCTGGTATATATCTAGTTCATATTATTTAGATGCTGAACGTTGGATGTATGCCAATGCAATGCCGGCCGAGAGACCGGTTCCAATGCCTACCGAAACCCCGATCCAAACGCCCACAGAATTCCCGGGTCCAATTCCACCCGAAATTCAGTCTTCTCCCGTTGTTGACCCACAACAGATGAGGTCTGTCATGAACACTTTGTTTGGTGACGATGGCGCGAATTAAGGTTTTAATCAGTGACCAGATCGACAGGAAATACCGTAACAGAATTTTGGTCCTGGTCCGTCCACGTGTGGAGTTAATTACGAGAATGACCTGATTTCGAAAATTTAAATCACTGTTGGACGAGAACAACCGGGAACTGACTGATATGTTAAAGTCAGAGGTATTGCATACATATCGTTCGGCCCCAAAAGAACAACCTGTCAGGACTCCGGTGAACGTGTGAACACCAAAAGAACAATCGCACAGGGAGAGTGATAATGTAACGTACTTCGTCAATTTTTTTTTATAAATACAATATATAATAATAACCCTTAATTTAATCGTCATGGTTTCTTCTAGGCTGTTGCTGATTCTTTTGTCAACTACGATAATGTCTACCACGTCTCTTTGACCCCAATGATACAGGTTGAATTTGTAAGTTTTTACATTTTTTATATTTATTCCTAATTATGAATTTACGTTTACGAACTGTTTACTCTTATATATAATCATTGTTGGAGAATGAGGATCCTGATATGATCAAATTGACATGATCCGAAAAACTTGTAAGGCCCGCTGCAGCTTTGCTATCCCCGTATGTGGCTTATAAAAGGATTAAAGAGAAACATGCTAAAAAATTAAATAATGAGGATAGAAAAATTGCTTTAATCCAGCAGTAGTATCCAACTAGTGGCAATAGATTTCTTTCCCTAACAATGGGTGGATGTGTCGGTCCAGATTTTTGGGCGTCATTGCTAGGCGAGGACGGTAATGGCTGGTTAAGCGATGATGTAAGCAATATCTATATATAAAAACTATAAAGAGATCAATTTATATTTTTATATATATTGTTTCCAAAGTAACTTTAGAATTTTTAACAGCATATATTTGGGTGGATGATCCACTTGTATCATTCAAGAGATGCAAGTGATCGCTGGAGTATTTTACCCTCTTATTTTCAGAGCTATTTTCAATCACGGGTCGTCGACCAGACGTTCAAGGGTTATTTCACCGGGGCAGTTGAACCTTTTCCACCAATACCTACCGTTGACGAGGTAATGTGGAACATTGCAATTGGTTACTGGTTACATATATTTCGTATTGAATTAATATTTTGCGGCACAACTTATTATATAGGTGTACGTACCGTTGTATATACAAGGCATCCACTGGTTTTTAGGCGTTTTCAACCTTGTTGATTACACGCTTACGATATACGACAGGTATTAGCCCGAGTTAATAGATTGGTACTCCAAAACACATGTTGCCAACTGTGTTAATTTGTTGGGGGGGGGGGGGTTTAGCCTTGTAACTTCAAATCTTTGGAAAAAGGGATGAGCGGAAGTGGTGTGTCATATAAATTTTATATTTTTGACCATTGGCTACAGATTCATGGTTATAATTCCGACAGACCGTTACCGTTACATTATCCCTTCCACGTTATTTTTGCAAGCGACGCTCCTCAGCAGTCCGGAGCTTTGGGAGACTGTTGAGTTTGAGTTTGCATATATCTAGACAGGTTGATAAAAAAAACCGTTGAACGATGGTGAAGATACTGCAACAACTGCGTACCGAATGAGACGTCAACTAGCTTTACTTTTTTACGATTCCATGTTACCCTAGACTACAAATGACAACGTCTTAGATGACAAAGCTGAATATGTAAGATAATTGTACGACTATTAGTGTTATATATAAATCGTTAAAATTTATTTTATTTTGTTTTGGTTTAAAAAAATTAAATACATTTGTACTCCTCTCTATGTGTATATATATGTGTGTGCCACCGTTATACAAAGACATATTTTAAGATATTACCAATGACAAGCATTCCTCCTAACGTACAAAACACAGTTTGGATCAATCAATAGGATCGAGTTGACCATTGGTCTCCAAATCTTCTTGAAATTTACTACGATGGCGATACTCCTACTTGCTATTCTTGATACATGGGGATAACACTACTCGGAAAATACTGGTGGGGGGGACTACTTGGATTTATTGGAGCTGGTTTTATTCAACAAACGGTACCTTAATAATAAATAATTTAGTAATAGTAATTAGTATAATAATTTTTTTAATAAAATCTTTACCGTTATTTTATAGCACGTGAAAGCATGGTGTAACAAACTCATGTATCAACGAGAGGTTGAAATAAATGCAAGGACGATGTCGTCAAACGATTATCGTTGGACAGTTCTACCGCCAAATTTTATTGACATGTTAAATGAACAAGATAATGCTGCAAACAGATACGCAGATGGTTCTACAACAACATATCCTCCATTCTGGGAAATTGATACGGTAGGCTTAATCCTTTATTTATTTTATTTTATTCAATTTTCAATGAGTTTTTATATTTACAGTTGTTTTACCGGTAAATACGTCTACCGTATATACCGATACACGAGTCTCATTCATGCTCCACACCTATTTAAACAAATGTTTGTCCACTACTCAACTTGTATCCTTTTTTTCCTCATGGCCAATCAAGAACACAACATTCATTTACACATTCATATCAACCTCAACATTTCCCAATCGCCTAACCACCCAAACCCACCCTCAGAGAACCCCGAAGCAAACATTTCCCAAACCCCTAACCACCCAAACCCGGCGCAACAGCCAACACGTGAGACACCATTTAACTGTTCATGTCGGTGTCAGTCGCTTGTGCCGTTACCTAACACCCATGAACGACAATGTCCTTGTCACCAGATTATTCCACTAGAAAGTGTGACGGTTACTGTTGAAGAAGACGCTGACAAGGAATTGGATTTCGAAACATATTTTGATGAACTGCGTTTTGAAGCTTATCATGCGGAAATGGAAAAAGGCTTAGAGTATGATTCTGACGCGGAAGACCATACCGACTAGCTTAGTTCCGTTTTATAAATGTGGGGGTTTTTTGTGGAACAAGATCTTAAACGTGTTTGATATAATTTACTTTTTTGTCAAGAAATTCTTTTTTTTTTAAATTTGCAAGATTGAGTTACAAGCTAAGATTATACATTTTTTGCAGGTTTACATTCCTATACTGGACAAAGAACAAAATTGGTTGCTTTTTAAAATAAATATAGTCACTAGAATTCAGAGTTTTTTTTGCCAATACTTGTGACATAATTAATTGTCGAGATTCATTTTGCGTACACAGAAGAATACATCAAATTGTGATGGAATTTAAGTCTCTATTCTTGTGGTTTCTGGGACGAATATCGTACTGGCAACACTCCGAAATACATGAGACGGGTGCCATGGAAATAATAGAGGATGTCGTGTGGCCTGATCACACAGATCGTATTGGCAGAAATTCACGAGTCATCATATGCATGCTAATGGAAAACCTTGTTCGCGATCGTTCGTTAACATGGAACGAAGGAAACCTTCAGGATGCTTGTTTCAGATATAGACGGTACATGGCAGATGAACTCTACGTCGGGCGCTTCACACCTGTTAATATTTGATGGTTCTATGTATGCATGTAATATAAAATAATAACAAATTATAATGAAATGATTTTCAATATTAATTATTTGCAAGTAAATAGATTTACTACGTTATTTGAGAAATTACAATACACAAAAAAGAAATAATGCTATTAAAAGTCTCCCAAGTTATAAGACGGAAACATATAATTGGACGGACATTGTGTAAGATGATCAGGATCATCGGTTTCTTTCCCTTTCCCTTTATCTGAGCCTTTGCGAGTATGAATTTCTGACGACATGGGCTGCCGACAGACATCCCGATGATGACCGTCTGAATTACACCGGGAATAATACAGCGGAGTAGGTTCTTCCCCGCGGGATAAGATCCAGTGGTTTTCTCGAGGACGACCGGCCTGTCGCTTTGTAATATGCGGCGGTTGAAGATTGATAAGGTCTTCTGTTAGAGAGGATATCTTGTTTTTACTTAAACATGGTGAAACTTCCAAGTCAATGTGGGAAGCATTGAAACTAAAAGCCGAAGGCGGTAAAGACATCAAGAAAAACAAAATTTCTTTGCTAAAAAAGGAATTTGATCTGTTCGGATGCATGAAAGGAGAAACTGTCAGACAAATGATTGAAAGATTGTCATCTGAAGATCGAGTTAGAAAGGTTTGGAATCAAGAAGGATAGAGAAAAGATTATTGAATCTCGGTTTTCAAGAAACGATCCCAACGGTTGTACGAAAACTATATATACCCCTCCATCCCCATTTGCTCAAACCCACAATTTGAATCTGATTCGTGCTCTCTAAGTGGAAGTATATGCTTCCTACCTGAGAGAGAATCGGATCAAATACTTGCGGGGACCCTTTGTAAGTGTTCCTTCGTTCTTTTCATTCATTTTAGCGTTAAAGTCAAACTGCGTTTGACTTTCTGCATTGACCAGTTTATGGTCAATGCGAAGTTCGTTTGAACTTCATAACGTGAGCGTAATCACGATGGTCATAGTCCCTAGTAACTATACCTACTGATTACCACGTTATCTAGGCTCAGTGACGAGTCGTAGTTTCGGCCAAAATACGTGTTCTTGCGTATTTTGTAACCAAACTACTCTAGGGTATCAAAACCGTTTGTTTTGATATCAAAACCTGTTTTCTAACTTGACTAAACATGTTCTAGCATGTTTAGCTCGTCACTTTTTAGATTTGTGCTTGTCTAGGGTCGTAAGGGTAAGCGATCTAATCAATCGCTTATGCTTTCGAACCCGACCCGTTTGGTTGATCATTAGGATCCGACCAAACACTTTAGGTGACCATAGTTGTATAGGGAATAACCTTCCGAGGTTATACCTTATGGTCACATCGTTTGAGTAATTGTATGATAGGTGATATATATGCCTTAGGTAAATTACCAAAATGCCCTTTTTGCGCCAAAATTCATTTTAAGCCTATGTAACCTAATTTTTGGTATCTAAACTGATTTAGTAACAATATTAGACATGTCAAGGCATATCTTACTTGTCATAGGGCTAGTTAGGCGATCCGAACGCGTTTTACGCAAACAACGCGTTAAAGTAGCATAAGCTACCTGAACGGGTCGTAACGGGTCAAAAGCACTTAGGATAAGTTTCGCTTTAGTATGTAGGCTTTGTTAAACCATATTATATGAGTTCCTGCACTCATTTGGTTTACGAACCCTCATGCTAGCCGATCCTCCGATTAGGTCTGTTTATTAATGCAGTTACCTATATTAGGTGCCGCTTGATTCCGTAACCTTCTAGCTTTGCTTGGTGGATATCTAAAGTCTATTGAGCAATCTCAAGTGAGTACATAGACCCCTCTTTTACTGTTTTCCAAACGTTTTGGGGTGAAACACATGTGCCTACTTGTTATTTTCATGCTTTCCATGTTTTCATATCATATACTTGCTATGTTCATTAGTACACTTATAGTACATGATTTCATTGTGTTTTTGCTATGTATGTCCTTTGTAGCGTACTTAGTACATCGTTTTACATGACATTTTATGCTATGTATGTTCATTTAGCACATACTTAGTACATTGTTTTACATTACCTTTTCATGCTATGTATGTTCATCATACTTAGTGCATTTGTTTTTCATCACATGCTATGTATGTCCATTTTACCGCATACTTAGTACATTCTCATCACATGCTTACATTTTGGGGTATGACATTTGGTTTGTTTAAGTGGGACCGTATACATTCATTAACTTTGATCACGCCGCTCGTTAGTAGGTAATGGTACCATAGGAATTGACAACTCCCGTTCCTGACATCCTAGGTATGTTTGGATGAAAGGAATGACCGAATTCGATAAAACATAACACAGATAGACCTTTAATTTGTTTAAGGGCTTATCACCACAGTCACAAGGCTTGGATGTATGCATTTTTACAATACAGCATAAATGTTTGTATTCAGTATAGCATGCATTTCCACAAGACATAACGTTGATTTAAACCACATTTTACTTCAATACATTGTTTTGTGCATTTTTTATCTGTGGCTCAGTAGACATATATATATATATATATATATATATATATTTCACCTGCCATACATGACATTTTGTTTACACATTACATATTTGACATAGACATTTTGATATTGATAAACATATTTCATGGACTACATTTTGAGATGATTTACACACAGACATTTGACAAATGGTTTAGACATGGGCAATTTACATTGGCGGTTTGTTTGGGTAAAATGATTTGAGTAACGAGGCGTGTGTAATATGATACAAGCATGGTGGATACGCCGCTGGTACTTCCTATATATAAGTGCTTGTATGGTATTACATATCGTAGCGTTATTTGAATCATTTCAATTTAGACATATAACATTTTATACAAATAACATATTTTTCAAGACATTGTTTTACAAACAACTTATTTTATGCAAAACTCATTTTACTTGGTTATTCATTTAACCTCACATTACTCTTTTACATCTCATCTACTTTATCATCGCTTTTCAAAAGATTTATAAAACAAAACAATTAACAAGGTTCATGACTGACTTTTGTTAAACAACTTTTTCTTAAACTTAAGTCATGAATCCCATTTTTCACAAAACCTATGTATCTCACAAGCATTTTTTATGCTGACGTACCTATTTTCACATGTGTTTCAGGAGCTGTTGCTTAGGATGATGATCGTGACACTAGGGCGGACCTGTGCCTTAGAGACTTAAAATAAAGATAGACTTAGTTTAATTATGTTGTGTACTCTTTGGTTCTTGTTTTGAAACACTATATTCCACCTTTGGTTGTTGAATAAAATGAAATTTTAATTACCATGGTTGTGGAACAATAATTCTGTTACAACACTCCCCGACGTTTCCGCCATGATTTGATGTTTTACGTGGTCGGGGTGTGACGGAAGAGTTGGTATCAGAGCCAATGGTTATAGGGAATTAGGTTATTAGTAATGCTTTGACCTAGACTATAACCTTTCTAGGACCCCAACACAAGTTGTCTTGTGTTTAGATCTTAAAACATGCACTTCACCTATCCTTAGGTGATCACCAAAACGAGAACCCAATTTCCTAAAACGATTTTTGAAAATTCAATCTTCTATTTTTTTAAATGATTTATCATATGATTTTGAACCCTTTTGATTTTTGAAAATTTATCATTTGTTTTTGAATAATTCTTTTGGCCTTGTGCCTTCCAGGTTTTCAAAATCTCGTCAAAGTTTTGGGTTCTAAATAGTGTGAACACGTGCAAACTGGAAGGGTGAATGCATGTACCCTGGGTTTTCTGTCTAAGGCTAGAGTGTTCGTACAAATCCACATAATAGGACCAGTCACTCTTACCTGGAATTCTTGGGGTGAGTGTTCACTTATAGGCGAGCATGTCTTCGCGATACATTATTTTTGACCCATTTACTTTGATTAGTCACTGTGAGTCATTTGTTTGCTTTGTGATACGGACAAATGACCACCATCTTCGCCTTTGTTGATTTTATTTCATCTCATTCTTTTCATCTAATCATCTCACTCGTTCCTTTCATGTTCCCTCTTTTAGAATGCCTCCTCGACGCGAAAATCCGCTACCAAATGCCGAACTGGCAGAAATCATCGCGCATCAAATGGCTGCTGCGTTCCCAAATCTTATTGCTCAATATAACCAAGCCAACAACAACAACAATGCTCCATGCAATTTCAAGAGTTTTAACTCGGCTAAACCACTCAAGTTTAGTGGTACTGAGGGAGCAACTGGGCTTCTTCAATGGTTCGAGAGCATTGAGAATACTTTCCGTCACGTTCAGTGTCCTGACAATCGCAAGGTCGAGTTTGCTTCGAGCGTATTTCAGAAGAGGGCGCTTACATGGTGGAACGGGGTTATGAGAGACCGTGGTGCTGAGGTTGCTTTAGCACAAACATGGGCTGAACTTAGGACTCTTATGATGAGGGAGTTTTGTCCTCGTCATGAGCTGCGAGCCTTAGAAAGGGAGTTTGATGATCTAAAACAGGATAGTGGCGAGCACCGGGCGTATACTGATAGGTATGAGGAGCTGAGTTTGTTATGCCCAACAATGGTTACCCCACTCGAGAAGGCTATCGAGAGGTATATTGATGGCCTACCTGACTCCATACAAGACACCGTTACTGGTAGTAACCCTACCACTGTCCGTCAGGCAATCGAGCTATCTGCGACATTGACCGAGTCTCAGGTTCGAAGGGGTAAGCTGCATAGAAAAGGTGACAAGGGTAAGAAGCAGTCGTCTGACAAAGGGGATAGCAAGAAAGGTAAAAACAAGAAGGGTAAGGATTCGGATTCTGTGAAGGGGTCAAGGAAGCGTAAGGCTTCCCAAAATTTTGCCATCACTGCCCAACAGAACCAGGCAGCTCCCAATCAGCCAGCGCAGCCTCCAGCAAAGAAGCGGTATGAAGGGAATACACCTTTGTGCAATAGGTGCAATAGTCACCATCAACAGCAACTTCCGTGCCATTTCTGTACCAACTGTGGGAAGTCTGGACACCTTGCAGAGGTTTGTCGTTCTGCTCAGGTCGCTCGAAATCCAGCTCAACAGGTAGCTCAACAACCTGTTCAACAGCAAGCTGCACGACCTCACTATCCTCCTGGCTCGTGCTATAATTGTGGAGACCTGACCCATTATCGAAACCAGTGTCCAAGGCTGGTTAATGCGAATCCGAATCAGGCTCCAGCTCGAGGTCGAGTTTTTAACATGAATGCACAAGAAGCGCAAGCAGACAATGAAGTGGTGAACGGTACGTTCTCTGTTAATAACCAACCTGCATCTGTTCTTTCTGATTCAGGGGCTGATAAGAGTTTTGTGTCTTTATCTTTCGAACCATTGCTTCGCGTGTCTAGAACGAAACTAGGTAAGCCTTTGACAGTAGAAGTTGCCAGTGGTGAACCCGTTGTTCTTGATTCTGTTCTTCGCAATTGCCAATTGAACCTTAACAACCATCTTTTTCCTATCGACCTCACGCCAATGCAACTTGGAAGCTTCGACATTATAGTGGGTATGGATTGGTTAGCCAAGCATCGCGCAGAGGTAGTTTGTTTTGAGAAGATCGTTCGTGTGCCGCTTTCGTCAGGGGAGATCCTACAGGTTCGTGGTGAGAAACCTGCTAGTAGCCTCAAGCTCATGTCTTGTTTTCAAGCTCGGAAGTATCTGCGAAAGAACTATGTGGCCTTCTTGGCACATGTTACAGCAGATAAGGGCAAAGGTAAGTCTATTCAAGATATCCCAGTTGTTCGGGATTATCCGGAGTTGTTTCCTGAAGAGTTACCTGGATTACCCCCAGCGCGCCAAGTCGAGTTCCGTATTGATCTCGTACCAGGTGCAAATCCTATTGCCAGATCTCCATATCGTCTTGCACCGTCTGAGATGCTAGAACTGTCTAAGCAGCTTCAGGAGCTTTCTGATAAAGGTTTCATCCGTCCTAGTTTTTCACCTTGGGGTGCTCCCGTTCTTTTTGTCAAAAAGAAGGATGGATCCTTCAGGATGTGCATCGATTACCGTGAGCTTAACAAGCTCACCATCAAGAATCGATATCCCCTACTGTTAGGGGTCATTTTCTTAACATATGTATCCTGACCAATATCCTGCCTTTGTTTGGTTATTTGTAATCAGGATGCTGGAAGAGGATATTGCTGATATCTTGGGCGATATCTTGAGGTTTATTGAATTAATCACGTGCAGATTAAGGGCAGGGGCTTGCTAACGGTCACAAGGACTTCTTCTCCTCAAGACTCGGACGAATTTGTTGAGAAAGAGACGTTGAGCCCGAAAGACCAGGTCTGCAACGTTCCAAGAAGGAATATTCGGTGAATCCCGCGAGTTTAGGATAGTTAGTTATCTTATCTTTACTATAAATAGATGAGGTCGGATCAACTTAGAACACATCATTTCACACTTACGCTCTCGAACACAATCACTCTCTAGCTGATAGCAAACACCACACTTGTATTTCATTTTCGTTGTAACACTTAGTCGATCCGTACCACATCCTGCACTGTATCCTGACTTTTGAAGCAATTGAAGAACAAGGCAGCTGCGATTGTCAGCTCCCGAGGTTTTATGCCGGCGATCTAGATTGATCAAGGGCTTTCCTCGTACATCTCGTGTCACTTCCTTTACTTTTTGCTCATTAATTGCTCATTGTTTGATCATCGATACAGCTCAATATCCCGAGCCGTATCCTTAAACTGCTTTTGCAAGTAATTTAATTAACATATTTTTGACATTTACTTCTAGCACACTACCTCACTAAACTAATTTGATCACTTAATTACTTCGGTAATTTTTGACCAAAACAATTTGGCGCCCACCGTGGGGCAAGTGGTGCTCTCTTTACTAAATTTTTTTGTTAAATCGCTAATCGGTTTTTTATTTTCAAAACTTTTTGCTACATTGTCCACAATGGCCTCACGATCAAACATGAGTTCCTCTACTATGTCTGCTATGACTTCTGCTACTACCGGTTCGGTGCTTCCACCACCTCCTCCAAGGATGCCAGCTTCTACACAATCTCAAGATGTTATCCCTACTCGGAGTGTCCAGGGATCTGCTCCCGTTTTAGCTTCTAATGATGAAATTTTAACCTTATTTGGAAGTGTGCAGGAACAAATGAGGCAGCAACAGGAAACAAACCAAATGCTTTTAAGGGAAATACAACTCCTGAAGTCTGGCTCGGGCAGATCTGCTGAGGACAATGTCACTCCATTACACCCCAGAGCGTTGAACTTTAGTTCAGCTGTGTATACCGAGGATAACAGGGGGAATATCGTGCCCAGTCTTCCTCAGAATCATACTCCTGAAATACCCTCCTCGATCAGGATGTCAACCATGAGGAGCTCAGGATATGCTTCAGGATATGGGCAAAACCCTCCAACGGGTAACGTGTCAAATAATAATAATACTCATGCTACTAACAATAATGGATCTTTGCAGGATACAGGTGTAACATCAGCACTTACTAGGGAACTTCAAAAGTTGAAGGACATGATATCTAGTGTACCTGGGGTGGTCCAGCCAATCCCAGAAGTGTCCCAGGATAGCCACAAGATATCTCGTTTTGCATACCCTATATGTGATGCTGAGATCCCAAAGAGATTTCAAACTCCCAACATGAAGCTTTATGACGGGACTACGGATCCTGAGGAGCATATCGCTCAGTATAGGGAGAGGATGGAGATCAACCCTATCCCTCCGGATCTCAAAGAAGCATGCTTGTGCAAGGGTTTTGGTTCAACCTTGACAGGATCAGCTTTGAAGTGGCTCTTGAATGTTCCTCCACATTTGATTACATCTTTTGCTCATTTAGTAAATTTATTTAATAGTCAGTTTTCTTGTAGTAGGAGCTTTGAAAAATTAACAAGTGATCTCTACAGGATAACACAAGGGCCTCAGGAATCCCTTAGGGATTATGTGAACAAGTTTAGCCGAGAATCACTAGACATTCCTCATCTTGATGTTGCAACAGCTGTGCAAGCTTTCAAGATGGGGTTGCAAAAAGATTCTCAATTTTACCAAGACCTTGTAATGAACCCATGCAGGAACCTGGATGAAGCTCGGAACAGGGCCCTAAGATACATTCGGTTGGAAGATGACAGAAAGATGCAAGAAAGGATGAACTCATCCAACACAAATGAGTCAACTAACAGGAAGTCAGAATCCTCATTTAAGTCATATCGGCCTAAGCCATATGGTAGAAATGAAAACAAGAGAGTGAACGCTGTCGAAGATGAGGATCCTGAAGAGTATCCTGAGTTGTCTGAATATTGCTTTTCTGTTAATATTCCTGAATTGATGTATGCTATGCAGGGTCTAGGAGACAAGGCTAGATGGCCTCGAAAGAATCAACAAAAGGCTGACTGGAAAGATAAGTCGAAATGGTGCGCTTTCCACGAAGATTTCGGACATATGACTGAGGATTGCATTGCTCTAAGGAAAGAAATAAGCTATCTTCTAAGCAAGGGATATCTGAAAGATCTCTTGGGAAAAAAGAAGAATAAGGGTCAGGATATTGAGAAGGATCCTGAACGAGCAGCATCACCTCCCGCAGATGCCAAGATAATCAACTTCATTTCGGGGGGATCCGACATTTGTGGAACTTCGTATTCGGCAGCAAAGAGACATGCAAAGGAAGCCAAAGCCGAAAGGGGAGACAAACCTGTCAGGATGACTACACTCACAACTGACAAAGTGATCACATTTGATGCTGATGACAGGGATACTGTCCAGGATCCTCACCATGATGCTCTGGTAATAACATTATATGTGGCTAACCATTTTGTACGCAGGATATTGGTTGATAATGGCAGCTCCGTCAACATAATCCAACTAGAGACACTTAAAAGGATGAATGTATCCCCAATGGATATCACTTCGAAGTCCACCGTGCTTGTTGGGTTCAGTGGAGAGGCCAGAAACACAGTGGGAGAGATAAAGTTGCCGGTATACGTTGAAGGAGTCAACTCGATACAACGTTTCTGTGTGATGGACTCTCTATCCTGCTATAACATCATACTAGGAAGACCATGGATTCACGATATGAAGGCCGTGCCATCAACATATCACCAATGCATCAAGATACCTACCCCTTGGGGAGTTGTTAAAGTTGATAGCGATCAGCAGGAGGCGAAAGAATGCTACTCCTCCTCGATGAAATCCTCAGCCAGAACTAGTGCAGCATAGCAATTAAAGACGCGGGCCCAGGATATCGTGGAGAATCCGGAGCAGGATGTGAAGAAAGTTATCCTGGACCAGGATAACCCCGATATATCGGTGCTCGTAGGGACCAATATCCCTCAGGATATTGAGGAACAATTAATTAACTTCTTGAAATGCAGGATGTCTACGTTTGCATGGAAACATGAGGATATGACTGGCATATCCAAAGATATCATCACTCACAAGCTTGGAATTGATAAGTCGTTCAAGCCTGTGCAACAAAAAAGAAGGAAGTTTGCTCCTGAGCGGAACACGATTATCCAAGAGGAAGTTGAGAGATTATTAAAGTCAAGAATGATCAGAGAGGTTAAGTTCCCAAGGTGGCTTGCAAACGTGGTTGTAGTACAGAAGAAGAATGGGAAATGGAGAGTTTGTGTAGACTACACAGACTTGAACAAAGCTTGTCCTAAAGACCCATTTCCTCTCCCCCATATTGATGCAATGGTAGATGCTACTGCTGGGCATGAAATGCTGACTTTCATGGATGCATCCTCAGGATTTCAACAGATACAAATGGAGCCTTCTGACCAGGAGGATACCGCCTTCATGACGCCAACAGGTATTTATTGTTATACAGCTATGCCTTTTGGTTTGAAAAACGCAGGTGCAACATACCAAAGATTGGTAAACATGATGTTCAAAGACAAACTGGGGGACACCATGGAAGTATACATTGACGATATGGTAGTAAAGTCAAAAAAAGCTCAGGATCACCTCCAGGATATTAAAGGAGCATTTGATATCCTGGATCAGTATAATATGAAGCTGAATCCTGCTAAGTGCCATTTCGGAGTGGGGGCATGAAAGTTTCTTGGGTATATGGTGACGAAAAGGGGGATAGAGGCAAGCCCGGAGCAGATTAAAGCTATCCTGGATATAAAATCACCCTCGAATATGAAGGATGTACAAAGATTAACAGGCCGGGTAGCAGCTCTAAACAGATTTATCTCAAGATCCTCGGAGAAATGCAAAGACTTCTATGATATCCTAAAGAAGAACAAAAGATTCGAATGGGGGGAAAAGCATGAAGCAGCCCTACAAGATTTGAAACGGTATCTCTCAACCGCACCTCTATTGATGAAGCCGGAAAATGGTGAACCACTATCCCTGTACCTTGCTGTATCAGGGAATGCTGTAAGTGCCGTTCTTATAAAAGACCATGAAGGTCAGCAGTATCCTGTTTATTATGTTAGTAAAAGTTTGTTAGATGCTGAAACTAGGTATTCTCATTTAGAAAAATTGATACTAGCATTAATTATGGCATCAACGAAACTTAGGCATTATTTCGAGACACATAGGATACATGTTAAAACAAACTATCCTATTAAAAATGTGCTTAGGAAACCAGAGATGTCAGGCAGGATGGCCAAGTGGTCAGTAAAGTTGAGTGCTTATGATTTAGTATATGAACCTAGGAATGCCATAAAGTCTCAGGCTTTAGCTGACTTTGTGGCTGACTTTAGTAGTGACATTCAGGATGAGGTAGACCTAGAAGTTCAACAACTAGGAGAATCCTCAGGATCCTGGACATTATATACTGATGGTGCATCTAATGTGAGAGGAGTAGGATTAGGAATACTACTAAAATCGCCACAGGGGGACATATTACCCCAGGCTATTAGGTGTGAATTTCCTGCTACCAATAATGAGGCAGAATATGAAGCTTTAATTGCAGGATTAGAATTGGCTAAGAGTATGAGTATAAAGAATTTACAAGCATATGTTGACTCTTTGTTAATTACTAACCATTTTAATGGATCCTATGCAGTTAAGGGTGAGAAATTGACTGAATATCTTGATATTCTCAAAAAATTAGCAGGATATTTCGATGTTTTTACACTTGAACAGGTACCAAGGGAGGATAATGCTGAGGCAGACGCCTTAGCGAATCTGGGATCGTCGGTCAGGATACCTGAAGGGACACAAATACCAATAGTACATGTCTTATATCCTGCAACGAATCCTCGGGATAAAGAAGTAGTTGGTATTCAGGATCCTGGGGCGGAATATCCTGAAGAGGATCCTAGAACCTGGACGGCTCCAATCGTGAAATATCTCAAAGAAGGACACATCCCCGAAAATGAAAATCCTAAGGCATTTAGGATGAAGGTATCACGATTTACTATTATAAATAATATTTTGTACAAGAAATCTCTTGCAGGACCATATTTAAGGTGCTTGGAGGATCATGAAGCTAAAGAAGTACTTCAAGATATACATGAAGGGGACTGTGGTAATCATACTGGGGGCAGATCATTATTCTCGAAAGTATTGAGGACAGGATACTTTTGGCCAACAATGAGGAAAGATGCTGCAGAATATGCTCGAAGATGTGATGCATGTCAAAGGCATAGTAACATACTACATCAACCAGCTGAACCACTATATCCTGTAATTTCCCCTTGGCCATTCATGAAGTGGGGGATGGATATAGTAGGAAAATTACCGAAAGCTCCGGGAGGAAAAGTCTTTATGCTAGCAATGACGGATTACTTCTCTAAGTGGGTTGAAGCTGAAGCATTTGTTCAAGTAAGAGACCAAGAAGTAGTATCCTTCATCAAGAGAAATATCCTGACCAGATTCGGAGTACCAGCTGAGATAATCTGTGACAATGGCTCTCAGTTCATAAGTAAGAGGACTACTGACTTTTGCAAGAGTTGGGGAATCAAAATGATCACGTCAACTCCGGTACATCCTCAAGCAAATGGACAAGCAGAATCTTCTAACAAGATAATTGTCAACAACTTAAAGAAAAGGCTTGGAGCCAAAAAAGGAAGATGGGCAGAAGAATTACCCTTTGTTTTATGGGCTGACAGGACAACGATAAAGAATGCAACAGGTCAAACCCCATTTTCGTTGGTGTTTGGAGCAGAAGCAGTGATTCCAACGGAGATGACAATACCTACTGCAAGATCTATCTTGAGTGATCCTGAGAAGAATCCTGAAGCCTTGAGTCAGGATTTAGACACTATAGATGAAAAGAGAGATGCAGCAAGGCTAAGGATGGCAGCATATCGACAGAGAATATCCAGGGCATACAACAAGAATATTAGAACCAGAAGATTTAAGGTTGGAGATTGGGTATTAAGAAAGGCCTTCCAAAATACTACTAATCCTGCCGATGGCAAGTTAGCTCCAAAATGGGAAGGACCATATGAAGTTGAATCAGAAGCAGGGAAAGGAGCGTATAGACTCAAGAATATGGAGGGAGATATGCTACCGAGATCTTGGAACGCTATACACCTCAAGCTCTATTTTAAGTGAGTCTAGAATTTAATTTCTAACTCAAGATGGTATGAATTCTAACTTCTTTTTAATATGTTTTGATATTATTAATTCTTTTGAACCCAATACTGACTTAAGCATCGGAGGGGTGTTAGCCAAGCTAACACCCACCTTAGTTTACATTTGTTTTGCAAGATATGTTCCAGGATGTAGCTCCAGAATATGCACTCGGGATAACTCAGAAGATTAGAGGATTGGCCCCCTCTCTCACGTTTAAGGGATACTGATCCCTTCACAGGTTTAAAGGTATTCACCTTTCTTCCGAATTGGGTTTAAACACCCCGCCTGGAGCGCAAGTTATTCAGGGATAGTTCAAGGTGGCGGGACCAGTCCATGTAAAAGTGGCTGAGAATTTCGTTACCATTGGCTATATCCTGAATTCTAACGGTATATGAGGATTGATCACCCTCTCTCACGAAAGGGTATTTTCATACTCTCTAAGGTTTAAAGGTTTTCACCTTTCTAAGTCTTGGAGTTTATACACTCCCGCCTGTAGCGCATGAAAAATTGGGATTTTCCCCAGGATACAAAGGATTTATCTCCAGTACATCCTTGGGTTATACCCTCGGAACGAGAAAAACTGCTTATGCCATGGAAATTGACATTAAATAGGTTTCTAAGATACTTGAAGACATTGTACGCAGGGGACATCCTTGCCAAGATGGTGGTGTAGAGTTAAAAGAATGAAGTTTGCGACTAATGCATTAAGTACCTTGCACTGGGGACATCTTCATTGGAAGAGTTGCAAAGGGATTGAAGTTTGGTAATAGGTTTATATCCTATGTCTGGTATGGTCTTTCCTTTGCAAGTCTCATTTAAATTTTTAATAACATCATGTTAAATATCTTGACACATATCCTCAAAGTCCTTTTAAGGATATTTGGCTGGGATGTTTGAAACTAGTATTGGTTTGGAATTTTGATCATCATCAAAACTTGGTTTTGAAGAGATAAGCTATTTTTTTTACTTTCTAGAAAACTTTTTATAAAGATAAAGGAACGTCTGGAAGATCTATTTAATAAAAGGCTTTTGCAGTATGTTTCTGAGCATACCAATCAGGATATTTTGTGAAATAACAGTATGAGATTTTTGTAAAGCTAAAACTTACACTAAATAATGCAAAGCAACAGAAAAATAAGTCAAAAGATGAAATTATTCTTAAAGCGATCAATACTGGTTGATAACCGAAGGTTTCATCCTGAAACTCAAGACCCATCCGCCCTCGGTTATCAAAGTGTTTAGAAACAGAAATGAAAATTGTTCATAAAAACATAAAATTGTTCGAATAAAGATAAGCCCTAGGGGGTAGCGCCTTCTTAGTCCAAAGCGGTTTCAGCAACATCCATCTTGGGATCCGCCTCAGCATCCTTGTCAGCATCGACTGCCTTTTCAACTGTTTTAGGAGGTTCATCGGCAGATTTGGAAGAGGTACCGCCAAGATTCTTCAGCTTGGTCTCCCAAGCACCAACGTCCCAAGAAGGGCATTCGAAGCCTAATGTTTTGGCTTCATGAGCCATCTTCAACCTAGCCTGGAGAAGGGAAATGACGACGGAACTTTTGAGACTTTCTCGGTAACTGACCATATCCCGTTCGTACTGTACATGGGCAGCTTCCAGATCGGCCTGAGCTTGAAGAGTAGCTTTGTTGAGAGCAACTTGGTGTTCTTGGATCATAGCTTTGTATTTCTCCTCGTAATGACGAGACTTGGCGGCCGCAATCATGCCTTGGTCAGAGATTGTGATTTCTGCTTCCTTTAGCTTAGATTCAAGTGTTTTATTGAGCTTGCAGGATTCTTGATATAAGTGAACCAAACGCTCAAGACCCTACAAAGGTAAAAGGACAGGGATCAATGTTGTTAAGTCTTTGAAAATAGTTTAAATTGCAGGATATGATATAAAGATACTAACCTGGTTGAGAAAAGAAGTCATAAAACCACTGGCTTCAATGAATCCGTGCTTTTCGTAAGGAAAGGTGTCAGAAATAACAGGGGAATCGGGTTCTTTCCTTTTGCGGGAACTTGAACTCCGGGGCTTGGTAGCCGGTGAAGGTTTAGGAATGATTATGGCTCTGGAGCTGCTGGGTTTGGATGTAGCAGTGGTCTTGGAGCCGGATTCTTTCTTGACCTGGATCTGGTCAGAATAGCTATCCAGTTCGTCAAGATCAAAGACTTCGGGGATCTTAGCTGGTGCTGCGTAAAGGGAAGAGTTTAACTCTTTATCAGTATATTGTTTTGACTAATTATTCTGAAAGGAATTCTTACCAGACATCTCGGATGACGAGTACTGACTTGAACTCGGAACGTGTGTGGTAAAAGTCCTGTCTGTTGCAGGTAACCGGTAAACGGTGTTGATTCTCTCTTCTGATTCAGCGGTAGGAGGAGCAACTTCCTTGAAGTTCACTGCATAAAGATCAAAAAGAAGAATATTAATAGAGGATAACAATCAAATCGTCTAAGAGGATATTTATGATCCTACCGGTGGTTAACCACTCCACCGGAAGGTTAGCACCCTCAGCAATGGAATCTCGTTTGACAAAGAAGAATTTGCGTTGCCATCCGTCTTCATTTTTGGTGGCTTTGAGGATCAGGGGTTTGCTGGAGGTTGAAAAAAGCAAAAACCGGCTAGAGCCGTGGGGTCGGAGGCGATAAGCAATAGGTAGATCCTCGATGCAGAGGTCAGAACAGTGGAGGTTTTTGATTTGGTTGAGTACAATTAATACTCTCCAAACCATGGGCATGGTTTGAGCAAAAGAGATGCCAGTGATACGAAAGAATTGCATCATGAATTCTGGGAAGGGGTATCGAAGGCCTAGTGAAAAAGGATATGCTGGAAAACAGATCCATTCGGTAGAACTAACATCCGATCGGATTGACCGATCAAATGGCCTGAAGACTGTGCTATCAGGGAAAGCGCCGGAGGCTCTTAAAGCTGCAATATCTGCGTTGTCAAAGGCGCAGATCTCCTTTTCGGGATTTTTGAGAAGATTCTGCTGGGTGAAGGTCTCGGCGGCCATTGCTAGTAAGGTGAAGTAAATTGACAGGAAGAAAGTCGAAAATGGAGAATTACCTGAAGGGACTGTTGATGATATCTGCTTTTCAAACAAGAAAAGAGAAGATATAGGGGCATTGTGGATCTCCATGGAGTAAAAAACGCGTTGGAAGTTATGATGTGATCTTGACCGTCGCTTCATTTTAAATGCCTTGAGTTGTGGGATAAGGTTTTTGAAATATATCCGTTGGATTGGTATCCCAACTGATATATTTGGGGACAATTGTTAGGGGTCATTTTCTTAACATATGTATCCTGACCAATATCCTGCCTTTGTTTGGTTATTTGTAATCAGGATGCTGGAAGAGGATATTGCTGATATCTTGGGCGATATCCTGAGGTTTATTGAATTAATCACGTGCAGATTAAGGGCAGGGGCTTGCTAACGGTCACAAGGACTTCTTCTCCTCAAGACTCGGACGAATTTGTTGAGAAAGAGACGTTGAGCCCGAAAGACCAGGTCTGCAACGTTCCAAGAAGGAATATTCGGTGAATCCCGCGAGTTTAGGATAGTTAGTTATCTTATCTTTACTATAAATAGATGAGGTCGGATCAACTTAGAACACATCATTTCACACTTACGCTCTCGAACACAATCACTCTCTAGCTGATAGCAAACACCACACTTGTATTTCATTTTCGTTGTAACACTTAGTCGATCCGTACCACATCCTGCACTGTATCCTGACTTTTGAAGCAATTGAAGAACAAGGCAGCTGCGATTGTCAGCTCCCGAGGTTTTATGCCGGCGATCTAGATTGATCAAGGGCTTTCCTCGTACATCTCGTGTCACTTCCTTTACTTTTTGCTCATTAATTGCTCATTGTTTGATCATCGATACAGCTCAATATCCCGAGCCGTATCCTTAAACTGCTTTTGCAAGTAATTTAATTAACATATTTTTGACATTTACTTCTAGCACACTACCTCACTAAACTAATTTGATCACTTAATTACTTCGGTAATTTTTGACCAAAACACCTACCTCGCATCGATGATCTCTTTGATCAGTTACAGGGCGCTTCTTATTTCTCGAAGATTGATCTTCATTCTAGGTATCATCAGCTTCGTGTGCATGAAGAAGATATTCCCAAGACAGCGTTCCGCACTCGTTATGGGCATTATGAGTTCACAGTTATGCCATTCAGTTTGACTAATGCTCCTGCTGTTTTCATGGACTTGATGAATAGGGTCTGCAAGCCTTATTTAGATAAGTTCATCATCGTTTTTATTGATGACATCTTGATATACTCTAAGACGCAAGCTAATCATGAGCAACATCTTCGTCTTACTCTGGAACTCCTAAAGAAGGAGCAACTTTTTGCCAAGTTCTCCAAGTGCGAATTTTGGCTTAAGGAAGTTCAATTTTTGGGACATATTGTCAACGAACAAGGTATTCATGTAGATCCCTCCAAGATCAGCGCGATTAAGGATTGGGATACGCCTACTACTCCTACTGAGGTTCGTTCCTTTCTTGGTCTTGCGGGTTATTACCGCCGCTTCATAGAGAACTTCTCGAAGATTGCAGTTCCTCTAACTGCTCTAACTCAGAAGAACAAGCCCTTTGAATGGGGAACTAAACAAGAAGAAGCATTTCAGACTTTGAAGCAGAAGCTTTGTGACACACCTATTTTGACTTTGCCTGAAGGCAATGATGATTTCGTCGTTTATTGTGATGCATCGAAATTGGGTCTTGGCTGTGTTCTGATGCAAAGGAACAAAGTCATAGCATATGCATCGAGGCAGTTGAAGGTGCATGAGAAAAACTACACCACTCATGATCTTGAGTTGGGTGCAGTTGTGTTCACTCTTAAGATCTGGAGACACTACTTGTATGGTACAAAATGTATGGTTTTCACTGACCACTAAAGTCTTCAGCATATCTTCAATCAGAAAGAACTCAACATGAGGCAAAGACGTTGGGTTAAGCTTCTAAACGACTATGACTGCGAAATTCGCTACCATCCTGGTAAGGCGAATGTCGTAGCTGACGCTTTGATTCGTAAGGAACATGTCAAGCTTCATTGTGTTCGTGTTCAATCTGATATTCAAGCTTGATCTAATATTCAAGCCCGCATTTCTCAGGCTCAACATACTTGTGTTTCACAAGGTTTGATGGATAAGGAATTACCCTATCGCATTAAGCCTGATCTTGTTTTGAAAGACAATGGATCATACTACTTCATGGATCGTTTGTGGGTCCCAAGCCAAGATGGTCTTCGCACCTTGCTTATGGATGAAGCTCATAAGTCTCGTTATTCTGTCCATCCCGGCTCAGACAAAATGTATAAGGATCTTCGTACTCAGTATTGGTGGCCTGGTATGAAGAAGGATATTGCCTTGTACGTTTCAAAATGCCTTACTTGTCTTAAGGTAAAGGCTGAACACCAACATCCTTCTGGTCTTTTGGAGCAACCAGAGATCCCAGTTTGGAAATGGGAAAACATCACTATGGATTTCATTACTAAACTTCCGCGCACTAAGAAAGGTCATGATGCCATCTGGGTAGTTGTTGATCGTCTTACTAAGTCAGCGCATTTCTTGCCAATCCGTGAGGATTTTTCTGCTGAAAAACTGGCTAAAATCTATGTGGATGAAATCGTATCTCGACATGGTGTTCCTTTGAACATTATTTCTGACAGAGATGCTCGCTTCTCTTCTCGTTTTTGGAGAACCATGCAATCTGCTATGGGGACCCAACTTAATCTGAGCACAGCATATCATCCACAAACAGATGGCCAAACTGAAAGAACAATCCAGACTTTGGAGGATATGCTTAGAGCTTGTGTGATCGATTTTGGTGGTAGTTGGGATTCACATCTTCCGTTGATTGAATTCTCCTACAACAACAATTATCACTCCAGCATCAACATGGCTCCTTTCGAGGCTCTCTATGGTCGAAAATGTCGTTCACCAGTCTGCTGGAATGAGATAGGTGAGGCTCAGCTTACTGGACCTAACCTCATTCTAGAGACAACTGATAAGGTTAAGAAAGTTCGTGATAACCTTCAGACAGCTCGAAGCCGTCAAAAGAGTTACGCGGACCAACGACGCAAGCCCTTGGAATTTCAAGTCGGTGATCGTGTATTACTTAAGGTCTCACCTTGGAAAGGTGTGATCAGATTTGGAAAGACAGGAAAACTTGCACCTAGATATGTTGGACCATTCAAGATCGTCGAAAGAATCGGTAAGGTAGCCTACAGACTTGAGTTACCTCCTGAACTTGGAAACGTTCATCCAACCTTCCACATGTCCAATCTCAAGAAGTGTTTAGCTGATGAGAACCTCCACATACCACTTGACGAAATTCGTGTTGATAAAACACTACATTTTGTTGAGAAACCTATGGAAATCATGGACCGTATAGTCAAATGGCTTAAACGCAAGCGCATTCCTTTGGTTAAAGTTCCCTGGGAATCTAAGCGTGGACCTGAGTTTACTTGGGAACGTGAAGATCAAATGAAGGCGAAGTATCCGCATCTTTTCTCACGAGTTTCCTCTAAACAAATTTCGGGACGAAATTTCCACAAGTAGGGGAGACTGTGACATCTGTGATTGTAATCATTGTAAACAGTTCAGTTATCAATAAAATAAAGTTATTTGATCCCAATGTTTGTTTATGTTTTACATTTTTCATGTTTTGACTTTTATTCAATTTCAAACTCTATATCGCTTTCTGGAGAGTTATACGCAAACTGGTGCGTAAACGTAGTCAGTTTAACGCGAAAAATTACTCCGGAACATCAACATATGCTTAACATACCTTAATTAACCTTTACATAACTTAGAAATAAGTTTTGAAGGCTTTGGTATGGCAAAATTAAGTTAATTCGCTTACAGGGACTAAAATTGACAAACTGCGAAAGTATGCCGATTTGAACTGTAACAAACATTCCATAACTTGATCATAAGTTAAACACACCTTAAACATCCTTTACATAGCTTAGAAATAGGCTTTGAGGGGTTCGGTGTGCTAAAATAAACTTTATGCTCATTCAGGGACTAAAAGCGTCAAAAAGTGCACAAGTTTGCATAATCGCGCATAACTTACGTTCTGAATACATCCGGACATTCAAAAATTTATGTAATCATTAAAATATTATGTTTTAGTGATTGGCTTGTCAAAAATCCATTCGTCGCGCAATTTGGATCGTTTTTCGCGTTCATACGCATTCCGTCGTAATTTACCGAACAACGCGATCGTACGGCCAAACGAACCGACATCCGAGATATTTTTGAGCATGTTTCATGTTCCCTATGCTTTAACATCCTTATGGAGCTTAAAAAATGGGTTTGACGGGTGTTAGAAGTGCCAAAACACGACCATACGCGCACAGGGGCCTGTTCTGCCAAATTTCAAAGTTGCTGATCTGCAGACCAGCTTACGGTCCGTAAGGACTGGACCATACGGTCCGTAAGGTGTCCCCAGAACAGCAGAATGTTGTTTCCAGCTTGATCTAGCTGTTGGGAACCTTTGCACATGGTTTTGGGGCATTTCTAGGGGCTCCCCTGGTTTTATAAATCTATGGGCTCGATGTGTACGGCTAGGATTGAATCTCGGTTTTCAAGAAACGATCCCAACGGTTGTACGAAAACTATATATACCCCTCCATCCCCATTTGCTCAAACCCATAATTTGAATCTGATTCGTGCTCTCTAAGTGGAAGTATATGCTTCCTACCTGAGAGAGAATCGGATCAAATACTTGCGGGGACCCTTTGTAAGTGTTCCTTCGTTCTTTTCATTCATTTTAGCGTTAAAGTCAAACTGCGTTTGACTTTCTGCATTGACCAGTTTATGGTCAATGCGAAGTTCGTTTGAACTTCATAACGTGAGCGTAATCACGATGGTCATAGTCCCTAGTAACTATACCTACTGATTACCACGTTATCTAGGCTCAGTGACGAGTCGTAGTTTCGGCCAAAATACGTGTTCTTGCGTATTTTGTAACCAAACTACTCTAGGGTATCAAAACCGTTTGTTTTGATATCAAAACCTGTTTTCTAACTTGACTAAACATGTTCTAGCATGTTTAGCTCGTCACTTTTTAGATTTGTGCTTGTCTAGGGTCGTAAGGGTATGCGATCTAATCAATCGCTTATGCTTTCGAACCCGACCCGTTTGGTCGATCATTAGGATCCGACCAAACACTTTTGGTGACCATAGTTGTATAGGGAATAACCTTCCGAGGTTATACCTTAAGGTCACATCGTTTGAGTAGTTGTATGATAGGTGATATATATGCCTTAGGTAAATTACCAAAATGCCCTTTTTGCGCCAAAATTCATTTTAAGCCTATGTAACCTAATTTTTGGTATCTAAACTGATTTAGTAACAATATTAGACATGTCAAGGCATATCTTACTTGTCATAGGGCTAGTTAGGTGATCCGAACGCATTTTACGCAAACGACGCGTTAAAGTAGCATAAGCTACCTGAACGGGTCGTAACGGGTCAAAAGCACTTAGGATAAGTTTCGCTTTAGTATGTAGGCTTTGTTAAACCATATTATATGAGTTCCTGCACTCATTTGGTTTACGAACCCTCATGCTACCCGATCCTCCGATTAGGTCCGTTTATTAATGTAGTTACCTATATTAGGTGCCGTTTGATTCCGTAACCTTCTAGCTTTGCTTGGTGGATATCTAAAGTCTATTGAGCAATCTCAAGTGAGTACATAGACCCCTCTTTTACTGTTTTCCAAACGTTTTGGGGTGAAACACATGTGCCTACTTGTTATTTTCATGCTTTCCATGTTTTCATATCATATACTTGCTATGTTCATTAGTACACTTATAGTACATGATTTCATTGTGTTTTTGCTATGTATGTCCTTTGTAGCGTACTTAGTACATCGTTTTACATGACATTTTATGCTATGTATGTTCATTTAGCACATACTTAGTACATTGTTTTACATTACCTTTTCATGCTATGTATGTTCATCATACTTAGTGCATTTGTTTTTCATCACATGCTATGTATGTCCATTTTACCGCATACTTAGTACATTCTCATCACATGCTTACATTTTGGGGTATGACATTTGGTTTGTTTAAGTGGGACCGTATACATTCATTAACTTTGATCACGCCGCTCGTTAGTAGGTAATGGTACCATAGGAATTGACAACTCCCGTTCCTGACATCCTAGGTATGTTTGGATGAAAGGAATGACCGAATTCGATAAAACATAACACAGATAGACCTTTAATTTGTTTAAGGGCTTATCACCACAGTCACAAGGCTTGGATGTATGCATTTTTACAATACCGTATAAATGTTTGTATTTAGTATAGCATGCATTTCCACAAGACATAACGTTGATTTAAACCACGTTTTACTTCAATACATTGTTTTGTGCATTTTTTATCTATGGCTCAGTAGACATATATATATATATATATATATATATATATATATTTCACCTGCCATACATGACATTTTGTTTACACATTACATATTTGACATTTGACATAGACATTTTGATATTGATAAACATATTTCATGGACTATATTTTGACATAAACATTTTGACATGATTTACACACAGACATTTGACAAATGGTTTAGACATGGGCAATTTACATTGGCGGTTTCTTTGGGTAAAATGATTTGAGTAACGAGACGTGTGTAATATGATACAAGCATGGTGGATACGCCGCTGGTACTTCCTATATATAAGTGCTTGTATGGTATTACATATCATAGCGTTATTTGAATCATTTCAATTTAGACATATAACATTTTATACAAATAACATATTTTTCAAGACATTGTTTTACAAACAACTTATTTTATACAAAACTCATTTTATTTGGTTATTCATTTAACCTCACATTACTCTTTTACATATCATCTACTTTATCATCGCTTTTCAAAAGATTTATAAAACAAAACAATTAACAAGGTTCATGACTGACTTTTGTTAAACAACTTTTTCTTAAACTTAAGTCATGAATCACATTTTTCACAAAACCTATGTATCTCACAAGCATTTTTATGCTGACGTACCTATTTTCACACGTGTTTCAGGAGCTGTTGCTTAGGATGATGATCGTGACACTAGGGCGGACCTGTGCCTTAGAGACTTAAAATAAAGATAGACTTAGTTTAATTATGTTGTGTACTCTTTGGTTCTTGTTTTGAAACACTATATTCCACCTTTGGTTGTTGAATAAAATGAAATTTTAATTACCATGGTTGTGGAACAATAATTCTGTTACAACACTCCCCAACGTTTCCGCCACGATTTGATGTTTTACGTGGTCAGGGTGTGACAACAATTGTCACACCCCAAAAACGTCGCAGCGGAATATTAAACGTAGTGGTGACGGAAGTTAGTGCCCATTTATATCTTGTTGGACGATGCACTCATTTGTTGGACATTTCGACATATTTTAAAACATAACTTATTAAACATTACATTTTAAAAACCACGTCACAACCATATAAGTTAAGTTGTCTTGATCCTCGCGGATCGTATTACAAACATCCCAGAAAGTTTAAAAGTTATCCAACATTTTCAAACAAAACAACATGCATCATCAAACACAAGATACGCCATGATTCCCGAAGCCGAACTCAAGTACCTGCAGAACACGTTAAAATCAAGTGTCAACACAAAGGAATGTGAGTTCACATATTCACATACAAACAAATCATCTCAAAGGAAAACTTTCTGATTATGTGTTTATTTGAAAACATCCATATAATTTTTAGAAAGTCCATTTTACTTCCTTAATAAAATCCATGGGTCCTTCCGTCGCGGTTCACCCACCCGACAATAACATTCTGACCCAGGTTTTGTATATTAAATTTTTACGTCAATTTTCAGACTCGTAATGTTAGCTAGACAATACGGACTATATATTAACCATGCAGGGATAATTAAAGCTAGACAATAAACAGAATATCAATTCGTCGTTTGACTTGACACGGGGCGACCGGTCACGACGGGGTTGTCAACCCGATAGATCTACCAACAATTCCTCGCGTGCAATACTTAAATGATTAAACGACATCATGGGCGCAGGGTCCTCTTTGAGAACAATATGATGTCTGCCTCACGTACAATATATATATATCCTACTAATATGACAATTTAATACACGATGTTGTACGAATCCCCTGAAATCCCCATCGAAACGTAAGCCTATGCCGATACTTACTCTCTTGAGATCAAGCAAATTCGTTCCAACTACACGGTCGTTTTCCCCCAAACACCGTGCATAACCCTGTTTCCACCTGAAACATATTTATTCAACAAAACCGTTTCATTCCCGAAACATATATTTTCACAAATCCATATATTTTCAACGAAAATATATAATTTATATCAAAAAGGTATGTTTTATTCTGAAAACATTATTAAACCTTTTTATTGGTGTGTTCTACCCCCAAAATATATATAAAGTTAGTGACACTCACCTTTGGGTGCGTATTTTAAATAGCGCAATCCCAGAGATTGATTTCTACACGTCCTAATATATATATAGGAACGATTTTTAAATCAATATTCATCACAAAATCCTAAGTTTCTCTGTTTTCTTAGAATTGTCACATAACTTTGAGATTTTCTCGAAAAGTTATCATTTTTTATTATGTTGGCACGTTAATATATATATATGAGTCCATATATATATATTTTTATGATTTTGCGACTTGAACGATTTTATTGGTGACCATTATTGTGTAAATCCGTTAACACTCCCGTTTATACGCAATATATTTACGATTTGCGTGTCGTAATATATATACATAAACGTTCATATAATTTAACACCGAAACACGTGAAATCTTGTTAACTTATCTATTTTGTCATTTTTAAAGCCAATATACATAAAATATCTTGCATGTATCAAATTTCATGCTCGACTAACAAGTTTCACATTTAACGCAATTTTTACCGTTTCTACCGCACAAAACGTACAAGCATACATGCGTAAGCTAGATTTCTAACATCATGTTAAAAACTTAACATATTTTCACATTCTCATGTTTAAATCACATAACACATTTTAACACATAAGGTTTACCCAATATTTTACCCACACTAGTGTATATTGAAAAATGCGTATTTTAGCGTTTCGGTAAAGTTTTCGGGCGTCGGAAGTCACGTATGATCAACCAAACACCAAGTAAACTTAAAATTAGTTAAAATACTTATTTTTAAGCTAAAATTATCAGTTTACTTACTGATCTAAATAAGTTTTATAAAAATCACTAGAAAAGCAGATTTTGACCGTTTTAACGCATAGTTTTGCGTTAAACGTTACTATAATCATCCCAACTTGAAACGACTTGATATTTTAACACAATACGTGTTATTTACTGAGTGGTTATAATCAGATTAGTGCAGTTTTTGTATAAGTCACATAAATCATGCGATTTCACGTATTTTACAACTTTTAATGCACCATGTACAACATGCAAAGCTAACAAACATTATGACAAAGTTATAAGTCACTAAACACTTTAAAATAACTTTATTTTAGTGTTTATAATCTGCTCATAACTGATTTTTACTCAATCATACTCAAATCTTTTAAGATCACATATCATCATGCATGTCTAAGTATATGCATCTAATATGCTCATATCATAACATTATCATCTAACATGATCTTAATATGCATCAAAAGACCATACTTATGTCATGTTCATATGAATCAAACATATCCATTTCACTATCACCAAATCATTTTCATGCAAACATTCATTCATTTAAGTACATGTGACAAAACTTACATACATGCATACATATATACATATACATACGACACACATATACACATATATGAACTTCCAAAAGTTCACTTTTCATCATATTCATCATCAATCACATGACCTCCTTTAGAACCTTCTTTTATGATATCTTTCTAACACATGCATGTACTTACCTTTCAAGATTCAACTCAAATCAATCAAAGATCTTTAAACAAAAATCAAAACACAACTAAACACATACACATTCATAACTTTCGGCCATATACACACACACACATGCACACTCATTTTCACTTGAATTAAAACCTCATTCTTTGTTTGATTCAAGTTTGTGATTCATTCCAAGTTCAAGAGAATGTGATTTTTAAAAAAGTTTATACCTTCAAGATTTCAAAGTGGGTTTTTGAGAAAAGATGGTGATATGAGACTTGTTCTTGCTTGAATCCACTTGAAATCAGCTCCAAACTTCCTTATGAGCTTCAAATCACCATGTAAGGGCCTTGATTCTTCATGATTTGATTTTGAAAATGGAATGTTGGTGTGTGATGGGGGTATCGGCCCTAAGTGTTCAAGGAGAGAGAGAGAGAGTGAAATTTTGAATGTTGTCTTGGAATGTGAATGAGTATGGGTGCATGTATCAAATAAATGATTACTTATCATTCTCAAGAAAGGGACAAGTGTCCAATTGCTAGAAACAAGAAGAATGTGGCAACCATATGTGCCGCCACCACCTCCCTCTCTCACATCCATATATATATACATATATATATATATATATATATATATATATATATGTATTATATGTAAATTAGCTCAAAAACAGGTATTTTACTGAATATCGGGTATTTTATCTAGCGTTTTAATCCCGTTTTAGTGCGTTTTAAATTATTTTTATCATTCTATAAAAATAATTACTTAAAATTATTATTGAAATAATTACCAGTTGCCTTGACTGGCTGCGTTGACGGTATTTTGTTTAATTCACGCTGTATCGCGCGGTACGCGCTCAAACTCGAAAAATAGAGTTTCTTAGCGTTTTAAATTATTTTTCCACACGGATATGATTAAAATTATTATTCTAATCATAACAGACTATTCTTAGGATATTAACACTGATCGGGTGATCATCGACGTTCGTTTCGTATTTTAAACGTTACGCGATAAGCGTTTGTTTTATCATTGCCAATGTAATTTTTATATACATCTAAATTTACCAACACATCAAATATCATATATTAACATCACAATCAGTCACAAACAGCCATTTTACATGTTCACCACACAGATTACTATTGTACGGTACGGCCTGAGAGGCCGGGTGTCACAGTCTCCCCCTGTTTAGGGAATTTCGTCCCCGAAATTCTACTTTACAGGTTTCGCTTTTGCACTCGGTGGAAAGAGGTGAGGATATTTCTGTTGCATCTGGTCCTGTCGCTCCCAGGTGAACTCGGGCCCACGCTTAGAATTCCAGCGAACTTTGACCAACTCAATTGTACTCCTCCTGAGTTTCTGGGTTTTCCGATCCAGAACCTCCACTGGTTCTTCGATAAACCTCAGTTTATCGTCCACTCTAACCTCTCCAGGGGGTATTATTAGTGCGTCATAGAACATACACTTTTTCAGGTTGGAGACATGGAATACATCATGTACTCCACTCAGCTCCTGTGGCAACTTGAGCCTATACGCGACTGGTCCAACTCGAGAGGCGATTTCGAAAGGACCTATATAACGTGGGCTCAACTTTCCCCCTTTCCCAAACCACACAACGCCCTTCCAAGGCGATACCTTCAACATAACTCTATCACCGACTTGAAACTCCAGCGGTTTCCCTCGGTTATCTGCATAACTCTTCTGTCGATCCGCGGCAGACTTCAACCTATTCTTGATCTGGACGACTTTGTCCGTAGTCTCCTGAATAATCTCGGGTCCGGTCAAATGCTTCTCGCTGACTTCAGCCCAACAGAACGGTGATCGACACTTCCTTCCATACAGGGCTTCGAACGGAGCAGCTTTTATGCTGGCGTGGTAACTATTGTTGTAAGAAAACTGTGCCATGGGCAAATGAGTATCCCAAATTCCACCAAAATCAATCGCACACGCTCTCAGCATATCCTCTAACGTCCGAATGGTCCTCTCGCTCTGACCATCCGTTTGAGGATGATATGCAGTGCTCATATCCAAACGAGAACCCAGCGATTTCTGGAGAGATCGCCAAAAGCTGGAGTCAAATAGTCCATCTCTATCCGAAATGATTGAAACTGGTACTTCATGACGTGATATGTTGCAACCCCCGTCCCCTATCTGTCCCGGGAACGGGCGGCCGCAAGACCAGTTTTGGTGGTATCGATGTTTATCAATTTGGCAGCGGAAATTACATCAGGACCGTAGTTAGGAAATATTTTATCAGAGTAAATACCATGCTTTTATAATATTAAACATATTGGGGTAAAACCCAAGTTTTCATTACAACCATTTTCATAGGGAAAATCCCTATTTTATTGAATAAAACATCTTCTTTTATTTAGGTAACTTTTATAGCCACTTTTTCCAAGCCTTCAGTGCTGTCCAACTGGCTTCTAGTTGGCTCTCACATTTTGTTACCTGAAACGCGTTTAAAAAAATTTTGTCAGTGGGAAATACTGGTGAGTGAATCCCAGTTTAATCAAGAATAGTTTTATCAATTTTCACAGTATTGAGAGCGATTACAATGTTTACTTCTACACAATTACTCATTCAGTACTGTCAATCCTGACTGGTGGGTCATGTTACCCATTGGCTAACTATTTGTCCAATGGTAACGTATTCCACATTTTATATACAAACCCCCAACATACCGGCAGTAATTGAAGAATTACAAAGACTCAATCAGTGCTAATCACATTCTAAAATATAAAAGGTTTTGTAAAACAGTTTACAAAAAGGAGATTACTCACATTGCTATCTTAGGTTTTCTTTAAGGGTTTCCTTGTGGTTATCTAAAATTTACACAAATGCACACGCATTAGTATAATAACCCAATATTTACATTAGTAATACCCTCCCCGAGACGGCATTCCAATGACTACGTCGGGCAGAACCACGACAGCCATTACGAAACCCTGGATCAATCGGGCAGCGTATCTAATACGTAACCGGGGTTATAATACTTACAACGGGGCAGAACTTTGTTAATTAGGGGGTGTAATACCCGAAAATAGCTTATACTATCAGAAATTCAAGAGAGAAAGTTATGTGTGAGCGAATTCGACTGAAGGCCCGAGCTCCCAATTTATAGGAGCTGAAATCAAGTTCCTCGCGGCCCGCGTAAGATTAAGCTGGGGCTTACGCGACCCGCGACATAGGGTGATAGGGCGTAGGTTTGCTAATTCGCTAACTGTAGACCTGACACGATGTTGACACGTGGCATGCTAGGGTGTCGCCCTGACTTTGAGCTGTCGCGCCCCGCGTAGGAACTAGCCAAAGGCTACGCGGCCCGCGAGCGAAGTAAAAATCTTTTTTTTATTTAATTTTAATAAAATAAAGGTATTCGGGGCCCGTTTTCACATATGGGGTGTATTTTAGGACATATTGGGACATTTTAAAATATATTAGGGTTGTCAGCAAAATATTTAGGAGGGTCGTTATATCCTCCCCACCTTGTTTTAGAGCTCATCCTCGAGATCTACTGGAACAAGTGTGGGTATTTCTTTTGCATTTCTGATTCAAGCTCCCATGTGTATTCTGGTCCTCTTTTGGAGTCCCATTTCACTTTGATAAGGACTAATCTTTTATGCTTGAGATTCTTGACTTTCCTGTCTTCAATCTGTAGAGGCCTTTCTACAAATTTTAAGTGCTCATTTACCTCTATATCCTTAAGAGTTACTACTAGTGATTCATCAGTTAAACACTTCTTGAGATTAGATACATGAAATACATCATGTATTCCTGCCATTTCTTCTGGCAGTTGTAGCTGATAGGCTACAGGTCCTATTCTTCTAATAATCTCAAAAGGTCCAACGTACCTGGGACTTAGCTTTCCCCTTTTGATGAATCTTACCACTCCTTTCCAAGGAGAGACTTTTAATAACACTTTGTCACCTATTTGAAATTCTAGTGGGTTTCGTCTGTTATCTGCATAACTCTTTTGTCGATCACGTGCTGCTTTCAGTCGTTCCTTGACTTGAATGATCTTGTCTGTTGTTTCTTGTACTATCTCAGGTCCAGATAGTTGTTTTTCTCTAATTTCTGCCCAACAGACTGGAGTTCGGCACTTTCGTCCATAAAGTGTTTCGAATGGTGCAGCATTGATACTTGTGTGATAAATGTTATTATAAGAAAATTCTATCAATGGTAAATGATCGTCCCAATTACCTCCGAAATCAATTACACAAGCTCTAAGCATGTCTTCCAGTGTATGAATTGTCCTTTCGCTTTGTCCGTCCGTTTGAGGAAGATAAGCGGTGCTTAGATTTAACTTGGTTCCCATGGCTTTTTGGAAACTTGTCCAAAAATGAGAGGTAAAACGACTATCTCTGTCAGAAACAATTGATAGATGAATTCCATGTAAAGAAACTATTTCATTTACATATAATTTAGCTAATTGTTCCATACTAAAAGTTTCCTTCATTGGTAGGAAATGAGCTGACTTGGTTAACCTATCTACAATCACCCAGATTGTATCATTACCTTTTCTTGTTTTGGGTAATTTAGTAACAAAATCCATTGTTATCAATTCCCATTTCCAAACCGGCATTTCTAACTGTTGCAACAAACCTGAGGGTTTCTGATGTTCAGTTTTGACTTGTGAACAGGTTAAACACTTTGCAACATATGCTGCTATATCCCTTTTTCATTCCTATCCACCATAAATTCTTTCTTAAGTCTTGATACATCTTATCACTTCCAGGATGCATCGTATACTTAGACTTATGGGCTTCTTCTAATATACGGTGGCGTAGGTTTCCTAATTTAGGTATCCATATTCTTTTCTTATGGAATCTCCAAATTCCATCTGTTCCTTGTTCTAATTCCTTAGTGTGACACCTGTGTCACTTCAACCATCAAACAAATGCCAAACCAATGAAATATTGTATTTCATACTTGGGATTTGTAAAAATATGTGTATCGTTTGCACATATCAACTCTTGTTCGATTTTAAGCTTTAAATCGCTCTCTGGAGGGTTATACGCGCTCTGATGCGTAAATATAACTAGTTTAATCCAACGAACACTCCGGAATAGTGAAATAGGCTTATCATACCTTAAATAACCTTTACATAACTTAGAAATAAGTTTTGAAGGCTTTGGTATGGCAAAAACAAGTTAATTCGCTTACAGGGACTAAACTTGACAAACTGTGAAAGTATGCCAATTTGAACTCTAACGAACATTCCGGAACATGACCATAAGTTAAAAATACCATAAATATCCTTTACATAGCTTAGAAATAGGTTTTGAGGGGTTCGGTATGCTAAAATAAACTTTTGGGTCATTCAGGGACTAAAAGCGTCAAAAAGTGCACAAGTTTGCATTTCTGCGCATAACTTACGTTCTGAATACATCCGGACATCCAAAAATTTATGTAAGCACTAAAATATTTTATTTTAGTGTTTGGCATAAGAAAAATCCATTCGTCACGCCATTTGGATCGTTTTTCGCGCTTATGCGCATTCCGTCGTAATTAACCGAACAACGCAATCGTACGGCCAAACGAACCGACATCCGAGATATTTTTTAGCACATTTTAAGTTCCCTATACTTTAACTTCATTTTAGAGCTTTGAAATGGGGTTAACGGGCCTTAAACGCGTCAGAAATGACCTTATAACACAACAGGGACCAAAACTGTAAATCTGCCAAACTAGGTCCTTGCGCACCTCAACAATGTGAGTGTTGTGGTGCGCAAGCAGTCTCCAGACAGCAGAATTGCAGAAACATTGGATCTGGTCCATTCCTCTTGTTGCACATGGTTTTGAGGCAATACAATGGGCTCAAATGGTTTTAGAAAACCAGGGTTTGTAGGTGTATGGCCAAGATCAAATCACGGTTAACGAGGAACGATCTTAATGGCTCTACGAATCCTATAAATACCCACCTCCACCCTTCACTTTTCCTCACAAGAATTTTGATCTTAGAAGCTCTAAGTTGAAACCATTGTTTCATACCTGAGTTACTTGGATCGAGATTAGCATTCGGGGACCCTTTGTAAGTATTCCTTCGTTCTTTTATTGCTTTTCGAGTCCGAAAGTCAAACTTTGTTTGACTTTCTGCATTGACCAGTTTATGGTCAATGCGAAGTTCGTTTGAACTTCGCAACGTGATTGTAATCACGATGGTTATAGTCCCTTGTGACTATGCCTACTGATTACCACGTTGTCTAGGGTCGTAAGGGTAAGCGATCTAATAAATCGCTTATACCTTCGAACCCGACCCATTTGGTCGATCATTAGGATCCGACCAAATACATTAGGTGACCATAGCATATAGGGAATAACCTTCCGAGGTTATACCCTATGGTCACATCGTTTGAGTAGTTGTATGATAGGTAGTTTATATGCCTTAGGTAAATTACCAGAATACCCTTTTCATGTATAATTGGTAATTAAGCATATGTAACCTAAAATTTTGTCACATAACTGATTATGTAACATGTTTAGGCATATAACACTTGTCATAGGGCTAGTTAGACGTCTCGAGTGCGCTTTTGCGCGCACGACGCGTTAAAGTAGCATAAGCTACCTTAATGGGTCGCGATGGGTCGTAAGTACTTAGGTTAGGTTTCATTTAGTATGTAGGCTTTGTTAAACCATATGATACGAGTCTCCATACTCGTTTGGTTTACGAACCCTCATTCTATCTAAATCCTCCGATTTAGGTCCGGTTTATTAACATAGTTACCTATATTAGGTGCCGTTTGATTCCGTGATCTCTAGCATTGCTTGGTGGTTATCTTAGGACTTCTGAGCAATCTCAAGTGAGTACATAGTCCCCTCTTTTACTGTTTTCAAACTGTTTTGGGGTGAAGCATGTGTACCTATCTGTTATTTTCATGTTTTCCAAAAGTATAATTGATTATACATGTTATTACTTATCATTTGACAAACTAAATGACTATCTATGGTTTAAACATTGATTTCTCAAAGAACATAAAATAAATTGTTGAATTGTACTTATTTTATGTTCACCAGACCGGTTGTTAGTATGATATAGCGCTATAGGATTTGACACCCCATTCCTGTTGTCATGGAATGTCTGAAACCAATTTGTTTCTCCATCCAAATAGGGATTTCCTTTATGGTATCCCTATAGTCTCAAAGGTGTATTTTGATGCACTAGGTCTGAATGAATTCTTAAATCACACTTTTAAAGTATAGTTTGATATACTCCCATGTGTGGTATTGTACAAAACCAACATATATTTTGTTAATCATCCAAAGCATATTTTGATATGTTATTTATGAAACCAAAACATAGTTTATTATGTTACTTACAAATCCAAAGTATACTTTTGATATGCTACTATAAGGTTATTCGTTTAACCTTACATTATTTTACAGAGCATAACTTTTGTTTACACATTACATGGTTTACATTTAGCTTGGGTTATACGATAATATTGGACTATTGGTTTAAACATGAACATTCTATATTGGTGGTTTGGTTTGAGTAAGTGACTTGAGTAACGAGGCGTATGAAAAATGATACAAGCATGGTGGATACGCCGCTGGTACTTCCTATATATAAGTGTTTGTATGGTATTACATATCGTAGCGTTATTTGAATCATTCAATTTGGACTTATACATTTTACACAAGTAACACGATTCTCTTACAAGACTTGGGTTTATAAACAATTTACTTTATACAACTCATTTTACTTGGTTATACATTTAACCATAAATTATTCTCTTATTTATACATATCATCTGAACTTATTGTTTTTCAAGCGATTTACAAAACAAATCAATCTACAAGGATCATGACTGACTTTTGTTAAACAACATTTTCTAAACTTATAAGTCATGAATCCTATATTCACAAAACCTATGTATCTCACAGGCATTTTTATGCTGACGTACCTATTTTTACACATGTTTCAGGTACTGCTTTGTGAGGATTGATGATATATGCTACACTTAGGATGGACTCGTGCCTTAGCAACATTAAAACTTGGAAGATCATAGTTGTACTTATATTTGATTGTATTAAAACAATGAGTTCATTAATTCAATAAAACAGAATTTATTTATTCCATGGTTATGAAACAATGATTCTGTTACAACACTCCCCGACGTTTCCGCCACGTCTAGTTGCTTTACGTGGTCGGGGTGTGACAGAAAAGTTGGTATCAGAGCCAATGGTTATAGGGAATTAGGTTATTAGTAATGCTTTGACCTAGACTATAACCTTCCTAGGACCCTAACACAAGTTTTCTTGTGTTTAGTTTTAAAACAATACCGTCACTTATTCTTAGGTGACAACCACAATAAGAACACAAATTTCTATCCCGCTTTGAAAATTAATCATCTGCTCTAGGATGATTTATTATATGGTTTTGAACCCTTTAAGTTTTCAAAATCCCGTCAGAGTTGGTCTAAATAATGTGAACACGTGCAAACTGGAAGGGTGGGTGCCTGTACCCTGAGTTTTCTGTCTAAGGCTAGAGTGTTCGTACAAATCCACATAATCGGACCAGTCACTCTTACCTGGGAACTCTTAGGGTGAGTGTCCACTTATAGGCGAGCATGTCTTCGCGATACATTATTTTTGACCTATTTACTTTGATTAATCACCGGGGTCGTTTGTTGCTTTGTAGTAACAAACAAATGACCATCATCCTTGCTGTCATCAGATTTGTTTCATCTCATTCTTTTCGTCTAATTCTCTCACTCGTTTCCTTTCATGTTTTCCTCTTTTAGAATGCCTCCTCGATGCGACAATCAGATAGCGAATGCCGAACTGGCGGAAATCATCGCGTAGCAAATGGCTGTTGCCTTCCCAAATCTTTATGCTCAAATGATGCAAGCCATCAACAACAACAATGCTCCATGCAATTTCAAGAATTTTAACTCGGCTAAACCGCTCAAGTTTAGTGGTTCTGAGGGAGCAACTGGGCTTCTTCAATGGTTCGAGAGCATTGAGAATACTTTCCGTCACGTTCAGTGTCCTGAAAATCGCAAGGTCGAGTTTTCTTCAAGTGTGTTTCAGAAGAGGGCTCTTACGTGGTGGAACGGGGTTATGAGAGACCGCGGTGCTGAGGTTGCATTAGCACAGACTTGGGCCGAGCTTAGGGCTCTTATGATGAAGGAATTCTGTCCTCGTCATGAGCTAAGGGCTCTAGAAAGGGAATTTGATGATTTGAAGCAAGACAGTGGGGAACATCGAGCCTATACTGACCGCTATGAAGAATTGAGCTTGTTATGCCCTACTATGGTTACGCCTCTGGATAAGGCGATTGAGAAATACATTGATGGTCTTCCTGACGTAGTTCAAGATATCGTTACTGGCAGTAACCCTACTACTGTCAGACAAGCCATTGAATTGTCTGCCACTCTAACTGAATCCCATATCAGGAAGCATAAGCTGTTTCGGAAGGGCGACCCAAGACCATCTGACAAGACTGCTCAAGCGGAGCCAAAGGAAAAACAGGATGAGGTATCCAAGAAGAAGAAGCGCAAAGCCTCTCAAAACTACGCTGTAACTGCTCAAGACAAACAGGTTGCACCAAACCAACCAGCACAACCTCGCAAAAGGCAAAACTATGTTGGTACCGCACCTTTGTGCAACAAGTGCAACCGTCATCATCTAGAGCAAGAGCAGTGTTACAAATGTACCCATTATGGGCGGTTGGGACATTTGATCAATGTTTGTCGTTATGCAAATCAAGCTGCTGCAAACCCTGCTGCTGTTCAAGCACGGTTCCCTCCGGGGTCATGTTATAACTGTGGTGACCTTACTCACTACCGAAACAATTGCCCAAGACTTGTTAACGCACCTCCAGCGCGAGGACGAGCATTTAACATCAATAAGGCAAACGGAAACAATGATGCAGCAGTGAACAATTAGTGTTTTGTATTTTTCTTGGTTGTTATCTTTTGACACTTCAAGACAATTCGGTTGTTACATAAATAAAGATTTGTTGTTCTTATTTCTGCAAAATATATGCGTTTATATGAATGATTGATGCAACCTTATGATGTCAACTCAAATACAAACTACTCGTGTGGTTCTGTCATTTTATGATCACTTGTGATCTCCCTAAGAACCTTAAACATTCGTTTCTTTTAAGAAACAAAGCCAAACTCTTATTGAAAATCCTTCTATCTTTATAGATGGATCCTTGAAAATGATTAAAGTGCCAAATGAAATCCATGGATTGGATTCCTAGTGTACTTTAAATATCCATACCTAAAGATAACAAATTAAAGAATCAAGTTAACTAATTTTGTGCATATGTGTTTTCTTACATGTTTTGTGGTTGTATGTGATCCATCCAAATCCTCGTAGAGTCTTTCATATCTCATATGAGGGATTCATAGTAGGATATCCAAAGTTACTATCTTAAATCCTTAATGGACTTCTACGTTGTAGTCAAGTCCCTTGGGTTTTAAAGTACTATTCTATAATTGGACCCCTTGGGTGGTCTAGTTAAACAGATTGATTTTGAAAATCTGATTAGAAATATCATGTGATGATATAATTAAAAAGATCCCTTAAGTGGTCTATTTAAGGAGATCGTACGACGGTCTAGTTAAGAAGATCATGTGTTGATCTAGTTAAAAAGATCGTTCGTTGATTTAGTTAAAAAGATCCTTTGGTGATCTAGTCGAGTCGCTTCATGTTTATTCAATTGATTTTTCCTCTACGCATTCTGAAATGAACTGTGCGGACTGTGCAAGGAATTACGTAATTATGGAGGCCTACATAATTATGGAATTCAGTGCACAGAAACCACAGGGAGCTTTGTCATGTGTTAAGACCCATAGTGACAAGAATAATGATACGGGAGAAGTCTTGGACCTTGACCGATGTCATTTTATCTTACACTCCCCAATTCTGATTTCAAGCACACACAAGTTTCCTGTGATAAGTCTTCATAAGAAACGTTCTTCTATCCGTAGTTCAAAATTCCATGTTTTACTATTACAAGGAATTCACTTTGAGGGTTAACAAATTCGCTAAGAGTCCTAACATGGCCCAGAGTTTTACTTAAGGGTTCAATGGATCTATTAGAAGGCGAAACCGTCACAGCTGTCTTCACAAGTTTCCTCTAGAATTAAATTTCGGGACGAAATTTCCTAAAGTAGGGGAGACTGTGACACCTGTGTCACTTCAACCATCAAACAAATGCCAAACCAATGAAATATTGTATTTCATACTTGGGATTTGTAAAAATATGTGTATCGTTTGCACATATCAACTCTTGTTCGATTTTAAGCTTTAAATCGCTTTCTGGAGGGTTATACGCGCTCTGATGCGTAAATATAACCAGTTTAATCCAACAAACACTCCGGAATAGTGAAATAGGCTTATCATACCTTAAATAACCTTTACATAACTTAGAAATAAGTTTTGAAGGCTTTGGTATGGCAAAAACAAGTTAATTCGCTTACAGGGACTAAACTTGACAAACTGCGAAAGTATGCCAATTTGAACTATAACAAACATTCTGGAACATGACCATAAGTTAAACATACCATAAATATCCTTTACATATCTTAGAAATAGGCTTTGAGGGGTTCGGTATGCTAAAATAAACTTTTGGGTCATTCAGGGACTAAAAGCGTCAAAAAGTGCACAAGTTTGCATTTCTGCGCATAACTTACGTTCTGAATACATCCGGACATCCAAAAATTTATGTAAGCACTAAAATATTTTATTTTAGTGTTTGGCATAAGAAAAATCCATTCGTCACGCCATTTGGATCGTTTTTCGCGCTTATGCGCATTCCGTCGTAATTAACCGAACAACGCAATCGTACGGCCAAACGAACCGACATCCGAGATATTTTTGAGCACATTTTAAGTTCCCTATACTTTAACTTCATTTTAGTGCTTTGAAATGGGGTTAACGGGCCTTAAACGCGTCAGAAATGACCTTATAACACAACAGGGAGCAAAACTGTAAATCTGCCAAACTAGGTCCTTGCGCACCTCAACGATGTGAGTGTTGCGGTGCGCAAGCAGTCTCCAGACAGCAGAATTGCAGAAACATTGGATCTGGTCCATTCCTCTTGTTGCACATGGTTTTGAGGCAATACAATGGGCTCAAATGGTTTTAGAAAACCAGGGTTTGTAGGTGTATGGCCAAGATCAAATCACGGTTAACGAGGAACGATCTTAACGGCTCTACGAATCCTATAAATACCCACCTACACCCTTCACTTTTCCTCACAAGAATTTTGATCTAAGAAGCTCTAAGTTGAAACCATTGTTTCATACCTGAGTTACTTGGATCGAGATTAGCATTCGAGGACCCTTTGTAAGTATTCCTTCGTTCTTTTATTGCTTTTCGAGTCCGAAAGTCAAACTTTGTTTGACTTTCTGCATTGACCAGTTTATGGTCAATGCGAAGTTCGTTTGAACTTCGCAACGTGATTGTAATACGATGGTTATAGTCCCTTGTGACTATGCCTACTGATTACCACGTTGTCTAGGGTCGTAAGGGTAAGCGATCTAATAAATCGCTTATACCTTCGAACCCGACCCATTTGGTCGATCATTAGGATCCGACCAAATACATTAGGTGACCATAGCATATAGGGAATAACCTTCTGAGGTTATACCCTATGGTCACATCGTTTGAGTAGTTGTATGATAGGTAGTTTATATGCCTTAGGTAAATTACCAGAATACCCTTTTCATGTATAATTGGTAATTAAGCATATGTAACCTAAACTTTTGTCACATAACTGATTATGTAACATGTTTAGGCATATAACACTTGTCATAGGGCTAGTTAGACGTCTCGAGTGCGCTTTTGCGCGCACGACGCGTTAAAGTAGCATAAGCTACCTTAATGGGTCGCGATGGGTCGTAAGTACTTAGGTTAGGTTTCATTTAGTATGTAGGCTTTGTTAAACCATATGATACGAGTCTCCATACTCGTTTGGTTTACGAACCCTCATTCTATCTAAATCCTCCGATTTAGGTCCGGTTTATTAACATAGTTACCTATATTAGGTGCCGTTTGATTCCGTGATCTCTAGCATTGCTTGGTGGTTATCTTAGGACTTCTGAGCAATCTCAAGTGAGTACATAGTCCCCTCTTTTACTGTTTTCAAACTGTTTTGGGGTGAAGCATGTGTACCTATCTGTTATTTTCATGTTTTCCAAAAGTATAATTGATTATACATGTTATTACTTATCATTTGACAAACTAAATGACTATCTATGGTTTAAACATTGATTTCTCAAAGAACATAAAATAAATTGTTGAATTGTACTTATTTTATGTTCACCAGACCGGTTGTTAGTATGATATAGCGCTATAGGATTTGACACCCCATTCCTGTTGTCATGGAATGTCTGAAACCAATTTGTTTCTCCATCCAAATAGGGATTTCCTTTGTGGTATCCCTATAGTCTCAAAGGTGTATTTTGATGCACTAGGTCTGGATGAATTCTTAAATCACACTTTTAAAGTATAGTTTGATATACTCCCATGTGTGGTATTGTACAAAACCAACATATATTTTGTTAATCATCCAAAGCATATTTTGATATGTTATTTACAAAACCAAAACATATTTTAATATGTTATTTATCACATCCAAAGCATATTTTGATATGTTATTTATGAAACCAAAACATAGTTTATTATGTTACTTACAAATCCAAAGTATACTTTTGATATGCTACTATAAGGTTATTCGTTTAACCTTACATTATTTTACAGAGCATAACTTTTGTTTACACATTACATGGTTTACATTTAGCTTGGGTTATACGATAATATTGGACTATTGGTTTAAACATGAACATTCTATATTGGTGGTTTGGTTTGAGTAAGTGACTTGAGTAACGAGGCGTATGAAAAATTATACAAGCATGGTGGATACGCCGCTGGTACTTCCTATATATAAGTGTTTGTATGGTATTACATATCGTAGCGTTATTTGAATCATTCAATTTGGACTTATACATTTTACACAAGTAACACGATTCTCTTACAAGACTTGGGTTTATAAACAATTTACTTTATACAACTCATTTTACTTGGTTATACATTTAACCATACATTATTCTCTTATTTATACATATCATCTGAACTTATTGTTTTTCAAGCGATTTACAAAACAAATCAATCTACAAGGATCATGACTGACTTTTGTTAAACAACATTTTCTAAACTTATAAGTCATGAATCCTATATTCACAAAACCTATGTATCTCACAGGCATTTTTATGCTGACGTACCTATTTTTACACATGTTTCAGGTACTGCTTTGTGAGGATTGATGATATATGCTACACTTAGGATGGACTCGTGCCTTAGCAACATTAAAACTTGGAAGATCATAGTTGTACTTATTTGATTGTATTAAAACAATGAGTTCATTAATTCAATAAAACAGAATTTATTTATTCCATGGTTATGAAACAATGATTCTGTTACAACACTCCCCGACGTTTCCGCCACGTCTAGTTGCTTTACGTGGTCGGGGTGTGACACTTAGTCATTCCTTTCAATTTTTCAGTATCATCCTTGATTACTGATTCTTGTGCCTTTCTAATCTGTTCATTTAAATCTACTTGCAGATTTAATTTAAGTGAACGTACTCTTTTTGGCTTTTCATGATACTTTCGACTTAAAGCATCAGCTACTACATTTTCCTTTCCTGCATGGTACTGGATATTACAATCATAATCACTAAATATCTCCATCCAGCGTCTTTGTCTCATATTTAACTCCTTTTGTCCGAAGACATACCTTAAACTTTTATGGTCGGTGAAAATGGTAAACTTACTACCGTATAGGTAATGTCTCCAAATTTTCAGGGCGAAAATTATAGCTCCTAATTCTAAATCATGGGTTGAATAATTCTCTTCATGATTCTTAAGTTGTCTAGAGGCGTAAGCTATAACCTTTTGACGTTGCATTAACACACATCCACAACCTAACTTAGAAGCGTCATAATAGACTACAAAGTCTTCAGATCCTTCTGGTAACGCTAGTATGGGTGCATTGGTTAGTCTTTGCTTAAGAATTCTAAAGGCTTCTTCTTATTTTGGTCCCCATTCAAACTTAATAGATTTACAGGTTAGCTTAGTTAAGGGAATGGCTATTCTAGAAAAATCTTGAATAAACCTTCTATAATAACCGGCCAATCATAAGAAACTTCCAACCTCGGTTGGTGACTCAGGGGTTTTCCATTTGGTAATCGCCTCGATCTTGGTAGGATACACATGAATTCCTTCATGATTGACCAGGTGTCCAAGAAATTGTACATGTTCTAACCAAAACTCGCACTTTGAGAAGTTTGCATAAAGCTTTTCTTTTCTCAATAAACTTAGGAGTGCGTGCAAATGCTTTGCATGCTCCTCTTTGCTCTTAGAATAAATAAGAATATCATCTATAAAGACAATTATGAATTTATCCAAATATGGCTTACATACTCGGTTCATCATGTCCATAAATGCAGCTGGGGCATTGGTTAAACCAAATGGCATGAGAGTGAATTCATAATGGTCATACCTTGTTCTAAAAGCGGTCTTAGGAATGTCCTCTTCCTGTACCCCTAATTGATGATATCCTGATCGTAAATCGATTTTCGAGAAAAATCGGGCTCCTTGCAACTGGTCGAACTGATCATCGATTCTCGGTAGTGGATACCGATTCTTAATCGTGACTTTGTTCAATTCACGGTAGTCATGGCGATGAGCTTGGTTGTATGAATCCTTTTTCCAACAATTCATCTAACTGTTTCTTCAGTTCCTGCATTTCTGCGGGTGCCAAACGGTAAGGTGCTTTGGCAATTGGTGCTGTCCCTGGTATTAAGTGGATTCTGAATTCGACTTCTCGGTCTGGCGGTTGCCCTGGTAATTCTTCTGGAAATACGTCTGAAAACTGGGATACTACTGGAATATCTTTTAATTCTTTTCCTTTAGTGTTAGTTATTATAGAAATCAAATACACTAATGATCCTTTTCTTATATAACTTGTTGTTTTCATCACAGAGATGAACTTTGTGGATCTAGACGGCTTATTACCTTTAATTGTGATTTTTTCACCCCTTGGTGAATCTACTTGGATTGACTTTTGATCACATAAAATACTGGCTTTATTGGCTATTAACCAATCCATTCCTAACACAACTTCAAATCCTGCCAGATTCATTGGGTAAAGGTTTGCAATAAATTTCTGATTTAGAATTTCTATTCTTGCTCCCTACAAGATTTCAGAAATCTTAATGGTTTCCCCATTTGCTGTCTCTACTAGACATTCTTGTGGGAGTTTAGTTAATGATTGATTAAGAATTTTGCAAAATGAAGTATTAATAAAACTTTGGTTTGCACCAGAGTCAAATAATACTTTAGCAAAAACATCATTAACTAAAAACGTATCGGCGATCACATCCGGGATCTTCTTTGCTTCTTCTGCAGTCAGAACAAATGCCCTAGCATTTTTAGTATTCTTGTTGTTCGTGGCTGGAGCTAGTTTTGGACAGTTCGACTTGATGTGACCTTGCTCTCCACAGTTGTAGCATATTCTGTTATTAGGCTTCTTCCTGCAGTCTTCCTCCTTGTGTCCAGATATTTTGCAGAAGTTATAGTATATGGAGCATCTTCCAGAATGCTTCCTTTTGCAATACCTACAGTAGGGTGCAGAAGTAGAACCTACATTTTTCCCACGGTTAGAATTTCCAGAACAAAATTCTTGGGTAAGCTTCTGGGTTAGGTTCCTCCGCTGATCCTCTTCTCGTGTACGGACTAATTCATCTGTCAAGGTGTTTGCTAGTTCTACAGCTTCTTCTATGGTTTGAGGTCTAGCTGCCTTGACTACATGTCTAATCTCCCTAATTAATCCCCAGATGTAACGGGAGATTAATACTAGTTCAGGTGATGCAAGGGTTGGTACTATTCGAGCATATTCAAAGAATAATGTAGTATAACCCTTACTATCTACCCCAGTCATCCTAAGGTTTAGGAACTTATTGGCTATCTGTTCCTTTTCATTGGGAGGGCAGAATTTCCTTTCTACCATGTTCTTAAATTCCTCCCATTCCATATTGTAAACCCTATCACTTCCCCTAGACTGGAGGATAGTGTTCCACCATTCTAGTGCTGAGTTCTTAAACAAATTGGAAGCAAACATTATCTTATCCTCTTCCGCGCATTTGCTTATTCTTAAGACTGCCTCAGTCTTTTCTATCCAGCATAGAGATGCAACGGCTCCTTCATTGCCCGAGAATTCCATTGGTTTACAAGACCAGAATTCTTTATAAGAACAACCATAAGACATGGTTCTTCTTCTTTTGGGAATGGGCACTTGAAGTATAGGTTCATTTTTTACGCCGTGTTCAGGTTCAGTTGATGGTTTTCTATCAAGTTTACTTTTATTTTCTGCTTCCTTAACCGTTTTGATAATATATGGCATCGCATCGATTATCCCTTGTGCCACTATCTGTTGCATGGCACTATTATCCACTTGATTTCCATTATTGTTGTTTGGGTTTTTGTTTTCCAGGTTATTGTTACTCTGGTTATCATTATTCTGGTTTTCCTGGTTCACTTCGTTATCCATCTGAATTTTAAACATTTGCCACTTATTAATATCATAAAATAATATTTAAGGCAACCAATCACACAACACACATATTGGTCAAAAGCGTCGAGCATTGCGACTTACTCTTTCTTATAGTATGCATCTCATACAAACCGATACTGGAATTAAAAATTACAATACTACTATGCATCACTAACCACGAAGTGGTCTATACTACAACATATATTATTATTATTACACATATATATTATTATTTTTTTCATACATATTATTATATTATATTATTATTATTACCATCTCCACCATCACTTTCACTGATATGGATTCATCCAGAAATCCATATTACGCTCGTCATACTTCCAGACGAGTCGTTCTCCTACTTGCCTCATTCCCTCGCTATTTTCTAAAATCTCTTCTCCGAAAGTTCGGAGCTCTTGCACATTTTCTGCACTCATTGGGGGTGCAGGTGCTGGTACTGGATCTGGGTACTGCGGCATGGGTTCTTTCCTGAGGGTACGGATTCTATAGGATTTCCCTAATGTATTCATCATTATCGTAGTAGGGATCTAGAGGGTCCAGACCTGGGTAAGCTGCTAAGTTCGGCATAGGTTCAACTGTTAAGTGGTAGCGTTGCACATAATCCCTATGATTATAAAACCACGGGACGTAGTATGGGTCTAAGGGATTGGGTGCTGGTACCCTAGGTATCTCCTCTGGGTTGAAATCACGCATTTCGACTTGGTTTTTTGGGTTGTTTTCTATCTCCATTGGTTGAGTGGGAAACAAGGGTAATGGTTGAGGGGCTACTAGTTGTTCCAGGTTTGGGTCGGCAGCTGTGGATGCTAAAATATGGAAGTTTGCTAAACTCCTATTAAGCATGTCTTGGGTGTGGGCATCGGTTTCTCTTTTAGCGGCTGCTAGCACTCGTTGCTGTTGTAACTTTTTCATTCTTTTCCTACGCTCGTGTGCTCCCCTACTGAACCATCCTCTCTTTTTCTGAGGGAATGGCTCTTCAGACTGAGCCTTAAATACGAATATCCCATCTTCATTGTCAGTTGAATACCCTGAGAGGGCAAGCTGTGAAGAGGTGCCTTCGCTTCTAGGTGAGCTGGACAACTGACGATACGCGTCGGAAGGTCCTTGGTCACTCATACTGTAAACTAACAAATAGTCAAATAACACACAACAATAAAATACAGATATGCACGTATTTTCGTAATTAATTTCCTAACAATTTGAATAATATCTTGGTGTCAGCAGAATACTTCTGTGGCTGAATCAGTGGCTTAGCTCTGATACCACCTTCTGTCGCAACCCCTGTCCCCTATCTGTCCCGAAAACGGGCGGCCGCGAGACCAGTTTTGGTGGTATCGATCTTTATCAATTTGGCAGCGGAAATTACATCAGGACCGTAGTTAGGAAATATTTTATCAGAGTAAATACCATGCTTTTATAATATTAAACATATTGGGGTAAAACCCAAGTTTTCATTACAACCATTTTCATAGGGAAAATCCCTATTTTATTGAATAAAACATCTTCTTTTATTTAGGTAACTTTTATAGCCACTTTTTCCAAGCCTTCAGTGCTGTCCAGCTGGCTTCTAGTTGGCTCTCACATTTTGTTACCTGAAACGCGTTTAAAAACATTTTGTCAGTGGAAAATACTGGTGAGTGAATCCCAGTTTAATCAAGAAGAGTTTTATCAATTTTCACAGTATCGAGAGCGATTACAATGTTTACTTCTACACAATTACTCATTCAGTACTGTCAATCCTGACTAGTGGGTCGTATTACCCATTGGCTAACTCTTTGTCCAATGGTAACGTATTCCACATTTTGTATACAAAACCCCAACATACCGGCAGTAATTGAAGAATTACAAAGACTCAATCACTGCTAATCACATTGTAAAATATAAAAGGTTTTGTAAAACAGTTTACAAAAAGGAGATTACTCACATTGCTGTCTAAGGTTTTCTTTAAGGGTTTCCTAGTGGTTATCTATAATTTACACAAATGCACACGCGTTAGTATAATAACCCAATATTTACATTAGTAATACCCTCCCCGAGACGGCATTCCAATGACTACGTCGGGCAGAACCACGACAGCCATTACGGAACCCTGGATCAATCGGGCAGCGTATCTAATACGTAACTGGGGTTATAATACTTACAACGGGGCAGAACTTTGTTAATTAGGGGGTGTAATACCCGAAAATAGCTTATACTATCAGAAATTCGAGAGAGAAAGTTGTGTGTGAGCGAATTTGACTGAAGGCCCGAGCTCCCAATTTATAGGAGCTGAAATCAAGTTCCTCGCGGCCCGCGTAAGATTAAGCTGGGGCTTACGCGGCCCGCGACATAGGGTGATAGGGCGTAGCTTTGCTGATTCCCCAACTGTAGACCTGACACGATGTTGACACGTGGCACGCTAGGGTGTCGCCCTGACTTTGAGCTGTCGCGCCCCGCGTAGGAAGTAGCCAAAGGCTACGCGGCCCGCGAGCGAAGTAAAAATCTTGTTTTTATTTAATTTTAATAAAATAAAGGTATTCGGGGCCCGTTTTCACATATGGGGTGTATTTTAGGACATATTGGGACATTTTAAAATATATTAGGGTTGTCAGCAAAATATTTAGGCGGGTCGTTATAGGCTACAATCTCGTTAAGGTACAACTGCGATATCTTCTCCGTATTGTCTGTTTCCTTAAGTGCCAGGAAATGAGCAGACTTTGTCAATCGATCCACAATTACCCAGATCATATTGTGTCCACGCGACGTACAGGGTAACTTGGTGATAAAGTCCATCGTAAGATGTTCCCATTTCCACTTAGGGATCTCCGGTTGCTGCAGAAGCCTAGACGGCTTCTGGTGCTCAGCTTTAACCTTAGAGCACGTCAGATATTTACTCACATAGGCCGCAATGTCTCTCTTCATCTTCGGCCACCAGTAAAACTCCTTAATGTCCTGATACATCTTGGTAGAACCTGGGTGAATGGAATACTTGGATTTATGAGCTTCGTTCATAACCAATTCACGGAGCTTACCTTTAAGCGGAACCCAGACTCGGTTCATGAAGTACATCACTTGATCCGCTTTTGGTATCAGCTTACATTCTAAGCCCTTCAAACCTTCTCTTCTCAAACCGTCATCCTTCAAAGCTTCTCGCTATGCATCACGAATTTGATCAGTCACACTCGTCTGTATGGTCAAACCCAAAGCACGCACACGTAGAGGCTTTTCCCGTTCCTTCCTGCTGAGCGCATCTGCAACAACGTTCGCTTTCCCCGGGTGATAACGAATATCACACTCATAATCGTTGAGTAACTCTACCCAACGTCGTTGTCTCATATTGAGCTCCTTCTGGTCGAGGATGTGCTGGAGGCTCTTATGGTCCGTGTAAATCGTACACTTCGTGCCATACAAGTAGTGTCTCCAGATCTTCAAAGCAAACACAACAGCTCCAAGCTCCAAATCATGTGTTGTGTAATTCTTCTGGTGCACTTTCAATTGTCTGGATGCATAGGCTATCACTTTGTCTCTTTGCATTAAAACACATCCAAGGCCCAAACGTGAAGCATCACAGTAAACAATGAAATCATTACTTCCCTCAGGAAGGGAAAGAATAGGTGCACTGCAGAGCTTTTCCTTCAACGACTGAAAAGCTTCCTCCTGCTTCTCCGTCCAGTCAAACTTCCTCTCCTTCTGGGTTAATAGCGTCAATGGCTGCGCTATTCTGGAGAAGTTCTCAATGAACCTCCTGTAGTACCCAGCAAGCCCTAAGAATTGTTGCACTTCCGATGGTGGCGCTTCCCAATTCTTAATCGCTTCAATCTTGAACGGATCTACATGTATACCTTTCTCATTTATGACATGTCCAAGAAAATGAACTTCTCGAATCCAAAACTCACATTTAGAGAACTTGGCATGCAGCTTCTCTTCCTCCAACAACTCCAAAATCAACCTTAAATGATGCTCATGGTCTTATTTGGTTCGCGAATAAATAAGTATATCGTCGATGAATACTATCACGAATTTATCTAAGTAGGGTTTGCATACCCTGTTCATGAATCCATGAACACAGCTGGCGCATTAGTTAGACCAAATGGCATGACTAGGAACTCATAATGGCCATATCGTATTCGAAAGGCTGTCTTCGGTATATCTTCGTCAGCAACCTTCAACTGATGATATCCTGAACGCAAATCTATCTTCGAGTAATAGCTGGATCCCTGAAGCTGATCGAACAAATCGTCAATCCTCGGCAAAGGATACCGATTCTTGATAGTTAACTTGTTCATCTCCCTGTAATCAATACACATCCTGAAGGATCCATACTTCTTCTTCACGAACAAAACAGGCGCACCCCATGGCGAAAAACTCGGTCGAATGAAACCTTTGTCTAGTAGCTCTTGAAGCTGGTTCGACATTTCTTTCATTTCAGATGGTGCCAATCTATAAGGAGATTTTGCAATCGGTGCAGCACCAGGTACCAGATCGATTCGGAACTCGATCTGTCTCGCAGGGGGTAATCCAGGTAAGTCTTCAGGAAAAACTTCTGGATAGTCACGAACAATAGGAATCTCCTCGATCCTCCTACATTCGGCCTTTGTATCCATCACGTTAACTAAGAACGCAGGATAACCTTTCCGCAACATCTTGAGCATCTTCATAACACTGACAACACTCGACACACGACTCGAACGATCTCCATGGATAACTATCGCTTCGCCACCGCCAGGACGAGGTATCTGCACTTGCTTCTCCAAGCAAACAATCTCCGCTTTGTTCTTGGACAGCCAATCCATCCCCACAACTACATCGAAGCTTCCCAACTCCACTGGTAGTAAATTGATGCTAAATTTATGATCGTCTAACTGAATACTACAGTCGCGAACGACTTCGCTAGTTTCTATCTGTTTACCATTTGCTAGTTCTATCGAGTACTTCTTATTTAGCTTACTTGTAGGTGAACACAGAAATGGTTCAAAGTTTTTCGAGACAAAACTCAAGTCAGCTCCGGTATCAAAGAGTACGAACGCAAAATGGTTATTAATAAAAAACATACCAGTGACGCCATCAGGATCATCACGTGCCTTCCAGGCGTTTAGCTCGAACGCTCTACCCCTGGCATTCTGACCTCCCGCCTTAGGACAGTCCTTCTTGAAATGTCCCTGTTCCCCGCACTGGAAGCATCCTTCAAGCTTCGTTCCCTCCAAAGTACTTTTGGCATAGCATTCGCGGGTAACATGTCCATTTCGTCCGCATCTGTTACATTTCTTCTGCCCTTCCTCACGAGTCTTTCTCTCAGATCCACCTCGACTATCTCTGGTGCCATCCTTTCTAGAACTACTAGAACTTACTACATACGCCTTCCTCGAACTGCGTTTCCTGTTGCGCTTCTCTTTAGTTTCCTTCCTAGAGCTCTCAGACTTGCGTTTCTTCGAATCCTCAGACTTAGTCTCAGAACGCCCCGACCGTTCAGATTTCACGTCTGCTTTGACCTTGCCCGATGACTTCCCGGTTTCCTTCTTTTTATCAAGACCACCTCTGCGAGCAGCATCATCGGCTAATGATTTTGCCAATGTAGTAGCCTCTAGGTAGGTGGTAGGTTTCGCGGATGTAACCATACTGCGAATTCGTGGTGACAATCCCCAGATATACCTTTCTACCTTTACATATTCGGGAGTACCCATTCGTGGAACTAACATTGCCAAGTCGTTAAAACGAGAAGTGTAAGCTCTGACGTTCAAACCTTCCATGGTTAGGTTCCAGAAGTCGGTCTTGATTTTCTGAATTTCACTGCGTGGGCAGTACTCTTTCAGGAGCATCTCTTTAAGTTCGTTCCAGGTCAGACCGTAGGCAGCGTCTTCACCCAAAATTTGAACTTGCGAGTTCCACCAGGACAGTGCTTCATCAAGAAAAGAACAAGAAGCATATCTCACCCGTTGATCAGCATCACAACCACTGATTGCCATGACAGATTCCATCTTCTCAACCCATCGGGTGATATCTAAGGGTCCTTCTGCACCGGTAAATGATCATGGGTTACAGCCCTGGAATGTTTTATATGTACATCCGTGCACTGTTCAATAATGTTAATAGAAATCAGGAATTCATTCCAATGATAACATAACACATGAACTACTAAAACTTTCCGATCACATTTTACCTGGAGGATTTCCATTATGTGCCCTACCAAAACCTTGCCCGTGTGCACTACGTCCACGTCCCTGGCCATCATTTTGGTTAGCATTGAGCTGTTCCATGGCAGTATTAACGTGTTGGGCTATGAGTTGAGCCAACTCTTCAGGTGTTGTAGGTAATCCAGTACCTTGCCTTGCTTTTGGCGGCATTTCGTCGTTTCTATTATTACAACAATAATATCCACATAAGACGATAACAAAAAATAATTCAATCATTAAATGTTAGTGGACCAAACATTGCGCATGTATAATATCCACATTTTAATGAGAAAAATTTTAAACCAAAAGTATATCATTGGTATTTATTATAGAAATTATTTAAACCCGTTTTCAGTACAAAAGACTATCCTTGGCATGTCTACGTCGACACCCATAAACAAGTTCACAAAATTCCCAAATAATATCCAAAAATGAAACTGGCACACAGGCCACAAACATAAAGAACATAAAAAATGTCTAACAATACAATCCAACAAACAACGAAACAAACAAACACTATCATCAACGCCTCAAACCTAGAGACTCTAACATCTCCTGGACAAGTTTCTCCAAATCCACAACCCTCCAATACATCTCATCTCTCGCGATGTCGTCTATAACCTTCAACTCCTCATGCTCGTCCATCTGTCCCTCAAGGTACTTCGCCTTTCCTTTAGCTATGTCTAGGTCTTTGCGCAATGTGGCGAGCTGTCGATCACAATGGTAATATCGATCTACCCTATCTCCTTTCTGCTTCTTGGAAGCAGGTACCATCTCAGCACATGACGTAGATGCGATATCCCCAGCAGGCCTAATCCTATTCCTACGACGATAATAAACTAACAGCGGCGTAGAAGAAGTGAGTGACTCTAAAACAGGAAAAGAAGACTCAGACAAAACAAGCGGAGGGATCTCAGTAAACAGGCTCGATCACAACAGCAGGTGGGACGACTGATGGCTCTAAGGGTCGAGTCGTGACGATAGTGGCGTCCACCACTGGTGTGATACTGGAAGATCCTCTGACAGTAGGGACACCCCTGATCACGTCATCGATAACCGGTACCATTCCAGATGATCGTCCCGTCTCATGGATTGAGAGAGGTACATCATCATCATCTATCAACCCATTGCTAGTGAAAGCGCATCGGGGGTCTACCTGGCTGGCAAAAGCAGCAGTATCGACGTGGAAAGATGAGGTAGGCTCGGTAGTACCAACCATCTGTGGAGCCATGACAGGTGTCTCTGGCAGCGTAGGTCTGGGTGAAGTCTCGAAATCTGGCTCGTAACCTGAGTCGTGGATCTCGATGACCTCGTGTTCGTGCGACATCTGTGACACACATATAACCATACAAGTAAGTGCGTAATCAAAATGAACAGTAACACATAAGGCCAAATAAACAGAAAATCACGTATGCACATAAACACATAATGGTTTTTCATACATGATAAAATATTTTCTATGTTTATTTTAAAATCTTGTCTTCGAGAATTTTGGACTTTACATTTCAAAATTCTCCGGTTGAAGTCTAGTGTTTTCCCCGAAAACATCTAGTTCGCTAACAAACAATGGCTCTGATACCAACTTCTGTCACACCCCAAAAACGGCGCAGCGGAATATTAAACGTAGTGGTGACGGAAGTTGGTGCCCATTTATATCTTGTTGGACGATGCACTCATTTGTTGGACATTTCGACATATTTTAAAACATAACTTATTAAACATTACATTTTAAAAACCACGTCACAACCACATAAGTTAAGTTGTCTTGATCCTCGCGGATCTTATTACAAACATCCCAGAAAGTTTAAAAGTTGCCCAACATTTTCAAACAAAACAACATGCATCATCAAACACAAGATACGCCATGATTCCCAAAGCCGAACTCAAGTACCTGCAGAACACGTTAAAATCAAGTGTCAATACAAAGGAAGGTGAGTTCACATATTCACATACAAACAAATCATCTCAAAGGAAAACTTTCTGATTATGTGTTTATTTGAAAACATCCATATAATTTTTAGAAAGTCCATTTTACTTCCTTAATAAAATCCATGGGTCCTTCCGTCGCGGTTCACCCACCCGACAATAACATTCTGACCCAGGTTTTGTATATTAAATTATTACGTCAATTTTTAGACTCGTAATGTTAGCTAGACAATACGAACTATATATTAACCATGCAGGGATAATCAAAGCTAGACAATAAACAGAATATCAATTCGTCGTTTGACTTGACACGGGGCGACCGGTCACGACGGGGTTGTCAACCCGATAGATCTACCAACAATTCCTCGCGTGCAATACTTAAATGATTAAACGACATCATGGGCGCAGGGTCCTCTTCGAGAACAATATGATGTCTGTCTCACGTACAATATATATATATATATATATATATATATATATATATATATATGCTATTAATATGACAATTTAATACACGATGTTGTACGAATCCCCTGAAATCCACATCGAAATGTAAGCCTATGCCGATACTTACTCTCTTGAGATCAAGCAAATTCGTTCCAACTACACGGTTCCCCCAAACACCGTGCATAACCCTATTTCCACCCGAAACATATTTATTCAACAAAACCGTTTCATTCCTGAAACATATATTTTCACAAATCCACATATTTTCAACGAAAATATATAATTTATATCAAAAAGGTATGTTTTATTCCGAAAACATTATTAAACCTTTTTATTGGCGTGTTCTACCCCCAAAATATATATAAAGCAGTAAAAGGAGGGGTTTAGTGACACTCACCTTTGGGTGCGTATTTTAAATAGCGCAATCCCAGAGATTGATTTCTACACGTCCTAATATATATATAAGAACGATTTTTAAATCAATATTCATCACAAAATCCTAAGTTTCTCTGTTTTCTTAGAATTGTCACATAACTTTGAGATTTTCTCGAAAAATTATCATTTTTTATTATGTTGGCACGTTAATATATATATGAGTCCATATATATATATATATTTTTATGATTTTGCGACTTGAACGATTTTATTGGTGACCATTATTGTGTAAATCCGTTAACACTCCCGTTTATACGCAATATATCTACGATTTGCGCGTCGTAACATATATACATAAACGTTCATATAATTTAACAACGAAACACGCGAAATCTTGTTAACTTATCTATTTTCTCATTTTTAAAGCAAATATACATAAAATATCTTGCATTTATCAAATTTCATGCTCGACTAACAAGTTTCACGTTTAACGCAATTTTTACCGTTTCTACCGCACAAAACGTACAAGCATACATGCATAAGCTAGATTTCTAACATCATGTTAAAAACTTAACATATTTTCACATTCTCATGTTTAAATCACATTACACATTTTAACACATAAGGTTTACCCAATATTTTACCCACACTAGTGTATATTGAAAAATGCGTATTTTAGCGATTCGGTAACGTTTTCGGACGTCGGAAGTCACGTATGATCAACCAAACACCAAGTAAACTTGAAATTAGTTAAAATACTTATTTTTAAACTAAAATTATCAGTTTACTTACTGATCTAAATCAGTTTTATAAAAATCACTCGAAAAGCCGATTTTTGACCGTTTTAACGCATAGTTTTGCGTTAAACGTTACTATAATCATCCCAACTTGAAACGACTTGATATTTTAACACAATACATGTTATTTACTGATTAAAATTGTGGTTATAATCAGATTAGTGCAGTTTTTGTATAGGTCACATAAATCATGCGATTTCACGTATTTTCCAACTTTTAATGCACCGTGTACAACATGCAAAGCTAACAAACATTATGACAAAGTTATAAGTCACTAAAAACTTTAAAATTATTTTATTTTAGTGTTTATAATCTGCTCATAACTGATTTTTACTCAATCATACTCAAATCACCCTTTTAAGATCACATATCATCATGCATGTCTAAGTATATGCATCTAATATGCTCATATCATAACATTATCATCTATAATGATCTTAATATGCATCAAAAGACCATACTTATGTCATGTTCATATGAATCAAACATATCCATTTCACTATCACCAAATCATTTTCATGCAAACATTCCTTCATTTAAGTACATGTGACAAAACTTACATACATGCATACATATATACATATACATACGGCACACATATACACATATATGAACTTCCAAAAGTTCACTTTTCATCATATTCATCATCAATCACATGACCTCTTTTAGAACCTTCTTTTATGATATCTTTCTAACACATGCATGTACTTATCTTTCAAGATTCAACTCAAATCAATCAAAGATCTTTAAACAAAAATCAAAACACAACTAAACACATACACATTCATAACTTTCGGCCATATACACACACACACATGCACACTCATTTTCACTTTGATTAAAACCTCATTCTTTGTTTGATTCAAGTTTGTGATTCATTCCAAGTTCAAGATAAACCATCTAATATCTCTATCATCACTAAAAATCAAGAATGTGATTTTTAAAATAAGTTTATACCTTCAAGATTTCAAAGTGGGTTTTTGAGAAAAGATGGTGATATGAGACTTGTTCTTGCTTGAATCCACTTGAAATCACCTCCAAACTTCCTTATGAGCTTCAAATCACCATGTAAGGGCCTTGATTCTTCATGATTTGATTGTGAAAATGGAATGTTGGTGTGTGATGGGGGTTTCGGCCGTAAGTGTTCAAGGAGAGAGAGAGAGAGTGAAATTTTGAATGTTGTCTTGGAATGTGAATGAGTATGGGTGCATGTATCAAATAAATGATTACTTATCATTCTCAAGAAAGGGACAAGTGTCCAATTGCTAGAAACAAGAAGAATGTGGCAGCCATATGTGCCGCCACCACCTCCCTCTCTCACATCCATATATATATATATATATATATATATATATATCTATGTATGTATGTATTATATGTAAATTAGCTCAAAAACATGTATTTTACTGAATACCGGGTATTTTATCTAGCGTTTTAATCCCGTTTTAGTGCGTTTTAAATTATTTTTATCATTCTATAAAAATAATTACTTAAAATTATTACTGAAATAATTACCAGTTGCCTTGACTGGCTGCGTTGACGGTATTTTGTTTAATTCGGGCTTTATCGCGCGGTACGCTCTCAAACTCGAAAAATAGAGTTTCTTAGCGTTTTAAATTATTTTTCCACACGGATATGATTAAAATTATTATTCTAATCATAACAGACTATTCTTAGGATTTTAACACCGATCGAGTGGTCACCGACGTTCGTTTCGCATTTTAAACGTTACGCGATAAGCGTTTGTTTTATCGTTGCCAACGTAATTTTTATATACATCTAAATTTACCAACACATCAAATATCATATATTAACATCACAATCAGTCACAAACAACCATTTTACATGTGCACCACACAGATTACTATTGTACGGTTCGGCCTGAGAGGCCGGGTGTCACAATAATGCTGGTGAGTCTTCAAAGAGTAAATCTCCAAGTTATGATCCAGGATATCATTCATCATCTTCATCATCCAAATCCAATCAGAGTCAGAACTGGAAAGATTCTCCGCATTTGAATACTGATTTCGCTAAACAGCACATGAGTTTCTTGGCTTTCGTTCTGGAATCTTACGAAGGCCTGATTGCAGGCAAGATAGTCAATCCAAACATGACCAAAGAAGATTACGATCAGGTAGATCTAGAAGAGATGGAGCTCATGGATATTCGCTGGTTGCTGCAGAAGCCTAGACGGCTTCTGGTGCTCAGCTTTAACCTTAGAGCACGTCAGATATTTACTCACATAGGCCGCAATGTCTCTCTTCATCTTCGGCCACCAGTAAAACTCCTTAATGTCCTGATACATCTTGGTAGAACCTGGGTGAATGGAATACTTGGATTTATGAGCTTCGTTCATAACCAATTCACGGAGCTTACCTTTAAGCGGAACCCAGACTCGGTTCATGAAGTACATCACTTGATCCGCTTTTGGTATCAGCTTACATTCTAAGCCCTTCAAACCTTCTCTTCTCAAACCGTCATCCTTCAAAGCTTCTCGCTATGCATCACGAATTTGATCAGTCACACTCGTCTGTATGGTCAAACCCAAAGCACGCACACGTAGAGGCTTTTCCCGTTCCTTCCTGCTGAGCGCATCTGCAACAACGTTCGCTTTCCCCGGGTGATAACGAATATCACACTCATAATCGTTGAGTAACTCTACCCAACGTCGTTGTCTCATATTGAGCTCCTTCTGGTCGAGGATGTGCTGGAGGCTCTTATGGTCCGTGTAAATCGTACACTTCGTGCCATACAAGTAGTGTCTCCAGATCTTCAAAGCAAACACAACAGCTCCAAGCTCCAAATCATGTGTTGTGTAATTCTTCTGGTGCACTTTCAATTGTCTGGATGCATAGGCTATCACTTTGTCTCTTTGCATTAAAACACATCCAAGGCCCAAACGTGAAGCATCACAGTAAACAATGAAATCATTACTTCCCTCAGGAAGGGAAAGAATAGGTGCACTGCAGAGCTTTTCCTTCAACGACTGAAAAGCTTCCTCCTGCTTCTCCGTCCAGTCAAACTTCCTCTCCTTCTGGGTTAATAGCGTCAATGGCTGCGCTATTCTAGAGAAGTTCTCAATGAACCTCCTGTAGTACCCAGCAAGCCCTAAGAATTGTTGCACTTCCGATGGTGGCGCTTCCCAATTCTTAATCGCTTCAATCTTGAACGGATCTACATGTATACCTTTCTCATTTATGACATGTCCAAGAAAATGAACTTCTCGAATCCAAAACTCACATTTAGAGAACTTGGCATGCAGCTTCTCTTCCTCCAACAACTCCAAAATCAACCTTAAATGATGCTCATGGTCTTATTTGGTTCGCGAATAAATAAGTATATCGTCGATGAATACTATCACGAATTTATCTAAGTAGGGTTTGCATACCCTGTTCATGAATCCATGAACACAGCTGGCGCATTAGTTAGACCAAATGGCATGACTAGGAACTCATAATGGCCATATCGTATTCGAAAGGCTGTCTTCGGTATATCTTCGTCAGCAACCTTCAACTGATGATATCCTGAACGCAAATCTATCTTCGAGTAATAGCTGGATCCCTGAAGTTGATCGAACAAATCGTCAATCCTCGGCAAAGGATACCGATTCTTGATAGTTAACTTGTTCAGCTCCCTGTAATCAATACACATCCTGAAGGATCCATACTTCTTCTTCACGAACAAAACAGGCGCACCCCATGGCGAAAAACTCGGTCGAATGAAACCTTTGTCTAGTAGCTCTTGAAGCTGGTTCGACATTTCTTTCATTTCAGATGGTGCCAATCTATAAGGAGATTTTGCAATCGGTGCAGCACCAGGTACCAGATCGATTCGGAACTCGATCTGTCTCGCAGGGGGTAATCCAGGTAAGTCTTCAGGAAAAACTTCTGGATAGTCACGAACAATAGGAATCTCCTCGATCCTCCTACATTCGGCCTTTGTATCCATCACGTTAACTAAGAACGCAGGATAACCTTTCCGCAACATCTTGAGCATCTTCATAACACTGACAACACTCGACACACGACTCGAACGATCTCCATGGATAACTATCGCTTCGCCACCGCCAGGACGAGGTATCTGCACTTGCTTCTCCAAGCAAACAATCTCCGCTTTGTTCTTGGACAGCCAATCCATCCCCACAACTACATCGAAGCTTCCCAACTCCACTGGTAGTAAATTGATGCTAAATTTATGATCGTCTAACTGAATACTACAGTCGCGAACGACTTCGCTAGTTTCTATCTGTTTACCATTTGCTAGTTCTATCGAGTACTTCTTATTTAGCTTACTTGTAGGTGAACACAGAAATGGTTCAAAGTTTTTCGAGACAAAACTCAAGTCAGCTCCGGTATCAAAGAGTACGAACGCAGAATGGTTATTAATAAAAAACATACCAGTGACGCCAGCAGGATCATCACGTGCCTTCCCGGCGTTTAGCTCGAACGCTCTACCCCTGGCATTCTGACCTCCCGCCTTAGGACAGTCCTTCTTGAAATGTCCCTGTTCCCCGCACTGGAAGCATCCTTCAAGCTTCGTTCCCTCCAAAGTACTTTTGGCATAGCATTCGCGGGTAACATGTCCATTTCGTCCGCATCTGTTACATTTCTTCTGCCCTTCCTCACGAGTCTTTCTCTCAGATCCACCTCGACTATCTCTGGTGCCATCCTTTCTAGAACTACTAGAACTTGCTACATACGCCTTCCTCGAACTGCGTTTCCTGTTGCGCTTCTCTTTAGTTTCCTTCCTCGAGCTCTCAGACTTGCGTTTCTTCGAATCCTCAGACTTAGTCTCAGAACGCCCCGACCGTTCAGATTTCACGTCTGCTTTGACCTTGCCCGATGACTTCTCGGTTTCCTTCTTTTTATCAAGACCACCTCTGCGAGCAGCATCATCGGCTAATGATTTTGCCAATGTAGTAGCCTCTAGGTAGGTGGTAGGTTTCGCGGATGTAACCATACTGCGAATTCGTGGTGACAATCCCCAGATATACCTTTCTACCTTTACATATTCGGGAGTACCCATTCGTGGAACTAACATTGCCAAGTTGTTAAAACGAGAAGTGTAAGCTCTGACGTTCAAACCTTCCATGGTTAGGTTCCAGAAGTCGGTCTTGATTTTCTGAATTTCACTGCGTGGGCAGTACTCTTTCAGGAGCATCTCTTTAAGTTCGTTCCAGGTCAGACCGTAGGCAGCGTCTTCACCCAAAATTTGAACTTGCGAGTTCCACCAGGACAGTGCTTCATCAAGAAAAGAACAAGAAGCATATCTCACCCGTTGATCAGCATCACAACCACTGATTGCCATGACAGATTCCATCTTCTCAACCCATCGGGTGATATCTAAGGGTCCTTCTGCACCGGTAAATGATCATGGGTTACAGCCCTGGAATGTTTTATATGTACATCCGTGCACTGTTCAATAATGTTAATAGAAATCAGGAATTCATTCCAATGATAACATAACACATGAACTACTAAAACTTTCCGATCACATTTTACCTGGAGGATTTCCATTATGTGCCCTACCAAAACCTTGCCCGTGTGCACTACGTCCACGTCCCTGGCCATCATTTTGGTTAGCATTGAGCTGTTCCATGGCAGTATTAACGTGTTGGGCTATGAGTTGAGCCAACTCTTCAGGTGTTGTAGGTAATCCAGTACCCTGCCTTGCTTTTGGCGGCATTTCGTCGTTTCTATTATTACAACAATAATATCCACATAAGACGATAACAAAAAATAATTCAATCATTAAATGTTAGTGGACCAAACATTGCGCATGTATAATATCCACATTTTAATGAGAAAAATTTTAAACCAAAAGTATATCATTGGTATTTATTATAGAAATTATTTAAACCCGTTTTCAGTACAAAAGACTATCCTTGGCATGTCTACGTCGACACCCATAAACAAGTTCACAAAATTCCCAAATAATATCCAAAAATGAAACTGGCACACAGGCCACAAACATAAAGAACATAAAAAATGTCTAACAATACAATCCAACAAACAACGAAACAAACAAACACTATCATCAACGCCTCAAACCTAGAGACTCTAACATCTCCTGGACAAGTTTCTCCAAATCCACAACCCTCCAATACATCTCATCTCTCGCGATGTCGTCTATAATCTTCAACTCCTCATGCTCGTCCATCTGTCCCTCAAGGTACTTCGCCTTTCCTTTAGCTATGTCTAGGTCTTTGCGCAATGTGGCGAGCTGTCGATCACAATGGTAATATCGATCTACCCTATCTCCTTTCTGCTTCTTGGAAGCAGGTACCATCTCAGCACATGACGTAGATGCGATATCCCCAGCAGGCCTAATCCTCTTCCTACGACGATAATAAACTAACAGCGGCGTAGAAGAAGTGCGTGACTCTAAAACAGGAAAAGAAGACTAAGACAAAACAAGCGGAGGGATCTCAGTAAACAGGCTCGATCACAACAGCAGGTGGGACGACTGATGGCTCTAAGGGTCGAGTCGTGACGATAGTGGCGTCCACCACTGGTGTGATACTGGAAGATCCTCTGACAGTAGGGACACCCCTGATCACGTCATCGATAACCGGTACCATGCCAGATGATCGTCCCGTCTCATGGATTGAGAGAGGTACATCATCATCATCTATCAACCCATTGCTAGTGAAAGCGCATCGGGGGTCTACCTGGCTGGCAAAAGCAGCAGTATCGACGTGGAAAGATGAGGTAGGCTCGGTAGTACCAACCATCTGTGGAGCCATGACAGGTGTCTCTGGCAGCGTAGGTCTGGGTGAAGTCTCGAAATCTGGCTCGTAACCTGAGTCGTGGATCTCGATGACCTCGTGTTCGTGCGACATCTGTGACACACATATAACCATACAAGTAAGTGCGTAATCAAAATGAACAGTAACACATAAGGCCAAATAAACAGAAAATCACGTATGCACATAAACACATAATGGTTTTTCATACATGATAAAATATTTTCTATGTTTATTTTAAAATCTTGTCTTCGAGAATTTTGGACTTTACATTTCAAAATTCTCCGGTTGAAGTCTAGTGTTTTCCCCGAAAACATCTAGTTCGCTAACAAACAATGGCTCTGATACCAACTTCTGTCACACCCCAAAAACGGCGCAGCGGAATATTAAACGTAGTGGTGACGGAAGTTGGTGCCCATTTATATCTTGTTGGACGATGCACTCATTTGTTGGACATTTCGACATATTTTAAAACATAACTTATTAAACATTACATTTTAAAAACCACGTCACAACCACATAAGTTAAGTTGTCTTGATCCTCGCGGATCTTATTACAAACATCCCAGAAAGTTTAAAAGTTGCCCAACATTTTCAAACAAAACAACATGCATCATCAAACACAAGATACGCCATGATTCCCAAAGCCGAACTCAAGTACCTGCAGAACACGTTAAAATCAAGTGTCAATACAAAGGAAGGTGAGTTCACATATTCACATACAAACAAATCATCTCAAAGGAAAACTTTCTGATTATGTGTTTATTTGAAAACATCCATATAATTTTTAGAAAGTCCATTTTACTTCCTTAATAAAATCCATGGATCCTTCCGTCGCGGTTCACCCACCCGACAATAACATTCTGACCCAGGTTTTGTATATTAAATTATTACGTCAATTTATAGACTCGTAATGTTAGCTAGACAATACGAACTATATATTAACCATGCAGGGATAATCAAAGCTAGACAATAAACAGAATATCAATTCGTCGTTTGACTTGACACGGGGCGACCGGTCACGACGGGGTTGTCAACCCGATAGATCTACCAACAATTCCTCGCGTGCAATACTTAAATGATTAAATGACATCATGGGCGCAGGGTCCTCTTCGAGAACAATATGATGTCTGTCTCACGTACAATATATATATATATATATATATATATATATATATATATATATATGCTACTAATATGACAATTTAATACACGATGTTGTACGAATCCCCTGAAATCCACATCGAAATGTAAGCCTATGCCGATACTTACTCTCTTGAGATCAAGCAAATTCGTTCCAACTACACGGTTCCCCCAAACACCGTACATAACCCTATTTCCACCCGAAACATATTTATTCAACAAAACCGTTTCATTCCTGAAACATATATTTTCACAAATCCACATATTTTCAACGAAAATATATAATTTATATCAAAAAGGTATGTTTTATTCCGAAAACATTATTAAACCTTTTTATTGGCGTGTTCTACCCCCAAAATATATATAAAGCAGTAAAAAGAGGGGTTTAGTGACACTCACCTTTGGGTGCGTATTTTAAATAGCGCAATCCCATAGATTGATTTCTACACGTCCTAATATATATATAAGAACGATTTTTAAATCAATATTCATCACAAAATCCTAAGTTTCTCTGTTTTCTTAGAATTGTCACATAACTTTGAGATTTTCTCGAAAAATTATCATTTTTTATTATGTTGGCACGTTAATATATATATGAGTCCATATATATATATATATATTTATGATTTTGCGACTTGAACGATTTTATTGGTGACCATTATTGTGTAAATCCGTTAACACTCCCGTTTATACGCAATATATCTACGATTTGCGCGTCGTAACATATATACATAAACGTTCATATAATTTAACAACGAAACACGCGAAATCTTGTTAACTTATCTATTTTCTCATTTTTAAAGCAAATATACATAAAATATCTTGCATGTATCAAATTTCATGCTCGACTAACAAGTTTCACGTTTAACGCAATTTTTACCGTTTCTACCGCACAAAACGTACAAGCATACATGCATAAGCTAGATTTCTAACATCATGTTAAAAACTTAACATATTTTCACATTCTCATGTTTAAATCACATTACACATTTTAACACATAAGGTTTACCCAATATTTTACCCACACTAGTGTATATTGAAAAATGCGTATTTTAGCGATTCGGTAACGTTTTCGGGCGTCGGAAGTCATGTATGATCAACCAAACACCAAGTAAACTTGAAATTAGTTAAAATACTTATTTTTAAACTAAAATTATCAGTTTACTTACTGATCTAAATCAGTTTTATAAAATCACTCGAAAAGCCGATTTTTGACCGTTTTAACGCATAGTTTTGCGTTAAACGTTACTATAATCATCCCAACTTGAAACGACTTGATATTTTAACACAATACATGTTATTTACTGATTAAAATTGTGGTTATAATCAGATTAGTGCAGTTTTTGTATAGGTCACATAAATCATGCGATTTCACGTATTTTCCAACTTTTAATGCACCGTGTACAACATGCAAAGCTAACAAACATTATGACAAAGTTATAAGTCACTAAAAACTTTAAAATTATTTTATTTTAGTGTTTATAATTTGCTCATAACTGATTTTTACTCAATCATACTCAAATCACCCTTTTAAGATCACATATCATCATGCATGTCTAAGTATATGCATCTAATATGCTCATATCATAACATTATCATCTATAATGATCTTAATATGCATCAAAAGACCATACTTATGTCATGTTCATATGAATAAAACATATCCATTTCACTATCACCAAATCATTTTCATGCAAACATTCCTTCATTTAAGTACATGTGACAAAACTTACATACATGCATACATATATACATATACATACGGCACACATATACACATATATGAACTTCCAAAAGTTCACTTTTCATCATATTCATCATCAATCACATGACCTCTTTTAGATTCTTTTATGATATCTTTCTAACACATGCATGTACTTATCTTTCAAGATTCAACTCAAATCAATCAAAGATCTTTAAACAAAAATCAAAACACAACTAAACACATACACATTCATAACTTTCGGCCATATACACACACACACATGCACACTCATTTTCACTTTGATTAAAACCTCATTCTTTGTTTGATTCAAGTTTGTGATTCATTCCAAGTTCAAGATAAACCATCTAATATCTCTATCATCACTAAAAATCAAGAATGTGATTTTTAAAATAAGTTTATACCTTCAAGATTTCAAAGTGGGTTTTTGAGAAAAGATGGTGATATGAGACTTGTTCTTGCTTGAATCCACTTGAAATCACCTCCAAACTTCCTTATGAGCTTCAAATCACCATGTAAGGGCCTTGATTCTTCATGATTTGATTGTGAAAATGGAATGTTGGTGTGTGATGGGGGTTTCGGCCGTAAGTGTTCAAGGAGAGAGAGAGAGAGTGAAATTTTGAATGTTGTCTTGGAATGTGAATGAGTATGGGTGCATGTATCAAATAAATGATTACTTATCATTCTCAAGAAAGGGACAAGTGTCCAATTGCTAGAAACAAGAAGAATGTGGCAGCCATATGTGCCGCCACCACCTCCCTCTCTCACATCCATATATATATATATATATCTATGTATGTATGTATTATATGTAAATTAGCTCAAAAACATGTATTTTACTGAATACCGGGTATTTTATCTAGCGTTTTAATCCCGTTTTAGTGCGTTTTAAATTATTTTTATCATTCTATAAAAATAATTACTTAAAATTATTACTGAAATAATTACCAGTTGCCTTGACTGGCTGCGTTGACGGTATTTTGTTTAATTCGGGCTTTATCGCGCGGTACGCTCTCAAACTCGAAAAATAGAGTTTCTTAGCGTTTTAAATTATTTTTCCACACGGATATGATTAAAATTATTATTCTAATCATAACAGACTATTCTTAGGATTTTAACACCGATCGAGTGGTCACCGACGTTCGTTTCGCATTTTAAACGTTACGCGATAAGCGTTTGTTTTATCGTTGCCAACGTAATTTTTATATACATCTAAATTTACCAACACATCAAATATCATATATTAACATCACAATCAGTCACAAACAACCATTTTACATGTGCACCACACAGATTACTATTGTACGGTTCGGCCTGAGAGGCCGGGTGTCACAATAATGCTGGTGAGTCTTCAAAGAGTAAATCTCCAAGTTATGATCCAGGATATCATTCATCATCTTCATCATCCAAATCCAATCAGAGTCAGAACTGGAAAGATTCTCCGCATTTGAATACTGATTTCGCTAAACAGCACATGAGTTTCTTGGCTTTCGTTCTGGAATCTTACGAAGGCCTGATTGCAGGCAAGATAGTCAATCCAAACATGACCAAAGAAGATTACGATCAGGTAGATCTAGAAGAGATGGAGCTCATGGATATTCGCTGGTTGCTGCAGAAGCCTAGACGGCTTCTGGTGCTCAGCTTTAACCTTAGAGCACGTCAGATATTTACTCACATAGGCCGCAATGTCTCTCTTCATCTTCGGCCACCAGTAAAACTCCTTAATGTCCTGATACATCTTGGTAGAACCTGGGTGAATGGAATACTTGGATTTATGAGCTTCGTTCATAACCAATTCACGGAGCTTACCTTTAAGCGGAACCCAGACTCGGTTCATGAAGTACATCACTTGATCCGCTTTTGGTATCAGCTTACATTCTAAGCCCTTCAAACCTTCTCTTCTCAAACCGTCATCCTTCAAAGCTTCTCGCTATGCATCACGAATTTGATCAGTCACACTCGTCTGTATGGTCAAACCCAAAGCACGCACACGTAGAGGCTTTTCCCGTTCCTTCCTGCTGAGCGCATCTGCAACAACGTTCGCTTTCCCCGGGTGATAACGAATATCACACTCATAATCGTTGAGTAACTCTACCCAACGTCGTTGTCTCATATTGAGCTCCTTCTGGTCGAGGATGTGCTGGAGGCTCTTATGGTCCGTGTAAATCGTACACTTCGTGCCATACAAGTAGTGTCTCCAGATCTTCAAAGCAAACACAACAGCTCCAAGCTCCAAATCATGTGTTGTGTAATTCTTCTGGTGCACTTTCAATTGTCTGGATGCATAGGCTATCACTTTGTCTCTTTGCATTAAAACACATCCAAGGCCCAAACGTGAAGCATCACAGTAAACAATGAAATCATTACTTCCCTCAGGAAGGGAAAGAATAGGTGCACTGCAGAGCTTTTCCTTCAACGACTGAAAAGCTTCCTCCTGCTTCTCCGTCCAGTCAAACTTCCTCTCCTTCTGGGTTAATAGCGTCAATGGCTGCGCTATTCTAGAGAAGTTCTCAATGAACCTCCTGTAGTACCCAGCAAGCCCTAAGAATTGTTGCACTTCCGATGGTGGCGCTTCCCAATTCTTAATCGCTTCAATCTTGAACGGATCTACATGTATACCTTTCTCATTTATGACATGTCCAAGAAAATGAACTTCTCGAATCCAAAACTCACATTTAGAGAACTTGGCATGCAGCTTCTCTTCCTCCAACAACTCCAAAATCAACCTTAAATGATGCTCATGGTCTTATTTGGTTCGCGAATAAATAAGTATATCGTCGATTAATACTATCACGAATTTATCTAAGTAGGGTTTGCATACCCTGTTCATGAATCCATGAACACAGCTGGCGCATTAGTTAGACCAAATGGCATGACTAGGAACTCATAATGGCCATATCGTATTCGAAAGGCTGTCTTCGGTATATCTTCGTCAGCAACATTCAACTGATGATATCCTGAACGCAAATCTATCTTCGAGTAATAGCTGGATCCCTGAAGTTGATCGAACAAATCGTCAATCCTCGGCAAAGGATACCGATTCTTGATAGTTAACTTGTTCAGCTCCCTGTAATCAATACACATCCTGAAGGATCCATACTTCTTCTTCACGAACAAAACAGGCGCACCCCATGGCGAAAAACTCGGTCGAATGAAACCTTTGTCTAGTAGCTCTTGAAGCTGGTTCGACATTTCTTTCATTTCAGATGGTGCCAATCTATAAGGAGATTTTGCAATCGGTGCAGCACCAGGTACCAGATCGATTCGGAACTCGATCTGTCTCGCAGGGGGTAATCCAGGTAAGTCTTCAGGAAAAACTTCTGGATAGTCACGAACAATAGGAATCTCCTCGATCCTCCTACATTCGGCCTTTGTATCCATCACGTTAACTAAGAACGCAGGATAACCTTTCCGCAACATCTTGAGCATCTTCATAACACTGACAACACTCGACACACGACTCGAACGATCTCCATGGATAACTATCGCTTCGCCACCGCCAGGACGAGGTATCTACACTTGCTTCTCCAAGCAAACAATCTCCGCTTTGTTCTTGGACAGCCAATCCATCCCCACAACTACATCGAAGCTTCCCAACTCCACTGGTAGTAAATTGATGCTAAATTTATGATCGTCTAACTGAATACTACAGTCGCGAACGACTTCGCTAGTTTCTATCTGTTTACCATTTGCTAGTTCTATCGAGTACTTCTTATTTAGCTTACTTGTAGGTGAACACAGAAATGGTTCAAAGTTTTTCGAGACAAAACTCAAGTCAGCTCCGGTATCAAAGAGTACGAACGCAGAATGGTTATTAATAAAAAACATACCAGTGACGCCAGCAGGATCATCACGTGCCTTCCCGGCGTTTAGCTCGAACGCTCTACCCCTGGCATTCTGACCTCCCGCCTTAGGACAGTCCTTCTTGAAATGTCCCTGTTCCCCGCACTGGAAGCATCCTTCAAGCTTCGTTCCCTCCAAAGTACTTTTGGCATAGCATTCGCGGGTAACATGTCCATTTCGTCCGCATCTGTTACATTTCTTCTGCCCTTCCTCACGAGTCTTTCTCTCAGATCCACCTCGACTATCTCTGGTGCCATCCTTTCTAGAACTACTAGAACTTGCTACATACGCCTTCCTCGAACTGCGTTTCCTGTTGCGCTTCTCTTTAGTTTCCTTCCTCGAGCTCTCAGACTTGCGTTTCTTCGAATCCTCAGACTTAGTCTCAGAACGCCCCGACCGTTCAGATTTCACGTCTGCTTTGACCTTGCCCGATGACTTCTCGGTTTCCTTCTTTTTATCAAGACCACCTCTGCGAGCAGCATCATCGGCTAATGATTTTGCCAATGTAGTAGCCTCTAGGTAGGTGGTAGGTTTCGCGGATGTAACCATACTGCGAATTCGTGGTGACAATCCCCAGATATACCTTTCTACCTTTACATATTCGGGAGTACCCATTCGTGGAACTAACATTGCCAAGTTGTTAAAACGAGAAGTGTAAGCTCTGACGTTCAAACCTTCCATGGTTAGGTTCCAGAAGTCGGTCTTGATTTTCTGAATTTCACTGCGTGGGCAGTACTCTTTCAGGAGCATCTCTTTAAGTTCGTTCCAGGTCAGACCGTAGGCAGCGTCTTCACCCAAAATTTGAACTTGCGAGTTCCACCAGGACAGTGCTTCATCAAGAAAAGAACAAGAAGCATATCTCACCCGTTGATCAGCATCACAACCACTGATTGCCATGACAGATTCCATCTTCTCAACCCATCGGGTGATATCTAAGGGTCCTTCTGCACCGGTAAATGATCATGGGTTACAGCCCTGGAATGTTTTATATGTACATCCGTGCACTGTTCAATAATGTTAATAGAAATCAGGAATTCATTCCAATGATAACATAACACATGAACTACTAAAACTTTCCGATCACATTTTACCTGGAGGATTTCCATTATGTGCCCTACCAAAACCTTACCCGTGTGCACTACGTCCACGTCCCTGGCCATCATTTTGGTTAGCATTGAGCTGTTCCATGGCAGTATTAACGTGTTGGGCTATGAGTTGAGCCAACTCTTCAGGTGTTGTAGGTAATCCAGTACCCTGCCTTGCTTTTGGCGGCATTTCGTCGTTTCTATTATTACAACAATAATATCCACATAAGACGATAACAAAAAATAATTCAATCATTAAATGTTAGTGGACCAAACATTGCGCATGTATAATATCCACATTTTAATGAGAAAAATTTTAAACCAAAAGTATATCATTGGTATTTATTATAGAAATTATTTAAACCCGTTTTCAGTACAAAAGACTATCCTTGGCATGTCTACGTCGACACCCATAAACAAGTTCACAAAATTCCCAAATAATATCCAAAAATGAAACTGGCACACAGGCCACAAACATAAAGAACATAAAAAATGTCTAACAATACAATCCAACAAACAACGAAACAAACAAACACTATCATCAACGCCTCAAACCTAGAGACTCTAACATCTCCTGGACAAGTTTCTCCAAATCCACAACCCTCCAATACATCTCATCTCTCGCGATGTCGTCTATAATCTTCAACTCCTCATGCTCGTCCATCTGTCCCTCAAGGTACTTCGCCTTTCCTTTAGCTATGTCTAGGTCTTTGCGCAATGTGGCGAGCTGTCGATCACAATGGTAATATCGATCTACCCTATCTCCTTTCTGCTTCTTGGAAGCAGGTACCATCTCAGCACATGACGTAGATGCGATATCCCCAGCAGGCCTAATCCTCTTCCTACGACGATAATAAACTAACAGCGGCGTAGAAGAAGTGCGTGACTCTAAAACAGGAAAAGAAGACTAAGACAAAACAAGCGGAGGGATCTCAGTAAACAGGCTCGATCACAACAGCAGGTGGGACGACTGATGGCTCTAAGGGTCGAGTCGTGACGATAGTGGCGTCCACCACTGGTGTGATACTGGAAGATCCTCTGACAGTAGGGACACCCCTGATCACGTCATCGATAACCGGTACCATGCCAGATGATCGTCCCGTCTCATGGATTGAGAGAGGTACATCATCATCATCTATCAACCCATTGCTAGTGAAAGCGCATCGGGGGTCTACCTGGCTGGCAAAAGCAGCAGTATCGACGTGGAAAGATGAGGTAGGCTCGGTAGTACCAACCATATGTGGAGCCATGACAGGTGTCTCTGGCAGCGTAGGTCTGGGTGAAGTCTCGAAATCTGGCTCGTAACCTGAGTCGTGGATCTCGATGACCTCGTGTTCGTGCGACATCTGTGACACACATATAACCATACAAGTAAGTGCGTAATCAAAATGAACAGTAACACATAAGGCCAAATAAACAGAAAATCACGTATGCACATAAACACATAATGGTTTTTCATACATGATAAAATATTTTCTATGTTTATTTTAAAATCTTGTCTTCGAGAATTTTGGACTTTACATTTCAAAATTCTCCGGTTGAAGTCTAGTGTTTTCCCCGAAAACATCTAGTTCGCTAACAAACAATGGCTCTGATACCAACTTCTGTCACACCCCAAAAACGGCGCAGCGGAATATTAAACGTAGTGGTGACGGAAGTTGGTGCCCATTTATATCTTGTTGGACGATGCACTCATTTGTTGGACATTTCGACATATTTTAAAACATAACTTATTAAACATTACATTTTAAAAACCACGTCACAACCACATAAGTTAAGTTGTCTTGATCCTCGCGGATCTTATTACAAACATCCCAGAAAGTTTAAAAGTTGCCCAACATTTTCAAACAAAACAACATGCATCATCAAACACAAGATACGCCATGATTCCCAAAGCCGAACTCAAGTACCTGCAGAACACGTTAAAATCAAGTGTCAATACAAAGGAAGGTGAGTTCACATATTCACATACAAACAAATCATCTCAAAGGAAAACTTTCTGATTATGTGTTTATTTGAAAACATCCATATAATTTTTAGAAAGTCCATTTTACTTCCTTAATAAAATCCATGGATCCTTCCGTCGCGGTTCACCCACCCGACAATAACATTCTGACCCAGGTTTTGTATATTAAATTATTACGTCAATTTATAGACTTGTTATGTTAGCTAGACAATACGAACTATATATTAACCATGCAGGGATAATCAAAGCTAGACAATAAACAGAATATCAATTCGTCGTTTGACTTGACACGGGGCGACCGGTCACGACGGGGTTGTCAACCCGATAGATCTACCAACAATTCCTCGCGTGCAATACTTAAATGATTAAATGACATCATGGGCGCAGGGTCCTCTTCGAGAACAATATGATGTCTGTCTCACGTACAATATATATATATATATATATATATATATATATATATATATATATATATATATATATATATGCTACTAATATGACAATTTAATACACGATGTTGTACGAATCCCCTGAAATCCACATCGAAATGTAAGCCTATGCCGATACTTACTCTCTTGAGATCAAGCAAATTCGTTCCAACTACACGGTTCCCCCAAACACCGTGCATAACCCTATTTCCACCCGAAACATATTTATTCAACAAAACCGTTTCATTCCTGAAACATATATTTTCACAAATCCACATATTTTCAACGAAAATATATAATTTATATCAAAAAGGTATGTTTTATTCCGAAAACATTATTAAACCTTTTTATTGGCGTGTTCTACCCCCAAAATATATATAAAGCAGTAAAAAGAGGGGTTTAGTGACACTCACCTTTGGGTGCGTATTTTAAATAGCGCAATCCCAGAGATTGATTTCTACACGTCCTAATATATATATAAGAACGATTTTTAAATCAATATTCATCACAAAATCCTAAGTTTCTCTGTTTTCTTAGAATTGTCACATAACTTTGAGATTTTCTCGAAAAATTATCATTTTTTATTATGTTGGCACGTTAATATATATATGAGTCCATATATATATATATTTTTATGATTTTGCGACTTGAACGATTTTATTGGTGACCATTATTGTGTAAATCCGTTAACACTCCCGTTTATACGCAATATATCTACGATTTGCGCGTCGTAACATATATACATAAACGTTCATATAATTTAACAACGAAACACGCGAAATCTTGTTAACTTATCTATTTTCTCATTTTTAAAGCAAATATACATAAAATATCTTGCATGTATCAAATTTCATGCTCGACTAACAAGTTTCACGTTTAACGCAATTTTTTACCGTTTCTACCGCACAAAACGTACAAGCATACATGCATAAGCTAGATTTCTAACATCATGTTAAAAACTTAACATATTTTCACATTCTCATGTTTAAATCACATTACACATTTTAACACATAAGGTTTACCCAATATTTTACCCACACTAGTGTATATTGAAAAATGCGTATTTTAGCGATTCGGTAACGTTTTCGGGCGTCGGAAGTCACGTATGATCAACCAAACACCAAGTAAACTTGAAATTAGTTAAAATACTTATTTTTAAACTAAAATTATCAGTTTACTTACTGATCTAAATCAGTTTTATAAAAATCACTCGAAAAGCCGATTTTTGACCGTTTTAACGCATAGTTTTGCGTTAAACGTTACTATAATCATCCCAACTTGAAACGACTTGATATTTTAACACAATACATGTTATTTACTGATTAAAATTGTGGTTATAATCAGATTAGTGCAGTTTTTGTATAGGTCACATAAATCATGCGATTTCACGTATTTTCCAACTTTTAATGCACCGTGTACAACATGCAAAGCTAACAAACATTATGACAAAGTTATAAGTCACTAAAAACTTTAAAATTATTTTATTTTAGTGTTTATAATCTGCTCATAACTGATTTTTACTCAATCATACTCAAATCACCCTTTTAAGATCACATATCATCATGCATGTCTAAGTATATGCATCTAATATGCTCATATCATAACATTATCATCTATAATGATCTTAATATGCATCAAAAGACCATACTTATGTCATGTTCATATGAATCAAACATATCCATTTCACTATCACCAAATCATTTTCATGCAAACATTCCTTCATTTAAGTACATGTGACAAAACTTACATACATGCATACATATATACATATACATACGGCACACATATACACATATATGAACTTCCAAAAGTTCACTTTTCATCATATTCATCATCAATCACATGACCTCTTTTAGAACCTTCTTTTATGATATCTTTCTAACACATGCATGTACTTATCTTTCAAGATTCAACTCAAATCAATCAAAGATCTTTAAACAAAAATCAAAACACAACTAAACACATACACATTCATAACTTTTGGCCATATACACACACACACATGCACACTCATTTTCACTTTGATTAAAACCTCATTCTTTGTTTGATTCAAGTTTGTGATTCATTCCAAGTTCAAGATAAACCATCTAATATCTCTATCATCACTAAAAATCAAGAATGTGATTTTTAAAATAAGTTTATACCTTCAAGATTTCAAAGTGGGTTTTTGAGAAAAGATGGTGATATGAGACTTGTTCTTGCTTGAATCCACTTGAAATCACCTCCAAACTTCCTTATGAGCTTCAAATCACCATGTAAGGGCCTTGATTCTTCATGATTTGATTGTGAAAATGGAATGTTGGTGTGTGATGGGGGTTTCGGCCGTAAGTGTTCAAGGAGAGAGAGAGAGAGTGAAATTTTGAATGTTGTCTTGGAATGTGAATGAGTATGGGTGCATGTATCAAATAAATGATTACTTATCATTCTCAAGAAAGGGACAAGTGTCCAATTGCTAGAAACAAGAAGAATGTGGCAGCCATATGTGCCGCCACCACCTCCCTCTCTCACATCCATATATATATATATATATATATATATATATATATATATGTATGTATGTATTATATGTAAATTAGCTCAAAAACATGTATTTTACTGAATACCGGGTATTTTATCTAGCGTTTTAATCCCGTTTTAGTGCGTTTTAAATTATTTTTATCATTCTATAAAAATAATTAATTAAAATTATTACTGAAATAATTACCAGTTGCCTTGACTGGCTGCGTTGACGGTATTTTGTTTAATTCGGGCTTTATCGCGCGGTACGCTCTCAAACTCGAAAAATAGAGTTTCTTAGCGTTTTAAATTATTTTTCCACACGGATATGATTAAAATTATTATTCTAATCATAACAGACTATTCTTAGGATTTTAACACCGATCGAGTGGTCACCGACGTTCGTTTCGCATTTTAAACGTTACGCGATAAGCGTTTGTTTTATCGTTGCCAACGTAATTTTTATATACATCTAAATTTACCAACACATCAAATATCATATATTAACATCACAATCAGTCACAAACAACCATTTTACATGTGCACCACACAGATTACTATTGTACGGTTCGGCCTGAGAGGCCGGGTGTCACAATAATGCTGGTGAGTCTTCAAAGAGTAAATCTCCAAGTTATGATCCAGGATATCATTCATCATCTTCATCATCCAAATCCAATCAGAGTCAGAACTGGAAAGATTCTCCGCATTTGAATACTGATTTCGCTAAACAGCACATGAGTTTCTTGGCTTTCGTTCTGGAATCTTACGAAGGCCTGATTGCAGGCAAGATAGTCAATCCAAACATGACCAAAGAAGATTACGATCAGGTAGATCTAGAAGAGATGGAGCTCATGGATATTCGCTGGTTGCTGCAGAAGCCTAGACGGCTTCTGGTGCTCAGCTTTAACCTTAGAGCACGTCAGATATTTACTCACATAGGCCGCAATGTCTCTCTTCATCTTCGGCCACCAGTAAAACTCCTTAATGTCCTGATACATCTTGGTAGAACCTGGGTGAATGGAATACTTGGATTTATGAGCTTCGTTCATAACCAATTCACGGAGCTTACCTTTAAGCGGAACCCAGACTCGGTTCATGAAGTACATCACTTGATCCGCTTTTGGTATCAGCTTACATTCTAAGCCCTTCAAACCTTCTCTTCTCAAACCGTCATCCTTCAAAGCTTCTCGCTATGCATCACGAATTTGATCAGTCACACTCGTCTGTATGGTCAAACCCAAAGCACGCACACGTAGAGGCTTTTCCCGTTCCTTCCTGCTGAGCGCATCTGCAACAACGTTCGCTTTCCCCGGGTGATAACGAATATCACACTCATAATCGTTGAGTAACTCTACCCAACGTCGTTGTCTCATATTGAGCTCCTTCTGGTCGAGGATGTGCTGGAGGCTCTTATGGTCCGTGTAAATCGTACACTTCGTGCCATACAAGTAGTGTCTCCAGATCTTCAAAGCAAACACAACAGCTCCAAGCTCCAAATCATGTGTTGTGTAATTCTTCTGGTGCACTTTCAATTGTCTGGATGCATAGGCTATCACTTTGTCTCTTTGCATTAAAACACATCCAAGGCCCAAACGTGAAGCATCACAGTAAACAATGAAATCATTACTTCCCTCAGGAAGGGAAAGAATAGGTGCACTGCAGAGCTTTTCCTTCAACGACTGAAAAGCTTCCTCCTGCTTCTCCGTCCAGTCAAACTTCCTCTCCTTCTGGGTTAATAGCGTCAATGGCTGCGCTATTCTAGAGAAGTTCTCAATGAACCTCCTGTAGTACCCAGCAAGCCCTAAGAATTGTTGCACTTCCGATGGTGGCGCTTCCCAATTCTTAATCGCTTCAATCTTGAACGGATCTACATGTATACCTTTCTCATTTATGACATGTCCAAGAAAATGAACTTCTCGAATCCAAAACTCAATCTTGAACGGCCATCTATCTTCGCAACAACGAGCAACCGTGAAATCCATACTTCGACGCAGATTTCTCCCTCTCTATCCCGTGATTCTATCACACAAACAGGAATACAGTCGTTAAGCTAGGGGTGAAACCCGAATCTTGATGACTCGTTCCGCTCTCTATTGTGGATTTACAAAACTCTCACCAAAGTCTTGATGGATTCCAACGACCCAGTTCACATCGTGATTGAAAGGATGCGTGCCATTCACCGTATATCGGTGAGAGAGCACAGACTACTAGGCCAAGGTGTGTACACGAAGTCCTTGAGAATAGTCGAATCACTTTGGGTAGTCGATGTCTATCACCCAGGACAACCTATTTCAAGCCCGCAATCGCTGATTTTACGTTTTATGTGTTTCGATTCTGAGCTCGCAACTACTGACTCTGTGGATTCCTTCGATTTTATGTGAATTTTTAGTGTTTATGTGGTTTTTATGTGTTTATATGTTTCGATTTTGGAGATTTATACGCTTTTCCGCTGTCTGCTTCGATAAACACACATAACTCGCACTACACATTTATCTCAAAATGCTAAGAATTCGAAGACTCCCACATGTTATGTTACTCGCCGTACTACTCGCTAAGTTACTCGCAATCACTACTCGCTTCCGCAACTATCGATTGCTTTTCGCAACTGTGAAAGATAGGTGAATACGTGCAAAATATAGTGAATACGTGCTTAAACGGACTACGTGCTTCTGTGCTTCCGTGCTTCCGTGTTTATGTGCTTATGTGTCTCTATGCTTACGTGCCTATGTGCCTGTGTGATTTATGTGTCTAAGTAACTGATGTGTACCTGAGCTTTATAAGTACCTTGGTTAAATGTTATGTGGTGAGATTGAGTGTATCGTCTAAAATCCTATGACGATGTCTGTTGCAGACAAAACCACTGATACCACTGAATCTGAGCTCGCGGCCACCCGTTCCTAGGAGATAGGGGCCGGGGGTTGCGAAACTTGGGAATGAACACCAGCTAGTGAATAAGTCAAACGGTATCCTCTACTACCTCGATCGCATCTGGATTCCCAGTCGCAATAACCTTCGGGAGATATTGTCACAACCCCCGACCCCACCTTGGGAGCGGGAGCCACGAACCAGTCAGATGGTATCGGTGTTTATTAATTTGGCAGCGGAAATTTTCATCAGGACTGTAGTTAGGAAATATTTTTATCAGAGTTAAACATCAAAATGTTTAAAATATATAAATGGGATAAAACCCAAGGTTTGCTGATAATATATTTATAATAAACAAGTGGGACAAAAATCCGATTTTTCTTTATAGGGATAAACCCTAAATATTGAAAACAATTCCCCTTTTTTATTTAGATAACTTTTATAGCCACTTTTCTAAGCCTTCAGTGCTCTCCAGCTGGCTTTTATTGGCTTCATACTAAGTTACCTGAAACACGTGTTTAAAACATTTTATTAGCAAGAAATACTGGTGAGTGAATCCCAGTTTAATCAAAACAAGTTTTATCATTTTACAGCATTGAGAACAATCCAGCAATTACATTTGTTTACATCTACTTTAATTACCACCCACGGTACTGTCAATCCTGACTTATGGTCATGCTACTACTCACAGTGTAGTAACAAGTTATGTATACAAAACCCCAACATACCAACGATAATTGTAGAATTACAAATACTCAATCACTGTTAATTATAATGTAAAACAATTTAAGTTTTGTAAAAATAGTTTACAAAAAGAAGGATAAACTCACATTTATAGACTTAGGTATTCCTACAGGCTTCCGGTTAATATTATAGCTTCCTTGTATTATTTCTGGATTACTTTCTAAAAATATAAATAATGCAAACATGTTAGTAAAATAACCCAATTTACATTAGCTATATCCCCGAGACAGAATTCCAACGACTGAGTCAGGCAGAGCCTTGACATGCGTTACGGAACTCTAGATCAACCGGGCAGAGTAACTAATACGTAACCAGGGGTTATAATACTTACAACGAGGTAGAGCTTCGCTTATTAGGGGGTATTTGGCTATAATTTATGCCTACAGAAATTGAGAGAACAGAAAGAAAATTGAACAAGAACAAATGGCCACTGAACGTCCAATTTATAGGCTGATCGTAGGCGGGTCGCGCCCCGCAACGGCCTTCTCCTTATCTCTCGCGGGCCGCGAGGGATTTTTGGCGGTTTTAGGGTTTGCTGAGTCATGGTGTGGTCTCGACACGTGTTAGGACACGTGTCAATATTGTGTATCCGGCAAGGCAGGGGCCTCGCGCCCCGCGAAGCATTTAGTTAACTGGGTCGCGCCCCGCAAGCGACCCATGATTCTTGTTTGATTTGTTATTTATTAATATAAAGGTTATTCGGGTCCGTTTCTTGCATACGGGATGTATTTTAGGACGTTAGAGGTGTTTTAAGGGACCTTAGGAGGGTTGTTACATCCTCCCCACCTTGTTTTAAATCTCGTCCTCGAGATTTGGGCTACGATATCTCCTTGGGGTTACGTCATGTCTTTAAGTTAGTAATAACAGTTATCAAGGTGTCTGGGATAAAATCAAAAGATGACTATAAAGATATCATAAGATAATTGGAATTCAATTGTCCCAAAATTAGTTTTGATGTTTATTGAGATGAAATGATACAATTATCATGGTGACGAAGTTTCACAACTTAATCGAGACATAAGAATCGAATGTAAATGACTTTTTGAAACAATAGGATTCAATGCCAGAAGGGAACTTTGGTTGTCAAGTGAGGAAGATTATGAATTAAAACTCTCAAATGAGAATGGAAGTATGAAAAATGATTTGTCAATTATCAAACCAGAAATTAGTGACATTGAATGGCAGGGATATACCTGAAAATACAATAGGATTTAGTGTGTCATTATCTTGATACATAACTGTATCAGGACTACTTGAAATGATGAGTCAAACGTATGAATTGATATGATTAGGGTTTACGATTAGCTCTGGCTATAAATTTATACAGACATCGCAGGGTGTTGTAACGATTGAAAGAATTCAATGATTATGGTGACCGAATGAATTCACCGTTCTCGAATTTTAACTAAATGTTTCAATGAAGTAATTTTAAACATTTGTAAAGATAAGACGTTCTAATGAAGGAATGAATGAATATCATGGAATTGATCAAGGATGAAAGAAATGTTGGAGGTACATTGGAATAGGATTTTAGGTACCTTTATCTTAACACATAATTGTATTAAGACTGTTTTAGGATAATGAATCAACAGAAAATAGATACATTTGTACCTCAGGTGTGGAAATAAGTTCAAATTTCAAAGGAAATGTTACCGCAAGGTGTCGTATTTTAACAAATGATTTATTGGAGTTGAAGACTTTAAACAAGTCTACTATGGTTCAAACAAATGTAGGGTTAGTTGAGATTACCTCGAATATGATGATCTTAATTCATCATATGGGATTTTGAGTTGTATGTTGTGAACAAGTTCAAACAATTGAGCTTGGTGTGGACATATTCCAACAATGGATATATGTAGTTGGCAAGAATTGGTTGCGATGGAAATCTGGTAAGAATCCTTGAAAAGAAAAGGAGTTCATCCAGGAAATTTGTTGACTTGATATCAAGAGTCAACGTTTTTGGAATCATAGGGATTGTCAAAATGAGTATAACGAAATATTTATTTGAATTTGTGAATAAATGATCTTTTGAAGTGAAATTACATGTGCAACAAGCAATGCATGTGTGACATAGGAATTTGTCAAATAAAGACCTTTTATTATAAAACTTTAATTGGAGTCAAAAGTCAACTAATACTTTAGTACAGACAAAACATAAGGGTGCTTATTTTAAAAGTTGTTGTTGCTTCCGATGTTGTAAATATTTATGCGTTCTCCTTAGCTTCATCTGGGTGTCTATCCTCGTTGTCGGGTGCCTTAGATAGTTTCGGGCAGTAGGGACAGATGTGACCTGGTTCTCCGCATTTGTAACTCACATTAGTTTTCCTTCTACATTCTTCCTCTATATGTCCAGTTTTCTTGCAGAAGTTACAGTGAAGTGTCTTCTTAGAATGACATTTTCTTGAACGCTTTTTGTTGTTGCTGGTAGGCTACGCGATTGCTAATTCCATTCCTTTATCCATATATGATTTGTTGGAGCGGAATTTCTTATAGGGGTAGCTATAGGTTGTGGTTTTCTTTTGTTTGGAAGATGGAGTTTTGATACGAATATCATGACTTCTATTGATACTAGGGTTAGGTTTGAAGTGATGAGTATGCCTACAGTGGGTAGTAGGATTCTCATTTATAGACCTAGAAATCTTAATAGCTTCAATGATCGAAGGTATGTCATTCGATATTACTTGAGCTATTATATTTTCTATAGTGTTCCTATCCAAAGAATTTTCATTACTAGCCTGAATTTCCTGATTACATGTTATTTCCTTTGACATCTAAATTACAAACACGTTCAGATATAATTATCACAGAACCAAGCAATTATATAGGCATCTTTTGTTGCTCATATTATGTTTAGCATAAATATAGTCATACCTATCAGTATTATGCGTTGATAGATATATATATATATATACATAAATATATACATATTGTATTTTAACATTTTCTTCCACTATATATTTTGTCAAGATATAAGGAAAGTATATATTATATTATGTGTTATTTCCTCCTTTGTTGTAATAATTTTTCTTCTATATTGCTTAAATTCAACTATATGTTTAGAGCTCATGGCTGGATAGGAATTCAGAAAATAAAGGTAAGGGTTTTATATGAGATTCTGAGATTCTCCGTCATTGACCCACTATTGTTCTTCAAGAGGTGGTGCTAGTACATATATTCTTAAGGTATCTTTTGAATTAAAGGTGGGTATCAAAATAGATCTTGAATAAACATGTAGGTTTGTTTCTTCTGTTATATAAAAGTTTATTTTTCTACAGAAGATATACTATCAGGAAATTTCGTGTCTCGTATATATATACGTATAAATGTAAGGTTTTAAAATTTCCTGTAATATATACATATAATACCAAATTATAAGAATCCCTTTACCTAACTGTTTGTTCAAATAACTTTGTTTATTCCTTTATATTAACAAAATAATTTATTGAACATAATATTTTGGAATAAAAAAGGGTAATTCATCAAAAGGAATAAATTTAATAAAGATATAAATTTTCCGGATTCTTTTAGGATAATTTAATCTTTAACCGACAGGTTGACTCATTTTTTGTTATAACATATTTAGGACTTGATTCTAATTCTTAATTTATCATATTTATTTATTAAAGAATCATAATAGATAATACAAAGTTTAGCATTTCTAATTTGATCCTTAATATATTAAGTAATGGAGTATTACTCTCATATCAAAATATATATATACATATGACTCAAATATAGTTTTAAGAAATGAATTAAACTTATCAAATGATAAAATTGTTTCCTCTTGAGATATATGTACATATATTTTAAACCATATAGTTATACCGTACGAAATGTTTTTGTACATATTTTTACTTTATGGATGAAATATAATATTGATACAAGTTATATATAAGATATACATACATCTGACTTACATATAATTTAAGAAATAATTTTAAGTTATTTCTTGTTGATATATAGGTACTATGTATTAAAATCATTTAATTACACTGTATCAATTTGTTATACATATTCCTGTTAAGTAGATACAGTTTTATAAAATATAAAATATTTTATATTTTCCATTATAACATAATCATATGGAATAATATTCTCATAGAGTTATCATGAAAATTCTGTTTTTAATTATTGTATCTAAACAATAAACATGTTTTAAGTATGCTTAAAATATTATATTTTAACAAAATTAATACAATTATATGTTTTAACAAAATTTTGACAAATATATATCTTTAAGTCGAGTAAATCTTTGGGTTCTATCATAAATCATAAAATATACTGCTTGTATCAACTAATATTATGATATTTCAGTGACATCATACCTAACAATCTGATATCTTTGATTATGATATTAATATCAATATCATAATATCATTATAATTTATATTGAATTGTATTTACATAAATATGTGGGTATGATATATATCACAAAATTTAATATTAATATATCATGAATATATCCCCTTTATATATATTTTTATCATAACATACTGTAAGATACAAATAGGGGTTACACATCCTGAGAATTTAAATGACATAAAATTGTTTAGTATAATACATATTATTTTAATATTTATATTATGATATTTTTCGAAGTATCATACCTGAATTGTGTTATCTTATATTAATATGGAGGTATTAACGTTACTATCATAATATTATTATTAAGTATAGTATAACTGTGAGACACAGATATGGGTAACACATATTGGGAATTTTTAAAATTCGTTACATGACATAAAAATCATAATAGACATATTAAGATTTTATGTTTACAGAATAACACATAAGATGTGAATTTCCAAACATAAATGTTTAAGGTTTAGGTATTAAAAGAACACCTAAAGGGCTTAAACCAGTGGCATAGCTCTGATACCACATTCTGTCACAACCCCCGACCCCGCCCTGGGAGCGGGAGCCGTGAACCAGTCAGATGGTATCGGTGTTTATTAATTTGGCAGCGGAAATTTTCATCAGGACCGTAGTTAGAAAATATTTTTATCAGAGTTAAACACCAAAATGTTTAGAATATATAAATGGGGTAAAACCCAAGGTTTGCTGATAATATATTTATAATAAACAAGTGGGACAAAAATCCGATTTTTCTTTATAGGGATAAACCCTAAATATTGAAAACAATTCCCCTGTTTATTTAGGTAACTTTTATATCCACTTTTCTAAGTCTTCAGTGCTCTCCAGCTGGCTTTTATTGGCTTCATACTAAGTTACCTGAAACATGTGTTTAAAACATTTTATTAGCAAGAAATACTGGTGAGTGAATCCCAGTTTAATCAAAACAAGTTTTATCATTTTACAGCATTGAGAGCAATCCAGCAATTACATTTGTTTACATCTACTTTAATTACCACCCACGGTACTGTCAATCCTGACTTGTGGTCATGCAGTGTAGTAACAAGTTATGTATACAAAACCCCAACATACCGACGATAATTGTAGGATTACAAATACTCAATCACTTTTAATTATAATGTAAAACAATTGAGGTTTTGTAAAAACAGTTTACAAAAAGAAGGATAAACTCACATTTGTAGACTTAAGTATTCCTACAGGCTTCCGGGTAATATTATAGCTTACTTGTATTATTTCTGGATTACTTTCTAAAAATATAAATAATGCACACGTGTTAGTAAAATAACCCAATTTACATTAGCTATATCCCCGAGACAGAATTCCAACTGAGTCAGACAGAGCCTTGACACGCGTTACGGAACTCTAGATCAATCGAGCAGAGTAACTAATACGTAACCGGGGGTTATAATACTTACAACGAGGTAGAGCTTCGCTTATTAGGGGGGTATTTGGCTATAATTTCTGCCTACAGAAATTGAGAGAAGAGAAAGAAAATTGAACGAGAACAAATGGCCACTGAACGTCCAATTTATAGGCTGATCGTAGGCGGGTCGCGCCCCGCGACGGCCTTCTCCTTATCTCTTGCGGGCCGCGAGGGATGTATGGCGGTTTTAGGGTTTACTAAGTCATGGTGTGGTCTCGACACGTGTTAGGACACGTGTCAATATTGTGTGTCTGGCAAGGCAGGGGCCTCGCACCCCGTGAAGCATTTAGTTAACTGGGTCGCGCCCCGCGAGCGACCCAGGTTTCTTGTTTTATTTGTTATTTATTAATATAAAGGTTATTCGGGTCCGTTTCTTGCATACGGGATGTATTTTAGGACGTTAGGGGTGTTTTAAGGTTCATTAGGAGGGTTGTTACATCCTCCCCACCTTGTTTTAAATCTCGTCCTCGAGATTTGGGCTACGATATCTCCTTGGGGTTACGTCATGTCTTTAAGTTAGTAATAACAGTTATCAAGGTGTCTGTGATAGAATCAAAAGATGACTATAAAGATATCATAAGATAATTGGAATTCAATGGTCCCAAAATTAGTTTTGATGTTTATTGAGATGAAATGATACAATTATCAAGGCGACTAAGTTTCACAACTTAATCGAGACATAAGAATCGAATGTAAACGACTTTTAGAAACAATAGGATTCAATGCCAGAAGGGAACTTTGGTTGTCAAGTGAGGAAGATTATGAATTAAAAATCTCAAATGAGAATGGAAGTATGAAAAATGATTTGTCAATTATCAAACCAGAAATTAGTGACATTGAATGGCAGGGATATACCTGAAAATACAATAGGATTTAGTGTGTCATTATCTTGATACATAACTGTATCAGGACTACTTGAAATGATGAGTCGAACGTATGAATTGATATGATTAGGTTTTACGATTAGCTCTGGCTATAAATTTATACAGACATCGCAAAGTGTTGTAATGATTGAAAGAATTCAATGATTATGGTGACCGAATGAATTCACCGTTCTCGAATTTTAATTAAGTATCCACACCTCTTCGTTACGCAGGCGCCTTAATTTCGGGACGAAATTCCCTAAAGTAGGGGAGGCTATAACAACCCGACTTTTTGAAGTCAAAGTACAAGTCAAGGTCAAAGTCAAAGGAAGAAAAGATTGCTAATCAGATCTAACATTTCTTGCTTAATTATTGCTTGTACTCTTGACTCGATAATCGATACCTTGCTTGACGCTATTTGCTTTACGCTTTATTAAAATGTGAAGTAGCAATGCGATAAACGCAATTAAACGCTAATCTACTAAACGCTATCACATCGCTATCGCATCACAATTCGAATTACAGGTTCTGGATATTGTTTTATGTGTGTGTGCTGTTATGTGCTTTACTTGTGTGTGCTTATGTGTGGTGGATGTTATTCGCAAACGCACTCGCAACTCTATCGCAACGCAATCTCATCGTGAACTCGAAATTTAAGGTTTACTTTTATGGTTATTAGTAGTTATGTTAATTGTGTAACTAATGTGTAATACTATCGCATCGCTCGCTCGTAACACAACGCAACGCTCAACCCACAAAACGAAAAGTCGGAAACCAACTCACTCGAGTCATCCGATCGAAGGACCATTCGATCGGATGGTCATCCGGTGGTCATCCGACCGGAAGGCCCTCCGACCCATTAACTCCACACCGCCTTTCTCTCCTATTCACTTATAAATACCCCACCTTTCACATCATTGTTCATGATGTGACAGCTCTCCTCCGACCAGCGCGTTCTCAGCCTATTACCTCTCGATTTCTCGCGATTCTTGTAAGTTTTCACTCTAAATCTTGTACTTCTATCATCTACACACACTTTCCCACCGATTTCACCAACAAATCTTACATTTCCACCATGAAATCCACCTGATTTGGGGCTGTTCTAAGTGACGTCATCATGAAGTTCATATGAACACTAAAGGGTGACCTCATTCCACCAAGAACAACTCAGATCTGAAGGATTTCTACAATGTTTAATCATTGATTTCACCTAAATCTAAACATTTTACAAGTGTTCCAAACTTTTCTTCAACATTTTTAACTTTCAACTCAAAACCGTTAGAACCTAGACTCATTCGAGTTCACTACTCATTCTTTAGTGGAAACCCGAACTGAGGATGGATTTCTAACGAGGAGACAACCGATTCACGGATTGAACATGAAACTCCGTCAAGAACAGTTAAGTCTGACCGAACGGGGTGATTCCCGTCCGAGCGGATGAGCTGGGCTTGATGAGGATTTCTGTTGTTTAACACGTCATCATATCGTCTCGGTTCACCCACAAGACCTTTTAACTTCGCTGATTTTACAAGGCTTTCAACCAAAACAATTGCCCGATCGAACCGCCATTCGATCGGATAGCCATCCGATCGAATGGCTATTTGACCAGGTGACTTGTAATGTTCAAACACTTAACCAATTTTCAAATTTCAAAGTATATCAGTCTCCACTCGGATTACCATCCGAGCAGACGGCCATCCGTCCGGATGACCGTCCGACCGGACGACTTGATCATTTCAAACTTTTAAAAATACTACAACGAAAACTTCAAAGTTCATAAACACATCCATCCCAAACGAACGACCCTCCGACCGAATGGTCATCCGTCCGGATGACCATCCGTCCCACAACTCTCTGACACGCTGTTTAACACACTGTTCAATGCTTATACTGTCGTACTGTGATCAGGCTAATCTCTCAGCGCTCCCTTCAATCCAAGACTGTGTTTATTCATTAAACACGATCTGTGAGTATACTCGATCCCTTTTTACTTTATGCACTTTTGGGTGTTACATACGTTACTTATATCAAATCACATCGATCACACAACGCAAACACTTTTATATGCTAACCGCTCTCGCATGTTATACGTGTTATTCAATGAATGCTTGTATGTTATGTTTACACAGTGGTTGTTGCCTGACACCTTAGCAACGATAGTACTATAGTTTGAACTCAGCATCTGTCGTGGACAGGGGTTGTTAAGGGCTTTTCTTTACGTGTCACAGTGGTGACATGTGTTGTGTATTCTACAACTCGCAGTCATGTCTGTGTGTATTTCATTGTCGATAACCTACTTGCTTCACATTACTACGTGTTACATGCTGGTTATGCGTAAATCGCTTTTCGCTACTACTATGCTATTAAACTTGTATGCTCACATTTACACTATGTGTATTGACTTTTATTTTAACGTATGTGATAGGTGTTTAGGATGCTTATGCTATGCTTGCTGTTATGGAATAAAGTTAGGAGGTCTAGAAACGTCACATTTAATTCTGAGTTGTCGGAACAATTTATTTGTCTTTGAGATACTATGTCTGTAATAACTACTTTGCTTGATATGTTATGGTATGGGACGTAACGTTAAATATTTGGTAAAATTAGTTGTTATGGATTTCTCCTGGACAATCTATTTCGCTCAGTGTCGCGCCCCGATGTTTCCGCCATCGGTTGAGGTGTGACAAAATCAAACTGAAACTATTAAGTCGTCTGATAATGCTAAGTCAACTGATAAAATAGATAAAATTGAAAATAAAACTGACGAACAGTGCAGAAAATGGATGGAAACATGCAGTGCTTGTACTGAAAAGGATAGAAATCTGAGATCCAGAGACATTGAGTTTACTAAAATAGAAAGAATTTATAAAGAAAAATGTAACGAAATGCTTGAAAATGAGAGATTTTTGAAAGAAAATGAAAAAGAGCTAACACAGAAATGTGAAAATCTTGAAAAAGAAAACAAAGTTTTGAAACAAAAGTGTTCAACTGATTGCAACGAATGTGTTCAAAAAGATAAAACTCTTCAAGAGTTGCAAAAAGAATATGATAGAATGAAATTGTCATATCACACGGTAAAAGAAGCTTACGAAACTTTGAAGAGTAGAGTCAAAAGTCTGGATGATAGATTGTCAGCATGCCAGAAAACAACTAAATTTCTTGAAGCCATATATGAAGGAAAACAAATGGTTTTAAATCAGTATATTGATGATGTTGCTAAACTTAAACAAGAACTGGCTGAAAAAGAAAAATTGGTTAATAAACTTCAAAGTTATCATGCTTCTTCATATATTCTGGAACGTATTTTCAACATCACACCCGATGGTAAAGAGTCTGAAAAGAACAAAAAAGGAATTGAGTCAGAATATCATCAGGTTCCACCATCATTGGAGAATAATTATACATTCTATGATGGCGAAAGGTGGAAAAAGAAATAAACATGGTTGACCAATTACCTGACAACATTGATGTGACTTACACCAAATCTGATGATCTTGGTGATTCAGAGGTGGTAGATGTAACAATCCTCAATAAACCGACACCCTCGAATATTTTTCCGACACCCTAATATATTTTAAAATATCCCAATATGTCCCAAAATACACCCCATACACGAAAACGGGCCTCAAATACATTAAATAGTATTAAAAATAATTAAAAACTGAAAATTTAAGTTGAGGCGGGCCGCGTAACCCCACCCCAACCCTTACGCGGGCCGCGTAAGCTTAAAAGGTGGCACGGCCCTGGGCCGCCACGTGGCCCAACACTCGGCGAGCCTACCTGATGACCCAGCTAAGCTACACGTTGACCTGAGGTCAACGCGGGCCGCGTAGGCCTTGTTCTTGTGTTACGCGGGCCGCGACAAAGTCAAGATCAGGCACTATATAAGAATGGCATCGGCTTTTAGTTCCGATCGTTCAAATCTTTCTTTCTTACTTAATTTCTGAATAGTAGAGATAATACTCGGGTATTATACCCCCCCCCCTAATTAGCGAAGTTCTGCTCCGTTGTAAGTATTATAACCCCTGGATACGTATTAGATACGCTGCCCGATTGATCTAGGGTTCCGTAACGGCTGTCGTGGTTCTGCCCGACGTAGTCGTTGGAATGCCGTCTCGGGGAGGGTATTACTAATGTTAAAATGGGTTATTATACTAACGCGTGTGCATTTGTGTAAATTTTAGATTATCACCGGGAAATCCTTACGGAAAATCTAAGACAGCAATGTGAGTTGATCCACTTTTTGTAAACCTTTTGTTAACTGTTTTTACAAAACCTTAAATACTTTTCCATGCGAATGACAGTTATTGAGTATTTGTAAGAATACAATTATGATGAGTATGTTGGGGTTTTGTATACAAAATTTGTTACCACCTGGTCAAGGAGTAACATTTCCACAAGTCGGGTTTGACAGTACCATGGATGTTAATTGTTATGTCTTGGAAACAAATGTAATTGCGGGATCGCCCTCAATACTGTACACTGTGAAATGATTATTATTTAAACTTGATTAAACTGGGATTCACTCACCAGTATTTCCCACTGACAAATGTTTTTAAAACGCGTTTCAGGTAACAAACTGTGGAAGCCAAATAGAAGCCAGCTGGACAGCACTGAAGGCTTGGAAAAGTGGCAATAAAGTTACCTAAAAATAAAATAGATGTTTTTATTAAATAAATAGGATTTATTCCTATGAAAACGTGTGTACTATGAACTTGGGTTTTAACCTATTTGTTTAATACTATGAAAATGTGGTATTTTACTCTGATCAAATATTTCCTAACTACGGTCCTGATGAAAAATTCCGCTGCCAAATTAGACAATACGAGATACCATCGAAACTGGCTCGCGGCCGCCCGTTCCCGGGGATGAGGGATCGGGGGTTGCGACAGGAGGTGGTATCAGAGCTAAGCTACTGATTCAGCCACAGAGGTGTTCTGCTGACATCAAAATGTAATCTGTTAGGAAATAAATTACGGGAATACGTGCATAATTGTATTTTATTGCTATGTGTTATTTGACTATTTGTTAGTTTACAGTATGAGCGACCAAGGACCATCTGACACGTACCGTCAATTGTCTGGTTCGCCTAGAAGCGAAGGCACCTCCTCTTCTCAGCCTGCCCTCTCAGGGTACTCTGCTAATACGGAAGAAGGAATCTTTGTGTTTAAGGCTCGGTCCGAGGAGCCATTTCCTCAGAAAAAGAGGGGATGGTTCAGTCGAGGGGCACACGAGCGTAGAAAACGTATGAAAAAGTTACAAGAACAGAGGGTACTAGCAGCAGTCAAGAGAGAGACAGATGCCTATGCCCAGGATATGATAAATAGGGGTATAGCCAATATTCACATCCTAGCAACCACTGCAGCTGACCCTAATTTGGAGCAAATAATAGCACCCCAACCACAGCCACCAATCCCTAACCAACCGATGGAAATAGAAAACCTTGAAAACCAAGTAGAGATGCATGACTTCAACCCGGAGGAAATACCTAGGGTACTAGCACCAAACCCCCTAGACCCAAATTACGATCCCTGGTGGGATGAAGTTAGGGACTATGTGCAACGCTACCCGATACATGAAGACACACCCATGCAGAACTTAGGAGCCTATCCAGGTATGGACCCTTTAGATCCCTATTACCACGATGAATATGTTAGGGAGATCTTAGAAGATCCTTATCGATTTCAGGCACCTACACCCCCATATCAGGAACCCGCACCCCAGATTCCGAACTCAGTCCTAGAACCTGCACTCCCAATGAGTGCAGAAAACGTACAAGAACTTAGGACTTTTGGGGAGGAAATTTTAGAGAGCAGTGAGAGAATGCGACAGGTGGGAGAGCGACTCGTCTGGAAGTATGACGAGCGCAATATGGATTTTTGGATGAATCCATATCCGTGAATGTGAGAATGGAGACGGTAATAGTAATAGTAATAATAATAATAAAATAATAAAATATGTGTGTACGGATGCCTACTATTATTTATTTCAGTTGGTATTGTAATTTTATTTCAGTACTGGTGTGTAATAAATATATAGTAGATGAATAGAGTAAAGTCGCAATGATCGACGCTTTTGGCTAAATTGCGTGTCATGTGATTGACTATATTAAAATATTATTTTGTGATATTAATACGGGGTAAATGTTTAAAATTCAGATGGCCGACGAAGGAAATCAAGGAAATCTGAATAACGATAACCAGAGTAACATTAACGTGGTTAATGAAAATCCGAGCATCAATAACAATGGAAACCAAATGGATAATAGTGCCGTTCAACACATAGTGGCACAAGAAATTATAGATGCAATGTCATTTATTATTCAAACGGTTCAAGAAGCAAATAATAAAAGTAAGCATAGCAGTAAGCGACCAACTGAACCAGAAAACAGCGTGAACAATGGACCCGTACTTCAAGCGCCCATTCCCAAAAGAAGAAGAACCATGCCTTATGGTTGTTCTTACAAAGAATTCTGGTCCTGTAAACCAATAGAATTCTCAGGCAATGAAGGACCCATTGCAGTCCTACGCTGGATAGAGAAAATTGAGGCTGTTTTAAAAATAAGCAAATGTGCTGAAGAAGATAAGATAATGTTTGCTTCTAACTTGTTTAAGAACTCAGCCTTAGAATGGTGGAACACTATCCTCCAGTCAAGAGGAAGTGATAAGGTATACAACATGGAATGGGAAGAATACGGTAGAAAGGAAATTCTGCCCTCCTAATGAAAAGGAACAGATAGCTAATAAGTTCCTAAACTTAAGAATGACCGGAGTAGATAGTAAGGGTTATACTACTACATTCTTTGAATATGCTAGAATAGTACCAACCCTTGCATCACCTGAACCAGTGTTAATCTCCTGTTACATTTGGGGATTAATTGGAGAGATTAGACATGTAGTCAAGGCAGCTAGACCACAAACTATAGAAGAAGCTGTAGAACTAGCGAATACCTTAACAGATGAGTTAATCTGTACTAGGGAAGAAGACCAGAGGAGAAACCTAACCCAAAGGCTTACTCAAGAATTCCGTTCTGGGAATTACAACCGTAGGAATATGGATTCTACCTCTGCACCATTCTGTAAGGTCTGCAAGAAAAAGCATTCAGGAAAATGCTCCACTCTTTGCAATTTCTGCAAGATGCCAGGACACAAGGAAGAAGATTGCAGGAGAAAATCCAGTAATGGATTATGCTACAACTATGGAGAAAAAGGTCACATTAAGTTGAATTGTCCAAAATTGGCTCCAGCTGTGAACAACAGGAACACTAAAAATGCTAGAGCATTTGTTCTGACTGCAGATGAAGCCAAGATGATTCCAGACGTGATAGCTGGTACGTTTTTAGTTAATGATGTATTTGCTAAAGTATTATTTGACTCTGGTGCAAACCAACGTTTTATTAATACTTCGTTTTGCAAACTTCTAAATCAGTCATTAACTAAACTACCACAAGAATGTCTAGTAGAGACAACTAATGGAAAAACAGTTAGGATTTCTGAAATCTTGCAGGGAGCAAGAGTAGAAATTTTAAATCAAAAATTTATTGCAAACCTTTACCCAATGAATCTGGCAGGATTTGATATTGTTTTAGGAATGGATTGGTTAATAGCCAATAAAGCTAGTATTTTATGTGATCAAAAGTCAATTCAAGTAAATTCACCAAAAGGTGAAAAGATCACAATAAAAGGAGATAAACCCTCTAGGTCCACTAAATTCATCTCTGTGATGAAAACTGCAAGCTATATAAGAAAAGGTTCTATAGTGTATTTGATTTCTATAATCACTAACACTAAAGGAAAAGAACTAAAAGACATTCCAGTAGTGTCTCAGTTTTCAGATATATTTCCGGAAGAATTACCAGGACTACCACCAGACAGAGAAGTTGAATTTCGAATCCATCTACTACCAGGAACAGCACCGATTGCCAAAGTACCTTACCGTTTGGCACCCGCCGAAATGCAAGAACTAAAGAAACAGTTAGATGAGTTACTAGAAAAAGGATTCATACAACCAAGTTCGTCGCCATGGGGAGCGCCTATACTGTTCGTTAAAAAGAAGGACGGATCAATGCGTATGTGCATTGATTACCGTGAATTGAACAAAGTCACGATTAAGAATCGGTACCCATTACCGAGAATCGATGATCTGTTCGATCAATTGCAAGGAGCTCAATTTTTCTCTAAAATCAATTTAAGGTCAGGATGTCATCAATTAAAGGTACAGGAAGAGGACATTCCTAAAACCACATTCAGAACAAGGTATGGCCATTATGAATTTACTGTCATGCCATTTGGTCTAACCAATGCCTGTGACACCTGTGCCTCCACGGCCATCAAACAAATACTAAATCAATGAAATATTGTATTTCATACTTGGGATTTGTATAAATATGTGTGTCATTTGCACATATCAATTCTTGTTCGATTTCGGGCTTTAAATCACTTTCTGGAAGGTCATACGCAAACTGGTGCATAAACGCAATCAGTTTAACATGACGTACACTCCGGAACTGTGACGTAAGCCAAACATACCCTAAATATCCTTTACATAACTTAGAAATAAGTTTCGAAGGATTCGGTATGGCAAAAACATGTTTATTTGAACTAAAGAACTATTTACGACAAAACTGCGAAACTAACGTTGGTGACCGCCCGGATAATATTTAAATCCCAAAAATATTCTGTTATGATTAAAATTTTATTTTAATCAGGTTCGTGATGAAAAATAAATTAAAACGCCTAAAAACGTTATTTTTCAAGTTTAAGCGCGTACCGCGTGTTTCTGCGCAGCACAGTGCTTCTACTGCAAAATGCAGACAACACAGCCAGTCTTGGCAACTGAAATTTATTTCAGTAATATTTTGGTGAGATTATTTTTATAGAATAATAAAAATAATTTAGAACGCCATAAACCGGGACTTAAACGCTAGATAAAATACCCGGTATCCAGTTAAACACCCGTTTTAGCCTACAGATGGCATGTTTATATAAAAACTTACACTTGGACCCCCTCCCCCCTTGAAATTCACGGCTATCCTAAGTGGCCCCCACAAAATTTTTGTAAGATCTTGCAAAATATTTCTTTTGATCCTTGGTGACACTTGTATGTGCATGCCACCCTCATAATCCTTCCATATCTTTTATAAACCTTACAAGATCATTCTACCTTACTACAACACTCAAGTCCCTCACTCTCTCTCTCTCCTTGAACCGTCCACCCATCTCTCTCTCTATCTTCATCTTCTTCAAACATTGTTCATCACATTCAAGTCCCTTTCCTAGCACCTTCAAGTTAGTGTGAAGAACCAAAGGTGATTCCAAGGTGTTGTCAAGTGATTACAAGCTTCCTATCATCAAAATCTCATCCCACAACCTACTTGAATCTTGAAGGTATAACTTTTATGTTTAAATCATACTTTGATTCTTGGTTGTTCTTGATGACTTGAAGTTTCTCTTGGATCTTGGGATTTTCACTAAACTTGAAATCTAAAATAAAATGGGTCTTGAAACAAACAAAAATGGTGGTGTATATATATATGTATATAACCGTACATATGTATGTGTATATATGAGTTTTGAAGTTTGTTATCTTGTTAAGTACTTGTTTATGTTGTTACATGTTCTTGAATGGTGGTAAAAATGCAAGTATTTGGTGATTTATGTATGATATGCTAAATGTAAATTACATCAGCAAATAAACCTGAATATATCCTATATTTGATGCATCTAAACCCATATAAAATGTTGATGTTATGATAGTATGCTTTAGGCACTTGTACATGTGAAAATATGTTGATTTAAAGCTCAAGAAATGATGAAAAATGGTTATATGACAAAAACTGTTTTAGATCAGGTTACAAACACTAAAAATAATATTATTTGATGTATTATAGTGGCATGAAACTTTGACATAGGTTTACTAGCTTTGCATGTTGTACATATAGCTTAAAAAGTGGTAAATTATGTGAAATTTGCATGATTTATGTGCTTTGTTTAAGACCTGCACTATCATGAGTATAACCATTATTTTATTCAGTAAATAACATGGTTTGTGTCAAAATTTCAAGTCGTTTCGATTTGGGATGGTTCGGGTAACGTTTGATGCAAAACTATGCAGTAAAACGGTCAAAAATCGCCTTTTCGGAGTATTTTTACAAAACTGTTTTAAATCAGTAACCAAACTGATATATTTGGTATAAAAATAAGTATTTTAACTTATATTAAGTTTACTTGGTGATTGGTTAGACATACGTGACTTCCGGCGCCCAAAAATGTTACCGAATCGCAAAAATAAGTGTTTTTCGACATACACTAGAATGGGTTGTTCATGGGTTATTTTATGTGTTACAATGTGCTATGTGTTTTACAATATGTGTATGATCATGTGTAGTGTTGACAAGATTAGGTGTGTTACGCTCGAGTACATATATACAAATACACCAAAATAATCAAAAGTAATAACTTTTCGAGAAAATCTCAAAGTTATGTGAAAATTCTAAGTATCGGAGAAACTTCGGTATTTTTGTGAGTTTTGATCATTAAATCATTCTTATCTAATTTAGGACGAATAAACAATTTGAGGGATTGTGTTAACGTATAAAAACGCACCCAAAGGTGAGTACATAGATCCCCTCTTTTACTGTTTTTCAAACGTTTTGGGGTGAAACGCATGTGCCTACTTATTACTTTCGTGCTTTCCATTGTTTTTGCATCATATACTTGCTATGTTCATTAGTACCTTATTAGTACATATTTTACATTACATTTTCTGCTATGTATGATGACTTGGCATGCTAGCATATTGTTTTACATTGCATCTCTGTTGCGTATGTTCCCGTAACATATGGACACATTATTTACATCTCTACCTTGTATGTTCATTTAAGCATACTAGGTACTTTATTTTCATAAAACATGTTTACATTTGGTATATCATTTGGTTTGTTTAACGGGACTAAATTACATTCATTAACACCGATCATGTCGCTCGGTAGTAGGTAGTGGTACCATAGGACTTGACAAATCCCGTTCCTGAAACCCTAGGTTTGTTTGGGTGGAAGGAATGACCGAATCCGAAAACATTTCTTTGATAACCTTCACTCTAAGGTTATCCGTCTGTCTCTAGGCTTGGATGTAGGCGTTTAACATTACCGCATAAATGTTGTATCAGTAAAGCATGCATTATTCTACAAAGCATAACTTTTGATTTATTCAAATACTTTGTTTTGTACATTTTTACTTGTGGTTTAAGTAGTCTCATCTTACTTATCATACATGACTTTTGCTTATACATTACATGGTTTATATTGACAATAGACTTGGTTTACTCATAAACACTTGACTATACATAAACGTTTTTACATTGATAGCTGGTTTTGTTTAAGTGATTTAAATAACGAGGCGTGTGTAATAAGATAAAAGCATGGTGGATACGCCGCTGGTACTTCCTATATATAAGTGCTTTTATAATATTACATATCGTTGCGTTATTTAAACCATTTCAATATTTGACATATTACATTTTACACAAATGACATATTTTCACTAAACAATTGTTTTACAAAACAACTCATTTTATACAAACTCTTTTTTATTTGGTTATTCATTTAACCTTACATTACTCTTTTACATATCATCGACTTTATCATCGTTTTTCAAATGATTATAAAACAAAACATTTTACAAGGATCATGACTAACTTTTGTTAAACAACTTTTTCTAAACTTATAAAGTCATGAATCCTATTTTCACAAAACCTATGTATCTCACAGGCATTTTTATGCTGACGTGCCTATTTTCACATGTGTTTCAGGATATGATGTGTAGGATTTATCAAGATACACTTAGGCGGACTTGGACCTTAGCAACAATAAAAGATGCAAGACTAGTTAATTATGTTATATTTCTTGTCTATTAAGACATTGTAACTCTCTTAATCAATAAAACGAAATTTCAATTTTCCATGTGTTATGAAACAATGATTCTGTTACAACACTCCCCGACGATTCCGCCACGTTTTGTTGTTTTTACGTGGTCGGGGTGTGACAATGCCCCAGCCGCATTTATGGACATGATGAACCGAATATGTAAGCCATATTTGGATAAATTCATAATCGTCTTCATAGATGATATTCTTATTTACTCTAGAAGTAAAGAAGAAGATGCAAAGCATTTGCACACACTTCTAAGTTTATTAAGAAAGGAAAAGCTTTATGCTAAGTTTTCGAAGTGTGAATTTTGGTTAGAGCAGGTACAGTTTCTTGGACACTTAGTAAATCATGAAGGAATTCATGTAGATCCAACTAAGATCGAAGCGATTACCAAATGGAAAACCCCTGAGTCACCAACTGAGGTTAGAAGTTTCTTAGGATTGGCCGGGTATTATAGAAGATTTATTCGAGATTTCTCTAGAATAGCCATTCCTTTAACTAAGTTAACCTGTAAATCCATTAAGTTTGAATGGGGACCAAAACAAGAAGAAGCATTTAGAATTCTTAAGCATAAATTAACCCATACACCCATATTAGCGTTACCAGAAGGAACTGAAGACTTTGTAGTCTATTGTGACGCTTCTAAATTAGGTTATGGATGTGTATTAATGCAACGCCAGAAGGTTATAGCTTATGCGTCTAGGCAACTTAAGAATCATGAAGAAAATTATTCAACACATGACTTGGAATTAGGAGCTATAATTTTTGCCCTTAAGATTTGGAGACATTACCTTTATGGTAGTAAGTTTACCATATTCACTGATCATAAGAGTTTAAGGTATGTTTTCGGGCAAAAGGAATTGAATATGAGACAAAGACGCTGGATGGAGATGCTTAGTGACTATGATTGTGAAATCCAGTATCATGAAGGCAAAGCAAATGTAGTGGCAGATGCTTTAAGTCGAAAGTATCATGAAAAGCCAAAAAAGGTACGTTCTCTTAAGTTAAATCTGCAAGTAGATTTAAATAATCAAATAAGAGAAGCACAAGAATCAGTAATCAAGGAAGATACTGAAAAATTAAAAGGTATGCTAAAAGAATTAGAACAAGGAACAAATGGAATTTGGAGATTCCATAAAATGAGAATGTGGATACCTAAATTAGGAAACCTACGTCATCGTATATTAGAAGAAGCCCATAAGTCTAAATATACGATGCATCCAGGAAGTGATAAAATGTACCAGGATTTAAGGAAAAATTTCTGGTGGATAGGAATGAAAAAGGACATAGCAACCTATGTTTCTAAATGTTTAACTTGTTCACAAGTTAAAACTGAACACCAGAAACCCTCAGGGCTATTGCAACAGCTAGAAATGCCAGTGTGGAAATGGGAATTAATAACAATGGACTTTGTTACTAAATTACCCAAAACAAAGAAAAGTAATGATATAATCTGGGTGATTGTAGATAGGTTAACCAAGTCAGCTCATTTCCTACCAATGAAGGAAACTTTCAGTATGGAACAGCTAGCCAAATTATATGTAAATGAAATTGTTTCTTTACGTGGAATACCTTTATCAATCGTTTCTGATAGGGATAGCCGATTTACCACTCATTTTTGGTCAAGTTTCCAAAAGGCAATGGGAACCAAGTTAAATCTAAGCACAGCTTATCATCCTCAAACAGACGGACAAAGCGAAAGGACAATCCAGACAATGGAGGACATGCTTAGACCCTGTGTAATTGATTTCGGAGGTAATTGGGATGATCACTTACCTTTAATAGAATTTTCTTATAATAATAGTTATCACACAAGTATCAATGCTGCACCATTCGAAGCACTTTATGGATGAAAGTGCCGAACCCCAGTCTGTTGGGCAGAAATTGGAGAAAAGCAACTATCTGGACCTGAGATAGTGCAAGAGACAACTGACAAGATTATTCAAGTCAAGGAATGACTGAAAGCAGCACGTGATCGACAAAAGAGCTATGCTAATAACCGACGCAAACCATTGGAATTTCAAGTAGGAGATAAAGTATTGTTAAAAGTCTCTCCTTGGAAAGGAGTGATAAGATTCATCAAACGGGGAAAGCTAAGTCCCAGGTATGTTGGACCTTTTGAGATTATTAGAAGAATAGGACTTGTAGCCTATCAGCTACAACTGCCAGAGGAAATGGCAGGAATACATGATGTATTTCATGTATCAAATCTCAAGAAATGCTTAGCAGATGAATCGTTAATAGTACCTTTTAAAGATATAGAGGTAAATGAACAACTCAAGTTTGTAGAAAGGCCTCTACAGATTGAAGACAGGAAGGTCAAGAACCTCAAGCATAAGAGATTAGTTCTGGTCAAAGTGAAGTGGGACTCCAAAAGAGGACCTGAGTATACATGGGAGCTTGAATCTGAAATGCAAAGGAAATATCCACGCTTGTCCCAGTAGATCTCGAGGACGAGCTCTAAAACAAGGTGGGGAGGATGTAACAATCCTCAACAAACCGACACCCTCGAATATTTTTCCGACACCCTAATATATTTTAAAGTATCCCAATATGTCCCAAAATACACCCCATACGCGAAAACGGGCCTCAAATACATTAAATAGTATTAAAAATAATTAAAAACTGAAAATTTAAGTTGAGGCGGGCCGCGTAACCCCACCCCAACCCTTACGCGGGCCGCGTAAGCTTAAAAGGTGGCACGGCCCTGGGCCGCCACGTGGCCCAACACTCGGCGAGCCTACCTGATGACCCAGCTAAGCTACATGATGTGTGCAAAATGCAACATATAAATTACATCAATTGTGGCATAAAACTAACCCTTTTTTAGTACTAATGTTGGAAAAAGTGTGCTTTTGTCTTCCTTTTGTATTTTCAGGAGTAAATGAGCTCAAATTAACAAAAGAAGCAAAAAGACAGCAAAATCTAACATAAATACAAGAAAAGGAGCAAACATGACATGCCCGACCCCACGACAGCATCTTCCCAAGCAAAACAAGAAGACAGAAGACTGAACACGCCCCGTGCTCAGCCAGCACGGGGGCGTGCCCAAGTGTCAGCAGAAAAGACAAAGTGGTAGAAGCTTCTATTGCCCACCACGGGGCCGTGCTCAGCGGGCACGGGGCCGTGGTTAACTATAAGATTCGCACAATCCAGGAAAATCTTCATAGTACAAAGATTCTTCTGCACACGGGGTCGTGCTCAGCGGACACGGGGGTGTGGTCAACTAATAAAGACAAGCTGCATTAAATGAAGAAAGAGAGGATGTGGACACGGGGCCGTGCCCACTGGACACGGGGCCGTGCCCGAGCTTCTGTTCAGCCTATAAATAGGAGTGCTTGGCTCAAGCTCAAACCATCCCTTGGCACACCACCTCTCTCACACTTCACCCACCACCCACCACCACCATAACACCATCATCCACCACCATCATCCATTGTCCATCATAGAGTGTGTGAGTCGTCTCGGGATCCAAGATTGATCGTAAGAGTTCTTGACAATCAAGACCATGTTTGCCTAAGTCTCTTACATCACTTGGTGAAGACAAGTGTCTAGTGTAATACTTTTTATTTCTAATCTTTTCGCACTTTTTACTTGGTTTTGTATTAATGACTTTAATAACTAGTTTCTTATGTTGAAGGTGATTCTTCCTTATCGTTTGTCCGTGGTGTCTTGACATTATTTTACTGTCTATATAAAATAAAAGATTTTCACCATTCATATCTCCACGGTCTATATGGAGGTATGTTGGCTACATGGTCGGGGGTTAAGGGAACGGTTTGGTAAGAGTCTTGCCATTGTTCAGCGTTTAGAGGTCCTGCAATGGACCTGGGTCAAATTTAGTAGGACCTCTTTCAATACTTAACGGTATTGGATGGCGGGGGTCCAAACTCTTTGATCCCCTCATAAGTTAACTACTATTAATACTATAACCCGGCTATTTAGGACTGTATCCCTGCTGACTCAGACTACTTAGTCGAGGGTAACGTCACCTCCAAAAGAGGGGCCTACCATAATTTGCATTAATAACTTAATTAATTATCTTTCAATAATCCGACCCTTTAGGATTGTATCCTTGCTGACTCAAACTACTGGGTTGAGGGTAACGTCACATCCAAAAGAGGGGCCTACTACAATAACTAAGATAATCTCTTAAATAAGTGCAAAAGTGCGGAAATAATCAAAGGTTACACTATACACGAGTCGGAACCAAGTGATTCATCTTGTCTATCTGTTTTTCTTTTATTTTTATTTTCAGCATTTTAGTTAGTTTTTATTTTTCTTAGCTTAAAACCATTTTTCTAAACTTTTTGATTTGATTAGACGTTGAGGATAAACCGGTACTAAAAGCTCTTGTGTCCTTGGACGACCTCGGTATCTTACCAACACTATACTACGCTCATGATGGGTGCACTTGCCCATATGTGTGTTTAGTGTTAGTAAATATCGTGTTTTATAAATTTAAAACTTGGCTAAAGAAAGTGTAAAAGGGCTTAAAATAAACATTTAAAACCATAACACACTTCACGCACATCAAGTTTTTGGCGCCGTTGCCGGGGACACAAGGATTTTAAGAAAGCTTAAAATTGACGGCCTAATCAGTTTTTCAAAACTTTTTCAAAACGCGCGCACATTTTTCTGCATTTTAGTTTAGTTTTGCATTTACAGTAACCTGAACACGGGCCGTGCTCGCTGAACACGGGGCCGTGCTGCACATTTTCATAAAACACCCAGTAACAGTAGCTTGAACACGGGCCGTGCTCACTGAACACGCCCCGTGCTCAACGAAATCAGTAACTTTAATTAAAACGCCCAGATACAAATTCTGTACACGGGGCCGTGTCCACTGAACACGGGGCCGTGCCCAGCCTCTGTTTCCGTTTTTATTTTTGTTTTCTGATCTCGAGACTTGGTTGTGGTCTGCTGAGTGATTCTTATGGATCAATACTCAGGAGGTTACAACTACACATATGAGGAGGATGATTATAGGAGTAACTATTGCACTAATTGTAGTAATCCGCACTCGGTTCAATATGATCACTCATATCAACCATCCACTTCATACACCTACTATGAGGAGCCCAGGTACGAGCCATCGACTTCATACACATCCTATGAAGACCAAAGGTATGAACCTCCTCCCTCATACTCATATTTTGATGAACCAAGGTATGAGCCTTCTTACTCATACTTTGAGGAACCAAGATATGAGCCACCACCTTCGTATGCTTATTATGAGGAACCATGGCGTGAACAACCCACCTCATATGAGTATTATGAAGAACAAAATAACGACCCTTATCCATCATATGCTTACAATGAAGAACAATGGTGTGAACCATCTACTTCATATGAGTATTATGAGGAACAAAGGATCGAACAACCGGATTCAAGCTTTGAAAATCCCGATTCTTTTTCTATAACCGAAGTAACCGATAGGATATTAGAACACATTAGAGTTATCGACGCTATATAAAAGAATCTCGCGCAAGGGAAGAGGAGTCCCGCGCAAGAGAAGAATTAAAAAAAGAAGAGATAACCGAAAGTGTAAAAATGGAAGAACAAATAAGTGAAAAGCCGACACATGAGTTAAACAACGAAAAAGGTGAGTCCGACAACGTTAAAATTCAAGAAGAGTCTAATTTTGAAGAAATTAATCTCTTGTCACCTTCTTTCGAAAATCACTGTTTAGTACCCACTCATGCTAAGTTTTTAAAGGAGTTAAACACTAACACTAAAATTGACGAAACGGTAAGTGTTAAGTTAACTAATGATCAAACCTCGCTAATAAAAGAAGACCCATTTGAAATTAACATTACACCGGTTCCATGTTTCTTTCAAAATTCGTTTATTAGTAATGTCACAATTGATAAAGATCTTTGTGTTAACATAATGCCTAACTACATTTTCGAAAAATTAAGTATTAGTGATTTTTCTCCACTTCAAATACCCATTTTTCTATCCAATCGGAAAGTAATAAAGTCAATCGGTGTAGTTGAGGATGTATTGGTTCAAACAAATCAAATGGTAGTTCCGACCGACTTTGTCATCCTCGATGACGCTCCTCTAGTGTTGGGACGACCATTTGTAAAAACTCACGACGCTTTGAAGGTCCGGAAGTACAACAATCTACCTCTCCAATTAGGGGCATTTAAAAGAAGTGTCGATCTTGAACGGTCAATGAAATATCCATTCGGCAATAATGACCCCCTAATTGAAGATGAAGATGAACCACCCGATACAAGTGAAAAGATTGACCACTTTGTTGAAGAAGAGGTCGCCATAGAACAAACTTTTAAAGTTCTTGATCGAAATGAGCAACCAAATAAGGAGTCTCCTAAAGACCCACCACTTGAGCTCAAAGAACTTCCAAAAGGTTTGGAATATGCTTTTCTAGACAAAGATGGTAAATTACCTGTAATTATTTCGTCTAAATTGGATAGCCTAGAAAAAGAAAAATTAATTAGTCTTTTGAAAAAACATAAAAGCGTGATCGCTTGGAAACTTGTAGACATTAAAGGAATAAGTCCTTCCATGTGTACGCACAAAATTTTAATGAATGATGACTACAAATCGGTAATACAACCACAACGTCGAGTAAATCCAAATGTTCAAGAAGTGGTTAAAAACGAGGTCATCAAATTACTTGACGCCGGACTTATCTATCCTATCTCCGATAGCCCTTGGGTAAGTCCCGACCAAGTAGTTCCAAAGAAAGGAGGTATGACGGTGATAACTAATGAAAAAAAATGAATTAATACCAACGAGAACTGTCACAGGATGGAGAGTATGTATAGATTATAGACGATTAAATAAAGCAACAAGAAAAGATCACTTTCCTTTACCCTTCATTGATCAAATGTTAGAAAGATTATCCGGTCATAAATTTTATTGTTTCTTGGATGGTTTTTCAGGTTACTTTCAAATCCCGATAGCACCCGAAGACCAAGAAAAGACAACTTTCACATGTCCCTATGGAACTTTTGCTTATCGACGCATGCCGTTTGGTCTATGTAATGCCCCAGCAACATTCCAACGTTGCATGGTAGCCATTTTCCACGACATGATAGAAAAGACAATGGAAGTCTTCATGGACGACTTTTCTATCTTTGGGAATTCATACGACCAATGCCTCGATAACCTTGAACGAATGCTATCCCGATGTGAGGAAACTAACCTCGCCCTTAATTGGGAAAAATGCCATTTCATGGTAACGGAGGGAATAGTGCTCGGTCACAAAATATCAAGCGAAGGAATCGAGGTGGATCGAGCCAAAATAGATACCATTTCTAGATTACCACCTCCATCCTCCGTAAGAGCTATCAGAAGTTTCCTAGGGCATGCCGGATTTTATAGGCGGTTTATCAAAGACTTTTCTAAAATTTCAAGGCCTCTAACAAAATTACTTGAAAAAGATGCCCCTTTCATCTTTGACAAGGATTGCAATCAAGCATTTCTAACCCTAAAGGAAATGTTAGTCAATGCACCTATCATGATAGCGCCTGATTGGAAATTTCCTTTCGAAATCATGTGTGATGCTAGTGACTTTGCAGTTGGAGCTGTCTTGGGACAAAGAAAAGAAAAGCATTTCCACCCCATTTATTATGCTAGTAAAACACTAAGGTGCTGTTTGTTTTTAGGCCAGAAGCACTTCTGGCCACTTATGTCTGCATCGTGCAGAGACGCGTAGACCTTTGGGTCCTGCAGCTTGTTTGTTTTCCAGAAGCACTTCTCACCTTTTACCTCTTCCCCACGCAGACATAACCCCACCTCTTCTCACCTCTTCTCACAAACACAGACCACTCTCTACCCTCCCTAAGCATTAAACAGATCATCAATTACATTCATACACCAAATATTATAGTAATGAATGTATAGAACTACCACATCTCACAATCAAACAAATCAATTACACTTCAAAACCTAATAAAAACACAAACGCACCTGATTAACAAGAACAACACGATGATTATGAAGCTGTTCAATAATCATGTCGCAAACCGTCGTCTTACCGGAAGCACTACCACCAGAAACACCTAACAACAATCGCCGTTGTGTGCTCCGGCATCATTGACGGAAAATCTACCCGCCACCACGACGGCGTCGTTAACAGAACCCGGCATCGTTGTGTGCTCCGGCATCGTTGGGACTTGTACCAAGGATTTGAAGAAGAATTGTGGGTTTGGATTTTGGATAGCCGGCAAATGTGCGAACAAGGGGAAGGAGATGGATATTTGATTTGATTTTCAAAGCTGAATCTTTTGTTTCACCATTTTTTATTTATGAAGTGGTTTTTTTTAGAAGTGAAAAAAACAAACCCTCTTCTCCTTGCAGACTGCAGTCCTTTGGTCCATATCTTCTCCTGCAGATGTGGTCCGCAGACTGCAGACCTTTTGGGTCTGAAAAAACAAACACCACCTTAATGATGCACAAGAAAATTACACAACCACTGAAAAAGAATTACTAGCTGTGGTATTTGCTTTTGATAAATTTCGTTCTTATCTTGTTCTTGCTAAAACTATAGTCTATACAGATCATGCAGCCATTCGATATCTCTTCAAAAAGCAGGACGCAAAACCACGTTTGATTCGGTGGATTCTACTCCTCCAAGAATTTGATATTGAAATCAAAGACAAAAGAGGAGCAGAAAATACCGCAGCAGATCATCTTTCACGCTTAGAAGACCCAGCTTTGGAGGCAACCAGGGACGAGCAAATCAACGAAAAATTCCCGACTGAGTCCCTAGAAATGGTGGAATATAAAGAAGAACCATGGTACGCCGACTATGCTAACTACCTAGCTAGCGGTATAGTCGCAAAAGGTTGGCCACACCATCAAAGAAAAAAATTCTTTGCCAATATGAAACACTATTTTTGGGAAGATCCATATCTTTTCAAGATGTGTGCCGACCAACTCATCCGACGATGTGTCCATGGTAGCGAAGCACGAAGAATTCTCCGCCATTGTCACGAAGGTCCATACGGAGGGCATCATGGTGCCGCTAGTACCGCACGAAAGGTATTTGATTCAGGATTTTATTGGCCAACCATTTACAAAGACGCCCAAAGTCTTGTCAAAACATGTGATGCTTGCCAAAGAACAGGTAATATTTCTTCCAAAAACGAAATGCCACAAAATGGCATTCTTGTTTGTGAAATTTTTGATGTGTGGGGACTCGACTTTATGGGACCTTTCCCATCGTCGAAAGGAAACAAATATATACTTGTGGCAGTATACTACTTGTCTAAATGGGCCGAGGCCGAGGCACTTCTAACAAATGATGGAAGAGTCGTGGTAAGATTTCTGAAAAAACTATTCTCTCATTTTGGCACACCTAAAGCATTAATAAGTGATAGAGGTACCCATTTTTGCAACCATCAACTTGAAATTTTTTTAACAAGATATGGGGTCTATCACCGGGTCTCGACAGCATATCACCCTCAAACAAACGGACAAGCCGAAGTGACTAATAGAGGTTTAAAACGAATACTTGAAAAAACCGTAGGGTTAAATAAAAAGGAATGGGCCGATAAATTAGATGATGCTTTATGGGCTTTTCGAACTGCTTATAAAACAACAATAGGTACAACCCCATATAAGCTAGTCTATGGAAAAAGTTGTCACTTGCCAGAAGAAATTGCACACAAAACCTACTGGGCAATTAAAAATGTGAACTTAGATTTAGAATTTGCTGGTAAAAATCGATTTTGTCAATTAAATGAATTAGACGAGCTTAGAAATTATGCATACTCAAACTCCGAAATTTATAAGGAAAGAATGAAAAAGTTGCATGACAAACATATTAAACCTAATGAATTTCGAGTAGGAGATCTAGTTCTTTTGTTTAATTCACGACTTCGATTGTTTCCTGGTAAATTAAAGTCTAGGTGGTCAGGACCTTTTTCCATCACCCATATTTTCCCACACGGTGCAATAGAAATTAAATCTCGGAATGGACCCCCATTCAAAGTCAATGGCCAACGGCTGAAACTCTATCAAGGATTCATTGAGGATGAAGAGGATGAGATCTCGCTTCAAACGATTGAAGAATAAAAACATCATCATCATACCTGGTAAGTTATGAACGATAAGGACGACATCTAAATCGGTAAGTCTTCTAACCAAACTTTTTGGGAAACAACGGGCACTCACACGAGCACAAAAAAAAAAAAAAAACTTCGCTCGGCACGAGGCCGTGCCCGCGCTGCAGTCGGGATATATCCCCTTTTTCATAACAGTTACAACATTCCACACGCCCCGTTTCCCAGAAAAAGCTCTGGTTCCAGGCGATTTTTCGCAGATTTTCGACGTCTCCTCTCATTCTAACAACATCAAGGTATGATTCTATCACTATTATTAGTTAGATTTAGCATTTGCATGTAGTTAAAACATCACACATTTGGGGAAAATCTATGGTTCTTGAACTTCATACGAATCGAACCTCAAATTTTTGTCTAGATCTGTTTGCATTTAGTTAGATTAGTGTTATGGGAAGTAAATCCACTTGTATTGTGCATAGATTCGCCCGATTTCTCACAAAAACCACAAACCCCTGTTTTTTAACCAAAAAAGATAAAATTAATAGGGTAAACGGGTTGTTTTGGGAAAAACGGCGCTTCGGGTTTCATTTTCGGGGGAAACCGCACCTATTGGACCAAAAATTTTCAAGTTTTCGAAACCGGGTCGAAAATGGAATTTTTGTGTAACAGACGCCTGCACACGAGGCCGTGTCCGCTGAACACGGGGTCGTGTCCAGCCCACTGTTTGCAGTTTTGTCCGAAAATCCTAATGTTTCGTGCTAACTTTTGGTGTATTCTTTCAGATGGCAAGGAAGTTCACAAGGTTTAACGCAAGTGAGCTCGATGCAAGGGCTAGATACGAAGTACTTCAAACAAGGCCGGAGGAATACCCAAGGCAAGCATGTACGGATTTGTTAACATTGGTGAACCAACTCGACCGCTTCAACAACCTTGTCACGGGACCACTAAGAGTCGCTTTAACAACTCGACTCCATTCCGTCCACGAATGCACTTTCGAATTCTATAGCACCTTCACATTCAACTCAAGGTGCGACCCATTCTACAATGATCGGGTAGCGTTCCGATGTGGCGGAACTAGGTATTCGATCTCTATGGCACAATTTGGGTCGATTGTCGGGTTGTACGCGGAAGAAGATGCGGGAAACGAGGAAAATACTGGAGGGATGCGAGAGATAGGTGAAAACGATCGCCAAGCCGCGTGGGCTCAGATTGGTGAAGGATACTACAATCCGAGCAGCACTAAGAGCACGAAGTTGAGGGATCCGCTCTACAGATACATCCATAGGCTCCTTGGCTACTCTCTTAGTCAAAGACACGATAGCAGTGGCGTCGTTGGGTTAAGAGATTTGGTTGTCCTCCACTGCATCCATAACCGCAGGCCCCTTGATGTTCCGTTCCTCATGCTCTGAAACATGCATCATAACCGCCTTGCTACTGCACCAACCCCTATCTTCTTTGGGGGATGGGTGTACCGTCTCTTCAAGCACTTCACCAACATACCTAGGTCATTCGGTAGAAGCCCATGGTCGGGAAGGGTAGATATACACATTTGCCGCTCAATGAACCTAATTTATGAGGCTGAAGACGGGACGGTAAGCTTTCAAAGGATGCAAGGTCATGCATGGAACCCGCAAGAAGCACTTGTCCTCCACGCTCCACAACATCATCAGTACCAATACCAGCCCCATGGTGATCCGGGCCAATCCTCATCCTCAGGAGGCGGTTTTCCTAACTTTCAAAGTTTGCATGATTTGTTGCAGGAAAACCTCATGTGCACCAGGAACACCTACAATATGGCAAGCAACACGTACAACCGGGTTGGGGCGATCGAGAGAAACATATCCGATATCCAAGATGATATCGTCAATATCCGGGAGTACATTGCCGGGCATGGTGGAGATGATGATGATGAGGATGAAGACATGGACTAGGCGGGTGGAGCGGAGGAAGAAGCGGTTGTTTGATAATTCCCCAGGTTAACCTTTTCTAATCTTGAACAATTTAAGGCCTGCGTGCCAAGTGTTGAACAATTTACTTTCCCTAACTTCTTTTATTTTTTGCATTTATTTTTCTTTTAACTTTGTTGACATGGATGTTGAACTTGGTAAAACTAGGATGTTTGCTATTGTGTGGTATAGTGTTTATTGATTAAGCAGGTACATACGAGGCTTAGAGTACTAAGCATTAGTGCTACTAAAGCCGGGACATGAAAACCGAAGAAAGAAACCTGTTTTTCAACCTTGCAGATTGTCCACACGGGGTCGTGTCCAGCCGACACGCCCCCGTGCCCATTCCCCAGACCTGCTGTTTGTTTTATTTCTGCAAACCTTGACAAACACGGGGTCGTGTCCAGCAGGCACGCCCCCGTGTCCACCTTCTGTAAGTTTTCGTTACTGGCACCTGAACACGGGGTCGTGCCCACCAGGCACGGGGCCGTGTCCAGTGCCCAGTAACACAAAATTTTTGCTTTTTCACACCTTTTTACACATTCAATCAACCTAAAAACTTATTTTTGGGACACATTGAGGACAATGTGAAATTTAAGTGTGGGGGGGATGCTAAAACCTTGAATCTTGCAAGTCCTAAATACAAGCCTTACACAAAACTCTATTGGAACCGCTAATCACCCCAAATTTTTTCAAAAATTTTTCATTTCTTTTACTTGTCTAGGTTTAACTTGGGAATTTCAAGTTCTAAAAAGGTTATATTTTTACGAATTTACAACCGATAGCGTCGTGATAAAAAGAACCAACATAAGAAAATTATGAAAAGGCATGACAAACTTAGTTAAAATTTGATTATATATACTTGATCACATAAAAAACCCATTCCCACAAAAGTGAGTTTTGAGCCTTTATTGAGCATACAATTACATATCATTAAACTAAATGCTCATTTTTCGTTTCTTGTGTGAATAGCCGCTTGGTTCTTACGACTCTAGAACTTGCCACGACGATACATTCCCGGTCCTTACCAACTTAAACCCGAGTAAGTAAATGATGGAGGCATTAGGACTAACCCTTTTTATTTCTACACCATTATTTTTCATTTTTTTACCACCTACCCAAAATCCCCCTAGTTAGCCCCTTTGAGCCTAAACCTTTTCATTTCATAACCCAAACCAAACACCCTTTTACCCACCAAAACCTTTTTCATTTTTAACCCTTTGTTTTAGTAACTAGCTCGGCTTTTCGTATGACCTTTCAAATATATATATATATTGTTGATGATGAAGCAAAAACAAATAAACAAACAAGTTTATCAAAAATGACTTTGTTTGAATAATAGCTTCATCAAAATAAAAGTTGCAAAAATAAAGTCTTACGAAAACCGACGCTTGTTACGCTTTTCGCCCTTTTTCTACTAACCACTAACCACTAACCCAACCACCTACCTTTAACCCAAGCCTAACCCTTCACCCAAAAAGTCCTCTTGATATTTACAAAGGTACATAGTTAAAAAGGAGGATGATTGATTGCTTGGCAAGCATATGGTAGGAGTAAGTTCCATGCCGCTCTCGAGTGATCCACAAAAATACATTTCCGGCCGAGTGTTGAGTGATCCCCGTGAGGTATGTGAACTTGTATATAAATAGAATTTTAAAGAGGCATGTTATGCCCTAATAAGTAATTTATCTTATGAAAAGTTTTAAATAAATCATGACGAATAGGATTGTAAATAAATAAAAATAAAACTAAATAAAGAATTTTGGAAATCCCAACACTCTATGACAAGCCCAAAAACCTTCTTCTCTACCCATTCCATTTGGGTGTGTAAAGCCACATTATAAAGAGTTTTGCTTGAGGACAAGCAAAGATTCAAGTGTGGGGGTATTTGATGTGTGCAAAATGCAACACATAAATTACATCAATTGTGGCATAAAACTAACCCTTTTTTAGTACTAATGTTGGAAAAAGTGTGCTTTTGTCTTCCTTTTGTATTTTCAGGAGTAAATGAGCTCAAATTAACAAAAGAAGCAAAAAGACAGCAAAATCTAACATAAATACAAGAAAAGGAGCAAACGTGACATGCCCGACCCCATGACAGCATCTTCCCAAGCAAAACAAGAAGACAGAAGACTAAACACACCCCGTGCTCAGCCAGCACGGGGGCGTGCCCAAGTGTCAGCAAAAAAGACAAAGTGGTAGAAGCTTCTATTGCCCACCACGGGGCCGTGCTCAGCGGGCACGGGCCGTGGTCAACTATAAGATTCGCACAATCCAGGCAAATCTTCATAGTACAAAGATTCTTCTGCACACGGGGTCGTGCTCAGTGGACACGGGGGTGTGGTCACTTAATAAAGACAAGCTGCATTAAATGAAGAAAGAGAGGATGTGGACACGGGGCCGTGCCCACTGGACACGGGGCCGTGCCCGAGCTTCTGTTCAGCCTATAAATAGGAGTGCTTGGCTCAAGCTCAAACCATCCCTTGGCACACCACCTCTCTCACACTTCACCCACCACCCACCACCACCATAACACCATCATCCACCACCATCATCCATTGTCCATCATAGAGTGTGTGAGTCGTCTCGGGATCCAAGATTGATCGTAAGAGTTCTTGACAATCAAGGCCATGTTTGCCTAAGTCTCTTACATCACTTGGTGAAGACAAGTGTCTAGTGTAATACTTTTTATTTCTAATCTTTTCGCACTTTTTACTTGGTTTTGTATTAATGACTTTAATAACTAGTTTCTTATGTTGAAGGTGATTCTTCAAAATCGTTTGTCCGTGGTGTCTTGACATTATTTTACTGTCTATATAAAATAAAAGATTTTCACCATTCATATCTCCACGGTCTATATGGAGGTATGTTGGATACCTGGTCGGGGGTTAAGGGAACGGTTTGGTAAGAGTCTTGCCATTGTTCAGCGTTTAGAGGCCCTGCAATGGACCTGGGTCAAATTTAATAGGACCTCCTTCAATACTTAACGGTATTGGATGGCGGGGGTGGTCCAAATCCCCTCATAAGTTAACTACTATTAATACTAAAACCCGGCTATTTAGGACTGTATCCCCGCTGACTCAGACTACTTAGTCAAGGGTAACGTCACCTCCAAAAGAGGGGCCTACCATAATTTGCATTAATAACTTAATTAATTATCTTTCAATAATCCGACCCTTTAGGATTGTATCCTTGCTGACTCAAACTACTGGGTTGAGGGTAACGTCACCTCCAAAAGAGGGGCCTACTACAATAACTATGATAATCTCTTAAATAAGTGCAAAAGTGCGGAAATAATCAAAGGTTACACTATACACGAGTCGGAACCAAGTGATTCATCTTGTCTATCTGTTTTTCTTTTATTTTTATTTTCAGCATTTTAGTTAGTTTTTATTTTTCTTAGCTTAAAACAATTTTTCTAAACTTTTTGATTTGATTAGACGTTGAGGATAAACCGGTACTAAAAGCTCTTGTGTCCTTGGACGACCTCGGTATCTTACCAACACTATACTACGCTCAAGATGGGTGCACTTGCCCATATGTGTGTTTAGTGTTAGTAAATATTGTGTTTTATAAATTTAAAACTTGGCTAAAGAAAGTGTAAAAGGGCTTAAAATAAACATTTAAAACCATAACACACTTCACGCACATCACTACACGTTGACCTGAGGTCAACGCGGGCCGCGTAGGCTTTGTTCTTATGTTACGCGGGCCGCGACAAAGTCAAGATCAGGCACTATATAAGAATGGCATCGGCTTTCAGTTCTGATCGTTCAAATCTTTCTTTCTTACTTAATTTCTGAATAGTAGAGATAATATTCGGGTATTATACCCCCCCTAATTAGCGAAGTTCTGCTCCGTTGTAAGTATTATAACCCCTGGATACGTATTAGATACGCTGCTCGATTGATCTAGGGTTCCGTAACGGCTGTCGTGGTTCTGCCCGACGTAGTCGTTGGAATGCCGTCTCGGGGTGGGTATTACTAATGTTAAAATGGGTTATTATACTAACGCGTGTGCATTTGTGTAAATTTTATATTATCACCAGGAAATCCTTACGGAAAATCTAAGACAGCAATGTGAGTTGATCCACTTTTTTGTAAACCTTTTGTTAACTGTTTTTACAAAACCTTAAATACTTTTCCATGCGAATGACAGTTATTGAGTATTTGTAAGAATACAATTATGATGAGTATGTTGGGGTTTTGTATACAAAATTTGTTACCACCTGGTCAAGGAGTAACATTTCCACAATCTAGGTTGGACAGTACCATGGATGTTAATTGTTATGTCTTGGAAACAAATGTAATTGCGGGATCGCCCTCAATACTGTACACTGTGAAATGATTATTATTTAAACTTGATTAAACTGGGATTCACTCACCAGTATTTCCCACTGACAAATGTTTTTAAAACGCGTTTCAGGTAACAAACTGTGGAAGCCAAATAGAAGCCAGCTGGACAGCACTGAAGGCTTGGAAAAGTGGCAATAAAGTTACCTAAAAATAAAATAGATGTTTTTATTAAAAAAATAGGATTTATTCCTATGAAAACGTGTGTACTATGAACTTGGGTTTTAACCCATTTGTTTAATACTATGAAAATGTGGTATTTTACTCTGATCAAATATTTCCTAACTACGGTCCTGATGAAAAATTCCGCTGCCAAATTAGACAATACGAGATACCACCGAAACTGGCTCGCGGCCGCCCGTTCCCGGGGATGAGGGATCGGGGGTTGCGACAGTAGATAAGGTTGTTGAAAGCGTTCTGACAGATGAGTCTACCAAAACAAATAAGTTTGAGTCACATGATGAAAATGAGGGAAGTTTTCATGAAAGTTATCTTAAAAATTCAAAATATGAGAAAAGGCGAATGATGATCCGATAGGATTGGCTTATACCATGATTGGATCGGACAAATTATTCTCAGATATTGAAGTTCCGATTCAGAATGTGATTTCGGAAAAGATTGACAAAGTTTTCAAATTGGTAGAAATTGAAAAGTCTGAAATTTCAAAATTTGCTGGGAAGAGCAAGAAAACTTTTTATAACAAACCTAGTTACAAAAAGAAAAACATGAAGGCTGGGTTGGGTTATAAAAGGAAACAAAGTCAAAAGAAACGATATGAAAAGACAAATTTTCAGAAACAGACGAACTTTGTTCACGAAACAAGTTCTGAGGAAGAGAAAAAACTCCAATTTAGACGACAGTCTAATGAAGAGTTCTATGCTCAGAAAAAGCAACAACAACAGGTTAAAAGTGTTTCCAAGAGAACATGCTTTAAGTGTGATCAAATTGGACATCTTGGTCGCAAGTGTTCAAATCCGAAACCTGTTGATGTTGACAAGAAAAGGAAAGATGAGACACGGAAGTTAAACAAGTTTGGATTAAAACAAACTTGGAAACCGAAACCAACGACATCCAAAGTTGTGACACAACAGATTTGGAAATAGAAAGTAAATGTTTCAGAACCAAAACAAATCTGGAAACAAAAAATTGATTTGTTAAAACAAAACATTCAAAATGATTCAAAATTTTATCGAAGGAATGTTTCAAAAGGCCAAATCTGGGTGGTCAAGCAACAAAAGGTTTCTAATGATAAGAAAAATAAAGAGAATGTTTTTGAGAAAAATGAACGAGACTTTCCAGTTTTACCTGGGAAAATATACGTTCAGCTACCTGAGTCAAAGCAGGCTTGGGTTGCTTTGTTCAAGTAATTAAATTGTTTGAATGTGCAGGTGCTCTTGAAGATGGATGAATCTCAAATTGAGAAGAGGAGTAGCCAGGCACAGGAGGCTGCAGGTCCCTGCAAGTGAAAACAGGGAGTTTGTTCGCTTTTGTACATAAATAAACTATAAATCAAAAACCCTAAAGAAAAATTTAGAAACCAAAAATATGATTTTTATTTTGTCAAAAATAAAAAAAAATTTACAAAAATATAGGTTGACTGAATATGCCGAAACCCTCACGGCTGAACAAACATGATTATTTCACAAGTGATTAAATGGTTTTAACATTGTTAAAAATCAGTCTGTTGTAAATCATGGGGGTACTTTCTACAAAACAGAGCATGTGAAGCCGAAAATGGATGGCGAGATAAAGCTATCTACATCGGTTATCAAATTTTCTTTAAATGTTTTGAATTTTAGGGGGAATAAGAATTTTGAAAATACAAAAACATTTGAAAATTTGAAAAAGCCAAAAACATGAGAAAATTCAAAATGATTTTTTGTATAAAAAGAGGAAATGATAATACATCAGTAGACTGTCACATTACGCTAAAGAATTGGAAAGTTTAAAAGCGTTAAACGGTCTCACGATGATGTGTCGGTAGGTTTTTACACATTTAGTAGATTGAATTCGAGATATAAACATAAAAACATTATCTTGCTTATCTCGTGGGGAACAACTCTCGGATATATGGGTAACCCCCGAAATCTTGTTTGAGAGATTGCCTAATTCTGAGATACTAGGTCTTTATACGGTTTGATATCTGGGGTATTATACCAGGTCTTCTGATTTTGCGTCAGCAATGGCCTAAACCTCGTATAATACTTTATGTGCTTTAAAAATCTTACCCTCTGCATAAAAATTGAGAAAATATCGAAAGATATAAATCAAGTGTAGTTGTAGAAGATCCCTAAGTGGGACACACCTAAAGTCGAGCCTTCATCTCTTTGACTGAACGGTAGTTCATACCTGAGCTCTTAAGGTCTCGCACTAACCCAGAGTACATATATCAATATAGTATATTCACCTGTAAGACTGAATTTAGGGAATCTTGATACGAGAGTATATTCTGGGTGGGACTTGCGAATAAGTTAAGTTCCTAAAACACTAAATCTCGTATCTTGAATCAGTTGAACTTTGTGTGAAAATTTAAGTGGATCAGTATACTGACAATCTTAGTGAATCGTTTAAAACTTAAAGTGTTTATAGCTCAACGGTGCTAGTGATTTGTCATAAACTGATATGATCCTCTGACACGAACTCAAACAAAATAGTGTTTGTAAATATCTCTTTACTGCTTTATGTTTCAGAAAATACAAAAATATTTTGTTTCTACTTTAGCTTCCACAACCGATGTCTGAAAGTTGAATTTCAAAATCTAAGTATGCTGAACATGTTTCTGAAAATAAACAAGTTCATTAATTTGAAACTTGAGATTCTTAAAACGAAAATCAAAAACAATTTGTGAAATCTCCAAGGTCATTAACTTGGACTTGGATGATTATTTGATAAAAGTTTTGGATACTTTAACTGTCATATTTTGATGCTTAGAGTCAGGGTACGATCTTGAACTTATATTGTCAAATACTTGAAGATATGTGATAGGGGGAGTAGAGTCGGGTAATTTCTGGGAGATTTTTTGAGCCAGGTCATCGATTCTGGAAAATAAAAAATCTTTCATTCTTAGATGTAAAATCCAGATTTCTGTGAACAAACGATGTCCTGTGCAGTCACATATTTGAAATGCTCCAGCTTATCTATGTTAAATGTTTAAAGCTAGATTTTACGATCTTGAACTGAAATTGTCAAATATCTTATAAATAGTTTGAGTTGTACAGATAGTAATCCAGATTACGATCTCGATAGCTATGACTAAGGGGGAGTCTGAAGACGAGCTCGACGCAAGGGGGAGCTTGTAATCGAAGAACCAGGTGTCGATCCTGAAAAGCACGGAAGCTTAACGAAAGGGGGAGCCTGGAGAAAGAGTCATCTAAAAGGGGGAGCTGGTTCAGAACGCAGAATCAAGAAGAGCTGGAAGAGGGAGTCTGTGATTACTGAAGATGTCAAAGCTTCGTGAAGACTTAGAGAGAGAGAAGACAGAAAGCTACGAGATTGACTGCAGTAATATCCAAGGGGGAGTCTGTGAGTGCATAATGTCTATCACTTCCGTCAATCGAGCATCGTAGCAGGAAATGGAACAAGACAAGATATTAGAATGAAGAATATATGGAATAGTCCATCCGGACGGATGGAGAAGTCCATCCGGACGGATGGAGCATTTAAGTCAAGGAGCCTTATTTTTAGAGAACCCTATAAATAGGTCTTGTTTAGTTCATTTCACAACTTTTGCAACTTTGTATCTTTGGAGAGCTTTGAAGGTCTAGAGAGAGAAAGTAGCAAATAAGGTGATTCAAGGTGTAAACATTGTCAAATCTCTAATCGAATCATCATTATATTTTGTTCTTGTGCTCGATCCACACACGCGCACGGATTCCGCACGCCGTACGTGTTCTTCGCAATCGTTCGGGAGTTATATTCGATCCTAGAACTCGTTCACATTATTAAACCATCCTCTTTTCTTAGGTCTAAAGGCTTCCTCGGATTTAGCTCTAAAAACAAAAGGTTCCTCGGAATCAGCTATGTATCCAAATTCTAGATCAGATGGTTCTTCATCCATTGGAGAGTGGGACAGGTGACGATAAGCGTCAGATGTATTCTGATCACTCATACCGTGAACTCAAAAATTGTCAAAATAACATGTCAAAATAACATAAAATCATACTATAGATATTAAGATTTATTTACACAGAATAACACAGAAGTTATATAATTTCCTAACATAATGGTTAAAATTTAGGCATTAAAAGAACACCTAAATGGCTTAAACCTGGCTCTGATACCACCTTCTGTCGCAGCCCCCGATCCCACCCCAGGAGCGGGTGCCGCGAACCTGAACTGGTGGTATCGGTGTTTATTAAATTTGCAGCGGAATTAAATCAGCAGGGCCGTAGTTAGGAAATAATTTCAAAGTTCGTAAACACCAAACTTTTTATAATAAACAAATGGGCTAAAACCCATATTTCATTTATAATGTATTTATAAGGATAAACCTAGTTTGCTGAAAATATAACTTCTTCTTTTATTCAGGTAATTTATAGCCACTTTATTTAAGCCTTCAGTGCTCCATGGCTGGCTTCTAATAGCTTCACATCAAATTACCTGAAACGCGTTTAAAAATATTTTATCAGCAAGAAATACTGGCGAGTACATTCCATTTTTGTAAAAGACACATTTGTTATATTTTACAGTATCAAGATTGAGATTACAATGTTTGTATCTAACAAATTCTCCAAAGTACTTGTCACTCGATGGATCTGTGACTATGGTTATATCACACATTGGCTAACCCATTGTCTAATTGTGAAGGTTATCAAGCAATGTATACAAAACCCCATAATACTGGCAGTAATTTGTAGAATACAAAGACTCGATCACTGTAAGTATAATTGAAAAACATTTAGGGTTTTGTAAAGCAGTTTGATAAAAAGAGAGAATGACTCACTTTGTAAATTTAGGTTTTACTACAGGCTTTCTGGTAATATTTTTTGATAATTTTCTTGAGTTCCTATTAAAAATATACAATGCACGTGTGTTAGTTTAATAACCCAATTCAACTTTATCAATACGTCACGAGACAGAACCCCAACGTAGTTTACAAAGCATAGCCTTTATCAGGCAGCGCCTTGGCATCCGTTGCTGGGTTCAAGATCGATCGGACAGGGTATCGAATAAGTGATCAGGGGTTAAAACACTTACAACGGGGCAGAGCTTTGTGATTTTGGGGTATTATTTCGTTCAGAATATAGAGAGAAAGAAAGAGATTGAACGAGTTGGAACTGTGGCTTGGCTGTTCTATTTATACGATTTTTCTGACTCTCTCGCGCCCCGCGACAGCCTAAGGCTGTGACTTTCGCTGCCCGCGAGAGCCCCTTAGCTAGGCTTAGGGTTGACTGGTCACGAGTATAGGTCCGCTACGTGTACGACACGTGTCCTCAAGGGTGTCCGGCAAGTTAAAACCTCTCGCGCCCCGCGAGAGGTTTCCCTTCAGTCTGTCGCGGCCCGCGACGGGCATATAAATTTTATTTTATTTATATTTCAATAAAAATCTCGTTACGAGCGTTCGGTTTTTCGTTTACGGAGTGTTTTAGGATATTTTTAAGGGTTGTTATAGATACCGAACTTTAGGGTTTGAGTTCGTGATTATGGAGAGAGAGATGTAGAGGGGACGATTTTGATGTTATGATAATTGATAAGTTATGTAACATTTAACCTCTCTAATTATCTCATTTTATATACACCTAAAATAAAACCTAATTAGTTAATAAGGGTAATATAGTCTATCAACAATTACCAACTACTTATATAATAGATGTAATATATTTTGATCTATATATTATATAAATGATTATATGGTTGTATGATTAAATATATTTAATCTTACAGTGTACTTATTTTTTCAACTCTGTATATATGAAAAGTAATGGAAGTCCAACAAATTGTTTCTATGCTTTTGCCAATATATATTATAAAAGGATAACGAAAATGATTTGTTGAATCCCCTAAAATAGTAAAATGATCAAACTTGTTTAGAGCAAAGTAACTTATATGATTCATTTTCAGGAATTTGTTTGGCAATAAACTATTCGAGAAAACCGGAGAAGATCAGCACCAGACTTGTTTACATTATCACACCGATGATATTAATCTAAAGACCGGTTTGACAATTATTGACGTTACATGTAAACTAAAAAAAATGAATACGATGAGTGCTAAAAGATATAACCTTAAGATTCTTAATCTCATAGACTATGTTTACATAGTTAAAAATTCCACATAGTAGTTACTAGTTAAGTTTCTATTTAGAGGATGTTTGGGATTAAGTTTGAAAATGACTTATTGGCTTTTTGTAAAATGTTTAGTTTTAACAAAATGCCTCTAAATTTAGTTTTTTGAGAATGAATAAAAGGTTGTTTTTCAAAAGCCACAAAAATTTGGCTTTTAAATAGTTTTTGGCTTTTTGAATATAAATTTACAAATCTAACCTCACACTTTAAAATAAAAAATTAAAAATGAAAATTTACCGTATCACTTTTGGTTATTTTACTATTTCCCACCACAAAATTTAATCTAAACAATTTTTTTAAAACTCATTTTGAAAAAGTAATAAGTAAATAAGTACTTTTGATTAAAAAAAACACTTTTTTTAATTTTTTGAAAAGTAAACACTTTTTTTAATTGAATCCTACAAATCTTAATCAGCTCGTATCAAACTGCTGTAAGTTCAATTAATAACTCTTTTTAGGCATTAGTTTCTTTTCTTTTTTCCGATATTTATTTTTTCTAATTATATTATTCCACACGAAAAAGGGCAATTATAAAGCAATGGCAGGTAGTCGGGCAACAAGTTGCGCCGCCACCCTCTTTTGAATAGAAAAACCAATTCTACTAAATACAAAGTTTGAAACCTTTAGCGAGGAAGAATTACTATTAACGACTTTTTGAACCCGATTCAAAAGTCGCACAGCGTCAGGAGCGAGACCACCAAAGGTATCAAACGCAAACGGGACAAACACATGTTGATTCTCCAGGCAGGCTTTCTCATGTTTTGCCACTTTGCTCGTCTCTGCCTTGAGCACCGCTTGCCCTACGACAAAGCGCTTGTCCTTGAGCCCGACAAGGGGGGAGACTCCAGTTAATAGCAACAAGTGTGTGCATTTATAAGTTGTACATGTTGCTTTAGTGGTTTTATATGCTAATTTATTTATTTATATACTATTATTTAGCAACAAGTGTGTGCATTTATAAGTTGTACATGTTGTCAAGTGTGTGCATTTATAAGTTGTACATGTTGCTTAAACACGGCGCAACATGCGTGTGTGGTTAAACGTTTTTACGTCGTCTATTTTTTCTCGTTTGATAGGTTCGTCGTAACGCTCGGGTCCTATATCGACTTAGTTAGTTTTTTATATGTTTTACGTTTTGGTTTAATTTCTTCGTATTAACACGCTGCAACTTTAGTGTTAATGATCGCTGGTAGTAGTGTGGCATTGGTGTTCACTAGACTACTAGTTATACATAATCAAGATAATTAAATAGTTAATATCATATTTGGTTTGTAAATGAGTATAGTTAAAATCCCACTTTTTGTTTGACCTCCAAAGGTCAACCGTGAATATATATATATAAAGCCCAAATACTTATTGGGTCTAAAATTTTCTTATTCATAGAATCAAAAGCCCATGAGCAACACGTCACACTCTCCTAATGATATGTCACTTTTTAATTGGCTGAGATGACTTATTTCTTTAACTTTCATTTCACCCCCTTTAAAATCACTTTTTGACTCTCCGCCCCCTCAACCATCACAACAACTGAACAAATACTTTCTCTCAAAATTTCATCTTTCCAAGTTCTTGGTGAACAACCCACACACTTTTACGTAACAAATGGGTTCCATTTTGTCGTGGGTTTTGGTTCTTTTCGCCATTTTCTTCAATTACGACGTCGTAGCCGATCAGATCTTCCCAACTCATTCAGGTAACTGAAGAACAAATTCAATTTGGGTATTATGCGAACAATTAGTTTATTGGGTTTGTTTCTTTTGTTATTAATTTTGAAGTATATGGTGAAAATTTTGGATTTTTTTACTGGGTAATTAGCTATTTTGTGCAGAGGGTAGGTATAAAGAGGTTTTATGAACTTGTAATTTTAACCTATTTGTTGTAGGATGTTAGGCACAAGTTTAATTGGTTAAAGTTAGGGATTGTTTGAGATTTATAGGGTTAATGATTGACTATATGATTGATGGTTTTGGGAATGTTGTTTGCTTGAGTGATCTGATTGAAGGAGTATGGGTATGTTTGGCATGGAGGCTTTTAGGAAGCTTCTAGCTTTAAGAAGCTCCTGCTCAATAATAAGCCTTGTTTGGTTGAAAGAGCTTGAAGCTTTTAGGTTAGGAGCTTGAAGCTTTTGGTTGAACGCTCCTACCAGTAGCGCGTTTAGAAGGAGCTACAAGCTTTTAGAGAAAAAATGACTATTTTAACCTCTAATAATGAACTTTTTAATGCACAAACTTTTTAAATTTTTAGTTATGTCCATTTTGGTCATTTTATACATTTTATTAAAAGCTCCAGCTACTCTGCCAAACACCAAATATATCTAAAAAGCTACAGCTACTAGCTACCAGCTACAGCTTCCAGCCACCAGCTACTTTTGCCAAACATACCCTATATATTGTGTATGATGAGAAAGGATGTTGGGTTTATTGAGATTTTGAAAAGGTGAAAAACTCATTTTTTTTCCGGCTTATGAGCTTATCGACTTAAGTTTATGTGCTTGAATTAGACATAAGTTAATAAGCTCGTAAGCCGGAAATGTAAATTTTGGAGAAAAAGAAGGATAAGGAGAATAAGGGGATGATTAGAGTGAATAGTAATACATATTCATTTCATATCTAAAACATTACTAAACCTAATGACCCATTAACTAAACCACTAACAATTAATGGCACCATTCGGGATCATCGTATGCACCTTCGATCGGTGCTTCGTACCTCAACTTCGAAGACTTAACAATATGCGACGGTAGCTGCAACTTGGTTTCCTAATCCTCGATGGCATTTTTGAAAGGTGTCATTTTCTTTTCTGCCCACTCTGAATTTTCAGAGCCCTTTTAACTGGTATTTTGACCTTCTATAGTCCACCAGTGGTGATGGGAACAGTAGCCACTGCGGCGGCTCTTTCTGTCGGGAACCGAGATGGGACATTGACTCGTGTCATGGGTTGGAAGTATGGACTCGGTTGGTGGTATTGTTGAGCTCTATAGGATGGACCGTCATGGGTCCAGACACCAGGAGAAGTTATTTTGTGCCTATGGGAGGCCTCGATAGATTGAGCTTTGGTGAGTGGGTCTGCAGAACTTGATCGAAATGGGACTTGTGTCATGTCAAGGCTTCATGCACCCACTGGCGAAATCGATCCAGCTCTGATACAAATTGTTATGTACCAAATCGGGATTTTGATGAAAAAGAAGGATAAGACAGATCAGAAGATAACGAGACTCAATTTATATTCATTTCATATCCAAAACATTAACATACAAGGAAACAAAGGAAGTAACTACCAACCCATTACTGCCATTACCAAAATTAATGACCCACGAACTAAACCAATGGTTTGATAAAGCTTTCTGTTATCTTTAGGGACACTAGTAGTGTATAACTTATGACCGATGACTTGGTCATAAGTCACTTGATATGGATTTTGAATGTTTATAAATTAATTATCAGGTGGCTTAAGTCGTAGCTCTCGAGAACCAAAATATGACATTGAGTTCCACACAGAAGATTCACCATTTATTCCTGTAAGTGAGCATTTGGTACCAGTACCATACCAATCATTTTCGGTACCGGTACTGATACCCATGTTTTTAATTTTTCGGGACAGGTACCGGTTTTTTGGTTGATTTACCTTCAGTTACCGGTACCGTGCTGCATAGTTGTCGATAGCGAATAGCGACAAATAGCGACAAGGCACCTATAGGCTACGTAGCAAATAGCGACAAAAAGCGACGGCTATTTTATAAATAGCGATTACACTAGAAAAAGAATTTTGAAAATTTTTATATGTATATTACATCAAAATACCCTTGTATATATGCTATTTTACATGTATATGTAACAAAAACCTATAAATCCAGCTATTTTATAGCTATATCTAATTGCTATTTACATCAAAAAAAAAAAAAAAAAAAAAAAAAAAACAATCGCTATCATCGCTATTTGTTGCTATGACCCATATAGCGACACTACGTCGCATGGCTACAGAGCGCGCTATAGCGGTCGCTATAGCCACTATTAACAACTATGCCGTGCTGTACTAATTATTTTCGGTACCGGTACCCATTTTCCCCGTTTTTCGGGACACGGTACTTTCGATACCGGTCCTGTACCGAGCTCATCCCTATTTTTCAACCGTGTAAAATGTGTTGATTTGGGTTGTATTTTATCTCCAATGGGTCAACTTTTGGTCAAATTGGTGAACAGGGGTCAAACACGTTGAAAGTTGCCCAAAGTAGACGCATAAAACTTCTAAATCTCTTTATTAAAGATTTCAACGATTATTTTAGCAATAAAGTTTTTATAAATATTGGTATTTAATTAATTTTATTAAAGATTTCAACGATTATTTTAGCAATAAAGTTTTTACAAATATTGTTATTTAATTAATAGATTTATTATGTATAAATTTGAACAATAAGGTGTAGATGGGCTGGCCCGAACCGTTTGAACCGTCAGTAAAAACTGCAAGTTTGACCTGAAACTGTACTGACCCGTTACTCAACCCACCTAACTGTCCCAAACTGACATTAGTACATAACATATATGTGAATTATTTGTTATGCAGGATGATGATCAAGAATCGGTGGTCATGCCAAAGAAAAACGGCAATAAATTTCTTTGTTTCTTGCCTAAAGTGGAGAAAACCAAGACTGAGAAGCCAGCCATACATGAAAACACAACAAGTTTAATTTTGGAAACTGAAAAACGAACTAAATTAAAGACACCAGATGAGCTACTTGAAGCACTTCAAGACCAATGCTTTATCAGGGTTAGATCCTTCACCAAAAACTAAAAAAAAATCATCAAATTAATTGTGGATCATGTTATACGGTAAAATGAGAAAAATGGCAAAATAAATAAAATGAACGCACTTAATTATTGGGGATGTTTTTTTTTTCTTTTTGCAGCAAGAGGGCTGGTGGTCGTATGAATTTTGTTATAACAAGAAGCTGCGTCAAATTCATGTGGAGGATGACAAGGTATGAATCAAGATGTATACGTTATAGGGGTTGAAATATGGTGGGTCAGACGGGTTGGGTTACGGGTCAAAATCAATCTGGGTAAAAACTTGTAATTTTGGGGATGAGTTTTGTCTCTCTCTCTCTCTCTCTCTCTATATATATATATATATATATAGGTTAGGATCGTGTGAAAATCACTAGGGTAATTGAGAACTGTGAGAACAACTCTAGACCACACATTTTTCCTAAGCAAAAATGCAAAAAAAAAAAAGTGCGAAAAAATTGCATTTTTTTTGGAAACTTGCAGCCTTTTCTTTTAGGTTTTTTTTTATATTTGCACATGTGTATATTGTCAATCGTTTACATATATGTATATACGTGTGTATACACATATGTATAATTAAAAAATTGACACTATACACATATATATATATTAAAAAAAAAAAAAACTCTTAAAACGTGCGATTAGAAGTAAAAAAAAGTTGTTTTTTGGCTTAGAGAAAAGGTGTGGTCCAGAATCGTTCTCACGGATCTCAATTAGCATGTGTTTCTCTTATGATCCGTACTATATATAGATCTTTTGTAGATAATTAGTTTGTCAAATATAATCACAAAGTCTATACTATTTTAATAATAATCTATTTTTTTAATTAAATTATTTGGAGGTTTATGCATTGAAAATACACTTTGGGTGTCTTCTGGCCCCTTTCCTCTTTAGCTCACTTTTTTTTTTTTTTCTTATTTCACCGGTTTAGCCTGTTAGAGATAAAACATAACCTGAATCGACCCATTTATAAGTGAATCGGTGGAAACTGGTACCTGTAATATATCTTCTTGGGCACATTTTCAGGTTGTTCAAGAGTTTGTATTGGGTGAATATGATGCTGAAGCTACAGCTGCTTATAACCGTAACCTTTCTGACATATCAACTTTGAAAGATCCCCGCTCTAAAGATGCATCACAAAGGTAACTGCTGTCAAATTGAGTCATGTAATATCGTAAAGGTGTCGAATGGCTGCTTCTAATATATTTATATACAGAAACATAATCTTTTTTAAAAAAATTATATGATCAATGCAGGTATCATGCGCATCAATACACAAATGGAACTACTTGTGATCTTACAAACGAGCCTCGAGAAACCGAGGTTTGACGAGCTCCAACTTTTTCACTCATTTCTCATATAAATTTCACTTGACCTTAAAAAAAGCTTTGTTTATGTGATTTGCAGGTAAGATTTGTTTGTTCGGAACCTAGAGCGATGATTAGTTCTATAACTGAATTATCAACATGCAAATACGCTCTCACAATCCAATGCCCAACACTTTGCAAGCACCCGTAAGTGTCCATCTCATTCAGTTATTTCTTTTTTTTTTTACACTTTTTCATTTTGTAACACGTAGAGGGTATTATCGTCTTTTCAGGTTGTTCCAAGAAGAAAGACCAGTTTGGTATACAATCAACTGTAACCCGCTTCCAAAAGACTACAAACAACCAAAAATGGAAGATGACGTTGTACATGAACACGATATTGCTATGGTAACCGATAAGTCATCATCATCTGTTTCAGAAGAATATGCTACTTAAAGATATGTGCACATTGCGTATCGTCACATCAAATTTACTAACAGAGATTTATCGACGTTTAGAGGTACACGGTTTTCGAATGAATCGGTAAACCCATGGGAAGTTACACAACTTATGTGGTTTGATTTTAGTTCAATCCCTTCGCGCCTTTTATTTGCATAAAAAGTGGGCAGATGGGTTAAAATTATGCTTACAAAGTATGCGATTTGGTGTTTTATAGTGTATTGTATGCTTTGGTGTTTTGCTTTTTTTGTTAAATGTAGTAGTTGTTTACCTGTGTGTTCTTATGAACTCTAGTTATCATGATAAAAATACTTGAAACTTTTGGTATGTTTGCGACGAGCCTGAGCTTGCTTAGGCCGTCTAGACATTTGTTGAAACTAAAAACCGAACTGAACTAAAAAAAAAATCGGGCCTAAATGTTTAACTGTATTTAAACATGTATATTTCAAAGTTGTAAATAAATCAGAAACGGTGTAAGCTTTGAAATATTGAATTTTCAAGTTTAAGAAATGTCTTTAACTTTTATTTAAACAACATTTTTTTTATTTCAAATACAATATACCAATTTGAACCCATAATGGCATAACATATTTGTGGGGCACAATCATCAATGTCACTAGATTACAATTTTTTTTTTTGTCATCAATGTCACTAGATTACAATATGGACCCACAACTTTCTCTGTAAACGCAATTCTACGAGTGATCGAGATAATTTTCAACAACTACAAACAACAGTGTCGGCGGGAATAGGTCTTTATTGGGTCACATAGGCAGCAAAGGAATAGTGCCATGCAGCTGTCTGGCACTTCCCCAGTGGCCTAACAAATTTACGCTTTTATCCCGCTTTAAAACTATGATTTTACCATCAGTTTTTACCCCCATTTAAAAACAAATTTACGCTTTTGGTCCCAGCTAAAAATTTCAATTTTGCCCTGTGTTCAAAATTACGTCTTTGCCCCGTTTAAATTTAGAGTTTTGTCATTAATTTTTTTCCCATTATAATTAGGATTTTGTCATCAGTTCAAAGTTATGTTTTTTCCCCGACTTAAAAATAAACTTATGTCTTTGCTCTCAGCTAAAAAATTTCAATTTTGCCCTCGGTTCAAAATTACAATTTTGCCCCGTTAAAATTTACACTTTTGCCATTAGTTTTTTTTTCTCACAGCCAAGTTACGATTTTGCCCTCAAATTAAATTTACATTTTCTCCATCGTTTTTTTGTTTCCCTGGTTAAATTACAAATTTGCCCCCAGTGTAAAATTACAGTCATGCCGGCAGATGCCTGGCACTCCCCCATTGGTCCATTTAATTTACGATTTTATCCTTGAAAAAAAATTATTATTTCGCTCTCAGTTTAAAATTACGTTTCTTCCCATCGTTTTAGTTTTTTTTGCAAAAGTATAAATGTTTTTTTTATTGGTTGACTCGATTTAATTTTTTTCCGTGTCAAAGAGTTGCCTAACACTTGCTCATTAGTCCTGAAAAATTACAGTTTTGCCCTAAGCTGAAAATTACAGTCTTATCATCGTTTTAGATTTTTTTCTAGCAAAATTATAGTAGTGTTTTTTTAATTGATTGAAAATTATTCGGTCATTGCCCCGCAACGCGGGCGGGACATCAACTAGTTTATCATACAAATTTGACTAGCTTATAATATATTAAAGGATTCATTTCATGTATGCTCAACGAAAACTAAAAATACCTCTTACAAAATAATTAAAATATCAGATATACCTAATTTATTTAAAACAATCTAATAAAATAATCATTTTACCCTTTATCTTTTGAACTTCAAGTTTTCATATACGCTCATTTTTTAACTTCATATTTTTATATAACACATTTTAAACTTAAATTTATGTTTACCCATTTTTTATTTTTATTTATTTTTTATTTTTTCTCATAAACAGTAATATTCTTCATATATAATATTTAAGCTAAATAAATTAATCTAATAATGAGTAAATTTAATATTTGAAGTTAAAGGTTATATACCAGATTTCAAAGTTTTAGAAAAATAAGGGTAAAATTGTCATTTGTTAAATTGTTTTTAATGAATCTATATCTATATCTATACTATATAATAAAAGAAACCATTTGAATGGCACTTGTAATCGTATTAGACCATATATCTTTTGATTCTCCTACCAAACTCTTATATATAATTATTATTTAGTTTAATCTCTTAAAATTAATTACATAATAATATAATAATCACAAATAAACAATAATAACAATAACTTTTCTCGTATGTCCCTTAGGTTTGCAATTTTTTTGCCATTTTCATCCAACCCATTAACTTCATCAAAAAAGTCAGTTAAATGAGTGCATTTTTGTCTTTTTACTTATTTAATTTATTGTTTTTAAATTCAAATAAAACCCACCCCATTAGTTTATATCACTGGTAAAATATGAACTTAGGGCCTTAGGGGGCTATGTTTTACAAAGCATAATCTAAATTATAATTTAAACTTTAAACTATATACCATATTCGTTTTTATAGGTTTATCGACGTGGCGGTATAAAATTCGTTGAATAGATAGTTAAATTCGCAATAAAGTTTTTTTTGTATCAGACACCACATGTGTTATATATTAATAATAATAATAATTGGATATTAATCTAATATATTGTTAATCAAACAATAATATAGCTAAATTAAGAGATACATACGTGTAGTTATTCACAAACAAATTATTAGGTTAGATTAGACATACAAATATATGATCCAGTTTGATTTGATCCGCAATGATTAAAAAATAAAAACTTTATGTCACATATGAAAATATAAATAAATAAAATACTACAATAATATAAGATAAATATTTTTATGTATTACGTATTTATCTGTAGTTATGTATATATTAATAAATTTGATATATTAATATGATACAATAACAATACGTATTTATTTATTATTGTGTATAGTATAACAACCCTCCTAAAATATTTAGAACATCCCTATACGTCCTAAAATACACCCCGTATACGAAAAATAGGCCCGAAATACCTTAAATTTTACAAAAATCAAATAAAAAATGAAATTCAAGGGGCGCTCGCGGGGCGCGAAGCCCTTGGCTAACCTAGTCGCGGGCCGCGACAGCTAGGCCAACAGGACGCACCCAGTGCCGCCACGTGTCATGTGCGTGTTATGCATATTGGTCGAATCAGCCAAGCTAGGGCCTACCCTAGACTTGCTCGCGGGCCGCCAAGACTTTGTCTTCGGCTCTCGCGGGGCACGACAAAGGGTCGATCAGACCCTATAAATAGATGCCTTCGGCCTTCAGTCCCAATTCGTTCAAATCTCGTAACTCTCTCTCTCTCTCAAATTCTGAATTGAAGAATTAATATCAGGTATAATAGCCCCCTAATTAGCGAAGCTCTGCTTCGTTGTAAGTATTATAACCTCCGGTTACGTATTAGATACGCTGCCCGATTGATCTTGTGCTCTGTAACGCCTGTCGAGGCTCTGCCCGGCGTAGTCGTTGGAGTTCTGTCTCGGGGAGGGTATAACTAATGTAAATTGGGTTATAATACTAACGCGTGTGCATTGTTTAATTAATATATTATAACCAGGAAGTCACAAGGGAAATACCTAAATTAGCAAAGTGAGTTTATCCTCTTTTTGTAAATCCTTTTTGTGAGTAATCCTTCTTTTTGTGAACTGTTTTTACATAACCTCAAATGTTTTAAATTATATTTCACAGTGATTGAGTATTTGTAATTCTACAATTATCGTCGGTATGTTGGGGTTTTGTATACAAAATTTGTTAATACATTGTGAGTAGTAACATTACCACAAGTCAGGATTGACAGTGCCATGGGTGGTAATTAAAGTAGATGTAAACAAATGTAATTGCTGGATTCCCCTCAATGTTGTAAAATGATAAAACATATCTTGATTAAATTGGGATTTACTCGTCAGTATTTCTTGCTGATAAAATGTTTTTAAACGCGTTTCAGGTAGCAAAATGTGAAAGCCAATTAGAAGCCAGCTGGACAGCACTGAAGGCTTGGAAAAGTGGTTATAAAAGTTACCTAAATAAACAAGATGTTTTATTTCAATAAATTAGGGTTTATCCCTATAAACATGTTGTAATGGAAACTTGAGAATTTTCTCATGTATTTATTAATATAAAAATGTGGTATTTTACTCTGATAAAATATTTCCTAACTACGGCCTTGTTGTAAATTTCGCTGCCAAATTGATAAACACCGATACCACTGATACTGGTTCGTGGCCGCCCGTTCCCAGAGATAGGGGCCAGGGGTTGCGACATATAGATTAATAAATTATATATATATATATATATATGTATATATATATATATATATATAGAGTAAACTGCCATTTTGGTCCCTGTGGTTTGGCCAGTTTTGCCACTTTAGTCCAAATCTCAAACTTATTACATCCGGGTCCCTGTGGTTTGCATTTTGTTGCCATTTTAGTCCAAATTTCAAAAACCCCATTTTTTGACTGTTACAACCTCCTATTTTGTCCTTTAGTGCAGGGGCATTTTGGTCATTTTGCTTTTTATTTTACATTTTCTTTATTAACATCATCCCCAAATAACTGACTCTCTCTCTCTTCTCTCTCTAAATCGATCAGATCCAGATCCACGATGCTCTCTAAATCGATCAGATCCAGATCCACCATCGTCATCGTCATCTCCGGCGTCGTCCCTACCGAAACTCAGATCCACCATCGTCATCGTTTCTCTCTCGTTCGGCTCTCTCTCTCATGTTTCTCTCTCTCTCTCTTTCTAGTGGAATGTTGTTTGAAGGAGATGGTGTTGTGATGTAAGAGAGAGAGAGAGAGAGAGAGGTGCGGTGGTTGCAGGGGGTGCGAGAGGGTGGTGGTGCATGGCGGCGAGAGGGGGTGGTGGTGGTGGCAGGTGGTGGTGCTTGGCGAGATGGTGATGACGTGTCGTTTGTTGATTTATGCAAGGTTACTTGAATCTGTGTTGGATTGGTTTTTGTTACTTGAATCTGGTGGTTACTTGAATCTGTGCTTTTTAATCATTAACTTGAACCCCCTGCATCTGCTATGATTTATCCTCGACCCGATGAGTTGCAGGTGGTTTTTGTTTTTGCTCCACATGATATGTGCTCCACTCCCGGATTGAGTTGCAGGTGGTTTTTGTTTTTGTTTTTTGCTGCATCCGCATCTCCCAACTTTGTTACTTGAATCTGTGCTGGCAGTGCTGCATCTCTGTGATTTTTTTTTGAGTAAACTGCGAGGCTGTGATGATTTCACCTAATCCGAGTCAAAAATTGGGTCAACATTTGAGATTTTCCGCAGCTTGGCGTGGCAGAATCGGAGGAGGGCAAGTGCGCTTGCAACCTCTGTTTGCAGCCATGGCGGTTTTGATTTGTTGTTGGAGCCTCGTTTCTTTTTACAAATCGGTTTTTTATTTTCTCGAAGATGATGTTCTTGATTTTCTGGATTTTCTGGGTTTTGATGATGATGTTTGATGATGTTCTTGAAGATACAGATCTGAGCCTCGTTTCTTTTTACAAATCGGTTTTGTTTTTGTGATGGTTTCTGGTTTTGTTCTGGGTTCTTGATTTTCTTGAAGATGATGTTCTTGATTTTCTGGGTTTTGATGATGAAGTTTGACGATGTTCTTGATTTTCTGGGTTTTGATGATGAAGTTTGATGATGTTCTTGAAGATAGATGTTATTAATTACTGAAACGTTATAATAAATTAACATGGACCAAAATGCCCCTGCACTACAGGACAAAATAGGAGGTTGCAACAGTAAAAAAAATAGGGTTTTTGGATTTTGGGCTAAAATGGCAACAAAATCCAAACCACAGGGACCCAGATGTAATAAGTTTGAGATTTGGACTAAAGTGGCAAAACTGGCCAAACCACAGGGACCAAAATGGCAGTTTACTCATATATATATATATATATATATATGAAGGTTAACGTACATTACGGCTTAACGTACATCACGTACGACAGGTAATTACGCACGTTCATTTTAAAATCACGCACGTTATAACTAAAAAAATCCAAAATCACGCATGTTGAAACACAATAATCACACGCATATTGAAAACATTAATCACGCATGTTATAGTACAAATCACGCACGTTGTTGTACGTGAAATACGTTAAGCCGTAATGTACGATATACTTTTTCTATATATATATATATATAATGACGATAAATCTAATCTTAATGCCATATGGCATTAACTTGAATCCTAGAATGCCATGTGGCATTTACTTGAATCCTTTATTAGTACTAGTGGGAAGGCCCGCGCGTTGCAGCGGGTGTCCCGACTCATCAGATTCAATTATAATCCATGTGCTTCGTGGCGGGCTTTTGACTGGTATCGTTTCGATATACACGCATTTGATATAACAATCAACACCAGTTTTACATGGATCAAAACCATAAAAAAAAACAGACATTGGTACCTAGGTTTCAGACGGCATCAATTCAGGTCATCAGGATAGTTAAAGTTGATAACCAAAGTTACTATTATTCGTGGTTACTACTAACATCACCGGTTAATACTAAGAGAATAATTTCCAGTGATTATTAGTTCCTGCTTCCTACTATGAACTTTTGTCCCTTGTGCCCTGTGCGTTTTCCCTTTGAACCAACGTCAAGCACGCACCCCACACGGACCACACCTTTTATTATACTAAAATGAAATTAATTAAACTAAAATCACCAACACTTGTAAGCATGCATATTTGAATCAATAATAACATTTCCATTTAAATTGACTTGACTGTATATAAGCATATATAATACAAAAAACTTGATGCGTATATAAATAGTTCAACTACTGGATATGAACATCATCTTTAGGGGTGGGGTTAGGAAAATCTCTATATAATTGATAGTGGGGTGCCCGCGCGATGCAGTGGGAGCACAACACTTAGACTGGTGATTTTAGGGGTTGCACATTGCGTTGCGATTCGTTTCGGTTTAGCTTTGAGCTATAACCATAACGAAAACCAAATTAATTATAAAACATGAGATTCTAACCTAGTGAGTCATTTATAGTCTTAGGAAGCCAATGTGAGTCATTGATGCCGGTTTCAATGATTGCCGACGATCCTCGCTCGGTGTTATGCAACAAAAAAAATAAACATCGGATATCAATAATTGAAAAGAATGTTTAATCGAGCCTATTAAAATTTGTAGAATTAATATATATTCTTGACAATTATTAATAGTGAAGGAAACAAATGGGTACAATGGTGATGAAAGAAGAACTTGCTTTAAGTTAGTTATTTTATGTTGGTTTTGTTCCTTTTTAAATATTTATTTTGTAGAGTTATACATAAATATCATTTTTATAATTTTAGGCTTTTGAAATCCATACATAAATACAATTAGATCTTGTCTAACTGGTCATGTGAATCTACATTTATCTTTGGGTTCAAAAAGATAATAGTTTAATAACAAAATATACTTTTGTTAATAAACCTTAATTACATAAAATGGGTCGGTGGATACTACCATCCAAATCCATTGCCAAAGTCCAAAATGTAAAATTCCAAAAGACACTAAACCAAAAGTTCATAATTGTTTCAATTACTTGTTTCATAAATTTAACAGACTATTCATATAAAAATCTTCTTTACTTAACAACAAGTAGCCAAAGGAACCCAGGCCAAGTAAATTAAGATTCAAGTTTCGACTAACTAATTGATACTTTGATTTTTCGAAATGGACCCGCGGTGGTTGTTCTGTTGAGCCATAGTTGCAGTGGTGGCTGAACACCGACCAGGTGAGAGGCGAGAATCGAGACAAAGAAATGCAGCGAATGTCCCGAACAGAAGAAACAAACCTTACGGTTACATGTTCACATCATGTGGTTCTTGGGGGCTTCATATAGAAAGATGGACAGAGAGTAGTGAGGGAGATCAATTCTAAAGAAATATAGAGTGAGGTTCAAGGATTTCAGATTTGTATAACAATTATCGAGATATGGCTGTATATATATATATATATATATATATATATATATATATATATATATATATATATATCATTCGAAAGATGATTAAGTTTTAACGTAGTTAATCACAAGCCATCAATTACATTAAAAATTGAATCAATTATTCATCGGTTACAAGAGTTATACAATTAAAGTAAGGAAAATGATAAGTTGTAACGGTTAACCATTATGAGATTCAATTTAATTTAGAAAACTTCACGTAATATTCTCGTATGATAGTTTTGTATATTTATTTTCAAGTTAAATTTTTTACTTTGTAACAGTAGTGAGTAATAAGACTAATAACTAAACATTCAATATATAAAAGTTGTATTGATTCTCCAATTCAATTATTGACAAGGGTTATCTATTGATGGCTTTGAACAATGTTCTCAAACCCGGACCGGACCGGCCGGTCCGACCGGTCGGGCCGGGATTCGGTGCATACGCCGGGCCGGTTCACCCCTACAAACCGTTTATGCAGCTGGCCGGCGGTTTGGCCGGCGGTTCGGTCGGAAATTTGGTGAAATCGAAGAAGCTGATGAATAATATCGACGTCTCTAGACAAAAGCAACTGGGAAGATTCAAATCTGATGATGGGCGTTGCCGGAAAGTAGCTACGGCGAACTGGCGTAGAGTCCCACAATGGAGAAGATGTTACCGAAGCAGAGGCCGACTGGAGCGAAGCCGGTCAACGAGGGGCGGAGATGTTGCGTAGAGAAGATTGAAGGAATATAGGATCAGAGATATTGCAGTTGAAGTTCTCTATTGTTTTGTTGCTTTTATGGGTTCGAGCAAATGAAACTCAAGAAACAAGAATAAATTGATAAAATGTGATATTAAAAACATTTCTTGGAACTAGTAAAGTGTAGACTTGGTATGAGTGTTGCAGAGATTCATTAATAAAGTTGCAAAGATTAATTAATAAAATTGTAATATTATTTTCTTTTAAGTTTTAGATATTAATATGTAATAACTAATATATTTATCTTTACTTAATTTTTTTTAGTTTTTAGATGTTAAATACTTTTAATGTAATAATAATTTAATCCGGTCTAAACGGTTCGACCGGTTCGACCGGTCCGACCAGTGAACCTCTAAGGTGTCCGGTTCGATGTCCGGTCCGGTTATGAAAACATTGGCTTTGAAATGCATTTCCCAACTTTCAAATAGCCCACTACTCTTTGGTATAAAAATTATAAAAAGATTAATTGATCTATGGAGAAGTACGTTTATAAAAATATAAGCACTTTTATTTACAATTAAGACTTTAAATAATGTTTAAAACTATTAAAAAACCATTAAAGTAAATTAATAAAAACTAAATAATCAAGTAATGATGGTTGGCATAAGCTGCACCACTTAGCTATTATGAGATTTAATTTAATTTAGAAAACTTTGCATAATCTCGTATGATAGTTTTGTATATTTATTTTCAAGTGAAATATAGAATTAAATATAGAATTGTCTTTATAAAATATTAACTATTAAATATATAAGATATTATTAGTTAGTGATTGATTTCTTTACTTAAGATATAATTAATTAAATTCATAATAACGTTGATTAGGTCTGTTTGTATTTAATCATTATTATTATTATTATAGAAGTATGGATTATTTATATTTATACATACTATTAAATATTAAAAATCCCAAAGGTTGCATGTCTAACCTTTAATTTAATCAATTAATTCCTTTAATTATTATAAAGCTTTTATTTAATTCCTTAATTTAATTCAATTAATGGAAGACATAAGTGAGCATGGATTCCATGGGTGAAATGTCTAGATTGCCCTTAAAGTGTCTTAAAACTTTGGACAATGTCCAAGGTTTCCCCCTCTAAAATGGCTTGCTTCATTTGTACGTGGTGCTTCAAGATTTGTACCTAGTCAAAATTACGAAAAAGGTAGAAAACACAGTTCTCTTAATATAGTACTAGTGGGAATGCCCGCGCGTTGCGGCGGGTGTCCGACTGATATCTGATTAAATTATGATGTGTATTACGAATCATAGCCCATTCCAAGTTTCTAACATTTTCATTCCATAACCCGCGCGTTGCGGCGGGTGTCCGACTGATATCTTATTAAATTATGATGTGTATTACGAATCATAGCCCATTCCAAGTTTCTAACATTTTCATTCCATAACCCGCACGATGTGAGGCGACATATTTTAAGATAATATTTTAACTTTTGTTTCACTTTTGAACACTAAAATAAATTCTTTTACCTACTGTGTGTGTGCACCAAAAATCAAAACAAAGAAATTCTATTGTGATCACTCTCATACGTCCCGGAAACAGGGTTAGCCATATACCCAAAATGCCCCTCAAGAAGAAAAAAATAAAGAACCTGCGTCGAGCAGCTAGTTTTTCAAAACTTGAACAGTTGTGTTAAGTTCTTTCTCAGTTGATCTAATTATAATTATATTTTGTGAACGGGTAAAACGGGTTGGAAGCTGAACAAAGTCCACTTAATGCATACACCCTCCTAGGTCATGTTAATCAAAGAGTTTAGAATATTATTGTAGTGATATGTGTGCATACACCCTCCTAGGTCATGAAGCCGGATTTTATGCACATCAACCAGTTCCATCATTATAATAAATAAGTTAGAGAAAGCACTATCACCATTCTAGCTATAGAAGATTCTTCGACATCGTAGAGTAAGCTGTGTGATATCAGAAAGAAAAAAGTTAGGTGAAATGAAACCAAGAAAGGCTCTAGTCCTAGATATTGTAAGCCAATAAGTTAGAGAAATCACAGTTTCACATATACTACTATTACACGTTAAAAAATTAAAGAAAATACCAAGTGATCGACCGCATCCATAGAGCGTCCAGATAGACCAAGTGACAGAATATGTAAAGATATTATTGCCATCAGTTAACTAACCTTGAAACCGAAAAATCAAGAGTGAACACAATAATGTTTACTGGTAGAAGAATAACAGCAGCCCCATTTACACCTGCACTACATCCGTTACACAGGTCCCACATATAACAAATAATTCTCAATAATTCAATGCAAATCATGTCAATTTTCCAGAGATATACAGCAAGGATTCAATATATGCCAAAATCACAGACAAAATTGGACAAAAGAACCGTCATGAGCGTAGATCTAAGCCGTACGCCATGAACAAATGTCTTCATCTGGTAGATAGAATTGATTTCCATTGATCTCAGATGAAGTATTTTCTTTATGGAAGGTACGCTTGGATTTATATTCATGTTTTAGTTTCTGCATATATCATCGAAATTTGGTTTCAAGTTCTGGAGAATATTATTAATATATAATGGCTGCAGGCTGCTATGAAAAGTGCCCCGACTACTGGAGGAGTGAAAAAGCCTCATCGTAATCATCCTGGAACCGTTGCACTCCGGTCGGTTTTTAATTCCTAAACCCTAAAACATGGAACTTTTCTATTTGAAACATATGCTCATGAAATTATATTACTCATTGATTATGTTCATAAGCACGTACAGTGAGATTCGCAAGTATCAAAAGACAACTGAACTCCTAATCCGCAAAGCGCCATTCCAGAGGCTTGTGCGCGAAATTGCTCAGGCTCTCAAGGTGATTATCATATAAAACGGCCTTAATTTAACCTTACAGTTAGATACACATTGTTTATGATCGCGCCCAGCGATTGGATTAATGATGATATATGTTTGGTGGTAGAGTGACTTGAGGTTCCAGAGCCATGCTGTGTTGGCACTTCAGGAGGCAGCGGAAGCTTACCTGGTTGGTCTGTTTGAGGATACCAACTTGTGTGCCATTCATGCCAAGAGAGTCACTTATATCATGGTCAAAGACATCCAGTTGGCCCTTCGGATCCGTGCTTAATTATTCATATCTTTATTAATAATCAGCTCTATAGATGCACAAACTTTTCTTTCTTTCGTTTTGTGATTATGCTGGAAGTTTTTTCGTCCTTTGGTTTTCTGTTTTAGCCAATGATCATTTGGTGGAGTGGTGGGTAGGCTGGTTTCCTTGTAAGAGGGGCCGGTTCGATCCCCACTCCCACCAAAAGTGAGGCAGCCCCGGTTTTACCCATGGTACCCGAGTTCGACTCCCAGTTCGCTGGTGTGCTATCAACTCGTCACGCCTTCCTGTGTTGGCAAGGTACCTGTGGGGTTTCCGGGTGAACGCCGGCAACACTCTGATGCCAGCTGGGGCACTGTTCAGACACTCACGTCTGGCCGGAGTGGGGCTACGGGCCACCCCGGAATGGGGGGGTGTAAGGTATCCCGCACCCAAAAAATGTATGATACTTTGCCGTTCAAAAAAAAAAGTTCTAGCATGGAAAATCTGAATGATTTATAGATCCAGTTGTTTATTGGAATGATCTTAAAACACACCATATTTACGTATAACCATCTAATCACAACGGTCTATAATAACAAAACTCTAGAAGAAACTTGATTATTTTGTAAACTTTTACATGAATTAAATTAAAGACGGTATCAACTTATTAATAAGTAATTTAAATACAAGATATTGATGAAATATTAAGAACAAATAGTGATATCTATGTACTTAACTTGAAAATAGATCTCCGAAGCTGAACTGGGTCTTCAATGCTAAGCATGGACGGAAGATAATCAAAGCGTGCAACAACCACACCTTTTGTAAATAAAGCATGAACAATTGTCTTCTTCCTCTTCATCAAGTTGAGGGTGAAAAGAACCCCTTATTCGTTTGATAATATGGGAAAACCCTAAAAAACAGCATCAGTAAACGGCTTGGCTTGTGGAGGAAAATAGATACGTTTGACAATTAAGAGATTCAATTTGAATGAATGGTTTCACAGCGATCCGATGATTTGAAGAACAGAGATATAAAAGGAAGAAACTTTATGTAGAAGAGAAATTGAATAAGGGACCTTTCATTTGCCATCTTAATTTTGATGGCAAGTTATTAATATTAACACTGAATCGATTTCAATCTGACATTCAATTGATTTCAATGGAGGATTGGAGAGGTGAAATCCCTGGACTGCCCCTTTAGGCGTCTTAAAACTTTGAAGAATATCTCATTTCAACCCCTCTAACCTAGCTTCTTTCTCTTGTACATAATGCTTTAAAATTTATACATGTGGCAAATTACCAAAAGGGCAAAAATTTACCAAAAGGGCAAAAAACCCAGTTTACTTAATAATGTAGTATAGATTAGATTGTTATTATTTAGTTTAATCTTTTAAAATTAATTATAGATAATTCTCCTACTAAATATTATTTAATTTAATCTCTACTACTTAATTGTAGATACTTATTATTTAGTTTAAATTATATTAAAATATTATTTATTTGATAATTATTATTTAGTTTAATCTCTTCTAATTAGTTGTAGATAACTCTCCTACTAAATATTACTAGTGGGGAGCCCGCGCGTTGCAGCGGAATCGACAACACCGGCGGGAATTTATAGTAGGAAACTCGTGCGATGCAGTCGCGACAACAATTTACAACGCGATACTAATTTTCTAGTTAGTTTATCAATCCCCTTGTGATACATTGTAGTGTATCAATCCCCTTATGTATTCACAACACGATACAACGTTTAGCCATATTTAGTGGGAATGCCTACGCGTTGCGACAGGTACGTCAAGTAGCTAAAAGTAATGGTCAAGTAGCTATAAAAACCTTGATTGGTAAGCTATTGAACGTCTCATATCAAGGGATTACTGCGTCCCCTGTTATGTGATGGAACAATATGAAGCAAATATAACATTTATGGGTGACAAGAACAGAGAGTGAGAAAAAAATAGAATTATATACACGATAGGAATAAAACCCCAAAATATGCAGTTCATTATAATGGGACAATTTGGGTCCATGATCATCCTCAGTTGGCAATTCTCACCATATTTATTAAATGGGACACAGATTTAGAGAAAGCAATTCAGGGACTGTTTGGGTGTAAAAAAAAGCGTTTCCAACAAACAACAAAGGTTTTAGTTCAAAAGAGTATGTGTCTTATTGGATTTAGAGTTGCCCAAATCAAACCAAAAGGGTCTGCAATGTGCAAACTGCAAATAATAACAACAACAACAACAACGAGCAATACCTCAACTCATTTATGTTAGCAATCATGTCATTTCGACCAAAATCGCATCAAACTTCAATTAACAAAACTCTGCAATACCTTTTTCTCGAGCATTGTTTCTCCGTACACTCCTTCTCCAGTGGTGCAAAGCCAGCAACCGAAGCATCTACCTGGATCGCAGCACTGCAAAATGCCAAACCAACATTCAATCAAACAACATTGCTTGCAACTCCACAAAACCATTAACACAATTCAACTCAACTCATTTCACCAAAACTATAAACACATATATTCCCCTAAAGCTAACTAATAATAACAACAACCAGACATAAAAAATTAATCCCAAATTCAAAACCTAACAATACCAACAAGTGGGAATGCCCGCGTGTTGCCGCGGGTACTTATGTTTTATTCGGCGCAAGTTGTATGGCAGGCTTCTCGTAATTTATTTTGAATACCAAACTAATATCTCAATTCACAAATTATCATTGATGGTTATGGTACCAGTTTGGGCTACCTGATTGCTAGCAGGTTGGAGGTTGCGGCGGTGTAGCCGAGCTATTCACAATACTCGCAGGGTACCCGACCGGTGCCGAGTGTACCCTAATGAGTATTAACAATAGATTTAAGGGTTTCTACTTTAAGTTTTGTTTGTATAAAGTTTTTAGCCATTTTATATTCTCTAACTACAGTTGCAGCTTAAATTACCAAATGACTACACACAACTAAAAAGGCTACAACTACAGCATACACCTTTGAAGATCTGGCAAGTTTAATAGACACCCAGAATGTGCAAAATGCAAAACCACTACAAGGATACAATACATAACATAACATAACATAACATAGATTCAACTCATATTATAATTAAACAACTGTAAAACTAAAGATACCAATGTAAGTTGCCTTGAGGTTCTGCATAACTACTGCCCAGTCATTGATAAACATGAAGACATTGAGTAATTAAGTATAAAGATGCACCAATCAGGAGGAACAAGCTGCCGCCATCCATGGTTTTTGTAACACCCTTATTATTATTTAACGAATTTCGTATAATTTACGAAGATAAACGGGTAATTAGAATTTCAAATACATTGAAATTACGGGTTTCATTAAACTTTCTTACAGAATTAAAACTATACAACATAACATGTGTGAGTTCGTCATTTAACATAACAACGATACAAAGTGCGGAAGCTTATTTCTTGATCGTGTTCGGTTCTTTGTTGTGCTTGATCGTCCTCCGGTGCCAAAATTATACCTGAAACTCATAAAACATGAGTTGGATTAGTCATACGTAACTTAAAACGTATTTAAACGAGTCCGGGAAGCGAAACTGATTAAAATAAAAAATTTTCGCTAAAACAGTGCCCTTTCGCGCCACGCGAAGGCACCCAGTTGCTCCCTCGCGCCACGCGAGGGAGACCGTTTTCCAGCAGCTCTGGAGCTGGGTCCTGCATTTTTCAGCAATACTAGTTTTTACGGAAACGGCCATAACTTCTTCGTTATTGATCCGTTTTACGCGATTCTTTTTCCTACGCGTCCGTAATTTAATTCTCCATCATATGGAGTTAAAATACAACATCCAACATAACAAATTTTGAGACTTCTAAGCCTTCGACTCGTTACCTTTTTACCGAATTTTAACCCGTTTATGCATTTTATCAAACAAACATATTTGTTTGATCCTTATATCACATACACTTCTTCAAATTAATGTTACCTACCATATTAGGTTCTAATCATAGGTTTATTACACAATTTAAACCCGTTTTCGCTCGTATGCTTATTTTGACCCGTTAAGGGTATTTTAAGCACTTTAAAGCTTGAAATCGCTTTCATTCATTTCTAGCATCTTATTTCTACATTTCTTATCAAGTAATCTTCAACTACAACTATATGTGTGTTGGATTTAATGTGGATATCTAAATGTTCCGAGTTTTACCCCTCGGATTATTATTTTACGGCAAGACTCAAAAAGAGCCATTTGACTCACGTATTACATCTTTCAACTTCTACACTTATTCTAAGTATTTATCTAATCATGAAACTCGTTTCCAAACAACCTTTAAGGGTTGTTTGTTCAATTTAGCCTACAAGGGCGTTTTGGTCAATTTTGGTCCTTCTTTTACGACGAAGGACTTTCAGATACTTGTTTGACCCAAAAATCCGGTCTTTTAACTATAACCTTGTTTAGAAATCCTTATGTTTCTAAAACACTACAATTATAACTTGAATTATTCGGTTTATCTTTAAGATAACCAAATATCCAATTTGACCTTGTTTAACTCATAGAAAACCTCAAATTCTACATGATGAGTTGAGTCATTACACAAACCTGGCTCGGATCAATGTATTGACCCGTTACGATACCTTGCCTTAGTGGCGCTAAGTAATAGCGATGTCAACATTCAATCGATATTTATTCCTGTAATCATGCAACTCGACAAAACATTAGCCGATATTGTCAAAGGGTGATATTTTCACCTTTTGACCCGTTTGGTCTATATGACCGTTTACTTTTACGAGATGGATTTATTATCATCTCGTCTGCATGACTTGTACCGGTTTACACCGTACGGTCAATTTACTTATAAATCTATTTCTTGATTATTTTGACCCCTTTATATCTTACGCCATAAAGTGTCCTTCAAAACTAACGGTTATCGTCAACGCGTGACCACATTGCCGTTTTACCCTTATTAAATTGTATTGATTTACCTTATAAGGTGAATCATTCAAAACTCGTTATTTATTAGTCATTACATGACTAAATGACCTTATTAGCTCTTTTTAACCATTCAACATGGTTTATCATTATTGTATTTTGTTCCGAACCTCGCGTGTCGGGTCGAAACATCATAAGTCAAAATGTGACTTTTGATTATTCAAAATCTATAAAACCAATATATATCAAATAAAAGGTGTAAGTTTTAACTTACCTCACATCCAAATTACGCTTTTCTTTTCTCACTTGCTTCGATCGACCCGCTTGCTCCCCAAGCTTGTAACACCCCGAAAAATTTACGTCCTATAATGTGTTGACACGTGTCATAGGATTGAACGTGTGAAAGAATGTTCTTAAAGGACTAAAGTTGACAAACAGTGAAACTGTGAAAATATAAGGGTTCAAAGGGTCAACAATGAATAAATATACTTTGCAATAACCCTACATGATATTTATAACCTTAAACGAATGAATTATGGATCATACAAAGCGAATTGTGAAAGAAAGTGAGAGATTACAAACTACAGGGGTTAAATGTGTCAACATGTTTAACTTATACCTCTGAGTGACCTTTTGACAAACCCGAAGCTTTGTAACGATTAATTATGCTCACAAGAAAGTACCATAAAAATTTCACTAAGTTTCGTTACCGTATGAGAAAGTTATGATAAAATTCGTGTACAAGGGTTATAAGCGTCGACGTTGAATTTTAGGGCTTTTCGGGTGATCACAAAGTTACCCGAGGACTTGAAAAAGTGGGTATAAGTCTTAAAGCCCCTAAATGTTAATAGTTAAGGTTCATAATGCAAGAAAATTTGAGAAAGCGACCTTTCGGAGGACCAGGGGCCAAATTGCAATAAAAAGAAAATAAAAATCAGGTTATCAAGTCTAAAGCGGCCCGCTTTAGACTTGACTATATGGGAAGCGGGCCGCTTCCGGTCTGCAGATGCAGAAAATGAACAAAGGCACTGGCAGGTGTCTGTTATAGCATTTAACCGACTCAAATTGGTGGTTTTCGAATCTATGGGCTTGTATAAGCTGGTTTCCAGCTTTTAGAGGCTATATACATGCATCATTGATCATTCCTCAAACATTTAGAATCAAAAATTGTGAAAGGTCAAGTTCTTATAAAAGTCTCATATTACTCATATCAACTTCTGATCATTCTGAGCCATTCAAGCTGATACCAAGCGTTCCATATCATCCATTAATCAAGTGTAAGTGCCTTAGATCCTTCTCGATTCAGTTTTGATTCATTTATAGCCTAGAAATCAAACCGTCGTAACTACGGTTTGACTTGGCGATAAATCACAAACGATCCAGAGATTTGTCGAAACGAAAGCTGATACAAGTTGGTAATTATATGGTTATTAAACCCCTAAAAGGTCACTTACTGATTTTGATCCTAACTATGGCGTTCGTCGAGTCAAACCTTATTCGAAAAAGTCAACAGAATCGTTTGATGCGAATTTAACGATACATAAGGCGTATAATCTGTTTTAACATTCATACAAACTGAAAATAAGTATAAAAACTTGTCTACGCTTGTTTGGTTCGACAACTTTCTTTTTAGAACCGATTCGGAGCCGAGAGACGCAAAAGTTTGACTTTTGCGTTGACCTCAGTTCTGACCCGATTTATATAGGTTTAGACATGCCTTAAGGTTCCATTAGGACCTAGTTACTTGTGTGTATAAGCCTCTGCGTTTATACCACTCGAATCCCTAATCGTCCGATGTTTCCGTTAAATGCCTAATTATGACCATATTGCCCTTATGTCCGTATAACGAGATTTTTGGAAATATGAAAGTATGATAATCTTTATTACTGATTATTAAGCATGTCTGTAAATTTTCATGTCAATCGGATGTCTAGATTAGGAGATATGCTTAATGACGTAATTATTGGCACTTTTATTAATTAAACGACGCCATTAGCGTAAAACCTATCTAAGCCCAATTTTTGACACCAAATCTTTTACTTACTGAAGTAATATAATATTTTGGGATTTTTGAAGATTTTTAATTATTTTTAAACTGATCCTAAGCTAGGATTAGCGCCTTAATTCGGTTAATACCGAAAATGCCCTTTTCGGCCATAAAATGAGTTTTACACGTCCGAATGGCGCCAATCCAATTGCTACTGATTTTAAATAATAATTATAGTATTTTGAGCCTTTTAAACTGATCCGGAAACTCAGAATCGTATTTTAACCCGTACGTCGCTTAAAACGACTTTATACGCGTATTTAACGCATAGTTTGGGTTTAAAACTATTTTAATATATAAGATTTATAACCAAATGTTATAACCTGTTAAAATAAACTATTTTACTGATTTATTCAGACCCGGATCACAGAAGCTTAAATTGATCCCTTTTATAACTTTAAAAATGACCAAAATACCCCTACGGGGCTTATTATGAGATTAAACTCGTTTTGGGCATAACGGAAGGTATCCTACTGATATCACAACATATTTAAGGCATGATAACTTAGGGAACCTGTTTAGGACTCTTACGGTTACCCGTTACGCTTCATACGCGTTCGGTTCGGTTTATGTAACTAGTTTGCATAAATTAGCCGAAACGGGTCAAACCTTATCGTTATTATCTCAAAATCCAGAATGTGTTTAGATTACCCATATTATACAAGTCTTCAAACTTGTCGGGTCTAAATCACATTCTTTTTCGGTCTCCGCTTTATCATGCGTTTGTACCGTATCTTCTTCTTCTTCTTGAAAACTAACCGGTCTAAGTCAAGGCTTAATTAAAGACCCGTTGGGATTCTAATAGGTTATTAAAAACCTTCGTTCCAGATTTAGGAGCCCAGTAAAAGCTATCTGTACTTGCTGATTTGATACGGCTGGGATTGAAATTATATTTAGCTCAGGTAAATACTTTTAACTTATTTCCCTATACGGGCTTGGGGTACGGTATATAAAATACCGCTTGGTCGGGCATTGAATATTTAATCTTACTATGGTTAAGTTATTGAGATGACTCCGTTTAATTTGTTTTGTTTACTTAAAGCCTTTGGGGGTTAATGACCGTTGTCCCGGATATCCCTGGCATCATTCTACGAATGGCCACGACCTCAGCACCCGGCGTAGGCGTACGCCGTCGGTGTCTCATAATTAAATGTGGTGTGTCAATTGATCTTTAACCCGGCTCGATCCGGGCTACTGAACGCATAAGAAACATGTAAATCCTGTACAAGTTTATATATTAGATAAGTAACCCAAGTTATAAAATATTATTTGTGCCATGTGCATACAAAACAATCATTTTCTTAAAACCTTTTCAAAAAGAGTCAGTTGATTGTATTTACCAGTGTAAACTGACGTATTTTCCCAAAAAGGCTAAGTGCAGGTACTAATTGGAATTGGCTGGCTACTCCTAGCATCAATAAAGAGTCTCGCAAGCTTAGATGCCTAAAGTCTGTTGAACCATGTTATTTATTTTGCGATCCGCCTGTGGATCCTTTACTTCCGTTGTAATACTTTGATGTTACACTATTACGGATTGTAATATATTTATCCTTTTGCTTCCGCTGTGTATTTATATATTGTGTTGTTTGACTATGATGTTGCCAACCACGTCACGTTAATCCCCTACCGGGCCCACCGGTAACACGTGGAAATTTGGGGTGTGACAGGTTGGTATCAGAGCCAACATTGAGTGAATTAAACACTAGTTTTTTTTGTGTTTAATCTCAATGACACAATTGCACATTTCTAAACTTTCTGAGTCTAGACTTAACATAAGAATATTTTCAATCCTTATCTGGAATTCCTGCTTCCAAAATTTTTATATTTTGGATACGTCGCCAAGCGAAGAAGCCGTAATAATAATTCTCCACACCAGGAGCCATGATTTGCTGACCTTCGTCCAGCGGCTAGGAACATGCAACCAAGGAGAAAGCAGTCAGAAATAAAATGAAGAAGAAACTCCTTTTGCTTAAGATCGTTTCCTTAATAGTCCTTCTAAGGACATAATTACTTTTCCGTTCCTTCGAGGACAACATTATTTCTTTTAAGTCCCGTTTAGGGCAACCCTATACTTGTTTAAGTTTTAAAGGAACGATTATGTTTAAAATATCATTCCTATATTATAAGATCTACCATTATAATAAAATGGCAAGATGGCAGTTTCTCATTTTAGGTTCAGATCCTTATTAACGCCTCAATTTAAAATTTTCTGCATTAAATCATAAATTAAGAATCTTAAGTGTGAAACCTAGCCTACGGGTCAACTATAAGACCGGGCCAAGATGGTAAGACCTGTTTAAAAGATTCAAATTCCTGTTAACATCTTAAAACATGTTAACACTCCCGACAGACGTGATTCGTTGGAAATCACACACGTTATTAAGGATTCTTCAAAAGATTCCTAACCTAGTATAATGATCTCTGAATCCTGGGTTTACATCTTCAATTAAGATGATCATATTTTGACCATACATTGGTAATATAGTGCCTACAGGCCTTGCTCAATTCTACATGAGCCAAAGGACAGTGGTAGCTAGGACTCCCTGTCCGAGAAAGGTTATGAACTAGGTTCAAACCTAAATGCTTTGATTCTCTGAAATCATAGCTTATAATTTATAAATGTCCTTGTAAATAGGCCATTTGTGCTATTATTAACTAGTAAATCAGGGTTTATGATAGAAATCCTGAATAAAATAAATATCATTCCTTTCCTGCCAGTATAAATATTAAAAGAGAATCTTAAAAGGTTTGACCTAGCTTGAATGTCATTGAAGACCTAGCTAAGATGGTAAAACCTGTTTAAAAAGAGATTCAGTTCATTGTTAACATTTGAAAATGTGTTAACACTCCCGACAACGGTGATGCGATAAAATCACACTTGTCATCCTTACATTAGGAATTTTTTTAAATCCCTTATTTAGCGTAAATGAATAATAGAAAGCATGGCTGGTAAATGTCGAGCATGATGTACGCATCAAAACATCCAATTGGGATGTGTACCTACGTGAAAAGGTGTATACATGAAAAGATAGTTTTTATTTCATAAATTCTTGTCAGGACAATGAACTATGAAATTATTCCGATCCAAAGGAATCATCGATTATGTTTTAAATTTTCCCTAATGACAAGGCCCTGTGCCATCAAGAGTCATTGGGAACAAGCTCTTGTGCTATATAAAATGTCAGTACGACATTGACAGTCATGATCTATGTCCCCTGTCTAATAAATACGAGGGATTTTATCCTGTTAAACGCCAAAGATGGTCTATTTAAAAACCTAGGCAAAACATAATCAAATAAATCAAATACTATCTATTGGCCTATATGGTTTATTTACACCATGGCTAATTAGTCATCAAATTCGACAATTCACCATATAATTAAACCAATTATTACTACTTGGTTTGTAGCCTTCAAAGCTTCACCATGGCTGACTCCTCTGAAGCTCACAATCGTCCAGTTGATCAGAATAATGAAGTAAGACTGAACTTAACAAGCACCGAGCTACAGGCTATGTTAAATACAGCCATAAATGACGTTGTGGACCGTGTACTGAAGGATCACAAACGAAAGGGCAATAATATCCCAAATCAAGGTTATAAAAAGGGTAAGACCGGTTCAAACTATAACCAGTCCAAGCCAAAGGAGGCTAAACCCGAATGTAAGAATTGCGGGAAGAAGAGGCACTTCAGTAAATGTATATATGAAAAGATCAGGGGATGTGGTATCTGTAAAGAGATGGATCACAAGACCCTTGAATGTAAGGAATTGAAAAACAACCAACAGGCGGTTGAAAAACCCAGATGCAAAATCTGCAAGAAACAGCACTTCGGGAAGTGCAAGTATGGCGCGAACTCGCATACACAGTCGAGAACTCTTGCATGTGGGATATGCAAGTCCAAGGGGCATAAGACTTCGGACTGCAAGAAGATGGAGGACGCAACCTGCTATGGTTGCAATGAAATAGGGCACATCAAAACTAATTGCCCTAATAAAACCAAGAAGTGTAAGAATGATTTGAGTGACAGACAGCAGTCTGGTAAAAAGCCCAAATGCAAAACCTGTAGGAAATATCACCTCGGGAAATGCAGATATGAAATTCAGCCTCTACCCTGTGGAATTTGCAAGTCTAAAGAACACAAGACGATAGAGTGCAAGAAGATAAAAGATGCAACATGCTTCAACTGTCAAGAAAAGGGGCACATTAAGACCAACTGCCCTAAATACGCTAAAAAGCCTGAGGAAGTTAAAAAGACTAAAGCTGGAAGCTCTCTAATGGATGTTTAAGAGGCTATTCAGGATGGCAATGTCACAACAGGTACTTTCTTTATCAATAACGCTCATGCTAGAGTACTAATGGATTCAGGTGCAGATAAGTCTCTCGTAGACAATAGATTTTATAAATCATTAAATCTGCTTGTTAAAACTCTAAGCGTTAAGAATGAAGTAAAATTAACCGATAGTACCTCAGAGACTGCCTCAGCAATATTAGATGGATGTTTTATATCCATTAGGAATTACCCTTCTCCGATGCCCTTGTTTCATTAATTGGAAGACTCGATATAGTAATAAGAGAGAACAGGTCGTCTTGTAACCAAGCCCATATTGTGAGTGACAAGAAGAAATTAATTATCAAAACTCCTTATGAGACAACCCTCATAATTACATGTTTCATGTCCACAATGTTTAGGCATCATTTTAGGGCCTTAAAGTTGACTTAACGAGCTTTAAACGTATTAGAAATGGCTTTAATGCATAAAAGGGACCAAGACTGTCATTTTGAAAGTTTTCTTCTGATTAGAAGACTCAGGCGGCCCGCGTAAGCCTGAGTGATACCTTACGCGGCCCGCGTCAGGCTCCCAAAGAAAAAAAAAATGGTGGAACCGGCCGTCCCCGGAATCGAACCTGGGTCTAGGCCGCACCCTTTCGCGCGCCTAGCCAACCGAGCTAGGTGCCTAGTTTGTGAAAATTTCCAATCCGATTAAATATAAGCACATGTACAATAACTTCCTTACTTCTTATTATAAGTCACCTACTTATCCTTCTTCTGTTAACTAAGTATTAGAATCCAAGATTTCATCTTTATGTTTTAATTACTCTTGGCTTGCTTATGTGGACTAAACACTAGAAGGGATGAAGTAGAAACCATTAGGTATATCAGCGGTTATGTTGAAAGGAACTTGGTAAAGCATACATCATAGTCATTTGATGACAATACCCTAAATTAGTGAGGACATTAAGTAAATCCTCAAGAAAGATCATATTATACATTGTGGAATGCTCCAAGTTTTAAGGACCTTATTAGAAGACCTTTTATCCACGCCGCGAAAGGGAAAAGACGGAATAAGAATTCCTGACTCTCGCCATAAAAGTTATAGACTGTCGACAGTATGTCGCAAAAGTTTAATACATTGGCTGAGATAGTACCCTATTAAAGCACATAATTATTAGTGGTTAGCTTTGGCAATAAGAGGGCACACTAAGATTTCAAAACCTACTCATAAAAAAAAAATCCATTATAGATCTACCTCAGCTACCCACGTTATAATGATTAAGAAGTAATCAGTCAAAGCTAAGACTGCCCTAGAGTTGTTTAAGATATTACAGCTAAGTTTAAAAAGGGTTAAGAATGGAGGTGTTTAACCCTCCTGATGAATAATTAGGGGTAGCTCACATTAATAATGGCAACAGATAAATCCCTTATTGTGACATGATTGCTAGAAGATACGTTTAGGATTCAGGTGCTGCTAAGTCTCTTATAAGACCATAAGTTTGACAAACTTTTGATTTCATAAGAACTTCGGATATTAAATATAAAATATGATTTACCAATGGAATCTTTTAATAACTCTCTCTCCCATCCTCGAAGAAAAATCTTTTCATAAGAATCTGGAGTACTCTTCCTCAAAAAGAGTACGACAATATATATTATTTTATTTTTATTAGTCTCTCATTGTTTTCTATCGCCTGCGAATGCCAAACTATGTTTGATAAAAGTGCCATATGAGGAGTGGCGTATCCTAGTGTGTCCCATAGATTGCTTTCATGCCTGATCAGTATGGAGGTTTAATGCATGGAACCTCTGAGATATCCCAATAGTCATATCGTACTAAAGTCGACTAGTAGTATTCAAAGAAGATATCCAGAATGAAATTTGTCCAAGTAAATGTTCCCGACTAAAGAATTCGTGGACTCGTAACATAAATGTGTCACCTAGTTGACACCAGCATTAATGGAAGAACTGGATCCTGAGATTTGAAAAATCTCTGTAACCTCCTTATATCTTAATTATCTTCTACCTAAGTATCTTCTCATAAGTTTTTCCTGCTTACCTCCTGAGAGGCAGGTAGAATTAAGATTAACATCCCGCTGTGGGCTGGAGTATTGTGAAAACTCCATGTTGATTATGGAATATTTGAAAACCCTGGTCAAATAAGTTTTAAGATATAGATTCATATAGCCTAACTCAATATCCTAAGAGTTCGGTATAGTTAGATATGAAAGACGGTTCATTTTGCTTATGCATTATCACCGCAACCCTAATTAGGCAACGATTAAGAATTTGCCATCAGCTGCTCAGGATCGTCGAATTGTTCGACTAACGGCAAGGATTAGCTATTCCTTAATTTTAGTTTTGAGCAGTGGTTGGAATAACCATCTCACCTTAAAATAAGCTTTTCTATAATAATTGATATGTAAGTATTAAGGCTACTCCTTTGGAGGCCTTGTATAGATGGAATGTTAAATGTCTATGTTAGATAGAGAATTGGTAAGTCCAATTGTCAAGATCTGAAAGTTGCCGGGGAGACAACAAATAAGATCATACAAATCCATAATCGATTGTAGGTTGACAGGATACGGCAGGAAATCAAGGAGTTATGAAGATAGCAAACTTTCTAAGTTCTTGATAAGGAAAATGGTTTAACAAAAGATATCACCCAGGAAGGGTGTACCAAAATTGTTAAATTATCAGGCTAGTTAAGCTCTGTATATATGGAAATCATTTGAAGGAAATCGAATGTATCAAGATCAAGTAGCGTGTAAGCTAAAACCTATTTAAGTAGTTTGGCGGAGCTCGAAATACATTACACACTAGTGACAGAAGGAGGTGTTCCGCCAATAAGTCAAGGAGCACTATCACAAATTGGTATGCAGATATACGATGTGATAAACATCCTATATCGATTGAGAATAGACAAGTTAAGAAGCTTCGAAGAAAGCACGTGCCTATTGTTAAGGTTAAATGGGATGCCCGTAGAGGTCCCGAGCATACGTGGGAGGTTGAATCCACGATGAAAGAAAAATACCCTTACTTATTTCAGTAAATCTCGGGTCGAGATTTCTTTTAAGGGGGTGAGGATGTAACACCCCGAAAAATTTACGTCCTATAATGTGTTGACACGTGTCGTAGGATTGAACGTGTGAAAGAATGTTCTTAAAGGACTAAAGTTGACAAACAGTGAAACTGTGAAAATATAAGGGTTCAAAGGGTCAACAATGAATAAATATACTTTGCAATAACCCTACATGATATTTATAACCTTAAACGAATGAATTATGGATCATACAAAGCGAATTGTGAAAGAAAGTGAGAGATTACAAACTACAGGGGTTAAATGTGTCAACATGTTTAACTTATACCTCTGAGTGACCTTTTGACAAACCCGAAGCTTTGTAACGATTAATTATGCTCACAAGAAAGTACCATAAAAATTTCACTAAGTTTCGTTACCGTATGAGAAAGTTATGATAAAATTCGTGTACAAGGGTTATAAGCGTCGACGTTGAATTTTAGGGCTTTTCGGGTGATCACAAAGTTACCCGAGGACTTGAAAAAGTGGGTATAAGTCTTAAAGCCCCTAAATGTTAATAGTTAAGGTTCATAATGCAAGAAAATTTGAGAAAGCGACCTTTCGGAGGACCAGGGGCCAAATTGCAATAAAAAGAAAATAAAAATCAGGTTATCAAGTCTAAAGCGGCCCGCTTTAGACTTGACTATATGGGAAGCGGGCCGCTTCCGGTCTGCAGATGCAGAAAATGAACAAAGGCACTGGCAGGTGTCTGTTATAGCATTTAACCGACTCAAATTGGTGGTTTTCGAATCTATGGGCTTGTATAAGCTGGTTTCCAGCTTTTAGAGGCTATATACATGCATCATTGATCATTCCTCAAACATTTAGAATCAAAAATTGTGAAAGGTCAAGTTCTTATAAAAGTCTCATATTACTCATATCAACTTCTGATCATTCTGAGCCATTCAAGCTGATACCAAGCGTTCCATATCATCCATTAATCAAGTGTAAGTGCCTTAGATCCTTCTCGATTCAGTTTTGATTCATTTATAGCCTAGAAATCAAACCGTCGTAACTACGGTTTGACTTGGCGATAAATCACAAACGATCCAGAGATTTGTCGAAACGAAAGCTGATACAAGTTGGTAATTATATGGTTATTAAACCCCTAAAAGGTCACTTACTGATTTTGATCCTAACTATGGCGTTCGTCGAGTCAAACCTTATTCGAAAAAGTCAACAGAATCGTTTGATGCGAATTTAACGATACATAAGGCGTATAATCTGTTTTAACATTCATACAAACTGAAAATAAGTATAAAAACTTGTCTACGCTTGTTTGGTTCGACAACTTTCTTTTTAGAACCGATTCGGAGCCGAGAGACGCAAAAGTTTGACTTTTGCGTTGACCTCAGTTCTGACCCGATTTATATAGGTTTAGACATGCCTTAAGGTTCCATTAGGACCTAGTTACTTGTGTGTATAAGCCTCTGCGTTTATACCACTCGAATCCCTAATCGTCCGATGTTTCCGTTAAATGCCTAATTATGACCATATTGCCCTTATGTCCGTATAACGAGATTTTTGGAAATATGAAAGTATGATAATCTTTATTACTGATTATTAAGCATGTCTGTAAATTTTCATGTCAATCGGATGTCTAGATTAGGAGATATGCTTAATGACGTAATTATTGGCACTTTTATTAATTAAACGACGCCATTAGCGTAAAACCTATCTAAGCCCAATTTTTGACACCAAATCTTTTACTTACTGAAGTAATATAATATTTTGGGATTTTTGAAGATTTTTAATTATTTTTAAACTGATCCTAAGCTAGGATTAGCGCCTTAATTCGGTTAATACCGAAAATGCCCTTTTCGGCCATAAAATGAGTTTTACACGTCCGAATGGCGCCAATCCAATTGCTACTGATTTTAAATAATAATTATAGTATTTTGAGCCTTTTAAACTGATCCGGAAACTCAGAATCGTATTTTAACCCGTACGTCGCTTAAAACGACTTTATACGCGTATTTAACGCATAGTTTGGGTTTAAAACTATTTTAATATATAAGATTTATAACCAAATGTTATAACCTGTTAAAATAAACTATTTTACTGATTTATTCAGACCCGGATCACAGAAGCTTAAATTGATCCCTTTTATAACTTTAAAAATGACCAAAATACCCCTACGGGGCTTATTATGAGATTAAACTCGTTTTGGGCATAACGGAAGGTATCCTACTGATATCACAACATATTTAAGGCATGATAACTTAGGGAACCTGTTTAGGACTCTTACGGTTACCCGTTACGCTTCATACGCGTTCGGTTCGGTTTATGTAACTAGTTTGCATAAATTAGCCGAAACGGGTCAAACCTTATCGTTATTATCTCAAAATCCAGAATGTGTTTAGATTACCCATATTATACAAGTCTTCAAACTTGTCGGGTCTAAATCACATTCTTTTTCGGTCTCCGCTTTATCATGCGTTTGTACCGTATCTTCTTCTTCTTCTTGAAAACTAACCGGTCTAAGTCAAGGCTTAATTAAAGACCCGTTGGGATTCTAATAGGTTATTAAAAACCTTCGTTCCAGATTTAGGAGCCCAGTAAAAGCTATCTGTACTTGCTGATTTGATACGGCTGGGATTGAAATTATATTTAGCTCAGGTAAATACTTTTAACTTATTTCCCTATACGGGCTTGGGGTACGGTATATAAAATACCGCTTGGTCGGGCATTGAATATTTAATCTTACTATGGTTAAGTTATTGAGATGACTCCGTTTAATTTGTTTTGTTTACTTAAAGCCTTTGGGGGTTAATGACCGTTGTCCCGGATATCCCTGGCATCATTCTACGAATGGCCACGACCTCAGCACCCGGCGTAGGCGTACGCCGTCGGTGTCTCATAATTAAATGTGGTGTGTCAATTGATCTTTAACCCGGCTCGATCCGGGCTACTGAACGCATAAGAAACATGTAAATCCTGTACAAGTTTATATATTAGATAAGTAACCCAAGTTATAAAATATTATTTGTGCCATGTGCATACAAAACAATCATTTTCTTAAAACCTTTTCAAAAAGAGTCAGTTGATTGTATTTACCAGTGTAAACTGACGTATTTTCCCAAAAAGGCTAAGTGCAGGTACTAATTGGAATTGGCTGGCTACTCCTAGCATCAATAAAGAGTCTCGCAAGCTTAGATGCCTAAAGTCTGTTGAACCATGTTATTTATTTTGCGATCCGCCTGTGGATCCTTTACTTCCGTTGTAATACTTTGATGTTACACTATTACGGATTGTAATATATTTATCCTTTTGCTTCCGCTGTGTATTTATATATTGTGTTGTTTGACTATGATGTTGCCAACCACGTCACGTTAATCCCCTACCGGGCCCACCGGTAACACGTGGAAATTTGGGGTGTGACAAAGCTTCACCTAGCTTGTTAAGCGCCAACTATCATTCATCATTCACAAGGTTGTTAGATTAGTCATTCTAAATCATGACTTTCACACCTTATGAATCTTTGACTACTTTTCTTATTGAACTAAATCATAAATCATGAGTTTAGTTCTTGTGTCAAGACCCACTTCAAATCAAGTATGAACTCTTAACAAATCCCCATTTTGTTCAAGTAGTTCATTCATACAAGTTAGTATGGTGTTTATAAACACCAATACAACATCAATTTCATTAAATCATTCAAAACCCATTTTTCAAGTCATGTATGATCAACACTCAAACTTGGAAATTGTTCAAGTATCTTGCATCAACTATCACTTATGATGATTTCTAACACAAACATATCATCATCTTCATTATTAAATCAAAACCCACTTAGCACATATATGGGTAATCATCAAATCCCTAGTTTCTAACACCAATTCATCAAGTTTTCAACTAGGGTTTGTTTCTAAACATGAATTCAACACATATATCACTCATACATTCAACATTCATTCACGAATTTTGATCATGAGTGTTCATCATAAATTCTAAGACATCACCAAATTACACAATTTTACATACCTTACGATCCCCTTGACTTGGTGATCATTTGTACGTGAACATGCATTTGATTCGAGCTAGTTTTGCCCTTCAATTTGGTGAAATTGAGATGAGCTAGGGTTTGAGCTCCTGGCTCCTCTTCTGATCGATTTCACACACACACACACACACTTGTGTGTGTAGTGTTTTAATTAAATTAAAAATCAAGTTTTAAATCTTCCTCTTTTGGCCCCTCAAGTTTGTAACTTTATAATAAGGGTTATTTCCCAAGTTTCCTCCTTTGTTTTAAGGCACATATTTAACTAGGTTGATATTCCTAGTTACTTGGTGGGTTCGGGGAAGTTATAACCCGTTTTATTTTTATGTCCCGTTAACTCGGGCCTTTTATAAACTTATTTCTTTAAAAGCATTTATTCACGTTTTATTAAATATTAGGTTTATTTATTTAAATCCTAATATTTACCGGGTTACTTTTACCACTAACGGTACTTTACCCGCCTTTTAGTATTAACGGGGTTTGATTACCAAACCCGTTTTCGGGGTGTTACAAGTCTACCCCCCTTAAAGAGGTTTCGTCCCCGAAACCTTATTTACGTAGTTCTTTTAAATTTTAGACTAAACGAACTTAGCTTCGTTTTCAAGGCATTCATACATTCTTTTTGGATCTAAAGTTTTCGTTTATATTGACCCGTACGTCTTCCATGTGTAAGGCCTCGCGGGCCGTTACTTTTAGCTTATATCTTTTATCTTTATTGACCGAGTTGTTACTTGACCACTCTTTCGCTTTAGTCTGTCAACATGTTTATTTCGCGCTTGTCTTATATTAACAAGTGCTTTGTATTTGTCATGACAATATCTTGACTTCAAATAGTTTTACCAGCTAGACTAATTAGTCGCCGTCACCTTATATCCCGTCACCCGGGTATACTATTTTGCCATCTCCGACCTTATGTGTGTATAAGATTTTCTAAATCACTTCATACTACTTATGTTTTGTTAAAACGTTGTTTTTGACCAAAAATTGAATTTTTAGTTTACGTTTCCTCTTTGTCTCACATCTTTCTCTCATTTCAAGGAATGTTACTCCCGAGGATCTATTTCTTTCCGTTATTATTTAATGCGAGGAATTATAACTAATTCCCCTGCTTAACCCATATGATCCGTAGGTTCTTTCACTTAGCCTCATATGCTATTTCTTTAGATTTCCACATTTTTTAAGGTGACACCCAACAGTTTGTTTCTTTCTATTTATGACCCAAGGGTCTTCTTGGTCCTGTAGACCTTGACACTATGTTTAATCCTGTAGGTTATGATAATCCCGTAGATCATCTTTTATTCAAGTCTTTATTCAACTGTATATATATATATATGGTGTCAAGGCACCCCTTTTATGTCTAGAACGATCTACTTTTGCTTTTTTTTTTTTGGATTTCATTAGACCTTGACCGTAGTCTAAGGCTACATTTGTTCGCTTTCGAATTATCTTTCTGACTTTATGACTTCTAACGTCATTTACACGTCAGTTTGTCCTACACTTACCGTTACCCGGTTCTTACCTATAGTTCTTTACGACCCATTACCCGGGTTCTTTATCTTAGGGTTTTTAACATTTTTGTTTCGCTAGTTTCGTTTTTCCTATATATATTCCTTTATGACCCGTCACGTAGGTTCATTAATGTTTCGCGCTTCCATTATTCGGTTTGCGCTTACTTGCACTACCAAGTTTTTATACCTTATTTATCTCGTTTGACTTGTTCGTGTGAAATTTCATCACTTGTGAACATCAAACTCCATTCTTTATTCGACCCGTTCAACTTTAAAATAGTTGAGCGTAGTTATTAACATTTCTGTTTGCAAATTCTCATTGTCTTTTAGTCATGACTCATATTCCGAGTCTTTTGACTTTCTATTTCGCGTTCCCGTCTCTTGGTTTACACATTCTTTCCAAATCCTACCCATTCATCGGGTATCTTTACCGTAATCATTTTCAAGTAACCATTCTTATATGGTTTTAGATGTTATTTTAATTTATTTGGTCGTCTTAGCGAGATCCATCGCTTTTATTCAATCAAGTCCTTTATTATTTATTCAATTCGTTTGACTTGCCCATGTGAATTTCATCACTTGTGACAGTCAAACTTTTATCCCTATGCCTTAGCATTCCTATTGGTCGGTCTGTATTTTCTTTTTACTTGATCCTTGTCCCTTCTCTCGGGCTCATTATTCTTACGTAATACGCTTCCGTCATCCGACTTACGTTTATGTTTACTATCAAACATCTTACTTATTTGATTCATTTGGGTACCATTTAAGTTAGTCCCATTCACCCCACCCTTACTACATCGGACATAAATGTGTCCATCATAAGAAGTTCATGGTACCACGTGTTCACTACTTACTTGGCCAGAGTAAGTGATCAACACCTTGTATACATGACCTTTTTATAATTTTCACATTACACCCCATGTAAGTAATGCCTCTATTTGTTTTTCTTGGAAACAATATCCCGGATAGGTTTTCTATTCAGGTTTTTCCAAGTTTTCAATCTACATATGCAACTTTCAATCTCTACGTATTTGTTGCATATTACTATTTATGCAATAATTTAAAACGTGCACCTGATAATGCTTGGTCTAACAGGCTCCCCTTGCCATTAACTTATTCGCAATCGTTGCGCGATTTAGGTCCTTGGTGAGCGTTCTCTATTTGTCATACTTTGGACCGTTCCTCTGTCAAATCCATGATTTGTTAAACTCTCGCTATCTTCATATGCGAGTGTCCTTCAATCAAAACATATAAAACAGTTAGTAATTTCGACATTAAAAGATGCCTGTATTATAATACAAGGCTTTTCTACTATACGCATCACCGCGTGTAATTTCGTTGACTATATCTATTCTATATCGTTTTTATTGGTGTAACGTGTATTACACGATAACCATATGTGTTGTTCTCAACACTTAAATCATACTAAACCATTGATATACATGTACTTACCGGATTTGCGATCAAGCCTCGAACCGAACACACTTTATTCTTTAACCATGAGCTCTGATTACCAACTTGTAACACCCTTATTATTATTTAACGAATTTCGTATAATTTACGAAGATAAACGGGTAATTAGAATTTCAAATACATTGAAATTACGGGTTTTATTAAACTTTCTTACAGAATTAAAACTATACAACATAACATGTGTGAGTTCGTCATTTAACATAACAACGATACAAAGTTCGGAAGCTTATTTCTTGATTGTGTTCGGTTCTTTGTTGTGCTTGATCGTCCTCCGGTGCCAAAATTATACCTGAAACTCATAAAACATGAGTTGGATTAGTCATACGTAACTTAAAACGTATTTAAACGAGTCCGGGAAGCGAAACTGATTAAAATAAAATTTTTTCGCTAAAACAGTGCCCTTTCGCGCCACGCGAAGGCACCCAGTTGCTCCCTCGCGCCACGCGAGGGAGACCGTTTTCCAGCAGCTCTGGAGCTGGGTCCTGCATTTTTCAGCAATACTAGTTTTTACGGAAACGGCCATAACTTCTTCGTTATTGATCCGTTTTACGCGATTCTTTTTCCTACGCGTCCGTAATTTAATTCTCCATCATATGGAGTAAAAATATAACATCCAACATAACAAATTTTGAGACTTCTAAGCCTTCGACTCGTTACCTTTTTACCGAATTTTAACCCGTTTATGCATTTTATCAAACAAACATATTTGTTTGATCCTTATATCACATACACTTCTTCAAATTAATGTTACCTACCATATTAGGTTCTAATCATAGGTTTATTACACAATTTAAACCCGTTTTCGCTCGTATGCTTATTTTGACCCGTTAAGGGTATTTTAAGCACTTTAAAGCTTGAAATCGCTTTCATTCATTTCTAGCATCTTATTTCTACATTTCTTATCAAGTAATCTTCAACTACAACTATATGTGTGTTGGATTTAATGTGGATATCTAAATGTTCCGAGTTTTACCCCTCGGATTATTATTTTACGGCAAGACTCAAAAAGAGCCATTTGACTCACGTATTACATCTTTCAACTTCTACACTTATTCTAAGTATTTATCTAATCATGAAACTCGTTTCCAAACAACCTTTAAGGGTTGTTTGTTCAATTTAGCCTACAATGGCGTTTTGGTCAATTTTGGTCCTTCTTTTACGACGAAGGACTTTCAGATACTTGTTTGACCCAAAAATCCGGTCTTTTAACTATAACCTTGTTTAGAAATCATTATGTTTCTAAAACACTACAATTATAACTTGAATTATTCGGTTTATCTTTAAGATAACCAAATATCCAATTTGACCTTGTTTAACTCTTAGAAAACCTCAAATTCTACATGATGAGTTGAGTCATTACACAAACCTGGCTCGGATCAATGTATTGACCCGTTACGATACCTTGCCTTAGTGGCGCTAAGTAATAGCGATGTCAACATTCAATTGATATTTATTCCTGTAATCATGCAACTCGACAAAACATTAGCCGATATTGTCAAAGGGTGATATTTTCACCTTTTGACCCGTTTGGTCTATATGACCGTTTACTTTTACGAGATGGATTTATTATCATCTCGTCTGCATGACTTGTACCGGTTTACACCGTACGGTCAATTTACTTATAAATCTATTTCTTGATTATTTTGACCCCTTTATATCTTACGCCATAAAGTGTCCTTCAAAACTAACGGTTATCGTCAACGCGTGACCACATTGCCGTTTTACCCTTATTAAATTGTATTGATTTACCTTATAAGGTGAATCATTCAAAACTCGTTATTTATTAGTCATTACATGACTAAATGACCTTATTAGCTCTTTTTAACCATTCAACATGGTTTATCATTATTGTCTTTTGTTCCGAACCTCGCGTGTCGGGTCGAAACATCATAAGTCAAAATGTGACTTTTGATTATTCAAAATCTATAAAACCAATATATATCAAATAAAAGGTGTAAGTTTTAACTTACCTCACATCCAAATTATGCTTTTCTTTTCTCACTTGCTTCGATCGACCCGCTTGCTCCCCAAGCTTCACCTAGCTTGTTAAGCGCCAACTATCATTCATCATTCACAAGGTTGTTAGATTAGTCATTCTAAATCATGACTTTCACACCTTATGAATCTTTGACTACTTTTCTTATTGAACTAAATCATAAATCATGAGTTTAGTTCTTGTGTCAAGACCCACTTCAAATCAAGTATGAACTCTTAACAAATCCCCATTTTGTTCAAGTAGTTCATTCATACAAGTTAGTATGGTGTTTATAAACACCAATACAACATCAATTTCATTAAATCATTCAAAACCCATTTTTCAAGTCATGTATGATCAACACTCAAACTTGGAAATTGTTCAAGTATCTTGCATCAACTATCACTTATGATGATTTCTAACACAAACATATCATCATCTTCATTATTAAATCAAAACCCACTTAGCACATATATGGGTAATCATCAAATCCCTAGTTTCTAACACCAATTCATCAAGTTTTCAACTAGGGTTTGTTTCTAAACATGAATTCAACACATATATCACTCATACATTCAACATTCATTCACGAATTTTGATCATGAGTGTTCATCATAAATTCTAAGACATCACCAAATTACACAATTTTACATACCTTACGATCCCCTTGACTTGGTGATCATTTGTACGTGAACATGCATTTGATTCGAGCTAGTTTTGCCCTTCAATTTGGTGAAATTGAGATGAGCTAGGGTTTGAGCTCCTGGCTCCTCTTCTGATCGATTTCACACACACACACACACACTTGTGTGTGTAGTGTTTTAATTAAATTAAAAATCAAGTTTTAAATCTTCCTCTTTTGGCCCCTCAAGTTTGTAACTTTATAATAAGGGTTATTTCCCAAGTTTCCTCCTTTGTTTTAAGGCACATATTTAACTAGGTTGATATTCCTAGTTACTTGGTGGGTTCGGGGAAGTTATAACCCGTTTTATTTTTATGTCCCGTTAACTCGGGCCTTTTATAAACTTATTTCTTTAAAAGCATTTATTCACGTTTTATTAAATATTAGGTTTATTTATTTAAATCCTAATATTTACCGGGTTACTTTTACCACTAACGGTACTTTACCCGCCTTTTAGTATTAACGGGGTTTGATTACCAAACCCGTTTTCGGGGTGTTACAGTTTTCTAATAAAACTTCAAATTTATAAAAGAAATATAGATATCGTTGAATCAATCAATCATCAATCAATAATAATAAGAAAAAACATTAATATGAAAATTAGGATATGACTTTGAGGTTAGAAGGATCAATTGAGACGCCATTGGCAGGATCATGATCTACAATATATGTTTAAAGGAGATTAACTACTTAAAGGGATCAAAAAATGCTTGATTATATTAAGAAAAAGAGATTCATTTGAGGTAATTAAAAATACATCTGAGCTAATTTTTAAAAAAAATTAAAAATACATTTGAGCTAATTACTAAAATTATTTATTCGAAATTCATTTTTTATTTTGTGTGCCAGAGTACTATCATTTATTAAAAAAAAAATCATGAAAGCAAAGCGGAATATACCTTAAATGACAACAATAGTGATGGTGTTTGGAGACGCGGTCGCTTGAATGTAGGTTCACCTGACTTGTTATAGACATATACCTTTCCGTACTGCAACCAACACTAAAAAACATGACTTGTTATAGACTTATAGTTACATTCGAGTTCGAATTTTTAAAATTTTGGATTTTTAAGCTTGAAATAAAGCCGGAAAAGCTATAAAAGCAGATCTTACGAAGACCGAGAACAGCTACGAGAAGCATAATGGCAGCTACAATTATAAGAGCAAGCCTCCTGCACCCAAATTAACAATATTAGCAAGAGTCTAATATAACATGAATAATATGTGCTAAATATTATTACGATAAAAATTCAAAACTATGAACAAAATGATTTTGAAGGTATTCCTTAAAAAAACTAAAAAATGGCTTAAAACGTTAAACCATCAATACCGAACCGTTGCCTCACTATTTTTCAATAAAACCGCTAGTCCAGTCAACCCAACTAGTTCTTTGTTGTTTCCCAAAACCGTACTTATCGGTTCGTCCCAAAATTTTCATCAAAACCAACTGAACCATAAACTCAAACCCATCCATGGTTTTCTAATAAAACTTCAAATTTATAAAAGAAATATAGATATCGTTGAATCAATCAATAATAATAAGAAAAAACATTAATATGAAAATTAGGATATGACCTTGAGGTTAGAATGATCAATTGAGACGCCATCGGCACATTTTCGCTTTGGTAGATGATGGATGACCAAATCAGGGAAGAGTGTGCCCCCATTCATCGCTCGCCAAGGTCCTATCCAACCTTGCCTGCCTAGTCCCCTCACCAAGTAAGGGACCTTTCATTTGCCATCTTAATTTTGATGGTAAGTTATTAATATTAACACTGAATCGATTTGAATCTGACATTCAATTGATTTCAATGGAGGATTGGAGAGGTGAAATCCCTGGACTGCCCCTTTAGGCGTCTTAAAACTTTGAAGAATTTCCCATTTCAACCCCTCTAACCTAGCTTCTTTCTCTTGTACATAATGCTTTAAAATTTATATATGTGGCAAATTACCAAAAGGGCAAAAAACCCAGTTTACTTAATAATGTAGTATAGATTAGATTGTTATTATTTAGTTTAATCTTTTAAAATTAATTATAGATAACCCTCCTACTAAATATTATTTTATTTAATCTCTACTACTTAATTGTAGATACTTATTATTTAGTTTAAATTATATTAAAATATTATTTATTTGATAATTATTATTTAGTTTAATCTCTTCTAATTAGTTGTAGATAACTCTCCTACTAAATATTATTTAGTTTAATCTCTACTACTTAATTATAGATAATTATTATTCGGTTTAAATTATAATATTATTTATTTGATTTTCCATACCATATTATCTTCATTGTTTATATTACCTAACGTGTCATATAACAGCTACAATTTTTAGTTTCATTTTACTCAATTTTTACTTCTTTTTGACAGACACCTACTTTTTATTTGTAATTTACAAATTTACTCTTATTCTTTTCGTTGATGTAATTATCTCTAATAAATTTTAAACTTTTACCATAGTATATATAATGCTAGACATAAAATCGAATAACATTTTGGATGGCATCAATAACCTAAGACATAATATAATTATATGTATAATATGAACTTTTTAATAAACTAATACCAAACAAAATTACAAATATAAAATTATTGATTCTACTAACAATACAAAGTCTAATTTTTTTTTTCAAAAATAACTCAAAAAATATATAACTAAAAACATATGACATTATAATACAGTTAATCGATTTATCATCATACAACCTCCCAACTATTCAATCATATATTTTTTATTTTATATTAACCAAATAAATAAAAATTAATATTAAATCTTATCCTACTTTAAATATCGAATAGAATACTTCTATTTTTTCTAATAAAATATTATCCTTTAATTTAAATTGCTAATTTAAGATAGTTTTAAATAACCAAATTATTTATCACCAAAACCAAACTTTTTATTAATATATTATTTATTTTATTTTCATAATTAAAAATATTATTATATCAATTTTATTACATAATTTATAAAAAAAAATGTATCTAACTTTCAATATTACTTTATATATAAAATTAGATTTATTATAGGCTTTTTTAAATATAATCTATATTTTATCACTCAAATGACTGCTTATTTGCTTCTTAAGTAACATGTTTGACCATTGTATCTTCTTTTCAATAATCATCTCCGCAATCACCATATCTATCGCGTACCGAGTATATCCGTTAGTTTTTTTTTAATATATTTTTTTATTATTTGGTATATAAAATCATATTTATAATACATGGGGGTTTCTAAAGATATATACATATTTGGTAAACAATCTTCCACAACCGACCTTCTTAACCTGCTCACAAGACCCACTATTTGACCAAATAAAAACATAAAAAAACCATGTGACATAAATAACTTTTCTGCTGATTCGTTTGACCCGTATCCGATTACGAAGCTCCATTTCCGGTACCCGAAAACCCATATTAAAACCCATCAAAATTAACCTACATTACCTAGGTCCTAGGTTATCTGTTATTTAGTTTTTTTGTTGGTGTGCTAAACATACATACCTATAATTTAGTTTACTTTCATAGTACTGCTTATGAGTTCTTATATTTGTCTTTATAATGTTATATTTTCAAGTTACACTTATTGTGTGGAATGCTTGTAAGTTTGCATTTTGAACTTTTCTTTTTATTTTTATAGACCCGTTGGAGGTGAGATCTTGCAAGCGAGCAACTCATACATGAAGGGTTTATTAACGTGCTAAAGAAACGTTACAGTGACATAATGAGGCATTTGAGAATAACCTATGATACACACATATACATACATACTCTTTATAGCATTGGAACACACCTGGTTGGCTTAACAAGTCCAATAGTGGGTCACAAAACCTTAGGAGCGCTGATAGTAGTGGGAAGTCATCGCGACACACGGGTGGATCAATGGGATATGCTGAGCGTCATGCCCGAATGGTAAGCTAATCATACTTATACTCTGAAGTAATTGGTTTTACTTGAACATTTTACATCAATTGCACTCTATTTTATGTAGAAAAGGAAGATGTTTATGGGTCGAACTTCAGTGAGTATTCAGATGACCATGAGGTGTGGGCACGTGTGATTGGACAAGGTCACACATGTCGTGTGTACGGGATAGGATCTTCGGATCTACACTACTAGGTGACCGGGACATCTTCTTATTCTTCTGTCGGGTCTGCGCCATCGCAAGCAGAGTACTAACGGTCTCAAGAAGAGGTATCTTTATTACTGTTTTGTATTACTAAATGTTAAAAATGTTGGTTCTTGTCACTAAGCCGACCCATTTGATAGTTGAATTTTCACATACTAAAATCTCACTAAGCCGACCCATTGGGATGGTTGTGTTTTGCAAGTTCTAACAGTTTGGTTCGCGGTTTTACCAAACCGTGAATACCCTAGTATGTATGTATGTATGTATGTATGTATGTATGTATGTATGTATATAGAATGTATACATGCATTATTATCTTTGGAAATCAAACTAATAAACACCTTTTCTTTTGCCTAAAAAAATTCTTTATGTAATGTATTTACTAATTATAACGATATATATCTTAACAATTTTTAGGTTCAAGTTATGCGAACCCGAATGGTAGATCTTGAAGCTCGGGTTGAAGATGAAAGGAATCTACTTACATCTTGTCTTGAAAAAGAAAGAAATCTACTTGCAACTCGTCTTGACGAAGAAAGTAAAGCAAGGGAAGAACTTCAAAAACAACTTCAAGAATTTATGAAGAATTGACGTACTCTATCTAATTAGTTGTAGTTTTTGATATCCTTTTGGAATTATGTCGAGCTTAGGGTTTAAACATATTGAAACTTGCATTTGACGCATGATTTTTGAATTTATGTCATTGTAACTTTGGTGAATTTTGTAAAATATGTTTTTGGTATTACAGATTATTTCTGGAAATTTTCGCCAGAAAAAATGCAGAAATATTAATTATTATTTTTTTGCAGTTTTTTCATTTAATAAATTAGGCGGTTGGAAATGTGTCACAACCAAAATAATGAAGTTATTTCTTATACATCGACAATGTGTCACAACATAAAAAGCTTTTGTCAGAAAACAGTTAAAAAATAGTAGACCTTTTTTCTTTATTTTGTCAAAAATTTGTCACAAAACATACGCAGTTTCGTCAAAAAACCGTTACAAACAATACTCAGTTTCCTCAGAAATTTGTAAAATACTCATTTTCCTCGGAAATTTGTAACAACACTTCTTATTTATTTGTCGGAATTGTGTCACAAAAAAATACTCAGTTTTCTCGAAAATTTGTAACAACACTTCTTATTTATTTGTCGAAATTGAGTCACAAAAAATACTCAGTTTCCTTGAAAACTGTTACAAAATTATGTGATTTTTATTTTTAATTTTTTTTTGTGTCAGAAATTTGTAACAACACTTCTAATTTATTTGTCGGAAGTGGGTCACAAATGATGTTGTATTAAAATTTGTTATTTTTTTGTTGGAAATGTGTAGCTAAAAAATAAATCCTAAATGATAATAATTAAATATATTGTAGTAGATTCGTAGCAATTCGCGACGTAGTAGTTTTGTAGGAAATGTGTAGCAAGTTGCGTAGGAAATGCGTTGAAAACAGGGTTCCTACGTCATGTGTTTATCATAAATGCGTAGGAAAGCCAGTTTTATTGTCACACCCCAACCGATGGCGGAATCATCGGGGCGCGGCACTAGGCGAATCAAATTGCTCAAGAGAATCCATAACGACTATATTGCGATAATATTTAATACATTCGTTATCCCATACTAACAAATAATACAATCACATAAGTTATCACAGATTTCTTGTCCTCTCAAACAATACAAATCCGACAACCTAGATTTTAGTTGAGTTTCTAGACTTCCTAGCTTGATTTGAAGTAGCCTGCGATCTAACCTGCAACATACGTTAAAATATTGTCAATACAAAAGTATTGGCGAGTATACAGGTTTGATATGTATAACGTAATAGATAAAAGGTATTGCGAATTTCCACATGCATAAACGTAACACACGACATATATACTCACAAAGCTGATACTACCAACTAAGTCCTCGATGCTCGAATATGCCATGGCAAACTAGACCCCGTCGGGCGCAATAGTACTATACTAGTCGTGGTGGGACGTCGCGAGTATAAGCCCTAGCACATATGCAACTAGTATCACGTATATCTATGCATAACAGTTATTCGCAAGTGATAATTCGATTGATTGAATAATTCGTTTGATAAGTTCGATTTGTTAGGAACGTATGTTACACCCAAAATGCGATTAAAAGGGGTTCAAGTATACTCACAGTGCGTGTTTAGCGAGAGCACAATTTGATTGGATCGGTTAGGAGTTCGCCTGAGTTAGCCTGAACATCGGATGATATCGTAAGCGTGCTAAACGCGAAGAGTCAAATGATCGGCCTAATGGTGATTCGATCGGATGTCAATCCGGTCGGATGAGCTGATCCGGTCGGATGACCATTCCTGGTCGGATGAGTATATCCGGTCGGATGACCATTTCCTGGTCGGATGAGGCTGTCCGATCGGATGAGATCATCTCCGGTCGGATGACCAGTTCAATGGTTCGGTTGACTTGTTGATTGGGTCGGATGACAGTCATCCGGTCGGATGACATGCTATCCGGTCGGATGACATGCTATCCGATCGGATGACATGTGGTCCGTTCGGATGACATGTTGTCCAGTTGGATGACACGTCTGTTTTAACGTCCCGATCAACTGTTTTTGAGTGTTTTTGGAAGAAATACGCGTGGTTTCGCTGAAATGTTGCGATATCGTTTTTAACAATGATATTTCGTCAGTTCCGACCCGTTCTAACGGCCGGGAACCACCCCATTCCATCAAATCTGGCCGTTCTTGACGGCTTCTCATGTTTAACCCGAAATCGTACCGTTCTCTGATTGGATACATAGCTTTTAGGTGAGATTTGTTATCAAAACATGTGGAAATCACCCCGATCTGAGTCGTTTATGGTGGGATGAGGTCATACTTTGAGGTTCATATGAACTCTTGATGACATCACCTTAAAACACCTCAAATCAGTAGATTTCACGGTTAAAAATTGAGTTTTAAAAGACAGAATGATGTAGAATTGAGTGTAGATCATAGAAGTACAAGTTTTTGGTTGAAATCTTATCGGAATCGCGAGGAATCGAGAGAAAAGGGTCCAAGAGCGTGCTTGGTCGAGTGGGAGCTGTCAAATCACTGTTCAAGTGATGTGACGCGCTATTTATAGGCAACAGAGTGAGCTGGAGGGTACTGGGTCGGATGGCCCATCCGTTCGGATGGCCTGTCCATTCGGATGGCCACTCCAGCGCGGGGAATCTCTCCGTTTTCGAGCGTCGCGGTAGTTTTTGGGGTACGCGCTTTGTATTATTATTATTTTATATATATATAATTACTAGGGGTCGTATTTACGTATTCATATTTCAAAGTCGCGATATAACAGTCGGTTTTCGATTCGAGTATGCGATTATTAGCGACGTTTCACGGCCATCAAGGAGGGTAGTATAGGTCCTTTCTCGATGTCATCGTGAACGTTATTGTGTGTTGTGCCACAATGACTGACGGGGTACCACTCACTCGTATTGTCATCATCGTCACGACGACTGGAGCTATAGCACTCACCCGAGAGTCTTTGTTAGCGTTAGTTGTCTGCGTTTCGACACATCACGGCCACCGAGGAGGGTAGAATAGGTCCTCACTCAATGTCATCGTGAGTGTTAGTGTTTGCGACGTGATGTAGTGATAATGTATTGCGAAAATATGCGATTATCCTTCGAATAGCGATGTATGCGATATAGTTACATTATGATTCGAATCTCTGGTGCTAGGCGTAACGAGTATATCGAGTAGTAACAACGCACGAAAGTGTGGGTTGTTACAGTCTACCCTGCTTTAGGAAATTTCGTCCCGAAATTAATCCAACAGGTAGACTTTTGAGAGTTGATCCTGCATAGGTAGCGATACGGCGAGTGATTTGACCGTGAGTTGACTAGTGGGAGCGTTTCGAATAAGAGAGATCGATTGCGATTGTAATTTTTAAAGAACTTGAAAGGTTTCTCATGACGTAGGGTTAACTGAGTCGATCGTTAACCAACGTTACAAGAAACGTTCGTTTTTAGATATTCAAAAGGAATTTTGGATGGAAATCTTGAAAAATTTCCTTTTTAACGTAAGGTCAACTGAGTCGATGTTAAGCAACGTTGCAAGGAAGTTTAGGTTTTAAACATTTTAAGGGATTCGAAGATGAAAACTGGGGTTACGAAAACTCTCCTGCGACACTGGTTCAGCTGAACTCGATGTTGAACCAACGTCTCAAGAAGGTCTTGTTTTTGATATTGCAAAAGGTTTTAAGGAAAAATTTGGACTCATGAAAGCTTCCCTTAGGCATGGAGTTAAGCTGAGTCGATGTTAACCCCCATGTTGTGAGGAGATTTCACTTGTTCAATGGTTTTAGAAATCAAAATTTTTATAGAAATAAGTTTTAATAGTGCAAAAAGATAGTTAATCATCGAGCCCCACTTGGCACTTCCCCACGAAATTTTGTTAATATGTTTAAAACACTTATATATAGGAAGTACCAGCGGCGTATCCACCATGTTTTGCCCATATTACTTTCGTTTCGTGAGGCGGTGTCAGGTGTGCCGATATGACACGGATAGAATTTGCGCTTACTCGGCCCAATAGATAGGAAGTCGGACCGAGTATAAGATAGAATCGAACAGGTTAAACCGGCAAGTTGAATTGCGAACGTAGCTGTAGCAGCGTGCGCGAGTAGCCTGATGACACAAAACATTTATGTGTCGTGTTTGGGTAGGCGTCGAGCGACAAGCGATAAGCGAATAACGCGTTTTCGATTAGATTCCACATTAAACCCACATGGCACGTTTCCACGAGAGTTTGCTAACATGGCGAAACACCACGTTTAACCAGGTTAGTTTTGCCTCGTGAAGCGGTGTCATGTGTACTAATACCACACAGACTGCAATGAACACCAAGCGAGCGATAAGCGGTACGCGATACGCGATACGCGAATAAGCGGTAGACTATACATGATAAGCGATAAGCGATTAGGTGATTAAGCGAATAGCACAACACCAGTAATGACGGCGGCGATAAATGAATTACGATAAGCGACAGTTGTTGCGTTGCAAGCGATGGAGGTATGCGCGATTTATGCGGTTCGATTTGATTGATTAACACCACAGAGTTTAACTAACATCAGACCCCACATGGCCTTTTTCCACGAAAGCCCGCTGATATGACTAAAACGTCCTGCTTTAACCATATGAGCTTTATTTCGTGAAGCGAGGTCATGTGTGCTAACTTAACACAAATATCACAGATAGCGGTAGACGATGGCGATAGCGGTAGAGTGTCACACAGCAAGCGATATAGCGATTCACATAATAAGCGGTAGTGATCCTCGAAATAATCGGTAGAGACAGCGAGATACACATGTTAAGCGATTGTGATTAGCCGAGCTTTGTTTCGAATAAGCTTTACGTTACGTTGCGACGCATCACGGCTATCGAGGAGGGTAGAATAGGTCCTCACTCAACAATATCATGAGCGTTTATGTACTTGATGAGATCGGTCGCGACAGACTTACGACCAGTCTTGCGTCGATGCAATTGCCCTGCGGGGGTAGACTCTCCAGAGTCCATCGATGAGGCGATTGCACTGCGTTTGCAGACTTACGACAAGTCTCGCGATGATGCGGTTTGGTTGTTACGCCTTGCGATTAAGTGTAGTGTGTTGAAAATAATCACAATAGTATAATAGGTCTAATAACGTTCAACTCCACATGGCACTTTCTGCACGAAACTTTGGTAGTATGGTAAAGCACACCTTGCTTTACCCCTATTACTTAAATCTCGTGTTTCGGTTTCATACTTTGTTGAAACGCTTACGGCACCTTAGAATTTACTACGACCTCCATGCACTGACTCAAGTAATCCCGTGTGCACCCGTGATTAATCGTTCCTTGCACGTTTATCGTACCTCGTTCTAAGAGTGTAGTGAGGGTAAAACACATTATTTCGTGATATAGTATGCGTGTGAATCTAGTCTAAGTGCGATGATTAGAGAGTGGGAGAGAAAACGAAAACGAGAGTTAACGTTACACACAGTGGCAACATCGAGCAATAGAGTAGGTTCAACACTTAGAAATTAACGTCGAAAATCGTATCATTACAACTTTATCCTGCGCTTGCTAGGTGGTTGGTGTTGAAGACTTTTGCTGGAGCTGTTGTTGTCGTGCTTAGGTTCGCGGTTCGATGCGGCAGTTGCGGGTGAAGTGACCGTAGCGGTTGCAGTTATTGCAATAACGGCAGTCAGCCCCAATTGGATGATGATAAGTACATGAGTGACACTGGGGATGAGCTCCAGTGTATGCCCGTTTTGGAAACACCGGGACTGCTTGAAGAGGCTTCGGCTGCAGCAGTTCGGTTGTTGAGGAGTTCGGGCTTGAAGTCTTTCGTTTGCGGCTGGGTTTGTTGGTGTCTTGCGAAGAGGTGTCGTCGTTGGAGGATTCGTCTGAGGACTCACTTGCAGAATCTTTGGCCGAGTTGTCGGAAGATTCGTCGGCAGATTTGTCAGAAGAATCGTTAGCAGATTCGTTAGAAGAATCGTCAGCAGATTCGTCAGGAGAATCGTCGACAGGATCGTCTGAATAATTAATGGCGATTGCTTGATAAGCTTGCTTGACAGGATTCTTTGAGAAGAACCCTTCCATGAGTCGTTTGTTGTTGATTTCTGCGGCTAAGCGGTAGGTTTCTTCGATGGTAGCAGGTCTTCCAGCTTCGACAAAGTCGCCCACACACTCAGGCAAGCCGTGAATGTACTTCGGAATGGCTTTTTCTGGAGTGTTGACTTGACTTGGGCAGACAATGCCCAGCTGTTTGAACCTTGCAGTGTAGCCAGCGTTGTCACCTTCGTCTTGTTTAATTTTCCAAAATTCGTCTTCCAACTTCTGAATCTCGTGGGGAGGGCAATACTCCTTCTTCATGAGCTCTTTCAGCTCATTCCAGGAGAGAGCGTAAGCTGCAGAGGTCCCACGTTTGTTTCGTTCGGCGGTCCACCAGTCGAGTGCTCGCGATTGAAATACTCCAGTAGCGCAAGCGGTACGAAAACTATCGGGACACACACTTTGACGAAGGGTAACCTCGATAGAGTCGAACCACTGGAGTAGTTGAGATACACCTCCTTCACCCGTGAACTCCATCGGGTCACAGGCTTTGAAGTGTTTGTAGAGAAAAGTAGATTGCGGCTCTTTTGTCTTGACGTCTTCCGAAGCTCGAGAGTTGCTAAGAGAGTGCACTTGAGCGACGAACTGGGGAATCATTTTGGCCACCCCTTTGACCACAAGGGAGGCGATCCTCTTCTCGTCCCTTCGTTTGGCTCGTCTCCTTGCTGACATTCTCGAAGTAGAGTTGTTGGAAGGCATCTAGACAGGAAGAGACTTGGAGTGAGATTCGATCATAATGATTTTTGAGTTTTGCGATGCGATTGAGCGCGTTCAAAACTTGATGCGATAGTATAGTAGTAATACGAATCACATAGGAGACACGAAATTCCTAAGTTCTCACACAATGACTTGTTGTTTATACGTATATATTTGTATTTTTATAATTGTAATTTGTAATCATACACATACAGGTCGACTTAGAATAGGCGAGGACACGTTGAGGTGAGAAAGAGAGAGCGAAGGCGATAGTTTATGCATTAGTTTTGTTGCGAACATTCGGGTTTCGTTTTAGATTGCGATGGCTGTGCGATTTGTGCGTTTATAAAGCAGGGAGTGAAAATTGTTAATTCGAGGAATCGATATAGCGTAAAGTTTCAAAACACGCAAACGTAAATAAGTTCCAACCAGTTGTAAAATCGGCGGGTCGTATGATAGAGTGCCTTGGGTGTTTAGGCGTCGACTACCCAAGGTAACCCAACTATATTCAACAAGTTCGTGCACGCGCGTTGACCTAGAAGACTTCATGCTTCCACTAGGATGCAGCTCATGGCATTCGTCATCCTAGTCATCGCGTGGCTCGAGTTATCGTGATAGTCGAGTCCTTGGTGAGAGCTTTTTGAAAACCAATTTATAGAGAGTGGAACGGCTTATTAAGGTACGGGTTTCACCCCTGACTTAACAACTTCGTTCCTATTTGTGGTTATGCCCTTCGAATAAATTCGTGAGTTCCACTTGATTTCGAAATGGAGACTTTCGTCGAGATGTGGATGTCACTCCTAACTCGATGAAAGGTTCTCGTGCTAGAAAAATGCGCTGAGTGAGCGATCTCATCGAGAGTTCTTGGTTTTCACACCTGATCTCGACTGGATCACTCGGTTTTGTTATGCGAGTATTTTCGAAACATGTGTATTGTGTCAGCCTTAGGAAAGGCTAAGTAGTATTTCAGCCTTAGGAAAGGCTTCTTCGTGTGAAGCTGTCGTACGCGGTGTTCACACAAAGTTGTAGCTTTTAGCAATCTCGATCGAGAGTATCAAGTAGGCCCGATACAAACCCTACTGGGTTCGTACGAGTCGGCCTGTTGGTACTTAGACTATAGACTAGGTCAATTTCTAAGACGTCGACCCGGACTAGGTCGAGTCTTGCCTAATTCCCTATAGTTATGGCTCTGATACCAATCTTTCACACCCCAACCGATGGTGGAATCATCGGGGCGCGGCACTAGGCGAATCAGATTGCTCAAGAGAATCCATAACGACTATATTGCGATAATATTTAATACATTCGTTATCCCATACTAACAAATAATACAATCACATAAGTTATCACAGATTTCTTGTCCTCTCAAACAATACAAATCCGACAACCTAGATTTTAGTTGAGTTTCTAGACTTCCTAGCTTGATTTGAAGTAGCTTGCGATCTAACCTGCAACATACGTTAAAATATTGTCAATACAAATGTATTGGCGAGTATACAGGTTTGATATGTATAGCGTAATAGATAAAAGGTATTGCGAATTTCCACATGCATAAACGTAACACACGACATATATACTCACAAAGCTGATACTACCAACTAAGTCCTCGATGCTCGAATATGCGATGGCAAACTAGACCCCGTCAGGCGCAATAGTACTATACTAGTCGTGGTGGGACGTCGCGAGTATAAGCCCTAGCACATATGCAACTAGTATCACGTATATCTATGCATAACAGTTATTCGCAAGTGATAATTCGATTGATTGAATAATTCGTTTGATAAGTTCGATTTGTTAGGAACGTATGTTACACCCAAAATGCGATTAAAAGGGGTTCAAGTATACTCACAGTGCGTGTTTAGCGAGAGCACAGTTTGATTGGATCGGTTAGGAGTTCGTCTGAGTTAGCCTAAACATCGGATGATATCGTAAGCGTGCTAAACGCGAAGAGTCAAATGATCAGCCTAATGGTGATTCGATCGGATGTCAATCCGGTCGGATGAGCTGATCCGGTCGGATGACCATTCCTGGTCGGATGAGTATATCCGGTCGGATGACCATTTCCTGGTCGGATGAGGCTGTCCGATCGGATGAGATCATCTCCGGTCGGATGACCAGTTCAATGGTTCGGTTGACTTGTTGATTGGGTCGGATGACAGTCATCCGGTCGGATGACATGCTATCCGGTCGGATGACATGCTATCCGATCGGATGACATGCTATCCGATGGGATGACATGTGGTCCGTTCGGATGACATGTTGTTCGGTCGGATGACACGTCTGTTTTAACGTCCCGATCAACTGTTTTTGAGTGTTTTTGGAAGAAATACGTGTGGTTTCGCTGAAATGTTGCGATATCATTTTAAACAATGATATTTCGTCAGTTCCGACCCGTTCTAACGGCCGGGAACCACCCCATTCCATCAAATCTGGCCGTTCTTGATGGCTTCTCATGTTTAACCCGAAATCGTACCGTTCTCTGATTGGATACATAGCTTTTAGGTGAGATTTGTTATCAAAACATGTGGAAATCACCCCGATCTGAGTCGTTTATGGTGGGATGAGGTCATACTTTGAAGTTCATATGAACTCTTGATGACATCACCTTAAAACACCTCAAATCAGTAGATTTCACGGTTAAAAATTGAGTTTTAAAAGACAGGATGTAGAATTGAGTGTAGATCATAGAAGTATAAGTTTTTGGTTGAAATCTTACCGGAATCGCGAGGAATCGAGAGAAAAGGGTCCAAGAGCGTGCTTGGTCGAGTGGGAGCTGTCACATCACTGTTCAAGTGATGTGACGCGCTATTTATAGGCAACAGAGTGAGCTGGAGGGTACTGGGTCGGATGGCCCATCCGTTCGGATGGCCTGTCCATTCGGATTGCCACTCCAGCGCGGGGAATCTCTCCGTTTTCGAGCGTCGCGATAGTTTTTGGGGTACGCGCTTTGTATTATTATTATTTTATATATATATAATTACTAGGGGTCGTATTTACGTATTCATATTTCAAAGTCGCGATATAACAGTCGGTTTTCGATTCGAGTATGCGATTATTAGCGACGTTTCACGGCCATCAAGGAGGGTAGTATAGGTCCTTTCTCGATGTCATCGTGAACGTTATTGTGTGTTGTGCCACAATGACTGACGGGGTACCACTCACTCGTATTGTCATCATCGTCACGACGACTGGAGCTATAGCACTCACCCGAGAATCTTTGTTAGCGTTAGTTGTCTGCGTTTCGACACATCACGGCCACCGAGGAGGGTAGAATAGGTCCTCACTCAATGTCATCGTGAGTGTTAGTGTTTGCGACGTGATGTAGTGATAATTTATTGCGAAAATATGCGATTATCCTTCGAATAGCGATGTATGCGATATAGTTACATTATGATCCGAATCTCTGGTGCTAGGCGTAACGAGTATATCGAGTAGTAACAACGCGCGAAAGTGCGGGTTGTTACATTTATGACGCATTTCCTACGAAAACTGGTGTAAGAACTTTTCTTATATTTGTTAAACATACATACATATAATTTAGTACTGCTTATGGGTTCTTATTGTTTAGTTTACTTTCATAGTACTGCTTATGAGTTCTTATATTTGTCTTTATAAGGTTATATTTTTAAGTTACACTTATTGTGTGGAATGCTTGTAAGTTTGCATTTTGAACTTTCTTTTTATGTTTATAGACCCGTTGGAGGTGGGATCTGGCAAGCGAGCAACTCATACATGAAGGATTTTTTAACATGCTAAAGACACATTATAGTGACATAATGAGGCATTTGAGAATAACCTATGATACACACATATACATACATAGTCTTTATAGCATTGGAACACATCTGGTTAGCTTAACAAGTCCAAGAGTGGGTCACAAAACCGCAGGAGCGCTGATAGTAGTGGGAAGTCATCGCGACACACGGGTGAATCAATGGGATATGCTGAGTGTCATGGCCGAATGGTAAGCTAATCATACTTATAATCTTAAGTAATTGGTTTTACTTGAACATTTTACATTAATTGCACTCTATTTTATGTAGAAAAGGAAGATGTGATTGGACAAGGTCACGCACGTCGTATGTACGGGATAGGATCTTCGGATCTACACTACTAGGTGACCGGGACATCTTCTTTATTCTTCTGCCAAGTCTGCGCCATCGCAAGCAGAGCACCAACGGTCTCAAGAAGAGGTATCTTTATTTCTGTTTTGTATTACTACATGTTAAAAATGTTGGTTCTTGTCACTAAGCCGACTCATTTGATAGTTGAATTTTCACATACTAAAATCTCACTAAGCCGACCCATTGGGATGGTTGCGTTTTGCAAGTTCTAACAGTTTGGTTCGCGGTTTTACCAAACCGTGAATACCCTAGTATGTAAGTATGTATATAGAATGTATACATGTATTATTATCTTTGGAAGTCAAACTAATAAACACCTTTTCTTTTGACTCAAAAAAATTCTTTATATAATGTATTTACTAATTATAACGATATATATCTTAACAATTTTTAGGTTCAAGTTATGCGAACCCGAATGGTAGATCTTGATGCTCGGGTTGAAGAAGAAAGGAATCTACTCGCATCTTGTCTTGAAAAAGAAAGAAATCTCCTTGCAACTCGTCTTGACGAAGAAAGGAAAGCAAGGGAAGAACTTCAAAAACAACTTCAAGAATTTATGAAGAATTGGCGTACTCTATCTAATTAGTTGTAGTTTTTGATATCTTTTTGGAATTATGTCGAATTGTATTAGCTTAGGGTTTAAACATATTGAAACTTGCATTTGACGCATGATTTTTGAATTTATGTCATTGTAACTTCGGTGAATTTTGTAAAACATGTTTTTGGTATTACAGATTCTTTCTGGAATTTTTCGCCAGAAAAAAATGCAGAAATATTAATATTTTTTTTTTTTTTTTGCAGTTTTTTCATTTAATAAATTAGGTGGTTGGAATGTGTCACAACCAAAATAATGAAGTTATTTCTTATACATCGGCAATGTGTCACAACATAAAAAGCTTTTGTCGGAAAACGGTCAAAAAATTGTAGACCTTTTTTCTTTATTTTGTCAAAAATTTGTAACAAAACATACTCAGTTTCGTCAAAAAACCGTTACAAACAATACTTAGTTTCCTCATAAATTTGTAACAACACTCTTTATTTATTTGTCGGAATTGGGTCACAAAAAATATTCAGTTTCCTCGAAAATTTGTAACAACACTTCTTATTTATTTGTCGGAATCGTGTCACAAAAAAATACTCAGTTTTCTCGAAAATTTGTAACAACACTTCTTATTTATTTGTCGGAATTGAGTCACAAAAATTACTCAGTTTCCTCGAAAACTGTTACAAAATTATGTGATTTTTATTTTTAATTTTTGTTTTTTGTGTCAGAAATTTGTAACACTTCTAATTTATTTGTCGGAAGTGGGTCACAAATGATGTATTAAAATTTGTTTTTTTGTCGGAAATGTGTAGCTAAAAAATAAATTCTAAAAGATAATAATTAAATATATTGTAAGAGATTCATAGCAATCCGCGACGTAGTAGTTTTGTAGGAAATGTGTAGAAAGTTGCGTAGGAAATGCGTTGAAAACGGGGTTCCTACGTCATGTGTTTATCATAAATGCGTAGGAAAGCCAGTTTTATGACGCATTTCCTACGAAAACTGGTGTAAGAACTTTTCTTATATTTGTTAAACATACATACATATAATTTAGTACTACTTATGAGTTCTTATAGTTTAGTTTACTTTCATAGTACTGCTTATGAGTTCTTATATTTGTCTTTATAAGGTTATATTTTTAAGTTACACTTATTGTGTGGAATGCTTGTAAGTTTGCATTTTGAACTTTTCTTTTTATTTTTATAGATCCGTTGGAGGTGGGATCCGGCAAGCGAGCAACTCATACACGAAGGATTTTTTAACGTGCTAAAGACACGTTATAGTGACATAATGAGGCATTTGAGAATAACCTATGATACACACATATACATACATACTCTTTATAGCATTGGAACACACCTGGTTGGCTTAACAAGTCCAAGAGTGGGTCACAAAACCGTAGGAGCGCTGATAGTAGTGGGAAGTCATCGCGACACACGGGTGAATCAATGGGATATGCTGAGTGTCATGCCCGAATGATAAGCTAATCATACTTATAATCTTAAGTAATTGGTTTTACTTGAACATTTTACATTAATTGCACTCAATTTTATGTAGAAAAGGAAGATGTTTACGGGTCGAACTTCAGTGAGTATCCAGATGACCCTGAGGTGTGGGCACGTGTGATTGGACAAGGTCGCACGCGTCGTGTATGCAGGATAGGATCTTCGGATCTACAATACTTGGTGACCGAGACATCTTTTTATTCTACTGTTGGGTCTGCGCCATCGCAAGTAGAGTACCAACGGTCTCAAGAAGAGGTATCTTTATTACCGTTTTGTATTACTAAATGTTAAAAACGTTGTTTCTTGTCACTAAGCTGACCCATTTGATAGTTCAATTTTCACATACTAAAATCTCACTAAGCCGACCCATTGGGATGGTTGTGTTTTGCAAGTTCTAACAGTTTGGTTAGTGGTTCTAACGGTTTGGTTCGCGGTTTTACCAAACCGTGAATACCCTAGTATGTATGTGTATAGAATGTATGCATGCATTTTTATCTTTAGAAATCAAACTAATTAACACCTTTTCTTTTGACTCAAAACATTTCTTTATATAATGTATTTATTAATTATAACTATATATATTTTAACAACTTTTAGGTTTATGTTATGCGAACCCGAATGGTAGATCTTGAAGCTCGGGTTGAAGAAGAAAGCAATCTAATTGCATCTCGTCTTGAAGAAGAAAGAAATCTACTTGCAACTCGTCTTGACGAAGAAAGGAAAGCAAGGGAAGAACTTCAAAAAAAACTTCAAGAATTTATGAAGAATTGGCGTGCTCCATCTAATTAGTTGTAGTTTTTTATATCTTTTTGGAATTATGTTGAAGTGTATTATCTTATGGTTTAAACATATTGGAACTTGCATTTGACGCATGATTTTTGAATTTATGTCATTGTAACTTTGGTGAATTTTGTAAAACATGTTTTTTGTATTACAGATTATTTCTGGAATTTTTTGCCAGAAAAATGCAGAAATATTAATTATTTTTTTTGCAGTTGTTTTCATTTTATAAATTTGGTGGTTGGAAATGTGTAACAACCAAAATAATGAAGTTATTTCTTATACGTTGGCAATGTGTCACAACGTAAAAAGCTTTTGTCGGAAAACAGTCAAAAAATAGTAGACCTTTTTCTTTATTTTGTCAAAAATTTGTCACAAAACCTAATCAGTTTTGTCAAAAAAACGTTACAAACAATACTCAGTTTCCTCAGAAATTTGTAACAACACTTTTTATTTATTTGTCGGAATTGGGTCACAAAAAATACTCAGTTTCCTCGAAAACTGTTACAAATTTATGTGATTTTTTTTTAATTTTTGTTTTCTGTGTCGGAAATTTGTAACAACACTTCTAATTTATTTGTTGGAAGTGGGCCACAAATAATGTTGTATTAAAATTTATTATTTTTTTTGTCGGAAATGTGTAGCTAAAAAATAAATCCTAGAAGATAATAATTAAATATTTTGTATGAGATTCGTAGCAATCTGCGGCGTAATAGTTTTGTAGGAAATGTGTAGGAAGTTGCGTAGGAAATGCGTTGAAAACGGGTTTCCTACGAGGTGTTTTCCTACATCATGTGTTTGTCATAAATGTATAGGAAAGCCAGTTTTATGATGCATTTCCTACGAAAACTGATGTAAAAAGTTTCAGATTTTCTAGTAGTGTTTTCCGTGACCGGTTGGTCAACTAGTAAAAAATTGTCTCAACATATATGACACATTGGTATGACTTAACTATCCGTCAAACATTTGAAATATCTTCACGTCTTTTGAATAAACTTATAGTCACCAAGTAAAATCTCAAAAAACATGATACACTAATCTTGGTCCAATAAACCGAAACCCAAAGAACAAAAACAACATGGGAAATGAGTGAGTACTAAGTTTGATCGTGAAATGAGATCATAAAACTTATCTACAAATCACGTTTTAGGTACATCTTAACTCGACTCAACTGTACATCTTTGTTTAAAACAAAGTCTAGAAAAGCATCCTTGGTGAGGAACAATTATTTCTCGTGCATTGCAACCAACACGAGAATAAACCTACGAGCCCCATCTCCCTTGGTTCTAATTTGTCTTCCTCTCGCCTTTGCAAGACTCGTAGAAACTCGTCTGAGCTTAAGCTTCCATCCCGATTCGCATCAAACATGTAGTATATAATATCAATCACATTATCGCTCAAAGCAATCCCACAAACCTAGTACAATAAAAAAAATAAGTGTGTTATTAGCTTCATATTACACCACTCCTGTAGACAGGGCCGGTTTACACCCTGTGCAGGGTGGGCTAGCTCACAGGGCCCATCAATTTTAGGGGCCCAGTTATTTAAAAAAAACCCGTTTATACTATCTAGTCTACTAATTCAATCCAGTTTGATTAGTTTTTGGGGGTCCATTTTTATAACTTGAACAGGGCCCTTGAAAACCCAAGAGTTCTCGGAGACGGGCCTGCCTGTAGAGAATCGTAGGGGTACTCGTTTGAGTAGTCCCCTACAAATAGAAATGAAAGAAAATCATGGAGACTGCTTATATGTGGTATCCTCAACATGTATATATCTATAGAGGTGTTGGTTCTACCTGTTTTGTTGCTCTTTGGAAATCATTCTTCGTAAGGAGCCCGTTCACTTTTCCATAACTAAAAATGGCCAGAGATAATTGTCTTAATTGTGTCCGTAACTCAGCAAACTTCTTGAAATCGTCGAATGAAATGCAGATGTTGTTAAGAGTTGGTTCATCATTTAGTTTGTCAACTAGATCAAGAAACTTGTTGATGTGTATCATATCGGCAGATGCCACCATTGATAACGCAAAGTCCTTAGCGGATATTGTGCCTCTTGATTTGTAGTCGTAGTGAGCAAATTCGAGTAACAAAATCTAAAGAAAATGAAGATCAAACAAATGAGTCCTGATATACAAAATCACGGGCCAAGCGGATGCAAAAAAAATGAGTTAAAAGAAACATGTCAAACAGGTTGAAAGCCGCATAAAACGTGCTTTAATGCAAAGCAATCATTTTATCCAGAATATATATTATTGAAAAACTAATTATAGTTGGTACTAAGACAATCATAGAAAAATGATTTTTTGGGGCAAAATGTGTTTTGGTTACCCAACCTGACCCGTTACTTAACCCGACCCAACAAGAGGAAATGCGGACCTCATTCTTCAGGTCTTTCAAGAACTTAACAAATTTCTCGATAGAAAGACACGGTTTCCCATCTTTCCCGAAAAAATGCTCAAGAAGGCCACCATTATCGACAGGAGTCGAAATTTTAAGCCCGCTACGCTTCCCATCCCTATGTCGAGACCCTTGTCTATGTTGAGCGCGCATCATCGCCATTACTTTCTTGAACTCCTCCTTGTCAATCTCACTATTCACCAATTATAACACGATTACCCGAGTCAAAATCAAACATATCAACAAACTCTTAGTACAAAATCTAAGAAAACTCACCCGCTGTTATCGAGATCAAACATCTTAAAAGCTATCGAAAAGCTCGATTCAGGAATGCTCAAGAGCGTAACGAAAAATATATATCTGTTTCAAAAAATGTAACCGAATTCAGCATCCACAAAACCTGTTACATATTTCAGTGAAAATTTGGGTTGTCATACTTACTCAGCAAAGGATATAAGCCCATCATTATTAGTATCAAAAAGCATGAAGAATTTTGAAGGGGGGCAATGTAACTCAGTTGGGGCCAACTCCCCCTTCAAACTCCCCCCACGAACGCGAGCGGCTTCTGAAGGCGGAAACACGGGTACCACCGCCCTCATCAAGTCTGCTGGAGTCATGAATGGCTCGCCGGTTGGAGATCGGTAAGATGCAAAATACTCGAACACCTAAGATTCAACACAGATGGATAAAACTTACTTCTAGACAATTATCCAAGGGGTGTATACAAGCCAGCTGAGCCCAAGCTCGACTAGGCCTGAGCTTGGCTCATTTCAAGGTCTAGGTCTAAAGATTGAGCTCAGCTCATTTCGAGCTTTGTTTCTAAAGATCCAGCTTGGCTCGTTTTGAGCTATGATTCTAAAGATCTAGCTCGGCTCGTTCCGAGCCCTGTCTCTAATAATTGAGTTGGGCTCGTGAGTAGTTTTTCAAGCTAGAGTTTGGATTGAGCTCGGCCCATTTCGAGCTGAGCCTGTTTCGAGATCAGCCCGTTTCGAGCTATAAATTCTAAGGATCAAGTTTAGCTCGTTTCAAGCTCAGAACCTCTATTTCTAAAGATCGAGTTCGGCTCGTTTCGTTTTTTTTTTTTTTTTTTTTTGAACGGCAAATTTCTTTATTCCATGCTGGACCTCCCCCTCCCAAAGTGTTTAAAGGCTTTGCCTTTGCCAATGGACCACCACCCCATTGGTGGCTTGTTTCGTGTTTATTTCTAATAACCGAGCTAGGCTTCATAAGTAGTTTTTCAAGCTCGAATTCTGCTCAGACTCGACTTATTTATTATTTGTTAAATCATGGGCTCAAAGCGTTTATTATTCATTAAATCCAAGAATACGTAAAGAATATATTATAAACAGGGGCGGACCCAGGTATAATCCTGGGTTACCAGGCGCACCCCTTGAAAAAAAAATTAGTGTATTTTTTAGGCAAAAATCCGACCGCACTGCTTGAAAATATGCTTGAACCACTCATAGGGGAGATCAAAAAACTCGTGACTCGTGGCTCGCAGCTCGCTCGAAACTCGCTCGACGAAAGCTCGGCTCGAAATTGGCTCGGTTGTAAACGAGTCAGCTCGGCTCGGCTCGGTTTGTAAACGAGCCGAGCTCGAGCTTGGCCTGGCTCGGCTCGTGAGCTGGCTCGATAAGGTTTACACCCTTATTGTTTTTGTCCCATATCGCTAATAAAACAAAAACTAGTATCTTCCCTATAAAAGAAGGTAAAGACAATCTACAAAGTGAATTAACTATTTATACTTGCATATTTAGCCATATGGTTAAATTAAATGACAATTATGGCCCTGAGGGCATAGTCTATGAAGAAATTCATTTTTAAGAACTTTTTAAGTTGTAAATTTTGCGGATCTTTGTTAATTCGAGCTAGATCGAGTCGAGCCGAGCTAGCTCGAACTCTAATCAAGTCGAGATCGAGCCGTGCCAGCTCGAATCGAGCTCGAGCCGAGCTCGAGCTAGGTCTAGCTCGGCTCGACTCGGCTCGTTTACAGCCCTAACCACTCATCCGCACGAAAGCAAATAATTTTTGAGTCCGCCACTGATTATAAATACCTTTTCCGGTGGACTCTGTGTCCGGATTCTCTTCTCATACTTGAAGAAAACTTTCCTCCGGTATGAATCCGCAACAATATACTTGGGTTTCTTCTCAGTTTCCAAAGATTGCTCAACAGAATCCGCATACGCAAACTGCGGGTTCACTTGAGGCACAGAACTGAAGTAACACAACCCCATGCTCATTCCCACAACAACCGCACCAGAGGTTAGCAATTCAAAAACCGACTGGACTCTATTTTCCCGATCTTTTAATCTGGAAGATTGGGTATTAGAATTTGTTGAGATGAATCGACGGTGGCATTGAGAGGCAGTTAATATAGACCGGGTTTTTCTGAATAATGCAGAGGAAAAATGATGATGCATAATAACTAACGTAAGGAATGAAGAACAGCAGATGAAGGAATGGAGGAATGAATGGCATTTATGTGAGTGATAGAAGAGAGGAGTGGTGGTAAGATAAGCTTCAGCGGGAAACATGGTGGTTCACTCGTTGACTCAGATTGGGTCAAGGTGGTAGTTAATTGTTTGTTATGTATATTAGGCCCAAATGGATATTTTTTGGGCTTTAGGAATTTTCAGACGAATTGTTTATCATGTTTGATCTTGAAGGCCCATTACAACAAAAACCAAACCTTTTTTAATGTTAAAAGAAAGAGTTAAATGCGATTTTAGTACATGTTGTTTTGGACTAATTTGCCAGTTTAGTCAAAAGGTTTTATTTTTCGCCTGTGGGTCTAAAAAGGTTTCACCGTTGCCATTTTAGTCCACTGGGTTAACTTTATCCATTTTTTCTGTTAACGAAAATGGCAATTCGGTTATTTAATATGGCCGAATTGCCCTTCTAGTTAACAGATTTACATATAAAATGACCGAATTGCCCTTCTCGTTAACAAAAAATAGATGAAGTTAACCCAGTGGACTAAAATGGCAACGGTGAAACCTTTTTGGACCCACATGCGAAAAATAAAACCTTTGGACTAAACTAGAAAAATAGCCCAAACCACAGGGACTAAAATGGCAGTTAACTCTAAAAGAAAAAAATGTCTACTACAAAATCTTTTCACGAATTGTACGAATCAAACCATGTGAATGTTAATTTTGCTATAACTAATACTATTAATACTATCTTTTTTTTTAATGGCAATGCTTAGTTACTCCTAATTTACACCAAATTAATCTTAGTTTTTGTTTTGCTATTTAAAAAGGGTAGCGGCGCAGCTTGTTGCTCGTTTACCTTTTATCTCGATGTAATTTCCATTTTGTATTACGCCTTCGCTTAAACAAAATCTTAATCTACTCCTTGTTTGGGACTAAACCCTTGACCTCCTCTTAGACCATGTGTAGTGGTAGAGAAAAATAATGCCCCCACCATGGGGCATTATTCGACACGTGTCATCCCAGTCAGCATAGGGCGTTATTGCAAAAGTGGCGTAGTGGGAATAATGCCCCTTCCAATCATTAAACAAAAAAAAAAAAAAAAAAAAAAAACAATCTATTCTCTCATTGGCCAGTCAAACCAAAGTCAAGCCATCACAATCCCATTTTGGCGTTTTAATAAACACGCCGGTTACATTTTTTTTCAAAAATAACGCCGGATAACGCCTAGCGTAATGGGGTGGGTGGCGTTTTGAGACGTTTTTTTTCAATTTTTTTTAAAAATACCGCCCCACTACGGGTGGTCTTAAGAAACAAGAGTCACTACTAAGTGAAATAGTCCAACATTGGCAAATGATATGTATTTTTAACTTATTCAACTTTTTGTAATTGTAATTTTTTTTCTAATAACTTGTTTTCGTTAATTTTTTCGAAAAAAATTTAAATACCAGTTGTGGTTAATTTTATTTCTTACATTTCGATAAAATTTTTAATGAAATCAAAGTTGTATTCAAAATAAGGTATTTTCTTGGTATCGTAAGTTATCGGTGGCGTAGCGAACCGAATCGATATCAATTGAACGACATCGGTACCGGCATAAATATTATCAGAACCATTATTGGTATTCGTTTTATATTTTTATCAATGTAAAACACGTGTCTATATCCTTTTGGTATATCATAACTTTATTTTTTAGGTTTTTATCTTTTAATTACACATGGGCTGAATATATCTAATTGAATGAGTATGCATTTTTCATGCATGCGATCAAGGGTGAAACTTACTAATGATTAACTTTCAAATGAAATATATTAAAATATTGTTATTCTATAATAATTTAAATTTAAAATATCAAAATATCCTATTAAATTTTACCTTAACATAACTCTTATTAATTTACATGTATATTTCTAAAATCCGCACGAACACGTTATTCAAAACACCATAGTTACCACAATTAAGTAGTGACTTTAATATCCTAAAGTAGACAAACATGTTCTTGACTTCAAGTGACATGTGATCATCTATGAACCTAGTTGTCACTTAATAAATGGAAATGTAGTCTTTTAAATCCAATTAACTCATGTATTCATGTCCAACACTAATAGATACTCCAATTTTCTTCTCCCATGGCCCACAAAACATCCAAATTTGCAATCGTATTGTGACCCCTACGGTCTCTTTAATTAGTGTCGATCTGCCTCTCTTGAATGTGGAGGATTGCAAGGGCCAAAATCCCACAATATCGTTGTTTCTACTGAAAATATAAAAAAGAGTTAAATGTCATTTTAGTCTCTTTTGGGTCATTTGCCAGTTTAGTCTAAAGGTTTCATTTTTCATCTGTGGGTCCAAAAAGGTTTCACCGTTGTCATTTTAGTCCTTTGGGTTAACTTCATCCATTTTTTCTGTTAACGAGAAATATAATTCGGTCATTTTATATGTAATTATGTTAACTAGATGGGCAATTCGAGCATATAAAATGACTAAATTGCCCTTCTCGTTAACAGAAAAAATAGATGAAGTTAACCAAGGGACTAAAATAGCAACGGTGAAACCTTTTAGGACCCACATGCGAAAAATGAAACTTTTGAACTAAACTGACAAAATGAGCCAAACCACAGGGACTAAAATAACATTTAACTCTGTAAAAAAAGAGAAATGAGATCTAGGATCGTTACGTCTAAAATGCACAATAGTTAAGATTATGTGTTACATATTGTATGTTTGACATGTTATAGGCATGATTGTAAAAGTCGCTAGGTGCTCCGCGCTCCTCTGATCGGTCAACTGGGGAGTTGAGAGTACTCGACTTAGGCGGAGAGTATTAAGTTATATGTTGTATAATAATGCTATAAACAATGTAACACATACAAAATAGAGCTTTTTGCCAATGTGACCCTTTGAAAATGTTGGGTGTCATTCAAGCTTTGATGCAAAAGAACGTTGTTTTAGTACGTAGTAAACTTAAAGTAGATTCGCGGCCAAAAGCTTGAAGTAGATCCACCCTTGAGGACAATAGATCTCAAATCAAGTTTGGATATATAGATAAAAAGTTCTTAAATACAATATTGCAACTCATCCAAAAGTAATAAGTCGAATAACCGGATCATACATGGATTAGTGGAAATAGAAATAAGTATGAATAAAATGACATAACTTTCACTCTTTCTTAATTTGAATTTGAAAAATTTACTTGTTTTTTCAATACGAGGGAAACACGAGTTGCTATCAACTCATGCAATTTCTTAGTTGTCACATTAATTATATTTTCTCTTATTTTCTATTTTCGCTTCTACCTCGCGTTATACAATACCCATACATCCTCCATAAAAGGCCACACTATCACACTATAGTCTATACACTTTTCACATGACAATGTAAATATCTCTTACTTTTTGTGCTCTTCTCAACCACCACTTAAAACCAATTAAGACAGTATTCAAAACTAGTTTCAAGTGTCCCTGTTTTAGTTGTTGTGTATTAACTTTATATACATGCGTGACATATGTATGTATGTATATATATAAGTATATAATATAACCAACACTCATTGACTATCAAGTTCATATTGTTAGCCATGAACTGGTATTCATGGTTAACAAAAACCAATCTAGACCCTTATTTAGTTTATGAGTATGGGCGAGCCTTCACTCACAACGAGCTACAAAGGGGTGACACAAACTACTTCACCCATGAGTTTCTTCAAAGCATGGGAGTCACGGTTGCCAAACACCGGCTCGAGATACTCAAGCTTGCACGAAAGAACATAGGCGGGGGATATCCCAAAAACGGCTTCTCAAAGATCATGTCGGCCATCGCCAATACTAAATTGTTGCTTTGCAAGAAATTTGGAAAATGTGTTTCGTTTAAACACTCGGTCCAGACGCCTATGCCTGACCCAAACCCGTTTCGACCACAATGGCCCGGTATTAATCTAAGGAAGAACATGGGGTTTGATGAGAATATGGAAGAGAAAGTGAAGAAAAAGATGAAATCCGGACCGTTGGATAGAAGAGTACAAGAGAGGTATATGAGCCCGAAAAAGGTGTCAAGTGTGTCCGGGCCTTTGGATAGGAAAGTGCAAGAGAACCTCATGGTCATGTATGGTAGCCCGATGGAGACTAGACATGGCCCAAACCGTTCAGGGCCGCTTGACATCGTGGACCATAGTCCGAGGATCGGGATTCCATATGGCATGGTGCAGACCGCGGGTGGCGGAGATGATGCGGCAGCTTCACTTTGGTCCTTAATGTTTCATAATATCAAGCCTACTTAACCATTGTTTCAATACCAATGGATGCTTGTCTTCCTTTGTTGTGTTTTGTTTTTAATTTTAATTAGAGTTAAATGCCATTTTAGTCCCCGTGTTTTGGACCATTTTGCCAGTTTAGTCTAAAGATTTCATTTTTCACTCGTGTGTCCAAAAAGGTTTCACCGTTGCCATTTTAGTCCACTGGGTTAACTTCATTCATTTATTATGTTAACGAGAAGGGCAATTCGGTCATTTTATATGGCCAAATTTCCCTTTTAGTTAACAGAATTACATATAAAATAACCGAATTACCCTTCTCGCTAACAGAAAAAATGGATGAAGTTAACCCAGTGGACTAAAATGGCAACGGTGAAACATTTTTGGACCCACAGGCGAAAAATAAAATCTTTGGACTAAACTGGCAAAATAGCGCAATCCACATGGACTAAAATGGTATTTAACTCTTTTAATTAATATATTTTTTATCATATAAGTTTTTTTTGTGTATATTTGTATTGTTTGTGGTACAATATTGAGTTTGTCCTTTGTAAGTCTTTGAGCACCCCACCATATCTCAATGGAATGGATGATAACTATATGGTTGTTATCCATGTCAACAATAATAGACCAGAGATTCATGTTATTTCTTTGATCATCCAAATGCAATTTTTGATTATCCTCCGCTCCATTTGAAAATAATTTTTTGGACTCACATTTTAGAGTCAAAAGGATACTTGATCAAATGTATATTTGATGCGATATAGATCGCATGAGGGGTGGCAGTCTGTAATACGATACAATCCTAACTCGAAACTAATTAGGTTTTGAATTGGTTAGCACAACTCATTATATAAATGTGTCATATTGGGTTGAAATAAAGTTAAATAAGTTATCGTTTAAAATTAGAACATATTAAAAAATATAATAAATTCAAATAGGTAGATCGTTTAAATGATGTTTTGCAACTTGATGACTAAAGTACTTCGATCATTTGTTTGTAGTATGTTAATTATTGTAATTATTGAAAATTTTAGAAAACCGTACATACACTGGTGGTTAATACGTGTATAAATTCTGTAATACATAATTAGTAGCTTAAATCTTATATTTTTTAGAAATTAGGTATCATCAAGATACTAATTGTTGATTGGGAGACATCATGGAAATGTTACTCAAAAGATGTTCTGAAAAAACTCACGAGTGTTCTGATTCTCTGTCCATAAGTAAAATTCATGATTTTCTTTTGCTACTCAATCTTTTTTTCTTAGTCAAACTTAGAGGATTCTTAAAGATGATTGGGAATTGATTAGGGTAGTTTTATACATGATGTTTATCAGGGTTTATTAGAGGTTTTTATATTTGATGTTTGATTTCTTTGATTTGTCACTAGATAGGTGGCTTTCTTTTCGGGCCCTAAGTTCGAAGCCGGTGTAAATCGGGGTAAGGTTCAAACGTCATTGATTAAATCTTTGGATTTACGCATGCCTGCAGTTCAAGTTCTAAATGGTAGTAGAATAACTTTCTAACTTTTTTAGACTGAAATGTTTGAGATATATAATTCGGGAGGGTGTACTTTAGTTAGAAATAGAAGAGCTGATATTCAAGTAGTTAAGTTGGTGATGTTGATTCAGATTTTTTTTAATGTATAAAAATAAAATAAAATGATGAAATGGTTGTTACACATGGATCATAAGTCGTTGCAGAATGGGTAGAAAGGGGGCCATGTTCTGGAAACAAGTATACTCAGATGCCCTTTGCAATTATGAGGTTAGTATGTGGTTCTCCTTAAATTGAAGTATATATTCTACACATAGTTGTTTGCATATCTTGGGATATGGTTTTATTAATCAAAATTAGAGTAAGGTTAAAATGTAAGGTTTAAAGTAATTCCAATAACAAATTAAAGTGATCTGAATACACATGTGTGTTAATAACAAATTTATCAATATTTCAATTGGTTAACGGTTTTTTTTTCTCTTTTTTGCAGCTATTTGTTTGGAGTTTCGGTGTAGTTAACAACATATAGTTTAGTGTGGTTTTAAGTATATTGTTACCATTGTTAAGTATTTTTTTCGTGTACACGGTTTTGTTTTTTTATTAAAGAAATAATCTTAATGTTATGTGATTTAAATTTATATCTTTAGTGAAGATTTGCTTTAATTTTGATAAGTGTGGTAGGCAAGGACATCAGGGATTTTATGGAGTATTCATGATCATTTTATTAAAGAAATAATCTTAATGTTATGTGATTTAAATTTATATCTTCAGTGAAGATTTGCTTTAATTTTGATAAGTGTGGTAGGCAAGGACATCAGAGATTTTATGGAGTATTCATGATCATATCTCCACTTTGGTAACAGATTCTACGGTCTGATCTATATTGGTGGCAATTTCGACCCATCCGATAACTTAATTTGGTTGTCGTCCCGCAACATTGCACGACTTTAAATGATATGTTGATGTTGATAATTTTGCTGGTAAAGCTAAAAGTTTTTATTAAACCTTAAAAGTATATAGTCATTCGTCGTTTAATAAAATGTGGTATGCATAGTTTTTTTTTTTTAAAAACCACCCGTGTTTGCACACGGGTTTTATTACTGGTACATGTAATAATACAAGTTGTAAGCGCCAGTAGCATTTTAGTGTTTTTGAGAATGACAACATAACTTCAACTCATATTACACCTTTGGTCCTTCGTAATGTTGGAAAAATAGGTGAAAATAACATTTTTCACAAATATAGGAAAATGATTTTTTTCCTATTTTGGACTTGAAATAAATATAATAAAATGAGCGCGTTTTATATATTTATTTGTGGGTTTATGTTCTATGTTGGAAGACCTTCGCAACGAACTAAACTACGTCCAAAACGGAGCTAAGATGAATGAGATATCGATGCTCAAAGTTGGGTGTTTGAAACATTAAATGCTGAAACAAAAGGGAAAGTAGCACATTGTCCCACATCGGAGGAGAGTTGGAACTTAAATGAGTATTTAAGGTGGAACTCTCCACCCTAACTCGCACTCGCACGCGCTCGCTCGCGCATGGCGTGGGCGATGAGGCGCAATGTGACGCTTTGATGGCGCACTTTGCACTTTGTATTTTTGACCACGTGCGCATGGTGGATCACAGAGGCTGCAAGGACCAAGTGGTAAAGTGGCATGCAGGTTCGAGGCGCGGGTACAAGTGGCACGAAGGCGCGCGGTTGCGCATGGGTCCTGCTGTGTCGTGCGCGGCGCACCAAAGTGAGCCAAAACGGCGCGACTGTGTAGCGTGTTTGTAGAGGCTCACAGGTGACGTGGCACACGCGCGCATGGACCTGAGTCAGTGAGGCGCACGTGCGCATGGCAGTGAGCCAAGAGGACGCACCGCGCATGGACGTGCAAACCTGGGCGCGCACGCACCAGTGTGGCTTGCGCACGCGCGCGCGCAGAAGCTTACAGCATTGAATGACAGTGCAGTTACAGTTCAGCTTTGAAACTGACGAGTTAATGGTCTTTGACTGAGAATTAAATGACGTATTAAATTGCATTGAAGACGTTTAATGCAATTTAAACCTCTCCTTTAATTCTTTTTGACCGTTTCGATGAAGATGTAGTATAAATACAACATCTCCACCACTGCAGAAGAGAGACCATGAAAAACCCAGCAACACAACAGCTTATGCAAACTACTCTCTCTCTACTACTGATCTTCATCCTTCTCTCTTCAAGGCAACCTTCGGGTTGTAGGCAAATTCCGGCAGTACTACTGCTCCGGCTGTTGTACCCTGGGAAACAAAACGAGTGCTCCTGGGAGACTCGGAATTTGTTTTAAGGGAAGCGTGTGATCACGTGCCTCAGCCACTCTGCTTCTACACTTTTCTTGTATTTTGTTTCATTTCAGTTGTATTCGTACTAGTATTTTTTAGCTTTCTAATTTCTGTATTGTAATCGTATTAATAAAATTTGTTTTATTTAATTACGCGAACGGCTCCTACAATCTTAAAACAAAATTTTAAAACCGTTCGTGTAATCAAAACCATCCTGTTTGTGATTCAAACCAGTTTTGTTTCACTCAGTTTGTGTTTTAAAAACAGATTTTTTTTTTGTTGTTTTCTTCTTCAAATGAGCGACTTTGGTTGAAAACAATTGATTACTTCAGATCTTGTCCTAAAATTGCTAAAACTTTCTGAATTGGTCTTCAAAGTTGGACTTAGAAGCCGATCAGTAAGTTCTAATATTTATAAATTTTCTGTTTTTGGTTTTCAAAGTTGGACTTAGAAGCCTAAACAGTCAATTTGTGGTAAAATTAAAATTTACTAGTTTACTTCTGGTCTTTGCGTAAATCAGAATTTTTTGACTAAACTTTAAAATTTTAATTTTTTCAGCATGTCGAACGAAAATGTCAACGTTAACAACACCACAAATGTTGTGACGGGAACCCCTCTTAACGCCACCACTGTGGGAGCGTCCACAGTGGCCAATCACGCTGAACGACCCGAGAAGTTCTCGGGTCTACACTTCAAAAGGTGGCAGCAGAAGATGTTCTTCTACCTGACCACCATGAACCTTGCAAGGTTCTTGACGGAAACCGCTCCCCAACCTTTGGAAGGGGAGACCGACGCACAAAGACAGTGCGCGGTAGATGCGTGGAAGCATTCGGATTTCATATGTCGTGGCTATGTGCTAAACGGCCTGTCGGATGCGTTGTATAATGTGTACTACAACGTCAAGACTTCCAAAGACCTTTGGGATGCCTTGGACAAAAAGTACAAAACGGAGGATGATGGCACAAAGAAATTTGTGGTAGCCCGTTTCTTGGATTTCAAAATGGTTGATTCTAAAAGTGTTATGAATCAAGTCCAAGAATTCCAAATTATACTACATGACATCTTTGCGGAAGGCATGACACTTAGCGAGACATTCCAAGTGGCAGCGATGATTGAAAAGTTACCTCCTGGTTGGGTGGATTTTAAGAATTATCTTAAACACAAACGAAAGGAGATGACTATAGAGGATCTTATTGTTCGTCTTCGGATTGAAGAGGACAATAGAATTGCCCTAAAAGGCAGCCATGCGCAGACTAGTGCTAGCGCAAATTTGGTTGAGCATGGGCAATCCTCTAAGGGCGCAAAGGGTAAGGGGAAAAAGGACAAACAGAAAGCAAAGGCTAGCAAACTTGGACCGAAGAAAGGGGTTGTGAAAAAGAAACCTCAGACGTTCCAAGGGACTTGTTACAACTGTGACGAGCCAGGGCATCGGGCTAACCAATGCAAGAAACCAAAGCGTGAGCGTGCGCACATGGTGGATGAAGACGGAATGCCTTTGGTGGCAATGATTTCCGACAAAAGCGCAATGATGGATGAGGTCAATACTGTGACCAACACTCCAAAAGGATGGTGGGTTGATACGGGCGCGACCCGTCATGTTTACGCAGACAAAACCCTCTTTACCACCTTCAAGGCGCTTTCTGGAGAAGAGAAGCTGTATATGGGAAATGCAGCCACCGCTGACATCATGGGTGAAGGAACGGTGATCTTGAAGTGGACTTCGGGGAAGGAGCTCACTCTAAGCAACGTGTTGTATGTCCCGGACTTGCGCAAGAATCTAGTCTCGGGTTGGTTGCTTAACAAGTTTGGATTTCATTTAGTTTTTGAGAGCGATCAATTTGTACTTACTAAACGAGGAATGTATGTGGGTAAGGGCTACGCCCAAAACGGCATGTTCAAATTAAATGTAATGGCTGTCAAGAACATGAATAAAATTGCTACTACTTCTACTTATATGCTTGAGTTTTCTGATTCGAATAAATGGCATGGTAGATTAGGTCACGTTAATTTTAATTCAATACGTCGTTTAATCAATTTAAATTGTATACCAACATTCCATATTGATTCACACTATAAATGTGAAACATGCGTTGAATCCAAACTTACAAGATCATCATCGAAATCGGTTGAACGAATAACCGAACCCCTTGATTTAATTCACACCGATATTTGTGATTTAAAAGCGGTACCCACAAGAGGTGGAAATAAGTACTTCATCACGTTTATTGACGATAGTACTAAATATTGCTATGTATATTTACTAAAAAGTAAAGATGAAGCAATAAGTAAATTTATCTTGTATAAAAATGAAGTTGAGAATCAACTTCAAAAGAAGATAAAAGCTTTGCGAAGCGACCGAGGAGGCGAATATGTTGCACCTTTTGCTGATTTATGCGCAAAAAGTGGCATTGTACATGAGTGTACACCTCTTTATTCTCCACAATCAAATGGCGTGGCGGAACGAAAGAACCGCACATTGAAAGAAATGATGAACGCCATGTTGATAAGTTCTGGGGTGAGCCAGGAAATGTGGGGGGAAGCCATTCTCTCGGCCAATTATCTTTTGAACAAGATACCATTGAAAAAGAGGGACGAGACTCCATATGAGTTATGGAAAAAGAAAAAGCCTTCATATAAATACTTGAAAGTGTGGGGGTGCCTAGCAAAGGTGATTGTACCACCTCCTAAGGCTCTTAGGATAGGACCCAAAACTATTGATTGCATATTTATTGGGTATGCGCATCAAAGTAGTGCACATCGCTTTCTTGTACATGAGTCCAAGAATCCTGATGGACACGTAAACATTATCATGGAGGTGAATCCTAACGTTGTGTCTTACTTTGAAAATGTGTTTCCTTTGAGAAGACAAACACATGCAACGTCATCAACACCTAATTTTGAAATAGGTGAAAGCTCATCTAGACCAGTTGATGAGGTAGTTCATGATAAGACACATGAACAACCTGAGGTTGAAGAAAGTGACCGTAGGCGAAGCAAAAGGCCAAGGGTTGAAAAATCCTTCGGTCCAGACTTCGTTAGCTATATGGTTGAGGGAGAACCCAATACATATCGCGAAGCGGTTTCCTCTTCAGAAGGACCTCAATGGAAAGAAGCAATAAGGAATGAAATTGATCCCATATTGCAAAATCATACTTGGGAGTTAGTAGATCTTCCACCTGGTTGCAAACCACTTGGATATCGTTGGATATTCAAAAGGAAGATGAAAACTGATGGAAGTATTGATAAATACAAGGCTAGGTTGGTAATTAAAGGATTTAGACAAAAGGAAGGTCTAGATTACTTTGATACCTACTCGCCTGTGACGCGCATAACCTCAATTAGATTGGTTCTTGCTATAGCGGCTTTAAGAAATTTGGAAGTTCACCAAATGGATGTTAAAACCGCATTTCTAAATGGCGATTTAGAAGAAGAGATTTACATGGAGCAACCTGAAGGTTTCTCTGCCCCAGGTCAAGAGGGTAAAGTATGTAAACTCGTCAAGTCTTTGTATGGCTTGAAGCAAGCACCAAAACAATGGCACCAAAAGTTTGATCATGTCATGATTGACAATGGTTTCAAAATAAACGAGTGCGACAAATGTGTTTATTTCAAAGACACAAATGAAGGTTATGTGATTTTATGCCTTTATGTAAACGATATGCTTATCATTGGGAATAATGATAAAATTATCAAAGCTACTAAAAGCATGTTGAAAGCGAGATTTGACATGAAAGACATGGGTTTAGCGGATGTGATTCTTGGAGTAAAGATCATAAGAACCCAAGAAGGTCTTGTGTTAAGTCAATCTCACTATGTGGATAAAATTCTTGAAAAATTCAACTCGGGAGATACGACGGTAGCTCGAACTCCAGTTGATACCTCCCAACATCTCAAGAAAAATAAAGGAGATGGAGTTGCTCAGTTAGAGTATTCAAGAATTATTGGCAGTCTAATGTATCTAATGACATGTACTAGACCCGACTTGGCTTACGCGGTGAGTAGGCTAAGTAGATACACCAGCAATCCGTGTGTGGATCATTGGAAGGCTATCACGAGGGTGCTTAGATACATAAGAAACACAAGAGATTATGGACTGCATTATACCCGACAACCAGCAGTGATCGAATGATACACTGATGCAAACTGGATATCGGATAATAAAGATTCCAAATCAACAAGTGGTTACGTGTTTACACTTGGAGGAGCTGCCATTGCTTGGAAGTCTTCTAAGCAAACGGTCATAGCAAGATCCACAATGGAATCTGAATTTATCGCCTTGGATAAGTCAGGCGAGGAGGCGGAATGGCTACGTCAATTCGTGGAATATATTCCAAGATGGCCAAAGCCTTTGCCAGCCATATGTGTACATTGTGATAGCCAATCATCGATTGGTAGAGCTCAAAGCTTGATGTACAATGGCAGATCAAGGCACATGCGACGTAGACATAACACGATACGACAACTACTCTCAACGGGTGTTATCACAATTGATTATGTGAGATCAATGGATAACATTGCGGACCCGTTAACAAAAGGCTTAAGCAGAGAGTTAGTAGAAACGTCGTCAAGAGGAATGGGACTAAAGCCCGTGATAAATGGGAATATGAGGGAAACCTAACTTAGTTGACTGGAGATCCCAAGATCTAAGTTCAATAGGACAACTTAATCATATTACCAAAACGGAGTCACTGCGGGGGAGTACCCCAAACTAAATAAAAGGGAGTTATATATACTTCCTAGTCCATTCCAATCAGTGACATTGAAGTGAGGCTAAGCATATTAAGGTTAACGATTTCGGGAAATCAAATAACCATGATGCTTTTAATGATTCAGAGGAATCACCTATGTTAGAGAGAAGTAGGGTCGCTTCGAATGGATTTGTGGGGTGCGCAAATCTTAGAGCTCTCGCAGAACCAGGCTAGTGTTCCAGGACCATAATAGGACACGACAATGAGGAGTTGGCCAAACCAGGGAGAGTATTGTGTGAAGTGTATTGTTGTTTACACAAATGGGGGTATGTTCAAGGACATCGCGTCTACAAACCGCTACTAAGCTAAGTATGTTTCACAAAAGAAGGTTCAAAGGTTAAAACCTACCTATCTTGCAATACTCAACTGTCGAAGTTTATCGTTGAAAAGTGTAAGGAAAAGATCCATTTCCATACATGTGGGGGATTGTTGGAAATTTGATGAAAATAGCATTTTTCATGTGGGGGATTGTTGGAAAAATAGGTGAAAATAACATTTTTCACAAATATAGGAAAATGATTTTTTTCTATTTTGGACTTGAAATAAATATAATAAAATGAGCGGGTTTTATATATTTATTTGTGGGTTTATGTTCTATGTTGGAAGACCTTCGCAACGAACTAAACCACGTCCAAAACGGAGCTAAGATGAATGAGATATCGATGCTCAAAGTTGGGTGTTTGAAACATTAAATGCTGAAACAAAAGGGAAAGTAGCACCTTGTCCCACATCGGAGGAGAGTTGGAACTTAAATGAGTATTTAAGGTGGAACTCTCCATCCTTATTGTTTCATGGAAGCACACACTAAGTGTCCTCGCGAAGGGTGCGTAGCACCCTAACTCGCACACGCTCGCGCTCGCTCGCGCGCGTGGCGTGGGCGATGAGGCGCAATGTGGCGCTTTGATGGCGCACTTTGCACTTCGCATCGCCGCGAGCCACTTGAGAGCCGCCTTTGTATTTTTGACCACGTGCGCGTGGAGGCTGCAAGGACCAAGTGGTGAAGTGGCATGCAGGTTCGAGGCGCGTGACGTGGCAGTCCGCGCGCGGGTACAAGTGGCACGAAGGCGCGCAGTTGCGCATGGTGCATGGGTCCTGCTGTGTCGTGTGCGGCGCACCAAAGTGAGCGGTGACGTGGCACACACGCGCATGGACCTGAGTCAGTGAGGCGCACGCGCGCATGGCAGTGAGCCAAGAGGACGCACCGCGCATGGACGTGCAGACCTGGGCGCGCGCGCACCAGTGTGGCTTGCGCACGCGCGCGCGTAGAAGCTTGCAGCATTGAATGACAGTGCAGTTACAGTTCAGCTTTGAAACTGACGAGTTAATGGTCTTTGACTGAGAATTAAATGACGTATTAAATTGCATTGAAGACGTTTAATGCAATTTAAACCTCTCCTTTAATTCTTTTTGACCGTTTCGATGAAGATGTAGTATAAATACAACATCTCCACCACTGCAGAAGAGAGACCATGAAAAACCCAGCAACACAACAGCTTATGCAAACTACTCTCTCTCTACTACTGATCTTCATCCTGCTCTCTTCAAGATAACCTTCGGGTTGTAAGCGAATTCCGGCAGTACTACTGCTCCGGCTGTTGTACCCTGGGAAACAAAACGAGTGCTCCTGGGAGACTCGGAATTTGTTTTAAGGGAAGCGTGTGATCACGTGCCTCAGCCACTCTGCTTCTACACTTTTCTTGTATTTTGTTTCATTTCAGTTGTATTCGTACTAGTATTTTTTAGCTTTCTAATTTCTGTATTGTAATCGTATTAATAAAAATTTGTTTTATTTTATTTAATTACGCGAACGGCTCCTACACATAAAAAGAAAACCATGATCTTTAATATAAATCCCTTGCTTCAAATGAAGAAACAACACAAAATTAGTATAGAACTATAGTGTTCTTGTCTTTTTCCAAATTATTAATTTTCTTTTACGTATTTGTCTTCTTTCGATTTTTATAGTGACCACCGGTATTGTAGCAATACCATAATGTACCGAACCAATATCTAACACATTCTTACCATTAACGCTATTTTTATCATTACGGCTATTATTTCATTAATTTTTTTTTTATTAAAAGTCGGGTTAACCCCGCTGCTGAACGCGGGCGTAACCCTCTAGTTTTCTAAGTAAAAGCCTCAAACTGGAATAGTAAACAAGAATATATGTGGTTTTCTTATCAAACAAGAATTTTAAAAACATGTGATTTTTAAGACAATCAAATAAAGATGGGTAAACCCTTTTTCTTATTTTTTTGAATTTGTATAAGCAATATTTATTTCTCTAATTAGATATTTAGATAGAAGGTAATAAGGTATTACTATTACCACAACAATATATAGTTGTCTTTGTTGTGACTTGAGCCCATAATCTGTTAGTTGGTCTGTTGGGCTGGGCTGGGTGTTGGTTTTAGCTAAGTTTTTTATTTTACTAGTGAAGCTGTGAAGGACTGAAGCCGAAGGTAAACAAACAACATCGACTTGATTGTTCCATCCACTATCGTAAAGTCGCATTATCATATATTTAGGATATCAAAATCAATTTTATCGGTTTTCATATATTTATCGTTAAATAATATATTGATATACACTTATCAGTAATACATAAGAGCTTTTTATATATTTTTTTGTGTTCCTATGCTATTTCATTGTGTGACGGATTTATTTCTCTTTTTCTCACGCTTGTCATGCGCAGGAAACACATTTTATACATATCTAATCATAGGTTATATTTTTTTTTCTTTTTTGTCGTCGTAACCTTTCCCTCACGCCTCTTACCACTTCATGCTCTATGGCCGTAATTGTAGCTCTTGAACTCATAATTGTAAATGGTGTTCCCTTGGCTCCCCCACTTGTCGTTGTGGGTTCTCAAGATATCATGATAGCACGTCCTTGTTTGTGTCCATCGACTCCCACGCTTCATCTTCGATAAGTTTGTCCCCTTTTTAGTCGATATCTTCACTAATCTTTTTCCTAGTGAGAATCTACTTTGTTCTATGTTGGAGATGAGCCTTGTAATAATGTAAACCTAATTAGAGGATTTAACAAATTGTAATCCCTTAAAAAGTAGGATATAGTTATTAGTTTTTATATGTTAATTAAGCTATATAATATGCTTTGCAATATTCCTTATATCTATTATCTATTATATATAATAAATGAAAGTTTTTTGGGCTGATGTGTCACTTGATTAGGGCATCCTCAATTCCATTTTCCCGCCGAACAGTACCACTCCCCTCTTTTATCTATCTCATCTCGCATTTAGGGCTTCCCCACTTTCTCTCTCGCTCTGCTCTATTCGGATCTTAACATATGTTCAGATCAACGCTCCGAATCAAGGTTAGATTATCAATAACTTCCATTAAGCATACTGTTTTTATCATTCTATAAGTGTCAATCTTTGTTTTCATTGTTCACTCATTCGATCTTCATGCGTCTTTACCTAAGGTTTCTTGATATTCTAGCCCTAACCAGGTAAGTAATAGAATCATGTTGTTATGAACCCCACTGCGTTTTGATATTGTGAATGTTTTATTGATCAGGTTAATATTGGTTTCGATTTTGAGTTTCGAGGAGACTAAGTCTTTCAGATCTACGATTTAGGTTATCATGTAGTCGGAGGATTGATTTCGGTTAGATTTAGGTCAGATTTGCTTTGTTATATTTAGGTCAGGATTGATTTCGGTTAGATATAGGTCAGATTTGATTGAGTTTGTTTGATTTCGGTTTGATGTATAGGATCATGTGGATTGATTTGGTTGAGTTTTGATTGGATAAAGGGCTCATGTATTGTGTATAGTGTTTGATTGGATAAAGGGCTCATGTATTGTATGTTTCAGTTGAGCAGACTAATAAATGTGATTGAGGATACATGTTTGTTAACTGTTCAACAGAGGTACAGTGGAGATATTTATGACAGTTTGTATTCCATGAATAAAATAACAAAATAAATTGTAAATTAAAAGGACTTTTTTTATTCGTTTCCATTTTTACAGTGAGTTTGTGATGGATTAAAATATGATAAGCTGTAGGTTAAGTAATTGCAAGAAAGATTGTAGTTTTTGATGAGTTAATTTGTTTAAGATGTAAAGTTTGGTTTTTTATATGTTTGGTTATAAAAGGGCGGTAGGCGCTCAGTAAAATGTATTAGGGGCTTGAGGCACCGCCTCATGTACTTCTGCGTCAAGTATGGTTCAATAGGGTCTTTAGGGAATGGATGAAGAAATTATGAGAGGTTTAGAGTTGATAAATGGATGATATTTAAAACAGATGAGAGAGACGCAGCTTATGGTTATAATTAAAGGTTATTTGGTTGTAGATAGAGCAACGCCTCACATACGTGATGCACTTGTCTAGCATTTTGGCTTTGGGAGACCTAAACACCTTGGAGCATCACACAGTTTTTAAACCAAGTTCATGTCTATGTATTCTGCAAAAGATAGGCATTAAAGTCATTTCTGAATCGCGGTTAACATCCACGTGTTTTCATTTAATCGCAGGGGTTCAATAGGAACCAAAAGAAGAGGTGGACCTGGGGGCCTAAACAAACTCTGTGGTATTACACCTGAGCTTCAAGTTATAGTTGGCGAGTCAGCACTATCAAGAACAGATGTATGATTCACAGTTTGAATACTGCATATCTTTTTAAGATCATAAATCGTTTTGACATAATAGTATTCTATATGTTGTTATAAAGTGCGAGTGCAATTATGTTTAGATTGTGAAGCAACTATGGGCATACATAAAGAAAAACAACCTCCAGGATCCTGGGAACAAGAGAAAGATAATCTGCGATGATGCTTTTGTGTGTTGTATTCGAAACTGATTGCACCGACATGTTCAAGATGAATAAGCTGCTTGCCAAACATATTATCCGACTTGAGCCCACAAGTATTGTTCTTTTTTGGGGGAAAATAAGTTGGGTTTTTTTAAAAAATGATTAATGTGTTGGACACAGGAAGTAGATATGTAGAGAACATGGATCAAGCAATGCAAGCGTTGACAGACATTCCTCTTATGAAAAAGCTGAATTTCTGACTTGAGTATCATGTGACAATTGTATTTCATATTTGGCTGTGGTTTATTTAAATGGACGGTTGTTACACGGAGGCTGTGATGAGTTATCAAAATAAAGCCAATATGTCACCAGGGCATGGCAGCTATGGAGGATGGCAGGTTAGCACCTACAACCCCTATTGCAACCATGGTGGCTTGGTCCTTTTTGTTTTCTCTAAGACTGATGAATTTGTTGACTGTTGCCTTTGCAATTTGAGTTGGCGATGGTGGTTTGGTCCTTTTGGTCCGTGAAATAGGGTCAGGTTAAATAAGAAAAAATGTTTGTTTGTCACTTTTCTCAGAAGGTCTGTATGATATCTTCAAACACTTGGGATGCCACTGCCCAAAAAAACCCAATCAGATTACGACACCATGATAATCGTTATTCATTTCAGTTCTCTTATTATCAGATATTAATGTGATTACCTAATATCAACAGGCTATGATGATCTTGGTCAGATCATTGCTTGACGTGGCATCATAGAGGATGGCAGGTGCATTTTTCTCTGCTTGCAACCGATGGTGCAGCCATGATAGCTTGATGGCTTGGTCTGAGCCTTACCGTGCTGGTTTCGAGATTATTAAACTATAGTGTAGTCGATTTTGCGGCTAAAACATCATGCTTTTCGGTTCATGTTTGGCAGTTTTTCATGTCGTTGATCAGTATGGGAACAAATTATCCAAGGAAAATGTTGTCGATCGTATCCAACAGACCCACATATACTAAATCTACATTTTTTATCGTTATTATTTGTAACACCTCGAAAATTCACGTCCTATAATGTGTAGACACGTGTCAAATGTTTAAACGTGTGAAAGAATATTATAGAAGGACTAAAGTTGACAATCATGGAAAGTATGTGGATATACGTATTCTAAATGTCAACAGTGAATAAATATAGTGTATATTAACCCTACAAGATGCTCATACCTTCAAACGAATAAATCATGGATCATGCGAAGCTAAAAGTGAGGAATTACAAACTACAGGGGCTAAATGTGTCAACATGTTTAAGTTATACCTCTGAGTGACCTTTTGACAAACCCGAAGCTTTGTAACTGTTTATTATGCTCACTAGAATGCGCGACATAAATTTCATAAAGTTTCGTTATCGTATGGGAAAGTTATGATCAAATTCGTGTGCGAAGGGTTAAAGCGTAAACGTTGAAAGTTAGGACCTTTCGGGTAACAATAAAGTTAACCGGGGACTTAACAAAGTGGGTATATGTTTTAAAGCCCTTATAGATCAATTATGAGGGTTCACAATGCAAGAAACAAGTGCCTAATCGAAGCTTGAAGGGGCAAGGATCAAATCGTAAAAATCAAAAATTTGGATTTTGTGCAGAAGGGGGTCGCGCGACGCGAGGCCCAAGGGGGGGTCCGTCGCGTCACGCCAGGGCCTATCTGGTCCGAATTCTTTGCTTCTTGGTCTGCCATGGCCCTTGTGTTCGACTTTTAACCGATTTGCCTCATCTTGGACGACCCCTAGGCACCCCCTAAGCACTAGGAACATGTGTTGATCAGTTGTGGAGAGTTGTAGACCCAAGTGTCAACTTCTTATGGTGGATTAAACACTATAAAAGGCCATAAACTTGCAACTCATTCTTCACACCTTCCTTCAAGCAATCTGATCAATTCTGGAGCTCCAAGGCACTCTCAAGTGATCACTAATCAAGCTTAGGACCTTTGTAAGTTTGCTTAACCTTCTTTAATAATGTTTAGCTTAGTTATTTAGCTAAAAGTCAAACCATCGTAATTACGGTTTGACTTCGAGATTAATTAATAATGGCTCAGTCAAATCTCGAATTAAAAGTAGTTATAAGTTGGTAATTATGTGGGTAATAAACCCTTAAAAGGGTTCCCCCTGATTACCACTCTAACCAGGTCAAAAGTCGGGTCAAACTTGCTAAGAAAAAGTCAACAGAATGTTAAATTTACAATTTATGCATGATTAGCAATGTAGAACATATACAACCTGTTTGATCATTAATATAACTTGGTAATTAGTGTAAGAACATGTCTAAACATGTTCAACCCGACAATTTCCTGTTTAGACCCGGTTGGGAACCGAAAGTCGCATAGTTTGACTTTCGCTTTGACTTTCAGTTCTGACCCGTTATGGTATGTTTTAGAAATACCTAAGAGCTTAATTTGGACCAGGTAACATGCTAGTATAACCCTCTGTGATTATACACCATGGTTCGATAGTTAACCAATTAATTCACATGATTCCGTTAATTGCTCATATGTTGACCATTATGCCCTTATTACATTAAAACGTGATTTTTGGAAATGTAAAAGAGTAGAAACCTTAATTACTGATATATAAACTTGTATGCAAAGTTTGACATCAGTTTGAGGTGTAGATTGAGAGTTATGCTCATAAGCGCAAAATGAAAGCTTTATGTTAACAAAACGGCGTAATTAGCGTATAACCTAGTTAAGCCTACTTGTTGATATCAAAATCTTTACCCACTGATGTAAAATATTATTTTGGGATTTTTTAAAGATTTTTAATTAATTTTAGGCTGAGCATAACTCATAGTCGTAGGCTTAATCCGGTAATTGTCGGTTTTTCCCTTACGGGCTATAAAATGAGTTTTACATATCTAAACGACTCCAAACCTTTTGCTACTGATTCTAAATGATAAATAAATTATTTTAAGCCTTCTGGAATAATAAAAATATCAGCTTTATGTATCAAACCCGGAAATGGCTTTTAATCGCCTTTTTAAGCGTTTTTAACGCATAGTATGTGCTATAACTATATTAAACATACAAGGGTTGATACCTACTGATATTTGAGGCAAATTATAATATTTTAACAGTAAGAAAAGGTTGTTAAACTCAGACTTCAGTTTTGAGCTTTCCGGCTTATGTGAAATTACCAAAATACCCCTACGGGGCATAGTTTGGTTAAAATTGATAAATTTCACATATCTACAATACCTTACTGTTCTAAATCAGTAAACTAAGTATTTTTGCTGATTATATCAGACCTGTAACTCAGATAAACACTTAAACTCTTTTACAACCTTTAAAATGACCAAACTACCCCTACGGGGCATAGTTTGTGTTTAAATTCATTTCGGGCATAATAAAAGGCACCTTACTGATGTCAGAACATATTTGGAGCATATTAACTTAGGAAACCTGTAAATAGCTCTCATTATTACCCGTTACGCTTATTACGCGTTCGGTACGGTTTATGTAACAAGTTTACATAAATTAGCCGAAACGGGTCAAACCTTAACGGTTTTATCTCAAAATCCAGAATGTGCATGAAGGACCCATATTAAACAAGTCTCTGAACTTGTCGGGTCTAAATCACATTCTATCCGGTCTTCGCTTAATCGTGCGTACGAACCGTATCTTTGAAACTAGCCGGTCTAAGCTTAAGCTTAACTAAAGACCCGTTAGGATTCTAATAGGTTATTATAAACCTTCGTTCCAGATTAGGAGAACCAGTAAAAGCTACTTGCAATTTGCTTATTGTGATTTATACATTGCTCAGGTAAATACTTTTAACTTATTTTCCCTATACGGGCTTGGGTTACGGTATATAGAATACCGCTTGATCGGGCATCAAATCCTCCACCATTGGGTGGGTAATTGAATAATTTGATCGGCTCGTTTAAACAGTCTTGTTACTTAAAGCCTTTGGGGGGTTAATGACCATGTCCCGGATATCCTTGGCATCATTTTACGAAATGGCCACGACTTAAGCACGGGGTGTAGGCGTACACCCGTCAGTGCACAAAAGAATATTGTGGTGTGTCTATTGATCTTTAACCCGGACAAGATCCGGGCTACTGAACGCACAAGGAACATGTAATTCGTTCACAAGATTATAATATTAAATAATTCTCCCAAGTTAAATAAAAATGTTTATGCCACGTGCATCCAAACCAATTTTCAATCATTTTCCAAAATGAGTCAGTTGATTGTATTTACCAGTGTAAACTGACGTATTTTCCCAAAAAGATTAAATGCAGGTACTAAGCGTAATTGGCTGGGATTTCTCCTTAGCATCAATAGAAGTCTTGCAAGCTTAAGATGCCTGAAGTCTGTTGAACTATTAATTCCATTTTATTTTCGATCCGTCTGTGGATAAACTTCCGAATATTGTGACACTTGATATTACAATATTAAATTCGGTTGAATTATATCTTACAATTTGCTTCCGCTGTGCATATTAAATATTGTGTTGTTTGACTATTATGTTGCCAACCACGTCACGATACTCCCCTACCGGGCCCACCGGTGACACGTGGAAATCGGGGTGTGACAGGTTGGTATCAGAGCCAACACTGAGTGAATTAAACACTAGCCAATTGTGTTTAATCTCAGTTACACAATTGCACATATCTAAACTTTCGAGTCTAGACAAATAACATAGGACAAATTCTACCTTGTTTGGTTTTTGTTTTGTCCTTTAACATATATATATCCTTGTCGTTATCTCATATTGTATTGACAGGATTAACAAAATGCCGCCAAGATTCTTCAGGAGAAGAGGACGCGGAAAGGGGCCAATCACCGCCCCCAATGATAATGAAGCTGGACCTTCGAATGTGCGAGCTCCATCTACTACCGAGAGTGACGACCCTCGGCAGAACAGGAGGAACTTGTTTGAACCAGCCAGACGATCGGTATCACACAGCTCTACACCTCCGGTCCCTAACCCTTATGGGCCACAGCCGGAGTACGACCCCAACAACCCTCAACCCTCATACATACCGTTACAGCGATCCTTATCGCATCATTCTTTTGGTGACCCTACACCAGTCTTCAGGGGCCGGTTTAACCCGGCCAATTTCATACCAGAACTAGCGGGTTTTAACCCACTGGGGCCAGATGACCATTTTTCAGGTGATCACGCGGATGATATGGACGAGGATACGGACCCCGTCGAGCCAGCCAGTGGTACACCAAACCATCCGATAGAGATCTCTGACGGATCGTCTTTCCACGGATCACCTTATGTTGGTCCAGATAGCTTTCAAGCCATGGTTACCAGGCACGAATGGTACTATACACCTCCTCACCATTCGTCACCTCCTCAGCAGCAGCAACAGCAGCAACAAGATCCCTTTGTGGATTCACGGTTTGTGGCAGTTACGCCACCGCCTCCACCACCGCCAGTTCAACCGGCACCTCCACACCGCCAAGGCGTAGGAGAACCGGAGCGCGTATGTCGTCGCGAGCAGGAGACTTTCATTTCAGCTCTCCTCGTCAGTCAAGTGGCAGCCACTATCCGCCACATCAGGAGGACCCACAAATGGGTGGACCTTCTAACCCAGCTGTACCACAGCCACCACCGATGGGTTTTGACAACCCAATTCCGGCATACACGGGTTCTATGGCATACAACCCGTTTGAACCACCGACTCACCACAATTATGGTTACGCAGAGGCCGACCCCTACATGGTAGCGGCGAATTACAACGCCTTTAACCCAGAAGGACCCTATGGCGCTCCTTGGGAAGTAGGGTACCCAAATCGTGGGTACCAGATACCGGCCAGACCGATTATTCGGACGCAATCGCAGCCGCCACGATTTTCTCCCCCAGAACGGGAGGAAATTCTTCAGAGACTGGATCAGGCTGAGCGGGAATATCGCCGCGACCGCCAGGAGAGACAAAGCTTTTTCCAAGGATTGACAAGCTTGATCAAAGGGAAGAGCAAGAAGGACCGCTGAATCCTTCCAATGATTGTTAAGCCCCTGCGTGGGCCAGTCTTGCTGTATTAACCCCTACGAGGGTATGTTTGTTTGTAATGACCCCTGCGCGGGTCTATTTTTCTGTAAACCCCTACGAGGGTACGTTATTGGTGTAAGTCCCTGCGTGGACTATTATGTTATTTGTTTAAGCCCCTGCGTGGGTATGTGTGTTATTAAGCCCCTGCGAGGGTAAGTACTTATTTAAACCCCTGTGTGGGTAAGTTTGTTGTTGAAAGACCCGTTTAGGGCAGCGTGTAATATTTTAATAAATTAATGGAATGTTTGTTTTATAAATTTCATGTTTGCCATTAGGTGCATAGATAAATTATATATGAAATAAATAAATCAAAACCATTCCTTTTAATAAAAATCTGCCTATTTAAATATTGAATAAGAATCTTAAGAGTGAAACCTAGCCTGAGTGTCCTTATAAAGACCTGGCCATGATGGTAAGACCTGTTTAAAAGATTCAAATCCCTGTTAACATCTGTAAACGTGTTAACACTCCTGGCAGACGTGATTCATTTGAAATCACACACGTCATTTATAAAAGGATTCTTTAGAAGATTCCTAACCCAATTATATGATCTCTGAATCATGGGTTAAATCATCAATTAAGATGATCATATTTTGACCATACGTGGTAATATGGCGCCTACGGGCCCTGCTCATTTCCATATGAGCCAAAAGACAGTGGTAGCGATGACTCCCAGTCAGAATAAGGTAATGAACTAGGTTCAAACCTTCATGCCTTGATTCTCTGAAATCATGGCCTATATCATCCTTTAAGATGATCATATTATAAACATCCCTTAGAAGGGAAGTGCCTACAGGCTATAGTTAATGTCCTCTGAGACTAAAGACAGTGGTAGCTATGACTCCCTGTCAGATAAAGGTAATGAACTAGTTTCAAACCTTCATGCTTCGATTCTCTGAAATCATAGCTTATAATTTATAAATGTCCATGTGACCAGGCCTTTTGAGCCACAAATAAAACTGTTATTGTTTTATTATTAGGATAAATTATGATAAAAATCCTAAATAAATATGATAAATAAATTAACCAAATATGGTCTCTGTTTACCATGGTTAATGAATTACCCTAAGGGGCAATTCCATAATAAACTCCCAAATAAACTATTGTCCTTGTTTTCTGTAACAGTTCAATTAAAATGGCTAACTCAGACGAGATAAATAGTCATCCAGTGGAGAACATTGATAACGCCCGGATTAATTTAACGGGTGCTGAATTAAAAGCGTTGGTCGACGACGCAGTTACAAAGGCATTGGAGCGGCAGTACGAAGAGTATAGTGGGACTCGTAGTAGGACCCTATCTACGCAGCCCTCACAACCTCCTCCCAAGAAGGACGAGCCGAAGAAAGATGACGATCGACAATCCTCAAATCATCACAGTGATCCGTCTCAACAGATCATACTGAATAAAGGACCCCGTGATAAGGGTTGCTCCTACAAGTACTTTGTGTCATGTAAACCCCGGGATTTCACTGGGGAGAAAGGAGCTGTAGATTGTATGACGTGGTTGGACGAGATGGATACAGTTGTGGACATCAGCGGATGCGCTGAAAGGGATGTGGTCAAGTTCGTGTCGCAATCTTTTAAAGGCGAGGCTCTAGCCTGGTGGAGATCACTGATTCAAGCCACCGGGAAAATCCCATTGTACAACATGTCATGGGATCAATTTGTTGCCCTTATCAGGGAAAATTACTGCCCTCAGCATGAGGTGGAGAAGATAGAATCTGATTTTCTATCATTGGTGATGACAAACCTCGACTGTCAAGCTTACCTCACGAGCTTCAATACGATGTCCCGGTTGGTTCCATATTTGGTAACCCCGGAACCAAAAAGAATCGCTCGTTTTATCGGTGGTTTAGCCCAGGAAATAAAGGCAAGCGTGAAAGCATCTCGACCGACTACTTTCAGGTCGGTAACTGACATATCTCTGTCCCTCACTTTGGATGCGGTCAGGCAAAGATCGCTGAGGAATAAAGATGCTGAGAAGAGAAAACGTGAAGATGATAATTCATGAAGGTCGAGCAAGAAGCACCGTGGAAACGGTGATAACAAGAGGGGGTCTGAGTCAAGGAAAGATGGGCATCAGTCTGGCGAGAAGCCCAAGTGCAGGCTCGACTCGAACTCCCAGACCCAGTCAAGATCTTTTGCTTGCGGGTTGTGCAAGTCCAAGGATCACAAAACCTTGGATTGCAAGAAGATGAAAGACGCAACGTGCTATCGTTGCAATGAAAAGGGGCACATTAAAACCAACTGCCCTAAATACAACAAGAAGCCTGAAGAGGCCAAGAAGACTAATGCTAGAGTCTTCAGAATGGACGCAAGGGAAGCGGTTCTAGACGACAACGTCATTACAGGTACTTTCCTTGTAAATGATGTCTATGCTAGAGTACTATTTGATTCAGGCGCTGATAAGTCGTTTGTAGATCATAAGTTTTGTGAATTGCTGAAATTACCTGTCAAAACCTTAAATGTGAAATATGAGGTGGAGTTAGCAGATGGCACCCTAGAAACCGTCTCAACTGTGTTAGATGGATGTGTTATATCCATTAAGAACCACTCTTTTCCTCTGTCCCTACTTCCATTTAAGTTAGCTGGTTTTGACATAGTTCTGGGTATGGACTGGTTATCTCATAACCAGGCCCAAATTGTCTGTAACAAGAAACATGTGGTGATAAAGACTCCGTCTGGTGAATCACTTACCATTCGGGGAGATACCCAGTATGGATTGCCTGAGCAAGTGACTATGCTCAAGGCTTCCAAGTGTTTAAAGAAGGGTTGTGTCATTTACATGGCACAAGTGATTATTGATGAGCCTAAACCGAAGATTGAAGACATCCCTGTCATTTCTGAATACCCAGAAGTTTTTCCGGAAGAACTACCTGGTTTGCCACCAGATAGACAAGTTGAATTCAGAATTGATATCATCCCTGGAGCAGCACCAGTTGCAAGAGCACCTTATAGGTTGGCGCCCACGGAGATGAAGGAATTGAGGACACAGCTAGATGAATTGCTAGCCAAGGGTTTCATTAAACCTAGTTCGTCTCCTTGGGGAGCGCCAGTCCTGTTTGTCAAGAAGAAGGATGGATCGATGCGTCTGTGCATCGATTATCGTGAACTAAATAAAGTCACGATAAAGAATAGATATCCTTTGCCCAGGATCGACGATTTGTTCGATCAATTGCAAGGAGCAAGTTATTTCTCGAAGATTGACTTGAGGTCAGGCTACCATCAACTGAAGGTCAGAGATGAAGACGTGCACAAAACAGCATTTAGGACTCGTTACGGTCATTACGAGTTCCTAGTGATGCCTTTTGGGCTCACTAATGCACCGGCCGCGTTCATGGATCTCATGAATCGCGTTTGCAAGCCGTACTTAGATAAATTCGTCATTGTTTTCATCGACGACATTCTCATTTATTCGAAGAATCAAGCTGACCATGAGAAACACCTTCGTTGTATTCTCAAACTTCTACATCATGAGAAACTCTATGCCAAATTCTCTAAATGTGAGTTCTGGCTTCGTGAAGTCCAATTCCTTGGACATGTGGTGAGTGAGCGTGGTATCCAAGTGGATCCCGCAAAGGTTGAAGCAGTAAATCTCGGGTCGAGATTTATTTTAAGGGGGTGAGGATGTAACACCTCGAAAATTCACGTCCTATAATGTGTAGACACGTGTCAAATGTTTAAACGTGTGAAAGAATATTATAGAAGGACTAAAGTTGACAATCATGGAAAGTATGTGGATATACGTATTCTAAATGTCAACAGTGAATAAATATAGTGTATATTAACCCTACAAAATGCTCATACCTTCAAACGAATAAATCATGGATCATGCGAAGCTAAAAGTGAGGAATTACAAACTACAGGGGCTAAATGTGTCAACATGTTTAAGTTATACCTCTGAGTGACCTTTTGACAAACCCGAAGCTTTGTAACTGTTTATTATGCTAACTAGAATGCGCGACATAAATTTCATATAGTTTCGTTATCGTATGGGAAAGTTATGATCAAATTCGTGTGCGAAGGGTTAAAGCGTAAACGTTGAAAGTTAGGACCTTTCGGGTAACAATAAAGTTAACCGGGGACTTAACAAAGTGAGTATATGTTTTAAAGCCCTTATAGATCAATTATGAGGGTTCACAATGCAAGAAACAAGTGCCTAATCGAAGCTTGAAGGGGCAAGGATCAAATCGCAAAAATCAAAAATTTGGATTTTGTGCAGAAGGGGGTCGCGCGACGCGAGGCCCAAGGGGGGGTCCGTCGCGTCACGCCAGGGCCTATCTGGTCCGAATTCTTTGCTTCTTGGTCTGCCATGGCCCTTGTGTTCGACTTTTAACCGATTTGCCTCATCTTGGACGACCCCTAGGCACCCCCTAAGCACTAGGAACATGTGTTGATCAGTTGTGGAGAGTTGTAGACCCAAGTGTCAACTTCTTATGGTGGATTAAACACTATAAAAGGCCATAAACTTGCAACTCATTCTTCACACCTTCCTTCAAGCAATCTGATCAATTCTGGAGCTCCAAGGCACTCTCAAGTGATCAATAATCAAGCTTAGGACCTTTGTAAGTTTGCTTAACCTTCTTTAATAATGTTTAGCTTAGTTATTTAGCTAAAAGTCAAACCATCGTAATTACGGTTTGACTTCGAGATTAATTAATAATGGCTCAGTCAAATCTCGAATTAAAAGTAGTTATAAGTTGGTAATTATGTGGGTAATAAACCCTTAAAAGGGTTCCCCCTGATTACCACTCTAACCAGGTCAAAAGTCGGGTCAAACTTGCTAAGAAAAAGTCAACAGAATGTTAAATTTACAATTTATGCATGATTAGCAATGTAGAACATATACAACCTGTTTGATCATTAATATAACTTGGTAATTAGTGTAAGAACATGTCTAAACATGTTCAACCCGACAATTTCCTGTTTAGACCCGGTTGGGAACCGAAAGTCGCATAGTTTGACTTTCGCTTTGACTTTCAGTTCTGACCCGTTATGGTATGTTTTAGAAATACCTAAGAGCTTAATTTGGACCAGGTAACATGCTAGTATAACCCTCTGTGATTATACACCATGGTTCGATAGTTAACCAATTAATTCACATGATTCCGTTAATTGCTCATATGTTGACCATTATGCCCTTATTACATTAAAACGTGATTTTTGGAAATGTAAAAGAGTAGAAACCTTAATTACTGATATATAAACTTGTATGCAAAGTTTGACATCAGTTTGAGGTGTAGATTGAGAGTTATGCTCATAAGCGCAAAATGAAAGCTTTATGTTAACAAAACGGCGTAATTAGCGTATAACCTAGTTAAGCCTACTTTTTGATATCAAAATCTTTGCCCACTGATGTAAAATATTATTTTGGGATTTTTAAAGATTTTTAATTAATTTTAGGCTGAGCATAACTCATAGTCGTAGGCTTAATCCGGTAATTGTCGGTTTTGCCCTTACGGGCTATAAAATGAGTTTTACATATCTAAACGACTCCAAACCTTTTGCTACTGATTCTAAATGATAAATAACTTATTTTAAGCCTTTTGGAATAATAAAAATATCAGCTTTATGTATCAAACCCGGAAATGGCTTTTAATCGCCTTTTTAAGCGTTTTTAACGCATAGTATGTGCTATAACTATATTAAACATACAAGGGTTGATACCTACTGATATTTGAGGCAAATTATAATATTTTAACAGTAAGCAAAGGTTGTTAAACTCAGACTTCAGTTTTGAGCTTTCCGGCTTATGTGAAATTACCAAAATACCCCTACGGGGCATAGTTTGGTTAAAATTGATAAATTTCACATATCTACAATACCTTACTGTTCTAAATCAGTAAACTAAGTATTTTTGCTGATTATGTCAGACCTGTAACTCAGATAAACACTTAAACTCTTTTACAACCTTTAAAATGACCAAACTACCCCTACGTGGCATAGTTTGTGTTTAAATTCATTTCGGGCATAATAAAAGGCACCTTACTGATGTCACAACATATTTGGAGCATATTAACTTAGGAAACCTGTAAATAGCTCTCATTATTACCCGTTACGCTTATTACGCGTTCGGTACGGTTTATGTAACAAGTTTACATAAATTAGCCGAAACGGGTCAAACCTTAACGGTTTTATCTCAAAATCCAGAATGTGCATGAAGGACCCATATTAAACAAGTCTCTGAACTTGTCGGGTCTAAATCACATTCTATCCGGTCTTCGCTTAATCGTGCGTACGAACCGTATCTTTGAAACTAGCCGGTCTAAGCTTAAGCTTAACTAAAGACCCGTTAGGATTCTAATAGGTTATTATAAACCTTCGTTCCAGATTAGGAGAACCAGTAAAAGCTACTTGCAATTTGCTTATTGTGATTTATACATTGCTCAGGTAAATACTTTTAACTTATTTTCCCTATACGGGCTTGGGTTACGGTATATAGAATACCGCTTGATCGGGCATCAAATCCTCCACCATTGGGTGGGTAATTGAATAATTTGATCGGCTCGTTTAAACAGTCTTGTTACTTAAAGCCTTTGGGGGGTTAATGACCATGTCCCGGATATCCTTGGCATCATTTTACGAAATGGCCACGACTTAAGCGTGGGGTGTAGGCGTACACCCGTCAGTGCACAAAAGAATATTGTGGTGTGTCTATTGATCTTTAACCCGGACAAGATCCGGGCTACTGAACGCACAAGGAACATGTAATTCGTTCACAAGATTATAATATTAAATAATTCTCCCAAGTTAAATAAAAATGTTTATGCCACGTGCATCCAAACCAATTTTCAATCATTTTCCAAAATGAGTCAGTTGATTGTATTTACCAGTGTAAACTGACGTATTTTCCCAAAAAGATTAAATGCAGGTACTAAGCGTAATTGGCTGGGATTTCTCCTTAGCATCAATAGAAGTCTCGCAAGCTTAAGATGCCTGAAGTCTGTTGAACTATTAATTCCATTTTATTTTCGATCCGTCTGTGGATAAACTTCCGAATATTGTGACACTTGATATTACCATATTAAATTCGGTTGAATTATATCTTACAATTTGCTTCCGCTGTGCATATTAAATATTGTGTTGTTTGACTATTATGTTGCCAACCACGTCACGATACTCCCCTACCGGGCCCACCGGTGACACGTGGAAATCGGGGTGTGACAGGTTGGTATCAGAGCCAACACTGAGTGAATTAAACACTAGCCAATTGTGTTTAATCTCAGTTACACAATTGCACATATCTAAACTTTCGAGTCTAGACAAATAACATAGGACAAATTCTACCTTGTTTGGTTTTTGTTTTGTCCTTTAACATATATATATCCTTGTCGTTATCTCATATTGTATTGACAGGATTAACAAAATGCCGCCAAGATTCTTCAGGAGAAGAGGACGCGGAAAGGGGCCAATCACCGCCCCCAATGATAATGAAGCTGGACCTTCGAATGTGCGAGCTCCATCTACTACCGAGAGTGACGACCCTCGGCAGAACAGGAGGAACTTGTTTGAACCAGCCAGACGATCGGTATCACACAGCTCTACACCTCCGGTCCCTAACCCTTATGGGCCACAGCCGGAGTACGACCCCAACAACCCTCAACCCTCATACATACCGTTACAGCGATCCTTATCGCATCATTCTTTTGGTGACCCTACACCAGTCTTCAGGGGCCGGTTTAACCCGACCAATTTCATACCAGAACTAGCGGGTTTTAACCCACTGGGGCTAGATGACCATTTTTCAGGTGATCACGCGGATGATATGGACGAGGATACGGACCCCGTCGAGCCAGCCGGTGGTACACCAAACCATCCGATAGAGATCTCTGACGGATCGTCTTTCCACGGATCACCTTATGTTGGTCCAGATAGCTTTCAAGCCATGGTTACCAGGCACGAATGGTACTATACACCTCCTCACCATTCGTCACCTCCTCAGCAGCAGCAACAGCAGCAACAGGATCCCTCTGTGGATTCACGGTTTGTGGCAGTTACGCCACCGCCTCCACCACCGCCAGTTCAACCGGCACCTCCACACCGCCAAGGCGTAGGAGAACCGGAGCGCGTATGTCGTCGCGAGCAGGAGACTTTCATTTCAGCTCTCCTCGTCAGTCAAGTGGCAGCCACTATCCGCCACATCAGGAGGACCCACAAATGGGTGGACCTTCTAACCCAGCTGTACCACAGCCACCACCGATGGGTTTTGACAACCCAATTCCGGCATACACGGGTTCTATGGCATACAACCCGTTTGAACCGCCGACTCACCACAATTATGGTTACGCAGAGGCCGACCCCTACATGGTAGCGGCGAATTACAACGCCTTTAACCCAGAAGGACCCTATGGCGCTCCTTGGGAAGTAGGGTACCCTAATCGTGGGTACCAGATACCGGCCAGACCGATTATTCGGACGCAATCGCAGCCGCCACGATTTTCTCCCCCAGAACGAGAGGAAATTCTTCAGAGACTGGATCAGGTTGAGCGGGAATATCGCCGCGACCGCCAGGAGAGACAAAGCTTTTTCCAAGGATTGACAAGCTTGATCAAAGGGAAGAGCAAGAAGGACCGCTGAATCCTTCCAATGATTGTTAAGCCCCTGCGTGTGCCAGTCTTGCTGTATGAACCCCTACGAGGGTATGTTTGTTTGTAATGATTTTAGGTTCCGTTATGATCGAAATATGAACCGAAAGTCGCGTAGTTTGACTTCTACGTTGACTTTTGGTTTAAAACCGAATTAGACTAGTATGCTACTGATTTTAGGTTCCGTTATGATCGAAATATAATGTAGTATAATCCCATATAGTTATATTACACGATCGGATTAGGAATCTAAGTTTATGCGCATGTTCCGTTATTATGCCATACTTTGACTAAAATGCCCTTTTGATTAAAAATAAGGTTTAAGACATAAATGAGCATGCAAGTGAGTTATGTACTGATAAGTAAACATGTTTAGAATATTTTGGTGCTTATAAACTGGTCATTAACTGAGTTTATGCATATGGTTGTAAACTATGCTTTTAAAAGGACTAAAATACCCTTTTAAGTATAAAATGAGTTTTAAACATAATTTTAGTATAAAACTCATTACCTACTGATATGATATTATAATTAGGATTATTTGGGATGCTAAGTCAGATTGTAAACTGAGTTTAACTTCAGTTTCGTATACAATGCTAATAAATGACGATAACGCCCTTATGGTACTTAATATGTGTTTTAAGCATAATATTCAAACCAAACCTTTTACTTACTAATATGTTATGACAAATAAAATATTTTAATTATTCAAAGCTGGTCATAACATCAGATTTCATAAATCTTCGCATAAATCGTCATTTAACGACTTTAACGTCGTTTAGGCGCGTAGTATGGTTTTAAACCATATGTGTGAGCCAAGACTTGTTACCTACTGATTTTATAAACCATTTTAAATGTTTTTACAATAGGTATAAGTTATGAACTCAGAATCCCAAATAATGTCTCAAAACTATGTGTGAAATGACCAAAATGCCCCTACGGTGCATAGTTTGGTCATAAAGCATAAACCACACATGTATTTGATATCCTACTGATATGATATCATAATTTAAACATTTTTACAGAATGTTTATGACCATGACATCAGTTTACTTGCAAGCTCCTTTTATAAGTTGTAAAATTGCCAAAATGCCCTTATAAGGCATAGTTTGATTTTAAAACCTTAACGAGCATAAAAGTTGATATCCTACTGATATTATATCTTGTTTAAAGTGTATTGGCATATGGAACTTGTTCATGACTCATCCGGTTACCCGTTATCGCTTATACGCGTACGGTGAGACTTACGTAACCAGTTTACATAAGTTTACCGAAAAGGGGTTTAACCTTATCGTTTTGATCTCAAAATCCAGAATGTACCTTGTTTACCCGTATTATACAAGTCCTAGTACTTGTTGGGTTTAAACCACATTCTATTCGGTATACGCTTAATCTAGCGAACCTATTCTTAAGTATCGGGTCATGTCTAAAGGAACTACCTTTGGCCCGTATACATTCTAACAGATAATAAATCTGTTCATTCCAGACTATAGTACCCCCCCAGATAATTGGACTTGGGTCAATATACTTAGACTTGCGACTTTTTGCCAAATATAGTCTTATTGACTGGAAGCTAGCAAAAAGGTAAATACTCTTGACTTATTTTAGTGTAAACTTGGGATGGCAAATGTGCCTCTTGGAACGGTTATTACACAAGTAAGTCACCTATGATTGCGCAGAAGTGTATGAATACGGTTTTATTCCGTTTACTTGATAATTACTGTTATTGGGGGTTATTGATACCATGTCCGGACAACCCAATGGGTTAATCAAGTGTATAATTTCGTAACAAGAACAATCCCAAGATATATTTAAAAGATCACCTACGGGTTATCTGTATGTATAAAACTCTTTTTGTAAAAACTATTTTCCAAGGAGTCAGTTAATTGTATTTACCAGCTTTGGCTGACGTATTTTCAAAAGATTGATCAGCAGGTACCGAACCTTATTATAGGCTGGGATTACGGGTCAGCTAGAATGAAGGCTAAGGAATTTGGACTCCTGATGCTTAAGGCCTATGATGTCTAAAGCTCCGTTTATTTGGATCTTGCCGGTGGGCTTGTATCGAACGCTTGTAATACTTTTATATACATTCAAGCTTTATTTTAATAATTTCAATCCAATGCTTCCGCTGCATATTATTATATTGTGATAACTGTTATCCAGCCGTCACGTGTGTACCCATCCGAGCCCACCGGAAATCGGGGTGTGACAGGTTGGTATCAGAGCCACAGTTTGAGTGAATTAGACACTAGCCCTTAGTGTCTAATATCAAATATCACAAATGCAGATTCCTTTAAAAAACTCCGAGTCTAGACCTGAATATAAGACTACTCTTAATCTATATAGTAGTTACTGATTTTTACCGCAAAGACGTCGCGGAACAGATGAAGAATCTGTGATGGGTCGCGGACTCAATGATCTCTACCTTTGAGTAGCTTGAAGTTCCACATGGTGAACTACATATGCTTTGGAGACGATGACTCCTATACGAGGATGCTAAACCTTACCATCTGATAAATCTTTTGATATTTCTATGATATCCTAAAATCATTTATCCAAAGTCTATCATATTTGATAAGACATTCCGGTGATATATCACCAGCTGATTGAAACAACAACAATATTGGAAAGCCGTATCATGGCAATGCTATGTGTGCACTTTGCACCAAAATTTCTATTCTTCGATTCAAATGTTCTCCCATTTTAGAGAATAAGCAGAAGAAGAAATCACTTTCTCTAATTCATGCTTAGAGCATATAATTTCGAGTCTTCGAGCTCGATTAATTCAAATCCATCCGGATATATATTATATTATAAAAATTCGGCAACTTTCGCCAGCAAATTTCTCCAACTGGAGTACGACAATGATTTTTAGCAACTACGAATGCCAAACTTAGTTTGATGGAAGCGCCATATGATAATTGGCAGTATCCTAGCGTGTCCCATAGATTGCTTTCATGCCAGGCCAGTATGACGGTTTAATGCATGGAACCACTAAGATCTCCCAACGGTCATATTGTACCGATATCGACTAATAGTAAGCATCTAAAATAATTTGGCGATATTACAGCCATAAGAAGAATCATTGATTGTATGGAGCCCATTTTATGATTTTTCCTTCTAATAATATGAAGGTCACATTTATTGCTCCTACCTTATCAAACAGATCTCTTGATTGCGCAATAGACGAAGGCCAAAAAGCACATGTTCCCACTAATGAGTGGTTGAAAAAGTGCAAAGTGTTCGTCCATATATGAGACGACATATCCCCAATTCTCCCGATAAGGAGAGGGGTATATATTTAAACGATGTACTTTATTAAGCCGTACCATATACAATGTACTTTATTGAGCTGTATCATATACGCTATACTTTATTGAGGCGTATTCCCGAATATCCCATGTGGAGAAAGGGTATATTTATAAACGGTGTACTTTATTGAGCCGTACCATATACAGTGTACTTTATTGAGCTGTATTATATACGCTGTACTTTATTGAGGCGTATCCCTATGTCTCCCGATAAAGGAGAGGGGTATATATTTAAACGGTGTACTTTATTGAGCCGTATCGTATACACTGTACTATATTGAGGTGTATACCAAATCTCCAACTAAGGAGAAGTGCATATAATTAAAACGTCAAATGAGACGTGTCCTGGAAACTCCAACTGAGGAGACGGATTAAAGGTGCCAACTCTATTGGGTGAAGACAAATTAGTCGAAGGACCGCTAGCAATCAAGCAAATAAATCTCTTTTGAATTTACTCGGTCTACTAGTTCTTATGTGATTAAGACTAGTAAATAAGACCATGATAAAAGACTCTGTCTTAAATTTCCCACCAATGGTAGTGGTTGAAAAGGTGATAGAAGTGGAAACCTGATTTCCTCACACCAATATAATCTCAAAAATCTGTAAGTGATTCTAGTCCAACTATGGGACGACACTTATCTAAGATCTCCAACTAATTCCCGAATGTGTGGAAAGGAGATAAAAATTCCATCCGTCTATGATGCTAATCATTCCCGAATTTCCCTATAAGGAGAAAGGGTATGTTTATAAACGGTGTACTTTATTGGGCCGTACCATATACAGTGTACTTTATTAAGCTGTATTATATACGCTATACCTTATTGAGGCGTATTCCCGAATCTCCTCATAAGGAGGAAGGGTATATTTATAAACGGTGACTGTATTGAGCCGTATCATATACGTTGTACTATATTGAGGCATATTCCAATCTCCCAATAAGGAGAAAGGCATATATTTAAACGGTGGCTGTATCGAGCAGTATCACATATGCTGATTGTATTGAGGCGTATCCCCAAATATCCCAATGTGGAGAGGGACTTATACTCAAACGTCAACTGCGACGTATTCCCAAATCTCCGAATACGGAAAGGGACTTATATTTTCAACGTCAACTAAGACGCATCTCCAAATGAGGAGAAGAATTTATATTCAATACGTTGATTGAAACGTATCATTAGAATCTCCAACTAAATTCCCAACTACGTGGAAAGGAGAAAGCTTTCGTCCAACTTCGTGATGATATTTATCCCAAAACTCCAACTGATTCCCAACTGTGTGGGAAGGATGAAAAATCTTCGTCAACTTTGTAACGACACTTGTTCCAAATCTCTAACAATTCCCAGTTATGTGGAAGGAGGGGAATCATAATACTGCTTTGTCAGTTAAAACTATGACAGATGTGACCTTTATGGTTCCCTGTCTAAACTGGTGGGTTATACCCAAACCTCATAGTCCATATGATCAATGCGATCATGACTAATATCATCTAATACGATGATCGTATTATTTGACATCCTTAGTGATGTTTGGCCTATGGGCTATACCATAATGTCCAATTGAGACATTGGCATTGTGATCTTTATGATCCCCTGTCCAAGGTGATGAGCTATGCTCAAGCCTAATAGTCTATATGATTAATACGATCATGATTAATATCATCTCGTAAGATGATCATATCATTTATCATCCTTAGTGATGTTTTGCCTACGGGCTATACCATAATGTCCAATTGAGACATTGGCATTGTGATCTTTATGATCCCCTGTCCAAGGTAGTGAGCTATGCTCAAGCCTAATAGTCTATATGATCAATGCGATCATGACTAAAATCAATGATATGACGATGTTTAACATCCTTAATGATGTTTCGCCATCAGGCTAAATTATGTTGTCCAATTGTGACAAGATAAATTGTAATCTTTTATAATTCCTTGCCCTAGGGGGTGAGCCATGCTCAATTCTCTTAGTCTATATGATATGTGTGATCCTGACTAATATCATCAGTATGATGATCATATTATTAACATCCCTAGTGATGAAGTGCCTACGGGCTATACCTTACTCTATTGTCAATGAGACAATCATAGTTGCGACCTTTATGGTTACCTGTTTAAAGTGGTGAGTTATACTCAACCCTAACAGTCTATGTGATCAATGCGATCATGATTAATATCATCGACCTGATAATCATGCTTAACATCCCTAGTGATGTTTCGCCTACAGACTACATTATATCGTCCATTTAAGACAATGACAGTCGTGACCATTATGGTTCCCTGTCCAAGGTAGAGGGCTATGCCCAAACCTCACAGTCTATATGATCAAGTGCGATCATGACTGATATCATCAGTGCGATGACCATAAGTTTAACATCCTTTGTGATGTTAAACGAATTGCCTACGGGCCATATTATATCATCAATTGTGACAACAGTTGCGGTCTATGACCCCTTATCCAAAGGTAATGAACTATGTTCAAACCTTAAAGCCCTTTAATCAAATGAGATCGCAGCTTGTGTATATCTTAGTTGTCCTTTGTGATAAGGCTTAGTGCTATATCTTCTAAATGTCCTTCGTGACAAGGCTTTATTGCCATATCTTTCAATGTCCTCCGTGACAAGGCTTTAGTACCATATCATTCAATGTCCTTCGTGATGAGACCTTGTGCCATATTTTTCAATCCTTGTGACAGGCCCTTGTGCCATGTCTTTCATGTCCTTCGTGACAAGCCAATGTGCTATATTTAAATGTCCTTCGTGACAAGCCAACGTGCTATATTTAAATGTCCTTCGTGACAAGCTAAGGTGCTATATTTAAACGTCCTTTGAGACAAGCCAATGAGTTATATGGCTAAGTCCAATACCAATTATGGTAAACAGGGCTAGTGAAATTGATATATAAACATATAGATCTGTAAGATCTAATGCAAATAAATTAAATTTGCTATTTAGTTCTCAAAGAATTACTGATGGCTTTATTATCTTTCAGATAAATTTATGGCAAGCCTGAATATTGGCAAAGCAGATAAGAAAAACGGTGGTGACGATTTAGAGCACCAAGATCAGAATGACGAAGAGAATCGTCTTCGATCAGTAGTTGCCGATGAAGTCAGTAAATCCCTGGTTGGATTTATCGCCACACTTAAAAGGCCAGAGCCATCAGTACAGAGAGAGAACTCCGTTACTAAACCCCGTTCTAATACTCATAAGACTGAAAAGTCTCAATTCTCCTCAACTAAGAGTGAGCAAAGTATTAAGAGTATCAAGAAAGCTGAGTCTCATGACCCTAAGAAGGGGTGTACCTATAAATACTTTGTTTCTTGTAAACCCCGTGACGTTACGGGTGAGATTGGAGCTATTGATGCTCTAAAGTGGCTGGATGAAATGGAAACTGTTGTTGATATAAGCAGTTGTGCCGCAAAGGACATTGTTAAATACGTGTCCTAATCCTTCAAGGAGGATGCTCTGACTTGGTGGAAGGCACTGATCCAATCCACTGGCAAGGTTGAAATATACAACCTTAGTTGGTCAAAGTTCGTGGAGTTGATCCGCGAGACTTATTGCCCACCTCACGAGGTGGAGAAAGTTGAAACTGACTTTCTAAAGCTGACCATGAAAGGCCTCGAATGTCGAGCCTATTTGTCTGATTACAACTCCTTATCAAGACTCGTACCTTATTTAATTACCCCCGAGTCTAAGCGCATTGCGCGGTTTATTGGAGGACTCGCTCCAGAAATCAAGGGGATGGTTAAATCCTCCAAACCTGCAACTTATAGATCCGCTGTGGATCTGGCTCTTTCTCTCACTGAAGATGAAATAAGAGCAAGGGCGGTTAAGGCCGAGGAGGATCATAAGCGAAAGCGTGATGATACCCCAAGTAAAGATTACAAAAAGGGTAAGACTGGTTCGAGTTATAACTAGTCTAAGCTGAATGAGGCAAAACCCAAGTGTAAAACCTGCGGGAAGCAACACTCCGGAAAATGTCTTCGTGAGCAGACTAAGGGTTGTGGCATCTGTAAGGAGATGGACCACAAGTCTCATGAATGCATAAACTTGAAAGACGCCACGTGTTATGGATGTGGCGAGAAAGGGCATATAAAGACCCGTTGCCCAAAGAGGGCGACTGACGGGAAAAACAAGGCCACTGATGGCCAGAAAGGCAATGCTTGAGCCTTCCAATCTGCTACAGCAGAAGCAGTTCAAGACATATCTTTACGTATCTGTTTCTCGTAAATGTTTTCTTTATTAGAAACTTTTTTTAAACTCTGGAGCCAGTTAAAGCTTCATCGATTGTAAATTTAATAAAATTTTAATTCTGCTACTTCAAGACTTAAATATTATTTAAAAATCAAGTGGCCAATCCAGATGGTTTCACATATGATATATCCTTCTCGAATCATTTGTCTTTGATAATCTTTTATCTATAAATCCTGCGGGATTCGATATGTTCTTAGACACGGATTGGTTAGTCCAAAAACCAAGTCCACTTTGTCTGCAGTAAGAAACTTATCAAAATTAAAATCCCCATCTGGTGATATACTCACCATTCGTGGAAGAACAAACATCATTGATTGCCGAGGAAGCTTTTATGCTTAAGGTGTCCAACTGATAGAATGAAGAATGTGTCATCCATATGACATAAGTAAAATTCTGACGAATAATAGTCGAAAGCTGAAGACCTTTGTGTGGATGGACATGAGAAGTCCATAGCCACCCAGGAAGCATAATGCTTAGAATGTTCGTAAGTGAGTCGAACATAGTAGACCATTTTGTCTACACCATTGAATTGGAAATCCCGCATAGAATTGGGAAACGGTGACAACGGATCTGATCTCCCAGTTACCTAGAATAAATAGCGACAATGACGCGATGTAATTTATGATCGTCAAACCTACTAATTCGACGCTTCTTGTCAATTAAGGAAAATTCTTGAATTCTGACAAGTTAAGCTACATAAAGACAACATCGAATCTCCTTATGAAGCATCGTTGTCTAAAAGTATCGAATTATAATACTCAATATATTCTAATTCCTAGAAAATTTCTGCAAAATGCTCAATTAATAAGCACTTGTCATGTTCCGTCATGACATTCAAAAGTGAGCTTAAGGTTTATTGAAGAACCTTGTCCATTATGGACCATGGAATTTAAAAGTCCCAAGTTTACATTGTAAATGTGAATGGGATTCCCATTGTGGCCCAAGATACTCTTGGGAAATAGAAATTTCCTACTATACGATATTGACCGTATTGCTCTGAACAAATCTCGAGGTCGAGATTTCTTTTAAGGGGGTGAGGATGTAACCCCTCGTAAACTCGTGTCCATTTATGTGTTGACACGTGTCCCTAATCCTAATTAAGTCAAACGTTGACTAGGAGGGACTATTATTGCCAAACGATGAAAACTTGGAATATGCAAGGACTAAAAGTGTCAACATGCTTAAACTAAGCCTCTGAGTGACCTTATACGGTATTCGTATTTTTATAAGCCACTTGTTGGATAAACGAAACCGTTTGCAAAATAATTCAAAAGTTGTGCATCGATGGGTTAAAAGTGTCAACACGTTAATTCTTACCTCTGATTAACCTTTTAACGAATCCGGAGTGTTATGATGTTTGATCAGACTCTTGGGAATACTTATATTGGCCGTCTAGAGCTTTTATACCATTAAACGGTAATACGCACAAGTTTGGGCGTTAAAAGGGTTTAAAGTGTCAACATGTTTAAATTATACCTCTGAGTGACCTTTTGACGAACCCGGAGTGTAACGATGTTCGGTTATACTTCCAAGAATACCTACAACCTAACTTGAAGGGCCAAAAGTGCTAAATATGAAAGTTATATCAAGTTAAAAGGTTAAGGGGCTAAATGTGTCAACATTTAAAATGGTTTTGCTGATCCGGGTGAGTGTCGCGGGCCGCGATCTCCCCCTCGGAATTTCTACGCGGGCCGCGAGGCCTTGATCTGCAGCAGAATTACTTTTATTTTTATCTTTCTTTGCTTGTTCTCCACACATACCACCCATACTCACATAAAATCAATTCTATGGGTGTTAATTGTTTTTAAAATATGGTTTTACACATGTAGTGATCCTATAATTACTTGGAGAACACACATTACACTTGTCAAGATCTTGTTCTTCTCAAATTAGTATAAATAGGCCATGAGTCTTTCATTTTCACTTGCACCATTTCTTTCTATCCTTCTCTTATGGGGACTCCTGATCATAAGGAAGCCTATTCTAGTTGAAAAGATTGCTAGGACTCTTTGTAAGTGTTCCTAGCCACTAGTTTATGTTTTATAGGCTTTTAAGCCAAAAGTCAAGCGTTATCATAATAACGCTTAGACTTTTTAGCTAGACCTTAAACGGCCAAGCCATTGTTCGCAACGAACATGGCTACGTGATCGTAATTAAGTAGGTGTTAATCCCTCAAAAGGGAACCTCCTAAGAATCACGTTTTGTCACACCCCTTTCTAAGGCGGAAGCACGAGGTGTGATCATGAAAGGTTCTCATTGCATACGAATGGTAAACATACTACATGCTTGTAAAAATAACTTCAAATGACAATAACAATTACATAACTGAAAACATAGGTTAAGTGTTTACATCACAAGACATCATATTGTCTGAAAAGTTTACAACTTTATTCAACGATAAACATAAACAACATCCATGAGCAAGAGTAAGACCGTGCGCACATCCACTTTAGTTACCTGAAATACATGTGAGTTTTTGGAAAATCGTCAACATAATGTTGGTGTGAATTCATGCAGTATTTGTATTGAACGTTTGTATACTTTGTATGAAAACATGGTATGTAATTTGTATAAATCAAGTATTTTTGTATGTATCGAGATTGTTAATGGGTTGCAAGGCCATTAACATCTGACACGACATAGGAAGCATCCAAACCATAGGCATTTTTCTAGTTGTCGATTCACGACGGAGACACAAAAGCACTGCTTGGTACTAGTTATCACCAAGAGTGTGGCTGCCCGAAAACCCATTAGATCTAACCTTTTGTTCTGCGGTCTTAGTATGTACACGATTAATGGTGCTTCTGGTACCCTATTCGTGACACAATTTCAAGTATCATTCCTTAGTTCTTGTATCCATCATACCATAACACATGTATTTTCCCCAAGTTTAAAAGTATGTAAAAGATTAAAAGTGGGGACATAAACTCACTTTTCTGTAAACATTTAGTAACATGTACTTCACCCCCGAAGTTATAAAACTGAAAACAGTTAAAAGAAAAGGGGGAGCATGAACTCACAACTTTGCGTTTCTTGCGCCGTAAACTTCACCGTGTTTGCTTATATAGCGTTGTGACCTATACGTGTTTTATTAACGTTAGTCACTAGACTTGTATCGCACAAGCACAAGTCACCATCTTTTATGTATGTATTCTTTGTGTGTTAAAAATAATTTATATTTTTAACTATGTATCTTACTTATATTATTTTCTCAAAAATCAATATAAGTATCTTGTATTTTTCACCCGAGTTATGTATTTTGTCCAAAACTTCATTCTAAGTTCATAACTTGTCCAAGTTATTTAATCTATTAAGAAATATATTTTCATAAATATATTCTCTTGTATTTGTCTAAGCATGTTGTATGTGTATTTTGTATTTTGTATTTTTACTCCTTAGGAGTATTTAGTGTATTTTCAAGTCTTAACACACTATTACATATAATACATACTACATACACTTAGCACAAAATTTGGTGATCAATAAATATATATATTTTCCTCAAAAATATACATACTTAATATCAATTTTATCTTGAAGAAATCATCATTTCTTAACTTGAAGTTTACATAAAAATTAGGGAAACCTTGGTAAAATGCTTTTAGGTAAATTTTTAGGGAATAAGTTTCACCATAACTTATATTTTTCTAAGTGTCAAAATTCTATAGAAATTTTGACATAGTTTCCCCTAAAAATGGAGGTTTCCCATGTTTTCAAAACATGTGTTTATTTTCTTTTAAAATCATCACAACAATCATCAACTCATTTAACACTTACCGAGCGTCAAAATCAAGTAAATTACACTACATCATGAACTTGAAGTTTTTGTAAAAACTTGTAGTAACTTACCATGTTATTTAGTAGGTTTAGTTACCCTTAAAAACATGGTTATTTGTTTGTAAATCACTTTATTAAAAGATTTAGTCATTTACAACTTGTAAGATGATTTTTCTAAAAATATTTCTTTTGTATTTTTCTTGTTACAATCATGTTCCTAGTCTTGTTTAAACACTAAAAATATTATTAGTTTACTTAGAAACCATGACTTTGTAAGTCTTGTAAATAAACTTGGTTTCTTGGGAAAATTATTTTTGTAATCATCTATTTACAAGATTTGTATTTTGTTTGAATCATTTTTACATATGAAAATCAATTTCATCATTCAAGTCCATGAAGACATAAAGCATGATGATCTTGGTCTTTCACAAGATCACCACCTTAACTTACTAGATCATGTGTTTAATCACACTCGAGTAGATTCCATATGATGTCTAACATCACTAACACTAATAATCAATCAACAAGAAGCAAATCAACATATTCAACATGTATTCTTATATTTTTAAGCTTATGTTAAAGTATCATGATCATGTTCTTTTGTGTTCTTGTGATTAACAATATTCGTCATCTTTTAACCATCAAAATATGAAGTAACAAGTTACAAGGAGCTTACTACTAGCACAAGGGCTAGGGAAGAACACTTGATGTTGAAGATGATAAATGGGTTGGATAAAAGCAAAGGAAGAAGGTCCTTCACGATTCACAAGCTCTAAACCTCCTTAAACACCTTCTTGCACCTTGTGACTAACTTGGAATGGATTGAAGTTGGATGAAAATGGTGGATATATGGTGGGTGTGGGTGAGCCGAGAACAAGGGGAGGAGAGGAGAAGGTTGTGGTGTGAAGAGGATGAAGTGAGGATGGTCATATTTATAGTGCATACAAGATCTAAATCAATCTTCATAAGATCACACAATATCTAAATCATATCTAAGTGTATCAAAGTGAATCCAAAGAGATCAAGAAAGATCATGTAGGATCTTGGCAAGATTTTGGTGGGGTCACCCCCATTGTGACCGTCCATAATATAGGGGGGGGGGCGTAATGTGTAAATTCTAAACTCTAATTTCATAAATAAGTTAGTTTTCAAGTATAAAGTTTAGGGATTTTAATGTGTTATTACGTTATAAGAGGTGTTATGGTGTTCGGGGACCATAACTAGTTCAGAAACATTAAAACAATGCTTCTAGTATAATTTTGATGTTTCGGGTAATGTCCGGTTGTTCGGTTATATACCGGTTCGTTAAAGTGCTAAATTGCACCGTTTAGTGTCCTTTATGTATCCTTTTGTGACACTTTTAATTCCCAACACTTAGGAGGGTATTCTGGATAATAAAACATGAATTCTGCATGATATTTATGTGTTAAAAAGCTGATTATAGCTGATTTGTGCAGAATTATGCATTTAAAGTGCGTTTCGGGTGCTTTTTAGTGCATATTCTAGCTTCCGGAAAGTCTATATGTTAACCCTTGTATACATAGTTGGGTTTTAATGTATTGTTGACGTTGGACCTACACCTAGGCCCCAATTCTATTGTCTGACTGCTTTCTGCAGAATTGTTGACACAATGTGTCTTACCGGTGAGTTTACTAGTATTTCTGACGCAACGCTATCATTAATGCATAAAACAATATTTGTAGTATAAAGCGTGCATGAATTCACAAGTATAGCATGTAATTTAGATAATGTTGACATTTAAGCACATAATTGCAGTTATTAAGTATTAATTAAATTGTACAGAAATTAACGGTTTGGTGCCAGTTGTCACACGTTTGCTAGATCGATTGACGAGTCAAAGTAATATTAATTTAAAAAGTCAACGGGTCAGAATTTTAAAATAAATGCGATCTGAGTTTAAGAGTGTTCTAAAATATGTTTTATCACTTAAACAACTTGGTAATAATTATTAGAACATGTGTAAACATGTTCGGCTCGTCAATTCCCGTTTTAGGGTCGGTTCGCAACCGAAAGTCGCGTAGTTTGACTTCTACGTTGACTTTTGGTTATAAACCGAATTAGACTAGTATGCTACTGATTTTAGGTTCCGTTATGATCGTAATATAATGTAGTATAATCCCATAAGGTTATATTACACGATCGGATTAGGAATCTGAGTTTATGCGCATGTTCCGTTATTATGCCATACTTTGACTAAAATGCCCTTTTGATTAAAAATAAGGTTTAAGACATAAATGAGCATGCAAGTGAGTTATGTACTGATAAGTAAACATGTTTAGAATATTTTGGTGCTTATAACCTGGTCATAAACTGAGTTTACGCATATGGTCGTAAACTATGCTTTTAAAAGGACTAAAATACCCTTTTAAGTATAAAATGAGTTTTAAACATAATTTTAGTATAAAACTCAATACCTACTGATATGATATTATAATTAGGATTATTTGGGATGCTAAGTCAGATTGTAAACTGAGTTTAACTTAAGTTTCGTATACAATGCCGATAAATGACGATAACGCCCTTATGGTACTTAAAATGTGTTTCAAGCATAATATTCAAACCAAACCTTTTACTTACTGATATGTTATGACAAATAAAATATTTTAATTATTCAAAGTTGGTCATAACATCAGATTTCATAAATCTTCGCTTAAATCGTCATTTAACGACTTTAACGCCGTTTAGGCGCGTAGTATGGTTTTAAACCATATGTGTGAGCCAAGACTTGTTACCTACTGATTTTATAAACCATTTTAAATGTTTTTACAGTAGGTATAAGTTATGAACTCAGAATCCCAAATAATGTCTCAAAACTATGTGTGAAATGACCAAAATACCCCTACGGTGCATAGTTTGGTCATAAATCATAAACCATACATGTATTTGATATCCTACTGATATGATATCATAATTTAAACATTTTTACAGAATGTTTATGACCATGACATCAGTTTACTTGCAAGCTCCTTTTATAAGTTGTAAAATTACCAAAATGCCCTTATAAGGCATAGTTTGATTTTAAAACCTTAACGGGCATACAAGTTGATATCCTAATGGTATTATAACTTGTTTAAAGTGTATTGGAATATGGAACTTGTTCATGACTCATCCGGTTACCCGTTATCGCTTATACGCGTACGGTGAGACTTACGTAACCAGTTTACCGAAAAGGGGTTTAACCTTATCGTTTTGATCTCAAAATCCAGAATGTACCTTGTTTACCTGTATTATACAAGTCCTAGTACTTGTTGGGTTTAAACCACATTCTATTTGGTATACGCTTAATCTAGCGAACCTATTCTTAAGTATCGGGTCATGTATAAATGAACTACCTTTGGCCCGTATACATTCTAACAGTGTTCATTCCAGACTATAGTACCCCCAAGATAATTGGACTTGGGTCAATATACTTAGACTTGCGGCTTTTTGCCAAATATAGTCTTATTGATTGGAAGCTAGCAAAAAGGTAAATACTCTTGACTTATTTTAGTGTAAACTTGGGATGACAAATATGCCTCTTGGAACGGTTGTTACACAAGTAAGTCGCCTATGATTGCGCAAAAGTGTATGAATACGGTTTTATTCCGTTGACTTGATAATTACTGTTATTGGGGGTTATTGATACCATGTCCGGACAACCCAATGGGTTAATCAAGTGTATAATTTCGTAACAAGAACAATCCCAAGATATATTTAAAAGATCACCTACGGGTTATCTATATGTATAAAACTCTTTTTGAAAAAACTATTTTCCAAGGAGTCAGTTAATTGTATTTACCAGCTTTGGCTGACGTATTTTCAAAAGATTGATCAGCAGGTACCGAACCTTATTATAGGCTTGGATTACGGGTTGGCTAGAATGAAGGCTAAGGAATTTGCACTCCTGATGCTTAAGGCCTATGATGTCTAAAGCTCTGTTTATTTGGATCTTGCCGGTGGGCTTGTATCGAACGCTTGTAATAGTTTTATATACATTCAAGCTTTATTTTAATAATTTCAATCCAATACTTCCGCTCCATATTATTATATTCTGATAACTGTTATCCAGCCGTCACGTGTGTACCCATCCGGGCCTAACGGAAAACGGGGTGTGACACCAAGGAGTTTGTATGGTCTTTTGTATATCAGTCTCTCTCTATCTCACCCATATATGTTTATTATGCCTACATATAGACACACAAAGGAATACTAAAGAGTATCATCTTTATAGGTGGCAAAACATGTGGGTCTGGCAATGCGTTAAAAAGGGGTTAGTTCTTAAGTGATAATATTTAGCTCTTAAATGATAATATTGCGTGCAGCGGGTATTTGGAAGTTTCGTTGGTAAAACAAGAAATGGAGTTCTCTTTTTACAAAATGGAAAAAGATTTGAAGGAGACCGCTCAGCAAAGGGACAAGGCACTACAACAACTGAATCAGCTTAAACGACATTTATGGATAAGGTTTAAAAACATGTTTTTGGCTGCATTTTATTGTATTTGTTTTGCACAGTATGTGTCATATTTTCATTTGTAATATGTTATTTTTTAGTGCCTATGTACATTGTTCAACCGTTGTTTACATAATTTAAATTGTCCAAATACATTGTTCAACCGTTTTTTTTATAAAGTCCTGCATAAGAAAACCATCTTCAATAGTGGTTGATAAGTCAACAGATGTTTGAAACCACTGTTGGGTTAAAACACTGTTTTTTGGAGAAAAAGTAAAACCACTGTTTTGGGTTAAAACAGTGTGTTGAAACCACTTTTGGGTTAAAACAGTGTTTGAAACCACTGTTGGATTAAAACGGTGGTTTGAAACCACTGTTGGGTTAAAACGGTGGTTTGAAACCACTGTTAGGTTAAAACAGTGTTTTGTGAAGAAAACAGATGTTTGAAACCACTGTTGTGTTAAAACAGTGGTTTGACTTCGTGTTCGATTAAAGTTAAATGAACGAACACGAACATGCCTTTTTTGTGTTTGTTAGGTTCATTTACAGGCCTAGCTGAAATTGGCAATTTGTTTATAAATATACAGGCGTGTTAGTGCATTACGTCTATTGACTTCGTCTTGTATCATGTAATAGGATAAGATTAGATAGGATATCCAGTGCACGAGGTTCGAGAAACGATTGTTAGAGGTTAAGGGAGTGATTTCGCTCATATGGACATGTCCATATAAGCGAAATCAGATACAAGTGATTTCGCTCATATGTCATGTTCACATAAGCGAAATCATGCTCACTATATATAGGTGCATTGTTCATTTGTTGGTAACGCATCTATTGACTTCGTCTTGTATCATGTAATAGGATAAGATTAGATAGGATATCCAGTGCACGAGGTTCGAGAAACGATTGTTAGAGGTTAAGGGAGTGATTTCGCTCATATGGACATGTCCATATAAGCGAAATCAGATACAAGTGATTTTGCTCATATGTCATGTTCACATAAGCGAAATCATGCTCACTATATATAGGTGCATTATTCATTTGTTGGTAACGCATCTTTTAGAACTGTAACGAAGTGCTGCCGGATTTCTGTCAGGTTGTAATCAATGTTAAACGCAATATAAGAGACAGATATTAGATTATCAAGCTGTGTTTGTGTCTAGTTCTCTGATTCCGCCTTTGAACTAGATTTAAAACTCTTCGAATCGACTCAATCGGGTCAAACAACGATCCAACAAGTGGTATCAGAGCTAGTGAAGAAGAGTTCTATACAATTCAGCCGATAATTCTGTTTCTACACTATTCTTTTTCGAAAATCAAAACTTTTTATGGTCAGAATTGGTTCAGTTTTACACATCTTGCTCGGAATCTTGTAGTGACAAATCCTTGAAAGTTTCATAGTCTGAATCGACCTAAATCTTAGTATTTTTGTGGTTTCGCTCATAGTGACTCGTGTATTTGATGATGTCAGCAACTATTTGAGCTTGATTTCGCTCATACGAACATTCAGTGATTTCGCTTATTTGTCACTCTGATTTCGCTCATATGACCAGCAGATTTCGCTCTTGTGTCACATAACCAGTGATTTCGCTCCAAGTGCATATAGTGGTTTTGTTTTTGTGACATTTGGGATTTCACTACAAGTTTGAAAAGTTTAATTCAGTTCCAAAGGGTTTAGGTGATCAGAATCATATCGGTTTGCATGTGTTGTTGCCAGCTTTAGTTTGTCATTATTCGAGGTGTCAGAAAGTTGGACAAGAAAATCACGAGTTTTTGTGTCATTGCATGTGATATTGGTTTGGCATCATAATCAAAAGTCTTTATAAAATTCCAAGATAGCTTGTGATCTGATTAAAGTTTTGTCGGATAAGTGGTTTTTGTCATCAGCCCATGTGAACAACATTTTTCGGTCCAATCAGAAACAAGCGTGTCTTATTTGAGACATAGGCCCAAAGTTTGGATAAATACTGAAAAGTGGAGGCCCAATCAAAGAGTTGAGAAAGATGTTGTTGTCAGCTATATTTTAAATTCTTGTGATAAGTTTGCATGTGAAGTCTAATAGTTGTCAGCCATTTATAAGATCAAAGTTGCATGAGTTAAAAGTTCATTTAGAGTATATCGATAAAGGTCAGCCCAAGTAAGTCTATTACACCGGCCCAAGTCATATTCTCGGCCCATCAACATTCAAAGCTCATCGGCTCATTTGAATCTATATCCTATTGATCAAGCCCATTCATTTAGTGTTCTCACTCATACAACTTTGAAACAAGTCTACGAATCTTCGACATGAGTCATAGATCAATTTCGATCTCACACTTTTATGTATACAGTTCGGTTAAACTGATTGTTTGTTTGTTTGTTTTCTTGTGATTGTCAGGTTTACATCATGGCTGAGGAATTCTACAACACGTTTTTCAACGCATTCACATCCGAATCGTCCGAGGTTGCAAATGTTACACCAAAAACCATCACTAAGGTGCTCAATGAGAACATCAAGCACGATAACTTTTACGGAACTCACTCAAAGCCACCAACTCTGGAAAGCATTGAGGATTATACATGGTGGAAGGAACGGTTTATTAACTGGGCGAAAGCGTATGCTCATGAAAGCTGGTTCTGCTTGGAGTATGGATATGAAAAACCAAAAGATGAGAAAGGCGAAGATCTTGTATTCAAGAAGTTTTCCAGAGAAGATAAAGCTGAATACGGAGCTGAACAGAGAATGATAGCATTGATCCAGTCAGCAATCAGAAATGATATTTTTGCATTACTAAAACATGACGGGTCATCTAAATCAGTGTGGGAAGCTTTACGAATTAAAGCTGAGGGGGGTAAACAGATTAAAAAGAACAAAATCGCTTTATTAAAGAAAGAATTTAATCTGTTTGATAATATTAAAGGAGAGACAGTGAGACAAATGATTGAGAGATTCTGTCATCTTAAAATTGAATTGGAGAGATTAGAGATAAATAAAACAAGAGAGGAACTTATAGATAAAGTGATTGAAGCGTTACCACGAGCTGATCAGTGGCAAACGTTTGTTTTTATTTTGAAAAATGATGCTTTGTATGATACAATTACTCTTGATGCTTTGTTTGAAAAGATTGAAAGTCATGATCTGGAGCTACAAAAGCAAAACAAGATGACTGATTCTTCACATCAACAGAACGTTGGCTTGTACTACAAAGGCAGTGTGCTTTCTGATAAAGGCGTTGGTTCACCAAAAACAGCATTTAGTGGTGAAAAGATGAAAGAACCACCAACAAAGTCAACAAGTCATCATTCTGGATATCATTCATCTTCAAAGACAAATTCTGATGAATCTGAAGAAATTCTGTGCAACATTGCTCTTAAACTGAAGAATTCTCCTGCAATGAGCATCAACGCACCAAAGCAGCAAATGAGTTTCCTTGCATCTGTTCTGGAGTCATATGAAGGTCTAGTAGCTGGCAAAATTGGAAACTCTGAATTGACCAAAGAAGACTACGACCAGATTGATCCGGAAGAGATGGAACTCATTGACATCCGTTGGTGTTTAGCAAGTTGTATTCGTAGAGCTCAAAGGTATATGGAGATTACCGGGAAACAATCTCTTGGAGGTGCTTCAACAAAGCTTGGATTCGACAAATCCAAAATGACCTGCCTCAAATGTAAGCAGAAAGGTCATTTCAAGAGAGAATGTACTAATTCTGCAGTTGGTGGAAATGAACATCCGTTCAATGATGATTACTACCGAAATGCAATCTACCATCGAAGCAGAGAAGAGCCAAAGTTGATTGAAGATAAACCGAAAGAGAAATCAAGAGCTTATGCTGTTATTTACGAGGATGAAGGTTATGATTGGTCTGAAGTTTGTCCAGAAGAAGATCGTTTAGAGAATGTTTGTAAAACAGCTCACGGGAGAGCTATGACAGAAGAAAGAAAGTTTGTTTTTGTTGCTGAGATTCAAGATGAAAACAAAGACAAAGACACTACTGAAGTACATGAAGAAAAAGTTGAGATCAAAGAAAAAACTCGAGAAGAGATCTTGAGTGAGAAGACCTACAGAGAAAGAAACGTGGTCTACAACAGAATGGATGACATGCAGGAGGAGTATGAGATGGCTGTCGGTAGCAAAAGATGGGATAAAAAGAGAGAATGCTATTATAACAGAGAAGGAGAACCGGTTGTTCCCAAGAAAGACATAATCTTCGATGATGTTCTTCTCAAAGTCCCGTTGAGAGCTGAATACTATAGAAATGTATTGAAAGATGACACATACGTTAAGAGATTTGAAAAGGAGATCAGATATGCTATGTTATCGTGTCTGAGAAAAAGGGATGAGGAGAGAATGAAGAAGAATGTTGAAGAAATGGTGAACAATCTGAAGAAAGCTGCTGAAGAGGTTAAAGCAGAAACTGTTGAAGTTGAAGCTGTGAAGGAAATCAAAAGTGAAGAAGTTGTTGTGAATGAAGAGGTTGAGAAAGCTGTTACTGAAGAACAGCAGATTGTAGAAGAGGTGAAGAAAGAAGAAAAAGAAGAAAAGAATGAGAATGAGGAAGCTGATAATGTTGGTGATGAAGTCGGTGTTGAAGAAAAGCAGAATGTTGCTGAGCAGACAGAGGTTGCTGAAAACACCGAAGTGCCAATCACTGAGGTAAATTCTGATTCTAAAAACTTGAAACTGATTGATCAGTGCAAGAAATGCATGGAACCGTGCAGAGCTTGTACTGAAAAAGATGAGCAATTCAGAACAAGAGATCTTGAATTCACAAAAATAGAAAACATTTTCAAAGAAAAATGCAAAGAGATGTTAGAAAAAGAAAAGGTTTTTAAAGAAAATGATGAAAAACTTTCAGAAAAATGTAACAAAATAGAGAAAGAAAATGAAGTTTTGAGAGAAAATGTTTTGAAAATAACAAATGAATGTGAACAAAAAGAAATTGTTTGTCAAGAAATGAAAAAGGAATATGACTCAATGAAATTATCATATCACATTACAAAAGAGTCATATGATAAAGTAAAAGACGAAATGAAATATGCTCAATCAAGAATGAATTATCTTTCTGAAACAACCAAAGAACTTAAACGAATGTATGCTATAAAACAAGATGTTGTTAATTCCTATATTGAGGATGTTGCTAAGTTAAAGCGACAGATTGCTGATTTAGAACAGGATAACAACAAGTTAAAGAGTTACCACGTGTCGTCATATGTGCTTGAAAGAATTTTCAATATAAACCGGGTGATGGTGAGTCTGAGCAGAATAAGAAAGGCATTGGCTCAGAGTTTCATCAAGTTCCACCACCGGGAAAATTTGCATTTTATGATGAGGAAAAGGTCGAAAAAGCTTTCAACATGGTAGATCAATTGCCAGACAACATTGACATAACCTATTCCAAATCTGATGATTCTCATGATTCAGAGGTGGTAGGTAAAGTCGTTGAAAGTGTGTTGAAAGAAGAGTCGAGTGTTACAGGTAAATCTGAATCACAGGATGAAGATGAAGGAAATCTTCATGATGGATATCTGAAAAACACAAAATCCGAGAAGAATTTGAATGATGATTCAAAGGGATTGGTTTATACTATGATTGGATCAGACAAATTATTCTTAGATGTTGTATTCCCGATTCAGAATGTGATTTCAGAAAAGGTTGATAAAGTGTTCAAAATGGTTGAGATTGAGAAGTCTGAGATTTCAAAGTTTGTTGGTAAGAGTCATAAAGGTTGCATAACAAACCTGGTTTCAAAAAGAAGAACATGAAGGCTGGGTTGGGTTATAAGAAGAAACAACATCGAAACAAAAATGAAACGCCAAATTATCAGACAAAAATGAGTTTTGTTCAAGGAGACAATTTATAAAAAGAAAAAGAACTTAAAATGAGACAGTCTAATGATGATTTCTTTGCTAAAAAGAAAAAGCAACAACCACAGGTCAAAGATGTGTCCATGAGAACATGTTTCAAATGTGATCAAAAAGGACATCTTGCACGCAAGTGTCCTAATCTAAAACCTGTGGATGTTGACAAAAAGAAGATTGATGCTGAGAAACAAAAATTTGAAAATGTGAGACAAAGGTCAACCAAATTTGATTCGAAACAAACTTGGAGGTACAATACAAACAAGTTTGCTTCAAATCAAAATTGGAAATTAAACCAGAACAGGTTTGATTCAAAACAGACCTGGAATTCTCACACACCCAGATTCAGAACAACACAGAGTTGGAAAACAACAGTTGATATGACAAAACCTCAAGAGTTTTGGAAACCAAAAGTTGTTGATCAAAAACAAAATGTTCAAAAAGATTCTCATTTTTATAAACGTGGTACACCAAAAGGTCAGACATGGTGTGTTAAGAAACATATTGATTTGGTAAAAGATGAAAAAGTTGAAGTTAAAATTGAGAAAGTTTTTGTGAAAAATGACAAAGAATTTCCAGCATTGAATGGAAACTATTGTGTTGAAATGCCTAAGGTTCAACAGACCTGGGCTAAATTGTTCAAGTAATTGAGTAGTTTGTTTGTGCAGGTGCTCATGGAATCTGAAGATTGTAAAATTGGAACTTGGAGCAGCCTGGCACAACGAGGAGAGGAGGCTGCTGGATCCTGTGTTGGTTGAAACAGGAAGTTTATATGTTTTTTGTAAATAAATAAACAATATTTTCAAAAACCCTAAAAATTGAAAAATTTGAAAAACCAAAAATATGTTTGTTTTTTTTTTTTTTTTTTTTTGTCAAATATTCAAAAAATACAAAAATATGTGTTGATTGATACGCCGAAACCCTCACGGCTGAACAAACATGATTACTTTCATCAGATTGAAAAACGGTTTTCAAACTGTAAAATATCAATGTGTTGTAAATCATGGGGGTACGTTATATTTTCTACTTAAAGTGTTATATTTTCTGCAAAACAGAGCATGAGATGCAGAAAATGGATGGCGAGATAAAGCTATCAGTATTGGTTGTCAAATTTTCTTTAAATGATTTTGCATTTTAGGGGGAGAAAAATTGTCAGAAAATACAAAAACATTTGAAAAATTTGAAAAAGTAAAAAACATGATAAAATTCAAAAATTGAGTTTTTGCGTAAAAAGAGGAAATGATAGTAAATCAGTAGACAGTTACAGTACGCTAAAGAAATGGAAAGTTTAAATGTGTTAAACGATCTCACCGTGGATGTGTCGGTAGGTTTTTGCACATTTAGTAAACTTTTTCGGGATATAAACCTAAATTCAAACTTGCTTATTTCGTGGGGAACACTACTTGGATATATAGGTAACCCTTGAAATCTCGTTTGAAAGGTCCCTCTTTCTGAGATACTAGGTCTTTATGCTTAGTGATATCTGGGGTATTATCTCGGGACTTCTGATTTTGCGGAAGCAATGGCCTAGTCCCCGGAGAATACTTTCTGCATTGCTTGAAACATAGCGCAGCCCTCAGCTAAAAAATGATGAAACATTGAAAAATGATAATCATGGCTGTTGTAAAAAAGATCCTCTAAAGGGGACACACCCAAAGTCGAACCGTCATCTCTCTGCTGAACGGAAGTTCTGACCTGAGCTCTCACGGTCTCGTACTATAATTTATTCCACTTACAGATATCATCTAGGTATACTCACCTGTAAGACTGAATATTGGGATCTGGATACGGGAGTATATTCAAGAGGTGGGACACATGAATGAGTTTAAGTTCCTAAAATACCTAATTCGTATCCTGAATCAGTTGAAATTTGTGTGAAAATTTAAGTGGATCAATATATCGACAATCTAAGTGAATTGTTTAATACTTACTGTGTAACTAAGCTCAACGGTACTTATGACTTGTCAAAAACTGATATGATCCTCTGACACAAACTCAAACAAAAATATTGTCTGTAAATATGTTTGTACATATTTCTTTACTGCTTTATATTTTCAGAAAATACAAAAAGATTTTGATTTCTTCTTTATTTTCGACAACCGATATCTGAAATGCTGAGTTTCAAAATCTAAGTAAGCTGATTGTGTTTCTGAAAATAAAACAAGTTCATTAATTTGAAACTTGAATTAAAATCAAAAATTTCAAAAACAGTTTGTGATATCTCCAAGGTCATTAATTTGGACTTGGATGATAAACTGTGAGGGAGTTGGATTCTTTAATGCTGCTAGATCAATGAAGTTTGTTGATAGGGGGAGTGGATTAGAGAAGTTGATTGATAATATGAAAACATTGTATTTATGAATGTTTGAGTGATTGCAGATGTACCAGATTACGATCCCGAGAGCAGAGTTTAAGGGGGAGTCTGAAGACAAGTTTGAAGCAAAGAGGAGCTTGTAGATGTAAAGCTAGGTGTCGATCCCAAAGCACGGAAGCTTGACGAAAGGGGGAGCCTGAAGCTGATGGAAAAAGAGAAAGATTGTTGTATGCTTACAATGTTACAACTTGAAAAGAAAAGACAGAATGATCAAGACTGAAGATGTGTCATATTGAAGATTAGTCACTGAAGACTTCGTCAATATCCGAGGGGGAGTCTGTTAGTGCATTGCGTCTATTGACTTCGTCTTGTATCATCTAATAGGATAAGATTAGATAGGATATCCAGTGCACGAGGTTCGAGAAACGATTGTTAGAGGTTAAGGGAGTGATTTCGCTCATATGTCATGTTCACATAAGCGAAATCATGCTCACTATATATAGGTGCATTGTTCATTTGTTGGTAACGCATCTTCTAGAACTGTAACGAAGTGCTGCCGGATTTCTGACAGGTTGTAATCAATGTTAAACGCAATATAAGAGACAGATATTAGATTATCAAGTTGTGTTTGTGTCTAGTTCTCTGATTCCGCCTTTGAACTAGATTTAAAACTCTTCGAATCGACTCAATCGGGTCAAACAACGATCCAACAAGGCGTACGCATCATCTGGTGCCAAATGCAGCACACCGTTCCAGCTTCCAAAGATACCGTCTTTTCACAAATTTTCCAGACGGGAGCAATACGCACAAATGGATGAATCCGAGTTCCGGAAGAAGTGGGCTGGTGGCGTTACAGGGAGGCAAGATTGCTTATCTGAAATAGATTCTAGAAACTGCAGAGTAAGAGACTGGTCAGTAGACTTTTCCGCTGCCGGAGTCAACATCGAGAGTTCCAAAAATATGATCATTGATTTTTTTATCCAACTTTACGAAAGTTTTGCTACATTGTTCAGCGCTGAGGAACTTAGCTTACCCTTCCGAAGGCCGCCGCGGTATGTCCGATTATATGTTGGTGTTTGTGTTCGTGTTCGATTAAAGTTAAATGAACGAACACGAACATGCCTTTTTTTTTGTTTGTTAGGTTCATTTACAGGCCTAGCTGAAATTGGCAATTTGTTTATAAATATAACAGGCGTACGCATCATCTGGTGCCAAATGCAGTACACCGTTGCATCTTCCAAAGATACCGTCTTTTCACAAATTTGCCAGACGGGAGCAATACGCACAAATGGACGAATCCGAGTTCCGGAAGAAGTGGGCTGGCGGCGTTACAGGGCGGCAAGATTGCTTATCTGAAATAGATTCTAGAAACTGCAGAGTAAGAGACTGGTCAGTAGACTTTTTCGCTGCCGGAGTCAACATCGAGAGTTCCAAAATATCCGTTGATAACCATTCACAACGAAGCAACTCGAATGAAAACGCAGGCCCAGTGAGTTACAAAGAGCATTCGGGTGAAAGTACGGGTGTTGACAAGAGCATATTTACAAAAGCATGGGTTGATAGTGCCGGTAGTGAAGGGATAAAAGACCATAGTGCTATTGAACGATGGCAGTCTCAAGCTGCAGCGGCTGATTCTGAATTCTATCATAGGAGTATGCATGTGATGGACGAAGAGTATTCAAATATGAATCTAAAGCCGTCAAATCGCAGGCATGACGCGTTGGCAAACGAGAGCTCAGCTTCGCAAGTTACGGTGAATCAGGAGTTGATCGGTAACCAGCCTCGAGGTGTAGACAAAATTAAACAAGCTGTTGTTGATTATGTGGCGTCACTTCTTATGCCTCTTTATAAAGCGAGAAAAGTTGATAAAGAAAGTTATAAGTCGATAATGAAGAAAACAGCCACCAAGGTCAGTCGTGTCTCTCTTTTATCAATTTTTTTTTTGTAAATTGGAATATAAAATACGAGAATAATTGGGAATTTACTGTTAAACCTAAAACTGTATTGAAAAAATGCCCACAAAATTGGTGATTTCAGGTTATGGAGCAGACTACTGACGCAGAGAAAGCGATGGCTGTATATGAATTTCTTAATTATAAGCGCAAAAACAAGGTGTGCGTTTGTATGTTTTTCGTTTAACTTACTCGAGTTTAGATACATTATAATACTTAAATGGACTAATATCTTTGTAGGGGTGTGCACGGTTCGGTTCGGTTCGGTTATTAGCAATATCCGTAACCGTAACCGAAGTCATCGGTTAATCGGTTCGGTTAATTCGGTTAATTTGTCGGGTTTCGGTTCGGTTCGGTTAATTTTCGGTTAATAACCAATTCAAACAAAGGCTAATTTTTTTGCTTAGAAATACATGTAATGGAGGTATCAATAAATGAAATAGATGTATAAATACATGAAATGGATGTACAAATAAATGAAATGGAGGTATAAATGCATGAATAGATGTTTAAATACATAAAATGGAGGTATAAATAAATGAAATGAAGGTATAAATAAATGAAATGAAGGTATTATTACATGATATGAAAGTATAAAACATGAAATAGAAGTATAAAAGCTAGAAATATATAAAAAATAAATGGTTCGGTTCGGTTCGGTTAATTTCGGTTAACCGATGGTAAAAAAAATATCCGTTAACCGACTTTCGGTTAATTCGGTTTCGGTTAATATCGGTTCGGTTTTGTCGGTTTTCGGTTCGGTTTCGATTAACGGTTCGGTTATTGCACACCCCTATATCTTTGTGCAGATACGAGCCTTCGTGGACATGTTAATCGACAGGCACTTGGCTATGAAGACAGATGCGAAATCTGGATGTTCCTGAAGACCTGGATTCAATTGCTTAAAAAAATTTAAAACAACAAAAATAAAAATAAAAAAAAATAGATGAAGATGACCACAAGAGACCATCAATTATGGAAGTCTTCCTTGACTTTGGGTATGGGTTTTTTTTTACAATTGAGAATTGTAATTTAGTTAGGAAGTGAAAACGCATTTCTGTCCTTTCTTGAAATCTGTACAGGTTAGGTTAGACCTTGTGGCAACAAATTATACAAGACAGTTTTCTTTCGAAACAAATTCCTATTTCGTTTCATTATTTTCTTTTTTTTAGTGGTTCATTTTTTCAAGTTTGTGAGTTTGCTAAAAGCACGAGACTTGTAACCTTTTTGGGTCACCCGTGTTTCTGTCTATTTGTTTCTTCCTTTCCGTTCGCTTCTGCATAAGTGTATCGGTGTTTGAGTACCATGAAGCTGTTCTTGACTGTCCAAGGAAGTGGTACCTAGAAATATCAGAAAGTTGCTGCGGAGGTTTGTTTGCGTTCATGATGAAATTGTTAGAAATGTGGTACTGGTGTTTGAGGTTATGTTTTCATGTGCTTACTTGTTGGTTTAATGAGTTTTGGCAGGAGGAGAAGCATGAAACATGGAAGTCGTATGGAACTCGGCCTTCAGTTTGGTTTATGTATGATCGTATCCTTTGGTTTAATCGTTTGAGTGTGTTTGGGAGCATGGGTTTAAGGTTATCAATTGGAGCCTAAGCTTAAATGCTTCAAATTTTATTCACTTAATTTAAAAAGTCAAAAGAATGACAATGTTGATGTGAAATAATTGTCACACCCCGACCACGTAGAACATACAAAACGTGGCGGAAACGTCGGGGAGTGTTGTAACAGAATTAATTGTTTCAAATCCATGGCAATTGAAGTTTCGTTTTATTAATCAAACATGAAAGTTTACATTGTTTTAAACAAGAACCAAAGAGTACATAACATAATTAACTAGTCTTGCATCTTTTATTGTCACTAAAGCACAGGTCCGCCTAAGTATGTCTTGATAAGTCCTATGCTTCATCTCCTGAAAACACATGTGAAAATAGGTACGTCAGCATAAAAATGCCTGTGAGATACATAGGTTTTGTGAAAACAGATTTCATGACTTATGTTTGAGAAAATGTTTAGTCATGAACCTTGTAATTTGCTTTGTCTTGTAAATCATTTGAAAAACGATAAGATCAGATGATATGTATAAATAAGAGAATAATGTATGGTTAAATGAATAACCATGTAAAATGAGTTTGTATAAGATAAGTTGTTTGTAAATCAATGTCTTGTGAAAAGTATGTTATTTGTATAAAATGTTATATGTCTCAAATTGAAATGGTTCAAATAACGCTACAATATGTAATACCATACAAACACTTATATATAGGAAGTACCAGTGGCGTATCCACCATGCTTGTATCATATTACACAAGCCTCGTTACTTAAATCACTTACTCAAACCAACCATCAAGATGTAATGTTTAACAATTGTAGAAATGTTTATGTATAGTCCAAAGTCTATTGTCAAATGTAAATCATGTCAACAGATACAAATGGTTCACACGGTTTCAACAGTTACAAACGGTTCATATAATCAAATGGTTACGACGGTTCACATAGTCAAATGGTTACAACGGTTCAAAATGTAATATAATGTGTTCATATGCTGGATGAGCATATGCAACAAATTGTAATGTAAAACAATGTACTAAGTATGCACACAATGGACATACATAGCATGTAATGCAATGTAAAATAATGTACTAAGTACGCACACAATGGGCATACATAGCATGAAATGTAATGTAAAATAATGTACTAAGTACGCACACAATGGGCATACATAGCATGAAATGTAATGTAAAATAATGTACTAAGTACGCACACAATGGGCATACATAGCATGAAATGTAATGTAAAATAATGTACTAAGTACGCACACAATGGGCATACATAGCATGAAATGTAATGTAAAATAATGTACTAAGTACGCACACAATGGGTATACATAGCATGAAATGTAGTGTAAACAATGTACTAAGTACGCACACAATGGGCATACATAGCATGAAATGTAGTGTAAACAATGTACTAAGTACGCACACAATGGGCATACATAGCATGAAATGTAGTGTAAACAATGTACTAAGTACGCACACAATGGGCATACATAGCATGAAATGTAATGTAAACAATGTACTATAATGTACTAACGAACATAGCATGTATATGATGTGAAAACATGGGAAGCATGAAAGTAACAAGTAGGCACATGTGTTCCACCCCAAAATGTTTGGAAAACAGTAAAAGAGGGGTCTATGTACTCACTTGAGATTGCTCAGAAGTCCTAAGATAACCACCAAGCAATGCTAGAGATCTCGGAATCAAACGGCACCTAATATAGGTAACTATGTTAATAAACCGGACCTATATCGGAGGATCGGATAGAATGAGGGCTCGTAAACCAAATGAGTATGGGAACTCATGTAGTATGGTTTAACAAAGCCTACATACTAAATGAAACCTAACCTAAGTGCTTACGACCCATCACGACCCGTTTAGGTAGCTTATGCTACTTTAACGCGTCGTTCGCGTAAAACGCGTTCGGACCGCCTAACTAGTCCTATGACAAGTAAAATATGCCTTAATATGTTTAATATTGTTGTCAAATCAGTTTAGATGTCAAAAGTTACGTCACACATGTTTATAATGAATTTTGGCATCAAAGGGGTATTTTGGTAATTTACCTAAGGCATATAAACTACCTATCATACAATTACTTAAACGTCGTGACCATAAGGGATAACCTCGGAAGGTTATTCCCTACCTACTATGGTCACCTAATGTATTTGGTCGGATCCTAATGATCGACCAAATGGGTCGGGTTCGAAGGTATAAGCGATTTATTAGATCGCTTACCCTTACGACCCTAGACAACGTGGTAATCAGTAGGCATAGTCCCAAGGGACTATAACTATCGTGATTACAATCACGTTGCGAAGTTCAAACGAACTTCGCATTGACCATAAACTGGTTAACGCAGAAAGTCAAACAAAGTTTGACTTTCAGACTCGGAAAGCAATAAAAGAACGAAGGAACACTTACAAAGGGTCCCCGAATGCTAATCTCGATCCAAGTAGCTCAGGTATGAAACAATAGTTTCAACTTAGAGCTTCTCAAATCAGGATTCTTGTGGGTTTTGCAAATGAAGGCAAGGGGGTATTTATAGGATTCGTAGAGCCGTTAAGATCGTTTCTTGGAAACCGTGCTTTGATCTTGGCCATACACCTCAAGATAGTGGTTTTACAATACCATGTGCACTCAATACCAGCCCATAGATTCCCCAAAACCATGTGCAACAAGTGGAACGGACCAGATTCGATGTTTCTGCAAGTTTCTGCCCAGATGAGGTGCTCGCATAGCGCGACTGCATAGGCATGAAGTGCTCGCGCTACGCTAGCATGTTCCATATTCAGAAAAGTTTCAAAAATGGCAGAAATGGTCCCTGCAGCCCGTTTAAGCTATTTTCGATGCGTTTGAACCACGTTAACCCCATTTCAAAGCTCTAAAATGAAGTTAAAGTATAGGGAACTTAAAATGTGCTCAAAAATATCTCGGATGTCGGTTCGTTTGGCCGTACGGTTGCGTTGTTCGGTTAATTACAACGGAATGCGCATAAGCGCGAAAAACGATCCAAATTGCGCGACGAATGGATTTTTCTTATGCCAAACACTAAAATAAAATATTTTAGTGCTTACATAAATTTTTGGATGTCCGGAGGTATTCAGAACGTAAGTTATGCGCGAAAGTGCAAACTTGTGCACTTTTTGACGTTTTTAGTCCCTGAATGACCCAAAAGTTTATTTTAGCATACCGAACACCTCAAAGCCTATTTCTAAGCTATGTAAAGGATATTTATGGTATGTTTAACTTATGGTCATGTTCCGGAATGTTCGTTACAGTTCAAATTGGCATACTTTCGCAGTTTGTCAAGTTTAGTCCCTGTAAGCGAATTAACTTGTTTTTGCCATACCAAAGCCTTCAAAACTTATTTCTAAGTTATGTAAAGGTTATTTAAGGTATGTTAAGTATATGTCACTATTCCGGAGTGTTTGTTGCATTAAACTGGTTATATTTACGCATCAGCGCGCGTATAACCTTCCAAAAAACAATTTAGAGCTTGAAATCGAACAAGAGTTGATATGTGCAAAAGATACACATATTTATACAAGTCCAAAGTATGAAATACAATATTTCATTGGTTTGCTATTTGTTTGATGGTCGCAGTGACACAGGTGTCACAATAATGAAGGTTTACCTAATATCCTCCTAGCAGATATATCAGAAAGCACGCATTAGCAAAGCCGATAAGCCAATACGACCTCATTACATCAAGATCGACTTCATTTGGTATGTTTTTCATGAATATATATAATTAATTTAAGTTACCTATTTCTCTTCTGTTATCTTAACAAAAAAAGTCAAACATTACTATATGTTACTAAATGGATGAGAGGTGCTAAGAAAGTGGCTTGAGGGAAAAGTTGAGGTGATTGTTGTGTTCACCAATTCAAGTGATATTTTCAGTCAGATTTTGGGATGGTTCAAAGAGGTTTAACAAAACCAGTTTTGTACCCGCCACGAGGTTCCTGGGTTGACCACCCGAAAGTGATGGCCATATCCAGCAATTCTAGATTGCTTAGAAAAACATTAATTGTTGTTTGTTGTTGGACACCTTAATCATTAATAAAAGAAAAAGAAATCTATTATAGAGATGTTTCTTTCATGATAAAAGTTGTTTTTAGGTGATTTTTACTATCTGGATGCAGCTGCAACCATAATTATAGAGATGGATGCAATGGTATGCGTTTAGATAGTGATCCCCTTTTTGACCTCCTTGGTGTCGTATTTGTTGGATTTATTTTCCTAATATTACTGTGTATAATTTCGTTTTATTAGTCAGAGGATGCCTCACATACAACAAATGGGCCTTCGGTTCGATGAACAAAATAGTGCTCAAGAATTTCACACTCTAAAATTTTGCGCGAGATGTATGGAGGCATCTAGAACACTTATATAATTCACAAATAAGCCATACAGTAGGTACGTACTCCATTAACTTATTCATGCATTAGATTTCCCATAGTAGAAATGCAAGTGAACACTAACACTAACTCCACTTTTGGCACTTCAATTGACCGTTTTTTATTTGACTTTTGAATTTATATACTTTCTGAAATATTGAAATAAAATGCAGGTGATTCATCCAATGCAAAAGAAGACTTGAAATATACGCAAGCATCAGATGTTAACGTCTCCAACTTTGTTTTAATGAAGCTTTTCAGCCGCAACAATTACCCTATGTGGACGGCTCAGATGTTTGGCCTCATAGATAGTCAGGGGTTGTCTCAGATGCTTGGATATGTTGTCTTTCTATTTTTTTTGTGGATGCATTAAACAAGATTGTTTTTAATCTATGCAATTGAATCAATCTGTGAACTTTTGTTATACTTATTGTATGATTAACACATGTATTATGTCATACTTATTGTATGATTTTAATTAAGATATTAATCATAAAAGTTTTGATATAAATAACTTTCTCAAACCCGGGAAGCAATCCCGGGTAATAACCTAGTTTCATTATAAATAATAAATAATGTATCAATAAGAATTAGTTTAATGATTATCTTGTGGGTCGAGTTGTGAGTCAAACAAGTTGTTTAATCGTGCGTGTTCTCATACCGTGATAATCGCTTGGTAATTCAATAGATACGATGTCCATAGGTTAAAACTAACTGCAACGGGACCTAGTCACCTAAAGGATAAGATATGATGTCAGAAAATCATAGATTTATCACATGCATAAATGATTTTGCATATTGTTTTATGTTTAATACGTACATATCATGTGACCTAAACCATATATGCATAACTGTTAAAGCAACAAAAGTATGAGAGGGGAAGGTTCAGGGTCAACTTCAAAAGATAGCTCATTGGTCATGATCTGCAATCAAAGAACACCGTTAGTCTAAACGCAAAAGGTGGTCTCACGCGTTTGGACTCCGGCGTGAGAATCAGTCGATAGATATTTGAGAGTCTAAGCGAAATGGTAAAGGATAGTAAGTGAGAGTGAGAGTAGATTGAGAGAACTTACTTGGAGCTAGACAAGACTCCCCTATTATAGACAGAGTGTTCTACCCATGAGAGCCTGTGTCAGCTTATACCTTCCTGGCTTGGTAAAGTTTATCCTTATTTGATGTTGTTTGCAGGGTTAGCCTTGCCTCTTTGAGTAATGTTCAGGTTTGTGTGTCTCGACATCACCTTTATGTGCTTTTGGGTATAGTCTCATCACTTTTGCCCTATTGAGTTCAAGTTCTAACGTGTACAGTAACTTTCGTTTCTGGTCATCAGCTATTGATGTATTAGCTTCCTGCTGGGAGCTTCTTGCTTCCGGCTTCCAGCTTCTCGTTTCCGGTTTATGCCTTTTCTCTTTCGTTACTTGTTGTGATTGTTATTGGTCTTGGCCAGTGGCGGAACTAGAACATTAACTCAGGGGTATCCCAAAAATTTTTTTTTACCGTGCAATCATACAATATTAAAAAAAACGACAATAAATAAATAAAGTAAAACAATTACCTAATAGATTTGTCCTCTTCTTTTTTTCATAGCTTGAAATCGTTCCATCACATCGTCGTCTTTTACTTCACGTAAAAAATCCTTTTCGACCGCACAAACCATAGCATTGTTAAAAAATTCTTGGCCCATTCGATTGCGTAAATCCGTCTTGACAAGCTTCAATTTCGAAAAACATCTTTCAACGGTTGCGGTTGCAACCGGTACAAGCAAAGCTAACTTAACTACCCGATAAACTGAAGGACAAGAAATATGCGTTCTAGTTTCAACCATAACACGCGCAAGATCACTTATTCCATTCAAGTTGTCAAAGTTATCATCATCGCTTATTGTGTGACGAAATGACTCAATATCACCCAAAAGAGTCCCTATTTCTTGTGTAGTAAAATCATCCGGGTACATCTTAGCAAACGCCAATATCTTCGATGTGTCAAACTTAGAAAAACCGTTAGAAGGATTTAAACCCGACATATTTTTTTTATCAAAGTAGTTGTTACCTCACTAAATCGATTTCCTAATTCTTGAATTTGCATGTCTAAAACCTCATTAAAAATGTCAGCTTCAAAATGATGTCGATTTGTAATGACATTCTTTCGATTTCTTGGATTACCATAACTTTCCATCATGTTCAACATTGTAATGTTGTATTTTTTACAAAAGAAAGTCACTTTTTTCAACATCGGCTCAAACCCATTGTCTTAAAGCATTTAATGCTCGTTTTGTACCATTTATCAAGTTGGTCGCTTCTAATAAATCTTTACCTTTTTGTTGAAGGTGTTTTGAAAGAGCATTTGTGTAACTTAATATATCTCCCATCAAATGCATATAAAAAACAAACTCGAGTTTTTTAAAATGCGATACAATACCTTTTGCATTTGTTCGTTGTTGACGGCAATCTCCATCTTCTTTAACATATTGGAGTACGGTCACAACTTCCGGAAACAATCTAAGCAAACTGATGATGGTTCTATGATGTGAACCCCATCGCGTATCACCGGCCCGTGCTAGGGAAACCTCTTGGTTTAATCCTCTACCCGTTTTAATTTCACCTTCAAGTAATTCTTTTTCCACTCTAGCCTTTTTTCCTCCCTTAACATATCTTTTCGTTTGCAAGAAGCTGAAACCGTAGTGACAACCATAGAAAGGAACTCATAAAAAGTTTTGACACCGGTATGTTTTTTTGCAACAGCCACAATAACCAACTGAAGTTGATGAGCAAAAAAATGGATGTAATGTGCTGACGGGTTATCTTTCAAAATCAACGCTTTTAACCCATTAAATTATCCTCGCATGTTGCTTGCACCATCATAACCTTGCCCTCTCACCTAAAACAAAAATAAATTATAACATAAAAAAATAATGATTATTATAATAATGTAAAGAATCGATGAATTTTATTACTTACTTGCTTTATGCTCAACTGGTTGCTTGCTAATAAATCATCAATGGCTTGTTTAAGAGTTGTAGAAGCCGTGTCTTTCACATAAACAATTCCGATTAAACTCTCTCTAACAGCCCCAAGTTTATCAACAAATCTAACAACTACAACCATTTGCTCCTTCAAAGAAACATCACTAGATTCATCTACCAACAACCCAAACACATCATCTTTAATTTCTGCACAAATGCTTTTTGTTACTTCCTTTGAAAAGCATTCAATAATCTCCTTTTGTATCTTTGGCGATGTCAATTTATTGTTCTTTTTTGCGTTCCCTAATGTGTACTTTCCAATTTCCGGGTGGTTAGTATTAATCAAGTTTAACACCGAAAGAAACATACCTTGAGAATTAGATTCTTCCGACTCATCATGGCCACGAAAGGGTAAAGAGTTTTCTAAACAAAATCTAGCACTCATAACAGAACCAAGTAATCGATAATAATTTGCAATCATTTCTTCTTTAGTCAACTTCTTCATATTCTCATCTATATGTTTCTTTTGATTCATGAGATTGTGACATTTTTGTGCCGCCTTTAAATGATGACTATCAACATTCCCAACATGTTCCTTTAATGACTCCTTTTTACTCCAATCACAAAAGCCTTTAGAACTAGAAGACCATGTATCTCTTCCGCCTTGATTACCAACATCTTCTTTAAACAAGTAACAATATAAACAATATACTTTGTCTGCTTTGATGCTATACTCTAACCAACTACAATCATTAAACCAACTAACAACAAAACGCCTTTTTTTCCATAAAAGTCTCTAACGGGAAACTTATGACTACGAGGTTGAAAAGCCCCTTTAACAAGATATGACCTTCTTATGTCATCTATTTGATTTGGGTGATAATTAGTAATAGGTGGCCTATCATGTGGATCCGAAGGAAGATCATTCGAATCGATAATACCTCGTGTTGTTGGAATTGAAGTTGTAGGATTATCATTATCAACATTCGGACTTGCATCAACGTCATCATTTGCTTGGATATCATTATCAACATTCGGACTTGCATCAACGTCATCATTTACTTGGATATCATTATCAACATTCGGACTTGAATCAACGTCATTCGGAATTGTATCATTATCATTAATTTCTTCGTATTTTCTTTTGAAAAAGTTCCCAATTAAAGCTTGTTTTTTGGATTTTGGTTTTGTCATCACTTCAAAGAATTCAAACAATCAAACAATCAATTAACAATCAAACTAACAACCAATAATCAGCCAATAACAACAAGTAACAAGAATAAAACTAATAAAACTAACCAATAATCAGCTAATCTTCTGTTCGATATGATCATCTATTCGTCTCGTCTGTGACTATGTTCGATGACTCGATGTGCGGCTGCCGATTATCAATCAAAATCAAACTAACAAGTAACAGCAGCAATGCAATAGCATGTTCTATCAATGAAACTAACAAGTAACAACACTGCTTCAACGTCAAAAAAAAAAACAGTATATCAAATAACAAGTCCGAATGTTCTATCAATGGCAGCCGCATGTTCGAACAATTATCAATCGAAATATCAAATAACAATCAATCAATTATCAAACAAATAACAGTGAAATAACAATCAAACCAACCTGTATTATGTTTGTGACGTCGCTGCTGCCAAATCAAATGCCAATTCCGTTCGATTTCACTGTTCTCGCCTTCTCGGCTGTTCGGTAAGACTGTTCTCGGTGACTGTAACTTCCGTTCGATTTCACTGTTCGTTCTTTGGCTCTTTTTTGTGTTCGACAATCGACCTTCGACGTCTGACTATTGGAGTCGACATTTGATATCCCTTACTGATTAAATTGCCGCCCAAGTCATTCAATCTTGGGCTATTATTTACTTATTTGGGCTTACCTAATGTGCTATTGTTTAGTTAATTAGGCTTATTATCTAGTTTCTTATTGGGCTTATTATTGGGTTGTATTCATCATCACCAACTAGGCTTATTATTAGTTTGTAAAAAAAAAATTTGAGGGGTGTCATCGTACTTGTTCAGGGGTGTCCTATGTATAAAAATAAAAAAAAATAAAAAAAAAATTTACACTACTGGTAAAAACTTGAGCCGTAGCCCGGGCTACGCCCGAAACAAAGCCAGGTCCTCCCGTGGTCTTGGCTTTGTTGAGTGGGGTTTCCGGATACCCACGTCATCAATAACATTGATGGAAAGTTGGTTAAAAATACGCATACATCAATATACTGCAAGAGTTTTAGTGGTTTGCATATTAAATTTTTATGTCAACTTGTGATGTATTTAACTTTCAAGCTCAAAAATACAACGCGTCAGTCAATATAATTGTTTTTCATCGTATTATATAATCTGACGATGACTTATCGAACAAAACAACTAAATATTGAACAAAATAAGTTGGCCAACGTCGAAGACCCTATTTGCAGATTTCGCCATCAAACCTTCACTTGTGAAAGATAGATCACAGTTCAAGAGCTATGAAAACTAAAAAGATTTCTTGATAAACAATATTTCCCTATGTCATGTAACTTTAAACCTAACGACATTTTCTTTATGATTTAAAAATCTATAACATAGACGTTCTACAAAGCCATAACACATCAACCATCCCATATAGTTTAATTTAATATATGTGAAGCAATAACTAATCCTAAGAAACTTTGCACATAATGTAACGGTCCAAACAAGATAACTCGTCACAAAAGACTAATTTGGTGGGTGAGGGAGCCCATCTAGCCCATACAATCGATGTGGAACAAGTCCCGTACCTTGTAATATTTACAATGCTAACATTCGACCCTCCTTTGTCATGGTTGGTTCCTTCTAGACTACCACTCAGAGTTTGGCTCTGAACCATAGTTACAACCCAAACAAAAGAATTTATCCTAAAAGGGAGCTCAATTGATCTATTTACATTGTCACGGTTGGTTCCTTCCAGACCACCACTCGGGTAGGTGAGAAAGCTCATTTAATCTATAAACCGCACATTTGTTGCTCATACAACTGATTACTGATGTAAGACAAGTTTCATACCTTGCAATAGTTACATTTCGTAACACATAGTTGTCAGTCCCATGTTGTTTAAGCAGTAAAATGTGCTCTATACTAAAACATGAGTGATCAATTTTTCCACCAATGGAAATCTAAGGGGCCTACTAACCAAAAATAGGCAGAAGTAAAAGTATTTTGTTTCAGGGGGGAAATATGTCAAAAACTCAAACTACAAGGGCATACCCAAAACCATGACAGTCTCATAAGTCACAGCTCATCACCTAAAAGCTAAAAGGACTTTTATGGGCCCACGATCTGGTTTAAGTCGTCCCTTTCTCCATCATGTGGGCTGCTGTTAACCGGGCCCACTCGTGTTGCCTAACCCATACAAGTGTACAACCGTCCCTAGTGATGTAAATGAAAAAGGTTCAAATAAATGATACCAACATTAAGGGTATGTTCGGCAAAAATAGCTGGTGGTTGGTGGCTAGAAGTTGGTAGCTAGTGGCTGAAAGCTGGTAGCTGATAGTTGTAGCTGGTAGCTAGTGACTATAGCTTTTTAGATGTATTTAGGTGTAGCTTTTAATAAAATGTATAAAATGACCAAAATGGACATAACTAAAAAAACATAACTAAAAGCTTCATAATGTTTAGAGGTTAAAATAGTCATTTTTTTTCTTAAAAGCTTGTAGCTCCTTCTAAACGCTACTTGTAGGAGCGTTCAACCAAAAGCTTCAAGCTTCTAACCTAAAAGTTTCAAGCTCCTTCAACCAAACAAGACTTTTTATTAAGTAAGAGGTTTTTTTTAAAAGCTTAAAGCTAGAAGCTCCTAAAAGTTCCATGCCAAACATACCCTAAGTAACTTCCCAATTTTCTTTTGGTATTCATTTGTTTACTTCTTAAAGCTTGAATCTAGACCACCCAAATTGGTATACGTCGAACCGTCACAGACTCATCACATAAAAGGTAAAAAAGTTCATTATTTAAGAGTTGTTTGTTTAGCTCTTAATGAGGCTCTTAATGATTCAGACTTCTTACTATTTCTGCACTTAATAGTTAAGACTGTTTGTTTCGCAAGTAGATGTCTGAAAACCAGCCTGACTACACGTTCGCGCCTCGTTTGTTTACTTTATTCTGTAAGATCCTTTCATAACATGGGTCACACATTCTTCTTTTCTTGTTAGCCCCATATAAAATAATATGTAGAAAAAGATGGGATCTTTCTTTATGTTATATTTTTATATAAAAGGCTGAAGTGAAAGATAATATAAGATTAAACATGAACAGAAATAGAAAAAGTGACATAGGAAGGTAGGATGGCACCCCACACACCTTTCAATTGCATTGCATTGCATTGCCTTATCTATAACTTCAAGTGGCTAAACCCTTGGTGGCCCACTAAAAAAATAATCAAGAATTCCAACTTCAAAGTGTGTAGGCTAAGCGAGACTACACTTGCCTCCTTATTGTTTCTATCTTATCAAGCCATCTCATAAAGATAATGTAGAATGTTTCGAAATGAATATGACGGTTTGAAATTTATAGAAATTAATTCCATTCAAAATTATAAAGGTGTTTAGTTGGTAAATTTATAAAAGGAATTAGAATGTTAAAAACCAAAATATAAAGGTGTTTAGTTGGTAAATTTATAAAAGGACTTAGAATGTTAAAAACCAAAATAGTAAATTACTTTTTGAGTCCTTGTGTTTTAGTGGTTTTAACCACTTGAGTCCAAAATAAAAAAAGTTTAACGCCCTGAGTTCCCAATCGCTCATTTTATAACGTTTTTAGTCCAATTTTGTTCATTTTATAACTTTTTGAGTCCAATTTTGTTAAAAGAAAATGGACTCATAAGGTTAAAAGTTGGACTCAAAAGGAATCAAAAAGTTATAAAAAAACGTCTAGGGTTAAACATTTTGATTTTAAACTTAAATGATTAAAATCACTAAAACACAAGACTCAAAAAGTAATTTACTGAAACCAAAATGAATGATGTATTTTTTAATTCCTTAGTTGGCCAACAAAACATGTTTTGATTCTAAAGGAATTAATTTTGAGTTTAGACAATTTGGGTGTATCAATCGGGACGATTTTTTAAACTATTTTAATCAGCAATCATTAGATAAATTATTTGTGAAATCTTTAAAAACTGTAATAATGTTTTTTTTATAAGGGGCTAACTTACACATTTTTTAATCTTAGTTCTAAATCTACACATTTATTATTTAAGAATTGAGCTCAAGGGTTTGAGCTCTGTCGAAAGCAGATTTAGTATAATTTAAGTCGTTCAAACAAACTTTAAAGTCAGATATCTCCATAAGTTATCATATCTAACATATTGTTTTATTACTATAAATACAAAGGGGTAAAATAAGAGAAGCGGATAAAAAGATGGAGTTACAAAATTATAATACGTGACACGGGTGGGGTTAATGTAAAAAGGGGTGGTTTGTGAGAAGTGTAAGAAGTGTTTTAAGCCCTTAGATCTTGTAGTTAACGGTTGAGATCAAAAAGAGCTTAAAATGTAAATTATGTTTTTTTTTTTTGACTAATTTGGCTAGATTAGGGGTACTACTGTCTTTTTTTATTGTATTGTTTAAATAAGGAAACAATCATCAACTTTAATGCACATGCAAGTTTCACCCATCTTTTTTGAACGTCAATAACTTTTTATACGTAATGTTTTTTTTTTAAATTACACCATAATAACGAGCTTTTTTATCTTTAATATGAGTACCATATTGCTATATTTATATAGATTAAAAATTTTACCTGTAGCATGATATGAAGCCTACTAGAATGCAGGTTTAAAACACCATACGAAGAACATATAATGGAATACAAGGTGTAAAACACCATGAATCTAGGTGTAAAACACCATATGAAGAACATACGAAAAACACATACTGAACTGCAGGTGTAAAACACCATGAATGTAGGTTTAAAACACCGTACGAAGAAGATCTACTGGAATTGCAGGTGTAAAACATCACCCCATAATGTGCAATGCAATCATTCCATATGTTAAAACACCACGACTGTATTATGATTCAAGTCGTTTTGTTTTTGGAATCTAATTGGTGTTTTATACTTTCAAAATAATCAAAATCATTCCAGATGTTAAAACACTATGACTGTATTGGATTCAAGCTGTGGTGTTTTTGGAATTTGTATGGTGTTTTATACATGTGAATTAACAAAAATGTTGATACGAAGTTTATGGATTAAACAATACTTGATACAAGATTTCGAATAACAGAAAGATACCAAATATATGGTTTCCTAAAATCTTTCAAAACGATCATGGAAAGATTTTGTTAATTAAAATGATTATTATTGAAATTAAAACATATGTCTTCAACATACACACACCTGCCATTTTTTACAGGATTCTTAATCTACGTGACACACATAATTATTTATTTGGAATTATTAGGTATTGTTGAATCCCCAAATCCCTGATGACATTCAAAGGGTCTTCGCTGACGTTGTAATGCTCCAACCTTTGTCTTCTACAAAAAAGAAAACCGTTAGCCTCGTCACGGAGGGCCCCGGGAGGGGGATCCATGACCAAGCTCCGGCGTGAGAGTAAGTAAACTTGCCGGAAATTAATGAGGAGCTTATTCTGACGAGGATGATCGTCGGAATATTCTCTTTGGTGTACATCTTGATGAATTAGTTGTTATGTAGGAATTTAATGAAGGAGTATCATGGTCGGAATAAATGAGAGTGTATGGCATTAAGTGAGAGTTACCTTGTTATGAACAGACCTTTACCTTCCTTATATAATGGAGATAGCTTATCTCCATTGGAAAGTGGTACTGAGGAGATCTAACGGTATCTGGCTGCCTTTGGGGGACTCAGACACGTGTCTGAGCCCCAACGGTAAGATCGCTAGCTTCATTTAATAAGGCCAGCTTTATGGTACTATGTTTCCGGTGACTCTTTCCCCTTATCGGTCAGACATTTAATGCTTCTGCAAAACCTAGGATCCTTTCTTATATTTTTCCCGCTCGTTTTGTGTATAAGACCCTTATCAAAAAGAGAAACATTAACTTTGGGCTTTAGTGATTGGGCCCAGACTGTTAAAGCCCAAGACGGGTCATGTTGGGCTACCAATTGGCCTGTCGTCAAGTCATCTCTAGTCCCTGGTCCTGAGACTCAAGTCTCATGGTCCAGGGCTGTATCATGTTTACTTAGGGAGTCAGTTCTCTTGGGCTTTGAAAGTGGGCCTAACTTCCCTTAATGATTACACGCCTCATTCGTTTCCCGAGAACCATCAAGTGTTATAGATCTACGGCTAGGGACTATCTTCATAATACACGTGCTCAGAACGGTTTTAAATTTTGAAAAGTGTTGATGTGACGGTTTCTTCCCCCTGTATCAGTCATCTTCTTTAAAACCCCTATTACCCCTTTTCTCTCTTCTAATTTTCATCATTTTCCTTCTCCATTCTCTCTTTCCCTCATTCTACTATTATCTCCGATCATAATTTAACCCTGCAATGAGTCGTACCGGCCGCTCTTCGATTCGTTCTGTTTTAACAGCGAAGGATCTTGAGGCCTTTGTTGAGGCTTATAAGATACCGGAGCGTTTTTCCCCAACTTTTCCTTGACCAGATGAATCAGCAGAGTGTACTCCTGACAGAATAGTCGTCTATACTTTGTCATTCTCTTCTTGTGGTGTTCGTTACCCCTTGTCTGTCTTCAAAGTAGACCTCTTGAGGCATTTTAGGGTTCATTTCTCACAGTTGCACCCTCTAGGGTTCATGAGGGTCGTTCATTTCGAACTATCGTGTGTGGTAGTTTCTGGTGAACCATCAATCCCGTTGTTTTGTATGTTTTACAAGCTGATCTCGGATGGCGGTTGGTTCACCTTTGCTAAGTGAAAAGACAGTGTGTCTCCTCCGTGTTACTCTTTTATGCCCACCTCCACTTATCCAAAGGAATGGAAAAGCCGATTTATCTTCGTTTATGTCGCTATGATACCCGAATCACCACCCCTGCGAGATCCAAAGGCGGCCATCAAGGACAGTGTTCCGGCCTTGTCTACTGATGAAATTGTTCAATGGAAATGGATGCATGAGAATCCCACCAGGGTTTTCACATTCCCTGAGGGAGCGCTGGCCATGGGGGGTTTGAGCCCCTTTTACTCAGTTCGGCCAAAAGCTTTCTTTGGCAAGAAAGGTATTTCTCTATCCCTTGATTTGCTGTGTTTATTCTTTTTTGGAGATTTTTTGGGGATTTAGGTAGTCATCTGATGTGTGCAAAATGCAACATATAAATTTCATCAATTGTGGCATAAAACTAACCCTTTTTTATTATTAATGTTGGAAAAAGTGTGCTTTTGTCTTCCTTTTGTATTTTCAGGATTAAATGAGCTCAAATTAACAAAAGCAGCAAAAAGACATCAAAATCTAACATAAATACAAGAAAAGGAACAAGACGTGACATGCCCGACCCCCCGACAGCATCTTCCCAAGCAAAACAGGATAACAGAAGACTGAACACGCCCCGTGCTCAGCCAGCACGGGGGCGTGCCCAAGTGTCAGCAGGAAAGACAAAGTGGTAGAAGCTTCTATTGCCCACCATGGGGCCGTGCTCAGCGGACATGGGGCCGTGGTCAACTATAAGATTCGCACAATCCAGCAAATCTTCATAGTACAAAGATTCTTCTGCACCATGGGGTCGTGCTCAGCGGACACGGGGGCGTGGTCAACTAAAAAGACAAAGCTGCATTAAATGAAGAAAGAGAAGGATGTGGACACGGGGCCGTGCCCACTGGACACGGGGCCGTGCCCGAGCTTCTGTTCAGCCTATAAATAGGAGTGCTTGGCTCAAGCTCAAACCATCCCTTGGCACACCACCTCTCTCACACTTCACCCACCACCACCATAAAACCATCATCCACCACCATCATCCATTGTCCATCGTAGAGTGTGTGAGTCGTCTCGGGATCCAAGATTGATCGTAAGAGTTCTTGACAATCAAGGCCATGTTTGCCTAAGTCTCTTACATCACTTGGTGAAGACAAAGTGTCTAGTGTAATACTTTTTATTTTTAATCTTTTCGCACTTTTTACTTGGTTTCGTATTAATGACTTTAATAACTAGTTTCTTATGTTGAAGGTGATCTTTCCTTATCGTTTGTCCGTGGTGTCTTGACATTATTTTACTGTCTATATAAAATAAAAGATTTTCACCATTCATATCTCCACGGTCTATATGGAGGTATGTTGGCTACCTGGTCGGGGGTTAAGGGAACGGTTTGGTAAAGGTCTTGCCATTGTTCAGCGTTTAGAGGTCCTGCAATGGACCTGAGTCAAATTTAGTAGGACCTCCTTCAATACTTAACGGTATTGGATGGCGGGGGTCCAAACTCTTTGATCCCCTCATAAGTTAACTACTATTAATACTATAACCCGGCTATTTAGGACTTTATCCATGCTGACTCAGACTACTTAGTCGAGGGTAACGTCACCTCCAAAAGAGGGTCCTACCATAATTTGCATTAATAACTTAATTAATTATCTTCCAATAATCCACCCTTTTAGGATTGTATCCTTGCTGACTCAAACTACTGGGGTGAGGGTAACGTCACCTTCAAAAGAGGGGCCTGCTACAATAACTAAGATAATCTCTTAATAAGTGCAAAAGTGCGGAAATAATCAAAGGTTACACTAGATACGAGTCGGAACCAAGTGATTCATCTTGTCTATCTGTTTTTATTTTTTATTTTTATTTTCAGCATTTTTAGTTAGTTTTTATTTTTCTTAGTTTAAAACATTTTTCTAAACTTTTTGATTTGATTAGACGTTGAGGATAAACCGGTACTAAAAGCTCTTGTGTCCTTGGACGACCTCGGTATCTTACCAACACTATACTACGCTCACGATGGGTGCACTTGCCCATATGAGTGTCTAGTGTTAGTGAATATCGTGTTTTATAAATTTAAAACTTGACTAAAAAGTGTTAAAGGGGCTTAAAATATACACCTAATATATATAACACTTGACACCCATCAAGTTTTTGGCGCCGTTGCCGGGGACACAAGGATTTTAAGAAAGTTAGGAATCAACGGCCTAATCGTTTTTCTTATTTTTCAGTTTTTTTTAGGATTTTTCTTAGTTTTTTCAGCTTCTGCAGAACTCAGCACGGGTCGTGCCCGCTGAACACGCCCCGTGCCCAATCATTGGAACTGGCAATCCTGTTTTAAGTCAGACAGTAAGCTGAACATGGGCCGTGCCCACTCAACACACCCCTGTGCCCAAGTTTCAGTTACTGAAAACAGAACCGTAAGATCCCGACGGTTGGTAATTTCTGACACAAACATGAGTGATACTGATACTTTTTACTTTCGGCACTCTTATGGTACAATGTGGTGTCAATTATGTGGTGGTAACCATAAGGAATTAGAATGTTATTTTCTAACCTATAAACCCCACTATATAGACCCATCATTTCCTAGTATCCTTAAGAGGGGCGAAAGTAAAAATAATCCCTATCTCTCCCTCGAATGCTCCCAACCGGATATTCTAGGGGAAATGCTTCTCGATGAATTATTTCAACTAGAAGATCTAATTATTGATTGGTTAAAAGAACTTAGGAAAGATTTCAATAATCTTTTCCAAGACGATAACCAAGAAGAAGGGTTGGAAACGCATTCAAACAACTTCATTGTTTCCAACGATACTCCTAACTCTAGTGAGGACTTGAGCGATAGTCGTCCCTGTGTCGATTGTGCCGTGAAGGACTCCCCATCAACTTCGTTTGATGCATACATAGACCTGAGCGATTCGACATACACCTTCTTTAACGAGAGCCCGGAAAAGGGTTGGACTTGTCCACCTACATATAGCATAGGAATCACCCTCACCGACAACCTCTTGCGTTCTCGTCTTAATCTAGATCAATTAAGATATCTTAGGCACTTTGGGGTTGTTCCATCCAGTAAGGAACCGCCCGATCCGGAAAAGTTCCTTAAAAATAGACACACTTCATAAAACAGCCTTCCGACACGGGGCCGTGCCCAGGTGAACACGCCCCCGTGTCCACCAAAAGATTCCCTTCTGACTTTTGTCAGAATACGGACAAAATGTGTCAGGATCTTGCCTGCACACGGGGCTGTGTCCAGCCGACACGGGGCCGTGTCCAGCATGCTGTCGTTTTCTATAAATGCAGCCAAGAATCCTGCACATTTGGACCATCCAGGGACAGAGATTTGAAAGGATTTTCTAACCTACCATCCTAGGTAAGCTCTAAAAGAAGTTTCCAACCAACATCTTGTCCTTTCCTCTTTTATCCATTGCCTTCTTCTTCACCTTTCTTGCAACAACACCTCCGTTGAAGCTTGATTTCAAGCTTCATTGTGATGATTGTTGATGTTTTTGTTCAAGGAATCTTGTTAAAAATAAGTTACACAACATTGTTTTAAGTTATTTCTGCTCAAAAAGGCTTCATAAGCTGGGAAAATAATTTGAAACTCCAAGGTTCCTTGTTCTAAAAACCTACAGAAAGTTGAACACGGGGCCGTGCTCATTGAGCACGGGGCCGTGCCCGTGGTACTGTTTCATTAAAACGAGCTATTTTTGGTTTGTTTTCGTAGAATGTCTAGCCAAAACAGTGGAACCTCTTCTGCACACTCCAGAAACAGTCGAAGGGAAAGGAGGCCATCAATTGAAGCAACTCTCGTAAGATATGTAATGGCGCTACGTGAAGCCCTTGACGAGATGACTTCGGTTGAGGAGGTCCTCATTGACCGTATAAATTATCTTTCGGTGGGGTTGGAAAACAGTTTTCAAGAAATAAACCTCTTGCACCAGAGGTTAAACATTCTTGTTACACCTCCCATGGAACCAATCCTCCCTCAAGAGGATTGGAACCTAGCACTTGGAATCCACAATCCTACCGGTTGGGACGACATTCCAGCGGAACCTCCTCTTGAAGAACTCCAAGAAATCCCGGTGGAAGTTGCATCTCCTCAAACCAATGCTAATGAGCCCGCTTTTCTTCTCCCTCGAGAGATCGAAGAATGGCTCGCCGACGTGTGAGGAACCCATAACCGGAAAGAGAAGTTTTCAAAGCCACCTTTAACCGGAAGATTTACCTTTTCTGAAATTTTGCTAATAGAATAAGGCTAGAGCTTCTTGGTTTAGATTTCTTGTGTTTCTTTGACCTAACTATCTAGTAGCTTTATTTCTAGGATTATTATGTAACTCTCTATGAAGTAATGAATGATGGTTTTAGTTAATTTGGTGTTTGGGTGGTGTTGAAATGAATGAAACACACTTGAGATGGCAAAGGATACAAGGGAAACTTGAACCAGCACCCCATGCAGGAAAACAGGACCGTCCGACAATTTTCTTCGTTTACAGTAAGCTCGGCACGGGCCGTGTCCACCCAACACGGCCCCGTGCTGCACAGTCTGCAGAAAAAGACCCAGTTCAGGTAACTGGACACGGGCCGTGTTCACCCAACACGCCCCCGTGTCCAGGCTTCTGTTTCTCTTGATTAAATTTTGTTACTGGCACTTGAACACGGGGTCGTGCCCGGACAACACGGGGCCGTGTTCAGCGCCCAGTAACACAAAATTTTTGCTTTTTCACACCTTTTACACATTCAATCAACCTAAAAACTTATTTTTGGGACACATTGAGGACAATGTGTAATTTAAGTGTGGGGGGGATGCTAAAACCTTGAATCTTGCAAGTCCTAAATACAAGCCTTACACAAAACTCTATTGGAACCGCTAAACACCCCAAATTTTTTCAAAAATTTCTCATTTTTTTTACCTGTCTAGGTTTAACTCGGGAATTTCAAGTTCTAAAAAGGTTATATTTTTACGAATTTACAACTGATAGTGTTGTGATAAAAAGAACCAACATAAGAAAATTATGAAAATGCATGACAAGCTTAGTTAAAATTTGATTGTATATACTTGATCACATAAAAACCCATTCCCACAAAAGTGAGTTTTGAGCCTTTATTGAGCATACAATTACATATCATTAGACTAAATGCTCATCTTTCGTTTCTTGTGTGAATAGCCGCTTGGTTCTTACGACTCTAGAACTTGCCACGACGATACATTCCCGGTCTTTTCAACTTAAACCCGAGTAAGTAAATGATGGAGGCATTAGGACTAACCCTTTTTATTTCTACACCATTATTTTTCTTTTTTTTACCACCTACCCAAAAATCCCCCTAGTTAGCCCCTTTGAGCCTAAACCTTTTCATTTCATAACCCAAACCAAACACCCTTTCACCCAAACCTTTTTTATTTTTAACCCTTTGTTTTAGTAACTAGCTCGGTCTTTCGTATGACTTTTCAAAAAAAAAAAGTGTGTTAATTATGAAGCAAAAGCAAATAAACAAACAAGTTTTTCAAAAATGACTTTGTTTGAAAAATAGCTTCATAAAAATAAAAGTGGAAAAATAAAAAGTCTTACGAAAACCGACGCTTGTTACGCTTTTAGCCTTTTTTCTACTAACCACTAACCACCAACCCAACCACCTACCTTTAACCCTAGCCTAACCCTTCACCCAAAAGTCCTCTTGATATTTACAAAGGTATATAAGTTAAAAAGGAGGAGGATTGATTGCTTGGCAAGCCTATGGTAGGAGAAAGTTCCATGCCGCTCTCGAGTGATCCACAAAAATACATTTTCGGCCGAGTGTTGAGTGATCCCCGTAAGGTATGTGAACTTGTATATAAATAGAATTTTAAAGAGGCATGTTATGCCCTAATAAGTAATTTATCTTATGAAAAGTTTTAAATAAATCATGACGAATAGGATTGTAAATAAATAAAAATAAAACTAAATAGAGAATCTTGGAAATCCCGACACTCTACGACAAGCCCAAAAACCTTCTTCTCTACCCATTCCATTTGGGTGTGTAATAGCCACATATTAAAGAGTTTTGCTTGAGGACAAGCAAAGATTCAAGTGTGGGGGTATTTGATGTGTGCAAAATGCAACATATAAATTTCATCAATTGTGGCATAAAACTAACCCTTTTTTAGTACTAATGTTGGAAAAAGTGTTCTTTTGTCTTCCTTTTGTATTTTCAGGATTAAATGAGCTCAAATTAACAAAAGAAGCAAAAAGACATCAAAATCTAACATAAATACAAGAAAAGGAACAAGACGTGACATGCCCGACCCCACGACAGCATCTTCCCAAGCAAAACAAGATAACAGAAGACTGAACACGCCCCGTGCTCAGCCAGCACGGGGGCGTGCCCAAGTGTCAGCAGAAAAAGTGGTAGAAGCTTCTATTGCCCACCACGGGGCCGTGCTCAGTGGACACGGGGCCGTGGTTAACTATAAGATTCGCACAATCCAACAAATCTTCATAGTACAAAGATTCTTCTGCACCACGGGGTCGTGCTCAGCGGACACGGGGGCGTGGTCAACTAAAAAGACAAAGCTGCATTAAATGAAGAAAGAGAAGGATGTGGACACGGGGCAGTGCCCGAGCTTCTGTTCAGCCTATAAATAGGAGTGCTTGGCTCAAGCTCAAACCATCCCTTGGCACACCACCTCTCTCACACTTCACCCACCACCCACCACCACCATAACACCATCATCCACCACCATCATCCATTGTCCATCGTAGAGTGTGTGAGTCGTCTCGGGATCCAATATTGATCGTAAGAGTTCTTGACAATCAAGGCCATGTTTGCCTAAGTCTCTTACATCACTTGGTGAAGACAAAGTGTCTAGTGTAATACTTTTTATTTTTAATCTTTTCGCACTTTTTACTTGGTTTCGTATTAATGACTTTAATAACTAGTTTCTTATGTTGAAGGTGATCTTTCCTTATCGTTTGTCCGTGGTGTCTTGGCATTATTTTACTGTCTATATAAAATAAAAGATTTTCACCATTCATATCTCCACGGTCTATATGGAGGTATGTTGGCTACCTGGTCGGGGGTTAAGGGAACGGTTTGGTAAAGGTCTTGCCATTGTTCAGCGTTTAGAGGTCCTGCAATGGACCTGGGTCAAATTTAGTAGGACCACCTTCAATACTTAACGGTATTGGATGGCGGGGGTCCAAACTCTTTGATCCCCTCATAAGTTAACTACTATTAATACTATAACCCGGCTATTTCGGACTGTATCCCTGCTGACTCAGACTACTTAGTCGAGGGTAACGTCACCTCCAAAAGAGGGGCCTACCATAATTTGCATTAATAACTTAATTAATTATCTTCCAATAATCCACCCTTTTAGGATTGTATCCTTGCTGACTCAAACTACTGGGGTGAGGGTAACGTCACCTTCAAAAGAGGGGCCTGCTACAATAACTAAGATAATCTCTTAATAAGTGCAAAAGTGCGGAAATAATCAAAGGTTACACTAGATACGAGTCGGAACCAAGTGATTCATCTTGTCTATCTGTTTTTATTTTTTATTTTTATTTTCAGCATTTTTAGTTAGTTTTTATTTTTCTTAGTTTAAAACATTTTTCTAAACTTTTTGATTTGATTAGACGTTGAGGATAAACCGGTACTAAAAGCTCTTGTGTCCTTGGACGACCTCGGTATCTTACCAACACTATACTACGCTCACGATGGGTGCACTTGCCCATATGAGTGTCTAGTGTTAGTGAATATCGTGTTTTATAAATTTAAAACTTGACTAAAAAGTGTTAAAGGGGCTTAAAATATACACCTAATATATATAACACTTGACACCCATCATCATCTCTAGTGTTACCTTCGTGCAGAGATGACCTTGTGGGGTTTACTCTAGGGGGATTGCAAAGATATCAAGTTTATGGTGGGTGATAAAGTTGAACCGAGTATGAGCCGAGGTGTTGAGAAGAAGGTCCCTGAGAGTTCTGTTCAAGCTGAGGACTCTGCTGCTGAAGGAAAAGATGAAGAGGACTCTCCTGATGGGAAAGGAGATTCTCAAGGTTCCCTTCGAATGAAGAGCTCTAGTAATGATGAGGGCGACGAGGATCTGGGGACCTGTCTGGTCCGTAAACGTAAGGCAGCTCAGGCCAGTAGCCCTAAGGTGGCTTCGGGCCCTCGAAATATTCGGCTAAGGCTCCGGAGTGCCAGCGGCCAGAAGACTTTTCCTGCTGTCAAGGCTGCTTCTGAACTTCCTCCAGTTGGGACCAAAGGTTCCCCATCCAAGCATCTGAGATCATCAAGCCTGATAAGCGAACCTGTGTTGGTGAGTCTTCCTTTTATGCTTTGCCTTGCTCAATGTGACTGCCCTTCAAATCCTTGCTGATTTGATTGATGTTGATTTGATTGGTTGTTTTACTTTTTTTTTATTTGGAGCAGGGAAGCTCTAAGGCTCCAATTGAGATTCCTACTGCCCCCCTCTTCCTCTCGGGTCCGGGACAAGACTCCCGATATCAGTGATGCCCGCATCGTCCCAGCCTTTGAGGTTTCTCCTATTCTTGCCACTGGAACCAGCAAGCCTTCCCATCCTGAAGGTCTTGTTTCTCAGTCTCCTTTGGCTCCCTTATTTGCTGATACTCTTCCAGTCCCATATATTCCTTGTTAGAAGATAACCCAATCTACTGTAATGGGGACTCCTGAGACTGCTCGGAACTTTTTGGCTCATGTTGTTCCTCCTTCTCATAAGTTCATGAATTCTGCTCTGAGGCCTGATCTATTTGATGATCAGTACAGCATGTCCCTTTGTGAGGGGTTCTTTAGGGGAGCTGGTATGCTACAGCGAATAGATGAGTTAAGGAGGGAGAATGAGGGGTTGAAGGCTGATCTCAAAACTTCCCTAACCATTGCTGCTGAGCTTCGGTGTCGGGTGACTGTCACTGAACGCAGACTCCTGAAGGAGAAGGTGTCAAGTCCTCCTTCTCTCTCCCCCCCTCCTTTTTTTTTATTTATCCTTTCGTGTTTTCTGTATTTTCTCTTCAGGGAGCTGGAGCCATGTTGGTGCAGAGGGAACGTCCTTGGTTGAAGAGAAAGAAGAGCTGGCTACCAAACTGAAGCATCAAAAGGAGCTTGACTCCATATCTCAAAAGGATCTGGATACCATGTACGCCGAATGGGGGATGGCCGCAGATGATAACCAAAAGCTGGCTAAGGAGAGGTATTGGCTTATTACTGAGGGGTTCGGGTCCTTCCTTACTACTGTTTCTCAGTCTGAGGAATTTAAGGCCAGTCTTGAGAGGATTTATAGGGCTTACCGAGATGTGGGGTACCAATCGGGTCTGAAAGACGGGTATGCTTATTCTGCCTAGGGTTTGGGGAGGAAGGAGACCCCTTTTTACAACTCCAAAGCTAAGAAACAATTGTCCAAATTGGACAAGGAATTTGGAGAAAAGACCCCTGCTCTTCTCAAGAAGATTCTAGAGCGTCCCCTGATGTCTATCGATGAACTTAAGGCCCTGATCACCCCTGCTGGACCCTCTTCGCCCAAGTCTGTGACTGGGGATGCTTCTCAGTAACTTTAAAACAGTAGTTAATTCGATATGGTTGTAACTAAATACTTATGCACCTTAGATACTGCTGACTTTTGCTGTTGGGGGGGACCTTTGTGTTGGGGTCTTTCAAGTATCTGACTTATGCTTTCTTAGTTTCTTCACAACTTGTATGTTGTCGATATGCCCCTGTTTGTTGTTTTTTGCTTTGTAGTTATTTGCAGGTGTTGCTACCAATAGCTTGGGAGTTCTTTGTGCTTTTCCCGGGGCCGTTTCTTTTCTTTGGTGATTTGCCGAGACATGAGAGTTGGTTTAGCGTTCGTCTGGTTAATCTAGCAACTTAGTTGTAAGACTTTGTAGTTCAATTTGTAGAATTTGTACATTTGTATTTTGTAGCTTGATTACAAAAATGTTCTAGTGTGTATTTGTACACTTTGTTTTTTTGTAATTTGATTACAAAATTTTTCAGTGTGTATGTGTACACTAATTTTCTTTCTGTAGCTTAATTACAAAAGATTTTCTTGTTTTCGTGGTTTGTTTGTAAACCAGGGTTGTCTGTAGAAAAACGACCCTTGGACAAGCTTATAATCAAAGATTATGTTTTTTAACTTGTTTGTCCGCTTCTTCCAGGCTAGCTAGGCCCTGCCTTGCCCCACAGCTGGGCACTTAGTGTGCTTGGTACACTATTTTACGCGTGTGTTGATTGTTATTGGGTCTGTAGTTTCTAGGCACGTCTGCCTTAATACATTACCCGTAATTTGCCAAAAAGAACAAGCAGATTGTTCATTATCATATGTGTTTGGGGACTCAGTCCTCCAGTACATGATTACACAAAATTTTTTTCCTGGGATAGACCTTAGCTAGCAGTTAGCTTTTATAAAAGTGGCTTCTAAGCCGTTTTTCACTAGTCCCTTTTTTGAGAATGAATCATGCCTTTCACAAGTAGTATTTCCGGAGTTGCATGAGGTTCCATGTTCTTGGAACCTCCTTCCCATGGAGTGTCTCCAATTTGCAGCTTCCCTTGCCATTAGCCCAAGTGACTCGGTAGGGCCCCTCCCAGTTAGGTCCCAGCTTTCCCGCACTTTCCTGTAGGCTGGCTTCGTTTGCCCTCAAAACCAAGTCTTCGGGTATCAGACTGAGCTTCTTCAATCTGGAGTTGTAATAGCTCTCACGTTGCTTCTTGTATTTGGCCTCTTTTACCGCTGCTATCTCCCTTCTTTCTTCAAGCAAGTTGAGGTTCATCCGGAGGTCCTGTTCGTTCTCAGCTTCCCTTAGCTTTATTCTTGCGGTGGGGGACCCAATCTCAGCTGAGATGACAGCTTCTGTCCCGTAGGTCAAGCTGAAGGGGGTCTCCCCGTTGCAATCTTTGGGAGTGGTTCTGTATGCCCACAAGACGAAAGGTAGCTCCTCCAGTCACCCCTTTCGCTTCCTTCCTAGCCTTCCCTTTGTCCCTTTGATTACACTCTGGTTTGCTCTTTCTACCAAACCATTACTTTGGGCGTGAGTGACTGAGGTAAACACTTGGCGTATATGCATTTGTTCACACCATGGCTTGAAAGGTTTCCCCGTGAATTGCATCTTATTATCGCTTACCAGCTGTAAGGACCTTCAAAAATGTCCCAAATCGACCCGTAAGTGAAAACCCGGACCCCTGAAACTCTACTGTGCATAAAAAACCAAGAAAACAAAGTTTTTGAGTTTCAGGCGGGCCGCGTAAGGGTTAGCTTAGCCTTACGCGGGCCGCGTCAAACCTGGGTTGACCGGATAAGCACGCCGGGCCACGCGTCGCATACGTGGCAGGCCTATGTGTGACACGCTAGCCCTAGTCTACGATTAGGAGGCCCTCGCGGGCCGCGTAAGGATTGGCTGAAGGTTCACGCGGGCCGCGTGAGACCCATATTTCAGCTATAAATAGCTTGGATCAGGAGCTTTCATTCTGTGTCAAAATCAACTTTCAAAAACGAAAGTATACTGTCCAAAAGTCGAATTCACTTTCAAAATTAGCGAGGCGCTGCTACGATACCGGGTATTAACTCGATCGCTGCTACGATTCAATGTCCGATCGATTGAAACTATCCGATGAATGTTTAAGTTCTGCCCACATTAGGGCCATACTTTGTCATTAGTGGTGAATTCGACGGATGTTTAAGTATAGCACTTTGTCATTAATCGTGAGGGTTTTAATCTCGTGAGTTATCATAAAAGCTGTATTAGTTACTGACCTAGATCGTGTGCATTGTTATTTAAATTAGGTTACAAGGCTAATCAGTAGGCTAAATTATGCCCGTATAAATCTGCAATGTGAGTCATTCTCTTTTATCAAAAGTATTTTACAATACTCCAATCATTTTCAAAAGTTATAATTACAGGGATTAAGTCATGGTTATCTTGAATCACTGGCTAATTGGGGTATTGTGCACATTACTAATTTCTCACTGTTAGGCTAATAAATCCTAACAATGATAATCATCACTACTTGGGGAAAGACCCAATAGTGGTATGACCATCGTCACCAGGTGACACGGCGCCAGATAAAAATAAGATAGAAGTCATTGTAATCGCTCTTATGCTGTAATTTATAACTATGTGTCATTTTATCAAATTGAGTGACTCGCCAGCATTTCCCCGCTGAAAAAAAAAATTTTAAAACATGTTTCAGGCGACCTGCTGTGAATCAAGGAAAACGTGCTACGGAGCACTAACAAGCTTGAAGAGGTGGCTCAGTTAAAATGAATAAACATGTTTTATAAATCAGGGAATTTACTTATGAAATTCCTCTATTGTAAATTACGGGGTTTATCCCGAATTATGAAATAAAATAATCAGGCATTTCAAGTTTTTAAAAGATCCTGTTAAATCTTCCGCTGTCGCATCAATTAATATATACCATGGGTTCCTGTCCCGCGGCTCCTGACCGAGTCAAACCGGGGCTGGGGCCGTGACAGGAAGAGGTGGTATCAGAGCCACTGAATTAAGCCTATTAAGTATTTAAATACTTAATTTTCCTGATTATCGTCTTGTGATTATATGTTTTAACTGACTATTTGTTAGTTACAGTATGGGTAAGCAAAGAATTTCGGATATCTATCTTAAATTAGATAGTTCAACGAAAGATAAGGGAACTTCATCCCAATCCAATTCCTCAAGATACTCAGTAGATACTGAGGAGGGAATATTTGTTCGTAAAGCACAGTATGAGAAACCACTTACCCCTAATAAAAGAAGTTTGATTATTAGGAAAAGTCAAGAGAAAATGAGGAAGTCACAATCAAAAGGAGTGATGATAGACACTAAACCACCATGGGAAGATAAGTTAGATGAAAAATGGGCAAACCTCTATATGTTAGCTACTACAGCAATAATGCTAACTTATAGTTAAATCACCAAACCAGTACCATCACCTATGCTACCTACAAGCCAGAAACCTTAATAACCACTAGTATATTTCAAAATTTAGTTGTAATAAATATGTGTTGTTTCAAATAAATGATTTGTATAAATTAGATAATTATAATTAATATTTAAAATTTCTAATTACCATTATGTAATTATGTGAAAATTCAAGTTACAAAATTTTAACATAAAATTTTGTATGTTTATTCCTAACTGCTAAATAGCATGAATGAATTATCTGAAGCCCTTCAGAATCTCAATCTCTATCCTGTTAATGTGGAAGTTTCCAAAGATTTTACCGGGTATTGTGCTGACATAGAGGAACCTATGGAATTTCAAACCCAACCTCCAGAGAAACCCAAACCCAAGAAGAGAAGAAGAATTATGGGCTGGAGGCGTGTGCGCATGAGGAAACCAGCGACACAAAAAATTACCAAGACGGAGGATGTCAAAGGTAAAGGCAAGGCCATTGAGATTGGAGAAAGTTCTAGGAAAAATCAGGAGATGTCACCCTGGGAAGAGTTAGATCATAAACTAGCACTTAGTGACCTCATCGGACCTGCCGGTGAAAACCTTTTTAATTACCCAACAGAAGCACAACTTCCAGTTAACCTAGAGCCTGAAATCCCAGATCCTATTATCCACACTCAACCTCTACCTGCAGAGTTAGAAGAATAGTGGACCACCGACTGGCAATTCCAGAATCTTCTAAATAACCCTGATACATTTTTCCCTCAGTTTGATCCAGAACCTCCACTACACCCACCTATGAGCATGGAAAATCTGGCTGAACTCCACCATTTTGGCAAGGAGCTGGTGGATGCAGGGAACAGAATCCGAGAGGTAGGAGAAAGAATCTCCTGTAAGTACGACGAGAGGGAACGTCATTTCTGAGATACCAGTTGAAGAGAATGGTGTGACTGTGGTTGTATGGTTACAGGAATATATAATATTATAATATAATTATGTGAGATAATTAAAAATAAAACTTTGTAAGATAACCAATTTGTACGGATGCCTAATATATATATAAAATATCGAAAGTTGAAAAATCAACAATTGTGGCTATATTTGTTAACGTGATTATGTGCAATTATTTTGTTATGTTTAGTTATTAATTATTTTATGTTAATCACTTATATAAATTAATTACCAGATGGCAAACGCTGGTATTGAACAAGTTAACGAGGGTAACCAATCTGAGCATAACAATGAAGATCAATTTCTGAATAGGCAAGATATCGAAAATATCGTTGCTCAGGGAATAGCCAATGCAATTCCAGCAATACTTGCTGCTGCTCGAAATCCAATTGAAACTCAAATTATTCCTAGCAAGCGTACTCATGAAGATAATTTCAGTAATAGTATAAACGGAGGCGGCAACAACAACAATAATGATAATATACTTCAAGCCCCAACTCTTAAAAGAATGAAAGCTGCAACGCCTGGTTGCACTTATAAGGAATTTCTTGCCTGTAAACCAGCTGAATTTGCAGGCAATGACGGGGCGACTGCGACGCTGCGTTGGTTGGAGAAAACCGAAGCAGTAATTATGATAAGTAAATGTGTCGAGGAAGACAAGGTCATGTATGCGTCGCATCTTTTTAAAGAAGGGGCGCTAGAGTGGTGGAATACGGTACTTCAAGCCAAAGGAAGAAATATGGCCTACGCCATGAATTGGGAAGAATTCCAGCAGCTAGTGGAAAGAAAATTTTGCGCTGAATATGAAAAAGAACAAATGGCGAATAAGTTCCGGAACCACTGGATGGTGGATGTAGACTGTCGAGGGTATACTTCGACATTCTTCGAATATGCTACAGTGGTACCAACCCTGGCTTCGCCAGAACTAGTACTTATTTCCCGTTATATTTGGGGATTGATTGGCGAAATTCGTGATATCGTCAAGGCTGCAAGACCTCGCACTATTGACGATGCAGTGGAATTAGCTAACACCCTAACGGACGGATTGGTACGCACAAGAGAAGAAAACCGGAAAAAGGAAGTAGCCCAAAAGATTACCCAGGGATTCCGTATGGGTAATCGTAGTAATTTCAAGAGAAAGGGAACCGAGCAATCTTCCATTGTTCCATTTTGCAATGCCTACAAAAGTAAGCATTTTGGAAGATGCAAAGGATATTGCAATTTCTGCAAAATCCCGGGGCACCAAGAAGAAGACTGCAGGAAGAAGAAAACAACAATCTACTATAACTGCGGAGAAGCTAGACATTTTAGGCCAGACTGCCCTAAATTGGCCAAACCAGCTGATAACAAAACCAAACATGCAGAAGGAGCGACCAAGAAGAACGTAAGAGCCTTCCAGTTGACTACTCAGGAAGCAAAAATAATTCCTGACGTAATAGCTGGTACGTTCCTAGTTCACGAAGTTTATGCAAAAGTATTATGTGACTCTGGTGCAAACCAAAGTTTTATAAATACTTCATTCTGCCAAGCTCTTAACTTACCCTTAACCAACCTTAGGCAAATTTTTACAGTCGAAACGGCAGATGGGAATTCTGTTAAAATAAATAAGGTTGTGTGTCACGGCCCCCGACCCGGTTTGACCCGTTTCAAGAGCCGCGGGACAGAAATCCCGTGGTATTTAATTAACAGCGGAAGTTTTCTTCAGGATCTTTTTAAAACTGAAATATTTCCCGATTATTTTATTTCACAACTCGGGATAAAACCCGGTAATTTACAATCTTGAGATTTCACAAAGAAATCTATTATTTTACAAAACATGTTTCTTTATTTTATATTGAGCCATTTCCTTAAGCTGGTAGTGCTTCGCGGCACTTTTCCTGGATCACAACAGATCACCTGAAACATGTTTGAAAAAGGTTTTGTCAGCGGGAAATACTGAGTGAATCATTCTATTTATAAAAATGACTCGTTTCTTATAATTTACAGTATTAAGAGAGATTACAATGTTTCCAGATATCAAACCAACTACCCACAGTACTTGTCACTCGAACATCCTAAGGAAGCCTCTTTGCCCGATGGTGTCTGTGACTATGGTCATATCACTCATTGGCTAACTCGTTGTCCAATAGTGACGGTTATCAAGTAATGTATACAAAACCCCACATACCGGCTGTAACTTGGTGATTACATAAACTTAATCACTGTAATTATAACCTTTGAAAATAAACATGATTTCAAAAGTAATTTGATAAAAAGAGAATGACTCACATTGCAGATTTAATTTTGAGCAGAGCCTAGCCTACTAATTAGCCTTTTTATCCTAAATTTAATAACAAGCACACAATTCTGGGTTAGTAATCAATACAGCATTTACGATAACTCACGAGATCAAATTCTCACAACGAACGACAAAGTGCGATACTTAAACATCCATCGAATTAACGACGAACGACAAAGTATAACCCTAATGTGGGCGGCACTTAAACATCCATTGGATATATTGATCGGTCGGAAAATGAATCGTAATAGCGATCGAGTTATTACCCTGATTGCGGCGTCGATTAGTGATCCGTGTGTGTTAATTGTGATAAACAGAGCATAACTCAGTGTATTTTTCGAAGTTTTACGTCGTTCAAGTGTCCAGAATCAAGTCCCAACATTTGCTATTTATACACAAAATTGGACTAGCTTACGGACCGTAAGCATTAACCCTTACGGTCCGTAAGGGTCATGAAATCCGTATAGGGTGGCCACGTGTGGGACTAGCTCAGCTGAGTTGACAGATTTCATAAATTCAATTTTGCCAGCGAGTTTTTAAGATAATCGTAACTAGGGTTTATCCCCCCCTGAGTTTTAGGGGCCCTGATCCTGATTCTGATTGTTTTGAAAATTTTAGGATTTGTGCAGAATCACTTGGGTGTCTCAATTAGGGTTTCCTATTGGTCAAATTAATTTAATAAATATGACTTTTGATGAGAGTTGTTACATTGTGCGAGAAGGAAAGATAGAACTTTTAGGTCATAAATTTTCGGCAAACCTGTTACCTATGAATTTAGCCGGATTTGATGTTGTATTAGGAATGGATTGGCTAGTAGCCAATCATGCCCGAATTCTTTGTGATAAGAATTCCATAGAAATTCATACACCCTCAGGAGAATTAGTGGTGATTACAGGAGATAAGCCACAAAAGCCAATGAAATCCATTTCAATAATGAAATTGGCCAATTATTCAAGAAAACAAGAAATTGTGTATATGATTTCAGTAATCATTAACACTAAGAGTAAGGAACTTAAGGAAATTCCAGTAGTATCAGAATACCCAGAGGTATTCCTAGAAGAACTACCTGGATTACCACCTGATAGGGAAGTAGAATTTAGAATTCATCTAATTCCTGGAACTACACCGATAGCCAAGACGCCTTATCGGTTAGCACCCACAGAAATGCTAGAATTGAAAAAAGCAATTAGACGAATTACTGAGCAAAAGATTTATACAACCTAGTTCATCCCCGTGGGGAGCGCCAGTGTTATTTGTGAAGAAGAAAGATGGTTCGATGCGAATGTGTATCGATTATAGAGAGTTGAATAAAGTTACAATTAAGAATCGATACTCATTGCCTAGGAGTGATGATCTTTTTGATCAATTGCAAGGAGCTAGATACTTTTCTAAGATAGATTTACGCTCCGGATATCATCAATTGAAGGTACAAGAAGAAGACATACCTAAAACTGCTTTCAGAACTAGGTATGGTTATTACGAGTTTACAGTCATGCCCTTTGGGTTAACAAATGCTCCCGCATCATTTATGGACATGATGAATAGAATCTGTAAACCATACTTGGATAAATTCGTAATTGTCTTTATCGATGATATACTTATTTATTCCAAAAGCTAGGAAGAGCATTGTGAGCACCTACATTCACTCTTAACATTGTTAAGAAAGGAACAACTTTATGCCAAATTCTCGAAGTGTGAATTCTCGCTACAAGAAGTACAATTTTTAGGTCACATGGTGAATCACGAAGGTATTCACGTAGATCCTGCTAAGATAGAAGCGATCACCAAATGGAAAGTCCCGCAGTCAGCTATGGAAATTAGAAGTTTTATAGGGTTAGCCGGATACTATAGACGGTTCATTAAGGATTTTTCCAAGATAGCCGTACCAGTAACTAAGGTAACATGTAAAGCAGTTAAGTTTGAATGGGGACCTAGGCAAGAAGAAGCCTTTAGGATTTTAAAGCAGAAATTAACAAACGCTCCAATTTTAGCTTTACCAGAAAGAACAGAAGATTTTGAAGTATATTGTGATGCTTCAAAGCTAGGATTAGGATGTGTGCTTATGCAACGCAAGAAGGTAATTGCATATGCATCAAGGCAATTAAAAAAGCATGAGGAGAACTATCCGACTCATGACTTAGAGTTAGGAGCCATAATTTTTGCCCTTAAGATTTGGAGACACTATCTGTATGGAAGTAAGTTTGCTGTCTATACAGATCATAAAAGCTTAAGATACATATTTGGGCAAAAAGAATTGAACATGAGGCAAAGGAGATGGATGGAAATCCTAAGTGATTACGACTGTGATATTCAATATCACGAAGGAAAAGCAAACGTAGTTGCTGATGCTTTAAGTCGTAAGTATCATGAGAAACAACGACGAGTTCGTGCTCTTAGATTAAATCTACAGTTAGATTTAATGGAACAATTGAAAAACATTCAAGAGACAGCAATCAAGGATGATGCTGAAGTAATGAAAGGAAGAATAAAGGAATTAGAACAAGGAAGTGATGGAATTTGGAGATTCCACAATAAAAGGATTTAGGTACCTAAGTAAGGAGAATTAAGAAATAAGATTTTAGAATAAGCCCATTGTCACGACCCCCGACCTCATCCCACGCGTCAGATGGTATCGGTGTTTATTAAATACGCAGCGGAAAATTTTCATCAGAATCGTATTTAGGAAATAATTTCAGAGTTTGTAAAACACCAAACTTTTAATATTAAACAAATGGGCTAAAACCCGTATTTCATTCAATTGTTTTTATAGGGATAAACCCAAATAAATAAAACATAAATTTCTTCTTTTATTCAGGTAATTATAGCCACTTTATTTAAGCCTTCAGTGCTCCATAGCTGGCTTCTATTATCTTTACAGCAAATTACCTGAAACATATTTTGAAAATATTTTATCAGTAATAAATATTAGCGAGTTTATTCCATTTTTATAAAATATATGGTTATACTTTACAGCATCAAAGTTTTTATATTTATTTATATTTACCCAACTAAATCAGTATTTGTCACATGGTGGCAGTTCCGATGTGACAGTGGTCATATCACTCATTGGCTCATTTTCGTCCAATAGTGAATTTATCAAGTAATAGATATACAGTATATCTTACTATTATATTGGTCACTAGGCGATTCCTGTGACGGTGGTCAAATCACTGTTGATCATTCTTTCAACTAGTGACTCAGGTCATATTACTGTTGATCATTCTCTCAATTAGTAATTGTGGTCATATCACTGTTGATCATTGTTTCAACTAGTGACTCGGGTCATATTACCAGTGTTGTAAAAGTCGCTAGGCGGTCCCTAGTCGGCCGACTGGGGAGTTGGGAGTAATCGGAGTACTCGGAGAGTACTCGGGGAGTACGCGGACATGGTAAATATAAAGAAAATTAATTGTTATATATTATTTATGTGTTAAAATAAGCATAATTCATGTCAACTGAGTATAATTTAAAATGAAACATGTTTTAAGTTCAAATATTCTGAATACAAGTCCGACTAGTCTGAGTACAAGGCCGAGTAGTCCGAGTACAAGGCCGAGTAGGCCGATTTTGACCGATTTTGACCGATTAAAAGTCAACAAACCACGTTGACCGCCTAGACCGACTAGGCCGACTACGTCCGACTATGTCCGGCTAGGCCCCGACTAGGCCGACTAGGCACCGAGTACTCCCGAGTAATCCCGAGGCCGACTAATTGAGACCGCCTAGGAGGAAGTCGCCTCGGAGGGGGTCCGAGGACCAAGTACTCGCCGAGTACTCGGCCGAGTAATCCGACTTTTACAACACTGCATATTACTGTTGATCATTCTCTCAACTAGTAATTGTGGTCATATCACTGTTGATCATTCTTTCAACTAGTTACTCGGGTCATATTACTGTTTATCATTCTCTCAACTAGTAATTGTGGTCATATCACTGTTGATCATTCTTTCAATTAGTGATTCTGGTCATAACACTGTTGATCATTCTCTCAACTAGTGCCTTTGGTCATGTCACTGTTGATCATTCTCTCAACTAGTAACTCTAGTCATATCACTGTTGATCATTCTCTCAACTAGTGACTCTGGACTTAGTAGTGTCCCGTGATATTACTTTGTCAAATACATTCTCTATGGCACAAAATTACTTAGCCCAAAAATGAAATATATCATTTTCTGTTAAGCTACTTATAACTTATCAAATATAATATATTAATTAAATAATTGTAATACTAATTTCCTTATATTAAATGTATTTGAAATTTCATCAGGACCGTGAGTTAGGAAAAATATTTATACACATTACTAATTCAAATATTTATGGGAAATTCATATTTGACATAAATGTTAGCAGAAGTGATTCACCAAAACCATCATGTATTATATTCCCAATCATAAATAGTTACAAATCCTTAATAAATTTAGTAAGGGGCTTAACTGTGATAAATGGCATACGTCAAATAGACACTTATGTCTCAATGTATACTGAATTCATAAGAATTCAATGTATACCGAATTCATATACAAATAATATGAGTTGGTGTATACAACATATGAATTCAGTATATATTAAATATATTTTCTTTAATATATATTTTAATAATGATTATTAATAAAGCTCTATTTTAGGTACACGCCATTTAGATTTATTTCAAACATACATTAAATTTATTAATGATTTAATGTTAAAATAATATTAGTTATAGGCTATGGCTACTGGGGCACAATTTCCCCTGTGATTTTGTTCATTCTACTATTGGCTAACTTTTTGGCCAATAGTAACGAGGGTCAAGTAATGTATAAAACCCTACATAGTGGCAACTATTGCATAATACAAAAACTTAATCACTGTAAGTATAACTAATAAACATTTAGGATTTTGGAAAGCATTTTTAAATATAATTGTATCACAAAAAGATGATAAAACGGTGAGAAAAGAGAATGGACTCACTTTGTAACTTTAGGGTTCAACTAGAAAGCCTCCTGGTAGAATCTTGGGTATAACTTCTGAGCTATTTTAAACATATATATATAGGGTTGATTCATTTTAGAACTCTAAATAACTACAGAACTTTCAGAACTCCTAATAAACAATCATTTTATATATAAGTTTTTGTATTTGGCATCTTTTTATCATCTATTATATGTATTTAATACATGTTAAAAGTAGTTTACATATGTTTAATTGCCAAATTATATATATATGTGTCATAACTAATTACATATATGTAGAAAAACTAGTTTACATATGTGTAATTATAAAATTACATATAAAAATTGATAAAATTACTCTTAACATGTATGTAATCGTAAAAATACACATAATAAATGATAAAATTATCCTAAATATAAAAATAAAAAGATTGTTTATTACGAGTTCTACGAGTTCTGTAAATATTTATGGTTCTGAAATGATCCTGACCCTATATATATATATATATATATATATATATATATATATATATATATATATATGTACTCGTGTTAAGTATAGTACCCCTAATTCATCCTAATCCCTATGTCACGAGATAGAACCCCAACGAACTTAGTCAGGCAGAGCCTTGACATGCGTTATGGGGCTCAGGATCAATCGGAAAGGGTAGCGGTGATCGGGAGTTTAAATACTTAAAACGGGACAGGGCTTTATTATTATTATTATTATTATAGAATGAATTAAATTAATATATGTGGAAAGAAAGAGGGGGCGCCAAAGAGACAAAAAGAACTGAGCAATTGTGAATTTTGTGAAGTTATCGCATATTTATAGTAAAATTGTTTAGCTTGAATCTCAAGCAGTAGGACACGTATCCATCCAACTTTTTACATTTTGTTTGCTTTGCTTTTCCTCCAGCACACGTACACCTATGAGGTGTTAGTGTCTTTTTTTATTTTTATTTTTATTATTATTATTATATTATTATTATTATAATTAATCTTACTACTTCACTCATTTGGCGCTTATAACTTCTAAAATATAACGTTTTATAAAATAACGAATATGTCATTAGAACGAGAATATTTGTATCTACATTTTGAACCAAGTTTCATTAAAAACGGAGTAAGTCCAAATACAATGTATTTTTATAATTTAATTATTAGACGGTCACTAGGCCCGTCTAGGTACTTCATATTTCTAACAGTTAACTTACCCGTAATCTACCCGTCTAATAATATAAGTTTTATATACTTTATTTTAATATAGAAATGTCACACACATATAAGCCAATTAATTAGTATAACATTCCAACCAAATCTATATAAAATAGTTTTTAAAGCTATTTGGGTCGAATAATTATATTAAAAATAAAACTAGTTACTAGTGGTTAATAAATTTAAACAACCCTATAATTCTTATATGATAAAAATGGGAATGTTACATCCTCCCCACCTTGTTTTAAATCTCGTCCTCGAGATTTGGGCTACGATGTTTCCTTTAGAGTTATATCACGTCTTAGTCAATAAAAACAATATTAAGGTAAATGACACCGAATCAAGATATGTTCAAATGAATACGAGGGTATAATATAACAATTTAGAAAGCAATGGTTTAACTGAATTAGATCTAGAAATCGATGTCAAACGAACGAGATGAAATGATATAGTTTCCAAGGTGACTAGGTTCAAGCCAAAAGATATATATGATCAATAGATGTCTAACTTGAATGTTTACAAGTTGTGATGATTTTTAGAATCAATAGAATTTATTGTCAAAGGAAAACTTAATTTGATTGTCAACTGAGGAAGACTCAGAATCAACAAGCTCAAAATGAAATAAAGCACGAAAATAAATTGTCAACTATTAAACCATGATATGAGAAAAATTAATGTGTTGACATTATGGAAGTGCAAGGATACACCGAAATACAAAAGAGTTAGTGTATCATTGTCTTAATACATAATTGCATTAAGACTATTTTTAATGATGAGTCAAATGAAAGATATACGTGGTTTTGAATGATTCGTATGATTATGATTAGCCCAAGCTATAAGTTTATATTGACGCCACAAGGTGTCGAAATGATTGAAATAGCTCAATAATTACGGTGACCGAACAAATTCACCGTTTTTGTAATCAACTGAAAGTTTTAATGAAGAAAATTCAAATAAATATTATAGGATTTTCAACTGATGATGAAAAACCAAATGAATATCGTAGAATTTTCGATCAATGATGAAAGAAAATTTAGAGATACACCGGAATATGATATGAATTCGTGTATTCTTATCTTAACACATAATTGTATTAAGACTATTTAAGATAATGAACCAACATAAAATAAATCCGTACATCAGGTGTGGAAACGAGATTAGCTCAAACTCCAAGTTAATGAAAACACCACCACGAGGTGTCGTAACCAAATAAATGATTTAATGAAAGTGAAGACCAAACAATATTATGGTTCTGAATAGATGAAGTATTTTGACAGAATGCATTTATTTATAAACTTTTATATATACTAGAGTCAAAAAATAACTTAACTTAGATATTACATATCAGCGATTACGTCTGGAATCATTTCTGCTTCTTGCGTAGTAAGTACGAATGCTCGCTCGTTCTTCTTAGCTCCGTCTGTTGTTCTGGCCTTGTTGTCGAGTGCTTTGGTTAGTTTCGGGCAATATGGTTTGATGTGTCCTGTTTCTCCGCAATTGAAACAAATATTAGTTTTCCTTCTACACTCTTTCTCTATATGCCCGGTCATCTTGCAGAAGTCACAGTAGAGCGTTATCCTAAAACGACATTTTTCTGAATGCTTTTTGTTACAGCTTCTACAGGTAGGTTGCTCCAATGACAGTTCAGTTCCTTTCTTCTTGAATTCTTGAAAAATTTTCCGGGCCAACTCTTTCTTCTTGTTTTCTTCTCTTGTGCGGATTAGTCCATCTGTCAGGGTGTTAGCTAGTTCAACAGCTTCTTCAATAGTCTGTGGTCTCGCGGCCTTCACCAGGTCTCGGATTTCACTAACTAATCCCCAAATATAACGAGAAATTAGTACGGGTTCTGGCGAAGCCAGAGTTGGTACCATTCTTGCATATTCGAAGAACGTTGTCGTATATTCACGACAATTCACATCTATCATTTTATGATTTAGGAACTCGTTAGCCATTCGTTCCTTTTCATAAGGGGGAAAAAATTTCCTTTCTGTCATCTCCTTGAATTTTTCCCAGTTCATGGTATAAGCGATGTCACTTCCTTTTGCCTGAAGAATTGTATTCCACCATTCTAAGGCTTCTTCTTTGAAGAGGTTGGAAGCATACATCACCTTATCTTCTTCGGCACATTTGCTAATTTTAAGAACATCTTCCGTCTTTTCCAGCCATCGCAGAGCAGCCGTGGCTCCTTCACTGCCTGCGAACTCAATTGGTTTACAAGCTAGAAATTCTTTGTAGGTGCACCCGAGAGTCATCGCCTTCCTTTTCTTGAGAAATAGGGTTTTGATAATATCATCATTGTTTCCATTGAAACTATGGCTAAAACTCTAGTCACGAGTATGCTTGCTACTCATAACTTTGGTGGGTTCTACGGGGTTTTTAACAGCTTTAATTATTAAAGGTAAAGCATTAGCTATTCCTTGGGCTATTATATTTTCTATAGCATTTTTATCCAAAGGATTTTCATTATTAGCAGGAACTTCTGGATTATGTGATACTTCATTCGACATCTGAATTATAAACATTTTCAATTATTAATATCCCAGAATAATTAAAAAAAAAATAATACTTCTAGGAATTATATGTGCATATCTACATATATATATTCATATATTTAAATCTACAAAAATAACACATATGTTATTTTGTATTAATTTCCTAACTTTATTGTTTCTGATTAGGTATTAAAAGAACACCTAAATAGCTTAAACAAGTGGCTCTGATACCACCTTCTGTCACGACCCCCGACCCCATCCTGGGAGCGGGAGCCGTGAACGCGTCAGATGGTATCGGTGTTTATTAAATACGCAGCGGAAAATTTTCATCAGAATCGTAGTTAGGAAATAATTTCAGAGTTTGTAAAACACCAAACTTTTAATATTAAACAAATGGGCTAAAACCCGTATTTCATTCAATTGTTTTTATAGGGATAAACCCAAATAAATAAAACATAAATTTCTTCTTTTATTCAGGTAATTATAGCCACTTTATTTAAGTCTTCAGTGCTCCATAGCTGGCTTCTATTATCTTTACAGCAAATTACCTGAAACATGTTTTGAAAATATTTTATTAGTAATAAATACTTGCGACTTCATTCCATTTTTATAATTATTTATAATTACCCAACTAAATCAGTATTTGTCACATGGTGGCAGTTCCGATGTGACAGTGGTCATATCACTCATTGGCTCATTTTCGTCCAATAGTGAATTTATCAAGTAATAGATATATAGTATATCTTACTATTATATTGGTCACTAGGCGATTCCTGTGACGGTGGTCAAATCACTGTTGATCATTCTTTCAACTAGTGACTCAGGTCATATTACTGTTGATCATTCTCTCAATTAGTAATTGTGGTCATATCACTGTTGATCATTCTTTCAACTAGTGACTCGGGTCATATTACTGTTGATCATTCTCTCAACTAGTAATTGTGGTCATATCACTGTTGATCATTCTTTCAACTAGTGACTAGGGTCATATTACTGCTTATCATTCTCTCAACCATGGTTGCAAAAGTCTCTAGGCGCTCCCTAGTCGGTCGACCGGGGAGTTGAGAGTACTCGGCCTAGGCGGAGAGTACTTGTGGAGTACTCGGACATGTTAAATTATAAATAAAATTAGTTTTTGGAAATTAAATATATGTCAAATAACATAATTTAATAATATCTATAACAAAATACGTGAAAATGATATTCATTCTTTAATATAATAGGCATAGAAATTATGTTTTATTATTTTTAAGTCAACCTAGGCCCTAGTTGACCAACTAAATACGATTTTGACCGTGGTTGACCGCGTTTAACTGATTCCGAGTAATTAGGAGGAGTCAACGAAAGTCGCCTCGGCAGCCTACCTTGTAGCGACTACTCGGGGAGTACTCGGCCTTGGAAACCTTGTTTTACAACCATGCTCTCAACTAGTAATTGTGGTCATATCACTGTTGATCATTCTTTCAATTAGTGATTCTGGTCATAACACTGTTGATCATTCTCTCAACTAGTGCCTTTGGTCATGTCACTGTTGATCATTCTCTCAACTAGTAACTCTAGTCATATAACTGTTGATCATTCTCTCAACTAGTGACTCTGGACTTAGTAGTGTCCCGTGATATTACTTTGTCAAATACATTCTCTATGGCACAAAATTACTTAGCCCAAAAATGAAATATATCATTTTCTGTCAAGCTACTTATAACTTATCAAATATAATATATTAATTAAATAATTGTAATACTAATTTCCTTATATTAAATGTATTTGAAATTTCATCAGGACCGTGAGTTAGGAAAAATATTTATACACATTACTAATTCAAATATTTATGGGAAATTCATATTTGACATAAATGTTAGCAGAAGTGATTCACCAAAACCATCATGTATTATATTCCCAATCATAAATAGTTACAAATCCTTAATAAATTTAGTAAGGGGCTTAACTGTGATAAATGGCATACGTCAAATAGACACTTATGTCTCAATGTATACTGAATTCATAAGAATTCAATGTATACCGAATTCATATACAAATAATATGAGTTGGTGTATACAACATATGAATTCAGTATATATTAAATATATTTTCTTTAATATATATTTTAATAATGATTATTAATAAAGCTCTATTTTAGGTACACACCATTTAGATTTATTTCAAACATACATTAAATTTATTAATGATTTAATGTTAAAATAATATTAGTTATAGGCTATGGCTACTGGGGCACAATTCCCCCTGTGATTTTGTTCATTCTACTATTGGCTAACTTTTTGGCCAATAGTAACGAGGGTCAAGTAATGTATAAAACCCTACATAGTGGCAACTATTGCATAATACAAAAACTTAATCACTGTAAGTATAACTAATAAACATTTAGGATTTTGGAAAGCATTTTTAAATATAATTGTATCACAAAAAGGTGATAAAACGGTGAGAAAAGAGAATGGACTCACTTTGTAACTTTAGGGTTCAACTAGAAAGCCTCCTGGTAGAATCTTGGGTATAACTTCTGAGCTATTTTAAAATATATATATATATGTACTCGTGTTAAGTATGGTACCCCTAATTCAACCTTATCCCTATGTCACGAGACAGAACCCCAACGAACTTAGTCAGGCAGAGCCTTGACATGCGTTATGGGGCTCAGGATCAATCGGAATGGGTAGCGGTGATCGGGAGTTAAAATACTTAAAACGGGGCAGGGCTTTATTATTATTATTATTATTATTATTATTATTATAGAATGAATTAAATTAATATATATGGAAAGAAAGAGGGGGCGTCAAAGAGACAAAAAGAACAGAGCAATTGTGAATTTTGTGAAGTTATCATATATTTATAGTAAAATTGTTTAGCTTGAATCTCAAGCAGTAGGACACGTATCCATCCAACTTTTTACATTTGGTTTGCTTTGCTTTTCCTCCAGCACATGTACACCTATGAGGTGTTAGTGTCTTTTTTTATTTTTATTTTTATTATTATATTATTATTATTATTATTATAATTAATTTTACTACTTCACTCATTTGGCGCTTATAACTTCTAAAATATAACGTTTTATGTTAGTGCATGCATTTGTCGACTTCGTCTTGTATCGAGTCTTGCATTGCAAATGGCACGAAGATCAAGAAAACAAGTCTATGAGCTAATTTCGCTTGAAGAGGGTATGGCTGGTTCAAGCGAAATCAGCTATTTCGCTTGAATAGGTGATCTAGCTTGAGTTTGTTATTTCGCTTGAGTGTAGGTTCGCTTGAATGACATTTCGCTTGAAGCATGTTCAAGCGAAATCAGTTGTCTATAAATAGCATTCAAGCGATATCATTTGAAACAATTCTTGAATTTCATACCGAGGTGCTGCCGGTGTATTTTCTGATTGTAATAGCTTTTATATCAATCTACAAGGTGTTTAAAGTGAATTGCTTGCTGTCTCAAAGTCTGTTTCTTAGTTTCCGCATCTGAAACAGATAATAACTCCTCTGAACGACTCATTCGGGTCATCACACGATCCTGTAACTGGTATCAGAGCTCAGGAGGAGGAGTTCTTACCGATTCAGCTGGAAATTTCTGTTTTCTACCCCTTCTTTTCAAAATCTACAACTTTTCACGGTTAAAATTGGCCAATTTTTTCACAGATTGTGTAAAACTACATATTAACAAACCCTTGAAAGTTTCAGTATAAAATTCAGCTTAAAAAGTGGTAAAATGGACCCAAGACTTGATTCCGCTTGAACGAACAACTAAGATTTCGCTCGAGTTTGCTTATTCCGCTTGAAGATTTTCAAGCGAAACCTGGTATTCCACTCGAAAATACACTGATTCCGCTTAAAGTTGGGCATTCCGCTTGATTCCGCTCGAGATAAGAGATTCCGCTTCAAAACTTTGGTGATTTCGCTTCAAATTGCTAAATTGGGTATTTCGCTTGAAGTTATGCTGTTGGTTATTTCGCTTGAAAGGGAAGTTTGGTATTCCGCTTGAACTTGAATTGGGTTATTCCGCTTGAACTTGATTGTTTTTTTGAAAAATTGATTACTGAAACATGGAGAACGAGTTCTACAACACGTTTGCTACTCCGTCTACTCCGGCTGTCATTGCTCAAAACATGAATTTGGAAAACGAAACGGGAACTACCCAAAAACCCCCGAACCTAATGAGCAATGAAGAGTATTATGGATGGAAAGATCGCTTTGAAAACTGGGTTCAAGCTAACCATCTGAGATCATGGGAGTGTATTTTGAAGAGATATGTTCTACCTCGTACTGAACTGCAAACTGAAAAACAAATCTCTGAGTTCAATGACAAAGAACGAGAAATGTATAGAGCTGAAAAAATGATGATCAGTTTACTTCAGCAAGCTATTAAAGAAGACATCTTTGTATTGCTTCAACATGACAAAACTTCAAAGTCAATTTGGGATGCTCTTAAATTCAAGTTTGAGGGTAGTGAGAATATGATAAAGAGCAAAAAGGCAATGCTTAAAAAGGAATTTGATCTCTTAACAAGTTTGCCAGGGGAAGATACAAAGAAATTAATAGAAAGATACTGTCACTTAGTGCGATCCATGTCAATGCTAAGCATAACCAAAGATCGTGAAGAATGGGTCGACAAGTTAGCTGACGCTTTACCGCAAAAAGAGTGGGGTACTTACTTGATGATCTTGAAGAACACTGGAGTTTACGATGGTTTGACGATTTCTCAGTTTATTGAGAAGATTGAGGGTCAAGATTTGGAACAGCAAAAGATTGCGAGGATGAATAATCCAAGTGGTCAGCAAGATGTGAAAATGTATTACAAAGGCAGTGTTCCAGAAGCTGAAAGAAGTCCAAAGATTCAAGCTGCTTTTAGTGTTGGTGACTCATCTGAAAAGGTTGATCAAAGTTCAAACAATATCAGTGGATTCTCTACATATCCGAGTGTTAATCCCAAGAGTTCATCTGAAAGTTTTCATTCTCAAAGCACAAAAACTGGAAATGGTTATGTGATACAGTGCAACATTGCATTGAATCTTCCAGATGGTCAAAGCTTTTCTGAAGAAGTTGCAAAAGATCACATGGCATTACTTGGTTCTGTGTTACTATCTTATGAAGGATTGGTTGCAGGGAGGATTGGAAATCCTATGCTAACAAAGGAGGATTACGATCAGATAGACGCTGAAGAGATGGAGCTGATGGATATCAAATGGTGTCTAGCTAGTGTCCTAAGAAGAGCAGAAAAGTTCAAACTGATTACCGGAAGAAATGACTTTCTTGATGCACATGTTTCTACTTTAGGTTTTGATAAATCTAAAGTTACTTGTTTTCGATGCAGGGAGAAAGGTCATTTTAAGAGAGAATGCAAGAATAAAGAAGCAAGTGATGCAAAGAATCCTTTCGGAAAAGATGACTATTACCGGAAAGCCATATATCAACAAGTTGGTCAACAACAATAGCAAGAACCACAAGTGGCTCATGGTAGAAAAGTGATCGAGGATTCAAAGAGAGCATGTTTAGTGAATCAAGAGAATTTCAACTGGGAAAAATACATATCACCCGAAAGCAAAGCATGCCTAATCAATCAAGACGATGAAAGATTACCTGAAGGTTTTAGCTGGGATATGTTTGTTGATGAAAAGGGAGAGTTTAAAGCTTTCATCGCTAAAATTGTGAAAGAACCAGACATGTTTACCACATGGATGAAATCTATTAGAGTTAGTATGAAGAATGAAGAAGAAAAGTCTGTTTCATCAGAAGAAAGTTCACAGAGTTCAGATGGAAGTTCAGAAAGAGAAGCTGTTTTTCATCAAACACCATCTGATTCTGGTTTTTCGGATGATAATTCTGAAAAGTCAATTGAGTTCGATCAATCACCAACTGATGACAGTAGTGATGATGAAGAAGAAAGACATATTAATGTTGCAAAATTTCATCTCTCTCCTGAAAGCTTTCATTTTTAGTTTGCAGATCGCCTGGAGAAGCTAAAAGAGAAACAAGCTGCAAAAGAACAAAAGGAAATGAAGTCTGAAAGTGTTGATGAAAAAGATGAAGCTGTTCAAAATGAAGAAGTTAAAGTTGCTGCTGAGAAGATTGCTGAGACTGAGAAGGTGTCTGAAGCAGAAAAGGTAGTTGAAGTTGAGAAGATAATCGAAGTAGAAAAGATTTTGGAGGTCATCAAGCCTTGCTTGAAGTGTTTGGAACCTTGCAAGGAATGTGTAGCCAAAGACGAGAAGATGACCGAGTTTGAGAAGATGAAAGAGCAATTACTGTTCAATCTCAATTATGTGAAGGAATCATATGATGTTTTGAACAGAACAGTAACTGGTCTTCAAAAGACTAATTCTGAGAGAGAAGACGCTTTGACGATGATGAATGCTATGATGATGTCGAAGCAAAAAGCTATAAATTTCTACATTAAAGAAAGTGCAAAGTGGAAGCAAGAGTTGGAAACCGAAAAAATAGAAAATGAGAGGATCAGACGATTATTACAGAGTTATTCTAGTTCTGATTATCTTATTGATCGAATTTATCCAACTGTTGCAGGTTTCGAAGCTTTTCAAGATGACAAGTAAAAGAAGAAGGATACTGGTAAGAAACCAAGTGTTAGCTATAACAAGTGTCCGCCTCCAATCTGGGAAGGGTATTCTCCCAGAAAACCAAATGAGGAGCAAGTCGAAAAAGCAGTCAACATAAAGCTAAAAACCGATACAACTGATGTTTTACCAGAAAACATTGACGTCACTTTCACATCGTCTGACACTGATCATGAGTCTGAGTTAATTAAAAAGGTGGTCGATCAGGTGTTGGATACGGATGAGGAGTCTGAGTCAAAGTCTAAGTCTGGAGGTTCAAGTTCGTCAGTCAACAGTCCAAAATTGTCGGTTAAACGGGTTTACAGTAAAGAGTTTTTGTTATCAAAATCAAATTTGAATGATGAAACATTCGAAGTTGCATACACTTTGAATGATTCTGACAAATTATACTCTGACAAAGAGTTTCCAATAAGAAGTGTTCGGTTTGGAATGATCAAAAAGGTTTTCAAAATGACAGAAATTAATATTTCTGAAATAAAAGATTTAAATCTTACTGGAAAACCTAAAAAATATAGTTCAAGAGTTCAACAACGTTTAAACAAGAAAAAAGGTTACAATTCTGGTTCTGGTTTTCAAAAGAAACCAAACCATAATGGTAATTTCAAAAAGAAAGGTTTAGGTTTCATTCCACCAGAAAATTATAAAAATGAGAAAAAATCTAAAACAAAAACAGAATTTGTTTCAGGTGGAAGTGCTGAGGAAGAACAGAAGAAACCATTCTGGAGACAAACAAACCAGGAGTTTCTTGCTGAAAAGAAAAGCACAGGAACTGGAGTTTTTCACAGAAAGGATACTCGAACCTGTTTCAAATGCAATGAAGCTGGTCACATTGCATGGAATTGTCCGAAAGAATCAAAGACAAAACTGGGAGTTTTGGAAAAACTTAAAGAAAAAGTTGTTGATGTTGAACCACCAACTGAGAAATTTAAAATTTTTGAAAATTCGACATATGAAGTTGGTGAGTGTTCAAAGAAAATTTTTTACAAAAAGAGAGCCAAAGACAACCAGATGTGGGTTGTTAAGAATTTTTCTGAGAAAGTCTGCGATGAACCTGATTTCACAAAATCAGAGGAGCCACAGGTTGAGGTAAAAGAAAAAAAATCTGTGTTTTCAGTGGATGATGTTAAAATTCCATCACTGAAGGATGAGAATTTTAAATCAAAGGTTGGCAAAGTTGAAATTTCAAATCAATTTTATTCTGAGAAGAATGAATTTGATGTTGAGAAAACTTTTAATGGAAATGTGAAGAAAATTTTTGGGAAGATGATTGATGGGAAAGTAAAAGGGGTTAAAGACTTTTATGCGACAAAGAAAGCAACTTATAACCCTACTGAACAAGAGTTAAAAACACCCAAGGTTGGTAAGACTTGGGTGGAAATTCTGTTTCCATGAAAATCTGGACTTACCGGAGATCCCAAGTTTGTAATCGCAGATTAGGAATCGGCATCATTCTTGTGAAAATAGTTTTTGAGAAAAAGTTTGAAATTGTTTAAATTTTACAGGTTAAGGGTGACTTGCCGGAGCTTCCAGGTTGGTAAGTGTGAAGCAGGATTCGACATCTTTATTGGTAAAATGAATGTGTGTAGATGTGTTATTCCTACAAGTGGTAATTGATTTGTTACTTACAAGTGATAAATCAGGGACATTAAGTTGTACTTGATTTACTACATATGGTATTTTGAAAAACAATGTGATGAATCAAACCCCTAATCTACAAATGGTAAAATTAGTCAACACAACTTATTTTCCGGAAAAATCATTTGATTAAAACAAACTTAAGTGTTTTGAAATCAATGGGAAAATAGTTTGTTGTAAGGGGAAGTTCTGATTGTTTATGCCAAAAGGATGGCGATCTGAAGTGATTCGATATCGGTTGTCAATTTACTTGTACAGTTTATTTTCAAATTTCCTAAAATGTGTTTGCATTTTAGGGGGAGTAAAATTTCAGAAAATTCAAAAACATTTGAAAATTTAAAAAAGTAAAAAACATGATAAAAATCATAAATGAGTTTTTGTGTCAAAGAAGAGGAAATGATAGTACATCAGTGGACGATCACGGCATGCTAAAGAAATGGAAAGTTATAAAATGTGATAAACGGTCTCACTGATGATGTGCCAGTAGGTTTTTGCACATTTAGTAGATTGTAACGAGATATAAACCTAAAATTCAAACTTGCTTATATCGTGGGGAAACAACTCTTGGATATATGGGTAACCGCCGAAATCTTGTTTGAAATGTCCCTCTTTCTGAGATACTAGGTCTTTATGCTTAGTGATATCTGGGGTATTATCCCGGGACTTCTGCTGAATGGAAATTCTGACCTAGTCCCCGGAGAATACTTTACGCTTGCTTGAAAAATAGCACCGCCCTCAGCATAAAATGATAAGACAATAAAATTGCTAATCAATGTTGTTGTAACAAAAGATCCTCTAAAGGGGACACACCGAAAGTCGAGCCGTCATCTCTCTGCTGAACGGAAGTTCTGACCTGAGCTCTCATGGCCTTCGTAATTTAACCCCTTGCAGATATCATCTAGGTATACTCACCTGTAAGACTGAATATTGGGATCTGGATACAGGAGTATATTCAAGTGGTGGGACACGCGAATAAGTTTAATTTCTTAAAACATTAATATCGTATCTCGGATCAGTTGAACTTTGTGTGAAAATTTAAGTGGACAAGTATACTGACAATCTAGGCGAATTGTTTAGAACTTATAATGTTTAAAGCTTAACGGTGTTGGTGATTTGTCTCATAAACTGATATGATCCTCTTGCACAAACTCACAAAAATTGAATTTGTAAATATTTCTTTATTGCATATCATTTTATTAAAAAAAACCAAAAAGATTTTAGTGTGTTTTAGCATAATTTTTGAAAAATTCAAAAAGATTTTCGACAACTGATGTTGGAGAGCTGATTTTCAAAATTCCAAGTGCTAAACATGATGAGCATGTGGTGAGGGGGAGCATGTGTCTAAATGAGAAAAGTTTTTGAATATGTGTATAAAAGTGGTCATCTGAAGTTTCTATCATTGACATATCATTCTGGATTAAATTTGAGGGAGAGTTTGTTTGTAGATCTGAAAAGTGTTAAATTTGTGAAATTTATTGTTGGGAAGAGAATGTGCAGGTGTAGCCAGGTTTCGATCTTGAACCTGAAGATAGAGTGCCAGGTTCCGATACCTGAGAACTATGTGGATAAAAGTGTGAGCCAGATTACGATCCTGAAGCAGATGATGCTGATGAACTTAAGGAATGCCAGCACATTGTTAGGGGGAGTCTGTTGATACTGATAGAAAGAGTGAAGCCCAAAAGACTGATAAAGACTGAAGATGAAAAGACTCGACATGAAAGACTCGTCAACATCTGAGGGGGAGTCTGTTAGTGCATGCATTTGTCGACTTCGTCTTGTATCGAGTTTTGCATTGCAAATGGCACGAAGATCAAGAAAACAAGTCTATGAGCTAATTTCGCTTGAAGAGGGTATGGCTGGTTCAAGCGAAATTAGCTTTTTCGCTTGAATAGGTGATCTAGCTTGAGTTTGTTATTTCGCTTGAGTGTAGGTTCGCTTGAATGACATTTCGCTTGAAGCATGTTCAAGCGAAATCAGTTGTCTATAAATAGCATTCAAGCGATATCATTTGAAACAGTTCTTGAATTTCATACCGAGGTGCTGCCGGTGTGTTTTCTGATTGTAATAGCTGTTATATCAATCTACAAGGTGTTTAAAGTGAATTGCTTGCTGTCTCGAAGTCTGTTTCTTAGTTTCCGCATCTGAAACAGATAATAACTCCTCTGAACGACTCATTCGGGTCATCACACGATCCTACATTTTATAAAATAACGAATATGTCATTAGAACGAGAATATTTGTATCTACATTTTGAACCAAGTTTCATTAAAAACGGAGTAAGTACAAATACAATGTATTTTTATAATTTAATTATTAGACGGTCACTAGGCCCGTCTAGGTACTTCATATTTCTATCAGTTAACTTACCCGTAATCTACCCGTCTAATAATATAAGTTTTATATACTTTATTTTAATATAGAAATGTCACACATATATAAGCCAATTAATTAGTATAACATTCCAACCAAATCTATATAAAATAGTTTTTAAAGCTATTTGGGTCGAATAATTATATTAAAAATAAAACTAGTTACTAGTGGTTAATAACTTTAAACAACCCTATAATTCTTATATGATAAAAATGGGAATGTTACACCCATAAATCTATGTATACCATGCATCCTGGTAACAATAAAATGTACCAAGATTTAAGAAATAATTTCTGGTGAATAGGAATGAAAAAGGACATAGCTAGATACGTTTCTAAATGTCTTACTTGTTCACAAGTTAAGGCAGAACACCAGAAACCTTCAGGTCTACTCCAATAATTAGAAATGGCTGTATGGAAATGGGAGCTCATAACAATGGACTTTTTTACTAAGTTACCCAAGACCAGAAGAGGTAATGACGCAATTTGGGTAATTATGGATCGATTAACCAAATCAGCTCATTTTCTACCCATGAAGGAAACCTTCAGCATGTAAAGGTTAGCCAAGTTGTATGTAGATGAAGTAGTATCCTTACATGGAGTTCCACTCTCCATTGTATCGGATAGGGATAGTCGTTTCACTTCCCACTTCTGGACAAGTTTCCAAGAAGCAATGGGAACCCGACTAAATCTAAGCACTGCATATCATCCTCAGACAGACGGACAAAGTGAAAGGATGATCCAAACCCTGGAAGACATGCTTAGGGCATGTGAAATAGATTTTGGTGGAAACTGGGATGATCACTTACCTTTAATTGAATTCTCCTATAACAATAGTTATCATTCAAGCATTGAAGCTGCCCCGTTTGAAGCACTGTACGGACGTAAGTGTAGAACTCCAGTTTGTTGGGCAGAAATAGGAGAAAGTCAATTATCAGGTCCTGAAATAGTACAAGAAACTACCGACCAGATCACTCAAATCAAGGAAGGATTAAAGACGGCTCGAGATCGCCAGAAAAGCTATGCAGACAATAGGCGTAAGCCGTTGGAATTTCAAGTTGGAGACAAGGTTCTCTTGAAAGTTTCTCCTTGGAAAGGAGTAGTTCGCTTTGATAAGAAAAGAAAGCTAAGTCCAAGATACGTAGGACCATTTCCAGTAGTCCAACGTATAGGACCAGTTGCCTATCGCTTACAACTACCCGAAGAGCTAGCTGGGGTACATGACGTATTTCATGATCCAATCTCAAGAAATGTCTATCGGATGAATCATTAGTAGTCCCTCTTCAGGACATCCAAGTAAATGAAAAGTTGAAATTTGTGGAGAAACCACTTCAAATAGAAGACAGAAAGATCAAGTTTCTCAAACACAAAAGACTAGTATTGGTTAAAGTCAAATGGGATTCAAAGAGAGGACCCGAATATACTTGGGAACTAGAATCAGAGATGAAACGAAAATATCCTCACTTATTTCAGTAAATCTCGAGGACGAGATTTTAAATAAGGTGGGGAGGATGTAAGGACCTTCAAAAATGTCCCAAATCGACCCGTAAGTGAAAACCCGGACCCCTGAAACTCTACTGTGCATAAAAAACCAAGAAAACAAAGTTTTTGAGTTTTAGGCGGGCCGCGTAAGGGTTAGCTTAGCCTTACGCGGGCTGCGTCAAACCTAGGTTGACCGGATAAGCACGCCGGGCCACGCGTCGTACACGTGGCCGGCCTATGTGTGACACGCTAGCCCTAGTCTACGATTAGAAGGCCCTCGCGGGCCGTGTAAGGATTGGCTGAAGGTTCACGCGGGCCGCGTGAGACCCATATTTCAGCTATAAATAGCTTGGATCAGGAGCTTTCATTCTGTGTCGAAATCAACTTTCAAAAACGAAAGTATACTGTCCAAAAGTCGAATTCACTTTCAAAATTAGCGAGGCGCTGCTACGATACCGGGTATTAACTCGATCGCTGCTACGATTCAATGTCCGATCGATTGAAACTATCCGATGGATGTTTAAGTGCTGCCCACATTAGGGCCATACTTTGTCATTAGTCGTGAATTCGACGGATGTTTAAGTATAGCACTTTGTCATTAATCGTGAGGGTTTTAATCTCGTGAGTTATCGTAAATGTTGTATTAGTTACTGACCTAGTTCGTGTGCATTGTTATTTAAATTAGGTTACAAGGCTAATCAGTAGGCTAAATTCTGCCCGTTTAAATCTGCAATGTGAGTCATTCTCTTTTATCAAAAGTATTTTACAATACTCCAATCATTTTCAAAAGTTATAATTACAGGGATTAAGTCATGGTTATCTTGAATCACTGGCTAATTGGGGTATTGTGCACATTACTAATTTCTCACTGTTAGGCTAATAAATCCTAACAGTGATAATCATCACTACTTGGGGAAAGACCTAATAGTGGTATGACCATCGTCACTAGGTGACACGGCGCCATATAAAAATAAGATAGAAGCCATTGTAATCGCTCTTATGCTGTAATTTATAACTATGTGTCATTTTATCAAATTGAGTGACTCGCCAGCATTTCCCCGCTGATAAAATATTTTTAAAACATGTTTCAGGCGACCTGCTATGAATCAAGGAAAACGTGCTACGGAGCACTAACAAGCTTGAAGAGGTGGCTCAGTTAAAATGAATAAACATGTTTTATAAATCAGGGAATTTACTTATGAAATTCCTCTATTGTAAATTACGAGGTTTATCCCAAATTATGAAATAAAATAATCGGGCATTTCAAGTTTTTAAAAGACCCTGTTAAATCTTTCGATGTCGCATCAATTAATAAATACCACGGGTTCCTGTCCCGCGGCTCCTGACCGGGTCAAACCGGGGCTGGGGCCGTGACACCAGCTCCATGGGTACCCCGTACCTGCATATAATGTTGTCCAGTACGAATCGCTTCATCTGTTCTCCTGTATTCTTCGCCAGTGGCCTTACCTCAACCCATTTAGTAAAATAATCAATGGCGACCATCACATACTTGACCCCTCCGGGATCCTCAGGGAACGACCCAATAATATCTATGGCCCATTTCTGGAATGGCCAAGATGTTGATACGGGTATCATTGGGTGCTTGTGGCGATGTGTCATGGGGGCATGCACTTGACAGTTGTCGCATTTCTTGATTTCCTCTGATGTTGTCTCATACATTATGGGCCAGTAGAACCTCGCATTCATTGCTTTGGCCACCACTGTCCTTGGCCCAGAATGCATGCCATGTATGCCCTCGTGTATTTCTCGTACCACATATTTAGCTTCCTCATTGTCAACACACTTTAACGACAGACCCAAGTACGACCTTCGATAGAGCTCCCCATCTATCAGTTCGTATTGCAGGGCCTTAACTCTCACCTTGCGTGTTACCCAATCACCCTCGGGCAGCTTCCCGTCCTTGAGGAACTTTACAATTGGGACCATCCAGGTTTCCTGAGCATCGTCAACTGTGGCTACTTCCTTTGTTTTGATGGAGGGGGAAGTCAGGACCTCAACCTTGACTTCCCTTGCTAAATGGTCGAAGGCCACAGAAGCTAGCTTGCTAAGGGCATCTGACTTCCTGTTTCTCCCTCGGGGGATATACTCCAGCTTGAAGGTTTTGAATGTCCTATCCAATTCTTTCACTCTGTCTACGTACTGGGCCATCGAATTGTCCTTCGCTTCATATTCTCTGTGATATTGCTTGACCACCAATTGCGAATTGGTGTTAGCTTCGACGTGTCTTGCTTTCATCTTTCTTGCTAACCTCAGTCCAGCCAGAATGGCCTCATACTCTGGCGTGTTATTGGTGTTCTCGAAATCCAACCTGATGGCATATGTTAGTTCAATCTCCTTAGGGCTGATCAATGTGATCCCCGCCCCGTTTCCTTCCTCGCTTGAGGCTCCGTCAGTAAACAACTTCCATACTGCTTCGTCCTCCCTTTTATTTTCTTCTTCCTCCAGGCCTTTCCATTTGAGGAGCTCCTTTTCCTCATCCTCAGGGACTTCTGCCAAGAAGTCCGCTAATATCTGCCCCTTCATCGCTGTCCTTGCCTTGTATTCCAGGGAGTGTTCCCCTAATTCGACAGCCCATTTAGCTAGTCTGCCTGACAGTTCCGGTCTCCTAAGGACCTTTTGAAGCGGCTGATCTGTTAGCACTGTGATCTTGTGTGCTTGGAAATATCTTCAGAGCCTTCGGGAGGTGAAGACAAGTACCAAGGTTAGTTTTTCCAGGGCCATGTAACGTTCTTCCGGGCCTTTGAGAGTTCTGCTAATGAAGTATATGAGGATTTACTTTTCCTCTCTCTCCACCATCATCACAACGCTGATCGTTGTTTTTTTATGCAGACAAGTATAGAAGTAGGTCCTCCCTAGGGACCGGAGTGGCTAAGGTTGGGAGTTTGCAGATATGGTCTTTCATTTCTCGGAAGGCCGCTTCAGCCTCTGGAGTCCATTTGAACTTGTTCGGCTGGAGGCAGTCCTTCAGGACCTTCATGAAGAGGAGGGTCTTGTCAGCTACTTTGGACAAGAAACGATTAAGAGCTATTAGCCTTCCATTCAGTTGCTGAATATCCTTAATGGACCTGGGGGATCGCATCTCAGTTACTACTTGAGTTTTTTCTGGGTTGGCTTTGATCCCGCCTTTAGTGACCACTACCCCCAGGAATTTCCCTTCCTCTACCCCGAAGCAACATTTCCCCGGGTTTAACTTCATGTTCACATCTTGCATTGTTTGTATGGTTTCAGCTATGTCTTCTATCATGACCATTTCGGTGAGGCTTTTTATGACAATGTCATCGACATACACTTCCAAGTTTCATCCTCGCTGCTCTCTGAAGAGGGTGTTCATGAACCGCTTTTATGTGGTTCCTGCGTTTTTTAGCCCGAAAGGCATTTTGGTGTAGCAAAAGGTCCCCTCGTTCATGATGAATGCAGTTTTCTCTTCATCCTCCAGCAACATTTGGATCTGGTGGTACCCCTTGTATGCGTCAGGGAAGCACTTCAAAGGGTACTGAGATAGGGAGTCCACCTGTACGTCTATCTCCGGGAGGGGGTAGCAGTCCTTGGGGCATGCCTTATTCAAATCCTGGAAATCTATGCACATTCTCCACCCTCCGTCTTTCTTTTTGACCATGACCGGTTTGGCAATCCAAGAGGGGTATTTTACCTCCCTTACTATACCAGCTCTGAGCAGCTTCCTTGTCTCTTCGCATGCAGCCCTTCTTTTACTAGGGCCCATGCTCCGTTTCTTTTGTTTTACTGGCTGCACCCAGGTGTAAGTATTGAGCCTGTGTTCAGTTAGGCTCCTCGGGATTCCGGTCATCTCCCCGTGTTGGAACGCGAAGACGTCTATGTTGAGAAGGAGCAATTCTTTGAGAGCACTTTTGCATTTGTCGCTGAGGTGACTGCCTACCTTAACCGTCTGCTCCGGAAACCTGTCACAAAGTACCCATTCCTCTATTCCTTCTTTTTGGGGTTTCTTAGACATTTCTCCCTCTGAGACCGAGGATACTACTTCATAGGAGGACTTTACCCAAGCCAAGCCAAGCCCTTATGTGTATGAAACACTAGGGCTCCATGTTGGGTTGAAGCTTGTACTTGCAGATCACCATTTCCCGGCCTTCCTAGGATTGCGTTGTACTTCGAGGGTGCCCAGACCACAATAAAGGTGAGGGTTATGGTCCGAACACGGTCTCCTATCCCAATAGTAAATGGGAGTCTGATTTTTCCCAAGGGATGGGATACGCTGTTGTTGAAACCAACCAAGGGAATTGAGTCTTCTTCCAATCTGTCCCTCACGTCTCTATCGAATCTTAGAAAGCAATGTTCATATATTACCTCTACCCCACTTCCTCCATCCACATGTATCCTGGCCACCTTGTGCCCGGCTATGATAGCTGAGATGTTGAGAGGGAGCCTTTACACTTCGTGTTCCTCTAGGTGTGGCATTAGTATAGGGGCCTTCATACGGTCCGGGGGGCCCAGGACCCTGGCCTTGACACTTCTTGTGGGGTCATATTCATCCCTCCTTCTAATCATATCCACGTATGCTCTTTCCGGTTCTTTTGTGTCCTTCCCCTTACGATCCCCCCTTCCTTGATTTCCTTGACTAAGTGTGCCAGTTTATCTGTTTTTACCGCAGCTACTATTTCTCTCTTTAGATACATACAATCATCAGCTACTACTTCTCACCCTTGGTTCTCACACTCGATCCATAAGATTGTCAAATGTGGGTCAGAACTCCTCGCCCAGCTTCTCACATAGTTGTACATGCCTCAGTCCGTTGATGAAGCTGTTGATCTTCATGATCTCCGGGACATCTTTTATGTTCATGCTTTCCTTGACAAACCTCTCCATGTATTGATCTATCCGCTCGTTATCCCGTTGTCTTATATGCATGATCTTGTTGGGGTTTTTAATCACCTTTCTTTGTTTGCTGAAGTTTCTCAGGAACTTCTCGCTCAGCTCCTCGTAACTGTCTATTCCCCCGGGAGGGAGGCTGTCAAACCAGAGCTTGGCTCCCTCCGTTAGGGTCTGCACAAACATGTGGCACCAAACAGGCATGGGCCATCGTCCCAGTTGTCCTGCATCCCTGAAGGCATGCAGGTGATCCTCCGGGTCCCTTGTCCCATCGTATTTGTCGAAGTTCAGGGGTAGCTTGAGATTCGGGGGCATGGGAGCCTCAGCAATCCTCTTGGTAAATTTTGAGACCTCGGCTAGATCTCGAGGCAGATAAGGTTGGTCCAAACCACTGTTGTCTTGATCCTCCTTTTCTTTTCCCTTCGACCCTTTCCCTTTGATGAGGTCCTCCCTTTCCTCTGATGTCATTTGCCTTAGGGCCGTCATGAAGGTTTCCAAGGGGTCAGAACTATCGTTCTTGTTCTGAGGACAAGTCTCCCCCTTGTTGGGTGGTGTATCGAAGGACAACATTGCTTTGAGACTTTCGAGCCTCTCCAATCTTTCCAGATTCTCCAGATGCTTCTTGAGCTATTCTTTGTGTATGGCAATAAAATCTGGAGTGATGGCGCTTTCTTTCTCCGAGGTTCCCGTTTGATTCTCGTTCTCTTCTTCATGGGTGATATCTTCCACTAAGACCGTATTGTTGGTATCTTGCACCGTTTGGATGGTTTTTGCACTAGGGGGTGTTGCCATGTCGTCTTTTTAGGTGATGGGTTACTACAACGCCGATGATTTTTTAAGTGGGAAGATCAGTCAGGCTGAGGTCCCACGGATGGCGCCAACGTCGAATCCCCAAATCCCTGATGACGTTCAAAGGATCTTCGCTGACGTTGTAATGCTCCAACCTTTGTCTTCTACAAAAAAGAAAACCGTTAGCCTCGTCACAGAGGGCCCCGGGTGGGGAATCCGTGACCAAGCTCCGGCGTGAGAGTAAGTAAACTTGCCGGAAATTAATGAGGAGCTTATTCTGACGAGGATGATCGTCAGAATATCCTCTGTGGTGTGGATCTTTATGAATTAGTTGTTATGTGGGAATTTAGTGAAGGAGTATCATGGTCGGAATAAATGAGAATGTATGGCATTAAGTGAGAGTTACCTTGTTATGTACAGACCTTTACCTTCCTTATATAATGGAGATAGCTTATCTCCATTGGAAAGTGGTACCGAGGAGATCTAACGGTATCTGGCTGCCTTTGGGGGACTCAGACACGTGTCTGAGCCCCAACGGTAAGATCGCTGGCTTCATTTAATGAGGCCAGCTTGATGGTACTAAGTTTCCGGCGACTCTTTCCCCTTATTGGTCAGACATTTAATGCTTCTGCAACAACCTATGATCCTTTCTTATATTTTTTTCCGCTCGTTTTGTGTATAAAACAGTTATCAAAAAGAGAAACATTGATTTTGGGCTTTAGTGATTGGGCCCAGACTGTTAAAGCCCAAGATGGATCATGTTGGGCTACCAACTGTCCCGTCGTCATCAGGTATAGATTTGAATAATTCTAAGTCATAATGATAAAACGAAAGAAAATGAGAAAACAACCTTAGATGTAAGTGATGAGACTCGTAAATATTTTAAAAATCTGGTTTTTGATGTGACACTAATATATAATACGTAAATATATATCCGATTATTAAAACAGTCACATATTAGCTACGTAATCTTATACCTTTTGTCTACTTTTACATACATATTTTTTATTTAACCTTTTATGTAACGCTTATCATTATCAAATTCTTTTCATAATTAACGTAGTTTCTAATTTATTGATAATTTTCTTGAGTTCTTTATCATGTTCGACCCGATCATTACCACAAAATCAACTAATTTATGTTCGACCCGATCGTTACCACAAAATCAACTATTTACATTATAGGAGAAAAGGAATTACATGTTAATATCAAAGGAAATAATATACTTTCTATATGAAATTTGCATCAATTTATATTTTTATCTTTAATTTGAGTTATTATAGAGTATACGTACGTGCTTATGAAATAAATACAAATATAAAATACTTCAAATTTAAGAAATTGAAATTTCAAATATGTAAAAATATTGATATGAATTCGGTTTATATGTAGTCCAATTAACCGAGTAACCAAAGTAAACCATACTTTATATTTTGTCGAATAAACCTAATTATATAAATTCGTTGTATTTGGTTGAAACCGAAACCAAACCAAATTCGAATGCAGTTTGTGATTCAGTTTTGAAATAGTTGAATTCCGTTTAGTTTGGTTCGATTTTTAGTTTAACCAAAAATATTTCAAACCAAATAATTGAATAAACCGGAAAAGAATCGATGGACACCTCAAACAGTTCCAAGTTGTTCAAATTATTTTAGTCATAATTTTGTTTAAATTTAACATGTGAAGAGACTTTATTTCGGGGGATTTTGTGAGACAAAACAGAAAATATGTTGGTTTTTTACGTGTAAAAAATTGTTGTAAGACTTTTATGAGAAAAATAAGAAATTATGTTTTTTATGATATTTTCCCTAAAAGAATTTACATGAAATCAACTACAAAAACTACCTCCATATTACTATATTAGGGTAGGAGGGGTGTTTAGTGAGTCAGTTTTATCCTCAAACAAGTCAGTTTTATCCTCAAACTATCCTAAAACATCTTAATAGGTGGCAATACTATCCTAAAACTCTTTTTTAAAAAATTAAAAATAAATTATACCATTAAACACACAAATAAAACTAAATAAAAAACATTAACATTACACGATTAAAAATCATCAAAATAGTAAGCATAAATAAAAAAATACATGGAAATAAAACATGTCATAAACCTAATAATACATTGCATATTAACGTAAGGGGTTGTTTGGTAAATTCTGAATGGTTAAGTGCTGAATTAGTAAGAGGTCTGAACCACTAAGTGCTGAACCAGTAAGAGGTCTGGACCATTAAAAGCCAGTATAATGCTTAACCGTTCAGAGGCAAATGTCTGACCAATTTAGATTAAAGGTCTTAATCATTCAGACTCAATATAAAACTTGACCATTCAGAGGTAAATGTCTAAACCATTCAGACATCTTCTCAGGAAACAAACAGTATGAACCATTAAGTGCTGAATCAGTAAGAGAGGGTAATGGAATGGACGAAGGAATGGAATGGACGAGGTAATGGAATGGACGAGGGTATGCAATTGATCATTACCATTCCATGTCTTGTTTGGTTACCATGTGTGAATGAAATAAATTATTATTGTGTATTGTTCGGTAGGCAGAAAAAACGAAGTAATAAAATCAGCGATGAGTGGTAGTGGTGGTCGGTGGTAGTGATTGTAGGTGGTTATAGCCTTATAAGTGACGGGGTGGGTGACGGCGGCGACGACGGGTTGTGGTGGTGGCGGCAAGTGGCGGTGCGGCGGCGATGATGAGTGGTGGTGGCGGCAAGGCGGCCGTTGATGGTGGGTGGCGGCAGCGGCGACTGTTGGTGGTGGCGTCGACGATGGTGGTGGGCGGCGACGGCGAGTGGCGTTGGCGGTTGGTCGCAGCTGTGGGTGATAACGGTGGCGGGTGGGTGGCGGCGACGGTGGCTGTCGGGGTGAGGTGGTGGCGGGTGGCGGGTGGCGAGTGACGGCGATGGCGTCAGTGGTGGGTGGTGGTGGTGGGTTGTGGCGAAGGTGGTGGGTTGTGGTGTTGATGAATGGTGCAAGAGGGGATGGAATGAAAAAAGAAACATGGGGGTTGGATGGAATGATTTTGAGGGAATGGAATGCCTTTTGGAATGGGTGATTCCATACCATTGACCAACCAAACACCATTTTCTTCATTCCCTCGTAATCATCCATTTCATTCCACCTCTCATTTTTGCATACCAAACACTACCTAAGGTTATCAGTTGATCATATTAACCATTCAAAAAGTTAGTTTCATCGGTGAGTAGTCCACAATTTTGTTACCACTTGGTTGGTGAATAACCTACTTTACCAACAAACTATCCCTTTGAAGACAATGTGGTAACTTTTAATTGGGTGGCGTTGAGGGTATTTAGGGTTGTACGCCTATTACCCTAAGACCCTTTTCGAGCTCAGCCTGACAAGTCGTGAGTGCCTCAAGCGTGAGTGAGGCCACAAGCGTTGGTCTGAAATGTGTAAATATGTGTGTAGACCTCGTGCAACAGTTCTGCATGTGGGTGTGTCTTGGAGAGCTATTTGGTTAGTCATAGGTAGTCATCTCTAAGTGTATGATAATGAGTTCACCCCCATTACACATAACCTAACTATCACTATTTAGATACTTTATGACTTTAAACTAGTTTAAAATAAGTTCTTATGATTTTTGAATTAAGTCAAACTGGGTCCTATAAATTTCAAACCAAATTTCACAAGATAAGCTCACACGTTATGTTTTAATTTTAAACGGGTTAGCTTTACACACAGAACAAAAGTCGACCTCCGTTATTTTTATTGTCTTCTTCTTATTTATGTAGTTTTCTTAATGTGACATATTTTCGTAGTTTTCTTAACTGTATCCTGAAGCTTGCCGTTGACTTTGGGTCAGGAAATACGATGTAGTATGACAATGGAACATTTGTTGCTAATTCCAGTCCCATTCACGACTGTGAAATCGTATTATACATTCATACCCAACCCAATACATATCGATTACACATTAGGATTGAATTAAATAAACATTCAACCATATATTTACAACATGCCAATGTGAAGCTAGTCCGTTTGATAGAGACGTATATCTCCTATCGAAGAGTTCCAGAAGTAACATTTGGTATGAAAAAATAAAAATAAAAATGAACATGCTTGATTATTACATCTTTATCCTCCCTTGTCATAACTAACATATATCTTGTAGAGAAATACTATTGATTTGACTTGATCAATAATATTTGTAAGGGGTTTTCTAATGGCACACCCCCTGTCTATCTGTACACTTTTTCAATTCAATATGCATCGTATAGGCCTATACGATGCGTATTGAAATAAAGTAAAAGACATGGCAGACTGACAGGCGCAGATTATGTCTGGCGGCGGGCTTGATACGCATCGTATAGGCCTATATGATGCGTATCAGGCCACTGTTTTTTTGAATTTTTTTTGTGTTGTGTCGAATGCGAACTCAAGAAACGAAAGTGATTTCGAGCAGTTGGTCGATGATATGATAGATAAAGATCTTGACACGATTATTTCCATTTTCAAGTATTATTAAAATCATTCAAGCCCACCAGTCTACAATGTGGTTCCCAATTTGCGGAACATAATCCCAGATTGTCTAAAGAAGCGCTTTTATCATGTGTCATATTAGATGTGTTATGGTGAGATTTTTCAAGTTTGCACAGTGGGAGAAAAGACCAGCACCTCTGTCAGTATTGTCCTTTAAATTCGCATAAACATATATTCGTTTCATAACCTCCTCCTATAAATCAACCACAATTCAATAGGGCCCACGGATCTTATGCCCACCCGAGACCGACCTCTAGATCACACATGATAAAAGCGCTTCTTTAGACAATCTGGGATTATGTTCCGTTTTATGACACATGACACGGCACGCTTACCTTAATCACATCTTCCATGGAGTCACAGATCCGATAATAGGGCCCACGGATCTTTCTTCAAGATTTACGTCTGATGTTCAAGTTTGATCACATTTGACTTCATCTGCGGCCGTCCAATGACTTTCTTGGTTCAATAATCCGTTCAATTTCGAGAAACGAAAGGGATTTCGAGTAGTTGGTTCAATAATCCGTTCAATATCAGCGTTGTTTATCACCCTGTGTGAGCATTGGAAGCCCGACAAACAGTCTTGCAATTACATCTTCAATCGAGACCGCATTATTAATTATAATGAAGCAATGAAGATTGAATGTGCAAAATCGCAACCGTTTTTTACTACGGGAACGGTGGCTATGGGAAATACAAATCTGACACGAACCACAATGGACTCAGACTCATACTACTCTAATATGACACATGATAATTGTTATGGGTCATTTTCTGAGCGTACATATCTTGATCAATATCCTGCTTTTAATTGTTTATTTGTGACCAGGATACTGGACGGGGATATTGCTAACATCCTGGGCGATATCCTGAGGTTGCTTGAATTAACCACGTGCAGGTTAAAGGCTGGGGTTTGCTAACGGTCGGATGGACTTCACCTCCTCAAGACTCGGGCATGTTTGTTATGGGAGAGACGTTGAACCCGAAAGACTAGGTCTACAACGTTCGAGTGGGGAATATTCGCTGGATCCCGGTTATTTAGGATAGTTTGTTGTATTTGTTTTACTATAAATAGATGGGGGCGGATCAGGTTAAGGCATGCAACTTTCACATTTTCAAACACTTTCTCTCTAGCTCTCTGCAAACACTACACACAAACACTTGTATTCAAATCACATTGTAACACCTAGTTGATTCGCTCTACATCCTGCACTGTATCCTGATATTTGGAGCAATAGAAGAACAAGGCAGCTGCGATTGTCAGCTCCCGAGGTTTTATGCCGGCGATCTAGATTGATCAAGGGCTTTCCTCGTACATCACGTGTCAACCTTTACTTTTTTGCTCATTGTTTGATCACAGATACAGCTCTATATCTTGAGCCGTATCCTGAAACTGTTTTCGCAAATTGACAAACCAACATATTTTTTACAAAGTATTACTAGCACACTACCTCACAAAACTAATTTGATCACTTAATTGCCTAGGTAGTTTTTGACCAAAACAATTTGGCGCCCACCGTGGGGCAAGTGGTGCTATTTTTGTTAAAAACTTTAGTAAAATCATTATTCGGTTTTCTATTGTCAAAACTTTTTTCTAACTTATTTTCAATGGCTTCGAGATCAAACATGAGCTCCTCCATTATGTCTGCTACGACTTCTGCTACTACCGGTTCGGTGCTTCCACCACCTCCTCCAAGGATGCCAGTTTCTTCACAACTTCGGGATGTTATCCCTACTCGGAGTGTTCAGGAATCCGCTCCCGTTTTAGCCTCTAATGATGAAATTCTAACTTTATTTGGAAGTGTGCAGGAACAAATGAGGCAGCAACAGGAAACTAACCAAATGCTGTTAAGAGAAATACAACTCTTAAAAGCTAGCTCGAGTAGACCTGCTGAAGAAACTGTCACTCCTATACAGCCCAGGGCTTTGAACTTCAGTTCCGCAGTTTACACTGAGGATAACAGGGGGAATATCGTCCCAAGCCATTCTCAGAATCATACCCCTGAGATACCCTCCTCGGTCAGGATGTCGACTGTAAGGAGTTTAGGATATGCTTCAGGATATGGCCAAAATCCTCTGACCGGTAATGTGTCAAATAATAATATTCTTGCTACTAACAATAATGGGTCTTTGCAGGATGCAGGTATGACGTCAACATTTACCAGGGAGCTCCAGAAATTGAAGGACATGATATCCAGTGTACCTGGAGTGGTCCAGCCAATTCCGGAAGTATCCCAAGATAGCCACAGGATATCTCGCTTTGCGTATCCTATCTGTGATGCTGAAATCCCAAAAAGATTTCAGACTCCCAACATGAAACTGTATGACGGGACTACGGATCCTGAAGAGCATATTGCCCAGTATAGAGAACGGATGGAAATCAATCCTATCCCTCCAGATCTCAAGGAAGCATGCTTGTGCAAGGGATTCGGCTCTACCTTGACAGGATCAGCTTTGAAATGGCTGTTAAACGTCCCTCCTCACTCAATTACTTCGTTTGCTCATTTGGTTAATTTATTTAACAGTCAATTTTCTTGTAGTCGGAGTTTTGAAAAACTAACCAGTGACCTTTACAGGATAACTCAAGGATCTCAGGAATCCCTGAGAGATTATGTGAACAAGTTTAGTCGAGAATCCTTGGATATCCCACATCTTGATGTTGCAACAGCTGTGAAAGCTTTTAAGATGGGGTTGCAAAAGGATTCTCAGTTTTATCAGGATCTTGTAATGAATCCCTGTAGGAATCTCGACGAAGCTCGTAACAGGGCTTTGAGATATATCCGTTTGGAAGATGACAAGAAGATGCAAGAGAGGATGAATTCTACCTCAACCTACGAACCAACCAAAAGGAAATCAGAGTTCTCATATAAGCCATATCGCTCCAAGCCATATGGCAGAAATGATAACAAGAGAGTGAATGCTGTTGAAGACGAGGATCCTGAAGAATATCCTGACTTATCTGAATACTGCTTTTCTGTTAATATACCTGAGCTAATGTATGCTATGCAGGGTTTAGGGGACAAAGCTAGGTGGCCTCGAAAGAACCAGCAGAAAGCTGATTGGAAGGATAAATCCAAATGGCGTGCCTTCCATGAAGACTTTGGACATATGACCGAGGATTGCATTTCTTTGAGGAAAGAAATAAGTTACCTGTTAAGCAAAGGGTATCTGAAGGACTTGCTGGGAAAAAAGAAGAATAAAGGTCAGGATCCCGAGAAGGATCCTGAACGAGCGGCATCACCCCCAGCAGATGCCAAGATAATTAACTTTATTTCAGGAGGATCTGACATTTGTGGGACTTCGTATTCGGCGGCTAAGAGACGTGCACAGAAAGCTAAGAGTGAACGAGGAGACAAACCAGTCAGGATGACTACCCTCACAACTGATAAAGTGATCACTTTCAATAGTGATGACAGGGATACTGTTCAGGATCCTCACCATGATGCTTTGGTAATAACATTATATGTGGCTAACCATTTTGTACGCAGGATATTGGTGGACAACGGTAGTTCTGTCAATATAATTCAGCTGGAAACATTGAAAAGGATGAATGTATCTCCAATGGACATTACTTCGAAGTCCACTGTGCTCGTTGGTTTCAGTGGAGAAGCTAGAAACACAGTGGGAGAGATAAGGTTACTAGTATATGTTGAAGGAATCAACTCGATACAACATTTTTGTGTGATGGATTCTCTATCCTGCTATAACATCATACTGGGAAGACCATGGATTCACGATATGAAGGCTGTGCCATCAACATATCACCAATGCATCAAGATCCCTACCTTTTGGGGAGTTGTCAAAGTCGATAGTGATCAGCAGGAGGCGAAAGAATGTTACTCATCCTCGATGAAATCCTCAATCAAGCCTAGTGCAGCATAGCAATTAAAGATGCGGGCCCAGGATATCGTACAGGATCCGGAGCAGGATGTGAAGAAAATTATCCTGGATCAGGATAATCCTGATATCTCGGTGCTCGTAGGAACCAATATCCCTCAGGATATTGAAAAACAGTTAACTAACTTTTTGAAATGCAGGATGTCAACGTTTGCATGGAAGCATGAGGATATGACAGGTATATCCAAAGACATCATCACTCACAAGCTTGGAATTGACAGATCATTCAATCCTGTTCAGCAAAAAAGAAGGAAATTTGCTCCTGAGCGGAATACGATTATCCAAGAGGAAGTGGAAAGACTGTTGAAGTCAAGGATGATCAGAGAAGTCAAATTCCCAAGATGGCTAGCAAATGTAGTAGTGGTACAGAAGAAAAATGGGAAATAGAGAGTCTGTGTGGACTACACAGACTTGAACAAGGCTTGTCCTAAGGACCCTTTTCCTCTTCCTCACATTGATGCAATGGTGGATGCTACTGCCGGGCACGAAATGTTGACCTTCATGGATGCATCCTCAGGATATCAGCAGATTCAAATGGAACCTTCTGACCAGGAGGATACTGCCTTCATGACACCAACAGGTATTTATTGTTATACGGCTATGCCTTTTGGTTTGAAAAATGCAGGTGCAACATACCAGAGATTGGTGAACATGATGTTCAAAGATAAGCTGGGGGACACCATGGAGGTATATATTGACGATATGGTGGTAAAATCTAAAAAGGCTGAGGATCACCTCCAGGATATCAAGGGAGCATTTGATATCCTGGATCAGTATAACATGAAGCTGAATCCTGCTAAGTGCCATTTCGGAGTGGGGGCAGGAAAGTTTTTAGGATATATGGTGATGAAAAGGGGGATAGAGGCAAGCCCGGAGCAGATTAAAGCTATCCTGGATATAAAATCACCCTTGAATATGAAGGATGTTCAACGGTTAACTGGCCGAGTAGCAGCATTGAACAGATTTATTTCAAGATCCTCGGAAAAATGCAAGGAATTCTATGATATCCTCAAGAAGAATAAGAAATTTGAATGGGGGGAGAAGCATGAAGCAGCCCTGCAGGATTTGAAGCAATATCTTTCAACTGCACCTCTACTGATGAAGCCTGAGAATGGTGAACCACTATCCCTATACCTCGCTGTATCAGGGAATGCTGTAAGTGTCGTCCTTGTAAAGGATCATAAAGGTCAGCAATATCCTGTTTATTATGTTAGTAAAAGTTTGTTAAATGCTGAAACTAGGTATTCTCATTTAGAAAAATTGATACTAGCATTAGTTATGGCATCAACGAAGCTTAGACATTACTTTGAGACACATAGGATTCATGTTAAAACAAACTATCCTGTCAAAAATGTTCTTAGGAAACCAGAGATGTCAGGCAGGATGGCCAAGTGGTCAGTAAAGTTGAGTGCTTATGATTTAGTGATGTATTGCAAAATACATCTTTTATTCGTGTAAAGTTTGTATAGTTTTCGTTATATTTAGTTTTGTTTTTCGTTAGAATATGCATGCTATTGATTAAATCGTGTTTCGCAGGTCTTGATGTTTAAATATGCGAGAAACCGAGTAAAAATATTGAAGTGTCAAGTCTTGGAGCATGTTGGAAAGGTCGAGGAGTTGAAATAGAGTTAAAGAGCTGAAAAATCACTCTCTGGCACCCCGTGAGAAGTTTCTGGCACCCGGCGAGAGTCTGAAGGTAGTACATGAGCTGAAAAACAAGGTGGCACCCCACCACCTATTCCTTCAGTGGGTGGCGGCCAGCCAGAAGCTTGTAGCTGCCAATTTATGCGAAATTAAAAGGGTTTTTATGGAAAGTCATATATGAAAACATCTAAAACTTGGAAAAAAACCCTAATTCGATCTTGGGACTTCTTGGGCGATATTTTGAGCATTCTTGGAGCACTTTTGGAGATTTTGAAGCTTAGGAATCATCGATACGAGTTCGGGGAAGAAGACTTGAAGATCTAATCGGGTTTTCTAGTTCTTTATTCTTGACTTTTCTTACGAAACTTGTTATGATGAATTCGTGTTTAGACATCTTTGAATTGTTTTCACGTTTTAACATGCTTGGCTAAATTTATAAACCACCTAGACTTGATGAATGGATTAATATAAAGTATTACCGTTTTTGTTAATTGCATGATTATTATGGATTGATTGTGTTTAGTAAGCGGTTTGATTTAATGATTTGATCTATATGCATACTTTGAGTTGGTTTATTGTTATTACTTGCTTCATATGATTCTTAGTGACGGTCTATATCACAACATAGAGTCATATTAGGGTTTAGGATTTCGGTGAGTGTCTATATCACATAAGAAAACCTTAGCTCTTTAGGGAGAATTGCGCAATAACCCCTAGAAGTAACTGGTAATAATTTGCTAAGTCTTAGTGTTCTACTAGTCCTAATACCTGGAAAGTGAGGGGCTATTGGTAGGTCTTACCCGGCGAATTGCTTTAGATAGTCCTTGGAAAAGGTCATGTCTTGGTTTACCTGTCGGTTTTATTAGTCTATCAAGTCAAATTAATTACTTCAAACTACCCTAGATCTAGGATTGGAAAAGAATAGGTCAACATTAGGGTACTAGCACAATAATTAGACAACTGGAAAGGCGTCTAATAACCGGTAGGATTAACGGCCTAGGTAGTTCCACAGGTTTCTCCTTGAGAAGGGTCGAGGGGCCTCGTTGGTTCTTAATAGGTTTAGTACTTTAAGATCCCGGTTCCATAACTCATGCATTTAACTTAATCGGTAATCTCTTAAAAACAATCCAGGATTCTTGTCTAGGTGGTCGTGTTCTCATATAAGAAAAGTCCTCAGGCTTTATTCGTTTTTAGTCTAGCTTTAGTCTACTTAGTAGTTTAGTATAGATTTCCTTAGTTTTTCGTAACCCCCCCCCCCCCAAAAAAACAAATAAACAGGTTTGAGTCGTGTCTGTCAGCGTCTGTCAGAGTCTAGTTTACGTGATTTATAGAGTCTCGTGGTTCGATATCCGGACTTCCTAGGTTATACTACATTGATCGGTACACTTGCCGATTGTGTGGTTTAGGTCGAGTCTAGAATTAAAGCTTTTTAGTGTCTAGCTTAGAGAGTCTAATTTAGTTAATTTTTATAGTCTGTTCAGCACACATCAAGTTTTTGGCGCCGTTGCCGGGGACTCTTGGCAATTGCGTTCAGTAGCTTTGATAGATTTACTTGACAAATACGTGCTACGTGTTTACTTTGTTTTGTGTCTTTTATTTTCATCTTGAGTCGTAGTAACTAGTGTTTGCTTTTCTTGTGATTCAGGTTTTTGCTTGTAGTGGATGCCACATCTACGCTCGCACGGACCACCGCCACCAGTCAAGCAATCATCATCTCAACTGGGCGAAGGCCCAGAGGTTAGTTCTTCATCTTCATCTCTTCCCGTTTTCCCAGATTTCGACACCAATCCCCTTACCGTACCACCACCTTCACCAAACCATTCACCTAAGGATTCCCCACCCAATAGTCCCACTTATAGTACCTCTAGCGAACCAGAAAACTTAGAACCAATGGCCAACCCTAGGCAAACCGTTCACCAGCAAGACACTCAGAATTTCACTGGTCTTGCTTCACCCATTACCGTTCCACCCATAGTTAGCGAGAATTCATGGCAGATTCCATCTTATGCCATGCAGGCTATCACCAATAGTATCCAATTCCATGGCCGAGATGATGAGGACGCCCCGGCCCACATAAACCGTTTCTCTCGTATGCTAGCTACCTTTAACCTTCACGGTGCACCCAATGATGCCACCTGCTTACAGCTTTTCCCGTTTTCACTATCTGGCCGTGCGGCTACCTGGTTGGACTCACAACCAGCCGGTACCTTCACTACTTGGGCGGGGCTTCGTCAAGCCTTTTTGAACAAATATTTCCCGCCCGCTAAAGCCTCACGTCTTAGAGACCAAATCCACTCCTTCCGCATGGAGCCCGACGAGCCTTACTACCTTGCTTGGGAGCGTTTCCAGAACCTTTGTGCTCGTTGCTCCCAGCATGGTCTTTCCGATTGGGCTTTATGTGAGAAATTTTATAACGGTCTCACCCAAGAGACTCGTGATAGGTTCGACACTAATGCGGGAGGGCATATGATGGGTATTCTTACTGTTGCTGAGTGTTTAGAGCGTTTTGAGGCATTTTCCCAGTCTCAATCTCAATCGCGAGCCGATCAGGGGTATCCAAGTGGTAACTCAAATACCACTACTAGTGCACCCGCCCGTGGGGTGAACCATGTCACCATGGACCCTAGTTTGGCCGCTGTGTTGGAAAACATAACTCGAGAGCTCAAGGAGATTAGAGCTAAGGTAGATAAATGTGAGTATTGTCGAGGGGGTCATGACACGAGTGCGTGTCCATTGCTAGTTGGTGAGGAGCAAGTTGATTTCGTAGGAGGAGGACTCGGTAGAGGTCAATCTAGTGGGTTTGGTAATAATAATGTTGGTCCAGGTTGGCGAAGTAATAATAATAACTTTAATAATAATAACAATTTTCGCTCAAATGGACCCCCTGGTTTTCAAATAGCTCAAAATCCAAATAGAGGTCTAGGTTCACTCTTTGGTGGGGGTTCAAATGGACAAGTCAAAGATGGAGGGTCAAATAATCAGGTTCAAACAGGTCAGGGTTCAAGTTTTGATTTAGGGGGCAGCATAGAAAGAATGGAGGCTATGATGAGCCAGCTAGTTGTTAGGGACCAAACAACCCAAAAGAAACTTAGCGAACATGACCTTATGCTTAAGAATCACCAAGCTGCTTTCCAAGACCTTCAAAGGGTTGTGGGTGATATGTCTAGGAAGTTAGAAGATAGATTACCCGGTCAGTTTGCGGGTAACACCCAACCTAACCCGAATGCTCATGTAAAGGCCATTACCACTCGTAGTGACAAAACCGTAGGAAACCCGAGCATAGAGGAGAGAGTAGTTGATGAGGATGGGGATTTTCTAGACGAGGAGATAGAGATGGAGGCTCTCGGCAAAGTGCAAAAGAGGCTAGTCCCAGCAAGTACCGCACAGCCCGGTGAGTCTCAAGTTGAGAAGAAAGTTGAGAAAACGCCTATAGACATTAGACCTTCACCTTTAGTAAACCATTCGTATATCCCGTTTCCCTCACCTCTTAAGAACCAAAAATACTCAAGGGAATATGGGCAATTTCTAGACATCTTCAAGCAATTGAAGATTAATCTTCCATTTATCGAGGCACTTCAGTCGATGCCTAAATACGCGAAATTTTTAAAGGACCTTCTTAGGAATAAGGAGAAGTTAGGGGAGTTGTCAAATGTCCCATTGAATGGAGGATGTTCCGCCGTTGTCTCAAATCAGCTTCCCGAAAAGCTTACCGATCCCGGTGTGTTCACTATTCCTTGTCTTTTCGGTAGTAACACCAATACTAAAGCCTTAGCTGACCTAGGAGCTAGCATCAATTTGATGCCCTTTTCCCTTTACGAGAAGCTAGACTTAGGCGAGCTTTCACCTACCCGAATGACATTATCCTTAGCTGATAGGTCCGTGAAACACCCGAGGGGCATAGTGGAGAATTTGCTAGTCAAGGTTGACAAGTTCGTTTTTCCGGCCGATTTCGTCATTCTTGATATGGAAGCCGATGAAAACGTACCGTTAATTTTAGGACGTCCATTCTTAAACACCGCTAAAGCTCTCATAGATGTCTTTTTAGGCACCATTACACTTAGAGCGGGCGAGGAATCGGTAGTTTTTAAGATTATGAATTCGAAAGGGCCTAGTGATAGAGTGGAGGCGGTATCGTTAGTGGGGGAGTGTGAGAAGGATGAGAGAGGTGAGGAGAAGGTGGTGAGTGATCCGAGTCTAGAGAAAGTAATAGGACTCAAGTGTGGGGACCCACCGGATAGGAGAGTAGAGGAATTAGAAGCGAGAATGGTGCGTTTGGAATCTAAGCTAGAGACACTGAGCAAAACTCAGTTTGGGGATAGATTTCGATATGACGAGTCTAGATTCAAACCGCCAGATGAGGAGTTGAGAGGTTATGAGAGAGATAAGGGTGTTTGGGGTGATTCGGGAAATAAGTATAATGGTGCTACAACCCGTGACTGTGTGTTTGGAGGTGAGCTGCATCTCTATGATCCCCCATAAGTATGTGAGAAGTTGTTACTCATTTGTAGAGTTTGTACCGTTTGTATCTTCGTTTATTTTTCGTATTTTTTAGTAGCTAACGATCGTTTTTTGTTAGTTTTTCGTTTCTTTATTTGTGTCTTGAGTCGTTTGCAGGAATGCATTACCGAGGATTTGCAGGAATTTGCGAGGAAAATAAGGCTCCAGGTAAGTTTTTGTACTTAAAAAAAAAAATCGGTTGGTTTTTGAGAGGTTTGGGAAAAAACATAAAAAAATTCTAAGGCATAGAAAGAAAAATTAGATACTTTCTGTTGAAAACCGCCTCTGGCGGGCCGCCACCCATTTATAAACAACCCTCTCGCCCCCCGCCACCACGTAAGAGAATTTTTTCAGAAATTATTCTCGTGGTGGCGGGCCGCCACCAACATCAGTCTTCATTGGCGGGCCGCTAGAAGCCATATCTGCTGCCGTAATTAATTAAAACCTAACACGTCACCTGTTGACCTATTTCTTCCCTTACCCCACCGCCGTAACCATCACCCCCATAACTCCACTATTTAGCCGATCACCCCTTAAATCCACCATGTTTCACTGATTAACCTCCATTGTCACCAAAAATTTCGTTCCCCTTTCACCCATTTACACCCACTGACTTCCTCCACTCCCACCATTCATCACCAAAAATACAGTCTTCATCACCTAATAAATCACCACTCATTACATACATAATCATATACATTCCGATTTCAACCATAAATCTGTCATCTATCACCACGAAATCGGATTTAACTTGGGGGTTTAAGAGTTCAACCGAAAAATCTTTCTATTTCTTCGTGTTTCTAACGAATCCAAGGTATGTTTTCCTGCAAAGCTTTTCTTGTATTTTAGTTTAGTAGTCAAGTAGTCTGTTTGGTTTGTTTATTGAGTCGAGTTAGTGAGGCCTCTGTCTGCAGTCGTGTCCGTTTAGGTCTGAGTTCAGTCCGGTGTAGTGGTCGGATCAGGTGGGTGTGTGTCGTTTCAATCCAGTCTGTGTTGGAGTCCGATCATGTGTTCTGAGTGGGTTCTAATCAGTCAGTTGTCTCTTTTGTGGTGTGTCGAGTAGTGTCGGGTCTCAGCTGGTGTTTGTGATGTGTTGAGTCTGTTGAGTCAAGTCAAAGAAGTTTCGAGTCACGTCTGTGATTTGTTGAATCTTTTGGTTCGTTTCAGCGTAGTGTCTGGTCAGTCGTCCCTGAGTCAAGTGCTTGTAAGTAGGTGTTTTGAGTCATGTTTAGGTCGAGTACTTGTCGGGTCGTATTCGTGTGATGTCGAGCCGGTATGCTGTGGTTTTGTCCAGTCAGTGTATTACAGTCCAGTTGTCTGCTTCGAGCGAGTCGAGTCATTACTACAAACTTCGGGTCGAGTAGGTCCTGTGGTCAGTTTTGTGTGTGTCGATTCGGTAGAATCATGTCTCGGGTCAAATGTCAGTCAGTTTTAGGTCAGTTGTTGGTCGTAGAGTGAGTCGAATTGAGTCTTTGTCCAGTCAACTGTCGGTCCTGGTGCGTTATTGAGTCACTAATAGGTTGAATAGAGTCCGTTGTGTTGAGTTGTTCGAGTCAGTATCCTGTGTTTCTGTTTAGGGCCAGCACATTGTGTCGAGTCCATAGTCTTTGGTTGGGTCTTGTGTGTGTATGTTGAGTTGCGTCATGTAGTTGTTTTGTCATGGGATTGCGGAATGGCTCGGGTTGGGACATAATGGTTATATTTGGTAGAAGTTAAGTGTGGGATTTCTTGTTTTGTACTTGACTATTGGGATTGGATTTGGTAGTCGGGTTGGTGGTGCAATTGTTTGCTTGATATTTGCTTGGTTGGGTTTGATACATTGACTAAAAGCTCCGATTTTGCGCGTTGAAACTACATTTTTTGCATTCGAAAGAAACCTCCTTTCACTAGGCGGAATCTTTCGACGCTAAAAAGTAACAACAACTAAAAAGTAATTATTTTTACGCGCGAATTGGACTTCAATGTCATATTTCGGCACTTTGGCTCTTAATTGGGACAATTAAAAGTGCCGAAGGGGGTAGTGTACATTGAGTCTAGTTTAGTGTTTTTGCGTCGTCTTTGTGACGTTTAGCATAGTTTGAGTAGTGTTTAGTATTTGTTTGGGTTGACTTGCACGTACAAGTGGTTTAAACTCGCCCGTACTCGATCTCCATTCGGGCGAGTTTAACCACCACTTAGCAATTGTAAAAAGTAACCCGCTTGTGTGAGAATGAGCCGCGAATGAAACGCTATACGGCTATTCTTTATTTTTTTCGAAAAATTATTAAAAATTAAAAAAAAAATTTATATAAAAATTTAAAAATTCAAAAAAATTATAAAATTTAAAAATACCAAAAATAGTTTGTTATGACTGACTGTCTGCCTGTTTTGTCTTGATCTTATCTGTTTTGCAGGCATGGCTTGTAGTTCAAGGAGCAGGAGGGCCAGGTTGGTGAGGATGCGAGTGTTGATATGGAGCATCTAGTTCAGGTATTTGAGGAGAGCAGTCATGAGTCCGATAGTGGATAGTGAGGAGTAGTGTGGGGATTGCACGAGGAGGCAAAGCAGCAGCTGACGATTATATCTTTTGCTGATTATTTTTATTTTATGCTGTTTTGATCCTTATATTTTTGGTCTGTATTGATATTTACACACTTTAAACTGGTTGGTTAGGGATGGCCGGGTTGGATGATGTGATGAAACTGATACACTACTGATATTTTTGCTATATATATATATGATGATATGCTTTGGTAGTTTGTTTGATGGTTGATAGGTTGATTGTGTTAGCCGCTTTCGTTCGCGTGTCCGAGGTTAGAATTGTTTGCTAAGCGCGTATCGAATTGGAGGGCTTATGTGGAAACGACTGGCACTTTGACAGTCTCACATACTCAGCTAAGTCGTTTCCCTTTTTGTTGTATTTATTTTTTCTATTTCTTTTGCAGTTTTTATTTTTAGGTAGTTGTTGAGTCGTATTTTCGTTCTTGCATTAGGGACAATGCAATCTCTAAGTGTGGGGATGGGATACTTGTAAATAATCGAGTCTTAAATATGAAAAACACAAAAAAATTAAAAAATCAAAAATACAAAAAAATTAAAAAATTTCGAAAAATCCAAAAAAATTGAAAAATCAGAAAATGTCTTTCGAATAAAAAAGAAGTTTGCATTTTTAAACGGAAAATGATAGAAAAGATGAATTGTTGCTTGGGTTCGAATAATAATAATATGAGATAAAATAAATCGAGCTTGCGTCTAGTTAGGGATATGTGGATAGGCCCGGGTTTGGTTTTAAGTCCATTTGAGTCAATATACCTTAATTGTCGGTCTGCTAGTGGGTTTTCATCTGGGAAATATGGGAAATTAAAACTGCCAATAAGAGTATAAGGGGCACCGTTATAAGTTAAAACTGTTAGAGTTTGTGATCGTGCGAAAAAAAAAATAGAATAAAAAGTGAGCTAGAAACTAAATGAAAGTAATGCATTCCTATGTAGTCTGGGCTGGGGATAGCGACTCTACAGCAAGATTACCGCTAGGGTGTGTGAAATCGACCGTGCAAATAAAAAGAAAAAAAAAGTACCGAAACCTAAGTAATCTGTGGTTGGGGATAGCGACTCTACAGCCGGATTGCCTCTTGGTTAGGGAAAGCATCGTCTAGACTCACAGAAGAAAAAAAAAAGAGAAAAAAATGGAAAAAAAATCTGATTGTAAACTCTCTTGGTTTTGATATAAGACGGTTAGGAATTGGTCCAGTGATCGTTCTCTTAGTCCTATAAGCTTGAGGCGGGAGTAGGTGGACTGTAGGTTCTAGCGTGAGACCCTAGGTAGACTGACCGCACTTAAATTAAATTCACATGATAAGGGCTTAGGATTGGACTTGGGTTTAAAGGGACAAGTATATTCGCAATCGCGGCTAACGCAAGTCTTGGTTTTAATTAAATATACCTATGCTTTTGACCCGAGTGATTATTTGTCTCTGATTCCGTTGCATAATTCTTTTTCGAGGACGAAAAAAGAGTAAGTGTGGGGATGTTTGATGTATTGCAAAATACATCTTTTATTCGTGTAAAGTTTGTATAGTTTTCGTTATATTTAGTTTTGTTTTTCGTTAGAATATGCATGCTATTGATTAAATCGTGTTTCGCAGGTCTTGATATTTAAATATGCGAGAAACCGAGTAAACCGAGTAAAAATATTGAAGTGTCAAGTCTTGGAGCATGTTGGAAAGGTCGAGGAGTTGAAATAGAGTTAAAGAGCTGAAAAATCACTCTCTGGCACCCCGTGAGAAGTTTCTGGCACCCGGCGAGAGTCTGAAGGTAGTACATGAGCTGAAAAACAAGGTGGCACCCCACCACCTATTCCTTCAGTGGGTGGCGGCCAGCCAGAAGCTTGTAGCTGCCAATTTATGCGAAATTAAAAGGGTTTTTATGGAAAGTCATATATGAAAACATCTAAAACTTGGAAAAAACCCTAATTCGATCTTGGGACTTCTTGGGCAATATTTTGAGCATTCTTGGAGCACTTTTGGAGATTTTGAAGCTTAGGAATCATCGATACGAGTTCGGGGAAGAAGACTTGAAGATCTAATCGGGTTTTCTAGTTCTTTATTCTTGACTTTTCTTACGAAACTTGTTATGATGAATTCGTGTTTAGACATCTTTGAATTGTTTTCACGTTTTAACATGCTTGGCTAAATTTATAAACCACCTATAATTGATGAATGGATTAATATAAAGTATTACCGTTTTTGTTAATTGCATGATTATTATGGATTGATTGTGTTTAGTAAGCGGTTTGATTTGATGTATATGCATACTTTGAGTTGGTTTATTGTTATTACTTGCTTCATATGATTCTTAGTGACGGTCTATATCACAACATAGAGTCATATTAGAGTTTAGGATTTCGGTGAGTGTCTATATCACATAAGAAAACCTTAGCTCTTTAGGGAGAATTGCGCAATAACCCCTAGAAGTAACTGGTAATAATTTGCTAAGTCTTAGTGTTCTACTAGTCCTAATACCTGGAAAGTGAGGGGCTATTGGTAGGTCTTACCCGGCGAATTGCTTTAGATAGTCCTTGGAAAAGGTCATGTCTTGGTTTACCTGTCGGTTTTATTAGTCTATCAAGTCAAATTAATTACTTCAAACTACCCTAGATCTAGGATTGGAAAAGAATAGGTCAACATTAGGGTACTAGCACAATAATTAGACAACTGGAAAGGCGTCTAATAACCGGTAGGATTAACGGCCTAGGTAGTTCCACAGGTTTCTCCTTGAGAAGGGTCGAGGGGCCTCGTTGGTTCTTAATAGGTTTAGTACTTTAAGATCCCGGTTCCATAACTCATGCATTTAACTTAATCGGTAATCTCTTAAAAACAATCCAGGAATCTTGTCTAGGTGGTCGTGTTCTCATATAAGAAAAGTCCTCAGGCTTTATTCGTTTTTAGTCTAGCTTTAGTCTACTTAGTAGTTTAGTATAGATTTCCTTAGTTTTCCGTAACCCCCCCCCCCAAAAAAAAAACAAATAAACACGTTTGAGTCGTGTCTGTCAGCATCTGTCAGAGTCTAGTTTACGTGATTTATAAAGTCTCGTGGTTCGATATCCGGACTTCCTAGGTTATACTACATTGATCGGTACACTTGCCGATTGTGTGGTTTAGGTCGAGTCTAGAATTAAAGCTTTTTAGTGTCTAGCTTAGAGAGTCTAATTTAGTTAATTTTTATAGTCTGTTCAGCACACATCATTTAGTAAATGCCATAAAGTCTCAGGCTTTAGCTGACTTTGTGGCTGATTTCAGTAGTGACATTCAGGACGAGGTAGACCTAGAAGTTCAGCAGCTAGGAGAAAACTTAGAATGCTGGACATTATATACTGATGGTGCATCCAATGTAAGAGGTGTAGGTTTAGGTATACTACTAAAATCGCCACAGGGGGACATATTACCCCAGGCTATTAGGTGTGAATTTCCAGCTACCAATAATGAGGCAGAATATGAGGCTTTAATTGCAGGATTAGAGTTGGCTAAGAATATGAGTATCAAGAATTTGCAAGTATATGTTGACTCCTTTTTAATTACTAATCATTTTAATGGATCCTATGCAGTTAAGGGTGAGAAATTAATCGAATACCTCGATATTCTCAAAAAATTAGCAGAATATTTCGATGTTTTTACACTTGAACAGGTACCAAGAGAGGATAATGCTGAAGCAGATGCCTTAGCAAATCTGGGATCATCGATCAGGATACCGGAAGAGACCCAAATACCAATACTACATATCTTGTATCCTGCAACGAATCCTCAGGATAAAGAAGTAGCGGGTATTCATGATCCTGGAGCAGAGTATCCTGAAAAGGATCCTAAATCCTGGATGACTCCAATCATGAGATATCTCAAGGAAGGACATATCCCCGGAGATGAAAATCCTAAGGCATTTAGGATGAAGGTATCACGATTCACCATTATAAATAATGTTTTATACAAGAAATCTCTTGCAGGACCGTATCTGAGGTGCTTGGAGGATCCTGAAACCAAGGAAGTACTTCAGGATATACATGAAGGGGATTGTGGTAACCATACTGGGGGCAGATCATTATTCTCAAAAGTATTAAGGACAGGATATTATTGGCCAACGATGAGGAAAGATGCTGCAGAATATGCTCGAAGGTGTGATGCATGTCAAAGGCATAGTAACATACTGCATCAACCAGCTGAACCACTATATCCTGTAACTTCCCCTTGGCCATTTATGAAATGGGGGATGGATATAGTAGGGAAGTTACCAAAAGCTCCGGGAGGAAAAGTCTTTATGTTAGCAACGACGGATTATTTCTCTAAGTGGGTTGAAGCTGAAGCATTTGTTCAAGTTAGAGACCAAGAAGTAGTATCCTTCATAAAGAGGAATATCCTGAGCAGGTTTGGGGTACCAGCTGAAATCATTTGTGATAATGGGTCCCAGTTTATAAGCAAGCGGACTACTGACTTTTGCAAGAGTTGGGGGATGAAAATGATCACGTCTACTCCGGTACATCCTCAAGCGAATGGACAAGCTGAATCCTCGAACAAGATAATTGTCAATAACTTAAAGAAGAGACTTGGAGCCAAAAAAGGAAGATGGGCAGAAGAATTACCCTTTGTTTTGTGGGCTGATAGGACAACGGTAAAGAATGCAACAGGCCAAACCCCATTTTCCTTGGTATTTGGAGCAGAAGCAGTGATTCCAACGGAAATGGTGATACCTACCGCAAGATCTAACCTACAGGATCCTGAACAGAATCCTGAAGCCTTATGTCAAGATTTGGATACTATAGATGAAAAAAGAGATGCAGCAAGGCTAAGGATGGCGGCATATCAACAAAGAATATCCAGAGCATATAACAAGAATATAAGGACTAGGAGATTTCGAGTTGGTGATTGGGTGCTAAGAAAGGCTTTTCAAAATACCACTAATCCTGCCGATGGCAAGCTAGCTTCAAAATGGGAAGGACTATATGAAGTTGAGTCAGAAGCAGGGAAAGGAGCATATAGACTCAAGAATATGGAAGGGGATATGCTGACGAGATCCTGGAATGCGATACACTCAAAGCTCTATTTCAAGTAAGAATAGAATTTAATTTCTATCTCAGAATGGTATGTATTCTATCTCTTTTAAATATATTTGTGTATTATCTTGAACCCAATACTAACTTAAGCATCGGAGGGGTGTTAGCCAAGCTAACACCCACCTTAGTTTAAGGATGTTTTGCAGTATATGCTCCGGGATATAGCTCTAGGATGCTCACTCAGGATACTTCGGAAGATTAGAGGATTGGCCCCCTCTCTCACGTATAAGGGGTCCTGATCCCTTCACAGGTTTAAAGGTATTCACCTTTCATCCAAATTGGGTTTAAACACCCCGCCTGGAGCGCAAGTTATTCGGGAATAGTTCAAGGTGGCGGGACCAGTCCATGTAAAAGTGGCTGACAATTTCGTCACTGTTGGCTATCTCCTGAATCCTAAAGGTATATGAGGATTGATCACCCTCTCTCACGAAAGGGTATTTTCATACTCTGTAAGGTTTAAAGGTTTTCACCTTTCTAAGTCTTGGAGTTTATACACTCCCGCCTGTAGCGCACGAAAATTTGGGGTTTCCCCCATGATACAAGGGACTTATCTCCAATACATTGTTGGGTTTTACCCCTGTAACACGAAAAATTGTCTATACAATTGGAACTGATATCCAGGATATTTCTAAATATTTGAAGACGTTGTACACAGGGGACATTCCTACTGAGGCAATGGTGTAAAGCTCAAAGGATAAAGCTCGGACCTAATACACTAAGTGTTTCAGATAGGGGACATCTTCACTGGAAGAGTTACAAAGGGATTGAAGTTTGATAATAGGGTTATACCCTATTCCTGGTATGATCTTTCCTTTGTAAACGTTGTTTAAGTTTTTAACAGTACTATGTTTGGTAAAAGGTTAAACATCCTGATCAGGATAAATTGTCAAAATATATTTTCAAAATATATTTTTAAAATATATTTTCGAAATACTTCTCGGGATATTTGATTAAAATATTTGAAACTGATACTAGCTCGAAACTTTGATCATACAAGTATTATCAAAACAGGTTTTGGAAAAGTGAACTGTCTTTCACTCTTTAAAAAGTTTTCTATAAAGTTGATTGAATTTTTAGAAGTCCTATTTAATAAAAGTTTTCATAATATGTCGCTAAGCATATTGATCAGAATATTTTTGAAAGACAGTTGTACAAAATTTTGCAAAGCTAAGGTCTGTAATAAGAAAGACAGGAAGTGATAGCAGGAAAAATGAAAGATGAAATTATTGGAAATAAACGGTACTAGTTGATAACCAAAGGCTTCATCCTAAAACCTAGGACCCATCCACCTTCGGCTATCAAATTGTTTTGATACGGAAATAAAAATTGTTCATAAGACATAAAATTGTTTAAACAAAAGGAAATAAGTTTTAGGGGGCAGTGCCATCTTTGTTCGCAGTAATTTCAGCAGCATCCGTCTCAGGATCCACCTCAGCATCCTTCTCAGCATCGTTAGCTTTTTTGGCTACTTTGGAAGATCCTTCGGCAGCTGAAGTGGTAGAAATGCCGCCAAGATTCTTTAGCTTCGTTTCCCAGGCACCAACGTCCCAAGAAGGGCATTCAAAGCCTAGTGCTTTGGCTTCATGAGCCATATCTCTTAAGGAGAGAAGTGACGACGGAACTCTTAAGGCTTTCCCGGTAGTTGACCATATCTCGTTCGTGTTGGGCATGGGCGGCGTCAAGATCAACTTGGGCTTGGAGAGTAGCTTTGTTGAGAGCTGATGTGCGGTAAAGTGTTATATATATTAGGTGTATATTTTAAGCCCCTTTAACACTTATTTTAGCCAAGTTTTAAATTTATAAAACACGATATTTTACTAACACTAAACACACATATGGGCAAGTGCACCCATCGTGAGCGTAGTATAGCATTGGTAAGATACCGAGGTCGTCCAAGGACACAAGAGCTTTTAGTACCGGTTTATCCTCAACGTCTAATCAAAATAAAAAGTTTAGAAAAATGTTTTAAGCTAAGAAAAATAAAAACTAACTAAAACGCTGAAAAATGGAAATAAAAGAAAAAACAGATAGACAAGATGAATCACTTGGTTCCGACTCGTATCTAGTATAACCTTTGATTATTTCCGCACTTTTGCACATAATTAAGAGATTATCTTAGTTATTGTAGTAGGCCCCTCTTTTGAAGGTGACGTTACCCTCACCCCAGTAGTTTGAGTCAGCAAGGATACAATCCTAAAAGGGTGGATTATTGGAAGATAATGAATTAAGTTATTAATGCAGTATTGTGGTAGGCCCCGCTTTTGGCGGTGACGTTACCCTCGGCTAAGTAGTCTGAGTCAGCAGGGATACAGTCCTAAGTAGCCGGGTTATAGTATTATGATGTGGTCTAAAATATACATATTTTTATATAAATATTCCTTACACTTTTGAGTAATTTAAAGGTCATTTTTATTGAATTATACTCATAATTAATTTATATATAACCTTTGTTGATGTTAATGAAAATGAGCTAAAATGATAAATTCATACTAAAAAATTAGTAAATGCAATAAAGTTTATCTTAAACATAATGATGATCAAGACAATATAATCGATGAATTAGAAAAAATGGGAGTTAAGATCATTAAATGTGTTTATGATTATTAAATGATTTAACTAAAATTTTATTGTCTGGACATGTGATGCTATAGGTGAGTTAAGTTAAAAAGGTTTAGAGCTTGGGCCCCATAAATGAAATTTATTTCAATGTGGGTGTAGAGGCAATTAATCCGATTGAAGGAGTTAAGTGGAGCCATAAGCTAGAAAAGGGGCATTTAATAGCCTTTTAAAAAAAAAGGAAAAAATCATGACTTTAAAAGAAAAAGAGACGAGGGTTGTTGGCACATTTTTCTTGCTTGAAAAAAGCAATCATATACAAGAAGCAAAATGGTGGTGGAGGTTCAAAACAGAAAAACAAGGTTTATGGAGGAAAGTAATTTGGGCAATTCATCATAATCCAAGAGCATGGAAGGATATACCTATTAAAATCTCGATGCCAGGTCCATGGAAAAGCATTATTAGCATTAGGCAGGTACTTATTCATGCCGATATTGACCTGAATAGGGCTGTTACAGCCTCAGTCTCGAGTGGTCATCTGATATCATTTTGGTTGGATTGTTGGCTGGAACCGGATCCGTTTTATGTTCGGTTCCCTGACCTATTTAAGCTGGAAAAAAATAAAGAGTGTGTGGTGGCCGAACGGATAGTTACAGGAAGTCTCGATAATAGTCTACAGTTCTGTTGGGACTGGTCACGGTTGGAATTTACAGCGGAAGAAATGTCTCAGTATCAACAGTTGATGCTGCTTCTGCATAACTTTAGTTTTCGGGTCGGCCGGGACGTATGGCAATGGAAATACGATACATCCGGGTATTTTTCCGTTTCCGGTATAAAAATATTCTTAGTACGGTATATAGGGAGCGGCCTAGCAGAGTTTTCGAGTGGAATAATTGGGTTCCAAAAAAAGTGGCCATTGTGGCATGGAGGTCTGAAATGGAAAAACTACCAACCAAATGTGCATTGGCGGCACGTAATATCCCTGTACAAGACCGTAGATGTTTGCTGTGCAATGAGTATGATGAGTCCTGTGAGCATTTGTTTGTCTCGTGCCATTTTGCGCAAATCATCTGGCAGAATGTGGCAACTTGGTGTAAATTACCACCGATAATTGCCTTCGACGTCAAAGATCTTTTGGAGTTGCACAAGTTTAGCTCAGCATCAAAGAAAAAAGGGAAAGCCATATACGCGATTGTTTTAGTTACCTTTTGGGGAATTTGGAGAATGAGGAATGAGGTTATCTTTAGACAAGCCGCCCCGAACCCCGTTAAAGTTTTGGAGGAAATCAAGGCTATGGCATACTTATGGGTTAAAAATCGCTCAAAGGAGTTGCATTTATCTTGGGAAGATTGGTGCCGGTTTAGTTGTTTTGGTTAAAAGTCTTAATTTTGTAATTTTATTTTGATAGTTTGGTGTGTTGGTCCATGTATTGGCGAATATGTAACTTGGTTGTAATTATGGTGGTAGCTCCTTGCTACAATGAATAAAATTTCTGTCGGCCGTTAAAAAAAAAAAAAAAAACAAGAAGCAAAAGGGGGCCGCCAAAGACTAATTGGGCATTAATGATGAGCAACGAAATTGAAAAGAATTAAATTATTATTCACATCAACTGGGCATTAATGATGATTGTGGCGGCCAATTCTTTAGAGTATATTATAAAAAAAGAAGCTGCTATAGTTTAAAAGGGGGAGAGACATGCATAAATGGGGGGACTTTTGTTCTCCTATTATTTTGGAGAAGACAGCAGGCAACAAGCACAAGAGGGTCGCAAGGATTTCAAAGGGTTGGTTCGAGCTTCAAAGCCATAATGGAAGATTCAAGTTTGGGTTTGTAATTTATTAATTTTAGTTTTGTTAGACTTTGTGTTTTACAAAATTATAAACATGTATTGCTACTCGGTTCAGACTTGTTTCTTTTTCTTGACTATGATTCTTAGCTAATTAGTATATCTACCCAGGTTTGTGATGAATATTTATTGATAAGTGGTAATTTCTCGGTTTTGATAATTTATTGATGGAACAAATATTAAAGTAAAAAACCTAATAATATTTGATTAGATGTGTTTGCATGCTTTACTTTGATTTATTATCTTATAATTGTTCCTCATGTGTCTTTGTGAATGTCTTTCATGTATAGATGCATGTTAGGTTACCTACTTTGTGTTCGTAACTAGTTTATGGTTTATGGTGCACGTATTCCATAGGAACTTTGTTTGATAATTTAGAGGAGTTTAGTGTTCTACCTATTCTTGAGACCGGAAGGAGATAGATAGTTAGGATTGTCTTTGGTTCTAGGTATTTAGGTGCAGTGAGACCGGGAGGAGATCTGTCTAAGTGGCCTAGTATTATTTGTTTTCCTAAGTCTTGTCAAGTGTTTTTAGGTTACCCCGTACACTCTAGTGTGTATTGTGATTAGTGAGACCGGGAGGAGATCTAGTCTTTGGGTACTTTAGTATTGTTGGAGAGACCGGGAGGTGATCCAACCCATACCATTGAGCTTTATTTGATCTTTAGGACCTTAGGAGAAGTTAATGAGACCGGGAGGAGATTCAACATATCTTTAGTCTTAGAGTGTCGTATTATTAGAACCTGGTTCCATCATAGTTACCATTGCCGAGAGAAAACCGATAGTCGCGAATAGGATTCCAAACCTGGGTAGTACTTTCTGCGTCTGGGTAGTACTTTCTGATCCTTGATTCCACCTTAGTAGCCTTTAGCCTGCATCTAGATAGTCTAATTTGTCTTAGTTAATTCCTTTAGTTTAATTAATTAAAACCCCAAAAATCAAATCAAATCAAATAAACCAGTTAAGTAATTAGTTGAGTCAGAGTCTAGTTTAGCGTCGCTAGTGTCTCGTGGGTTCGATACTCGGACTTCATTAGGGCTTTACTACATACGATAGGTACACTTGCCTGTCAGTGGTCTAGCACTTAGAGAGTCTTAGTTTATAAATTTAAAACTAGGGTGTCTAGATTAGGTTAGTAGTTTTTTTTATTAGACCATAATTTGCACATCATATTAATAGTAGTTAACTTATGAGGGGATCAAAGAGTTTGGACCCCCGCCATCCAATACCGTGAAGTATTGAAGGAGGTCCTACTAAATTTGACCCAGGTCCATTGCAGGACCTCTAAACGCTGAACAATGGCAAGACCTTTACCAAACCGTTCCCTTAACCCCCGACCAGGTAGCCAACATACCTCCATATAGACCGTGGAGATATGAATGGTGAAAATCTTTTATTTTATATAGACAGTAAAATAATGCCAAGACACCACGGACAAACGATAAGGAAAGATCACCTTCAACATAAGTAACTAGTTATTAAAGTCATTAATACAAAACCAAATAAAAAGTGCAAAAGATTAGAAATAAAAAGTATTATACTAGACACTTTGTCTTCACCAAGTGATGTAAGAGACTTAGGCAAACATGGCCTTGATTGTCAAGAACTCTTACGATCAATCTTGGATCCCGAGACGACTCACACACTCTACGATGGACAATGGATGATGGTGGTGGATGATGGTGTTGTGATGGTGGTGGGTGGTGGATGAAGTGTGAGAGAGGTGGTGTGCCAAGGGATGAGTTGAAATGAAACCAAGCACTCATATTTATAGGCTGAACAGAAGGCTGGGCACGGCCCCGTGTCCGCTGGGCACGGCCCCGTGCCTGTCTGACACTCTCTCTCTTCATTAATTGTAATTCGCAATTACAATTAATGCGCCTGCAGTACTTTCGCCACGCCCCCGTGCTCACTGGGCACGGCCCCGTGGTGGGCAATAGAAGCTTCTATAGGTTTGTCTTTTCTGCTGCTTCTTGGGCACGGGCCCGTGCTGGCTGAGCACGGGGCGTGTTCAGTCTTCTGCCTTCTCTATTTTGCTTGGGAAGATGCCGTTGAGGGGTCGGGCAGTCCACTTATGTTCCTTTCCTTGTATTTATGTTAGATTTAGCTGTCTTTTTGCTTTTTTTGTGAATTTGAGCTCATTTAATCCTGAAAATACAAAAGGAAGACAAAAACACTCTTTTTCCAACATTAGTACTTAAAAAGGGTTAGTTTCATGCCTCAATTGATGTAATTTATATGTTGCATTTTACACACATCAAATACCCCCACACTTGAACTTTTGCTTGTCCTCAAGCAAAACTCTTTAATATGTGGCTTACACTCCCAAATGGAATAGGTAGAAGAGAAGGTTTTGGGCTTGTCGTAGAGTGTCGGGATTTCCAAGATTCTTTAGGAAGTTTTATTTTTATCTATTTACAATCCTATTCGTCATGATTTATTTAAAACTTTTCATAAGAGAAATTATTTATTAGGGCATAGCATGCCTTTATTTTAAAATTCTATTTATATACAAGTTCACATACCTCACGGGAGAAATCACTCACACTCGGCCGAAGGTGTATTTTTAGTGAATCACTCGAGAGCGGCATGGAACTTATTCCTACCATAGGCTTTCCAAGCAATCAATCCTCCTCCTTTTTAACTTACATACCTTTGTAAATATCAAGAGGACTTTGTGGGTTAAGGGTTAGGTTTGGGTTAAAGGTAGGTGGTTGGGTTAGTGGTTAGTGGTTAGTAAAAAGGGTGAAAAAGCGTAACAAGTGTCGGTTTTCATAGGACTTTCTATTTTTGTAACTCTTATTTTGATGAAGCTATTATTCAAACAAAGTTGTTTTTGATAAACTTGTTTGTTTATTTTCTTTTGCTTCATCATCAACATTTTTTTTTCATACGAAAAACCGAACTTGTTACTAAAACAAAGGGTAAAAAAAAATAAAAAGGTTTTGGTAGGAAAAAGGGTTTTTGGTTTGGGTGATGAAATGAAAAGGTTTAGGCTCAAAGGGGCTAACTAGGGGGATTTTTTTGGGTAGGTGGTAAAAGAAAAAAAAAATGGTGTAGAAATAAAAAGGGTTAGTCCTATTGCCTCCATCATTTACTTACTCGGGTTTAAGTTGATAAGGACCGGGAATGTATCGTCATGGCAAGTTCTAGAGTTGTAAGAACCAAGCGGCTATTCACACAAGAAACGAAAAATGAGCATTTAGTTTAATGATATGTAATTGTACGATCAATAAAGGCTCAAAACTCACTTTTGTGGGAATGGGTTTTTATGTGATCAAGTATATATAATCAAATTTTAACTAAGTTTGCCATGCCTTTTCATAATTTTCTTATGTTGGTTCTTTTTATCACGACGCTATCGGTTGTAAATTCGTAAAAATATAACCTTTTTGAGAACTTTGGATTTCCCGAGTTAAACCTAGACAAGTAAAAAAAATGATTTTTTTGAAAAAATTTGGGGTGATTAGCGGTTCCAATAGAGTTTTGTGTAAGGCTTGTATTTAGGACTTGCAAAATTTCAAGGTTTTAGCATCCCCCCCACACTTAAATTACACATTGTCCTCAATGTGTCCCAAAAATAAATTTTTAGGTTGATTAGATGTGTAAAATGGTGTTAAAAAGCAAAAATTTTGTGTTACTGGGCGCTGAACACGGCCCGTGTTATCCGGGCACGGCCCCGTGTTCAAGTGTCAGTAACAAAATTTAAAACAAGAGAAACAGAAGTCTGGACACGGGGGCGTGTTGGGTGAACACGGCCCGTGTCCAGTTACCTGAACTGGGCGTTTTTCTGCAGGTGGCTCAGCACGGGGGCGTGTTGGTTGGGCACGACCCGTGTTGAACCTTCTGTAATGGAGAGAACTGTCGGGTTGCCTTTGTTTTTGTGCATGAGGTCATTTTTCTCGTTCCCCTTTTCATCCTTTACCACCATGAGTGTGTTTTATTCATTAACAACCATCCAAACTTTAAAAACCATCATTTCATTGCATCATAGAGAGAACTTACATAATCCTAAATATTAAACTAGATAAAACCGAGAAATATTAAATCATGGAGTTCTAGCCTCTATTTTATTTTAATTAGCAAAATTTCCAAGAGACTATTAATCTTGGTTAGACAAGGCCTTTTTGAACTCCTTCTTCCGGGTGCGGTTCTCCTCACATGTCGGCGAGCCACTCCTCCACCTCCCTTGGAAGGAGAAAAGAAGGCTCATTGACATTGGTTTGAGGAGTCTCGATTTCCACCGGGATCTCTTGTTGGTGTTCCACGGGAGGTTCCGCTGGCAAATCTTCCCACCCGGTAGGGTTGTTAATTCCGAGTGCCAGGTTCCAATCCTGTTGAGGGAGGACTGGTTCCATCAGGGGTGCTATAAGAATATTCAACCTCTGGTGCAAGAGGTTAATTTCTTGGAAGCTGCTTTCGAGTCCCATCGTAAGATCGTTAATACGGTCGATTAGGACCTCCTCTACTGATGTCATTTCGTCGAGAGCCTCCCTTAATGCTACCACATAGTGCACAAGTGTAGCTTCAATGGAGGGTCTCCTTCCTCTTCGGCTGTTTGACGAATGCACAGAAGATGTTTCGCTGTTTTCACTCGACATCCTACGAAAAATAAACTGAAAATAGTTTATTTAATGAAACAGTGACCGGGCACGGCCCCGTGCTCACTGAGCACGGCCCCGTGTTCATCTTTCTGCAGAATTTTGGAGCAAGGAAACTTGGATTTTTAAGTTATTTTCTGAACTTGTGGGGTCTTTTTAGTTGCTAATAACTTAAAACAATGTTACATAACATGTTTTTACCAAGATTCCTTGAACAAAACTCATTAATCCTTACCACAAAGTTGGAAGAATTCAAACTTTTTAATGGTAGTTCTTGGAGAAAGATGGAGAAGAAGGAAATGACTAAAAGAGGAAAGGACAAGATGGGTTGTTGGGACCTTCTTTTAGACTTACCTAGGATAGTTTGAGAGAAGATTCCTGCAAATCTCTGTCCCAAGTTGGTCCAAATGTGCAGAATTCTTGGCTGCATTTATAGAAAATGACAGCATCCTGGACACGGCCTCGTGTGCAGGTGGAGTTCTGACACAGTTTGTCCGTATTCTGACGTATTGATCAGAATGGAATCTTTTGATGGACACGGGGGAGTGTTGGCTGGACACGGCCCCGTGTCGAGGGACTGTTCTATGAAGTTGTCTAGTTTTTTTAAGGAACTTGTTAGTATCGGGTGGCTCCTGATTGGTTGGAACAACCCCATAGTGCCTAAGATACCTTAATTGCCCTAGACTAAGGCGAGAACGCAAGAGGTTGTCGGTGAGGGTAATTCCTATTTTTATTCTAGGTGGACAAGTCCAACCCTTTTCCGGGCTCTCGTTAAAGAAGGTATATGCCGAATCGCTCAGGTCTATGTATGCACCGAACGAAGTCGATGGGGAGTCCTTCACGGCACAATCGGCACAGGGACGACTATCGTCCACGTCTTTGCTAGGTATGAAGGTATTTTCGGGAGCAACGAGGTCGTCGGAATACGGTTCCAACATTTCTTCATGGTTATTGTTTTGGGGTGGATTAATAAAGTCCTTCCCAAGCTCTTCTAACCAATTCCGAATTAGCTCTTCTAGTTGAAATAACTCGTCAAGGAGCATTTCTCCTAGAATATCTGGCTGGGCGCACTCGAGGGAGAAATAGTGCTTATTTTTACTTTCGCCCCTCTTAAGGTTATAAGAAGTTGGTGGGTCCATGTAGTGGGGCCTATAATTTAGAAAGTAGCATTTTACTTCTTCATGTTTTCCACCACATAATTGACACCACGTACCATAAGAGTGCCGAAAGAAAAAACAATTACTATCACTCATGTTTACGTCAGAAATTACCAACCGCCGGGATCTAACGGTTCTGTTTTCAGTAACTGAAACTTGGGCACGGGGGCGTGTTGAGTGGGCACGGCCCCGTGTTCAGCTTACTGTCTGACTTAAAACAGGATTGCCAGTTCCAATGATTTAGCACGGGGGCGTGTTCAGCGGGCACGGCCCGTGCTGAGCTCTGCAGAAGTTGAAAAACTAAGAAAATCCTAAAAAAATTAAAAGAAAAAGGAAAAATGATTAGGCCGTTGATTCCTAACTTTCTTAAAATCCTTGTGTCCCCGGCAACGGTGCCAAAAACTTGATGTGCGGTAAAGTGTTATATATATTAGGTGTATATTTTAAGCCCCTTTAACACTTATTTTAGCCAAGTTTTAAATTTATAAAACACGATATTTTACTAACACTAAACACACATATGGGCAAGTGCACCCATCGTGAGCGTAGTATAGCGTTGGTAAGATACCGAGGTCGTCCAAGGACACAAGAGCTTTTAGTACCGGTTTATCCTCAACGTCTAATCAAAATAAAAAGTTTAGAAAAATGTTTTAAGCTAAGAAAAATAAAAACTAACTAAAATGCTGAAAAATGGAAATAAAAGAAAAAACAGATAGACAAGATGAATCACTTGGTTCTGACTCGTATCTAGTATAACCTTTGATTATTTCCGCACTTTTGCACATAATTAAGAGATTATCTTAGTTATTGTAGTAGGCCCCTCTTTTGAAGGTGACGTTACCCTCACCCCAGTAGTTTGAGTCAGCAAGGATACAATCCTAAAAGGGTGGATTATTGGAAGATAATGAATTAAGTTATTAATGCAGTATTGTGGTAGGCCCCACTTTTGGCGGGGACGTTACCCTCGGCTAAGTAGTCTGAGTCAGCAGGGATACAGTCCTAAGTAGCCGGGTTATAGTATTAATAGTAGTTAACTTATGAGGGGATCAAAGAGTTTGGACCCCCGCCATCCAATACCGTGAAGTATTGAAGGAGGTCCTACTAAATTTGACCCAGGTCCATTGCAGGACCTCTAAACGCTGAACAATGGCAAGACCTTTACCAAACCGTTCCCTTAACCCCCGACCAGGTAGCCAACATACCTCCATATAGACCGTGGAGATATGAATGGTGAAAATCCTTTATTTTATATAGACAGTAAAATAATGCCAAGACACCACGGACAAACGATAAGGAAAGATCACCTTCAACATAAGTAACTAGTTATTAAAGTCATTAATACAAAACCAAATAAAAAGTGCAAAAGATTAGAAATAAAAAGTATTATACTAGACACTTTGTCTTCACCAAGTGATGTAAGAGACTTAGGCAAACATGGCCTTGATTGTCAAGAACTCTTACGATCAATCTTGGATCCCGAGACGACTCACACACTCTACGATGGACAATGGATGATGGTGGTGGATGATGGTGTTGTGATGGTGGTGGGTGGTGGATGAAGTGTGAGAGAGGTGGTGTGCCAAGGGATGAGTTGAAATGAAACCAAGCACTCATATTTATAGGCTGAACAGAAGGCTGGGCACGGCCCCGTGTCCGCTGGGCACGGCCCCGTGCCTGTCTGACACTCTCTCTCTTCATTAATTGTAATTCGCAATTACAATTAATGCGCCTGCAGTACTTTCGCCACGCCCCCGTGCTCACTGGGCACGGCCCCGTGGTGGGCAATAGAAGCTTCTATAGGTTTGTCTTTTCTGCTGCTTCTTGGGCACGGCCCCGTGCTGGCTGAGCACGGGGCGTGTTCAGTCTTCTGCCTTCTCTATTTTTCTTGGGAAGATGCCGTTGAGGGGTCGGGCAGTCCACTTATGTTCCTTTCCTTGTATTTATGTTAGATTTAGCTGTCTTTTTGCTTCTTTTGTGAATTTGAGCTCATTTAATCCTGAAAATACAAAAGGAAGACAAAAACACTCTTTTTCCAACATTATTACTTAAAAAGGGTTAGTTTCATGCCTCAATTGATGTAATTTATATGTTGCATTTTACACACATCAAGAGCAGTCTGATGTTCCTGAGTCATAGCCTTGAATTTCTCCTCGTAATGGCGAGATTTAGCGGCTGCAATCATGCGTTGATCGGAGATCGTGACTTTTGCTTCCTTTAACTGGGACTCAAGCGTCTTGTTAAGCCAGCAGGATTCTTGATATAGATGAACCAAACGTTCAAGACCCTGGGAAAGTAAGAGGACATGTAATTGGTAAACAGCCCTGATTCTTTTCTCTGATTCAGCGGTAGGGGGAGCTACTTCCTTGAAATTTACTGCAAAGAAGTCAAAAAGAAGGATATTAGCAAAAGATAAAAATCTAAAGATACATAGGAACATTCATAGTCCTACCGGTGGTTAACCACTCCACCGGAAGGCTGGCACCCTCAGCAATGGAATCTCGTTTGACGAAAAAGAACTTGCGCTGCCATCCGTCTTCATTTTTAGTGGCTTTAAGAATAAGGGGTTTGTTGGAAGTCGAAAAAAGCAAAAACCGGCTAGAGCCGTGAGATCGGAGGCGATAAGCGATTGGCAGATCTTCAATACAAAGGTTGGGACAGTGAAGGTTTTTGATTTGGTTAAGCAAGATTAATACCCTCCAGACCATGGGCATGGTTTGAGCAAAAGAGATGCCGGTGGTCCGGAAGAATTGCATCATGAATTCGGGAAAAGGGTATCGAAGTCCTAGCGAAAAAGGGTATGCTGGAAAGCAAACCCAATCCGTGGAAGAAACATCCGATCGAATTGACCGATCGAATGGTCTAAAGACTGTGTTATCAGGGAAAGCCCCGAAAGCTCTCAAAGCCGCAATGTCTGCATTATCAAAGGCAAAGACTTCTTTCTCAGGATTTTTGAGAAGATTCTGCTGGGTAAAAGTCTCGGATGATTCACCGGTTTGGGAATGAGTCCTGGTGGCCATGGCAGATGAAGAAAGAAAGATTGATAAGAAATAAAAAAGAAGTAGGGAATTACCTGGAGACTCTGTTGGAGATATCTGCTTTTCAAACAAGAAGAGAGAAGATATAGGGGCATTGTGGATCTCCATCGAGTTAAAAGCGCGTTGGAGGTTATGATGTGATTTTGACCGTCGTCTAGGTTTAATTGCTTTAATTTATGAGATAAAACTTTTAAAATATATCCGTTGGATTGGTATACCAACAGATATATTTGGGGACAATTGTTATGGGTCATTTTCTGAGTGTACATATCTTGATCAATATCCTGCTTTTAATTGTTTATTTGTGACCAGGATACTGGACGGGGATATTGCTAACATCCTGGGCGATATCCTGAGGTTGCTTGAATTAACCACGTGGAGGTTAAAGGCTGGGGTTTGCTAACGGTCGGATGGACTTCATCTCCTCAAGACTCGGGCATGTTTGTTATGGGAGAGACGTTGAACCCGAAAGACTAGGTCTACAACGTTCGAGTGGGGAATATTCGCTGGATCCCGGTTATTTAGGATAGTTTGTTGTATTTGTTTTACTATAAATAGATGGGGGCGGATCAGGTTAAGGCACGCAACTTTCACATTTTCAAACACTTTCTCTCTAGCTCTCTGCAAACACTACACACAAACACTTGTATTCAAATCACATTGTAACACCTAGTTGATTCTCTCTACATCCTGCACTGTATCCTGATATTTGGAGCAATAGAAGAACAAGGCAGCTGCGATTGTCAGCTCCCGAGGTTTTATGCTGGCGATCTAGATTGATCAAGGGCTTTCCTCGTACATCACATGTCAACCTTTACTTTTTTGCTCATTGTTTGATCACAGATACAGCTCTATATCTTGAGCCGTATCCTGAAACTGTTTTCGCAAATTGACAAACCAACATATTTTTTACAAAGTATTACTAGCACACTACCTCACAAAACTAATTTGATCACTTAATTGCCTAGGTAATTTTTGACCAAAACAATAATAGGGCCCACGGATCTTATGCCCACCCGAGACCGACCTCCGGATCACACGTGGGAGAAAAGACCAGCACCCTTGTCGTTCCGTATTTTCTCCTTTTCTAATTCTCGAAGAATCTCGTAACGTATGACACATGATAAAAGCGCTTCTTTAGACAATCTGGGATTATGTTCCGTTTTATTACAGTCGTGAGGTGGTCAAACCTTTCTAAAAATAGAAAAAAATAAAACAGAAAAAAGTGTTCCTCTTTGTTACCAAGCATGTCATCTGAAACAATTAACAGGATAATGTTAAAAGGGAGAATCTATTGGAACACCTGATTAAGAGAAACTTCTTCGAGCTAACTGCCGATATCTCATCCTTCTTATCTTGCTATTAATAGATTCCGAAGCTGTTATTTCTGTTGTTTAGTACTTCCGTGACGATTCAAGTGAGTCCTACGAAGCAAAGTGTCTGTCTATTCAATTGAGAGGAATCATTATATGCTTCTTTCCTGATGCATGTCTGTGTCGAACAGTTTCTCCGTCACTAATTTCTCCACTCACCGTGAAATCGAACAGTTTCTTAACAGATTCCGTCCGGTTTCAAAGCCGATTGAGGATTACGAGTGTTCTAGACAATCTGGGATTATGTTCCGTTTTATGACACATGACACGGCACGCTTACCTTAATCACATCTTCCATGGAGTCACAGATCCGACAACAGGGCCCACGGATCTTTCTTCAAGATTTACGTCTGATGTCCAAGTTTGATCACATTTGACTTCATCTGCGGCAGTCCAATGACTTTCTTCCCACGTGTCAGCGTTGTTTATCACCCTGTGTGAGCATTGGAAGCCTGACAAACAGTCTTGCAATTACATCTTTAATCGAGCATGTCATCTGAAACAATTAACAGGACATTGTTAAAAGAGAGAATCTATTGGAACACCTGATTGAGAGAAACTTCTTCGAGCTAACTGCTGATATCTCATCCTTCTTATCTTGCTAATTTCTCCACTCACCGTGAAATCGAACAGTTTCTTAACAGATTCCGTCCGGTTTCAAAGCCGGTTGAGGGATTTCGAGCGGTTCTAGACTCGTTCAAGGCATGCCTGTTATTTCTGTTGTTCAGTACTTCAGAGGCGACTCAAGTGAGTCCTATGAAGCAAGTGTCTGTCTGTTCTCCGTCTCTAATTTCTCCTCTCATAGTGAAATCGAACAGTTTCTTAACAGATTCCGTCGGGTTTCAAAGCCGATTGAGGGATTTCGAGCGGTTCTAGACTCGTTCAAGGCATGCCTGTTATTTCTGTTGTTCAGTACTTCAGAGGCGATTCAAGTGAGTCCTATGAAGCAAGTGTCTGTCTATTCTCCGTCGCTAATTTCTCTAGTCACCGTGAAATCGAACAGTTTCTTAACAGATTCCGTCCGGTTTCAAAGTCGGTTGAGGATTACGAGTGTTCTAGACTCGTTCAAGGCATTCTTGTTTTGTGCGATTTACAAAAATAAGGATGCATTCCACGGTAAACGATGCATCTGATGAAACCGAAGCTGTTATTTCTGTTGTTCAGTACTTCAGAGACGATTCAAGTGAGTCCTATGAAACAAGTGTCTGTCTATTCAATTGAGAGGAATCATTGCATTACATCCCCGTTGAAAACAAGTGGTTATAATGATGGAACCCTTTATTTGAAAAACATTTTTGAGAAATTTATAGTTCAATACGCATCGTATAGGCCTATACGATGCGTATTAATCGATGAATTTACTGAAATACTCCTGTTTTTCTGATAAATTCAGGGGTATTTTTGAGAAAATTCAAAGTTTAATACGAATCGTATAGGCCTATACGATGCGCATTAAGCTGATATACGATACAACATAGGCCTATACGATCGTATATGGCATTATTTCAAATTTAGTTTTATCGTGTTTCCCTCGGTTAGACGCGTATATATAACAACCCTCCAAAATATTTTTCCGACGCCCTAATGTATTTAAAATACCCCAATATGTCCTAAAATACACCCCGTATGTAAAAACCGAGCCCAAAATACGATATAACATTAAAAAATAATTAAAAATAAAATTTTATGGGTGCTCGCGGGCCGCGTAGCCTTTGGCTACTCCTTACGCGGGCCGCGACAGCTACGCGATCAGGCGGCCCCCGGTGCCGACACGTGTCACGATCGTGTCAAGGCTAGTGGTGATGACCAATCAGAGCTAAGGCCTACATCCCTACTACGCGGGCCGTGTAAACCTTAGTCTCACCTTACGAGGGCCGCGTGAAAACCAAAATCAGGCCCTATAAGTAGAGGGCTTCGGCTTTCAGTTTCAGTCGTTCATTTCTCGATTCTCTCTCTCAAAATTCTTAATAATAGGCATAATCTCGGGAATAATATCCCCCTAAATAATGAAGTTCTGCTCCGTTGTAAGTATCATAACCCCGGTTACGTATTAGATACGCTGTCAGATTGATCCAGGGTTCCGTAACGGCTGTCGTGGTTCTGCCCGACGTAGTCGTTGGAATGCCGTCTCGGGGAGGGTATCCTTAATATAAATAATGGGTTATTATACTAACACGTGTGCATTTGTGTAATTTATAGATAATCACCAAGAAACCCTAAAGGATAATCTAAGACAGCAATGTGAGTAATCTCCTTTTTGCAAATTGTCTTTACAAAACCTCACTTAATTAATAATATATTAAACAGTTATTGAGTATTTGTATTCTACAATTATCGTCGGTATGTTGGGGTTTTGTATACAAAATTTGTTACTGCCTTGGGAAGAGTAACATGACCACAAGTCGGGTTGACAGTACCATGGGTGGTAATTGAATAGATGGAAACAAATGTAATTGCGCGATCGCCCTCAATACTGTACAATGGTTTTTATTAAACTTGATTAAACTGGGATTCACTCACCAGTATTTCCCACTGACAAATGTTTTTAAACGCGTTTCAAGTAACAAAATGTGAAAGCCAAATAGAAGCCAGCTGGACAGCACTGAAGGCTTGGAAAAGTGGCTATAAAGTTACCTAAAATGAATAGATGTTTTATTTAAATAAAATAGGGTTTTATCCCGATGAAAAAAGTGTGTACTTAAACTTGGGATTTTCCCATATGTTTAATATTATAAAAGCGTGGTATTTTACTCTGATAAAAATATTTCCTAACTACGGTCCTGATTTAAATTCCGCTGCCAAATTGACAAAACCAGATACCACCAAAACTGGCTCGCGGCCGCCCGTTCCCGGGAAATAGGGATCGGGGGTTGCGACAGAAGGTGGTATCAGGGCTAAGCCACTGATTCAGCCACATAAGTGTTCTGCTGACACCAAGATATTATTTAAAGTGTTAGAATATAAATTACGGAAATACGTGCATATCTGTATTTTATTGTTATGTGTTATTTGACTATTTGTTAGTTTACAGTATGACTGATCAAGGACCATCCGAATTGTCCAGCTCACCTAGGAGCGAAGGCACCTTTTCACAGCCTGCCCTCTCAGGGTATTCTGCTGATGATGAAGAAGGGATATTCGTATTTAAGGCTCAGTCTGAAGAGCCATTCCCTCAGAAAAAGAGAGGATGGTTCAGCAAGGGAGCACATGAGCGTAGGAAGAGAATGAAGAAGTTGCAAGAATAGCGGGCTTTAACAGCCATTAAAAGAGAAACCGATGCCCACACCCAAGACATGCTTAATAGGAGTTTAGCAAACTTCCATATTTTAGCAAGCACAGCTGCCGACCCTAACCTGGATCAACTGATAGCACCCCAACCATTACAACCCATGGAAATAGAAAACAACCCAGAAAATCAAGTCGAAATGCATGATTTTAATCCTGAGGAGATACCTAGGGTACCAGCACCCAATCCCTTAGACCCAGACTACGATCCGTGGTTTGATGATCATAGGGATTATGTGCAACGTTACCAGCTGACAGACCTACCCATGCCAAACCTAGCAACTTACCCAGGTCTGGACTCTCTAGATCCCTACTACGATAATGATGAATACATTAGGGAAATCTTAGAGAATCCATATCCTCAGTAAGAACCCATGCCACAATACCCAGATCCAGTACCCGCACCTGCACCCCCAATGAGTGCAGAAAATGTGCAAGAGCTCCGAACTTTCGGAGAAGAGATTTTATAAAGTAGTGAAAGGATGAGGCAGGTATGAGAACGACTCGTCTGGAAATATGACGAGCGTCATATGGATTTTTGTATGAATCCATATCAGTGAAGGAAATGGGAGAGGTAGTAATATATATATATATATATATATATATATATATATATATATATATATAATAGGTGTGCATGTGTTTGGAAAAAAACTATAGATGCCTACTAGTAGTATAATTTTATTTCAGTTGTATTGTAATTTTAATTTCTAGTTCTTGTTTGTATTATATGCCTACTATATAAAAATAGAGTAAGTCGCAATGATCGACACTTTTGACCAGAATGCGTATTATGTGATTGGTTATATTAAATATTATCCTGTGATATTAATACGTGATAATTGTTTAAAATTCAGATGGCCTACCAAGTGAATCAAGAGAACCCGGATAATAACCCGGAAAACCAGAATGATAATAATCTGAATAACGATAACCCGAATAATGATAACAATGGAAACCAAGTGGATAACAGTCCCATCCAACACATAGTGGCACAAGGAATAATAGATGCAATGCCATATATTATTCAGACAGTTAGGGAAGCAGATAATAAAAGTAACCATAGCAGTAAGCGACCGACTGAACCAGAAAACAGCGTGAACAATGGACCTTTACTTCAAGTGCCCATTCCCAAAAGAAGAAGAACCATATCCTATGGTTGTTCTTATAAAGAATTCTGGTCTTGTAAACCAATGGAATTCTCGGGCAATAAAGGGGCCGTTGCAGTTCTACGCTGGATAGAGAAGACTGAGGCAGTCTTAAGAATAAGCAAGTGCGCAGAAAAGGATAAGATAATGCCTGCTTCTAATTTGTTCAAAAATTCAGCCTTAGAATGGTGGAACACTGTCCTCCAAACTAGGGGAAGTGACAGGGTTTACAATATGGAATGAGAGGAATTTAAAAACATGGTAGAAAGGAAATTTTGTCCTCCCAATGAAAAAGAGCTTATAGCAAATAAATTCCTAAACCTTAGGATGACTGGAGTGGATAGTAAGGGGTACACTACGTTATTCTTTGAATATGCCAGAATAGTGCCAACCCTCGCATCACCCGAACCCGTATTAATCTCCCGTTACATTTGGGGATTAATTGGTGAGATAAGGCATGTAGTCAAGGCAGCTAGACCACAAACCATAGAAGAAGCTGTAGAACTAGCAAATACCATGACAGATGAATTAGTGCGTACACGAGAAGAATACCAGAGGAGAAACCTAGCTCAAAGACTTACCCAGGAATTTCGCTACGGTAATTCCAACCGTAGGAATGTAGGTTCTACCTCTGCACCCTACTGCAAGGATTGTAAGAAGAAGCATTCGGGAAAATGCTCCATTTATTGCAATTTCTGCAAGATTCCAGGGCATAAGGAAGAAGATTGCAGGATGACACCTAATAATGGGATGTGCTTCAACTGTGGAGAAAAAGGTCACATCAGGCCAAACTATCCGAAACTAGCTCCAGCCATGAACAACAAGAATACTAAAAATGCTAGAGCATTTGTTTTGACTGCAGATGAAGCCAAGATGATTCCGGACGTGATAGCCGGTATGTTTTTAGTTAATGATGTTTTTGCTAAAGTATTATTTGACTCTGGTGCGAACCAAATTTTTATTAATACTTCATTTTGCAAATTACTCAATCAACCATTAACTAAACTCCCACAAGAATGTCTAGTAGAGACAGCGAATGGGGAAACCGTTAGGATTTCTGAAATCTTGCAGGGAACAAGAATAGAGTTTTTAAATCAGAAGTTTAGTGCAAACCTTTACCCAATGAATCTGATAGGATTTGATGTTGTATTAGGAATGGATTGGTTAGTAGCCAATAAAGCCAGTATTTTATGTGATCAAAAGTCAATTCAAGTAAATTCACCAGGGTGAAAAGATCACAATTAAAGGAGAAAAACCATCTAGATCCACAAAATTCATCTCTGTGATGAAAACCGCAAGTTATATCAGAAGATGATCATTAGTGTATTTGATTTCTATAATCACTAACACTAAAGGGAAAGAATTGAAGGATATTCCAGTAGTATCCCAGTTTGTAGATGTATTTCCCGAAGAATTAACAGGACAACCTCCAGACCGAGAAGTTGAATTTAGAATCCATTTGATACCAGGAATAGTACCAATTGCCAAAGCACCTTACCGTTTGGCACCCGCAGAAATGCAGGAACTGAAGAAACAATTAGACGAACTGTTGGAGAAAGGATTTATACAGCCAAGTTCATCGCCATGGGGAGCGCCAATCATATTTGTTAAAAAGAAGGACGGATCAATGCGTATGTGCATTGACTACCGTGAATTGAACAAGGTCACGATTAAGAATCGATATCCATTACCAAGAATCGATGATCTGTTTGATCAATTAAAAGGAGCTCGATTTTTCTCAAAAATCAATCTACGGTCAGGATATCATCAATTAAAGGTACAGGAAGAGGACTTTCCTAAGACCGCTTTCAGAACAAGGTATGGCCATTATGAATTTACTGTCATGCCATTTGGTTTAACCAATGCCCCAGCTGCATTTATGGACATGATGAACCGAATATGTAAGCCATATTTGGATAAATTCATAATTGTCTTTATAGATGATATTCTCATTTACTCTAAGAGTAAAGAGGAACATGCAAAGCATTTGCACGCACTTTTAAGTTTACTAAGAAAGGAAGAGCTTTATGCTAAGTTTTCAAAGTGCGAATTTTGGTTAGAACAGGTACAGTTTCTTGGACATATAGTTAATCATGAAGGAATTCATGTGGATCTAACCAAGATCGAGGCAATTAGCAAATGGAAAACCCCTGAGTCACCAACCGAGGTTAGAAGTTTCTTAGGACTAGCCGGTTATTATAGAAGATTTATTCAAGATTTTTCTAGAATAGCCAATCCCTTAACTAAGTTAACTTGTAAATCTGTTAAGTTTGAATAGGGATTAAGACAAGAAGAAGCCTTTAGAATCCTTAAGCAAAGACTAACCCATGCACCCATACTAGCGTTACCAGAAGGAACTGAAGACTTTGTAGTCTATTGTGACACTTCTAAATTAGGTTATGGATGTGTATTGATGCAACGTCAAAAGGTTATAGCTTACGCCTCTAGACAGCTTAAGAATCATGAAGAGAATTATTCCACTCATGATTTGGAATTAGGAGCTATAATTTTTGCCCTTAAGATTTGGAGACATTACCTTTACGGTAGTAAGTTTACCGTTTTCACCGACCGTAAGAGTTTAAGGTATATTTTCGGGCAAAAGGAGTTGAATATGAGACAAAGACGCTGGATGGAGATGCTTAGTGATTATGATTATAATATCCAGTACCATGCAGGAAAAGCAAATGTAGTGACTGATTAAGTCGAAAGTATCATGAAAATAAAAAAAAAAGGGTACGTTCTCTTAAATTAAATCTACAAGTAGATTTAAATGAGCAGATTAGAAAGGCACAAGAATCAGTAATCAAGGATGATACAGAAAAGTTAAAAGGAATGATTAAGGAATTAGAACAAGGAACATATGGAATTTGGAGATTCCATAAGAAAAGAATGTGGATACCTAAACTAGGAAACCTACGTCACCGTATATTAGAAGAAGCCCATAAGTCTAAGTATACGATGCATCCTGGAAGTGATAAAATGTATCAGGATTTAAGGAAAAATTTCTGGTGGATAGGGATAAAAAGGATATAGCAGCATATGTTGCAAACTGTTTAACCTGTTCACAAGTTAAAGCTGAACATCAGAAACCATCGGGTTTATTGCAACAGTTAGAAATGCCAGTGTGGAAATGGGAATTGATAACAATGGATTTTGTTACTAAATTACCCAAAACAAGAAAAGGTAATGATACAATCTGGGTAATTGTAGACAGACTAACTAAGTCAGCTCATTTTATACCAATGAAGGAAACTTTCAGTATGGAACAATTAGCTAAGTTATATGTAAATGAAATAGTTTCATTACATGGAATTACTTTATCAATTGTGTCTGATAGGGATAGCCGTTTTACCTCTCATTTTTGGACAAGTTTCCAAAAAACCATGGGAACCAAGCTAAATCTAAGCACAACTTATCATCCTCAAACGGACGGGCTAAGCAAAAGGACAATTCAGACAATGGAAGATATCCTTAGAGCTTGCGTAATTGATTTCAGAGGTAATTGGGACGATCACTTACCATTGATAGAATTTTCTTATAATAACAGTTATCACCCAAGTATCAATGCTGCGCCATTCGAAGCACTTTATGGACGAAAGTGCCGAACCCTAGTCTGTTGGGCAGAAATTGGGGAAAAGCAACTATTTGGACCTGAGATAGTACAAGAAACAACAGACAAGATCATTTAAGTCAAGGAACGACTGAAAGCAGCACGTGATCGACAGAAGAGTTATGCTGATAACAGACGAAAGCCATTGGAATTTCAAGTAAGAGATAAAGTGTTATTAAAAGTCTCTCCTTGGAAAGGAGTGGTAAGATTCATAAAAAGGGGAAAGCTAAGTCCCATGTATGTTGGACCTTTTGAGATTGTTAGAAGAATAGGACATGTAGCCTATCAGCTACAACTGCCAGAGGAAATGGCAGGAATACATGATGTATTTCATGTATCTAATCCCAAGAAATGCTTAGCTGATGAATCACTGATAGCACCTCTTAAGGATATAGAGGTAAATGAGCAGTTAAAATTTGTAGAAAGACCTCTACAGATTGAAGACAGGAAAGTTAAGAACCTCAAGCGCAAGAGATTAGTTCTGGTCAAAGTGAAATAGGACTCCAAAAGAGGACCAGAGTACACATGGGAGCTTGAATCAGAAATGCAAAAGAAATATCCATACTTGTTCCAGTAGACCTCGAGGACGAGTTCTAAAACAAGGTGGGGAGGATATAACAATCCTCCAAAATATTTTTCCGACGCCCTAATATATTTAAAATACCTCAATATGTCCTAAAATACACCCCATATGTAAAAACCGAGCCCAAAATACGATATAACATTAAAAATTAATTAAAAAAATTTTTATGGGCGCTCGCGGGCCGCGACAGCTACACGATCAGGCGACCCCCGGTGCCGACATGTGTCAACATCGTGTCAAGGCTAGTGGTGATGACCAATCAGAGCTAAGGCCTACACCCCTACTACACGGGCCGCGTAGACCTTAGTCTCACCTTACACGGGCCGCGTGAAAACCAAAATCTGGCCTTATAAGTAGAGGGCTTCGGCTTTAAGTTTCAATCGTTCATTTCTCGATTCTCTCTCTCGAAATTCTTAATAATAGGCATAATCTCGGGTATAATATCCCCCTAAATAACGAAGTTCTGCTCCGTTGTAAGTATCATAACCCCGGTTACGTATTAGATACGCTGCCCGATTGATCCAGGGTTCTGTAACGGTTGTCGTGGTTCTGCCCGACGTAGTCGTTGGAAGGCCGTCTCGGGGAGGGTATCCTTAATATAAATAAATAGTTATTATGCTAACACGTGTGCATTTGTGTAATTTATAGATAATCAACAGAAAACCCTAAAGGATAATCTAAGACAGCAATGTGGGTAATCTCCTTTTTGCAAATTGTCTTTACAAAACCTCACTGAATTAATAATATATTAAACAGTTATTGAGTATTTGTATTCTACAATTATCGTCGGATTGTTAGGGTTTTGTATACAAAATTTGTTACTTCCTTGCGAGGAGTAACATGACCACAAGTCGGGTTGACAGTACCGTGGGTGGTAATTAAATAGATGGAAACAAATGTAATTGCGCGACCGCCCTCAATACTGTACAATGGTTTTTATTAAATTTGATTAAACTGGGATTCACTCACCAGTATTTCCCACTGACAAATGTTTTTAAACGCGTTTCAGGTAACAAAATGTGAAAGCCAAATAGAAGATAGCTGGACAGCACTGAAGGCTTGGAAAAATGGCTATAAAGTTACCTAAAATGAATAGATGTTTTATTTAAATAAAATAGGGTTTTATCCCTATGAAAATGTGTGTACTTAAACTTGGGATTTTCCCATAAATTTAATATTATAAAAGCGTGGTATTTTACTCTGATAAAAATATTTCCTAACTACGGTCCTGATGTAAATTCCGCTGCCAAATTGACAAACCTAGATGACACCAAAACTGGCTCGCGGCCGCCCGTTCCCGGGAAATAATCGGGGGTTGCGACAGTATACGTCTCGTTTTTTGCCGAACTTTCGCATATTTTGTCGTTTTATGACGTATACCTTCAACATAATTCATTTTGGTACCGTTCGGTTGCGTGCGAATATCGTATTCCATGATTACGTACAGTTTTGTTTGAAATCCACTTGGACTCCATAGTGTCGTGTTATATGTATACGTGTGTGTAAATATCGTTAGTCGCGTACTTTGATGTATTTTTGTGTATTTTGACGTATTCTAACATTGTTGCGTATTTAATAGTATTTTTGACGTATTTGAGCGTATTCTAACGTATTTTAGCTTATTTTAACCTTATTTAGGGTATTTTTTACGTATTTTAGCATATTTTAACGTTTTTAACGTATTTTAGCGTATTTTAGCGTAATTTAGCGTATTTTAATGTATTTTAACGTATTTTGGTGTATTTTAGCGTATTTTAACTTATTTCAACGTATTTTAGCGTATTTTAATGTATCTTAATGTATTTTAGCGTATTTAACGTATTTTAACGTATTTTAGTTGGTTTCGAATATACCTAAAGTAGTTGATCACGCTCTTATATACATTCAAAATTGTTATGTTGAAGAATAACGCAAACAAGTTCTCCACAGTTGTCAAATTCGTTGCATGCATTCATATTGTTTTAGACAACAACAGATATTGAATGGATTGTTGGACTTCTTATTCCTAATGTACGCCTCAATTCATCTTTTTTACTAATTTCTTCGATTTCAACAAATCTTTTCAATAATCAATACGCAACAAAGAGACCGCCTTGTTAACTTTAGAGTATTTTAGCTTATGTTGATAGATAACGCAAACAAGTTCTCCACAGTTTGTTATTCAGATCTCTATTTGGTTATCTTTCCAAACTGCAACACACGATAAGTTTAAACTTTATAGTGTGTGATTTGACCAGGAAATGATTGGAGGTGATTTATACTTTTAATAAGCTGTCACAGTTGTCAAATTCTTTGTGTGCATTCATAGTTTAGACAACAATCTGAACGGATTGTTGGACTTCTTGTTCCAAATGGACGCCTCAATTCATCTTTTTTACTCTTTTCTTAATTTCAACAAATCTTTTCAATCAGATATTATTTATTGAAACATAACTAAAACGAGTAAATTACAAGTTTTGTCCTTTGTGTTTACACCAAATTGCAGGCGCTGTCCTTTAGCGCAAAAGTTGACAAGTTTTGTATTTTATGTTTCAAAACCTTGCACGTTTTGTCCTTTGAGCCTAACTCAGTCAGATTTTTTGGTTAAGTATGGTCATGTGCCTTGCACATGAGGGAAAACTTGTCATTTCAACTTCCCAGGGGTTATTTTGTTAACACTTATTATTAAGGGACAGTATCTACAAAACTGAAAAATAAAAATAAAAAATTCTATACTCTCTCTCTTTCTCTAAACCCACAACCACAACCCAATCTCTAATCTCTCTCAACCCACCACCCCAACCCTACTGCACCAACCATTACCACCGTACCCACCATAACCACCACATCTGCCTGACTGAAATGTATTATGATTAAAATGTATCGACTTGAGCTGTATGAATAATAAATACCATAGGGAACAACATTCTTTTGCCTTTTCTTTGTGCACTGATCACAAGGACTTCTAATACATCTTCTAAATTCACATCCGATCCCATTTTGCTACCTTCAAATCTGTAAGTTATACATTTGCATCACGTTTAAATTCACCATTTTAGTAAACAAATTTTAAGAAAAAAATCGACAAAATAATACAATTCTCTGCACCCAGTTTCCCCAAATTATTAAATCATTTTCCTAATTTCATATTTCAAATATGAAAACATGTTTCTTCAAATTTATCTAATTATTCAAATTATTATTTTCAATTCATCAAATTAAGCATTTAATTTCACAAAAACTCTACAAAATGTCCGATAAACAGTCTTCAGTTTTTGTAATCTAGAATCAGTTATCCCATTAAATTAGGGCACACATGAAGATATCAATCCAAATTTGGGGAAAAATTAAAAACCAGCAACAAAATGCAAAAACCATGAATCCAATCATAGATTAGTGACAGTAGTGACCCAACGACTTGACGTTGGCCTTGATTGTACTGCTGCAACTGGCGGCCGCTGCGAGAAACCATTGAAACAATATTATTCAATTCCATTTCAATAATTATGTTAAAACGAAGAAGCAGGAGGCTGGAGAAAGCAAGGAAGATGAAGATCTGAGAGAGAGAGAGAGAGAGAGAGAGAGATTGTAATGTAACTGAGGATTAATGGAGGATGAATAATGTATTTATAGATGACGAAATGAAACAGTTAGCGTCTGGAAACAACAAGTGGGTCTGGGGTTAGGCAGGGCTGGTGGTGATGGTGCGTACGGTGGTGATGGTGCAGTAGGGTTGGGGTGGTCGGTAGGTGGGGGTGGAGGTGGTGATGAAGGTTGTGGGGTGGTGGTGGTGGTTTGAGAGAGATTAGAGAGAGATTGGGTTGTGGTTATGGGTTTATTTTTATTTTACAGTTTTGTAGATACAGTCCCTCAATAATAAGTGTTTACAAAATAACCACTGGAAAGGTGAAATGAAAAGTTTGCCCTCATGTGCAAGGCATGTGACCACACTTAATCAAAAAATCTGTCTGAGTTAGGCTCAAAGGACAAAACGTGCAAGATTTTGAAACATAAAATACAAAACTCGTCAACTTTTGCGCTAAAGGACAGCGCCTGCAATTTGGTGCAAACCTAAAGGACAAAACTTGTAATTTACCTAACTAAAATAGTCGGAAAAAACTGAAACAATCAGATATTTATCTATCTGTGTGTGTCACATCCATCCTGTTATAGCAAAGAATGCAATCACAAGTAGTTCTAGTGGACGAAGCAAAGAGACTCCATGGAAGATCTGAATATCCCCTTGGTAGTTGTTATCATATGTCACATGACAAAAGCGCTTCTTTAGACAATCTGAGATTATGTTCCCTTCAATTTCGAGAACATTCTTCCTAACATGATAAAAGCGCTTATTTTGCTAGTGGGGTTCTATACCCATCCCCGCGTTGATAGCTTCCGTTTTATTACAGTCATACGGCACAGCGATATTGTTTAATTTTACAAATTTGTTTCTTATTGGCCATTATTCGACCGAATATTTGGGTACTTCTTCTAATGGGGCCACATTAGCGCTGTTAACTACCAAAAGAATGCATACACAAATAGTTCTAGTGGACGAAGCAAAGAGACCGCCTTGTTAATTTTAATGAAGCAATGAAGATTGAATGTGCAAATCGCAACCGTTTTTTACTGTGGGGAACACAAGTTTTCTTTTTGAGCTTGATGGATGTCCATTTTCTCAACGCTTCTCCTTACATTACTGATCTAGAATTGGAGAACCGTTGTGTATTTGCTTGCTGATCTGGAATTGGAGAACCGTTGTGTATCTTAATCAGGTTCTCAAACAAACACTACTAAAGATGAGTTGGTATTGAACCAAGAATATGAAGATCACGGTGCAGACACAGGGGAAGAAAGTCAGTGGACTGCCGCAGATGAAGTCAAATGTGATCAAACATGGACATCAGACGTAAATCTTGAAGCAAATATGTGCTTCCCAATTTGCGGAACATAATCCCAGATTGTCTAGAGAAGCGCTTTTATCATGTGCCATATGGTAACAAGAGTATGTTGTTCCAATATCAATTCCAATTGCAGTTTTTTCAACTCTCCTGTTCCAAATGCCGCTGATGAAACCGGAGTTGTTATCTCGGTTGTTCAGTACTTTCATGATAAATACAATGTTATTACATCCGAGACGATTCAAGTGAGTCTTATGAAGCAAGTGTCGGTCTATTCAATTGAGAGGAATCATTGCATTACATCCCTGTTGAAAAATAGAATCGATAAATTTAGGGAAAATGAGGTTGAAAGATGATAACCCAACAGTGGAGGATCTCATTCTACAGCTTCGATAAATTCAGGGATATTCTCAAATAATGTTTCCTAGATGTTTGAAGACCGACAAATGTCCAAAGTGCTGCTTCTTCGTTCGCGTGACGGAAAGCTACCGCGTGACAGGAAGCTACCTTACAAAAATTAAAAAATTTAATCGACACCCTCAATACGCATCGTATAGGCCTATACGATGCGTATTACTTTTTGGTAGGGCACAATGGCAGCCTTTGGCAGACATAGAAGTTTGAACCCACCTCAACACGCATCGTATAGGCCTATACGATGCGTATTGAGGGTGTCGATTTAATCCCCCAAGGTGCGCCAATAATACGACCCATTTGTAAAGCAATACTATTGATTTGACTTAATCAATAATTTATATTTCTTTTTTGCTCTTTTTAGGACTTAACTTTAAAAGAAATCTTATTCTTTCTTTTTAAATGTTAGCTTAATACAAACATAAAATATTCTTGCCTTATTATTTAATCTTATTCAATCTTTTCTTTTTTAAATGTTATCTTAATATAACATGACATAAGATTGACTTTATAAGCAAATATATCCATTAAAAAGAAAGTAAGAACGTTCAATAATATATCATTATTCCTTTTTTTTTCTTTATAAGTTGTTTGATGTCTTAATCAAACTAATGTCTTAATCAAATACATAGAGGTAATAAGCAACCAGTTTTCTATTAATATTATTTTTAGGGCTGGAACAGGACGTGCAAAACCTAACGGTCAGGGCCGACCCTAAGAATTCGTGTACCCTGTTCGAGCTCGAAAAAATTTGCCCCTAATGCCTTAACGAAATTGGTTATTTGGCTCACTAACGGTCTAAACCTAATGCCAAAGGGTTAATAACTAGTCTAAACCATAAGAATAGTTTTGTAAGGAGGCCTATGTTGGTGTTTGTATGGATGTACCCGATTAAAAAATATATTACATATACATATCGGGGTTTTTTCATAAAAAACGTGCCTCACGAAATATTGGGCCCTGGCCGGTGGTCCTCCCCGCCCACTCCAGGGCCGGCCATGCTAACAGTCCAGTTCACCACTTGTGAGGTGTTTGTCTATAGGCCAGTCGGACGACGGTGATTGAACCCTTAGCTCGGTTCTATGGGTTTTAGCGTATTTTCTTTCTTGGTTATTTGGTTGTTTACAAGTATAGTGGAATTTGTACCCATAATCACTCAGATAAAGATTTATAACTTTAACCAGTTGGTTTACAACTTAAATTACATTACACTATGTGTTTCTTTAAATTTTCTACTTCTTTTTAATTTATTTCTTTTAGGCAAATGATATCTATCTTATTACTTTTAGATATAACTAGGTTATAACCCCGTGTATTACACGGGTTGAATAAATAAATTTTATATACTAAATAATAAAACATTATCTTTTTAAAAGCCTCCTTTATTGCACATGTTGAAGAAATTTAATTTTATATATTAAATAATAAAATAAGTTATATCTATAAGAATCATATGTATTGTATGGGTTGAATAAATGTAATATTATATACCAAATAATTAAAACATTATATCTTTAAAACCATTCTATTAAACGGGTTGAATAAATGTAACATTGTTTACCAAATAATAAAAAAAATTATATTTTTAAAACCCCTGGGTGTATTACATGGGTTGAATAAATATGATTTTATATACAAAATAATAAAAAAATATATATTTAAAAAAAGTAACGGATTTTTTTATATTTAAAGTAGGATAAGATTGAATATTAATCTGAACTAACGGATTTTTTTATATTTAAAGTAGGATAAGATTGAATATTAATCTTTATTTATTTAGTTAATATAAGATTAAAAAATCATATGATTGAATAGGTAGGAGGTTGTATTATGATAAATCGGTTAACCGTACTGAATGATAAAGATAATAGTGATTGTTGAACAAATTAATTAATCGAATTTAACAGAAACATTTGTGATGTTAGGCGGATTTTTTTTAATTATTTGAAAGTTAATATCAACTTTGGAATTCATATGAATTCTTATTAGATTTGATTAAATATTATTGATAATAAAAATTTGTATTAGATTAGATTTTAGATTTGATTAAATATTATTAATAATAAGAATTTGTATTACTCTTTATAATAGCATCTGACTATAACTACATAAAAGTTATACAAACACCCAAACATAAAGTTGAGAGTTACAAAATTACGTTGTTGTGATTATCAGTGCTAAAATTTGGGTTAGAGGAGATTTTCCTTTGTGGGGCCTTTAACGGTACCTGGGCTAACAACAATTTTTGGTAAAAAGTTTGTCGTCGCGTGGCAAAAGTACGTAAATATATTTTGGCGAAGTTACTAATACAATCAAAACTGATTTGTATCACAACCAAAAACCATAAAAATGAATAATGGTACCGGTATCAATGTATTAAAAAAAATAAACATAACTTGTAACAACCGTGATACTTGATCTATCTTCTCAAGGGCGTAGCTTTGTGTGGGCGGGAGGGGGCGGCCGACCACCCGAACTTTTCGCTAGTTGGTGGAGAGTATGTAGTTTTCGTATATAAATTTTTAGGTATATACGTTTTTGACCCCCCAGTTTTATATAAATTTTTGGTATATACGTTTTCGAACCCTCAGTCGGAAAGCTCAAGCTTCGCCACTGTATGTTCTATCCTTTCGCTTTATTTTCCATTGTCCTTATAACGCCCGGGAATTTCTGAAACTCGTAGAACCTCGTATTCGGCAAAGCATGTTAATTTAAGTCTAGAGGCCTAAGGCCTTTATGTCTTTTGAAAAAAATTTCATTTAATTAACTTTGGGAACAATGGGTTTGAAAATCAAAGCTTAAGGACCATATAGCAAAAATTTGAAACTTAAGGGGTTTATATGTTTTTTGATCGACCAAGCAACTGGCAAGAGAAAGCTGCAAAATTTGAATTCCAAGTTATCATCATGAGTTTCGGTTTTATGGTTTGTTTTGATTTTGGCAGAAATCACTTCTAATATATGTAATTAATTTAGATTAAATATTATTATTTTTAGTATTATTAATAATTTTAATCAATTAAATGAGAGAATGACAAGTGTCCCAAAACAGGTTTCTTTTATTATATAGTATAGATATAGATTACCATAGCAAAATAATATTAAACTTTCAATTAAAATATATATTTACTATTAGAGTCCAATCCAACTAGTAATCCTAAATTATCGGGGACATCATAATCATAGGTTAAACTTTTCTTTGTCATATACAAAGCTTAATTTATCTTTATGACAAGTTTTTATTCATAAGCTTTTTTATTGGCAAATTTTACCTTTTGTCACACAAATAATTCTACATTTTTTTTTTGCTAGGTTTGAATGTAAGAACTTCCCTCTTATTTATTTAATTCTTTTTGGGGTAATGGATTTTAACACCCCTGTTATGGGTCATTTTCTGAGCGTACATATCTTGATCAATATCCTGCTTTTAATTGTTTATTTGTGACCAGGATACTGGACGGGGATATTGCTAACATCATGGGCGATATCCTGAGGTTGCTTGAATTAACCACGTGCAGGTTAAAGGCTGGTGTTTGCTAACGGTCGGATGGACTTCATCTCCTCAAGACTCGGGCATGTTTGTTATGGGAGAGACGTTGAACCCGAAAGACTAGGTCTACAACGTTCGAGTGGGGAATATTCGCTGGATCCCGGTTATTTAGGATAGTTTGTTGTATTTGTTTTACTATAAATAGATGGGGGCGGATCAGGTTAAGGCACGCAACTTTCACATTTTCAAACACTTTCTCTCTAGCTCTCTGCAAACACTACACACAAACACTTATATTCAAATCACATTGTAACACCTAGTTGATTCGCTCTACATCCTGCATTGTATCCTGATATTTGGAGCAATAGAAGAACAAGGCAGTTGCGATTGTCAGCTCCCGAGGTTTTATGCCGGCGATCTAGATTGATCAAGGGCTTTCCTCGTACATCACGTGTCAACCTTTACTTTTTTGCTCATTGTTTGATCACAGATACAGCTCTATATCTTGAGCCGTATCCTGAAACTTTTTTCGCAAATTGACAAACCAACATATTTTTTACAAAGTATTACTAGCACACTACCTCACAAAACTAATTTGATCACTTAATTGTCTAGGTAATTTTTGACCAAAACAACCCCAATTAATCAATTTTGGCTGCCGTCATTCCTAACTTTTACTTTGACTCTCACCACCCCCAACTTAACACTTTGTGTGTTATGTCACCTCGTCATTAACTAGCCACTAACTTGGTTAGTTTTATTGTCCTACTTTGTTAGTGCATATGTCTGTTGACTTCGTCTTATATCGAGTCTTGTAATAGAATAGATAGACCAGGACACGTTATACGAGAGAAACGGGAAACAGGCCTGAACCAGCAGGTTCATGCGACCTGGCAGGTTCATGCGACCTGGCCAGTTCGTGCGACCTGGCCAGTTCGTGCGACCTGGCAAGTCTGGTTCGTGCGACCTGGCATTTTTTATAAATAGGTGGTCTTGGATCTTCATTTGTAACTTTGTGATTCCGGAGACGAAGTCCTGCCAAAGTGTCGAACGATCTGTAAACACTATCAAATCAATATAATCGACAGTTAAAGTGATTCTAAGTGCATATCTAGCTGATATAACATCAATACGTCTGATTCCGCCTTTCGTATTGATTGAGAACTCTTCTGAACGACTCGTTTGGTCGAATCCCCGATCCTACAAGTGGTATCAGAGTTCAGGAGGAAGAGTTCTTACCATTTCAGCTTGTTTTCACGGATAAAATCTGATTTCTACTCATTCTTCTACACTTTTCATCAAATTTACAGAGTTTTTACGGTTAAAATGATCTGATTTTGTGATATAACACGTAAAACACTGTTTTGAACAATCCATGAATAAATCAGAACCAAATTCAACTAAAACTTGATCAAAATTGACAAAATGATGAACTTTTGGACTTAGTGTAGGATCGTGTTCTCGACCTAGAAGAGTCGGTTCAGAGGAATTCCTTCAAATACAGGTGCGGAAAACAAGTATTTGATCTATAAACAGCTGAATCTTCACTTTAACACTGATTATATTGATATTTGAACACAAATACAATCAGTTCTCACACCGGCAGCACTTCGGTATGGAATCACTCAAATGTTACTCCTGATTTCGCTTGACCTAAACTCCTATATATAGACATCAGGATTTCGCTTTAGCATGACTCAAGCGAAATCTTATGTGATGATTTCGCTTGAGCTGCTTCAAGCGAAATCCCTTCACCAAACATATGTTCAAGCGAAATCTTGCTAATTCTTCCACATTTTCTCGTTCTACAAGCCCTGATCTATTCTAACTAGTGTAAGACTCGATACAAGACGAAGTCGACAGATGTAGTGTACCAACAGACTCCCCCTCAGATGTTGACGAGTCGACTATCGAGTCACACCAATGCTGTGTCTTCACATATTCATTCTTGATCAGTCTCCGGGCTTTTCTTTCTCTATCTTCTTCTCCAAAATCACCCTGCTTTATCAGACTCCCCCTCACGATTTGCTGGCATTCATTTGTTCTTCAGCAACATCTGTTTTAGGATCGATGTCTGACTCAACTGTTGTTTACAAGATCATTGCCTGGCTTTTATCTAATTCTCTTGATCAGATCTCTTGATTCCTTAAGTTCATCAGCATCAGCAGCTAGCAAACTTTTAGATTCATGATCAAAGTCTGACTTTTGTAAGCTTTGAATGAATTAACCTGGCTCACCTGTAACAATCTTAACCCAGAAATAAATTTTCTAAATTTAACAATTTAAATGCACCAACAATCTGATATAATCAGATAATTCTTTCTCATATCACAAACCAATGAAGAACCAAATGTAGGTTTTTTTTTTAAAAAATACCAATTGTAGAATTTTAATAAACCTTTTTGACATTTTAAGATTCACTCCCCCTCACAACCAAGTCATCATGTTTAGCACTTGAAATTTTGACAATCAGCTTTCCAATACCAGTTGTCGAAAATCTTTTTGGATTTTTCAAAAAATATGCTAAAACACACTAAAATCTTTTTGTAATTTTTGATTGTAAAGGAATGCAATAAAGAAATATTTACAAACAATATTTTTGTGAGTTTATGCAAGAGGATCATATCAGTTTCTGAGACATATCACTAACACCGTTAAGCTTCATTTCATATTAAGTTCTAAACAATTCACTTAGATTGTCAGTATACTGGTCCACTTAAATTCTCACACAAAGTTCAACTGTTTCGAGATACGATATTAATGTCTTAGATACTTAAACTCAATCGCGTGTCCCACCTCAGAATATACTCCCGTATCCAGATCCCAATAATCAGTCTTACAGGTAATTATGACACAAATGATATCTGTATATAAATTAGGTAATGCGAGGGCCGAGGGATCTCAGGTCGATACTTCCGTATACGCAGAGAGATATCAGCTTCGACTTTACGGTATGTCCCCTTTAGAGGATCTTTTAGCTACAACAGCAGCGACTATCAATGTTATTGTTTCATCAGCATGCTGAGGGTTTATGCTATGTTTCAAGCATTGCGGAAAGTATTATCCAAGGACTAGGTCAGAACCACCGTTCAGCAGAAGTCCCGGAATAATACCCCAGACATCATTGAGTATAAAGACCTAGTATATCAGATTATGAGACCTTTCAAACGAGATTTCGGGGGTTACCCATATATCCGAGAGATGTTCCCCACGATATAAGCAAGTTTGAAATTTAGATTTATATCTCGTCACAATCTACTAAATGTGCAAAAACCTACTGACATATCCGCAGTAAGATTGTTTATCACATTTTTACTTTACATTTCTTTAGCATGTTGTGACAGTCCACTGATGTACTATCATTTCCTCTATATGCAACAAAAACTCATTTTTGAATTTTATCATGTTTTTGTCTTTTTCAAATTTTCAAATGTTTTTGGATTTTCTGAAAAATTTTACTCCCCCTAAAATGCAAACACATTTTAGGAAAGTTTGAAAATAAACTGTACAATAAACTTGACAACTGATATCGAATCGCATCAAATCGCCATTCACTCGGCATAAACAATCAGAACTCCCCCTATCACAAAACTATTTTCTCATTTAGATTTCAAAACACTTAAGTTTGTTTTAATCAAAATGATTTTTCCGGAAAATAAGTTTTGATGATATAATCATTTGTAAATTCGTGGTGTGGTTCATCACATTGTCTATTCGAAATACCAATTGTAAGTATGGTCCAATCAAGTTCAATTTAATGACCTTGATTAACCACTTGCAAGTACGCACCATCTATATCAATTGTAAAAATTACCACATGTAAAACACAATACCACTTGTAGGAATGTTACGTCTACATCACCATTTTACCAATCAAAATGCCGATTCCTGCTTCGCACTTACCAACCTGGAAGCTCCGGCGTAGTCATACAACCTGTAAACATCCAAACACTATCAAAAACTTTCAATCAAAAACTTAAAACATTAAAAAGATGCCGATTCCTGATCCACGATATAAACTTGGGATCTCCGGCAAGTCCTAAGACTTTAAGGAAAACAAACTTCCACCCAAGTCTTATTTGACTTGGTGGCTTCCAATTCCTGAGCAGTAGGGTTGTAAGTTGCCTTTTTAGTTGCATAAAAATCTTTAACCCCCTTTACTTTCCCATCAAGCATTTTCTTGAAAATTTTCTTAACATTTTCATTAAATGTTTTTTCAATATCAAAATCTGAGCTTTCAACTTTATCAACCATTTGTTTAATCTCTTCCACACTCAATGATTTAATATCAACATCATTCATCAAATCTTTGATCTCATCTTGTGACTCCTCTGATTTTGTGGAATCAGATTCATTGCCAGATTTTTCATCTGATTTTTTAACTATCCATTTTTGGTTGTCTTTTGCCTTCTTTTTGTATAAACTTTTAGAATTTTCACCAACTTCATTCTTTGAATTTTCAAAAATTTTGAAGTTTGTAATTGGTGAATCATTCTTTTCAACCACTTTTTCTTTAAGGTTTTCAGAGACTCCCTGTTTTTTGTTGACTTTGTTTGGACAATTGTGAGCAATGTGTCCAACAACTTGGCATTGAAAACAAGTTCTTGTGTCTCTGATTTGAAAAACTCCAGTTGGATGAAAAACTCCAGTTCCTGTCATTTTCCTTTCAGCAAGGAACTCTTGATTTGATTTTTTCAAAGATAAGCTATTTGACTCCTCTTCATACCTTTTTCCTGCAACATATGTCATTTTTGATTTAAAATCTCTAACATATTTTTCATTTTTACGATTTTCAGGTGGAGTAAAACCAAGACCTTTCTTTTTGTAACTACAATTTTGATTTGTTTTCTTGTAAAAACTAGAATCAGAATTGTAATTTTTTTTCTTTTTTTTCTTGTTTAACCTTTGTTGAACTCTAGAAGTGTATTTTTTAGGTTTTTCAATAGATTTTTCATCCTTAATTTCAGAAAAATTAATTTCCGTCATTTTGAAAACCTTTTTGATCATGTCAAAACGAACACTTCTAATTGGAAACTCTTTGTCAGAGTATAATTTGTCCGAATCATTTAAAGTATATGCAACTTCAAATGTTTCATCATCCAAATTTGCCTTTGATAACAAAAATTCTTTACTATAAGACCGTTTTTCCGATGACTTTGAACTGTCGACTGACGAACTTGAACCCCCAGACTCAAACTTTGACTCAGACACCTCCTCAGTATCCAACACCTGATCGACCACCTTTTTGATTAACTCAGACTCATGATCAGTATCAGACGAGGTAAACGTGATATCAATGTTATCTGGTAAAACGTCAGTTGTCTCGGATTTTAACTTTATATTGACTGCTTTTTCAACTTGCTCCTCATTTGGTTTTCTAGGAGAATACCCTTCCCAGATAGGAGGCGGACACTTGTTATATTTAACAGTCGATTTCTTACCAGTCTCATTCTTTTGCTTCTCATCCTGAAATGCTTCAAAACCTGCAACAGTAGGATAAACTCGATCAATAACATAATCAGAACAAGAATAACTCAGTAATAACCTTCTGATCCTTTCATTTTCGATCTTTTCTTTTTCCAACTCTTGCTTTAGATTAGCATTTTCTTCGATGTAATGATTAATTGCCTTTTGCTTTGTCATCAATGTAGCATTCGTCATCGTTAAAGCCTTTTCTCTTTCAGAGTTCGTTGTTTGAAGACCTGTCACTGTTCTGTTCAACACGCTATACGATTCTTTCACATAGCTGATGTCAGATAGTAGCTTTTCTATCAGTCTTTCTCTATCAAATAAAGTCACATCTTTTTCTTCACAACTCTTACACATTTCCAAACATTTCTTGCAAGGCTTTTCAACTTCAACAATTTTTTCAATCTCAATTGTTTTTACCACTTCAATCACTTTTTCTTCTTCAATCACTTTCTCTTCTTCTTTCACTCGCTCAGTTTCAACATTATCCTTAGCAACACTTTCAACATTCTTTTTCTGAACACCATCTTCAGATTTCTTTAGTTGTTGTTCTTTAGCAGCTTGTTTCTCCTTCAATTTCTCCATGCGATCTGCAAAATAGAAATGAAAACTTTCAGGAGAAAGATGAGATTTTGCAACATTAACATATTTTTCCTCCTCATCATCACTGCTGCTATCAACTGGTGTTTGATCAAACTCTTCTGTAGAATCTCCAGCACTAAACGCAGTCTGGATTTTCGGACTTCTCTCAGCTTCTGGAACCGGAATGCTACCTTTGTAGTACATCTTCACGTCCTGTTGACCACTTGGACTGTTCATCCTTGCGATCTTTTGCTGTTCCAGATCCTGACCCTCAATCTTTTCGATAAACTCACCAATTGATAATCCATCATAAACCCCTGTGTTTTTTAGGATCATCAAATAAGTTCCCCACTCTTTTTTCGGTAACGCATCACTAATTTGTCTACCCACTCTTCAGATTCTTTTTTTATACTAAGCATTGACATGGATCGCACCAAGTGGCAGTATCTTTCAATTAGCTTCTTTGTATCTTCTCCGGGCAAACTTGTAAACAAATCAAATTCTTTCTTGAGCAGTGCCTTTTTGCTTTTAATCATTTTCTCGCTACCCTCAAATTTGACTTTAAGTGCATCCCAGATTGACTTTGCAGTTTTGTCATGCTGTAGCAGAATGAAAATATCTTCTTTGATAGCTTGTTGAAGCAGACTGATCATCATCTTTTCAGATCTATACATATCACGTTCTTCATTACTAAATTCATGTATTTTTTTATCAACTTTCATATCAGTCTGTGGTAAAACATATTTCTTCAAAATACATTCCCATGATCTCAGATGATTAGCCTGAACCCAGTTCTCGAATCTATCTTTCCACCCGTAGTATTCTTCAATACTCATCAATTTCGGGGGTTTTTGGGTGATTCCCGTTTCGTTCTCCAAATTCATATTCTGAGCAATAGAAGATGAACTCGACGGTGTTGCAAACGCGTTATAGAACTCGTTATCCATGTTTCAATCACTTTCAAGCGAATTGGTCAAATGAACAGTCTTTGAAGCGAAATTGCTAATTGAACAACCCTTAAGCGAAATCCTTGAAGCGAAATACACTGATCTTTGAAGCGACACCAGATAGTCTTTCAAGCGAAATACTTGAAGTGAAAACCACAGATCTTTGAAGCGAAAACCTTTGAAGCGAACCACAGATCCTTGAAGCGACAACCTTGAAGCGACAACCTTGAAGCGAAAACATATAATCTTTGAAGCAAAATAATATGTGTCGCTTGAAATTTCAAGCGAAATCGTCCAATGAAACTGATTCGTTCAAGCGAAATCCATTAGGATGTCAATTTTGATCACTTTTAGGTCGAATTTGGCTGTGAAACTTTCAAGGATTTGTTATCTTGTACTTTTAAACAATCCGTGAGAAATTAAATCGATTTTGACCGTGAAAAGTTTCTGAACCGTTAAAAGAAGATGTAGAAGTAAGAGAATGATATGAATTTCGGCTGATATCTACAGAACTCCTCCTCCTGAGCTCTGATACCAATTGTAGGATCGTGTTCTCGACCTAGAAGAGTCGGTTCAGAGGAATTCCTTCAAATACAGGTGCGGAAAACAAGTATTTGATCTATAAACAGCTGAATCTTCACTTTAACACTGATTATATTGATATTTGAACACAAATACAATCAGTTCTCACACCGGCAGCACTTCGGTATGGAATCACTCAAATGTTACTCCTGATTTCGCTTGACCTAAACTCCTATATATAGACATCAGGATTTCGCTTCAGCATGACTCAAGCGAAATCTTATGTGATGATTTCGCTTGAGCTGCTTCAAGCGAAATCCCTTCACCAAACATATGTTCAAGCGAAATCTTGCTAATTCTTCCACATTTTCTCGTTCTACAAGCCCTGATCTATTCTAACTAGTGTAAGACTCGATACAAGACGAAGTCGACAGATGTAGTGTACCAACACTTAGAAACACTCAGTTCGTTTGAAACACCTTCAGATCGTTCGAATTTTGAGTCAGATCGCACGGTTTGAACAAACCAGGTCATACGAAATCGTCAGATCATGTGAATAGTGTTCAGCTCGTGCGAAGTGGGTCCAGGTCGTTTGAAAGTGGGTCCAGGTCGTTTGGAGGTGAACCAGATCGTGCGGGGTGAGTTATAAGCTACCAGGTCGTTTGAAATCTTATCAGGTCGCGTGAAACTTACATCAGATCGCACGAGATTGTGTGAAACCTCAACTCGTGTGAAGTACCAGATCGTTTGATTCCAGCTCGTTTATAAATCCAGTTCGCTTAAACGTTGTGTTTTTGTATACCTTTTCACCGAAACATGGAAAGCGAATTTTACAACGCGTTTGCTACTGCCCCGGTCGCTCCAGTTACTGTTGCCGAAACTGTCGGTATCGAGAATGAAACGGGAACTTTCCAAAAACCTCCAAAGCTTATGTACATTGAGGATTTTAAAGGGTGGCAAGACCGTTTTGAAAACTGGGTGCAAGCGAACAAGTTTAATGCATGGGTTTCTTTAGAGAAAGATTATACTTTACCGAAAGATGACCTTGGAAATGAAAAACAATTAAGTCAATTTTTACCTGATGAAAAATTAAAATACACAAGTGAAAAAATGATGATTAGCATTCTCCAACAAGCGGTAAAAGAAGATATTTTTGTTTTGCTTCAACATGAGGGAACTGCTAGATCAATTTGGAAAGCGTTGATTAAAAAGTTTAAGGGTAGTGCTGATATGATAAAAAATAAACGAGCATTACTAAAAAAATATTTTGATATGTTTACAGCTCTTGAAGGTGAAACAACAACAATGATTATTGAGAGATATTGTCATCTTGTCATGGAAATGAAAAGATTGGACATCAAGAAAGAAGATGATGAATGGGTTGATAAGCTAGCCGATGCGTTACCATAGAATGAATGGGGAACATATCTGTTGATTTTAAAGCATAACCGACAATTTGAAGATATGAATTTGAGTATGTTTATCCAGAAATTGGAAGAACATGAGCTATCAATTTGAAAAACTGCTACGATGAGAAGTCCGGGTGCTCAACAAGATGTTAGTCTATACTATAGAGGAAGCAAGGTTGAGACCACTCCGAGTCCAAAGATTCAGACTGCGTTCAGTGCTGATGGTACTTTCGGAACAAATGCAAACAATACAAATCAGAGCAGTGGATATTCTTCGTCTTATTCAAGTTTTGAACCAAATTTCTCAACACCAAGTTCTCAACAACAAAGTTCAACAAACTTTAATGGTCAAGTTTTGCAATGCAATGTTACATTAAATATTCAAAGTGGTCAAAATTTCTCTCCAAATATTGCTAAGCAACACATGGCATCACTTGTTACTGTGTTAGAGTCGTATGAAAGCTTGGTTGCTAGACGAATTGGCAATCTGATGCTCACTAAAGAGGATTATGATCAGATTGATTCTGAGGAACTTGAGTTGATGGACATCAAGTGGTGTTTAGCTAGCGTTTTGAGAAGAGCAGAAAAGTTCAAACAAATCACCGGAAGAGATGATCTTCGTGAAGCTGCTACATCTCAGCTAGGTTTTGACAAATCGAAGGTTACTTGTTTTCGTTGCCGAGAAAAAGGACATTTTAAATGAGAGTGTACAAACAAAGAAGCAAGCGGAAGACAAGATCCTTTCGGAAACAACGATTATCATAGAAAATCAATTTATCATCAGGTTGCTCAACAACCATATCAACAACAATCTTCACACTCACGTACTATTGAAGAATCAAAGGGTAAAGCTTGTTTTGGTCTGTTAGACCAAGAAGATGAAATGATTCCAAAAGAGTTCAATTGGGATGATTATGATCCTTCTAGACCTTCAGTTTCTAAAGCATTTGTTGCTCGATTCTTTGAAGATTCAACCTCAGAAGAAGGAACAATCAAACTAAGAACAGTCCTAGAAGAAAACCAATTTTTAAATCTTCAGGAAGTGATGCAGACACTGATAATGAGGAAGAGTATATTAATAAAGCTAGAAAACAATTGGATCCTTATAGTTTTAATTTGTTTTTTGCAGATAAAATCGAGATATTGAAAGAGAAAAGGGCTGCTAGACTGAAGAGAGAAATGGAAGCAAGAAGGATTGCTGAAGAAAAGACTGAAGTTCAGATGGAAGCTGAAAAGGCAAAAGCTGAAGAAAAACCGACAGAGAAGGTCGAGGTTGAAGAGAATGAAGTGAAGATAGAAGTTGAGAAAGAATCGATTGTGATTGAAAAGGTGGTGGAGAAAATAGTTGAAAAAATAGTCGAAGTTGAAAAAAATGTTGAAGTTGAAAAGATTGTAGAGGTTGAAAAACCTTGTGCAAAGTGTTTAGAATCCTGCAAAGATTGTGCTGAGAAAGATACAAAGTATGCTGAATTGGAGAAGCTCAAAGAAAATTTGCTACACAATGTGAGAAGCATAAAGGAATCATATGATCTCCTAAGCAGCAAAGTGAACTTGTACAAAGGAGCTAGTGATGAGGATATTCAGATGAAGAATCTTCTGAAAGCAACAGTTCTTCAAAAGCAAACTGCAATCAACAAATAGATTGAGATTATTGCAGGGCTTAAACAAGAATTGGCAGCGATGACGATCGAAACCTACCGTGGCAGCTCATAAGTTTGCAGATGATGAAGAAAATTCTGGTAAGAAAACTGGTTTGAATTATAACAGAGTACCAAATCCAATGTGGGATGGCTATACCCCCCGACACTTTGAAAAGGTGGCTGAAGTACTCAATCTGAATCTGAAATCCGAGTCTATCGATGGATTACCAGATGATATTGATGTTACCTTCACAGTGTCTGACACTGATCATGAGTCCGAGTTAATTAAGAAAGTGGTCGATCAGGTGTTGGAGAAAGATGAAGAGTCAAAGTCAGAGTCTAAATCTGAAAATTCAAGTTCATCAGACAGAAGTTCGAGTTCACCGATCAAAAGGGTTTACAATAAAGATTTTCTGATATCAAAAATTAATTTGAATTATGAAACATTCAAAGTAGCATATACTTTGAATGATTCTGACAAATTATATTCTGATGAAGAATTTCCAATAAGAGGTGTTAAAACAAAAATGATTAACAAGGTTTTCAAATTAACAGAAATTAATATTTCTGAAATAAAAGATGTAAATCTTACTGAAAAACCAAAAAAGTACACTTCAAGAGTTCAATAAAGATTGAACAAGAAAAAGGGTTACAGTTCTTGTTCGGGTTATCGAAAGAAACCAAACCATAACAGTAATTTCAAAAAGAAAGGATTAGGTTTTATTTGTAACACCCTTGTTATTATTTTAAGGTTTTCGTATAGTTTACGGAAATGAACACGTAATTATAATTACATGTACTTTGAATAATACGGTTAATTTAAAACTTTTACAAATGAAGGTATATATACATCGTAATGAATTTGAGTTCGTCATTTAAAAGTTACGACAAAATATCATGCAGAAGCTTTTAACTTTATCGTGTTCGGTTCCTCATCGAGCTTGATCTTCATCCGGGCACTCTTGACATTCACCTATGATCAAAACCAACTTAAAAGTTAGTTTTGATAGTTAAATAATAAGTTTAAACAAGTTACATGGGTCAAACAAACACAATTTAACAATTTTCGGATTCAGGGGGGCTAGACGCCCCACCTAGCCCCCTTTTTGACAGCAAGTTCTTAATATGTTACTGCATATTCCCGGCATAACCCGATTTTACGGAAACGAGCATAACTCTCTCGTTTTTAATCCGTTTTACCCGATTCTTTTTCCTACGCGTCCGTAATTCAATTATCCATCTTATGAAGTTGAAATCCAACATCCGGTATAACAAAATTTCAGACCTTTAAGTCTTCTACTTAATACCTTTTTACAAAGTTTTGAATCGTTCATGCGTTTATCAAACAAACATGTTTGTTTGATCCTAAATTCACATGAATCTTATAATTTCAATGTTGTCTATGATATTAGGTTCAATTCACGAGTTTATGTATATTCTTAAACCCGTTTGTACTTAAAAGCTTATTTTGACCCATTAAGGGTATTTAAGCACTTTTCCGCATAATTCATACTCGTTTATTTCTAGCATCTTATTTTCCCAATATTTATCAAATGATCTTCCACCACAACTATATGTGTGTTGGATTTAATGTGGATATCTATATGTTCCGAGTTTTACCCCTCGGATTATCATTTTACGGCAAAGACCTATATAAAGTCATTCGACCCAAGAATTTACATCTTTCATTATCTTTTCTTATTCTAAGCATTTATTTAATCATAAAACTCGTTTCCCAACCCCTTTTAAGGGTCGTTCGTTCGAATTAGCCTATAAGGGCAATTTGGTCAATTTTCATCCTTCTTTTACTACAAGGAACTTTTAAATACTTGTTTGACTCAAAATCCGACCTTTTAACTATAACCTTGTTTATAAACCCATGTGCTTCTAAAACATCATAACCATAACTCAATTTATTCGGTTTACCTAAAAGATAACCGAATAACTATACTTTAACCTTGTCTAACTCTTATAGAATCTCAAGTTCTACATGATGAGTTGAATCATTATACATACCTAGCTCAGATCAATATATTGACCCATTTCGATACCTTGCCTTAGTAGCCGTTAAGAAATAGCGATGTACGTATCCATTTGATATTTTTTCCTATAAACATGTAACTCGACAAACCATTAGTCGATATTGTCAAAGGGTGATAGTTTCACCTTTTGACCCGTTTATTTACCTAGTGATCTTCGTCACTTCAACTAAATGTAAATTTCATGTATTATGCTAATTTAAGGTCTACTAGCGAAAATACAAAGTCAAGCATAACGTAACGAGATCGTAGTTACGTACCTTTTAAGCACCATTTTTAAACGCGTATTTCCACCGCCTTGTCCACTTGACGATCCGGATTCCTTGCCTAAAGAGTTCAATTCACAATCCGTTTAGAACCCTTTTTATAAGTCTTAACGTATAATTTGCCATATCCATCAAGCATGCGTTTTTGTCCGATTTTCAACATTTATCTTTCATTTAGGCATTTTAACGAACACCTAACGAGTATAATTTTACATCTTTAAAACCAAGTTCATAACTTGATATTTTTGCCCAATATAAACATACATATCGATTTCATTATGTCAAACATGCATACTAATCTCAAAATCATTTCATAGTAATCAAGTAACACCAGTAACACCACTTTTGGTAGTCATGATTCTTGTGTTCATCTCAATTTTACAAAACCCATTTAGATTATCAATGGATCATCATGAATTTCATAGATTATCCAATAATCCAACATGTTATTGACTAGGGTTTACTCCTAGACATCATATTACTTCAAGATTCATCCATGCATGACATAATCAAGCTCAATTTCAGTTTCTTACAAATAACCTAGAATTTAAGATGGATCAAAACATCAAGATTTTACATACCTTATGACGCCTTCAACTAGGTGATCATTAATTTGTGCTTGAAAATCGATTTGGACTTGATTTAAACCCTCAATTTGTGGTTTTTATGATAATTAGGGTTGGGTGAAGAACCCCCTTGTCACCCCCTGCTTCTTGATCGACCAGACATCCTCAAAGTGGGTGTTTGGTGTGTTTTAAATTTTGTTTTATGTTATTAACTTTCAAATTTAACAACATAGGCCCCTCAACTTTAGTTTGGTTTATAACTTGAGTATTTTGTTCTTTCACTTAATTACAAGACTTGTACTAGGTTATTTATTTCCTAGTTATTCATCTTGTTCAAAACCCGTTTTATTTAAAGTCCTGTTAAATCTCAGGCCTTTTATATACCTTGCTTTCTCAAAGTATTTCTCATCATTTTAATAAATATTAGATTTATTTACTTAATTCCTAAAATTTACCGGGTAAGTTTTACAACTAACTGTATTTTACCCGTCCTTTAGTATTAACGTGATTTGATTACCAAACCCGTTTTCGGGGTGTTACAAGTCTACCCCACTTAAAGAGGTTTCGTCCTCGAAACCTTATTTACAAAGTTCATTGGTTTAATCAAACAATCAAAGTTTCGTTTTCAAAGCATTTATTCATTCCTTTCGATCTAACATTTCCATTTATATTGACGTGTAAGTCTTTCGTGTGTAAGGCCTCGCAGACCGTTACTTTTCAGATTGTATCCATTATCTTTATTGTTTATCCATTTTGGCGGTTAGACTTGTTAGTCACCGGTTACTTCATACCCCGTTACCCGGGTATGCTATTTGCCATCTCCGGCCTACGTGTGTTTAAAATTCTCTAAGTCACCTCGTACCACTTATGTTTTGTTAAAACGTTACTTTTGACTAAAAACTAAATTCTTAGTTTATGTTTCCTCTTTGTCGTACATCTTTCTCTCGTTTCTAGGAATGTTACTTCCGAGAATCTAGTCCTTTCCGTTATTATTTAATGCGGGGAATTATAACAAATTCCCAAGCTTAACCCATATGACCCGTAGGTTCTTCCACTTAGCCTCGTAGGCTATTTATTTAGATTTTCACCCTTTTTTTTATCCTTTTTAAGGTGAGACCTTTACAATTCGTTTCTTTCTATTTGTGACCCGAAGGTCTTTTTGGTCCCGTAGACCTCAACACTACTTTTAATCCCATAGGTTATGATGATCCCGTAGATCATCTTTTATCCAAGTCATTATTCAACTGTATATATATATATATTTACGGTGTCAAGGTACCATTTTTTATCTTTCAAATCTTTTATTTTCGCTTTTGCATTTCGTTTTACTTTGACCGTAGTTTAAGGCTACATTTGTTTTCTTTTAAATTATTCTTCCGACTCTATGACTTCTTCCGTCATTTACACGTCGGTTCGTCTCATTCTTATCGCTATTCAGTTTACGCCTCTATTTCCTTTCAAACCGTTACCCGTGTTCTTTATCTTAATGTTTTAACACTCCAGTTTCACTGGTTTGCATTTTCCTTTCTATACTTTTTTACGACCTATCACATAGGTTCATTGACATTTCGCGCTTTCATTATTTAGCTTGCGCTTACTTTCATTTTCAAGCGTTATTCTTTACTAGTCTCGTTTGACTTGTTTGTGTGAAACTTCCTCACTTATGAATGTCAAACTTCACTCTTTATTTGACCCATTCATCTTAAAATAGTTGAACGTAATTATCAAAAATTTCTATTCGCAAAATCTTATCATCTTTTAGTCATGACCCATAATCCGAGTATTTTGACTTTCTAATCCGCGTTCCCATCTATTGGGTTACGCATATTCTTAAAATCATACCCATCTATCAGGTATCCTTATCGAAGTCATTTTCAAAGTAATCATTCTGATATGATTCTAGACTTCATTTTAACTTATTTGGTCGTCTTAGCGAAATCCATCGCTTTTATTCAATTGCATCCTTTATTCTTTATTTAATTTGTTTGACTTGTCCGTGTGAAGTTCATCACTCGTGACAGTCAAACTTTTATCCCTATGCCTTAGCATTCCCATTGGTCGGTTTGTATTTTCATTTACCTTGGTCCTTGTCCCTTCTCTCGGGCTCCTTATCCAAACGTAATACGCTTCCGTCCTCCGACTTACGTTTACGTTTACTATCAAACATCTTACTTGTTTGATTCATTTGGGTAACTTTTTAACTCGTCCCATTCATCCCGCCCTTACTACATCGGACGTAAATGTGTCCCCTACAAGAAGTTCATGGTATCGTACGCCACTACTTACTTGGCCAGAGTAAGCGATTGACACATGACACACATGACCTTTTCATAGTTTTCACATCACGCCCTATGTAAGTAATGCCTCTATTTATTTCATATCCCTGATTTCATTAAGTAAAACTTTATTTAATTGCTAAACAACAATCACTAGTTTTACTTTCGAACATAAAAATGTTTTCCTCTCTATCGAACTATTATATATTCACATTCGTTAATGTGATCGCTACTTTTCTTAATAGCATTATATTGAGAGTTTTTCCACTTGCATAACTACCCCATGTTCAAATTTCCATATAAACTAATCCTATTATTTATTTGTTATTCATCATCGTGAATAACACATTTTCTATTAAATTTCTCTTGGAAATCAGGTTTTCCAAGTTCTATCATATATATGCAACCGTCATTACTTACGTGTTTGTTGCATATTACTACTTGTACGATTAAATTTTAAAACGTGCACCTGGTAATGCTTGCCCCGACGGGCTTTCCTTGCCTTTACTTTTATTCGCGATTGTTACGCGATTTGGTCCTTGGTGAGCATGCTCCTCTTTTCGTACTTCGGACCGTTCCTCTATCATATCCGTAATTTGTTCAACCCTCGTCATCCTCAAATGCGAGTTTCCTCCAATTAAAACATTCACAAAAGTTAGTAATGTCAACTTTACTAAATGCCCGTATCATAATACAAGGCTTTTCTACTATACGTGTTAACGCACGTAATTTTGTTAACTATATCTATTATTTAATTGAGGTATCGTATATTACACGATAACCCTATGTGTTGTTTGCAACACTTTAACATGCTAAACCATTAAAATACACGTACTTACCGGATTTGCGATCAAGCCTCGAACCGAACACACTTTACTTTTTAACCATGAGCTCTGATTACCAACTTGTAACACCCTTGTTATTATTTTAAGGTTTTCGTATAGTTTACGAAAATGAACACGTAATTATAATTACATGTACTTTGAATAATACGGTTAATTTAAAACTTTTACAAATGAAGGTTTATATACATCGTAATGAATTTGAGTTCGTCGTTTAAAAGATACGACGAAATATCATGCGGAAGCTTTTAACTTTATCGTGTTAGGTTCCTCATCGAGCTTGGTCTTCATCCGGGCACTCTTGACATTCACCTATGATCAAAACCAACTTAAAAGTTAGTTTTGATAGTTAAATAATAAGTTTAAACAAGTTACATGGGTCAAACAAACACAATTTAACAATTTTCGGATTCAGGGGGCTAGACGACCCACCTAGGGACTAGACGCCCCACCTAGGGACTAGACGCCCCACCTAGCCCCCTTTTTGACAGCAAGTTCTTAATATGTTGCTGCATATTCCCAGCATAACCCGATTTTACGGAAACGAGCATAACTCTCTCGTTTTTAATCCGTTTTACCCGATTCTTTTTCCTACGCGTCCGTAATTCAATTCTCCATCTTATGAAGTTGAAATCCAACATCTGGCATAACAAAATTTCAGACCTTTAAGTCTTCTACTTAATACCTTTTTACAAAGTTTTGTCCCGTTCATGCGTTTATCAAACAAACATGTTTGTTTGATCCTAAATTCAGATGAATCTTATAATTTCAATGTTGTCTATCATATTAGGTTCAATTCACGAGTTTATGTATATTCTTAAACCCGTTTGTACTTAAAATCTTATTTTGACCCGTTAAGGGTATTTAAGCACTTTTCCGCATAATTCATACTCGTTTATTTCTAGCATCTTATTTTCGCAATATTTATCAAATGATCTTCCACCACAACTATATGTGTGTTGGATTTAATGTGGATATCTATATGTTCCGAGTTTTACCCCTCGGATTATCATTTTACGGCAAAGACCTATATAAAGTCATTCGACCCAAGAATTTACATCTTTCACTATCTTTTCTTATTCTAAGCATTTATTTAATCATAAAACTCGTTTCCGAATCCCTTTTAATGGTCGTTCGTTCGAATTAGCCTATAAGGACAATTTGGTCAATTTTCATCCTTCTTTTACTACAAGGAACTTTTAAATACTTGTTTGACTCAAAATCCGACCTTTTAACTATAACCTTGTTTATAAACCCATGTGCTTCTAAAACACCATAACCATAACTCAATTTATTCGGTTTACCTAAAAGATAACCGAATAACTATACTTTAACCTTGTCTAACTCTTATAGAGTCTCAAGTTCTACATGATGAGTTGAATCATTATACATACCTGGCTCGGATCAATATATTGACCCATTTCGATACCTTGCCTTAGTAGCCGTTAAGCAATAGCGATGTACGTATCCATTTGATATTTATTCCTATAAACATGTAACTCGACAAACCATTAGTCGATATTGTCAAAGGGTGATAGTTTCACCTTTTGACCTGTTTATTTACCTAGTGATCTTCGTCACTTCAACTAAATGTAAATTTCATGTATTATGCTAATTTAAGGTCTACTAGCGAAAATACAAAGTCAAGCATAACGTAACGAGATCGTAGTTACGTACCTTTTAAGCACCCTTTTTAAACGCGTATTTCCACCTGCTTGTCCACTTGACGATCCGGATTCCTTGCCTAAAGAGTTCAATTCACAATCCGTTTAGAACCCTTTTTAAACGCGTATTTCCACATGCTTGTCCACTTGACGATCCGGATTCCTTGCCTAAAGAGTTCAATTTACAATCCGTTTAGAACCCTTTTTATAAGTCTTAACGCATAATTTGCCATATCCATCAAGCATGCGTTTTTGTCCGATTTTCAACATTTGTCTTTCATTTAGGCATTTTAACGAACACCTAACGAGTATAATTTTACATCTTTAAAACCAAGTTCATAACTTGATATTTTTGCCCAATATAAACATACATATCGATTTCATTATGTCAAACATGCATACTAATCTCAAAATCATTTCATAGTAATCAAGTAACACCACTTTTGGTAGTCATGATTCTTGTGTTCATCTCAATTTTACAAAACCCATTTAGATTATCAATGGATCATCATGAATTTCATAGATTATCCAATAATCCAACATGTTATTGACTAGGGTTTACTCCTAGACATCATATTACTTCAAGATTCATCCATGCATGACATAATCAAGCTCAATTTCAGTTTCTTACAAATAACCTAGAATTTAAGATGGATAAAAACATCAAGATTTTACATACCTTATGACCCCTTCAACTAGGTGATCATTAATTTGTGCTTGAAAATCGATTTGGACTTGATTTAAACCCTCAATTTGTGGTTTTTATGAGAATTAGGGTTGGGTGAAGAACCCCCTTGTCGCCCCCTGCTTCTTGATCGACCAGACATCCCCAAAGTGGGTGTTTGGTGTGTTTTAAATTTTGTTTTATGTTATTAAGTTTCAAATTTAACAACATAGGCCCCTCAACTTTAGTTTGGTTTATAACTTGAGTATTTTGTTCTTTCACTTAATTACAAGACTTGTACTAGGTTATTTATTTCCTAGTTATTCATCTTGTTCAAAACCCATTTTATTTAAAGTCCTGTTAAATCTCAGGCCTTTTATATACCTTGCTTTCTCAAAGTATTTCTCATCCTTTTAATAAATATTAGATTTATTTACTTAAATCCTAAAATTTACCGGGTAAGTTTTACAACTAACTGTATTTTACCCGTCCTTTAGTATTAACATGATTTGATTACCAAACCCGTTTTCGGGGTGTTACATTATTCCACCAGAAAATCATAAAAATAGAAAAATTTATAAACCAAAAACTATATTTGTTTCAGGAGCAAGTTCAGAAGAAGAAAAGGAGAAACCTTTCTGGAAACAGTCAAACAAGGAGTTTCTCGCCGTAAAGCAAAAGAATATGTTGAAGGAATCTGAACCGAGAGTTGAAAGAAGAACCTGTTTCAAATGTCAAGAGGTTGGACATATTGCTTGGAATTGGCCAAAGTCCACCAACACAAAACAGGGAGTTTCTTCTAACTCTAAATTGAAAGAAAAATGTGTTGATAAAAAGGAACAACCAACAGAGAAATTTAAGGAGTTCAAAAATTCGACTTTCGAAGTTGGTGAAAGTTCGAAACATTTTTACAAAAGAAGAGCCAATTTAAACAAACAAAAATGGATTGCTAAGAAATCAGAGGTTGTTTCTGGCAATGAATCTGATTCGTCAAAGTCAGAGGAGCCGTATGTTGTGCTAAATGATGAAAATTCCGTTCCAACAATGGATGATGAAAATTTTCCACCATTGTCAAACGGAAACTTGAAATCAAAAATTGGTAAGATTGAGATTTCAGATCAATTCTTCTCTGAAAAGAAAGAATTTGATGCTGAAAAAGCATTTAACAGTAAAGTGTTACATATTTTTTGTAAGATGGCAGATGGGAAGGTGAAGGGAGTGAACGAATTTTATGAATCGAAAGTTGTTAAACCAAATGAGGATGGTTCACCCATGATTGACCAGGCATGGGTGAGATTCTTTAAAAATTAAAATCCTGACTTGCCGGGGCTCCCAAGTTGGTAATCGTGGAGCATGAATCGGCATCATTCTTGAAAATTGTTTTTGTGGAAAACCTACAAGTGTTAATTTTTACAAGTAGTTGAAAGAACAAAGTGATGAATTAAACCCCATAATGTGTGAAATCAACAAAACTAATTTTCCGGAAAAACCATTTTGATTAAAACAAACTTAAGTGTTTTGAAATCATAATGGGAAAATAGTTTGTTGTCAGGGGGAGTTCTGATTGTTTATGCCAAGAGAATGGAGAATTGATGCAATTCACATCAGTTTGTCATTTTATTTATACAGTTTATTGCTTTTACTTTCAAATTTTCTTGGAAAATCAAAAATTGAAAATATTTTTTTTATTTTAGGGGGAGTAAAAAATTTAGAAAATTTGAAAATTTGAAAAATCCAAAAACATCGAAAAATCAAATTGAGTTTTGTTGTGAAAAAGAGGAAATGATAGTACATCAGTAGACAATCACAGTACGCTAAAGAATTGGAAAGTGAAAATGTGATAAACGGTCTCACTGATGATATGCCAATAGGTTTTTACACGCTTAGTAAATTGTTTTCGAGATATAAACCTAAATATCAAATACTTACTTATTTCGTGGGGAACATCCCTCGGATATATAGGTAACCTTTGAAATCTTGTTTGAAGGGCTTTCTATTTCTGACATACTAGGTCTTTGTGCGTGATGAAATCTGGGGTATTATACCGGGACTTCTGATTTTGCGGGAACAATAGCCTAGTCCTCGTATAATGCTCTGCACTGCTTTAATCATAAAGCTCACTCTCAGCATAAAAATGATGAAACATTGAAAACTGCTAATCATGTGCTGTTGAAGAAAAGATCCCCAAACGGGACACACTTAAAAGTCGAGTCATCATCTCTTGGTCTGAACGGAAGTTCTAACCTGAGCTCTCATGGTCTCGCATTACCCTTTTACAGATATCATTAGTGTACATTCACCTGTAAGACTGAATATAGGAGTCTGGATACGGGAGTATATTCTGAGGTGGGACACGCGAATAAGTTAAGTGCATTAAAACACTAATCTCGTATCTCGAATCGATTGAACTTTGTGTGAAAATTTAAGTGGATCAGTATACTGACAATCTAAGTGAATCGTTTAGATCTTAAAGTGTTTAAAGCTCAATGGTACTAGTGATTTGTCATAAGCTGATATGATCCTCTTACACAAACTCACAAAAAGATGTCTGTATATAGATTATTTCCAAAATCCAAAAAGATTTTCAGTGTGTTGTAGCATAAAATTTTGAAAAATCAAAAAGATTTTATTTCATCTTATTTTCAACAACTGGTGTTGAAAAGCTGATTTTCAAAATTCCAACTGCTAAACATGATGAACGACAGTGGGTTGGGAGAGTGTGTTTGAAATGAAAAATGAAGATAAAGTTTGAGATAATTTGAGAAATGTTACAAGTGATGTTTTGAAGCTGATATTACTGTTAGTTAATCAAGGTCATTAATTTGAACTTGATATAACTATTGTTGATGTTGTATGATATCTACAAGTGGTTTCTAAATTTGTTAAATTTTAAAAGTGTGAAATTTACTTTTGGGTAGAGAATTGTGTAGGTTATCAGGTTCCTGATGCTGTTACTACGGAGAGCCAGGAAACGTTCCTGAACCTGTGAAAGTGCTATTTCAGATTACGATCCCGGAACAATTTAAGGGGGAGTCTGTTAGCAAAGGGAAGTTTGAAGTTTAAAAGAGCCAGACTAAGATTCTGAAACAACGCTCGAGAAAGAAGCTGCTAATGGTGATAATCTTAAGGAATCAAGAGACCTGATAAAGAGAATTAGAGAGAGGATAGAGCCAGGTTGAGATTCAGATAAAAGAAGATAGAGATTGAGGAGGATGCTTACAGAGAAAGATACTTTGGAAAGAGCGAGAAGACTGATCAAGACTGAAGACTCAATACACTGAAGACTCGTCAACATCCAAGGGGGAGTTTGTTAGTGCATATGTCTGTTGACTTCGTCTTGTATCGAGTCTTGTAATAGAATAGATAGATCAGGACACGTTGTACGAGAGAAACGGGAAACAGGCCTGAACCAGCAGGTTCATGCAACCTGGCCAGTTCGTGTGACCTGGCCAGTTTGCGACCTGGCAAGTCTGGTTCGTGCGACCTGGTATTTCCTATAAATAGGTGGTCTTGGATCTTCATTTGTAACTTTGTGATTTCGGAGACGAAGTGCTGCCGAAGTGTCGAACGATCTGTAAACACTATCAAATCAATATAATCGACAGTTAAAGTGATTCTAAGTGCATATCTAGCTGATATAACATCAATACGTCTGATTCCGCCTTTCGTATTGATTGAGAACTCTTCTGAACGACTCGTTTGGTCGAATCTCCGATCCTACATACGTGACAATTATAATCCCATGTGGCATGATAATATGGAAATGGATCCCCTATAAAAATAGTTATGACTTCTATAAAAATAAATGAATAAACAAATAATCTAATATAGTAATTTACAAAACTATTCTCACTCTTCAGCAATCCTATCAAGCCAAACATCCACCCTTTACCACCATCCTTACGGTGGCCTCCACCTCCATGACCATGGTTTCTGACATCAATCACAAAACACCAACGGATCGGCTTGTTTAACCCAACACCCACATCTCACCATACCACCATTAACCATAAGTGCCTTACCGGCTCTAGCCGCCAGCGAAGCCATATCCTCCGCCATCAACCATCGTTTTAACTAACTTTCTGGTAGCTGAAAGTAGAGTTAACCAGGACGAAGCTCGCCCTCCCCTCACATGGCGGTTATATATTTATCAAAGTCTATCTCATCGGCATTGCATATAAATGAACGACATCGGTTTGAACCAAAAAATGAGAGTAGGAAGATCCGCATCGTCTCATGGCTACATGAGGGGAGGTGAGGGCGGCAGCGGCGGCGTAAGTGGAGGTGAGGGTGGTGGCGGCAGAAGTGGAGGGAAAAATAGAAAAAAAGGGGATTTCATGTAGAGTAAGAGATGGAGATGGCGGCTGAGAATGGTTTAGGGCTGATTCAACTTTTGATGATTTTGTAAAACAGACCCCTATAGTTTAGTGGTTGATTCAGTATGAAGCTTAAACCTTTTATCGCACATATCACCTTGCCACATCAGCATGCCATATTGGATAAATTGGCCACGTCAGCAAAAAAACACTAACTGAGTTAGTGCATGGTAACGACGGGGTGACATAACACACGAAGTATTAAGTTTGGGGTGGTGGGAGCCAAAGTGAAAATTGGGAGTGGCAGCGGCCAAAATTGATTAGTTTGGGGTGATAAAATCCATTTCCCCGTTCTTTTTATACTTGTTTAGTTCAACCTGACGTTTCTGTACATATACAAGCAATGTTGTAGAAGGCGCTAGGCACTAGGCGCTAGTCGGGCGGTGAGGTACCGCTTAGAGATTAATCAGGATTAACCAGATTAGGATTTGTATGTATAGTTTTCCAAATTTATACATATATAATGTTAGTTTAATACTTTTTATGTAGAAATTCACAAGTTTAGGGACCAAATATAAACTAGTGAAGATGAAGGGTGGTTAAATGTTAAAATACCCAAACTTAAATAAACCTAATCATCCTCATCGTTCATATGCGCCGCTTTTTTCTCCCCTCATCTATTGTTTCATTAGACGTATAAGCTCCTTCATGGAGTTTCATCCGATTTGGTTCGAAATCATGAGTATCATCAGATTTTCGAGCTAGGAAGCCGTTTTACTTGACCTAATTGGTCCAATTTTGACTGACCTTCATTCAATTATGATCGATTTTTGGCGATTTTTGACGATTGTTGACCGATTTTAGGCAAGTTTGACCAATTTTGACTTTGACCGCCTAGTTTGACCGATTTGGTCAAATATGGGCGGTAGGTCTCCGATGAACGATTAATTTCCGCCTAAGCACCACCTAGACGTGATTTCTACAACACTGTATACAAGTGTTCAAGGGTCCCACCCCGTAATTCCATTTCATGAGCTGTTAATTTTTATTATAATATGTAGACTATAGTGATATTGTGGGAGGTTCATTTAAAAAGAAAATTTAATTGAGAAGAAAAAAGAACAAATGGTATAATTGTAAAACATTAAATAATTTTTTTCTCTTATCTGATTTATTATTATGTTTAACTAATTAATTAGTCATAAATACTATCATCCTCTACACTAAATTTTTTTGCCCACACACATCAAAAGTTATCCTACACATTTCGAAATTTATCCGACACATATTGAAATTTATCCTACACACCTCGTAATTTATTCTACACTAAACATGAATTTTTATTTTTATTTTTTGATGAAATATATATTTTAAAAATTAGTTACAAATTTAATACAGTTAGTTATTAAAGAGGAAACCTATAAATTAATGATGTATGTAAGTTTACTAATATACCGTTATAATAACATTAAATAAAAATATTAAATGAAGTCAATTGAAGTATTCCTATTAGTTAAATTTTTTTCTTTTTTCTTCTTACAAAGAATTTCTTCTCAATTGAACCCTCCACTAGTGACATACTCAGATATATATATATATATATATATATATAGAGAGAGAGAGAGAGAAAGTATAATGTACATTATGGCTTAACCTACATTAACCTACGCGACCAAATATATAACGTGCGTAATTATTTTTTTCAGCATCATAACGTGCGTGATTATACTCCCCATGCGTGATTATCACCTCCCATGCGTGATTATCACCAAATAACTGATCCCATGCGTGATTATCACCTCCATGCGTGATTATAGCCCTCATCCGACGGTTACCATTGTCGCGTACGTGAAGTATGATAAGGGCTTTTGTATGTTAACATTTCCCTATATATATATATGAAACCACCTCTAATTGTAAGAACCATGTGAACCACTTTCTATCCCTTAGATCAACAAGATGGATGGATGAGATTAAAAGTAACTAAAATTAATATTAAATACATTTTGTCTTATTATGTCTTTAATATTTTAATCCAAAAGGGTAGTTTGGTAAAATAACTCTTTTTTGTCTATATTATTTTTTTATTACTTTCTTGTTTTATTATATTACTTTTTAGTTTTATTATATTACTTTTTATTTTTTAAAAAGACTTTTTTATTAAAAACATTTTTAAATTCAAATTTTTTTAACAAGACAATTTTTTTGCGTCCCGGTTTTTGCACGCCGTTTTTACGCCCGGCTTTTTAACGCATCGTTTTTTAATGGGTCGTTTTTTCACGCCGTTTTTACGCTCGACTTTTTCACGCGTCGTTTTTTTAACGCGCCGTTTTTTACGTCCCGTTTTTTTTCGCGGCGTTTTTATGTGCCACATTCACGCCCCTTGTTTAGGCGCCGTTTTATCACACGGTTTTTTACGTTTTACAACTTACGTAGAAAAAGTTTTACGTTTTATGTTTTACGTTTTACGTTAAACTTTTTACGTTTTACGTTAAACTTTTTACGTTTTACGTTAAACTTTTTACGTTTTTATGTGCCACATTCACGCCCCTTGTTCAGTGGAATTCACAATGTGTTCCACATCAGCAATCTGAAGAAGTGCTTCGCTGATGAATCACTGGTTATACCCCATACAGATATGCATATAGATGAGAGCTTAAAATTTGAAAAAAAAAACCTATGTCGATTGAAGATCGACAGGTAAAGAAGCTTCGAAGGAAGCATGTACCTATTGTTAAGGTCAAATGGGATGCCCGTAGTCGTCCCGAATTCACGTGGGAGGTTGAATCCACGATGAAAGAAGAGTACCCTTACTTATTTCAGTAAATCTCGGGTCGAGATTTATTTTAAGGGGGTGAGGATGTAACACCTCGAAAATTCACGTCCTATAATGTGTTGACACGTGTCATAAAGTTTGAACGTGTGAAAAAATGTTATAAAAGGACTAAAGTTGACAAACATGGAAAGTATGAGATTATACGGATTCTAAGTGTCAACAGTGAATAAATATACTTCATAATAACCCTACATAATGTTCATAACATCAAACGAATAAATCATGGATCATACGAAGCTAAAAGTGAGAGATTACAAACTACAGGGGTTAAATGTGTCAACATGTTAAAGATATACCTCTGAGTGACCTTTTGACAAACCCGAAGCTTTGTAAATGTTAATTATGCTCACTAGAATGCACGATTCAAATTTCATAAAGTTTCGTTATCGTATGAGAAAGTTATGATCAAATTCGTGTGCGAGGGGTTAAAGCGTCAACGTTGAAAACTGTGACTTTTCGGGCATTAACCGAGTGGCCAGGGACTTATCAAGAGGGGTACAAGTCTTGAGGCCCTTATGTGTCAATATGGAGGGTTCAAAGTGCAAGATATAAGTTAGTTGCCCTTTCGAAAAAGCCAAGAGCCAACTGTGCAATAACAAGAAGGATTTTTGCCCCTGGTCCAAGGCTTACGGACCGTAAGCCAAAAACCTTTACGGTCCGTAAGCATGTTGCCAGCGACCAGAAACCTTCTGTTGGCTGTTATGCGCGATTGTGACCTATTCCACCGGTTTTTCTCACTTGTAAACGACCCCTAGGCACCTCCTACATACTAGAGACATGTGTATATCAGTTGTGGAGTGTTGTAGACTTTGTTGTCAACCAATTGTGGTGATCTAATGCACTATAAAAGGAACTCCAAGATCACAACATTCTCCACACTTGCATCTGATCATTGGAGCATTTCTGGAGCTAAGGAACTCTCCCATCTGATCAAAATTCGTGCATTGGACTCTTGTAAGTCTGCTAGTTCTTGTTTAGTTGTGTTTAGCTTAGTTAATTAGCTAAAAGTCAAACCGTCGTAATTACGGTTTGACTTCGAGATTTGTCACTAATGGCTCAGTCTTATCTCGAATTAAAAGTAGTTATAGGATGGTAATTATGTGGGTAATAAAACCCCAAAAGGGTTTCCCCTGATCACCATCCTAACCAGGTCAAATGTCGGGTCAAACCTTTACTTAAAAAGTCAACATAATGCTTAAAATGTCACTTATGCATAATTAGCTATCTAGATCACATATAACCTGTTTGATCATTGTTATAACTTAGTAATAAGTGTAAGAACATGTCCGAACATGTTCAACCCGACTATTTCCTGTTTTGACCCGGTTCGGAACCGAAAGTCACATAGTTTGACTTTCACTTTGACTTTCAGTTCTGACCCGTTTAGGTATGTTTTAGAAATGCCTCAGAGCTTAAATTGGATTAGGTTACATGTTAGAACAACCCTCTGTGATTATACACCTGGGTTCACTAGTTATCCAATTAATATGCAGATTTCCGTTAATTGCTCATATGTTGACCGTTATGCCCTTATTACCTTAAACCGTGATTTATGAAAATGTAAAAGTGTAGAAACCTTAGTTGCTGATATATAAACTTGTATGCAAAGTTTGACATCAGTTTGACTTATAGATTAAGAGTTATGCTCAATATCGCAAATCTAATGCTTTATGTTAATAAAATGGCGTAATTAGCGTATAGCCTAGTTAAGCCTACTTTTTGGTATCAAACTTAATACCCACTGATATAATATAATATTTTGGGATTTTTAAAGATTTTTAATAAATTTTAGGCTGAGCATAACTAGTAGTCGTAGGCTTAATCCGGTAATTGTCGGTTTTGCCCTTACGGGCCATAAAATGAGTTTTACTTATTAAAACAACTCCAAACCTTTTGCTACTGATCACATATGATAAATAATTTATTTTAAGCCTTCTGGAAATATAAAAATATCAGATTTAAGTATCAAACCCGGAAATGGCCTTTAATCGCCTTATTTAGCGTTTTTAACGCATAGTATGTTTTAAAATCATATTGAGCATACCCGGGTTGATACCTACTGATATATGAGGAAAATTATGATATTTTAACAGTAAGCAAAGGTTGATTAACTCAGACTTCGTTTTTGAGCTTTCGGCTTATGTGAAACTACCAAAATACCCCTACGGGGCATAGTTTGGTTAAAGATGATAAAATTCACATATATTCTTTAGCCTACTGTTATAACTCATCAAAGTGAGTATGTTTGCTGTTTACATCAGACCTGTAACTCAGTTAAACATTTAAACTCTTTTACAACCTTTAAAATGACCAAACTACCCCTACGGGGCATAGTTTGTGTTTAAATTAGTTCGGGGCATAATGAAAGACATCCTACTGATGTCACAACATATTTGAAGCATATTAACTTAGGAAACCTGTATATGGCTCTTACGGATACCCGTTACGCTTACTTCGCGTTCGGTTAGGTTTATGTAACAAGTTTACATAAATTAGCCGATACGGGTCAAACCTTATCGGTTTTATCTCAAAATCCAGAATGTGAATAATAAACCCATATTAAACAAGTCTCCGAACTTGTCGGGTCTAAATCACATTCTATCCGGTCTTCGCTTAACCGTGCGTACGAACCGTATCTTTGAAACTAGCCGGTCTAAGCTTAAGCTTAATTAAAGACCCGTTAGAATTCTAATAGGTTATTAAAAACCTTCGTTCCAGATTAGGAGCCCAGTAAAAGCTATCTGTACTTGCTGATTTGATATATGGCTGGGATTGAATTTATATTTAGCTCAGGTAAATACTTTTAACTTATTTTCCCTATACGGGCTTGGGTTACGGTACATAGCGTACCGCTTGATCGGGCATCAAATCTCCACGCTTAGTGGGTAGTTGAATAATTTGATCGGCTCGTTTTAAACAGATTTGTTTACTTTACAGCCTTTGGGGGGTTAATGACCATGTCCCGGATATCCCTGGCATCATCTTACGAGATGGCCACGACCTGAGCACGGGGTGTAGGCGTACTCCCGTGTATAACTCACTTAAAGTGGTGTGTCTATTGATCTTTAACCCGGATACGTTCCGGGCTACTGAACGCATAAGTAACATGTAATTCGTTCACAAGATTATAATATTAAATAATTCTCCCAAGTTAAAAAGATTAATTTTGCCTCTGTGCATTTTAATCAATGTGTCAAGATATTTTGTGCCGTTTGCACTCGAATCACTTTTCAAACTCTTTTTCCAAAATAAGTCAGTTGAATGTATTTACCAGTGTAAACTGACGTATTTTCCAAAAAGTCTAAATGCAGGTACTATACGAAATTGGCTGGATATGTCTCCTTAGCATCAATAGAAGTCTCGCAAGCTTAAGATGCCTAAAAGTCTGTTGAACTACTGTTTCCATTTTTGTGTTCGATCCTTCTGTGGATAAACTTCCGAATATTGTGACATATGATATTACAATAATAAATTCGGTTGTATCATACTTTAAATTGCTTCCGCTGTGCATATTGATATTGTGTTGTTTGACTATTACGTTGCCAACCATGACGTCACGATACTCCCCACCGGGCCCACCGGTGACACGTGGAAAATCGGGGTGTGATAGGTTGGTATCAGAGCCAACACTGAGTGAATTAAACACTAGCCTTAGTGTTTAATCTCAGTTACACAATTGCACAATTCTAAACTTCTGAGTCTAGACTTAACTTAGGAATATTCTCAATCCTAATCTTGAAGTTTTGCTTCCAAATTTTTATATATTCGATACGTCGCCAAGCGAAAAAGCTGTAATAAGAATTCTCCACATCTGGAGCCTTGAAATGCTGAGCTTCGTACCGCGACCAGGATGAAACGTGCGACCAAGGAGAAAGCCTTCAAGAATTGAATGAAGAAGAAACTCCTTTGCTGAAGATCGTTTCCTCAATAGTCCTTATAAGGACATATTTACCTTTTCAGTCCCTTCGAGGACGACATTATTCCTTTTAAGTCCCGCTTAGGGCAACTTTATACTTTTATTTTTATATAATGGAATGATTAAGTTTAAACTTTCATTCTAAATAAGAAATATTAAATAAATGGAACAATAATAATTCCTTTTTGCAAGATCTACCATTATAATAAAATGGCAAAATCTAAAAGGGCAAGACCTAGCTTCGAGTCATATTAAGACCGGCCAAGATGGCAGTTCCGCAATTTAGATTCAGATCCATATTTACACCTCAATTTAAAAAAAAAAATTGTTCTGCGTTAATTATAAATTAAGAATCTTAAGTGTGAAACCTAGCCTCGGGTCAATTATAAGACCGGGCCAAGATGGTAAGACCTGTTAAAAAGATTCAAATCATTAATTAAGAATCTTAAGTGTGAAACCTAGCCTTGGGTCAATTATAAGACCGGGCCAAGATGGTAAGACCTGTTTAAAAGATTTAAATTCCCTGTTAACATCTTAAAACATGTTAACACTCCTGGCAGATGTGATTCATTTAAAATCACACACGTCATTTTTATATAGGATTCTTCAAAAGATTCCTAACCCAGTTTAATGATCCCTGAATCCTGGGTTTATGTCATCAATTAAGATGATCATATTTTAACCATACGTGGTAATATAGTGCCTACGGGCCTTGCTCATTTCTACATGAGCCAAAATACAGTGGTAGCTATGACTCCCTGTCAGATAAAGGTAATGAACTAGGTTCAAACCTCAAATGCTTTGATTCTCTGAAATCCTAGCATATAATTTATAATTGTCTACGTGACTAGGCCTATTGTGCCAATATACTTTCATGCTTTGATTCTCTGAAATCATAGCTTATAAATTATATATGTCCTTGTGACTAAGCCAGTTGTGCTAATATGCTTAAAGACCTTGATTCTCTGAAATCATGGCTTATAATTTAAAAATTTGTCCTTGTGACTAGGCCTTTTGTGCTATAAAATAAAACTGTTATTATCGCTTTGATTCTCTGAAATCATAAGCTTATAATTTATAAATGTCCATGTGACCAGGCCATTGGGTGCCACTAATAAAACTGTTAATGTTATATAATTAGGATAAATTATAATAATCCTAAATAAATATGATTAATAAATTAACCAAATATGGTCTCTGTTTACCATGGTTAATGAATTTCCCTAAGGGGAAATTCCGTAATAAACATCTCTTAGAAGGGAAGTGCCTACGGGCTATAGTTAATGTCCTCTGAGACTAAAGACAGTGGTAGCCTACAGCTCCCTGTCAGGAAAAGGTAATGAACTTTGATTCAAACCATAATGCCACGATTCTCTGAAATCATGGCTTATAAATTTAACTTGTCTACGCGACTAGGCCATTGGTGCTATTACTAACTTATAAATTAGGATTTACGATAAAAATCCTGAATAAAATAAATATCCTTCCTTCCCTGCCAGTATGCATTTTGAAAGGAAATCTTAAAGGTGAAACCTAGCCTACGCGGCCAAGATGGTGAAACCTACTCAAGGGATTCAGATCCTTGTTAACACCTAGGAATGTGTTAGCACTCTTGACAAATGTGATTCGAGAAAATCACAACAGTCATCCTTATATTGGATTCTTCCAATTCTCAAATCTAGCCTAGTGATCTAAGAATCATGGCTTATATCATCCTATAAGATGATCATATTATGAACATCCGTTAGTAATGAAGTGCCTACGGGCTAAACTTGTTGTCCGATAAGACAACGACAGTGGTGGTCTTTGACCTCCTGTCTAAAATGTTGGACTATGTCCAAACATAATAGTCTATATGATCAATGCGATCATGATTAATATCATCTAATACGATGATCATACTATTTAACATCCTTTAGTGATGTCTTGCCTACGGGCTATAATATATTGTCCATTTGAGACATTGACATTGTTATCTTTATGATTCCTTGTCTGAGGTGGTGAGCTATGCTCAAGCCAAAATAGTCAATATGATTAATGCAATCATGACTTATATCTTCTAATAGGGTGAACCTATTATAAACATCCATAATTGATGTTTTCGCCTATGGGCCATATTATATTGTCCATGTGTGACAAAGACATTGTGATCTTTACGATTCCCTGTCCAAGGTGGTGAGCTATGCTCAAGCCTAATAGTTCATATGATCAATACAATCATGACAAAAACCATCAATACGATGATTAAAAATTTTAACATCCGTAATGATGTTTTGCCTAAGGGCTATATTATATCATCCAACTGAGACAAGGCAATTGTAATCTTTTGTGATTCTTTGCCAAGGGGGTGAGCTATACTCAATTCCCATAGTCTATACTATCAGTGCGATCCTGACTAGTATCATCAGTATGATGATCATAATATTAACATCCTTCGTGATGAAATGCCTACGGGCTATACTTTATTCTAGTGTCGGTAAGACAAAGATAGTAGTGATCTTTATGATCCCCTGTTCAGAATGGTGTGATTATACCCAAACCCAATAGTCAATATGATCGATGTGATCATGACTAATATCATTAGATACGATGGTTATATATAAACATCCATTAGTGATGTTGATTGGCTTATCTTTCTGCCAAAAGAATCGTCTTCCAAGACGATGACAGTTGTAGTCTATGACTCCCTGTCCAAAGGTGAAGAACCACGTTCAAACCTCGAAGCCCTAATCTAATAAGATTGCGGCTTATAAATTAAGGTCCTTGGTGATAGACCATCAAGTTGTGTTTTAAAGTCATTCATGACAAGCCTATGTGCTATAATTGGTCATTCGTGACAAGTTAACATATTAAATGTTAACATTCCTGGTGACATGCCTTTGTACCAGATTGGATGAACGTCCTTATAACAAGGCCGTTTGTGCCATATCTAAATGTCCTTTGTGACAAGGCCTTCGTGCCATATAATCATTTATGTCCTTCATGACTGTGCTTTATGCCATATTTTCTACGTCCATCGCGGCAGGCTTTTATGCCATATATGTATATATATAATAAAAGTCTTGTAAGGCTAGCCTTTGAGCTATCCATGATCGTCCTTGTGACAAAGACAGCTATGACATTATGGTCCCCTGTCAAGCAAGTATTGGACTCGCTCCAAACTTTGAATGCCATTGATGGTCCCGTTGTGACCTAGGCTAAATATAATGGAATACGTTCAAAAATAACATTCACTATGAATGTTCGGAACAGAATATCCCATACGGTTTATGAATGCCATGACTAATTTAAGTCAGGTCATCAGGATGATGATTAATAATGGTTAAATCTTGGTGATTGGTACCAAGTTTCGAGTATGGAAAACTCGGATGAGGTAGACGACAGTCTCAACACTATTAAAGCAACGAAAGTTGATAAAACTACAAACGTAAACCTCAATATTAATGGAGTTAATCTTCAGGCTGTGGTTGACGCAGCAAATGGAAGGACCATAGAAAGGTCATGAGACAATCCAAAGAGCCGAATTCTTCTCGTTCTAAATCTCATTCAAAACCATGTTTAAATTGCTCATGAGGAGATCTTGTTCACACTTCGTATATGAAGGATGAACCAAAAGAAGGAGAATAACTCCCAGAAAATCTGAGAAAGAGAGCGAGTACAGGCTCAATAAAAAGCAACGAAAGTTCGGTAAGAAGCCTGTATACCTCTGAGACTGCTTCAGCATTTTTAGATGGATGTTTTATATCCATAAGGAATCATTTTTCCGATGTCCTAGTTCCGTTAAATATAAGGACTCATTAAAGTGATAAAAATCGATGATTGCCTCGAAAAATCAAGCCCATATCGTGGGTGATAAGAAGCAATTAATTATCAAGACTCCTTATGAGACAACTCTCATAATTACACGTATCTGTGCGATTAATTAATATTAAACATAAAAAAATGGTGGAACTGGCCGTCCCCGGAATCGAACCTGGGTCTAGGCCGGCCGCACCCTTTCGCGCGCCTAGCCAACTGAGCTAGGTGCCTAGTTTGTGAAACTTCCATTATTAATTAAATATAAGCACTTGTACAATAAACTTCCTTATCATTTATCAATGATAATTTCTGCTAAGGGTCCTGTTTTTAATACAGGCAATAATAAATCTTCATGAACCATAAACTTAGCAAATTTTTTTTATCATCCACAAGGTATAACTACCAAGGAAACCTTAGTAAACGATTCTTCGAAATCGACAAGGAATCCTTCCGAAAATCTAGAGCACTCTTTCTTTGCATAGAGTACGACAACATATGTTATTTTAATTATTTTTCTCATTGTTTTCTATCGCCTGCGAATGCCAAACTATGTTTGATAAAAGTGTCATACGAGGATTGGCGTATCCTAGTGTGTCCCATAGATTATTTCCATGTCTGATCAGCATGGAGGTTTAATACATGGAACCCCTAAGATATCCCAATGATCATATTGTACTAAAGTCGACTAGTAGTATTCAAAGAAGATATCCAAAATGGAAATTTTTCCAAGTAAATGTTCCCGAATAAGGAATTCGTGGACTTATAACATAAAGGTGTCACTCATTTGACACGAACGATAATGGATGAACTGGAGCCTGAGATATGGAAAATCTCTGTAGCCTCCTTGTATCTTAATTATCTTCTCAAAAGTTTTCCCTGCTTACCTCCTGGAAGACAGGTAGAACTAAGATTAACATCCCGCTGTGGGCTGGAGTATTATGAAAACTCCATATTGATTATGGAAAAATCGAAACCTTGATTTAGTAGGTTTTAAGACATAGGCACATATAGCCTGACTCAATCTTCTGAGGATTTTATGTTATTAAATAAGAAAGACGGTTCATATTGCTTATGCATACATGCCGCAACCCTAATTAGGCAAGGATTAAGAATTGCCATCTGCTACCCAGGATCTAAGGGTAAATTATTGGTGGATAGGCTTGAAAAAGTCCGTAGCCACCCATGTAGCTAAATGCTTGACATGTGCGCAAGTCAAAGCCGAGCATCAAAAGCCGTCAGGCTTGCTACAACAGCCTGAACTTCCTACGTGGAAGTGGGAAATGGTAACTATGGATTTTATTACCAAGTTACCCAAGACGAGGAAAGGAAATGATACGATATGGGTTATAGTTGACCGACTGACTAAGTCAGCTCATTTCTTACCCATCAAGGAGACTTATAGCTCCGATATGTTAGCCCAGTTATACGTTGATAAGATTGTAGCCCTACACGGCATACCTGTAGCTATTATCTCTGACCGGGATACTAGGTACACGTCACATTTTTGGAAGAGTTTCCAACAATCTTTGGGCACACGTTTGAACTTTAGTACGGCTTACCATCCTCAGACTGACGGTCAGAGTGAGAGTACTATTCAAACGTTGGAAGACATGCTACGTGCATGTGCGATCGATTTAGGTGGTAGTTGGGATAAGAACCTACCATTAATCGAATTCTCCTACAACAATAGCTACCATACCAGCATTAAGGCTGCGCCTTTTCAGGCATTATACGGTAGAAAGTGTAGAACGTCAGTTTGTTGGGCGGAAGTTGGAGATGTCCAGTTATCAGGACCAGAGATCGTGTTCGAACGACGGACAAGATAGTCCAGATTCGTGACCGACTCAAAGCTGCCCGGGATAGGCAGAAGAGTTACGCTGATCCTAAGCGTAAGGATTTTCACTTCGAAGTAGTTGACAAAGTCCTACTTAAGGTGTCACCCTGGAAGGGGGTGAGGCGGTTTGGTAAGAAAGGCAAGCTAAGTCCGAGATACATAGGACCTTTCGAGGTTATCGAACGAGTCGGGTCAGTTGCCTATAAGTTAAACTTACCTGAAGAGCTCAGTGGAATTCACAATGTGTTCCACATCAGCAATCTGAAGAAGTGCTTCGCTGATGAATCACTGGTTATACCCCATACAGATATGCATATAGATGAGAGCTTAAAATTTGAAAAAAAAACCTATGTCGATTGAAGATCGACAGGTAAAGAAGCTTCGAAGGAAGCATGTACCTATTGTTAAGGTCAAATGGGATGCCCGTAGTCGTCCCGAATTCACGTGGGAGGTTGAATCCACGATGAAAGAAGAGTACCCTTACTTATTTCAGTAAATCTCGGGTCGAGATTTATTTTAAGGGGGTGAGGATGTAACACCTCGAAAATTCACGTCCTATAATGTGTTGACACGTGTCATAAAGTTTGAACGTGTGAAAAAATGTTATAAAAGGACTAAAGTTGACAAACATGGAAAGTATGAGATTATACGGATTCTAAGTGTCAACAGTGAATAAATATACTTCATAATAACCCTACATAATGTTCATAACATCAAACGAATAAATCATGGATCATACGAAGCTAAAAGTGAGAGATTACAAACTACAGGGGTTAAATGTGTCAACATGTTAAAGATATACCTCTGAGTGACCTTTTGACAAACCCGAAGCTTTGTAAATGTTAATTATGCTCACTAGAATGCACGATTCAAATTTCATAAAGTTTCGTTATCGTATGAGAAAGTTATGATCAAATTCGTGTGCGAGGGGTTAAAGCGTCAACGTTGAAAACTGTGACTTTTCGGGCATTAACCGAGTGGCCAGGGACTTATCAAGAGGGGTACAAGTCTTGAGGCCCTTATGTGTCAATATGGAGGGTTCAAAGTGCAAGATATAAGTTAGTTGCCCTTTCGAAAAAGCCAAGAGCCAACTGTGCAATAACAAGAAGGATTTTTGCCCCTGGTCCAAGGCTTACGGACCGTAAGCCAAAAACCTTTACGGTCCGTAAGCATGTTGCCAGCGACCAGAAACCTTCTGTTGGCTGTTATGCGTGATTGTGACCTATTCCACCGGTTTTTCTCACTTGTAAACGACCCCTAGGCACCTCCTACATACTAGAGACATGTGTATATCAGTTGTGGAGTGTTGTAGACTTTGTTGTCAACCAATTGTAGTGATCTAATGCACTATAAAAGGAACTCCAAGATCACAACATTCTCCACACTTGCATCTGATCATTGGAGCATTTCTGGAGCTAAGGAACTCTCCCATCTGATCAAAATTCGTGCATTGGACTCTTGTAAGTCTGCTAGTTCTTGTTTAGTTGTGTTTAGCTTAGTTAATTAGCTAAAAGTCAAACCGTCGTAATTACGGTTTGACTTCGAGATTTGTCACTAATGGCTCAGTCTTATCTCGAATTAAAAGTAGTTATAGGATGGTAATTATGTGGGTAATAAAACCCCAAAAGGGTTTCCCCTGATCACCATCCTAACCAGGTCAAATGTCGGGTCAAACCTTTACTTAAAAAGTCAACATAATGCTTAAAATGTCACTTATGCATAATTAGCTATCTAGATCACATATAACCTGTTTGATCATTGTTATAACTTAGTAATAAGTGTAAGAACATGTCCGAACATGTTCAACCCGACTATTTCCTGTTTTGACCCGGTTCGGAACCGAAAGTCACATAGTTTGACTTTCACTTTGACTTTCAGTTCTGACCCGTTTAGGTATGTTTTAGAAATGCCTCAGAGCTTAAATTGGATTAGGTTACATGTTAGAACAACCCTCTGTGATTATACACCTGGGTTCACTAGTTATCCAATTAATATGCAGATTTCCGTTAATTGCTCATATGTTGACCGTTATGCCCTTATTACCTTAAACCGTGATTTATGAAAATGTAAAAGTGTAGAAACCTTAGTTGCTGATATATAAACTTGTATGCAAAGTTTGACATCAGTTTGACTTATAGATTAAGAGTTATGCTCAATATCGCAAATCTAATGCTTTATGTTAATAAAATGGCGTAATTAGCGTATAGCCTAGTTAAGCCTACTTTTTGGTATCAAACTTAATACCCACTGATATAATATAATATTTTGGGATTTTTAAAGATTTTTAATAAATTTTAGGCTGAGCATAACTAGTAGTCGTAGGCTTAATCCGGTAATTGTCGGTTTTGCCCTTACGGGCCATAAAATGAGTTTTACTTATTAAAACAACTCCAAACCTTTTTCTACTGATCACATATGATAAATAATTTATTTTAAGCCTTCTGGAAATATAAAAATATCAGATTTAAGTATCAAACCCGGAAATGGCCTTTAATCGCCTTATTTAGCGTTTTTAACGCATAGTATGTTTTAAAATCATATTGAGCATACCCGGGTTGATACCTACTGATATATGAGGAAAATTATGATATTTTAACAGTAAGCAAAGGTTGATTAACTCAGACTTCGTTTTTGAGCTTTCGGCTTATGTGAAACTACCAAAATACCCCTACGGGGCATAGTTTGGTTAAAGATGATAAAATTCACATATATTCTTTAGCCTACTGTTATAACTCATCAAAGTGAGTATGTTTGCTGTTTACATCAGACCTGTAACTCAGTTAAACATTTAAACTCTTTTACAACCTTTAAAATGACCAAACTACCCCTACGGGGCATAGTTTGTGTTTAAATTAGTTCGGGGCATAATGAAAGACATCCTACTGATGTCACAACATATTTGAAGCATATTAACTTAGGAAACCTGTATATGGCTCTTACGGATACCCGTTACGCTTACTTCGCGTTCGATTAGGTTTATGTAACAAGTTTACATAAATTAGCCGATACGGGTCAAACCTTATCGGTTTTATCTCAAAATCCAGAATGTGAATAATAAACCCATATTAAACAAGTCTCCGAACTTGTCGGGTCTAAATCACATTCTATCCGGTCTTCGCTTAACCGTGCGTACGAACCGTATCTTTGAAACTAGCCGGTCTAAGCTTAAGCTTAATTAAAGACCCGTTAGAATTCTAATAGGTTATTAAAAACCTTCGTTCCAGATTAGGAGCCCAGTAAAAGCTATCTGTACTTGCTGATTTGATATACGGCTGGGATTGAATTTATATTTAGCTCAGGTAAATACTTTTAACTTATTTTCCCTATACGGGCTTGGGTTACGGTACATAGCGTACCGCTTGATCGGGCATCAAATCTCCACGCTTAGTGGGTAGTTGAATAATTTGATAGGCTCGTTTTAAACAGATTTGTTTACTTTACAGCCTTTGGGGGGTTAATGACCATGTCCCGGATATCCCTGGCATCATCTTACGAGATGGCCACGACCTGAGCACGGGGTGTAGGCGTACTCCCGTGTATAACTCACTTAAAGTGGTGTGTCTATTGATCTTTAACCCGGATACGTTCCGGGCTACTGAACGCATAAGTAACATGTAATTCGTTCACAAGATTATAATATTAAATAATTCTCCCAAGTTAAAAAGATTAATTTTGCCTCTGTGCATTTTAATCAATGTGTCAAGATATTTTGTGCCGTTTGCACTCGAATCACTTTTCAAACTCTTTTTCCAAAATAAGTCAGTTGAATGTATTTACCAGTGTAAACTGACGTATTTTCCAAAAAGTCTAAATGCAGGTACTATACGAAATTGGCTGGATATGTCTCCTTAGCATCAATAGAAGTCTCGCAAGCTTAAGATGCCTAAAAGTCTGTTGAACTACTGTTTCCATTTTTGTGTTCGATCCTTCTGTGGATAAACTTCCGAATATTGTGACATATGATATTACAATAATAAATTCAGTTGTATCATACTTTAAATTGCTTCCGCTGTGCATATTGATATTGTGTTGTTTGACTATTACGTTGCCAACCATGACGTCACGATACTCCCCACCGGGCCCACCGGTGACACGTGGAAAATCGGGGTGTGACATCTGACCATCTCGAGCCTAACCAAATCTGACCAATACGGAACACAGTTGACCTGATTCACGAATCTGACCCGAAAGTGAAACATAACAACTCGAACTTGAAATAAAATAACCATCCTTGCCATTATCATCATTATCCTTCCCAACATCTCGTCAGCATCAACGTGTTGCCATTACCGGAAAACAAAGAGAAACAAAAGAAACGTTCATGTCGACTACACTTGAAAATATATAAAAAACGAACACGAGAGAGCTGGGGGGGGGGGGTTACCGGAGAATTCGTCGAAGAGCAAGCATAGGCCACCACCACTGCCGTCGGGAAGATCCACCGCCGCTGCCGCGCCGGCGCCAGAATCCTTCGCCATCTCCCCCTCTCTCTTTACTTCTCCTTTTCCTCCGATCTCTCATCTATTCGATCTGTTGTCGCTGGAAAACGAGGGTGTGGGTGTGGTGGTTGTTATCGGAGAAGAAGGGTGGAAAATAACCATCGCCGGTAAACGGCTCCGATGGAGAAGGAGGGGGTCGCCGGAGAAACGAGGGGGTGGTCGGAGTAGGAAGGGGATCACCGGAGTAGGAGGTGTTCGCCGGAAAAGGAGGGGCGACCTATACTCTGTTGAAGATGATGAAGAATGTCTTCATCAGGGATGAGTTTTAGAGAGAGACAAAGATCTGACTTATTAAAAGGTAGGGAGAGAGAAATATCTGACATTTTAAATGTGGAGAGAGAGTGAAGATTAGACATTTGGGTTAAATGACCAAACTACCCTTTTGGTTAGCAGAATATGATTGGTGGAGAATGGTTCTCACGGTTCTTACAACTGGGGGTGGTTTTCATTTTAGCGGCTCCATATATATATATATGTATATATATATATGTGTATATATACATGTGTATGTATATATATATATATGTATATATATATAGAAACGGGATCAGGAGAAAACGCTCAAAAGTGTGAAAACGGTGAGAACGCATCCTAGCCCAACACGTGTCCCACGGCATAAAGAAGGGTGGAGGGGCTTTTTTGTTTTTTCATTCTTCTTTTATTTTCACAACGCGGCATAATATTTTCTGGCGTCTAAGTTTTTTTTGGCGTTAATTGTATTTATTAAACTTTTTGGCATTGAATTAATTGTTTTTGTTTCACATATATAATTTTTTGGCGTTATATCGTTTTCTGGTTAATTTTTTTGGCGTTGTGGCGTTTTGTATAATAATTCACTACGAGTCATTAATATTTGCATAAGATTAAAATAAGACCAATTTTTTTTGGCGTTTAGTGAATATTTTGGCGTTTTAATACCGTTTACAAGGTGCTTTGCCAGCAGTTGTTCTCCCAGTTTTCATTCTACTAGCGTTTTGGTGTTTGTAGTTTTTGGCGTTTTATATAATAATCTATTTTATTTATGGAGAATTAGATAACAAAACAACATATAACTTGATATCAAAACAATATAAAATGAAAACAAAAATAATAAAAAATGGTAATCTAATTTTTCTTTCGAATCTTCAATGTCATCAGCCTCTTCCTTATTGAATTTGTTTTTGGCGTTTTGAACATTTTTTGAATAATTTAGCTAGATGCCCACTTTCCTTCATAAACCCCATCTTTTTCAGAATAAGCTGCTTAGTGGCATCCTGATTTTTGGTGTGATATTCTTGTTTGGTGGCATGTCATTAAAGATCAACTCTTGCTTGATGCTATTTGTAATAATGAAGTACAAAATAGCATTTTACACTTGTGTTGATCCCTTTATTCCATGCATATAATCATCAAGAACAAAGCTCACATGATGGCATATCACTGTCATAGTCTATTTTTCTTGAATATTTGTCCATCTCATTCAGCAAAATATTATTGAGTTAACCCCCTCAGAAAAATGATCCATTTCAGTGAAAGCTTTGCCATCAGTGGCATTTTAAAGAGAGTGGTTTATAGAGGATATGACATTTTGTGTTTTCTGGGTGTGATTAATTTCATTGTTTATAGACCCCTCTCTTATAGGAGTTTTTTGGGGCGTAGTTTAGGCGAAACTTTTTATTGTAATAAATGATAGTAATAAAGTAACTGTCTTTTCAGTTACTGTTTTTTTGTATTTACTGTGTGGATTAGCTTTTATCAGTTTTATAGGTTATAGACGTCCCATCTTCTAAGTTTGGCGTTTTTTTAAATGGCGTTATGCAGACCAAGATGACAAAATACAATAACGGAGTAAATAAAATATTAAGCAGGAAAAATATTTTTTTGTTATTTTTGGCGTTTTGTTAGGGTTAACAATTTTTAGTATTTTTTTGGCGTTTTGCTAATAAAGATAGAAATATATCATTTAATTATCTTAAAAAAAAAGAAGATTACATAGAAGAAAAAAAAAGAGGAATAAAAATTAAAATCCTTCGTCAGAAGGTACTTTATCCGAAAAGTATCCATCACTTGCGTCATCTTCTTCCTCCTCAGAGTCTTCATCTGGATTTTCATCCATGTCACCACATTCACCTCCATCAGCTTCTTGTTCCTGAAGATTCTGAAGCCTCCACCCAAACATGTCTTGCATTAACTCCAATTTTGAGTCTATTTCTGTGTTGGTACAAGTGGCGTTATGCAATTATTCCATGAAACCCAGACGCTGCTTTGTCATGATGTTCTCTAGCTAGTAGACTTCCTGCTCTCCGCTGTCGTATGTAACCGTCATCATGTCTGTTTCATCATCAAAACGCCATGATGTCATGACAGGGTCTGGCTTCACATCTGCTTTGATTGGTCCAAATTTGTTGGTTAATGCTTTCATAAGCATATGCGTTTCATGGCATTCGTTGTCTAGAGCGATGCCAATGGATAAGATCCGCCTTTGTATATTTTTTTCCATCTTCAGAATTGCCCTGACCGTCTTAACATACACCCTCCTTCTGTTGTCAAAAAGGAGGACGTATCGCCTGATTCCCATAGTGTATCTCCGCGAAACGATTGTTGCCATTTTTGGCGTTTTGGTTAAGTTGGCGTTTTTGGTTAACGATGTTTTTTTGCAGAAAATGGATAGATTGAAGTGATTATGGAAGCTATGTTTTACATTGTTTATATAATGATGTTTTTGACGCGTAATTTAGAAGGGAATTTCTTTTAATAAATGTTAATAACTGAAATTCAGTTACTGTGTTGTTTCATCTTCATGTAATATTCAACGCGTTTTATTACTAATTTTTTGCGTTTTTTTTAATGGCGTTTTTTTTGTATGGCGTTTTATCATTTGATGGCGTTTTGAATATGAGCGGTAAAAGACCCTTATACCCTTAATGAAGCGCGTCCCACATAATAAAATTGATGTTATTTACGAAAACGCCACCGCGCAATCTAGTCCATGAATTGTTTTGATCGGACGATCCATAAGCGTTCTCACACTTTTCACCGTTTTTTCTAAATATTGACCCTATATATATATATATATATATAGGGGAATGATCTACTAAAAAATGGATTTTGCCTAAGTAGCATAGGAAGGATTGTGATGATGACATGTGGCATTCCTAATAAGTAGGAATGAAGGGCATTTTGGTCCTTATAAATAGGAGTGAAAATGACATGTGACACCATTTTTGTTTTTTAAAAATACAACAAAAAAAATATAGCACAAAAAATGTAGTACAAAAAAATATAGCACAAAAAAATCTAGTACAAAAAATCTAGTACAAAAAATATAGCACAAAAAATGTAGTACAAAAAATATAGCACAAAAAAATATAGCACGAAAAAATTCAGCAAAAAAATGTAGTACAAAAAAATCCAGCACAAAAAAATTGAGAAAAAAAAATTAAACGAAAAAATCCAGCATAAAAAATTTAGCACAAAACAATAGTACAAAAATCTAGCACAAAAAAATGTTATACAACATAGAAATACAACACATTTTAGTGGGTTTTTTTAGTCTTCATATTTTATATAGCAATATGGTACTCAAATTAAAGATAAAAAGACGCTCGATTTTACGGTGAAATTTTTATGAAAAAATAATGTTGTGTAAAAAAGTTATGAACGTTTTAAAAATGGGGGTGGAATATGCATGTGCCTTGCATGTGGAGAGAGAAAGTTAATAAATAGGATTTTCCCAAGATACCCTTACACTCCTCATTTCTCCTACACTTCCATCTTAACCATTGATTTGAAAAATGAATGGTTAAGATTCCTTCTTATCCTACTTAGGCAAAATAAACTTTTTATTTGATCTTACCCATATATATATAGAGAGAGAGAGAGAGGCGGCGGTTCAAACGAGAACCACCACAAGTTATGTACCATAATTTTTTGCACAAACGGAGATGAAAATATTATAAACATGTCTGTAAAAAAAAGCAAACAAAAATTGTCAAGTCGTTAGTTTAGCCTGATGTAAGTTTTGTTTACGCACTGATGTAAATTTTGTTACAACGATAAATTTTTTTTTTTACACCTCATGTAAATTTGTGTATGCGGCATTAATTTTTTTTTTTTTTTTGCTGAAACTAGTGATTTTTTTTAGATTTTTTTTTGAAAAAACCTTTTGGATGACCTAGTTCTCATGGTTCTCTCAAGAGTGAACACTAGTGTATTTGCAAACTGAGCGAACTAATCCTGACCATACACGTGTGTAAATCAATGGCCAGGATTTGTTCACTCAGTTCACAAATACACTAGTGTTCACTCTTAAACCACACCATATATATATGTGTGTGTGTGTATTTACTAAAACGGTTAAATAATATGGTCCATCAAATCATTAACGGAGTTTAAACGAAAACTCAGAGGGACCGGACTCTCAAAATTCAAATCAGTGGGGGTCGGTCTCTTAAAAATTCAATATTATACACTACAACCGAAAATTTTCGATAAAACTAAACACTACAAGCGAAAAATCGGTGGGGGTTGGGGCACCCCAGACCTCCATTAACCTCCGCCAGTGCATCAAATACTCTGAGAATACAAACAGGGGCGGATGGACTAAGGCTTGAGGTGGGGGTCATGCACCCACTCAACTTTCTAATTTATTTGTAATATTCTACTAAAATAAGCCAATCTTTATAATGTGCCCCATCCATATTATTTGAAGTGCCCCAAACTACCCAGCCCAACTTCCTAAGCCCAACTTCCCAATATGCAAATATTTGTTGGACTAGAATATTATACGTGAGTTAGAGATTAAAAGCCATTAGGGCAATATTTTAATAAAAACTCATTGTCGGCAATTGGAATTCTGGAAGACACTGGAATCAACCGGCTTTGTTATTTTCTTGGCACTTCTCAATCGGCAATCACTCGATCAGGTAACAAGTTCATCAATTTAGTTGTAATAAGGTTGTCATTTTCTTTTTATTGATATTGATTGTTGTTTTTTCTATTTGTATAGTAAGTGCTATAAGCTATGACAACTTTGGAAAAATTTTTGAAACGAAAAACGCCATCAGGACCAAGTTTAGTTTATTTAGATAATCTTCCATGGGATCCCTTCGATAGAAAAAGAATTTTGGTTTATCATCCTGACCAAAGAGATGAGATGAGATTCGAAGAAAATATTGGCTTAATGGACCTTGCCAACCACGTGGTCATGACTTCCCATAAAGAAAGATAGGGGCTAAAGAACGACGTTTCAGCCCGACATGGTATGCTAGTTACGGTACATGGTTAGAGTACAGCGTAAAAGCAGACAAAGCATTTTGTTTGTGTTGTTACCTATTTGCAGATTATGTAGGGAACCAAGGTGGGCGTGATGTATTTTCAAAAGAAGGGTTTAATTGCTGGAATAAACCGGAAAGATTCGCTACACATGTTGGTGAAGTTGGTAGTGCTCACAATAAAGCACTTCAACAGTGAAGAGAGTAAAGACAAATTTGCGCAATCGGATTGGTGAAGATTTTTTGAATGCTTGTGTAATTTGTAGTGTCAAAAAAGAAGCACTTGAAAGTGTCACGAACGAAGCTGTGATCGACCGTTTTCAAAAGATGAAATCACGTAAAGGACAATTGTAATCAATTTTTTCTTTTATTATATCTAATGAACTATTTTGTTTTGTTATATCTAATGAAGGTTGTTGCTTTGATTTATTTATGAGGTTTATGTAATGTAATTCTTTTGACCCAAGCTATTTTGGATTGACCTTTCTAGTCTGGCCGATTCTAGGCGGACTTGTTTTTGGCACCCACTGACTAAAATTCCTGGATCCGCCACTGAATACAAAGGCATGCCGGTCACACACAGTTGAACAAGAAAGTCGTATTACTAAGACAACCTTTCATGAACTGAACTTTTTCAATGTGTACTGGCCCTCTTGTTTTTTTTTCACTTTATCGTGTAAATTTCACTGAAATTTCCAATATATTTCATACGTATATGTATTGAGTCACCCTCCCCTCTATTTTTACTTTAAAACTTTTGGTCCCCAATTTAAAAGTTCAAAATCCACCACTCCTTAGAGGATCACTAAAATAACTAATTAACATATAATCTTTTGCAAAATACGTTTATATCATATGTTCTATAACCTTTATCATCATCAATAGTGTGTATTACAATAATGATACATCTCCTGCACTAACAATCAATTTGTTAGAGTTAACGTATTTTAATACTCAACTAGATTGCTTAGTGATGGCCAAAAACCAGCAATTTATTTAAGAGCATCATCTACGATAATGTCTTAGTTGGTTAGTGCAAACCTCAATGGGTCGATGCGAACCCTAAAGGTTCAGTAATTAAAAGGACCTTTGCAATCAACAGAACACAACGACTCTAGGTCACCTTTGTGGTTTAGCAGATTGAACAAATGAGTGCCACCTTTGTTGGTCAACGAGATTTATCCAGCCAATAAAGGGGGTTGCGGCACAGCTTGTTGCCCGTTTACCTACCGTTTATTTGTAATTTGTTGTTTTAGCATTTTATAAAGCATTATTTTATAAAAAAAACAACCAATCAACGTCACTTTTGTTAGGTTTCCACAACCCTTGGCCAGCGAACCCCAACATTGATCAAGAGATTATGAACCATCTAAAGCCCGAAGTTTGGTCTAACATTCATGCCTGCAGGTCACGGGGATGAAAAAGTTCATTTTTCAAGCCATTTGAACCGAATTTACACCCTGTGTATATTCGCAGAAGTTAGCGTTAGACACAAGTAATAAATTTACAAAACATATTGATTAGCTTGCTTATAAAACAAATCAAGTTCTTCACCCATCAATGTTTGAAACAATCTCATCACTATATAAAACTATCATAGTGAAAACAAAAACTCGTAATAACTTGTTAATTATAGATGTTATATTTAATATACTTATATCTATTCATAATCAATAAGAAATATCTTTTCAAGTATAATACTTACATCTATTCATAATCAAAAAGAAATATTTTTTAAAATATCTGTTCATAATGAATAAGAAATATCTTTTCAAGTAAATTTTCCAACAAACACAACTGAAATAATACATTTTTCATGATTTTCCATTTTTGGGTCAACATGACCAGGTGATTTTCCCTTTACAATTATCTATCACGTGTTTAGGCATACCCTACCTTGTGGATAAGGTACACGATATCATGGCCTATGATAAGACCACCTGTAGTGGGGCGGTATTTTTAAAAAAAAATGAAAAAAGGCCCCAAAACGCCCCCACCCTCATTACACCCGGCGTTATTAGGCGTTATTTTTGAAAAAATTGGATCTTGGCATTTTAATTAAAACGCTGGAAGTGGTCAAATTGTTTATTGAAGTGGCCAATGGGAGTGGAGGAGAGTTTGACTAGCCAATGACCAACTAGTTTTTTTTTTGTTTAATGATTGGAAGGGACATTATTAGGCATTATTTCCACTACGCCACTTTTGCAATAACGCCCCATGCTAACTGGACTGCCACGTGTCGGATAATGCCCCATGATGGGGGCATTATTTTTCTTCACCACTACACGTGGTCTAATGCTACTTGTTACCTCAATATCCATTGAAAATAATAATAATAAATAATAAATAATAAATAATAATAATAATAATAATAATAGTAATAGTAATACTAATAGTAATAATGGTGGTGGTGGTGGTGGTGGTGATAATAATAATAATAATACCTATTTACCGACTTCATAAATCACCTTACAAAATTACAAGCCATGGGTTCAGAATTTCCATTAATCATATCTTTTTAAATATTATCTTAGTGAAACGTAACATAAACTTGGTGACTTTCGTATGCATTATCTCCAGTAACAAAAATAAATGAAGCTAATTTTAACACTAGATGGTTTAGTAATGTCATCACAAATCTTGGTTATTTATAAAAACTTGATAAAAGTAGACATTTCACTACCATTATAGTATAATGGGGTTGGCTAAACGGTTCTTCCTTTCTTTTAAGTTTTCATCGTACAAATCAAATACTTTTTTTAGTCTTTTAGTATAAAACCGACGAATAATACTTATGTGATAAATATATGAGGTGGTATGAGATTATAACAAGTGAGAAGTGTGGAGTACCATTAGAACAACCCTAAGATAACTAACGGAATCGTTTGTACTAACCTATGATTAATTTCATGGGTTAACTGAGTTAATACTATGTGTAGTGGGTGTAGTGAGCATGCGCCCTTGACGCCCCCATCTCCATTTGAAGGGTTGTCATTGGTTGATCAATGGGGTCAACACACTCTTCAAACCCACTCCACTTCATTTTTACGCTCGTTAATGCACTCATGGAAAAAGGGGAGGTGAACCCTTGGGTCTAAAAAGCGGATTCATTAGGTTTCTCGGTGTGGTGGGCAAGGTGGAGGGAGTGTTTTCCGCCACGTGTCTGCCATGTAGGTAAAGTGGGTTTTACCCTCCAAAACCTCAAAACCATGGAGTGGTGAGCAACGTGAAGAAGACCTTTTTTGTCTTTTATTTTTTTATTGTAATTAAATATCCATCCAACCAATCATCATCGTTCACTGACCCAACCCACAAGCCCCACGTCCGTCAAAATCCTCAAGCCCCTTTGGGGCAACGCTATGAATGGGGCGGTGTGGACTAGGGAGAGGCTTCCACTCCCCCTCTCCACGCCCAACAGTGGATAGTCTTAGTTCAACTTTTGTGGGGGGAGAATTTAAACAATCGCTTTTCAAAACATGTCTTTATCATTTGTATACTAGTATTTTGCTCTAAACAAACGTAGATTTATAGTTTAAGTAAACTCCAAATTTGTATAATCTCTTTTAATTTAAAAAGTCCTTTGTTAATTTGTTTTTATATTTTTCTTTTTTAAATCTTTTATTTTCTATTTTAATTTAAAAAGTTCTACGTTAATTTGTTTTTATCTTTTTCTTTTTTAAATCTCTTATTTTCTAAATATAGCAGACATAATAACATATTTGCATATTAATGCCTTATTTATATTTTATATAACACTTCAATAGTTTCTAATATAATTATAACATTCTCCAATTTTGGATATGGCTAAATCGTTCACCAGTAAACAAAAGCATCAGTTTTGTCCGCAAAGACCTTTTGATGGTAAAGAAAAAAAATAGTTTTCATACACTCGAAATAGGAGAAATTACACAAATAAACATAGTTACCAATTGTTTTCCAAACCTTTTGATGGTAAAGAAAAAAATTAGTTTTACACTCAAAATAGGAAAAATGTTACGTATTGTTTTCCAAAATAAACAAAAACGTCACTTTTTGTCCACGAGGGGACCTTTTGATGGTAAACAAAAAAAGTTTAGTTTTCATACATTTAAAATAGGGAAAATTACAAGTTATCAAAATAAAAATTTAAATATACACCATTTTTCAGCTTTTCAAAACTAAATAAGGCAATCAAAGTTGACATGTAACTGTTGATGCAACAAATACTAGACCGATGATAGTAGTTGGGCTGGTTAGACAAAAGGGTTGGAGGGTTCCGGTTTGCCTAACGCAGGTCGTGGGGTCCCCCCACGTTTGCAAGACGTGGAGAGAGGTTCACTAGTTATGTTTTGTTGTTTGCTCAAGATCCTCCACTGAAATGTATTCAACTTCGGATGTAGGAGCAATGGAGACGTGTGTTTGAATGTGAAGAAGAGATACTTGCATGGAACAAGTATTCGATAGCAAAGACCAGAGATCCTAATGGAATCAGAGCTGATCGGAATGTCCTTGATCACTAAATGAAGTGTCAATTTATAGGAAATGTCATCGCTCAAAGAGGAAACCATTGACTAGTGAAGTATGCTTGCAGTGGGGGACTTACCCTTTTAGGGGTTGAAGCGTTTGGACCTGCGGGTAAAAGACTACACTTTGTGCATTCGCCTTACTTTTGCGGCTAGGAGAGTTGTTGAAGTAATCAGAAATATGACCGATTACTGTACACGTGCTGCTTTATCCTAGCTTCCGGGTTTTTAACCCTTGAACCTTTTAACCTTTTAAGCGTTCTTGTGTTTAAGTCATTTTATTTAGTCTTGGGCTACTCCCGTCATCAGCCCCCAAGTCAGAGGTGTTTGGGGAATGAGCTCAAAGACTTCTGACTTTCACACATTTATTTGTATTGCTTAAAGGCTTCAAGGCTTGAAGGCTTGAAGGGTTCGTTTCAGTTAAGTTTTTCTTTTTGAAATTTGAATTTTGACAAGACGTTTGATGTGACTGAAGGCGGTTTTTGCAAAAAGCAGGTTAATTAACTGCCGAGTAATCATAACTTCTTTTGGTTTTTATTTTTCATTTATTCCTCAAGGTAATCAACAATCTTCTTCTATTATTCTCTCAAGTTCCTTCCATATCTTCCTTTATTTCTCCCAGGTTAGTTCCGATTTCCTTCTTCTTTGTGGTTATTTTCTTGTATCATGGGTGCTCGTAAAGATTTAGCGAAGTCATTTTCTTGATTAACTCAAGAGGAAGTCGATTTATTTTGCATGGAATGGGGGATTGGGAAGAAGTTTAAACCGGTTGCACCGGCTTGTGACGTTTCAATCGATAAATGTCCCTCCGGTTCCATTGCTCTTTATTGTCGCCATTTTGAATGTCTTGTAGTATTACCGCGTATCTTTCGGTCAAATACACCCGCATGGTTTGTCTAGGGTTTTGCATTTTGAGGTTTTATGTCGAGCGTGTGGTTATGATCCTTCTTTGTTGATGTTCTGCCGTTTCTTTCGATTGGCAAAGAATGGTGATTGGTTTACGTTTGAGATGGAAGGACCGGTTCTTTTGGGTTTCGGATGAGATTATTCCGTTCAAAATGGTTTGGAGGCAATCTGATGTCATTCTCAATGAACCGAAGCCTTCTGAGTCTGATTTGAATGGAGTTTTCCTTGGTGCCATTCGGGAATGCCCTTCAAGGGTTCGACCTTTTCCCGAGCATTTGCTAGTTCTGTTGGGTATTAGCAAATTGTGGGAAAAGGCTAATCGAGATCCGGTTATGATGAGGAATGGCCAGGGTATGCATTTTCCTTGTTTTACCTTTTAATGGCCTTTTGATTTAATAACTTATGTGTTTTTGCTTTATAATTTCTTGCAGTAATGTCTGCCTTGGATTTCATCAAGAGTGACGATACATCAGATGTTGTATTTGGGGATGTCCCGGCTACACCCGGTGAAAATGTTATGGTTAGGAGTTTTGAACAGAGGTTCGAGGGTTCAGGCTACGTTGGTGTGCCTGATGTGAAGGGTTTTAAGAAGGCTGTTGTTCCCAAGGCTGTTCGTCGTTCAAACCGTCGCTTGAGAGGTGCTGATCAACCCTCTGGGTCAGAGGCCGTTGATGTTAGTGATGATATAGAGGTGTCTGCGGAACAGGTTCTTGAGGTTGAAGTGGGAAAGGGTAAGGAAAAAGAGTTAGTGGTTTCTGAGAAGAAGAAGTTGGTCAAGAAAGGTAGCACTCCTATCCTTCAAGGTTCATCTAGCAAAAGTGTTGAGAGCTTGGAGGGTCCGGAGGCTGAAGAGGTTTATGTTCCTAATTGGGATGTAAAAGTTAGGGATAGCTTCAAGGATCCAGCTGTTTGTGCTGAGGCGTTGGCCCACTTTGCTCCTCCTGGTGTTCGGAGTGCCATCTCTGAAATGGAAGCTGATCACCTTATTTCGAGATTGATGCTGAGCTCCTGCAACCTTACAGCCTTGCTGGCTGAAGGTGTTACCCGTTTTGCAAAGGGTATGCGGGAGTATGAAAAAGCTTCCAAGAAGAAGGACAAGATGAAAGCCTCTATGGCCGCTATGAAGAAAGAGGTTGAAGGGTACTCCAAGAAAGAGGAAGCTTGGGTAAAAAAGGTTGGAGAACTAACCAGGAGACACGAGATTGAGGTAAACGATCTCAAGAAGAGTTTTGAAGTTGACCGGTTGAAACTGAAGGCTGACAGGGAAGCCTTGGAAGTTCAGCAGAGAGCCTTCGAAGAAGAGAAGGAAGGTTTGAAAGGTTTAGTTGCTCAAGCTACCGGTGATAACCGGTGGCTGATTGAGCAAGATTTTCATCAAGTTGTTACCTACCTTCTTCACTCCAAGGAATTCAATTCTGCTCTTGGAGGAAGGTTTGAGGCCTTGTTACACGAATCTGCTTAACTTAGGTAAGCATCAAGGCCTCATTGCTGGTTATAAACTTCATGAATCTGATCAGCCCTTGGAGCAGTCTCCCTTGCATCGCCCTGAAGCTTCTGAGGTTTTTAAAAGTGTTATTCAGCAGATGGAGAGGTTGACTTACCCATATGTGAGTCAAGCTGCAGCTTGTTTTGGCAAACCTCTTTCAGTTTTGCAGGAGCTGAAGCCGGACGGTCTTAATGAAAAAGTTTGTGCCGAAGTGCTTGGTTCCCTTACGAGGAAGCGTTCTTATTCAGGAGATAGTGAAGAGATGTAACACCCGTCTAATTACTATTCGACTTTTTTAAACTTTCATAAGATTTTATAATAAATGTGTCTAAATTAAAACATAGGTTACTAAAACCAAGTTCTAAGTAATCCATAAAACAAGTCAACTACTAACTAGGTTGAACATTCATGACATGATTAACAAGTTGTTTACATCCAAAAACATTTTCTAATAAAGTTATGATATCGCGGAAGCTTTAAAAGTTGTGTTCGGTTCTTCAAAACTTGCTTGACCGCCATCTGTAAGATCCCCATCGTAACCTAAAGTCAAAACCACTTTAATAGTTAGTTTTGGCATTGAAATAGATCATAATAACAAGTCCCAACATCAACCATAAAAGAAAATAACAAAAACTCAAATTTTGTCCTGCCGCGTGTCGCGGCAAAACCCACCACCACCTGTCGCGTATTCCGCGTGTCGCGGGGGATCAAAAGGATCCTGCCGCGTGGCGCGGGGGAAACGTTTTTCCAGCAAGTGCAGGTTTTCAACCTGCATTTGCTGCCAGCTCCGGAAATTCAGATTTTTAACTTCGATCGACCATAACTTTCGACTCGTAAGTCCGTTTTAGGTGATTCTTTTTCCTATACGTCTGTAAATTCATTACCAACGTATCTATTACAATTATGATACCGAAAATTTAACTTACAGACCAAACGGCCAAAAGTCACTATGCAACTATTCGACCCATTCTAACTTCACTCAATTAGCTACCATTTAACTAGTAATCCTATGGCACTTTATACCCAACATCCGGGGCTTATCATCACCCGCATTTCTTTACCAATCTCATGGATTAATGCTTGTGTGATTGTTATCGCCATTGTTAACTCACTAAAACACTAATATAACAATTTACACAACTAATCGACCCGTTGGCTCACCTTGTGGAATCCTCCAATATGATGACTACCAAACGGGTTCTTATTAACTCTAAACCTATTAATCCAAATAACGATCATGGTCGCTACAATCAACACAAATTTCCATTATACCACACGACTATACATAAATTAACAACAATTCGCTCAATGTACCGGGTCAAGTTACATACCTTTAGAGCACACCCTTCAAACGCAAATCACCACCGACTTGTCCGCCCGACGTTCTGGTATCTTTTCCTATAGAGTTCAATCATAACGCGGTTAGAACTCTTTTCAATCATATATCGCATAATTCGCCCAAATTTCATAATTATGCGTTTTTGACTTTAAATTTTCAGTTTCGAACCTTCTTTGAGGCATTTCAACAAACACTTTAAGGGCGGGATTTTACATCTTTTATATTCTAGCTCATGGCTTGTCACTTAGCCTCGATTAACATTAATTGAGTTATCATATATAGAATTAAACATCAAATTCTTCAGAATTCAGTTTCTATGCATCAAATTACACTAGAATAACCTTCTAAACCCTAGTGTTCATCATCTTCTCACAAAACCCATGAATCACCTTCAATGTGTTCATGAATTTTTTAGAGATTAGACATGATTTCACTTATTGTTGTCTAGGGTTTACTTCTAGACACTATATCATCCTTAATCTATTCATTTAACAAACATGCATCAACAGATTTCAATTTCTCTAGAATCATGAGAATTTCAAGTAGAGATTTCTTATCAATTTTTACATACCTTATGACCCCCTTGCAATGGAGATCACTAATCTTAGCTCGGATTTCATTTTGGATCAGATTTGGACCTTCAATTCATGAGTTTTGTGGATGTTAGGGTTTTGGAGAGCACTGGTCGCCCCCCCGGCTTCTTGTCTGGTTCGACCTCAGCACACAAAAGTGTGTTTGAGTTTTAATTTTTTGTTTTATCATTATTAGTTTCAAATTAAACACTTTTGGCCCCTCAACTTTCGTTTTTATTTTGTTTTAACTCATTAACTGCTCATAAGTCATTATCTAACTAGGTTAGTGTCGTTCCTAGTTAGTTTGTTTCACTTATTTATTTACAACATATTTATAATATAAGAATTTGTATTTTCGGGGTGTTACAAGTCCACCCCCCCCCCCTTAAAAGGGTTTCGTCCCCGAAACCAGAGTACGTACCGAATAGTGTAGGGTAGAGACGTCTCATCTCTTCTTCGGACTCCCATGTAGTGTCCAAAACTTTCCTATGCTCCCATTTGATCTTTACTTGATCAATTCTCTTATTTCGCAAGTGCTTAACCTTCCGATCTAAGATCTCTAATGGCCTTACCGCATAATTCAGGCTATTATCCACCTCGATATCATCGTAAGGGATATAAGCTGTTTCCTCAGCTAAACTTTTTTTCAACTGAGACACGTGGAACGTGCTATGTATTCCACTCAACTCTTCCGGTAGCTCGAGGCGATAAGCCACCTTGCCAACCCGTTCGATGATTTTAAATGGCTCGATAAACCTCGGGCTTAGTTTCCCCCTTTTTCTGAATCTGATAACGCCCTTCCATGGGGAAACCTTTAACATAACCATGTCGCCTATCTGATATTCAATCGGTCTTCGTCTTTTGTCGGCATAAGACTTTTGCCTATCTTGGGCTGCTTTCAAATGGGCTCGCACCACTTCAATTTTCTCATCAGTGGCTTGAACTATGTCTTTATGTGCCAATTCACGCGGGCCCACTTCACCCCAACACACCGGGGTTCTGCATTTTCTACCATATAGCATTTCGTAAGGTGCTATGCCGATACTCGAATGGTAACTATTGTTATACGAAAATTCGGCCAAGGGTAGATAAACATCCCAACTTCCACCGAAGTCGATGATACATGCCCGTAACATATCCTCTAGCATTTGTATTGTTCTTTCACTCTGCCCATCCGTCTGAGGATGTTAGGTGGTGCTAATGAAAAGTTTCGTTCCCATTTGTTCTTGAAAATCTTGCCAAAAATTTGAAGTAAACCGGGTATCTCTATCCGACACAATGGATACCGGTACTCCGTGACATGCCACTATTTCGTTTGTATATACCTCGGACATCTTTTCCGAAGTATATGTTTTGCGTATAGGAATAAAGTGTGCACTCTTCGTCAATCTATCCACAATCACCCATATGGCGTCGAATCCCCGAATCGTTTTAGGTAGTTTGGTCAATAGGTCCATAGTGATATGTTCCCATTTCCAAACCGGGATCTCCAAAGGTTGCAGTTTCCCATATGGTTTCTGGTGTTCTGCCTTGACTTGTAAACAAGTCAAGCACTTCTCTACATATTTCCCCACATCCCTCTTCATTTCGGGCCACCAATAATTTTGTTTCAGATCGTTATACATCTTGGTTGCACCCGGATGAATAGAATATCGGGATTTATGGGCTTCATCAAGTAGCAGCGCCTTCACTCCATAAGTATTTGGAACCCATATTCTTCCGGATCGAGTCTTCAACCCGTTCTTTCCATCCGACAAGTCTTTTAACTGGCCGATTGTTCTTTCCTTCTTCCAGTTCTCCTCTTTTACTGCTTCCACTTGCGCCTCTCAGATACGTTCAAGTATACCCGAGGTCACCACAAGCTGCATTGACCTTACTCGTATTGGGACATAGTCCGCTTTTCTGCTCAGAGCATCTGCCACCACATTTGCCTTTCCGGGATGGTAGTGTATTTCACAGTCAAAATCCTTTACCGTTTCTAACCATCGCCTCTGTCGCATATTTAACTCCTTCAGATCAAAGAAGTATTTTAAGCTCTTGTGATCGGTGAATATGGTGCACTTTACCCCATACAAATAGTGTCTCCATTATTTTAACGCAAACACCACCGCAGTTAATTCGAGATCATGTGTGGGATATTTCTTTTCATGTATCTTCAATTGCCTCGAGGCATAAGCTATAACTTTGCCCCGTTGCATCAGAACACATCCTAGCCCTGATAATGAGGCATCCGAATAAACCACCAAGTCCTCGACTCCGTCCGGCAATGTTAATACCGGAGCTTGAGTTAACTTCTCTTTTAGCGTTTGAAACGCTCTTTCTTGTTCGACACTCCAAATGAATTTCTCCTCTTTCCGAGTTAACTTAGTTAACGGTGACGCAATCTTGGAGAAGTCTTGAATGAGTCTCCTGTAATATCCCGTAAGCCCTAAGAAGCTTCTAATTTCTGAAGGGCTCTTCGGGGAATTCCATTTTGACACAGCCTCGATCTTTGACGGATCTACTAATATTCCATTGGCACTTATGATGTGGCCAAGGAATTGCACCTCTCGTAACCAAAAGGCCCACTTAAAGAATTTCGCATACAACCTTTCTCGTCTAAGTGTCTCTAACACCTCTTGTAAGTGGTGTGCATGTTCAGCTTCACTTTTCGAATACACCAAAATATCATCGATAAATACGATGACCGATTTATCCAGCATTGGCTTGCAAACCCGGTTCATGAGGTCCATGAAAGCCGCGGTACATTTGTCAGCCCAAATGACATCACGAGGAACTCGTAATGCCCGTATCGCGTGCGGAAAGTCGTCTTTGGCACATCTTCCTCCTTGACCTTTAGTTGGTGATACCCCGATCTAAGGTCAATTTTTGAAAACCAGTTCGCACCTTGTAATTGGTCGAATAGGTCGTCTATTCTCGGAAGCGGGTATCGATTCTTTACCGTGAGTTTGTTTAACTCCCGGTAATCGATACACATGCGCATACTTCCGTCTTTCTTTTTCACGAACAATACCGGTGCGCCCCAAGGAGACACACTCGGCCTTATGAATCCCTTGTCGAGCAGGTCTTGAATCTGTGACATCAACTCTTGTAATTCCGACGGCGCGAGTCGGTACGGTGCTTTAGCTATGGGTTTTGCGCCCGGAATCAATTCGATTCCAAACTCTACTTATCGTTCGGGCGGTATTCCCGGTAAATCTTCCGGAAACACATCTTCGTAGTCCCGTACTACCGGTACATCTTCAATCTTCAGTGATTCTTTCTCGGGCTCATTTGCGTATATCATAAATGTATTGCATCCTTGCTTCATAAGCTTGTGAGCTTTCAACATTGAGCATATTATGGGGTTACCTCCTTTTTCGCCATAGATAGTAACGTGTTTCCCGCTCGGAGATGTTAGCTTTATCTCCTTACGAAAATACACGACCTTTGCGTGGTACTGAGATAGCCAATCCATCCCAATGACTACTTGAAATTCCCCCATTGACATCGGGATTAGGTCTATCAGGTATTTTTCATCATCGATGCTTAATTTGCAGCCTCGACAAATATCGCAAACTATAAAACTTTTATTGTCCCCTATTTCAACTTCTAAGGGCACAGATAATTTCGTCAATACAAATGAAGGATGTCGAATAAATCTATGCGAAATGAAGGATTTATTCGCACCCGTATCAAACAATACACGTGCAGGAATTGAGTTAATTGTGAATATACCTGAGACCACATCGGGTTCTATCTTTGCTTCGGCCGCGGTAAGTTGGAAGGACCTAGCCTTCGCCTTAGGGGCTTCTGCTGGAGATTCTTTAACGTCTCTCCTTCCAACTAAGTCTTGGCATTCGGACTTTTTGTGGCCGGGCTGATAACATTTGTAGCAAACCGAGACTTTACCCAGGTATAGAGACACCGTGTGCCCCGTTTTACTACATATGGGGCACGGTTTGTCTTTGAACCGACACTCTCCCTTGTGCCCTTTTCCACACAATTTACAACTTGGCGACCCACCTTTAGAATCAACCTTCTTTCCCAATTCTCCAGTTCGAGCTTTCTTTGTAGGGCTTGGATTCACATCCTGTGCCCTTCGTTCACCCTTTCAACTTGTTTCTTCAATTCAATTTCCCGTTCACGAGCAACGTTTATAATCTCGGTAAGGGTCTCGTATTTTGAAGGAGTCATAAACTCCCTATACTCGGCACTCAACATGTTATAGTAGTAGTATATCTTCTGTTCTTCATTCATCACCAATTCATTGCAAAACTTCATCTTATCCATAAACGTCGCCATAATCTTGTCTATGGTCTCGCCCTTGTGTCTAAGTTGCATGAACTCTTCCTTGATTCTATTAATGACCGCCTTGGGACTATGATGTTTAATAAACGGCGTCTTAAACTCCTCCCATGTCATGGCCCTCGCTGCTTCGGCTCCTATTTCCTTCTTTTTATTATCCCACCAATCCTTGGCTTGACCCCTCAACTGACCCGTTCCATACGCAACAAAATCACTTTCGTCACAGTGGGTCCTTTCAAACACCCCTTCAACATCACTTAACCATCTCTGGCATATTATCGAGTCAACCTCCCCGTTGTAGATTGGCGGTTTACACGCCATAAACTCTTTGTACGAACATCCCTTACGTTCTCCCGATTTCTCTTTCATAAGGTTGACATTATCTTCCAACCTTTTGACTCGTTCTTCGACAAGTGACAACACCGTGTTCTAAATTTTGTCTATAAACCCGGACAGACTACCTTCAATCGCCTTCCCCACTTCTTCAGCAATTATCTCTTTCATTTGTTCGGTGCTTGTCAGCACCGGATCATTATCGTTTCCTTTCGACATCTTGAAACTGAAATGTTTACATTAACGTTAAACATTTCATTTATAACATAGCTTTATTTGCTTCGGTTTAGCCAAGTTCATAACTTGCTTTAACCGTTCACTTTTCCGGGTTTGAGTGAGTTAACACACTTTTCCCATGCACAATAATTCACATCTCATTTCTTACATAAGATAAAATCTACTAAAATAATAAATTAATTCTTACCGGACGATCGATCAAGCTTGAACCGAACACTTTGTTGACAACCTTAAGCTCTGATTACCAACTTGTAACACCCGTCTAATTACTATTCGACTTTTTTAAACTTTCATATGATTTTATAATAAGTGCGTCTAAATTAAAACATAGGTTACTAAAACCAAGTTCTAAGTAATCCATAAAACAAGTCAACTACTAACTAGGTTGAACATTCATGACATGATTAACAAGTTGTTTACATCCAAAAACATTTTCTAATAAAGTTATGATATCGCGGAAGCTTTAAAAGTTGTGTTCGGTTCTTCAAAACTTGCTTGACCGCCATCCGTAAGATCCCCATCGTAACCTAAAGTCAAAACCACTTTAATAGTTAGTTTTGGCATTGAAATAGATCATAATAACAAGTCCCAACATCAACCAAAAAAGAAAATAACAAAAACCCAAATTTGGTCCTGCCGCGTGTCGCGGCAAAACCCACCACCACCTGTCGCGTATCGCGATGGCTTCCGCGTGTCACGGGGGATCAAAAGGATCTTGCCGCATGGCGCGGGGGAAACGTTTTTCCAGCAAGTGCAGGTTTTCAACCTGCATTTGCTGCCAGCTCCGGAAATTCAGATTTTTAACTTCGATCGACCATAACTTTCGACTCGTAAGTCCGTTTTAGGTGATTCTTTTTCCTATACGTCTGTAAATTCATTACCAACGTATCTATTACAATTATGATACCGAAAATTTAACTTACGGACCGAACGGCCAAAAGTCACTATGCAACTATTCGACCCATTCTAACTTCACTCAATTAGCTACCATTTAACTAGTAATCCTATGGCACTTTATACCCAACATCCGGGGCTTATAATCACCCGCATTTCTTTACCAATCTCATGGCTTAATGCTTGTGTGATTGTTATCGCCATTGTTAACTCACTAAAACACTAATATAACAATTTACACAACTAATCGACCCGTTGGCTCACCTTGTGGAATCCTCCAATATGATGACTACCAAACGGGTTCTTATTAACTCTAAACCTATTAATCCAAATAACGATCATGGTCGCTACAATCAACACAAATTTCCATTATACCACACGACTATACATAATTTAATAACAATTCGCTCAATGTAACGTGTCAAGTTACATACCTTTAGAGCACGCCCTTCAAACGCAAATCACCACCGACTTGTCCGCCCGACGTTCCAGTATCTTTTCCTATAAAGTTCAATCATAACGCGGTTAGAACTCTTTTCAATCATATATCGCATAATTCGCCCAAATTTCATAATTATGCGTGTTTTACTTTAAATTTTCAGTTTCGAACCTTCTTTGAGGCATTTCAACAAACACTTTAAGGGCGGGATTTTACATCTTTTATATTCTAGTTCATGGCTTGTCACTTAGCCTCGATTAACATTAATTGAGTTATCATATATAGAATTAAACATCAAATTCTTCAGAATTCAGTTTCTATGCATCAAATTACACTAGAATAACCTTCTAAACCCTAGTGTTCATCATCTTCTCACAAAACCCATGAATCACCTTCAATGTGTTCATGAAATTTTTAGAGATTAGACATGATTTCACTTATTGTTGTCTAGGGTTTACTCCTAGACACTATATCATCCTTAATCTATTCATTTAACAAACATGCATCAACAGATTTCAATTTCTCTAGAATCATGAGAATTTCAAGTAGAGATTTCTTATCAATTTTTACATACCTTATGACCCCCTTGCAATGGAGATCACTAATCTTAGCTCGGATTTCGTTTTGGATTAGATTTGGACCTTCAATTCATGAGTTTTGTGGATGTTAGGGTTTTGGAGAGCTCTGGTCGCCCCCCCCTTCTTGTCTGGTTCTACCTCAGCACACAAAAGTATGTTTAAGTTTTAATTTTTTTGTTTTATCATTATTAGTTTCAAATTAAACACTTTTGGCCCTTTAACTTTCATTTTTATTTTGTTTTAACTCATTAACTGCTCATAAGTCATTATCTAACTAGGTTAGTGTCGTTCCCAGTTAGTTTGTTTCACTTATTTATTTACAACATATTTATAATATAAGAATTTGTATTTTCAGGGTGTTACAAGAGACCTTTTTGGGAGAACCTGATGCTTCAAAGGATCCAAGCCTCAAAGGTTCAGCAGTTGGTGATGATGGTGGTTTGAAGGCTAAGAAGTCAAAGAAGGCCAAGAAGGTTAAAGGTAATGGTTCTGGGGCTTCCAAGCCTTCTATTGATATCTGAACAATATTCGTAGCTTTCTTAGTACTACTAAACAATTAAATGGTATGTATGTTACTTTGAACAATTTAAGGTTTTGCCGAAACCCTTAGGGTTTCTGTTTTGTGGTTGTGGCTGGCCTTGGTGGCCGTTTGAACAATTCTTAGGTTTACAAACCGTTAAGGTTTGTTTTAACTTGATTGGATGTATGGAAGCCTTTTAGGGCTTCTTTTCTTATGTTATTAAGTTCCTACTACTTTCCTTGTGTTTTGATTTTTGTGATTGTGCCTGTTTTAGCAAGGCAGCTTGGTTGGCTTCAAGCCTTCAGGGCTTCTAGCTGTTTGTTGAATGTTTGTACCTTGAAGCCTTCAAGGCTTCTGGTTACTGCTTTATTTTCGTGACTTGATGCCTTTGTTTGTATTTTTGAGATTGGGTTATGTGCAACCTTTTATCATGTTGTCGTGTTGCTCCTTGAGTCATTTTTTATCTTTATGGTATTGTCTTTGTTGGGTTTGTGTTGTCTTTATGTTTTTTATACTTTAAAGGGTTCAGTGTTGCAGTCACTTAGCTATGGTATTTTTAACAAGAAGACATAACACCTATCATATTCATTACTTTCCTTAGTTTGATTTCATTTCGTAAGCCTGTTTTTTGATAATTTTTCTGAGGCTTAAGGAACATTTGGTGTAGGCTGTTCGGACCCGTCTATGAGACAACTTTGTTTTTAATTATAAGCCTCATGGAGTTGTATTGATTTAGGAACTCACCCCTTATATAGGTTCATTCAATCTTTGAACCTATTGAGTGATATGGCCTGGGAGCTCATCCCCTTACATGGCCCTTGCCATGGAGTTTTTTGCTAGGTTCTTAACCTGATTTTAGGATAGAAAGACAAATTTGAAACATCGTCATTCATTCATGAGGTGTTGTTTTACAAAAGTGAGCATAGGACAATTCTTGAAATACAACTTGTGAAATACAAACCAATCTTTCTTGATTAGACATGAAACCTTTTAAGGGTTTTTCCATTCCAATGTCTTGGAAGCTTTTTACCTTTTGTGTCGGCTAGCTTATAGGATCCACCCTTGTGTGCCTCAAGGATTGTATCTGGCCCTTCCCATTTAGGGCCAAGCTTTCCTTGGTTCTCTTTTTTACTAGTCTCATTGTTTCTAAGCACCAGGTCTCCTGGCTTGAAACGTTCTTTCCTAACCCTTTTGTTGTAATTGGCTTCCATCATTTGTTTGTACTTGGCTTCTTGAATTGCAGCTTGGTCTCGTGCTTCCTCTAGGAGTTGTAAGTTCAACATGGTCTCTTTTTGGTTTGCTTCGGGATCCATGTTGACCGTTCTTTGGGTTACAACTCCTACTTCAGCTGGAATCACGGCTTCAGACACAAATACCAAGCAAGCTGTAAGGTGTTCTTTTGTGGCTTGTTTTTTCGGTTGTTCTTATAGCCCATAGAATACTTGGAAATTCTTCAAGCCAATTGCTTTCGTGCCTTCCCAATCTGGCTTTGATTCCTTCAACTATGCTTCGATTCATCCTTTCAACTTGACAGTTTGACTGTGGATATGCCACTGAGCTGAAAACCTGGGCTATTCTGTATTCTTTGCACCAGATGCTGAAAGGCTTCTCAGCGAATTGCTTTCCATTATCGGTGACAAGCACTCCCGGCAATCCATAGCGATAGATGATGTTTTCCCAAACAAAGTCAATGACCTGTTTGCCCGTAATTTTTGTGAGTGGTTTGACCTCCGGCCACTTGGTGAAGTAATCTATCGCAACCAGTAAGAACTTCACTCCACCTTTAGCTGGTGGGAATGGACCGACAATATCCATTCGCCACTTATAAAATGGCCAAGCTGAAGATATTAGGACGAGGTCATGCTTGGGGCTCTTTGGGACCGGTGCATGAATTTGGCAAGAATCACATTTTTTCAACTGCTCAGCGGTGTCTCGGTGCATGGAGGGCCAAAAATACCCAAGGTTCATTAGTTTAGCAACCACCGTTCTTGCTCCAAAATGAGCTCCGCATATCCCTTCATGAACCTCTCTGATCAAATACTGGCTTTGTTCAGGACCAACACATCTCAGCAAGGGTGCAAGGTAACCCTTTTTGTAGAGGATTTCACCTTGCAACACATAGTGTCTAGACTTGATCTTAACCCTTTCAGCCTCTATTTGATCAGCAGGTAACTCACCATTTTTAAGGAATTTTTTAATTGGAGTCATCCAATTGGGGCCCTCTTTGGTGATTACGTCTTGAACTTCCAATTCTTCAATTGATGGAGTTTTTAACACCTCTACCAGTACCTTTGAGGTGAAACGCTTTAAGGCTGCAAGCTTCCCGTTTAAGCTTTCTACCTCCTTTTTGCTTTGTGGTGGCTTGGTTTCAAGGACATCTTTTACCTTGCTTGGATTGGCCTTTATGCTTTGTTTTCCGACGATGTGCCCCAGGAACTTTCCTTCTTCAAACCCAAATGAACATTTCTATGGGTTGAGTTTCTTGTTGACCTTCCTTAGGTTCTTGAAGGTTTCTTGGATGTCATCCAGCATTTGGTATTGCATTCTACTTTTGATTACCAGATCATCGACGTATGCTTCCATGTTTTTACCACTTTCACTGGCAAAAGCCTTGTCCACTAGGCGTTTGTAGGTTGTACCCGCGTTTTTGAGGCAAAAAGGCATCTTTTGGTAGCAAAATATTCCTTTGTCCATGTGAAAGGTAGTTTTTTCTTCATCTTCTTCTTTCATGAGAATTTGATGGTAACCCTTGTAAGCGTCGAGAAAACACTTGAAAGGGTAACCAGTGAGGGAGTCAACCTTGAGATCAATTTCTGGCAACGGGTAACAATCCTTGGGACAAACCTTGTTTAAGTCCTTAAAGTCTATGCACATTCTCCAAGAGTTATTAGGCTTTTAGACCATGACTGGGTTTGCAACCCAGGACTGATACTTATCTTCTCGGAGAATTCCTCCTGAGATAAGCTTTTCAACCTCTTAGCAGGCTCCCAAGCTTCTTTCGGGTGTAAGGCTTCATTTCTTCTGAACAACAGGCTTGACTTCGGGTGGTATTCTCAACTCATGTTCAGCAATGCTTCGAGGGATACCCGTCATGTCTTCCGAGCACCAAGCGAAGACATCGCTATAGTGTACTAGCAACTTTTCGAGATACGAGAGAGTTTCTTGTGAAAGGCTTGGATTAACCCTTATCCTTTGTTCAGGATACTTGGGGTTGATGATCAGCCTTTGCTTATCTTCTTCGTTTTCGGGGCTTTCTTCTTCAACCATGTAAGCCTCTTGAGTAGGTTGAAGGGTTGCAATCCCTCTCTCGGTAGGAAATTTAACTGTCCCATGGCCAACAGAAACAACCATGTAGAATGCACACTACCCCGGCCTTCCTATGATGACATCATAGTTTGAAGGTATATTGATGACCACAAAAGTGAGGGGTTGCACTCTCTCCATCTTTCCTTCGTTGAACCGGACATCAAGGGTTAGCTGCCCAAAAGGCTTGAGAGGTATATCAGCAATACCTTTTATGGAGGTTCCGGAGGGTTGAAGCTTCGAACGTTCCTCATTGCTCAATCGGTTGAAGAACTTTTCAAAGATGATTTCGGTGGCTGCTCCAGTGTCTATGTATGCTCTGCTTGTCTTTAGTGTTCCCACAGTTGCTTCAACCACAAGAGGGTCGGAAAGTGGGTTCTTTTCCGTTGGAGGGAAGCAGACACACTGAAGCTCCCAAGCTTCCAACCGCTGTCGTTTATTTGGAACCTTACCATCAAAATCTACCATGTTAACTGTTTTGGTCAAAAATCAGGCTAGGATAATGCAACCAAATCTTTGTTGTGAGGAATGATGCTTGAAACAATGAACAAATGTATGAACAACTTGCAAATGAAATGAACAAGTGACACAAGGATTTATACGAGGAAAAAGCCCTTGATCAAGAGTTGATCTCCGGCATAAAAAACCTCGGGTGATGGAAACTACCGATCACCAACTATAATTAAACAAATGATTGTTACAACTCGGGATGATAACAAGCTTATTACAAGGATCACTAGAGTGCAATGTGTATGAAATCGCCAAATGAACTGTTGAGAGCTTGCGAGTGTGTGTGTGTCAGCTAACTTAGCCAATTGTGTCAATTCAAGCTTGTTATCCCTTTTAAAAATAGAAATAACTTAAACAACTAACTATCCGCAATTCGTGCTAGCCTCCCACTACTTCCATAATGGTTATTCCAGCTGAACACGTGCGAAATATTGAGAGCATATTCCCCAGGTATATCGGCAAGACTTGGTCCAAGCGTATACTCCTGCAAAACAAGCTCAAACATAACGAAGGCAATCGTTAGTGTAAGGATAACAATAAGGATCCTGGATCCTGATCCTGCAATGACTTCTAAGGATCCTTAATTCAAACAGAATTGAGGATCCGTGATCCTGGCAATACTTGAGGATCTGTGATCCTTAGGTATAGAAAATTTATCCCTAACAATTGCCCCCAAAATATGAAGAGTAAAATGTAAATTAACGAGTTATATTTTTCGATCTTATCTGCAACTGACTAACGGATATATAGCCGTTAGAATCTAACTAGCTGTTGCTGGTCTCACATCAGCAATATGACATCCTGCAGAATCATCATTATAAATTTGAGATTAGAGATAAGGATCGGCATGCATTTAAATTCGTGCGTTACATCCTTTAAATCCTCATTCAAAGATCAATCAGGTATCTCTCTCTTCCTTCTCTCTTCATCTTCTTATTCTGTTTTTCTTCAAAACCTTTAGATCATAGTGAAGTTACGATCATCCCCCGCCAAGGATCGCCAGAAAGATAGTCCTTTGAAAAGCCAAGGGATTATCAAAAATCTTTTGAAGGAACTCTGCAGTTTCACTGATCCGGAGATTGACCGGATCCGCCATTGTTTTCCGGCGAATACTGTCTTCAAGTCCTTTGACCCTACCGTCAAAAGCGACTTCGTCTCTGAAACTTGGGTTGCTTTTCCGGCCACCCCATTCCTGATAGGATACTCCTATCCTTTCCCTGTCTTCACTGAATCCTTCTTTTCTCTTACCGGCATGTGCTACATTCAGGCCATGTCAATGATGTGGAGGGTTTTATATACCCTAGAGAAAATCATTGAGCAGGAAGGCATAGAGTTGGGGATGTCGGAACTGGCTGAATTGTATAATCTTGTGAGCCATGGTTCACACTGTTTCTTATTCAAACATAAACCCGGTGATGCACACCCAATCCTCAAGACCACAAAGAATGACACCAACTAGAAGAAGCGTTTTTTCTTCGTTAGGAGGGATTCTATCCCTGATGGGAAGGATCTCCCCAGAAAATGGGCCACCCATGGTAGGATAGAGGATCCTTATAGAAGGATCATAGGATAACCCTGTTCCTGTTGAGGATAACTGACCCCTTTTCTGTTTTGCAGCTATCTCTGTCTCTCATATCATTCCATCACCTGCAACAAAAGAGAGGATCGCTGCTTTTTGGAACCTTGATCCTGCAATCAGAACATTCCAAGCAAACACAAAGGATTCTCAAGAAGTATCCTCCGGCTCAGTCACTATGTCAAGTAAGTATCCAAGTTTGTATATGATTAAATGTTTAAATGAAAATAAAACAAGAATACTTATCTGTTGTTTTGCATTGGTAGGCGCTGGAAAATCCTCAAAGTCAGCCTCCAGATTCAGCGTCACTGATCTTGATGCTGTCTCTGGCCGATCCGGAAAGAAGAAATCTGCTACCAGCCCAAGTGTTCAAATCCCTAAGCCTGTCACCTCCAAGGGCAAGGGAGGAAAGAAGAGGAAGTCCACCGAAGCTGATAACCTTGAAGGCCTGCCCCTCATCCATCATCAATTTGAAGAATACTTCAATGATGTAAGGATCCCTGATCCTTAATTCTATCCTGCCCATATGAGGATAAGTGATCCTGAAATGAATCCTTCTTTCTTTGCAGAAATTTGCTGAGATCCAGATGCTCTTTGATGCATACGTTGAGGAGGCTGAGATGAAGGAGCTGGACTTCTAGAAGATCTTCCTGGCTAAGGATCAAACCATCTCCAACCTCGAGAAAGAGCTCAATATAGCAAAGAGGCAGGTGGTCATGGCCCAAATAACTGCTGATCAGGAGAAGAGAGAGGTAGTGGAGGATGCCAAGGTCTCTACTGCCATTGCTATGTACAAGACCAAACTGCAGATGGCCCAGGAAGCTCAGGATCCTGGCTTTGACCGGACCAGCTGGGACCAGGAGGGCTGGAAGGCTAGGCTGGCTGAATTGGATGATGAAGAGGAGGCTACAGAGGCCTTGATGCTCGAGGCAAGCGGCAGTGGGGCTAAGGATCAGGCTGGTGATGCTGGAACTGGAGGTGATGTTGATGGTGATGCAGCGAAGGTGTGAGCTGCAAAAATGGGTGATGATGGATTTATCTAGACGCGACCGGAGCCCTTTTTTATAGTTTGGTAGTGGTTTTTGATTTGATGGTGTTTTTCTGAACAATGATGGTCTGTAATAACTTAGACAATAGTTTTTAGGGTTGAGGATCATGGATCCTTGGACAATAGGTAGGATAATGGGTGGTGGATGGATCCTCTGTTTGGGGGATGAAACCACTTGTTATCCTTCCACCTTTATTTCCTGCACTTAGACCTTGTTAAATATGGACACCCTTTGCCAACCTAAGTGGACGGGCCACGTTTTGCTGGTAGAAACTTCGGTTGGCAATTTTGACAACCTTTAAAGGGTTTAACTTTTGGTAAATAAAATCTTAATCTTTTGACTATCTCGTGTGTTGCTACATTTGTGAATACTTTACCTTTCATTTACTGTTATACACTTTGTTTGAATTCACAAGTTAAGAACAAAAGATTGGTAAATTATGTCAAAAAATTTAGGATATGATCAAAGATCAAATATCCTATAATCGAAGAATTCAAAAAGTGATCTGACTCAAGGATCATGCAAGCTGTTGTCAAAGAATAAGGGTCACTCAGACAAATAAAGTATAAAACCAAAGTGATTAAGGATCATACCTGAGAATCCAAGTTAGGATCCTAAACCTTAAATACTTACAATCAGGATAACCAAAAGACAAACCTTAATAGAAGCTAAGAATCAAGGATCCTTAGCTGTTTGGCTTTAAAAACTTGAAATGGAACATAACTTGGGACTAAGCCAATTATAAGAGAAGAGTTAGCAACTGGGGACAAGCCTAACAATTCTGGGGACAAGCCCAATATACTGGGGACAAGCCCAAAAAAAAACTGGGGACAAGCCATAAAACTGGGGACAAGCCCAAAAAACTGGGGACTAGCCCAAAAAACTGGGGACAAGCCCAAAGAATCTTGTGTAAACTGGAGTATGGCCCTCACTGGCGACTATCCAAACTTAGTGACATGAAAATGCCAAAACCTTAGCTAACGTGAAAACGTTAGAAACCTTAGGAACGGATGTATGGTACGTCTACCATTATACGTAGGATCCCGGATACAACCAGTACAATGAAATTGTCAGCCCCTAAAGCGAGTACTGGTCCCATTGCCATGAACTGTACCAGGATCATCGTACGCTGCTGGTAATACTGGGGACAGGCCCAACAACTGGGGACTAGCCCAAATAACTGGATACTTCTGTGGATACTCAATCCTTTATTAAAGATACATGAACCTTCTGCAAAACTCAGAATTAAGTGAAAGAAGGATAAAGGATCCAGGATCCTTCTCCTTATATTAAGGATAACTTAAAGAATTAAATAGATTAGAATTAGTTCATTACCAGAATGAGGAGCATCTATCCTCTAAGGATCCTTCGAGGATATCAGTCATGAATATTGATAAGGATCACAGATCCTTATTACATGAAGTATCTTTTCAAGTGGACAGCATTCCAAGCTCTTGGTAGTAAGTCACCTTCCATTGTTAGCAATCGATATGCCCCCTTTCCTGCCTCGGCTTCAATCAGGTAGGGGCCTTCCCACTTTGGTGCCAACTTTCCATCAGCAGGATTTGTGGTATTCTGAAATGCTTTCCTCAATACCATATCACCAACTTGGAACTTCCTGATCCTGACATTCTTATTGTAGGCTCCAGCCATCCTTTGTTGATAACTAGCCATTCTTATCCTTGCCAAATCCCTGAGTTCTTCTATTGTATCCAATTCTTGAACCAAGTTTTCAGCATTTCCTTCAGGATCACGGATGCTTGTTCTTGCAGTAGGAACCACAATCTTTGTAGGGATCACTGATTCTGTTCTAAATACCAAAGAAAATGGAGTTTGGCCAGTAGCATTCTTGGGGGTTGTCCTATCAGCCCATAGTACATAAGGTAGTTCTTCTGCCCACTTTCCTTTCTTGGATCCAAGCTTCTTCTTCAAGTTGTTGATGATGATCTTGTTGGATGATTCTGCTTGACCATTAGCTTGTGGGTGGACTGGTGTTGATGTTATCAACTTAATCCCCCAGCTGTCACAAAAGTTAGTAGTTCTACTCCCAATAAATTGGGATCCATTATCACAAACAATTTCAGAAGGGATACCAAATCTAGTAATAATGTTTCTTTTAATAACGGATATCACTTCTTTTTCTCTGACTTGAGCAAAGGCTTCAGCCTCTATCCACTTAGAGAAGTAATCAGTCATGGCAATCATGAATACCTTTCCTCCTGGTGCTTTGGGAAGTTTACCAACTATATCCATTCCCCATCTCATGAATGGCCAGGAAGAGGATATAGGATGCAAGAGCTCTGCTGGTTGATGAAGGATATTACTATGTCTCTGACAAGGATCACACTTCCTGGCATAATCCGCAGCATCCTTCTTCATTGTAGGCCAATAGTATCCTGTTCTAAGGATCCTTGAGAACAATGCCCTGCCCCCAGTGTGGTTTCCACAATCTCCATCATGAAAATCCTTTAGAACTTCTTGAATTTCAGGATCCTCTATACACCTTAGATATGGTCCTGCAAGAGATCGTTTATATAACATGTTATTCAATATTGTAAATTAAGATACCTTGATTTTGAAAGCCCTGGGGTTTTCTCCTGTAGGAATTTCTCCATGTTGTATATATCTCATGATTGGAAGGATCCATGATCCTGAACGAGACTGTGCACCGTCACTAGGAACCATTGTAGAATCATCTTCTATCTCCATAGTTATGTGATCCTCAATAGCAGGAGCCAAAATATGGATGATAGGGATCTTGATATCCTCCAGAATTTTTAAGGATGATCCTAGATTTGCCAATGCATCAGCTTCTGCATTTTCTTCCCTGGGTACCTGTGTTAAACTAAAATAAACAAAAGAGAGTGCCAATTCCTTGACTATCTCTAGGTATTTGATTAGCTTTTCACCTTTAACAGCATAAGATCCATTAAACTGATTAGTGATTAACAATGAATCTACATGTACCTCAAGATACCTGATCCTCATATGCTTGGCAATTTGCAAACCAGCTATCAAGGCCTCATATTCAGCCTCATTATTAGTAGCTTGGAACTCACAAGCTATGGAGTGGGGTATTATGTCCCCCTGTGGCGATTTTAGTAGTATTCCAAGTCCTGTTCCTTTGATATTAGAGGCTCCATCAGTGAAGAGTATCCAAGGATCCTTAGTCTCTTCAAGCTGCTGAACTTCTAACTCAGCTTCTCTTTGTAGATCACTACTAAAATCTGCCACAAAGTCAGCTAAGGCTTGGGATTTAATGGCAGTCCTTGGTTCATATCTTATATCATAAGCACTAAGCTTCACTGCCCATTTAGCCATCCTTCCTGACATTTCAGGTGTCCTGAGAACATTCTTAATTGGAAAGTTAGTCTTAACAATAATGGCATGAGTTTCAAAATAATGTTTTAATTTAGTAGATGCCATAATCAAAGCAAGGATAAGTTTTTCTAAATGTGAATACCTGGATTCAGCATCAAGCAAACTCTTACTTACATAATAAACAGGATGTTGTGTACCTTCGTGATCCTTAACAAGGACCGCACTTACTGCTTTAGAGGATACCGCTAGATATAAGGATAATATATCCCCTTTTTCTGGTTTCATCAAGGCAGGGGCTGAGGATAGGTAATCCTTAAGGGCTTTGAGAGCATTTTCATGCTTTTCAGTCCACTCAAATTTCTTGTTCTTTCTCAAAATGTCATAGAATTCCTTGCACTTTTCTGATGATTTTGATATGAACCTATTCAAGGCTGCGATCCTCCCTGTCAACCTTTGCACATCATTGGCATTGGCAGGAGATTTGATATTCAGAATAGCCTTAATTTGCTCTGGACTTGCTTCAATGCCTCTTTTTGTTACCATATAGCCTAGGAACTTGCCTGCTTTAACACCAAAGTGACACTTTGAAGGATTCAACTTCATATTGAATTTGTCAAGGATATCGAATGCTTCCTCCAGGTCTCTAAGGTGATCCTCAGCTCTCTTGGACTTAACCACCATATCATCTATATAGACTTCCATAGTGTGTCCTATTTGTTCCTTAAACATCATATTGACTAGCCTTTGATAGGTAGCACCTACATTCCTTAGTCTAAATGGCATAGCAATATAACAATAGATACCAGTTGGGGTCATAAAGGCTGTATCCTCTTGATCATGGTTCCATCTGAATTTGCTGAAATCCAGATGAAGCATCCATAAAAGTCAACAACTCATGACCCGCGGTAGCATCCACCATGGAGTCAATGCGGGGTAATGGGAAAGGATCCTTGGGACATGCCTTGTTTAAATAAGTGAAATCGACACATACCCTCCACTTTCCAATTTTCTTTTGAACAACAACCACATTGGCTAACCATCTTGGATACTTAACCTCTCTAATCATACCTGCTCGGAGTAACTTGTATACCTCCTCTTGGATAATGGCATTCCTCTCAGGTACAAACTTCCTCCTCTTTTGATGTATGGGCTTGAATGTCCTGTCAATACCAAGTTTATGAGTAATTATATCTTTAGAGATACCTGTCATGTCTTCATGCTTCCAGGCAAAGGTAGTTTTTCTCCTCTTAAGGAAGGATACTAGATCCTGTTCAATGTTGCTGAGGATCCCTGTTCCTATGAAGACTTTGGATTCAGGATCATGAGGATCCATAAGGATTTCTTTCACTTCACGTTCTCTTGCCTCCAAGACATCTCTTGGAGGATACTTTAGTTGCTATTGCTCCCTTGGTCTTGAGGCTGGTTTCATTGATGAGGTATAGCAATTCTTTGCTTCCTGTTGGTCACTCTCAATCTTTATCACCCCCCACGGGCTAGGGAGCTTCACACATTGATGATATGTAGATGCAACTGCCTTCATGTCATGTATCCACGGCCTGCCAAGGATAACATTGCAACATGATAAGCAATCTATAACACAAAATTTTTTATAAGAATGAAGTCCTTCAATATAGATGGGAAGTTTAATGTCCCCCAATGTATTCTTGGTTTCTCCGCTGAATCCCACAAGAACTGAGGATCTTGGGACAATGTCTGATTCAGGGATGTTCATTTTCTTGAGGACATCAAGCTGAATGATGTTCACCGAGCTTCCTCCATCGATTAGGATCCTGCAAACAAAATGGTTAGAAATGAACAAAGTAATGACAAGACCATCATGATGAGGATCCTGAACATCAACTCGATCATCCTCATCAAAAGTTATGACTTTCTCCTGCGTGACAGTAGAGGTCCTAATGGGTCTATCTCCATTATCCATCTTGGTTTCCTTGGCATGTCTCTTGGCTGCTGAAAAGGAAGTACCACAAATATCCGATCCACCATATATGAAGTTTATAACTTGTGCATCTGCCGGAGGAGCAGGAGCTCTTTCTGGAATCTTTTCAGGATCCTGGATCCTTAACTTCTTTCTTCCTAAAAGCTCCTTCAAATGCCCCTTGCTTAACAATTAACCGATTTCTTTTCTAAGTGCAATACATTCTTCAGTGAGATGTCCGAAATCCTCATGATATGCACACCATTTAGATTTGTCTTTTGCCGCAACTGGTTTATCACTTTTTCTAGGCCACCCTGCTTTCTCACCTAAATTCTGCATTGTAAGAATTAGTTCATTGTTATCAACAGAAAAATAATATTCATTAATGGGAGGATAATCCTCATCATCCTCTTCCTGTTCTACTGCATGCACGTTCTGGTTGTCAGACTTGTTGTAAGGTTTGGACTTGTTGTTCCTGAAGTAGGATCCTTGTTTCTCCTGCTTCGAGGATCCTGCTAGTCTTTCCTGGATCCTTTTATCATCCTCTAATCGGATGAATCTAAGGGCCCTGGTTCTTACTTCATCAAGATTCCTGCATGGGGTCATGACAAGATCATCATAGAATAATGAATCCCTAAGCAAACCCATTTTAAAGGCTTCCACAGCCGTAGCTATATCCAGATTAGGAATGTCTAAGGATTCTTTACTAAACTTAGTGATATAATCCCTAAGTGATTCATTTTGACCTTGTGTTACGCTATATAGATCACCAGTTAAACGTTCAAATTTTCTACTACACGAGAATTGGCTATTAAACAGATTAACTAGATTAGCAAATGAAGTAATAGAGTAAGGGGGAAGACTCAGCAGCCATTTAAGAGCCGATCCTGTGAGTGTGGATCCAAAACCCTTGCATAGATATGCTTCTTTTAACCTCTCAAGAATTGGATTGATCTCCATCCTTTCTCTATATTGAGCTACATGCTCCTCTGGATCCGTTGAGCCGTCATACAACTTCATGGTTGGTATTTGGAACCTCTTAGGTATCTCAGCATCACAAATAGGTGGTGCAAAACGAGATATCCTGTGGCTCCCATCTGCAATTTCAGGAATGGGCTTAACCACTCCTGGAACGCTGGATATCATATCCTTCAGCTTTTGTAATTCTCTAGCCATAGCTTGATTGATACATGTATCCTGCATAAAGCCATGGTTAGTGTTATGATAATTATTCAAAATGTTACCTCCCGGAGGATTCAAGTTTGGAATTCCAGATGTGAATCCATATTGACGGGATTCGGGTATGACCGAAGGACCAGAAGAAGCAACGGTCTGCATTGGAATGAAGTCTCCTTGATGGACATCTGAACTTCTAGGTTGCACATTTCTTAAGAATCCCTGATCTTGAAAGATGTTGGATCCTTGATGTGTTGTGACTGGGGGTCTTGGAGGATAATCCATGGATCCGTAAACCTGAGATGTCACACCCTGACCACGCAAAACAACAAAACGTGGCGGAAACATCGGGGAGTGTTGTAACAGAATCATTGTTTCATAACACATGTAAATTGAAATATTGTTTTATTGATTAAAGTAGTTACAATGTCTTGACAATCAAAGAAACATAACATAAATAACTAGTCTTGCATCTTTTATTGTCGCTAAGGCCCAAGTCCGCCTAAGTGTATCTTGATAAATCATATGCATCCTATCCTGAAAACACATGTGAAAATAGGTACGTCAGCATAAAAATGCCTGTGAGATACATAGGTTTTGTGAAAACAGAATTCATGACTTATGTTTGAGAAAATGTTTAGTCATGAACCTTGTAATTTGCTTTGTCTTGTAAATCATTTGAAAAATGATAAGATCATATGATATGTATAAATAAGAGAATAATGTATGGTTAAATGAATAACCATGTAAAAATGAGTTTGTATAAAATAAGTTGTTTGTAAATTAATGTCTTGTGAAAAGTATGTTATTTGTATAAAATGTTATATGTCCAAAATTGAAATGATTCAAATAACGCTACGATATGTAATACCATACAATCACTTATATATAGGAAGTACCAGCGGCGTATCCACCATGCTTGTATCATATTACACACGCCTCGTTACTTAAATCACTTACTCAAACCAAACCAACAACGTAAGATGTTTATGTTTAAACCAATTGCCAAATGTATTGAATAATATGTCAAAATGTTTATGTCAAGATGTAAGTCATGTAATGTATAACCAATGTCAATAATGTTTATGTGTCAAATGTAAATCATGTAATGTGCAACCAATGTCAATAATGTTTATGTGTCAAATGTAAATCATGTAATGTGTAACCCAAAATGATATGTATGGCTAGTGAAATATATCCACTAAACCATATGCACAAAAACAAAGTATTGAAGTAAAACATGGTTTAAATCAAAGCTATGTTTTGTGGAACAAATGCATGCTATACTGATATAAACATCTATGCGGTATTGTGAGAATGCATACATCCAAGCCTTGAGACTGTGGTGATAAACCCTTAAACAAATTAAAGGTTTATCTAAGTTATGTGTATCGAATTCGGTCATTCCTTCCAATCCAAACAAACCCAGGATTTCAAGAACGGGAGTTGTCAATTCCTATGGTACCACTACCTACTAACGAACGGCGTGATCGGTGTTAATGAATGTATATTGATCCATCAAAACAAACCAAATATCATATCAAAATGTAAGCATGTGATGAAAAAAACTGTACTAAGTATGCAACAAATGAACATATATAGCATGTGAACTGTACTAAGTATGCAACAATAGACATACATAGCATGTGACGTGAAACAACTGTACTAAGTATGCAACAATAGTCATACATAGCATGTGACGTGAAACAACTGTACTAAATATGCACAAAATGGGCATACATAGCATGTGACGTGAAACAACTGTACTAAATATGCACAAAATGGGCATACATAGCATGAAATGTAATGTAAAACAATGTACTAAGTATGCACACAATGGGCACACATAGCATAAAATGTAATGTAAAACAATGTACTATAAGTGTACTATTGAACATAGCATGTATATGATGCGAAAACAGGAAAGCATGAAAGTAACAAGTAGGCACATGTGTTCCACCCCAAAACGTTTGGAAAACAGTAAAAGAGGGGTCTATGTACTCACTTGAGATTGCTAAGTAGTCCTTGAGTAACAACCAAACAATGCTAGAGATCGCGGATATCAAACGGCACCTAATATAGGTAACTATGTTAATAAACCGGACCTAGATCGGAGGATCGGATAGAATGAGGGTTCGTAAACCAAACGAGTGTAGAGACTCGTGTCATATGGTTTAACAAAGCCTACATACTAAATGAAACCTAAACTGAGTGCTTACGACCCATTACGACCCGTTTAGGTAGCTTATGCTACTTTAACTCGTCGTTCGCGTGAAACGCGTTCGGACCGCCTAACTAGTCCTATGACAAGTACAATATGCCTTAACATGTTTAATATTGTTGATAAATCAGTTAAGTGACGAAAGTTTAGGTTACGTATGCTTAATTACCAATTACACATGAAAAGGGTATTTTGGTAATTTACCTAAGGCATATAAACTACCTATCATACAACTACTTAACGAAACGACCATAAGGTATAACCTCGGAAGGTTATTCCCTATATACTATGGTCACCTAATATGTTTGGTCGGATCCTAATGATCGACCAAATGGGTCGGGTTCGAAAGCATAAGCGATTGATTAGATCGCTTACCCTTACGACCCTAGACAAGCACAAAACTATAAGTGACGAGCTAAGCATGTTGAAACATGCTTAACTAAGTTAGAAAACAAGTTTGGTATCAAAACAAACGGTTTTGATACCTAAGAGTAGTTTGGTTACAAAATACGCACGAATGCGCATTTTGACCGAAACTACGGCTCGTCACTGAGCCTAGACAACGTGGTAATCAGTAGGCATAGTCACAAGGGACTATAACCATCGTGATTACGCTCACGTTGCGAAGTTCAAACGAACTTCGCATTGACCATAAACTGGTCAATGCAGAAAGTCAAACAAAGTTTGACTTTCGGACTCGGAAAGCAATAAAAGAACGAAGGAACACTTACCAAGGGTCCCCGAATGCTAATCTCGATCCAAGTAGCTCAGGTATGAAACAATGGTTTCAACTTAGAGCTTCTCAAATCAAGATTCTTGTGGGTTTTGGAAAATGAAGGCAAGGGGTATTTATAGGATTCGTAGAACCGTTAAGATCGTTCCTCGTTAACCGTGCTTCAATCTCAACCCTCCACCTCAAAACCCTGGTTTTAGAAAACCATTTGAGCCCATGGTATTGCCCAAAACCGTGTGCGAAAGTGGAACGGACCAGATTCGATGTTTCTGCCAAGTTTCTGCCCAGATGAGGTGCTCGCGTAGCGCCACTGCATATGCATGGGATGCTCGCGCTACGCCACCATGTATCAGTTTCAGAAAAGTTTCAAAAATGGCAGAAATGGTCCCTGCAGCCCGTTTAAGCTATTTTCGATGCGTTTGAACCCCGTTAACCTCATTTCAAGGCTATAAAATGAAGTTAAAGTATAGGGAACTTAAAATGTGCTCAAAAATATCTTGGATGTCGGTTCGTTTGGTCGTACGATCGCGATGTTCGGTTAATTACGACGGAATGCGCATAAGCGCGAAAAACGATCCAAATGACGCGACGAATGGATTTTTCTCAAGCCAAACACTAAAATAAAATATTTTAGTGCTTACATAAATTTTTGGATGTCCGGATGTATTCAGAACGTAAGTTATGCGCGAAAGTGCAAACTTGCGCACTTTTTGACAGTTTTAGTCCCTGAATGAGCCAAAAGTTTATTTTAGCACACCGAACCCCTCAAAGCCTATTTCTAAGATATATAAAGGATATTTAAGGTGTGTTTAACATATGGTCGTGTTCCGGAATGTCTGTTACAGTTCAAATTGGCATACTTTCGTAGTTTGTCAAATTTAGTCCCTGTAAGCGAATTAACTTGGTTTCGGCATACCAAACCATCCAAAACTTATTTCTAAGTTATGTAAAGGTTATTTAAGGTATGTTAAGCTTATGTCACTATTCCGGAGTGTTTGTTGCATTAAACTGATTATATTTACGCATCGGTGCGCGTATAACCTTCCAGAAAGCGATTTAAAGCTTGAAATCAAACAAAAATTGATATGTGCAAATGATACACATATTTTTACAAATCCCAAGTATGAAATACAATATTTCATTGGTTTGGTATTTGTTTGATGGTCGCAGTGACCCAGGTGTCACAGTCTCCCCTACGTTAGGAAATTTCGTCCCGAAATTTTATCTAGAGGAAACTGGTGTGAGTTTGAAAACATGAAGTTGAAAAGATCGAAAAATATTGGTTAGGGTTCTAAACTTCTAGTAACTTTAATAACATCATGCTTGCAATGTAAGAGGGATACTTATATACAAGTATATGAAGCGTCATTGGTGCGTCCACCGTACCTCCATTACATTGTTCTCATTTTGTTATTGTTGTCACTATCGGTTCTTACACATAATAAATCTTACTGGGTTTCTGTGCACTGAATTTCATAATTATGTACGCGTCCATAATTAGACAATTCCTTGCATAGTTCACACAGTCTATTTTATAATGTGTAGGAGAAAACCAAATGAACAAACCTGTGATTAGTGTGACTAGACCGCCATAGAGTCTTTTTAATTAAATCAATAAATGATCTAAATAGACTATCAAGGAGTCTGTCAGCCATATCACCATATGTCATTTTTTTTAACCAGATTCTGAATCAATCTTTTTTACTAGACCACTAAAAGGGTCTCTTATGAATCATGGAGCGGTACTATATAATCCAAGGGTCTTAACTATTACATAGAAGCCCATTAAGGATTTAAGGTAGTACCTTTTGAATATCCTGCTACGAATCCCTCATATGAAGATATGAAAGATCCTGCGAGGATTTGGATAACAAATATCCAGAGTATTAAAAACACAAAATGCATAAAAGAAAACATAAGATGCATAAACACATAGTCACATGACCACAAAATTGTTTAACTAGAAGTTTGTTCTGCTAACAGAGCACATGTATTTAAAGCACACTAGGAATCCATTCCTTGGATTTCATTTGGTACTTTAAACATTATTAAGAATCTAATAGAAAGATTTTTGAAGAGAAAATTCGATTTCGATTATAAGGAACCGAGACGTTCGAATTTAGGTATATAAGGAATCCAATTAAGGACTCTAATTTGAATGATAATCATCCACAAGGGTCTAATTGTGAAGATAAAAAGATCCCATATGGATTTTAGAAGTTGAAGATGTTTTGAAATCTTGCACTGGATGTGCTTAAGTCAAAACATGAAGTAAAAATGCTTATGAAGTTGAGATGCTAGATATGTCAAGGCAACATATGATGCAGAATTTGAAGGTTAAGTAAATGTACGAGGAAAATATATTTGGAAAACTATGCATGGGGTTCTAAAAATGTTTTTGAAACCTTATATATAATACTTTTTGAAATCATAAAGTAGGTGTATTAGGTAAGTATATTTATAAAAATGTTTTAAAATTATGCGAGATGAATTTTGAAATTATGTATAAGGTTTTTGAAAAACACGAATGATGCTTTTCGAAATCATGCACTTGATAAGAAAATGTACTGTGTTAATATTGTTTTCAGACTATATGAAACATTTTGAAATTATGAAGGTTATTTTTGAAAGCATAGCCAATGTTTTTGAAATAACATAGACAATGCATTTAAAAAAATTGTTTTCAACTATATGAAACGTTTTGAGATCATGAAGATTGTTTTTGAAATACTTGTACTGTGTATGTTGAAAAATCAAAATGTAATGGGTATGAGATTTGAAAATATCCTTAGTTATCTAACCAAGGATGTAATGGCATAGATGTGCAAAAAGCACGATTACTCATAATTTCCCTTTATTTCTTGTACTTCGTCTCCTAGAATGAAACGAGTACTTAAAATTTTTCGAGGGAATCATGAGTAGACACAAAAATGGGAAAATTTACAAAAGTAGTTTGTAAGGAACATAGTTCCTTAATGTAGGTATTATAGGGAAATGCCATAAACACATGTAATTATACTTGTATATCAGAATTGCGAACAACAACTTTTATTTATGAACGAGACATATTGTTTCACAATACACGAAAACAAAAGAAACAAAGGCATAAGACAGCAACATCCTTTGTTCAGCCGAATGCTCATCCAAGGGTTGGATTTGCACTGAAAATCTTCGGGCAGTTGTTCCTGAAATGGCTCGTCTCGCCACAGTTGTAGCAAGTACCAGACGAAAAACGAGCTTGAGTAGGGTTGACTTGGAGTTGGGTAGCAGCAAGGTTGATAGCAGCTTTGTTTTGGATGGCAAAGCGGCTTATGTTAATCAGATGTCCCCACCGTCCACAGTAGGTACATTTGAAGCAGGGTAAGGGGTTCGAATGATGACGGTTGCATCGTTTGCACAAGGGAGCAGTTCCTTTGTACCGCTTCTTGGCTGGTGATGCTGTGACCTGACTAGGTCCTGCCTGTTTTGGTGCAACCGCTGCGGGTTTCCTTGAAGCCTTACGCTTCCTTGATTTTGGTGCAGGCTTGACTTCTGCTTCCTTCGGTGATTCTTGAGTGGCTTCATCCTGGAGACGATACATGGCAGTAGCTAATTCAACAGTCTTCAGGACTACTTCGCCTATTCGCTGAGCGAATTTGGCTGTTTGCTCGGACATTTGACCGTTGCTGAGAGGAAGAGACATTCTAGAAGGAAATGAAAGACATAGGGAGAAACAAGTGAAATGTCATCGGATAACAATACAGAATGGCAATGCATAAGAATTGGCGATCATTTGTTTGTTACCTAAGGCAAACAAATGAGATGGAGACAAATCAAAGTAAGCGGATCATATTAATGTATCACTGAAGACATGCTCGCCTATAAGTGAACACTCACCCCAAGAGTTCCCAGGTAAGAGTGACTGGTCCGATACTGCGGATTTGTACGAACACTCTAGCCTTCGACAGAAAACTCAGGGTACAGGCATTCACTCTTCCAGTTTGCACGTGTTCACATTATAAGACCCAAACTTTGACGAGATTTGAAAACTTAAAGGGTTCAAAACCTTATAACAGAGGGTTCAAAACCATACAATAGAGGGTTCAAAACCTAGTAATCAATCATCCTAGAACAGATGATTAGTTTTCAAAGCGGTTTTGAAGTTTATGTTCTTGTTGCGGTTGTCGCCTAAGGATAGGTGACAGTATTGTTTTATGACTAAACGCAAGTAAACTCGCGTTAGGGTCCTAGGAAGGTTATAGACTAGGTCAAAGTATTACTAATAACCTAATTCCCTATAACCATGAGCTCTGATACCAACTTTTCTGTCACACCCCGACCACGCAAAACAACAAAACGTGGCAGAAACATCGGGGAGTGTTGTAACAGAATCATTGTTTCATAACACATGGAAATTGAAATATTGTTTTATTGATTAAAGTAGTTACAATGTCTTGACAATCAAAGAAACATAACATAAATAACTAGTCTTGCATCTTTTATTGTCGCTAAGGCCCAAGTCCGCCTAAGTGTATCTTGATAAATCCTATGCATCCTATCCTGAAAACACATGTGAAAATAGGTACGTCAGCATAAAAATGCCTGTGAGATACATAGGTTTTGTGAAAACAGAATTCATGACTTATGTTTGAGAAAATGTTTAGTCATGAACCTTGTAATTTGCTTTGTCTTGTAAATCATTTGAAAAACGATAAGATCAGATGATATGTATAAATAAGAGAATAATGTATGGTTAAATGAATAACCATGTAAAAATGAGTTTGTATAAAATAAGTTGTTTGTAAATTAATGTCTTGTGAAAAGTATGTTATTTGTATAAAATGTTATATGTCCAAAATTGAAATGATTCAAATAACGCTACGATATGTAATACCATACAATCACTTATATATAGGAAGTACCGGCGGCGTATCCACCATGCTTATATCATATTACACACGCCTCGTTACTTAAATCACTTACTCAAACCAAACCAACAACGTAAGATGTTTATGTTTAAACCAATTGCCAAATGTATTGAATAATATGTCAAAATGTTTATGTCAAGATGTAAGTCATGTAATGTATAACCAATGTCAATAATGTTTATGTGTCAAATGTAAATCATGTAATGTGCAACCAATGTCAATAATGTTTATGTGTCAAATGTAAATCATGTAATGTGTAACCCAAAATGATATGTATAGCTAGTGAAATATATCCACTAAACCATATGCACAAAAACAAAGTATTGAAGTAAAACATGGTTTAAATCAAAGCTATGTTTTGTGGAACAAATGCATGCTATACTGATATAAACATCTATGCGGTATTGTGAGAATGCATACATCCAAGCCTTGAGACTGTGGCGATAAACCCTTAAACAAATTAAAGGTTTATCTAAGTTATGTGTATCGAATTCGGTCATTCCTTCCAATCCAAACAAACCCAGGATTTCAAGAACGGGAGTTGTCAATTCCTATGGTACCACTACCTACTAACGAACGGCGTGATCGGTGTTAATGAATGTATATTGATCCATCAAAACAAACCAAATATCATATCAAAATGTAAGCATGTGATGAAAACAACTGTACTAAGTATGCAACAAATGAACATACATAGCATGTGAACTGTACTAAGTATGCAACAATAGACATACATAGCATGTGACGTGAAACAACTGTACTAAGTATGCAACAATAGTCATACATAGCATGTGACGTGAAACAACTGTACTAAATATGCACAAAATGGGCATACATAGCATGAAATGTAATGTAAAACAATGTACTAAGTATGCACACAATGGGCACACATAGCATAAAATGTAATGTAAAACAATGTACTATAAGTGTACTATTGAACATAGCATGTATATGATGCGAAAACAGGAAAGCATGAAAGTAACAAGTAGGCACATGTGTTCCACCCCAAAACGTTTGGAAAACAGTAAAAGAGGGGTCTATGTACTCACTTGAGATTGCTAAGTAGTCCTTGAGTAACAACCAAACAATGCTAGAGATCGCGGATATCAAACGGCACCTAATATAGGTAACTATGTTAATAAACCGGACCTAGATCGGAGGATCGGATAGAATGAGGGTTCGTAAACCAAACGAGTGTAGAGACTCGTGTCATATGGTTTAACAAAGCCTACATACTAAATGAAACCTAAACTAAGTGCTTACGACCCATTACGACCCGTTTAGGTAGCTTATGCTACTTTAACTCGTCGTTCGCGTGAAACGCGTTCGGACCGCCTAACTAGTCCTATGACAAGTACAATATGCCTTAACATGTTTAATATTGTTGATAAATCAGTTAAGTGACGAAAGTTTAGGTTACGTATGCTTAATTACCAATTACACATGAAAATGGTATTTTGGTAATTTACCTAAGGCATATAAACTACCTATCATACAACTACTTAACGAAACGACCATAAGGTATAACCTCAGAAGGTTATTCCCTATATACTATGGTCACCTAATATGTTTGGTCGGATCCTAATGATCGACCAAATGGGTCGGGTTCGAAAGCATAAGCGATTGATTAGATCGCTTACCCTTACGACCCTAGACAAGCACAAAACTAAAAGTGACGAGCTAAGCATGTTGAAACATGCTTAACTAAGTTAGAAAACAAGTTTGGTATCAAAACAAACAGTTTTGATACCTAAGAGTAGTTTGGTTACAAAATACGCACGAATGCGCATTTTGACCGAAACTACGGCTCGTCACTGAGCCTAGACAACGTGGTAATCAGTAGGCATAGTCACAAGGGACTATAACCATCGTGATTACGCTCACGTTGCGAAGTTCAAACGAACTTCGCATTGACCATAAACTGGTCAATGCAGAAAGTCAAACAAAGTTTGACTTTCGGACTCGGAAAGCAATAAAAGAACGAAGGAACACTTACCAAGGGTCCCCGAATGCTAATCTCGATCCAAGTAGCTCAGGTATGAAACAATGGTTTCAACTTAGAGCTTCTCAAATCAAGATTCTTGTGGGTTTTGGAAAATGAAGGCAAAGGGTATTTATAGGATTCGTAGAACCGTTAAGATCGTTCCTCGTTAACCGTGCTTCAATCTCAACCCTCCACCTCAAAACCCTGGTTTTTGAAAACCATTTGAGCCCATGGTATTGCCCAAAACCGTGTGCGAAAGTGGAACGGACCAGATTCGATGTTTCTGCCAAGTTTCTGCCCAGATGAGGTGCTCGCGTAGCGCCACTGCATATGCATGGGATGCTCGCGCTACGCCACCATGTATCAGTTTCAGAAAAGTTTCAAAAATGGCAGAAATGGTCCCTGCAGCCCGTTTAAGCTATTTTCGATGCGTTTGAACCCCGTTAACCTCATTTCAAGGCTATAAAATGAAGTTAAAGTATAGGGAACTTAAAATGTGCTCAAAAATATCTTGGATGTCGGTTCGTTTGGTCGTACGATCGCGATGTTCGGTTAATTACGACGGAATGCGCATAAGCGCGAAAAACGATCCAAATGACGCGACGAATGGATTTTTCTCAAGCCAAACACTAAAATAAAATATTTTAGTGCTTACATAAATTTTTGGATGTCCGGATGTATTCAGAACGTAAGTTATGCGCGAAAGTGCAAACTTGCGCACTTTTTGACAGTTTTAGTCCCTGAATGAGCCAAAAGTTTATTTTAGCACACCGAACCCATCAAAGCCTATTTCTAAGCTATATAAAGGATATTTAAGGTGTGTTTAACTTATGGTCATGTTCCGGAATGTCTGTTACAGTTCAAATTGGCATACTTTCGTAGTTTGTCAAATTTAGTCCCTGTAAGCGAATTAACTTGGTTTCGGCAATACCAAACCATCCAAAACTTATATGTAAAGGTTATTTAAGGTATGTTAAGCTTATGTCACTATTCCAGAGTGTTTTTTGCATTAAACTGGTTATATTTACGCATCGGTGCGCGTATAACCTTCCAGAAAGCGATTTAAAGCTTGAAATCGAACAAAAATTGATATGTGCAAATGATACACATATTTTTACAAATCCCAAGTATGAAATACAATATTTCATTGGTTTGGTATTTTTTTGATGGTCGCAGTGACCCAGGTGTCACATGAGATGAGGATCCTTGAACCTGAAAGGAGGATCCTTAAACCTGAGAGGATCCTTGAACCTGAGAGGATTCTTGAACCTGAGAGGATCCATGAACCTGAGAGGATCCTTGAACCGGAAAGGATCCCTGATGCTGGAAGAAGGATCCTGAAGGTTGAAAGTATGATTCTAAAGCTTGAGTCACTGCCGATGATCTAGAGCGCATTCCTGTTAATCCACCCCGGTATTGGATATCTGGAGCTGCAGATTGCTGGGCAGTTATAGCTGGAGTGTCAAAATCCAGTGACCTTGGTATCATTAGTTTAGCAACCACCGTTCTTGCTCCAAAATGAGCTCCGCATATCCCTTCATGAACCTCTCTGATCAAATACTGGCTTTGTTCGGGACCAACACATCTCAGCAAGGGTGCAAGGTAACCCTTTTTGTAGAGGATTTCACCTTGCAACACATATTGTCTAGACTTGATCTTAACCCTTTCAGCCTCTATTTGATCAGCATGTAACTCACCATTTTTAAGGAATTTTTTAATTGGAGTCATCCAATTGGGGCCCTCTTCGGTGATTACGTCTTGAACTTCCAATTCTTCAATTGATGGAGTTTTTAACACCTCTACCAGTACCTTTGAGGTGAAACGCTTTAAGGCTGCAAGCTTCCCGTTTAAGATTTCTACCTCCTTTTTTCTTTGTGGTGGCTTGGTTTCAAGGACATCTTTTACCTTGCTTGGATTGGCCTTTATGCTTTGTTTTCCGACGATATGCCCAAGGAACTTTCCTTCTTCAAATCCAAATGAACATTTCTATGGGTTGAGTTTCGTGTTGACCTTCCTTAGGTTCTTGAAGGTTTCTTGGATGTCATCCAGCATTTGGTATTGCGTTCTACTTTTGATTACCAGATCATCGACGTATGCTTCCATGTTTTTACCAATTTGACTGGCAAAAGCCTTGTCCACTAGGCGTTTGTAGGTTGTACCCGCGTTTTTTTAGGCCAAAAGGCATCTTTTGGTAGCAAAAGATTCCTTTGTCCATGTGAAAGGTAGTTTTTTCTTCATCTTCTTCTTTCATGAGAATTTGATGGTAACCCTTGTAAGCGTTGAGAAAACACTTGAAAGGGTAACCAGTGAGGGAGTCAACCTTGAGATCAATTTCTGGCAACGGGTAACAATCCTTGGGACAAGCCTTGTTTAAGTCCTTAAAGTCTATGCATATTCTCTAAGAGTTATTAGGCATTTAGACCATGACTGGGTTTGCAACCCAGGACTGATACTTAACTTCTCAGAGAATTCCTGCTGAGATAAGCTTTTCAACCTCTTGGCAGGCTCCCAAGCTTCTTTCGGGTGCAAGGCTTCATTTCTTCTGAACAACAGGCTTGACTTCGGGTGGTATTCTCAACTCATGTTCAGCAATGCTTCGAGGGATACCCGTCATGTCTTCCGGGCACCAAGCAAAGACATCGCTATAGTGTACTAGCAACTTTTCGAGATACGAGAGATTTTCTTGTGAAAGGCTTGGATTAACCCTTATCCTTTGTTCAGGATACTTGGGGTTGATGATCAGCCTTTGCTTATCTTCTTCGTTTTCGGGGCTTTCTCCTTCAACCATGTAAGCCTCTTGAGTAGGTTGAAGGGTTGCAATCCCTCTCTCGGTAGGAAACTTAACTGTGCCATGGCCAACAGAAACAGTCATGTAGAATGCACACTGCCCCGGCCTTCCTATGATGACATCATAGTTTGAAGGTATATTTGTTAGGGCAGGATTTTTTAATGACCTGTGATCCTCAGTTGTTATCCTCTTTAGTGATCCTTACTTCTGTGTCAGTTAGTGATCCTCAGAAGTGCCTCAGGATCAGGATCATGGATCATCCTAAGGATCCTTATACTAATGATTGTTCACTTTGAATTCGATATTGTTTTGCAGGAGTGCCGGATTGGACTTGGTCATGGCGACATTCCTGGAGAATATTCCCTGCAATTCTGCACGTGCTGGACCATTTGTGAACGTTATGGAGAACGTGGGGAGAAGGCACGAAATGCGGATAGTTAGTTAAGCTAGTTATTTTCTGATTTAAATGGGGTAGCGAGCTAATTAGACACAACGTTTTGCTATTTTTGGCTACACACACTCTGAAAACTGCTCACAACAGCTCTCGTTCATTCACTCAGCAATTTCGTACACTTTTTACACAGAACACTATAGTGATCCTTGTATTTAGCTCGCTATTATCCAAAGTTGTAACACATTACTTGTTTAATTTGAGTTGGTGATCGGTAGTTTCCATCACCCGGGGTTTTTTGTGCCGGAGATCAACTCTTGATCAAGGGCTTTTTCCTCGTATAAACCTTGTGTCACTTGTTATTTATTTTTCATAGTGATCCTTATTGCTATAAACCAATTCAAGCATCATACCCCGTGACAGAGAGTTTGGTCACATTATCCTCATCTGATTTTTTGACCAAAACAGTTTGGCGCCCACCGTGGGGCAATTGGTGCTTCATTCCTAAGAAATTCTCATTTTTTGTGATCATTTCGGTTCGTTACGTTCAAGCAGATGGCTTCATCATCAAAGAACACCTCCAATGCGATGTCTGCAGTCAATTCATCCCAGGGCATTCCACCATTGCCTCCACTACCTTCTGGACCTCAGAAAAATGCCGAGAAGAAACCAACTCCCATTTTCTCAAAACCTCCAACTTCTTCTGCTTCTTATACTCCTACTACTAGTGACTTGTTTACTCTGCTTTTGCAGATGAAGGAGCATATCCAGCAGCAGGACAAGACCAATGAAAGAATCCTTAGAGAAATTGGAGACATCAAGAAACAGAAAAGATCGGCAGAGGATCATTCCCCACTAATGCCCAGATCTTTGAATTTTGATACTCCGGTTATAACTTCTCAGCCTTAAGGGGTTCCAGACGTTCAATATGTGGGAGGACCAAAAGGAGTGCATTACGGGTCATCAGCAATGACTCAGGCTTCAGGGTTACACTTTCAACCATCAGGATCCCATCCTCAGCATATAGGATCCTTTGCAAGCTCAGGAGGACACTCGGGAGCGCAGCAGATTCAAGGGTACTGGCCGTTTCAAGGATCCTCCCAGGTTCAAGGATCCTCCCAGGTTCAAGGATCATCCCAGGTTCAAGGATCCTCCTATGTTCCAGGATCCTCCCAAGTTCAAGGATCCTCCTATGTTCCAGGATCCTCCCAAGTTCAAGGATCCTCCTATGTTCCAGGATCCTCCCAAGTTCAAGGATCCTCCTATGTTCCAGGATCCTCCCAGGTCCAAGGATACTCACAGTTTCAAGGATCCTTAAGGAGTTTGCAATCAGGAAGTTCCGACATCCATCAGGGAGATTTCATTCCAATGCAAACCATTGCTTCTACTGGTCCATCGGTCATTCCAGAGCCTCAACAATATGGATTAACATCCACTCTTCCTAACTTGAATCCAATGGGAGGTAACACTTTCAATAATTCTCATACCACTAACCATGGCCCTATGCAGGATACGATACAGGTATCAATCATGCCATGGCTAGAGAATTGCAAAAGTTAAAGGACATGATATCAAGTGTTCCAGGAGTGGTCAAGCCTATCCCAGAGATTGCAGATGGGAGCCACAAGATATCTCGTTTTGCACCACCAATCTGTGATGCTGAGCTACCTAAGAGGTTCCATGTGCCTACCATGAAGTTGTATGATGGTTCAACAGACCCTGAGGAACACATAGCTCAGTATAGGGAAAGGATGGAGATCAATCCCATTCCAGAAAGGTTAAAGGAAGCATGTCTGTGCAAGGGATTTGGATCCACTCTTACTGGATCGGCTCTTAAATGGCTGCTAAGTTTTCCCCCTTACTCTATTACCTCATTTGCTAATCTAGTTAATCTGTTTAATAATCAGTTTTCTTGTAGTAGAAAATTTGAGCGTTTAACTAGTGATCTGTATAGGATAACCCAGGGTCATAATGAATCATTAAGGGATTATATCACTAAATTTAGTAAATAATCCGTAGATATTCCTAACCTGGATATAGCTACGGCTGTTGAAGCCTTTAAAATGGGATTGCTTAGGGATTCGTTATTCTATGATGATCTTGTTATGACACCATGCAGGAATCTATATGAAGTAAGAACCCGGGCCCTTAGGTTCATCCGGCTAGAGGATGACAAAAGGATCCAGGAGAGGATAGCAGGATCCTCAAAACAAGAAAAGCAAGGATCCTCATTCAAGAACAACAAGTTTAGATCCTATAATAAATCTGATAACCAGAATGTGCATGCTGTTGAACAAGAAGAGGATGACGAGGATTATCCTCCAATCTCTGAATATTGTTTTTCTGTTGATAACAATAAACTAATCCTCGCGATGCAGAATTTAGGTGATAAAGCTAGATGGCCCAGAAAAAATGATAGACCAGCTGCAACTAAAGATAAGTCAAAGTGGTGTGCATACCATGAAGATTTTGGGCACCTCACAGAAGAATGCATCGCATTGAGAAAAGAAATTGGGTACTTGTTGAGCAAGGGGCACTTGAAAGAATTATTGGGGAGAAAGAAGTCAAGGACTCAGGATCCTGAAAGGATCCCAGAGAAAGCTCCAGCCCCTCCAGCGGATGCCCAAATTATAAACTTTATTTCTGGAGGATCAGACATTTGTGGAACATCCTTCTCTGCAGCCAAAAGACATGCAAAGGAAACCAAGATGGATAATGGAGATAGACCCATTCGAACATCCAGTGTCTCCGAAGGAAAAATTATAACTTTCGATGAGGATGATCGTGTTGACATCCAGGATCCTCATCATGATGGTTTGGTTATCACTCTTTTTATTTCTAACCATTTTGTTCGCAGGATCCTTATAGATGGAGGAAGCTCTGTGAACATTATCCAGCTTGATGTTCTCAAGAAGATGAACATCCCTGAATCCGACATCATACCAAGATCCTCTGTGCTCGTGGGATTCAATGGCGAGACTAAGAATACTCTGGGGGACATTAAACTCCCAATCTATATCGAAGGCCTACATTCTTACCAAAAGTTTTATGTTATTGACTGTTTGTCTTGTTGTAATGTGATCCTTGGCAGGCCTTGGATACACGATATGAAGGCAGTCCCATCTACTTATCATCAGTGTGTGAAGCTCCCTAGTCCTTGGGGAATAGTGAAGATTGATAGTGATCAGCAAGAGGCTAAGAACTGCTACACCTCATCAATGAAACCAGCATCAAAGTCCAGGGAGCAATAGCAATCAAAGTGTCCTCCAAGGGATGTCTTGGAGGCAAGCGAACAGGATGTAGTGGAAATCCTTATGGATCCTGATGATCCTGAATCTATAGTTTATATAGGATCAGGGATCCTTGGCAAGATGAAGGAAGACCTCATATCCTTCCTCAAAAGAAGAAAGACTACCTTTGCATGGAAACACGAAGACATGACAGGTATATCTAAAGATGTAATCACTCACAAACTTGGCATTGATAGGTCCTTCAAACCAATCCATCAAAGGAGAAGGAAATTTTCACCAGAAAGAAATGCCATTATCCAGGAGGAGGTAGAGAAACTACTCCGAGCAGGTATGATTAGAGAGGTCAAGTATCCAAGATGGTTGGCCAATGTGGTTGTTGTTCAAAAGAAAAACGGAAAGTGGAGGGTATGTGTCGATTTCACTGATTTAAATAAGGCATGTCCCAAGGATCCTTTCCCATTACCCCACATTGACTCCATGGTGGATGCAACTGCGGGTCATGAACTATTAACTTTTATGGATGCTTCATCTGGATTTCAACAAATTCAAATGGAACCATCTGATCAAGAGGATACAGCCTTCATGACTCCAAATGGTATATACTGCTATATTGCTATGCCATTCGGACTAGGAAATGCAGGTGCAACTTATCAAAGGCTAGTGAATATGATGTTCAAGGATCAGATTGGACAAACTATGGAGGTTTACATAGACGATATGGTGGTAAAATCAATAAAGGCTGAGGATCACCTAAGAGACTTGGAGGAAGCATTCAATATCCTTGATAAATATAATATGAAGCTTAATCCTTCAAAATGTCACTTTGGTGTTAAAGCAGGTAAATTCTTAGGATATATGGTGACAAAGAGAGGCATTGAAGCCAGTCCAGAACAAATAAAAGCTATAGTGAACATCAAGTCACCTGCCAATGCTAAGGATGTTCAGAGGTTAACAGGCAGAATTGCAGCTTTAAACAGATTCATATCCAAATCCTCAGAAAAGTGCAAGGAATTCTATGATATCCTAAGGAAGAACAAGAAATTCGAGTGGACTGAGAAGCATGAAAGTGCCTTAAGAGCTCTTAAGGATTACCTATCCTCGGCCCCGGCTTTGATGAAACCAGAAAAAGGAGATGTGTTATCCTTATATCTTGCGGTATCCTCAAAAGCAGTAAGTGCCGTCCTTGTTAAGGATCATGAAGGTACACAACACCCTGTCTATTATGTAAGTAAGAGTTTACTTGATGCTGAATCCAGGTATTCACACTTAGAAAAACTTATCCTTGCATTAATTATGGCATCTACTAAATTAAGACATTATTTTGAAACTCATGCCATTATCGTCAAAACTAATTTTCCAATTAAGAATGTCCTCAGGAAACCTGAAATGTCAGGAAGGATGGCTAAGTGGGCAGTGAAGCTAAGTGCATATGATATAAGATATGAGCCTAGGATAGCCATTAAATCCCAAGCATTAGCTGACTTTGTGGCAGATTTCAGTAGTGATTTGCAAAAAGAGGCTGAATTAGAAGTCCAGCAGCTAGAAGAAACCAAGGATCCTTGGATACTCTATACTGATGGATCCTCAAATGTCAAAGGAACAGGGCTTGGAGTACTACTAAAATCACCACAGGGGGACATAATACCCCATTCGATAGCTTGTGAGTTCCAAACCACTAACAATGAGGCTGAATATGAAGCCTTGATAGCTGGATTGCAAATTGCTAAGCATATGAGGATCAGGTATCTTGAGGTACATGTAGATTCTTTGTTAATCACTAATCACTTTAATGGATCCTATGCTGTTAAAGGTGAAAAGCTAATTAAATATTTGGAGTTAGTCAAAGAATTGGCACTCTCTTTTGTATCCTTTAGTTTGACACATGTACCAAGGGAAGAGAATGCAGAGGCAGATGCACTAGCCAATTTAGGATCATCCTTGAAGATCCCGGAGGATATCAAGATCCCTATTATCCATATCCTGACCCCGACTATCGAGGATCACGTGGCTATGGAGATAGGAGAGGATTCTACAATTACCCCTACTGAGGATACTCAAACTCATTCAGGATCATGGATCCTCCCAATCATGAGATACATACAACATGGAGAGATTCCTACAGGAGAAAACCCTAAAGCTTTCAAAATTAAGGTATCTCAATTCACAATTTTAAATAATATGTTGTACAAACGATCTCTTGCAAGACCATACTTAAGATGCATTGAGGATCCTGAAATCCAAGAAGTTTTAAAAGACTTCCATGAAGGAGATTGTGGAAACCACACTGGGGGCAGGGCGTTATTCTCAAGGATCCTGAGGACAGGATACTACTGGCCAACCATGAAGAGAGATGCTCTGGAGTATGCTAAGAAGTGTGATCCTTGTCAGAGACACAGCAATATCCTTCATCAACCGGCTGAATTATTGCATCCTATATCCTCCACTTGGCCATTCATGAGATGGGGCATGGATATAGTTGGTAAGCTCCCTAAGGCACCTGGTGGAAAAGTGTTCATGCTTGCTATGACTGATTACTTCTCCAAGTGGATAGAGGCTGAAGCTTTTGCCCAAGTCAGAGAAAAGGAAGTTATATCCTTCATTAAAAGGAATATTATAACTAGATTTGGTATTCCTTCTGAAATTATATGTGATAATGGTTCCCAATTCATTGGGGGCAGAACTACTAACTTTTGTGATAGCTGGGGGATTAAGATGATAACATCAACACCAGTCCACCCACAAGCTAATGGTCAGGCAGAATCCTCCAATAAGATCATCATTAACAATCTGAAGAAGAAGCTTGGATCCAAGAAAGGGAATTGGGCAGAAGAATTACCTTATGTGCTTTGGGCTGATAGGACAACTCCTAAGAATGCTACAGGCCAAACTCCATTTTCTTTGGTATTTGGGGCAGAATCAGTGATCCCTACAGAAATGGTGGTTCCAACTGCTAGAACCAGTATTCGTGATCCTGAGGAAAATAATGAGAACTTGGTTCAAGACCTGGATACCATAGAAGAAATCAGAGATTTGGCAAGGATAAGGATGGCCAGTTATCAATAAAGAATGGCTGGAGCATACAACAAAAATGTTAGGATCAGGAAATTCCAAGTTGGTGATATGGTACTAAGGAAAGCATTTCAGAATACTACCAATCCTGCTGATGGAAAGTTGGCACCAAAATGGGAAGGCCCTTACTTGATTGAAGCTGAGGCAGGAAAGGGGGCATATCGATTGCTAACAATGGAAGGTGACTTACTACCAAGAGCCTGGAATGCTGTCCATTTGAAGAGATATTTCATGTGATAAGGATCCATGATCCTCACATGATAAACATCCTTAAAGGATCCTTAAAACGCAGATGATCCTCAGTTTTGGTAACATTCTAATCTTAAACCATTTCATTTCCTTACTTTTTCACATAAGGATAAGGATCTTGCATCCTTTATCCCCATTTCACGAGATTTTGAGTTTTGAAGGTTCAGATACTCTTAGCGAAAGCATGATTATCCACACAAGCAACCAGTTACTTGGGTTCGACCCCAGTTGTTTGGGTTTAACCCCAGTTTCGCCAGTAGCGCACGATGATCCTGGTATAGTTCATGGCAGTGGGACCAGTACTCGTTTTAGGGGCTGATAATTCCATTGTACTGGCTATACCTAGGATCCTACGTATAATGGTAGACGTACCATACATCCGTTCTTAAGGTTTCTAGCGTTTTCACGTTAGCTAAGGTTTTGGCATTTTCATGCCACTAAGTTTGGATAGTCGCCAGTTAGGGCCATACTCCAGTTAACACACGATCCTTGGGCTTGTCCCCAGTTATCCTTGGGCTTGTCCCCAGTTATCCTTGGGCTTGTCCCCAGTTATCCTTTGGGCTTGTCCCCAGTTGCTAACCTTTATCTTATAATGGCTTAGTCCCAAGTTATGTTTTATTTCAGGTTTTCGGAGTTAAACAACCAAGGATCCTTGATCCTTACCTTTTACTAAGGTTCGTTCTGTGATTATCCTGGTTATAATAATATTAAGAGTTAGGATCCTAACTTGGATCCTCAGGTATGATCCTTAACTATTTTGATTTTATTCATTGATTATTTGAATAACCCTAATACTTTGACAACTGAACTCATGATTCTTAAAATATACCACTTTTTGGAATTTTTCAACTATAGGATATTTGATCCTGCATTATATCCTAAGTTTTTTTATCTAAGTTGTTCAACTTTTCTTACTCAGACAAGTGTAAATCAAAAAAATTGAAAAATAAAACAACAACAAGGATATCAACACAAGATAAGCCAAAAAAGATTAAGGTTATTTTATTAACAAAAGCTTAACCATCGAAGGTTGTCAAAATTACCTACCCCGAGCATCTACCAGCAATACGTGGCCCGTCCGCTGGGGTAGGTAAAGGGTGTCCATTGTCTAAAGGTCTTAGTAGTGCAGGAATTAAAAAGATGGCAGGATCACAATGGCTTCATCCCCCAAACAGAGGATCCCTCCACCAGTTGTAATCCTACCTATTGTTCAAAGGATCATACATGATCCTTAACCCTAATAGCTATTGTTTAGTTATTACAAACCATCATTGTTTTAAAAACATCACAACCGCAAAAAACTACTACCAAATTTAAAAATTGGGCTCCGGCTACGTCTAGGAATGTCCATCATCGCCCAATTGTGCAGCCTACACCTTCGCTGCATCCTCATCCCCTCCAGCTTCGATATCCTTAACCTGATCCTTCCCGCTACCTCCAACCTCCATCGCCAAAACCTCCTCAGCCTCCTCATCATCTTCAAGATCAGCCAACCTTGCTTTCCAGCCCTCAACATCCCAGCTGCTTCTGTCGAAGTTAGGATCTTGAGCTTCCTGGGCCATCTTTAGTTTTGTCTGGTACATTGTGATGGCAGCAGAGACCTTTGCACCTTCTATGAGATCATGCTTCTCATAGTCAATGTCGATCAAGATTTTAGTTGTTTTAGTTTTAGCATCTTGAAGGGCTTTTTCAAGATCAGCGATCTTAAGATCCTTAAGCACTGCAACTTGTTGGAGGTCAGCAATCTTCTTATCCAGCTCCTCAACGCTTCCCACATAATCTTCAATCTCAGCAAATTTCTGCAAAGAAAAAGACAAAGCAGTTCAAGATCAGATGATCCTCAAATGAGTAGGATACCTAGGCAGAATTGGTGATCCTTACCTCATTGAAGTATTCGAGGAATTGGTGGCGGATCAGTGATAGGCCTTGTAGGTCCTCTGTGTCAGAAGTTTTCCTCTTCTTGCCACCCCTTCCTTTAGTGGGTGGCTTGGGAATGGAGATGCTAGGACTGGTAGTGGCCCTCTTCTTCCTGGATCGAACAACATCAAGGTCGGCCGTGTTGAACTGGGAGGCAGGCTTGGAAGATTTTCCGGCACCTACATATTTAAAGCAAGATAAGTATCCTTATCCTATTTCAATTTAACTATTTATTTCAATATTCAACTATGTAAAAAGCAGGATACTTACTTGACATGGTGATGGAACCTGAGGATACTTCTTGTGAGTCTTGGGTGTCTATCTTGAATGACCTTATTTCAGGATCAAGCTTCTAAAAAGCAGCAAGCCTATCCTTGGTTGCGGGTGTTGTGATGAGGTGCAAAACAGAAATAGCTGCATAACACAAGACAAAAAGGGGTTAGTGATCCTTTCACAAGAGCAAGATTACCTGGTGATCCTTCTCAGGATCCTCTGTTGTCACACCCTGGCTTTGCGGAAGCGTGGTTATTTTGGTGTGACTTCTTAATACCATAGCTTAACCATAACAAAGCTATATGAAATAAAACCATGCAAGATCATCCATTTAATTAAGTTTTAAAAAAAACAAATACAACAACATTGTCTCAACGGAAACACATCCTAACGACATTGTTCAACAAACACAAACATCAACATGACATAAACACAGTTTAAGGACTGTGACTTATCCAGGAAAGAGTCACATTCCCCAAACCCGGATGACTTCGTAACTAGTGCAGCGGGAAAACGTGTCATACCGCGCCAGATCCTTTAATTCCCTGAAATACATGTAAGTTGAAAAATCAACAATAATGTTGAGCGAGTTCATGTGTAAGTGAGTAAATAAACCTTTGTATATATAAAAATCCTGGTATGTAGCAAATAAGGAAAAAGAGATCACCAATGGTTTGCAAGGCCATTGATATGTGTGAAGTGCAAGTAGCAAGACTCAAACCTAGCAGATTTCGCGTTTGGGCACAAAGTCACCCCAAGGTCCGTACTGTTGGACCTGGAGTTGGGCTCGCTACACCCAGATAGATCTACCGCTTACGTCCCTCGGTCCTACAACGAGGATTAATGGCCTCCAGTTCCCGCCTACCCACTCACATGATCTAAGTAGTAACCCTCCTTACGCTAACCATACCATGTATAAAGTACTTGTAATCAAAGTAACATGTATTTCACCCCCGTAGTTTAGAAAACTGAAAACAGTTAAGAGAAAAGGGGGACATGAACTCACCGTGGTGCGTCTCTACCAAGTATGTCTCCTGATCAAGCAGCTGTGTGACAACCTACACGTACTAATTCTATTAGACGGACGGCCGTGCCTTAGCTTTATGGTTTAAGTTTTTGGGAAATAGTTAGACAACTATTTCGTGTTTACATTTAGTAAATACTTGGTATTTATTTTCCTTCCCAAGAATGGGGGATTTAATACATGTTTGTTCGTATAATTTCGAAATATATTATTAAGTCTCACTTAAAATATATTTTATTTCTATCTCCAAAATATAAATATTCTTCTCAAAAATATTATATTTTCTATTACATAAATTTTCCAAAATAATACCTTGACAAAAATACGCGTTAAGTTATGTTTTCTTAAAATGCGTAAGTTACGTTTTAATGATCGAGTGGTAATAATAATTACCGGTGTAACTTATGTATTTATCGTAGAGACGTTCGTATTATTTTGGATCCATTAACATTCGATAGTATTATTTTTACCCTAAAATAATACTAGTATCTTCACAAAATAATCATAAACACATATCAAGTGACTTTATGAAAAATATATACTAAATATATATTTACCAAGTTTTATTTTGTGAAATCCCACCTCCGATGTTTTGTAAATAAAGTCGTGGCGGAATCTATAATTTGGAAACACGTTAAAATTGTATTTCTAACACTTGTAGTGAAAATATTTCTAAGTGTTAGGGTTTTGGAAAAATTTCGCCAGAGTTTCCTCTGTAACTGGAGGTGGCCACGCCTTCAAGCGTATCATTTTCTTTTATAAATCAAATCAACCACTTCTCTTATTTAACCAAAGCAATTTTCAACGCATCAAACTAGTTAATAAACATGTAATTCGCAAGAATCTCATGAACTTGTAGTTTTCCAACACTATGATGTAAATCCCAATACTTTAAGAGGATCTTTATATAAAGCAATCCGATTTCGTAAAAACCTCATTTTTAGGGAAGTTCCGTCTTTAAAACTTCTCGTCATCTTTTTCAAAAATAGTTATTTTGTCGAAAGTGTGTGCTACACAAGTGTTTACACACTTGTGTGTTCTAAAAATCATTCGTGTTAGTGTAAGATCCGTCTTTAGAAAACATGATTTCTTTGATACTTGGTTCTTTGAAAATACCGCTTGTAGATACGTAGATCTACTAGTTTTAAACACTATTTCACAAGCTAAATCGCTTTTACACAAGTTCATGATTCGTGTGTGGTAGAGTTTCATCCTTTAACCCTTGTTACTTCCAAAACAACCTTATGTCATGATCCAAGGTCATGACCAATCCGGGTTAAATGACGATCCGAGCTACCACAACATAGATCGGGCCTAAATAACCACACAAATCAAATACTACAAGATTTACACAACATTCAAGCTTTTAACCATTACTTTTAGCATTTTTAGTAGACTTTTAAGCTTCAACTTGTATGTTCATGACTTTTAACCGTTACATATCATTTTAACCATCTTAAAATAGTTCGAGAGGGTGATTCAAGCAACTTACTACTAGCTCGAGGCTAGGGAAGAATCTAGACGCAAAAAGAGTGGATAAGAGCAACGAGTAGAGGTCCTTTGAGTTCCGAATGCACCAAGCCTCCTCTTACGTGATCCTTAACACTTGAATGGTCTTGAGATGAGGTGATCAAAACCGAAAAATATGATGGATGTTGAAGGGGGGTTCGGCCGTGAGCTTTCTAGAGAGAGAGAGGGAGTTGTTTTGGGGTGTTAAGTGGTGAATGATATGTTAGGCTAATCCTTGATCTTATAGTCATTCCATAAGTGTATTACCCAACGGATTTCATGCTCTCTAGATACTAAACATGAAGATTAAAATAATAATTTGGAGGACAAAGTATGTCCCCCCTCTTGGGGACGGTTGGTTAAGGGGGGGGGGGTTCCTAGTTCAAACTCAACCAAACACTAAGTATGTAGTTAGGTTAATCTAGTTAGTTAAGTGATTAACCCGGTTACTAGTGTGTTGTGCTTTACAGTGGGTGTTAGGGTATTCAGGGACCCTAACTGGCTCAGAAAAAGATAAGTAATGTTATTAACAATATTTTCATGTTCCGGGTATAGTCCGGTTGTTCGGTTGGATAGAGATCCGTTAAAGTGCTTAACAAAGCTTTAAAGTGTCGTTATAATTATTTTTAGTGACACAACTTATTCCTGACACTTTGGAAAGTGTATAGTAATATTTTTCTCATGTTTTGGCACTTTATTAGTTAGCCAAATGCTGAATTGTTTATTAAAGTGCTGAGTCTTTGTGCTTAAAGCACGTTTTAGGCACATCCAGTCATTGTAACTTATTCCTAGAGATGCAGTTCTACAACCCTTGTATCCCTACACTCACCACTAGTGTAGTAAAATATTTCTGGCTCATACAGGCCTTAGAGGTAGTGTCTGCCTGATGCTGGCTTTAGCAGCATGTTCAATAGGTTATCCATTTATAGTGCTACTGTGCTTTTTGTGCATCATGTTTGTCACTAAGGTTCAGCATGTACATAATGTAGTGACGGTATGTAAAGTATGATGCAGGTATATGCATGTATCAGAAATCAAGTAGCAGTTCATCAGTAATTTCAAACAAGCACAGTAATTAAGCAGTAATTAATTATTAATTAAGTCGTACGGATACCTGGTTTAGTGAGGGTTGTCACATTCTCCCCCCGTTAGAAAAATTTCGTCCCGAAATTTTAAGTTCTGCTTGTAGATGCAGGGTTCTTAGGAAATAGGTGGGGGTATTTCTCTTTCATCCGGTCCTCACGCTCCCAGGTGTATTCAGGTTCATGTCTGGCATTCCATCGAACTTTGACGAGCTTGACACTGCTCCTGCGAGTTTTGTTAACTTTCCAATCCGTAACCTCAACCGGTTCTTCAACGAAATGGAGCGTGTCGTCAACATGAATCTCGTCGGTGGGAATGGCAATGGTATCTTGAGTTGGACTTTTCTTCAGGTTGGATACATGGAATGTATCGTGAACTGAATGGAGTTCGGCAGGCAAGTCCAGCTTGTATGCTACTAGTCCTATTCTTTCCAAAATTCTGAAAGGACCAATGTAGCGCGGATTTAACTTTCCACGCTTTCCGAAGCGTGCCACACCCTTCGAGGGTGAAACTTTCAATAAAACCATATCTCCAACTTGAAATTCCAAGTGTTTCCGGTTTGGATCTGCATAGGCTTTCTGTCTTTCACGAGCTGCTTCGATGCGTTTTCGGATCTGCGCAATCTTGTCTGTCGTCTCTTGGACGATTTCGGGACCAACAAGCTGTCTATCACCTGCGTCAGCCCAACATAGGGGTGATCGACACTTGCGTCCGTAAAGAGCTTCGAATGGCGCGGCACCAATACTGGTGTGGTAGCTGTTGTTGTATGAAAAATCGACCAGTGGCAAATGCTTATCCCAGCTACCGCCCAAATCCATAACACACGCTCTCAGCATGTCTTCCAAAGTCTGTATCGTTCGCTCGCTTTGACCGTCAGTTTGCGGATGATACGCAGTGCTCAGATTTAATTGTGAGCCAAAAGCTTCTTGGAAGGATTGCCATATCCTTGACACAAATCTTCCGTCTCTATCAGAGATGATTGAGAGGGGCACTCCATGACGTGCGACGATCTCTCTCATGTAAATTTCGGCCAATTTGCCCGTATTATCCTTCTCTCTGATAGGTAAGAAGTGTGCTGACTTCGTTAATCGGTCCACTATTACCCAAATAGTGTCATGGCCTCTTGGCGTTCTTGGCAACTTTGTAATAAAATCCATGGAGATTTGTTCCCATTTCCACTTGGGAATCTCAGGTTGTTGTAGAAGTCCTGAAGGCTTCTGGTATTCGGCTTTAACCTTAGCGCATGTTAAACATTTGCTCACATAAACAGCAACATCGCCTTTCATCCTAGGCCACCAATAATAATCTTTGAGATCCTGGTACATCTTATCCGCTCCAGGGTGGATAGAGTACCGCGACTTGTGAGCTTCATCGAAAATAACCTTCCTTAAACCTCCAAACAAAGGAACCCAAATCCTTTTCTCAAAACATAACGTTCCTTCCTCGTTTGGTACCAGTAACTTCTCCATCCCACGGAGATATTCTTCTTCAAGGTTTCCTTCCTTGAGAGCTTCTTTCTGCGCGGCACAATGCGCAAGGAAAGATCGGTTTGGATAATCATTTCTAAATCCCTAACCTTTATGGGCTTGATCCTCTCCTTTCGACTTAGGGCGTCGGCGACCACATTCGCCTTCCCTGGATGATACTTTATCTCGCAGTCGTAATCGTTCAACAACTCAACCCATCGTCTTTGTCTCATATTCAACTCCTTCTGGTTGAATATGTGTTGTAGGCTCTTGTGATCTGTGAAAATTGTACACTTTGTACCATAAAGGTAGTGTCTCCAGATCTTCAATGCAAATAACACTGCGCCAAGTTCCAAATCATGTGTGGTATAGTTCTTTTCGTGCACTTTCAATTGACGCGATGCGTAGGCAATAACCTTTTGGCGTTGCATTAACACGCAACCCAATCCTTGACGTGAGGCGTCACAGTATACCACAAAATCATCTGTACCTTCCGGTAGTGCTAAGATTGGCGCATTGCAGAGCTTATCCTTCAATATCTGGAACGCTTCTTCCTGTTTGATTCCCCAATCAAACTTCTTATCTTTCTGCGTGAGGAGCGTCAACGGTTGAGCGATTTTTGAAAAATCCTCAATAAATCTTCGATAATAGCCAGCCAAACCCAAGAATTGTCGAATCTCGGTTGGCGTCTTTGGCGTTTCCCAATTCTTAATCGCTTCGATCTTGGTGGGATCCACGTGGATTCCATCTCCATTTACCACGTGCCCAAGGAATTGTACTTCTCGTAGCCAAAACTCGCACTTAGAGAACTTGGCATACAATTGTTCCTTCTTCAGCAGCTCCAAAATAGCTCTTAGATGCTGTTCGTGCTCAGCCTTTGTCCTTGAATAAATCAAGATGTCGTCGATAAACACAATCACGAACTTATCCAAGTACGGCTTGCAAACTCTATTCATCAAATCCATGAACACTGCAGGTGCGTTTGTTAACCCAAACGACATAACTAGGAACTCGTAGTGCCCATAACGAGTTCTGAAGGCTGTCTTTGGGATACTCTCCTCTTGTATCCTTAACTGATGGTATCCAGATCGAAGATCGATCTTTGAATAAAAGCTTGAGCCTTGCAGTTGGTCAAACAGATCATCAATCCTTGGCAGAGGGTACCTATTCTTGATCGTCAGCTTGTTCAACTCCCAGTAGTCAATACACATACGAAAACTACCGTCCTTCTTCTTGACAAACAGAACTGGAGCTCCCCAAGGCGAGAAGCTTGGTCAGATAAATCCCTTGTCTAACAACTCTTGAAGTTGTGTCGACAGTTCCTGCATCTCGGACGGGGCAAGTCTATAAGGTGCCTTAGCCACAGGCGCGGCGCCTGGAACTAAGTCAATGCGGAACTCTACTTGTCTCTGAGGTGGTAGTCTAGGTAAGTCCTCTGGGAAGACTTCTGGATATTCCCTCACGACAGGGATGTCTTCTATTCTTGGCTCAGCAGCCTTCTTATCCACAATGTGTGCCAGGAAGGCAACACATCCCTTCTGCAAACACTTTCGCGCTTTCAGGCAGCTGATAATTCTTAACGGCGTATCATGCTTCTCCCCGTGAACCACAATTGTTTCGCCATCTTCGGTTGGGATACGAACGACCTTTTCGTGACAAACTATTTCAGCCTTGTTGCCTGATAACCAATCCATTCCTACCACCACGTCGAAGCTTCCCAACTGGACTGGTAGTAGATCCAAAGTAAACTCACGTTCTCCCAACTCGATTCCACAACCTCTGATCACTTCATTGGCTTCTACTAACTTCCCATTAGCCAATTCGATTGAGTACGGAATATCTAATTTACTAGCGGCTAAACCAAGCATGTTCTTAAATTCTAACGATACGAAGCTATAATCGGCGCCAGTATCAAATAAAATGGATGCATAGCGTTGGTTTACAGGGAACGTACCAGTAACGACATTGGGATCCTGGCGCGCTTCCCGTGCTTCGATATGGAACACTCTTCCACGGGCTTGGTTTAACTCTGGGCAGTTCCTCTTAAAGTGCCCGATATCGCCACAGTTAAAGCATCCAAGTCTTTGCCCATTTCCACCTCCATTTCCAGCTTGGTTGTTGTTTTGGTTCGCATTACCAGCTTGATTCACATTGTTGCCTCGATTCCCGTTTCCTCCATTGTTCCCCTGTGGGCGATTCCCAATACCACCACGATTATTATTTCTATTCCCAAATCCTCCTTGGCCTCCCCGGCCAGCACTAGCCCAACAAGAATCCTTCAAGTGACTAGTCTTTTCACAAGCTTCACATACTTTTGGCCCGCATCGGCCAGAATGGTGACGCTGGCAGGTGTTGCCCTTGGGTTGGGTGCCCATATATCCTTTTCCTTTCTTCCCACTACCAACTGTAACCTGAGCTGGCGCGTTTGGCTCTCCTTTCTTAACAACCCCACTAGTGCCTTGTTTGAAGTTCGAGAACTTTCGTTTGTTACCTCCGGATGACTCGACGTGAGTCTCTTTCTTCTTTTGCTCAACATCAGAAAACTTGTTTAGGCGGATCGCCTCCTCAGTGAGAGCTATGCTCAAATCGATTGCCTCAGTAATTGTCGCAGGCTTGGATGAGGTCACCATGCTTATGATTTGAGGAGCTAATCCCCAAATGAAACGTTCAATCCGCTTGAACTCCGGAGTGACCATGTAGGGTACCACATGCGATAAGTCATGGAACCTTTGAACGTATTCTGCGATCTTTGGACCTTCCATTTTCAAATGCCAGAACTCAGTTTCCAATCTTTGGATTTCCGCGCGAGAGCAGTACTTTTTGCGCATAAGTTCCTTCAGTTCGGTCCAGGTTAGCGCGTAGGCAGCAGCTTCACCAAGTGTCTGTACCTGCAAATTCCACCAAGAGAGGGCTCCATCCAAGAATAGCCCTGAGATATAGGTGACTTGCCGATCTAGTGCGCATTTGCTCATGCGAAGAACAGATTCAGTTTTCTCAGCCCAACGAACAAAGGCGACAGCACCTCCTGTGCCATCAAAGTTGACCGGTTTGCAGTCTAGAAACTGCTTGTAGGTACACCCATGAGGTGGATTGTTGTTGCCATTGTTGTTTGAGCTGCTTCCGCTGGGTCCTTCTTGCGAGGCGGCGTATTGCGCGATGGCAGCAGCGATGACTTGTTGGAGTTCTGCCTCATTGGTAGGCATTGGCGTTGGACGTTTCGGTGGCATCTTCTAAAAGATGTGTTTACGTCGGTCAGGCCATAGTAAAGATCCCATGTTATAATACATACGCTTTATTATGATAGTAATAGTACATAACATCTCATGTTATAATCATATCAATCACACAACATCCCATGTCATAGAATATAAATAACCAAATCAAGCATCAAATATGATGAGAATACTGCGATTGCCATATATTGAGACCACATAGTAAGCGTACAAGTACATCATAGTGTCATACAACATCATCGACTAAGGGCTACATCACCCTAGTCCAAAAGCTATATCAAATCAGTGTCAGTACATCGAATACATGTCAACAAAAGTCAAAATCATAATGTAGTCTCCAAAAATGTTGTGCAGTCAAAAGCAATCGCCGTCTTCTTACCAGCGTCTACCCATACGATACTAAAGAGCTCTACACGGATGGCGGTGGAGGAGGGGGAAAGTGAGTGTAAAACAAGCGACGCAAATGGAGCCAGTCCTCCTCCATGGCTCTCTGGGTACGCAAGAAAGAAGCAACCTGCTGCTCTAGGGCAAAAAGGCGTGCAGCATAGTCTGGTGGTAAAGGTCGAGAGGGCTGCAAAGGAGAGTGGGTCTGACCCTGGCACTGACACGGCGGCGGTTGGGCTCTCTCAAGCTCCTGAATGCGCTTCGTGTGTGCCTCGTGCTGGGCGACAAAAGACATCAGAACGTCCTCAATAGTATACCCCATATGGAAAGAATGGTAGGGGTCGGTCGGTGGCATAACAGAAGGTGACGTCCAGAGAAACGGCTCACTGGTGGGATCAAAAGGTGCCACATGAAATGGAGAAACAGGGGGAAAAGTAGCAGACGGTGGTATAGCAGGGATAGATACCGGTACATGTCCAAAAGGGTGAGCCGAAGAACCCTCTCCAGGTCGCGCTGGAGGTGTAAATCGAGGAAATGAAAAGAAGGTACCAACGTGGCGGGTATCAGTGATCTGAGGGGGAATAGGTGGGACCTCGTCATCAGCAGGAATCCACCCATGCTGGGCGTGCTCATCTCGTGGGTCAATCTGTGCCTCAAAAAGTGCATGATCAAACTGAACTGGCATAGGATCATGGTGAGGTGCAATAAAAGGGTCAACTGGTGCATCAGCAATAAGTGGGGGATCAACATGATCAGCAGCAATGACATGATCGCCCTCCAACAACGGAGCATCCACTGGGTGATCATCAATAGGTGGGTCAGCAATGACAGGCTCAATAATAGGTGCGTCAGCATGAACTGGGTCGTGCTCAAATGCAGGGTCTAGAGCGGCTACCTGCTCAGGGGCCATGGCACGCTCGGGGTCATCGAAGGCCATCTCAAAATCAAACTCAGGGTCGATGGGATCAACTGGGTCAACTGGGTCGACCGGATCCTCCATAGGCTGATCCATGGGTATAAACTCTATATCCTCATCTGGGTCGAATCCTGGGGGAAAGACAGGATCGGAATCCTCCACATCCTCGTGGTCGAAAGCAAAACTAGGAATAGGGGCAACAGAGGATGCCTGGTCGGGATCTGATCCATGTGAGAAGTGCTGCGCACTCTGGGTGTGTGAAGGTGCGGAGGCCACAGACTCGAAAGAGTCTGGGACCGGAGAGTGAGCGGGTGACTCCTCGGCGGGAGCATCTGCGATCATCAAGAGATCACCAGCAGCAAGAAGGGCCTCGCCCTGAACATCATCCTCTAAGGGCTCGTCATCAAACAGATCGACGTCGCCATCATCGTCGGCGTCGAGAAGCAAATCGTAAGCAGGATATGAAGCAAGTGGTATGGGAGCAGGGATCTCCACTAACGGTAGGTCCCCGGCCAAAGGGCCATCAGCGAGCTCATCAGCACCATCAGGTAAAGCAAAGGGCTGAAAGTCGTCCTCGTCCGTGCTAGTAACGTCGGAGGTGTGGACCTCGTGCTCTGAAGGCTCTATGTCATCTGATACTATAGGTCTAGGTCCTGTGGTGTCTGAGTCACCTGTGCCAGAGTTGTCCATGGTGTCTGTAACATAAGCACAAACATGCATAAACAGTCAATCATACAATCAAATAATCACATAAGTCACCAAGTAAGCATTCAAATAATTCTCCTAGTCCCACTAGCCTCCCAGCCTCCCAGACTGCTCTTCCTAGTCCCACTAGCCAATTCTCCTAGTCCCACTAGCCAATTCTCCTAGTCCCACTAGCCAATTCTCCTAGTCCCACTAGCCAACTACCTCGATCTCCCAGACCGAGCCTCGGCCTTCCAGACCGAGCCTCAGCCTTTCCAGACTGAGCCTATAAATAATAAATAAATGTGCTCAACATTTGTTTGTAAAAAGTTTTGGATCTGGACTTAAGTGGTATGCAGTGTAAAAAAATGTTTTCGTGAGAGCCCTAGTGATCATAGTCTAGACTCGAGAAGGAATCCTAGTTCGCTATGATCAGAGCTCTGATACCAAGCTGTCACACCCTGGCTTTGCGGAAGCGTGGTTATTTTGGTGTGACTTCTTAATACCATAGCTTAACCATAACAAAGCTATATGAAATAAAACCATGCAAGATCATCCATTTAATTAAGTTTAAAAAAAAAAACCAAATACAACAACATTGTCTCAACGGAAACACATCCTAACGACATTGTTCAACAAACACAAACATCAACATGACATAAACACAGTTTAAGGACTGTGACTTGTCCAGGAAAGAGTCACATTCCCCAAACCCGGATGACTTCGTAACTAGTGCAGCGGGAAAACGTGTCATACCGCGCCAGATCCTTTAATTCCCTGAAATACATGTAAGTTGAAAAATCAACAATAATGTTGAGCGAGTTCATGTGTAAGTGAGTAAATAAACCTTTGTATATATAAAAATCCTGGTATGTAGCAAATAAGGAAAAAGAGATCACCAATGGTTTGCAAGGCCATTGATATGTGTGAAGTGCAAGTAGGAAGACTCAAACCTAGCAGATTTCGCGTTTGGGCACAAAGTCACCCCAAGGTCCGTACTGTTGGACCTGGAGTTGGGCTCGCTACACCCAGATAGATCTACCGCTTACGTCCCTCGGTCCTACAACGAGGATTAATGGCCTCCAGTTCCCGCCTACCCACTCACATGATCTAAGTAGTAACCCTCCTTACGCTAACCATACCATGTATAAAGTACTTGTAATCAAAGTAACATGTATTTCACCCCCGTAGTTTAGAAAACTGAAAACAGTTAAGAGAAAAGGGGGACATGAACTCACCGTGATGCGTCTCTACCAAGTATGTCTCCTGATCAAGCAGCTGTGTGATGACCTACACGTACTAATTCTATTAGACGGACGGCCGTGCCTTAGCTTTATGGTTTAAGTTTTTGGGAAATAGTTAGACAACTATTTCGTGTTTACATTTAGTAAATACTTGGTATTTATTTTCCTTCCCAAGGATGGGAGATTTAATACATGTGTGTTCGTATAATTTTGAAATATATTATTAAGTCTCACTTAAAATATATTTTATTTCTATCTCCAAAATATAAATATTCTTCTCAAAAATATTATATTTTCTATTACATAAATTTTCCAAAAAAATACCTTGACAAAAATACGCGTTAAGTTATGTTTTCTTAAAATGCGTAAGTTACGTTTTAATGATCGAGTGGTAATAATAATTACCGGTGTAACTTATGTATTTATCGTAGAGACGTTCGTATTATTTTGGATCCATTAACATTCGATAGTATTATTTTTACCCTAAAATAATACTAGTATCTTCACAAAATAATCATAAACACATATCAAGTGACTTTATGAAAAATATATACTAAATATATATTTACCAAGTTTTATTTTGTGAAATCCCACCTCCGATGTTTTGTAAATAAAGTCGTGGCGAAATCTATAATTTGGAAACACGTTAAAATTGTAGTTCTAACACTTGTAGTGAAAATATTTCTAAGTGTTAGGGTTTTGGAAAAATTTCGCCAGAGTTTCCTCTGTAACTGGAGGTGGCCACGCCTTCAAGCGTATCATTTTCTTTTATAAATCAAATCAACCACTTCTCTTATTTAACCAAAGCAATTTTCAACGCATCAAACTAGTTAATAAACATGTAATTCGCAAGAATCTCATGAACTTGTAGTTTTCCAACACTATGATGTAAATCCCAATACTTTAAGAGGATCTTTATATAAAGCAATCCGATTTCGTAAAAACCTCATTTTTAGGGAAGTTCCGTCTTTACAACTTCTCGTCATCTTTTTCAAAAATAGTTATTTTGTCGAAAGTGTGTGCTACACAAGTGTTTACACACTTGTGTGTTCTAAAAATCATTCGTGTTAGTGTAAGATCCGTCTTTAGAAAACATGATTTCTTTGATACTTGGTTCTTTGAAAATACCGCTTGTAGATACGTAGATCTACTAGTTTTAAACACTATTTCACAAGCTAAATCGCTTTTACACAAGTTCATGATTCGTGTGTGGTAGAGTTTCATCCTTTAACCCTTGTTACTTCCAAAACAACCTTATGTCATGATCCAAGGTCATGACCAATCCGGGTTAAATGACGATCCGAGCTACCACAACATAGATCGGGCCTAAATAACCACACAAATCAAATACTACAAGATTTACATAACATTCAAGCTTTTAACCATTACTTTTAGCATTTTTAGTAGACTTTTAAGCTTCAACTTGTATGTTCATGACTTTTAACCGTTACATATCATTTTAACCATCTTAAAATAGTTCGAGAGGGTGATTCAAGCAACTTACTACTAGCTCGAGGCTAGGGAAGAATCTAGACGCAAAAAGAGTGGATAAGAGCAACGAGTAGAGGTCCTTTGAGTTCCGAATGCACCAAGCCTCCTCTTACGTGATCCTTAACACTTGAATTGTCTTGAGATGAGGTGATCAAAACCGAAAAATATGATGGATGTTGAAGGGGGGGTTCGGCCGTGAGCTTTCTAGAGAGAGAGAGGGAGTTGTTTTGGGGTGTTAAGTGGTGAATGATATGTTAGGCTAATCCTTGATCTTATAGTCATTCCATAAGTGTATTACCCAACGGATTTCATGCTCTCTAGATACTAAACATGATGATTAAAATAATAATTTGGAGGACAAAGTATGTCCCCCTTCTTGGGGACGGTTGGTTAAGGGGGGGGGGGGTTTCCTAGTTCAAACTCAACCAAACACTAAGTATGTAGTTAGGTTAATCTAGTTAGTTAAGTGATTAACCCGGTTACTAGTGTGTTGTGCTTTACAGTGGGTGTTAGGGTATTCAGGGACCCTAACTGGCTCAGAAAAAGATAAGTAATGTTATTAACAATATTTTCATGTTCCGGGTATAGTCCGGTTGTTCGGTTGGATAGAGATCCGTTAAGGTGCTTAACAAAGCTTTAAAGTGTCGTTATAATTATTTTTAGTGACACAACTTATTCCTGACACTTTGGAAAGTGTCTAGTAATATTTTTCTCATGTTTTGGCACTTTATTAGTTAGCCAAATGCTGAATTGTTTATTAAAGTGCTGAGACTTTGTGCTTAAAGCACGTTTTAGGCACATCCAGTCATTGTAACTTATTCCTAGAGACGCAGTTCTACAACCCTTGTATCCCTACACTCACCACTAGTGTAGTAAAATATTTCTGGCTCATACAGGCCTTAGAGGCAGTGTCTGCCTGATGCTGGCTTTATCAGCATGTTCAATAGGTTATCCGTTTATAGTGCTACTGTGCTTTTTGTGCATCATGTTTGTCACTAAGGTTCAGCATGTACATAATGTAGTGACGGTATGTAAAGTATGATGCAGGTATATGCATGTATCAGAAATCAAGTAGCAGTTCATCAGTAATTTCAAACAAGCACAGTAATTAAGCAGTAATTAATTATTAATTAAGTCGTACGGATACCTGGTTTAGTGAGGGTTGTCACATCTGTCCTACCGTTGGTGGACCACTTCCTGGGTAAATGCTTTCCGTCTGGAATGGTATCCCTCCTAACAAAGAAGAAGCGTCGTTTCCAATTTGTGTCATTCTTGGTGGCTTTAAAAATGGGGTGTTCTTCGCCGGGTTTTCGCTTAAACAGATATCGATGTGATCCAAACGTCGTGAGATCATACATCTGTGTCAGCTCTGACATTCCTAGATCAATCCCTTCCTGCTCTATGATCCTCTCCAGGGTTTACAAGACCCTCCAAATCATCGGCATGGCTTGGATGTAAGAGATGCCGGTAAGGGAAAAGAAGGATTGGGTGAAGTCTGGAAAAGGATAGGTGTATCCTATGGTGAAGGGAGTAACTGGAAAGGCAACCCATGTTTCAGAAACATAGTCGCTCAGAATAGTGGGATCGAAGGGTTTGAAAAAGGCATTCGCCGGAAAGCAGTTACGAATCTTATCTATTTGAGCATCGTTAAAGAAACACCTCTCATGTATGGAGTCTTTGATAATCCCTTGACTCTTCAAGGGGCTATCCTTCTGGTGATCCTTGGCGGGGGAGGACCGGAGCATCATTGATGTTGGTAAAGAAAGAAAAACAGAGTAAGAGAAGGAGAAATAAAAGAAGAGATACCTGATTGATCTTCGACCGAGAATATAAAGGGAGTTTCTTCGGATTTAAATGCATATTGATCCTATCTCTAACTCCTATTTATAATGATGATTTGCAGGATTGTCACTTCAGTGATGTCAGCTTTACAACGGCTAGTCCGTCTTCGACGGCTAGTTATCCGTTAGTTTGTTGCGGATAAGATTGACAAAATACAACTCGTTTATTTACAATATTACTCCTTATATTTTGGGGGCAATTGTTAGGGCAGGATTTTTTAATGACCTGTGATCCTCAGTTGTTATCCTCTTTAGTGATCCTTACTTCTGTGTCAGTTAGTGATCCTCAGAAGTGCCTCAGGATCAGGATCATGGATCATCCTAAGGATCCTTATACTAATGATTGTTCACTTTGAATTCGATATTGTTTTGCAGGAGTGCTGGATTGGACTTGGTCATGGCGACATTCCTGGAGAATATTCCCTGCAATTCTGCACGTGCTGGACCATTTGTGAACGTTATGGAGAACGTGGGGAGAAGGCACGAAATGCGGATAGTTAGTTAAGCTAGTTATTTTCTGATTTAAATGGGGTTGCGAGCTAATTAGACACAACTTTTTGCTATTTTTGGCTACACACACTCTGAAAACTGCTCACAACAGCTCTTGTTCATTCACTCAGCAATTTCGTACACTTTTTACACAGAACACTATAGTGATCCTTGTATTTAGCTCGCTATTATCCGAAGTTGTAACACATTACTTGTTTAATTTGAGTTGGTGATCGGTAGTTTCCATCACCCGGGGTTTTTTGTGCCGGAGATCAACTCTTGATCAAGGGCTTTTTCCCCGTATAAACCTTGTGTCACTTGTTATTTATTTTTCATAGTGATCCTTATTGCTATAAACCAATTCAAGCATCATACCCCATGACAGAGAGTTTGGTTACATTATCCTCATCTGATTTTTTGACCAAAACAATATTGATGACCACAAAAGTGAGGGGTTGCACTCTCTCCATCTTTCCTTCGTTGAACCGGACATCAAGGGTTAGCTGCCCTAAAGGCTTGAGGGGTATATCAGCAATACCTTTTATGGAGGTTCCGGAGGGTTGAAGCTTCGAACGTTCCTCATTGCTCAATCGGTTGAAGAACTTTTCAAAGATGATTTCGGTGGCTGTTCCAGTGTCTATGTATGCTCTGCTTGTCTTTAGTGTTCCCACAGTTGCTTCAACCACAAGAGGGTCGAAAAGTGGGTTCTTTTCCGTTGGAGGGAAGCAGACACACTGAAGCTCCCAAGCTTCCAACCGCTGTCGTTTATTTGGAACCTTACCATCAAAATCTACCATGTTAACTGTTTTGGTCAAAAATCAGGCTAGGTTAATGCAACCAAATCTTTGTTGTGAGGAATGATGCTTGAAACAATGAACAAATGTATGAACAACTTGCAAATGAAATGAACAAGTGACACGAGGATTTATACGAGGAAAAAGCCCTTGATCAAGAGTTGATCTCCGGCATAAAAAACCTCGGGTGATGGAAACTACCGATCACCAACTATAATTAAACAAATGATTGTTACAACTCGGGATGATAACAAGCTTGTTACAAGGATCACTAGAGTGCAATGTGTATGAAATCGCCAAATGAACTGTTGAGAGCTTGCGAGTGTGTGCGTGTCAGCTAACTTAGCCAATTGTGTCAATTCAAGCTTGTTATCCCCTTTAAAAATAGAAATAACTTAAACAACTAACTATCCGCAATTCGTGCTAGCCTCCCACTACTTCCATAATGGTTATTCCAGCTGAACACGTGCGGAATATTGAGAGCATATTCCCCTGGTATATCGGCAAGACTTGGTCCAAGCGTATACTCCTGCAAACAAGCTCAAACATAACGAAGGCAATCGTTAGTGTAAGGATACCAATAAGGATCCTGGATCCTGATCCTGCAATGAATTCTGAGGATCCTTAATTCAAACAGAATTGAGGATCCGTGATCCTGGCAGTACTTGAGGATCCGTGATCCTTAGGTATAGAAAATCTATCCCTAACAATTGCCCCCAAAATATGAAGAGTAAAATGTAAATTAACGAGTTATATTTTTCGATCTTATCTGCAACTGACTAACGGATATATAGCCGTTAGAATCTAACTAGCCGTTGATGGTCTCACATCAGCGATATGACATCCTGCAGAATCATCATTATAAATTTGAGATTAGAGATAAGGATCGGCAGACATTTAAATTCGTGCGTTACATCCATTAAATCCTCATTCAAAGATCAATCAGGTATCTCTCTCCTCATTCTCTCTTCATCTTCTTAGTCTGTTTTTCTTCAAAACCTTTAGATCATAATGAAGTTACGATCATCCCCCGCCAAGGATCACCAGAAAGATAGTCCTTTGAAAAGCCAAGGGATTATCAAAAATCTTTCGAAGGAACTCTGCAGTTTCACTGATCCGGAGATTGTTCGGATCCACCATTGTTTTCCGGCGAATACCGTCTTCAAGTCCTTTGACCCTACCGTCAAAAGTGACTTCGTCTCTGAAACTTGGGTTGCTTTTCCGGCCACCCCATTCCTGATAGGATACTCCTATCCTTTCCCTGTCTTCACTGAATCCTTCTTTTCTCTTACCGGCATGTGCTACATTCAGGCCATGCCAATGATGTGGAGGGTTTTATATACCCTAGAGAAAATCATTGAGCAGGAAGGCATAGAGTTGGGGATGTCGGAACTGGCAGAGTTGTATAACCTTGTGAGCCATGGTTCACACCGTTTCTTATTCAAACATAAACCCGGTGATGCACACCCAATCCTCAAGACCACAAAGAATGACACCAACTGGAAGAAGCGTTTTTTCTTCGTTAGGAGGGATTCTATCCCTGATGGGAAGGATCTCCCCAGAGCTCACGGCGGAAAAATATGTTTATAAAAAAAACTTGTCGGCCGACCATGCTCGATCGAAAGATTTTAGGATTATGAGGTTAGATCTCGACTCGGTTCCGGAGGATGAACGCGAGGTTTACCGAAGGATGAAAGAGGAAGTTAAGAAAAAAATGGACCTCGTAGGTTATTTCGCTTTAATGTTTTCTTTTTTTTAGGATTCGTAATTTTATTTTTTTAGGATTACGTAATTTTATTTTTTAGGTTATGTAATTTTTATTTATGTTATGTAATGGATGTAATTATCTTATTTATGTCTTATTTTTATTTAATTTTTGAATTGTTTTTATAAAGTTAACCAAATAAAAAAATTAAACAATTAAAAATAAATGGTGTGGGGTAGCCTCATCCTCCAACCCCTTAAAATTGCTTAGAGGGCCATCCTATGAAGGATGGGGATGTGGCGGCCCATCCCCAAAGGGATGACCCTCCCATACCTTCCGGTCTAACATGATTTGTTGCAACTGCTTCCACATCAGTGGAAGGAGATTTGGTCGAAAACTAGCTGGTTGGTATAGGAAAACCACCAATTTGGGGCAACCTTTATTAACTCTGTAGTTCTTATTAGGGCTGCAAACGAACCGAACGACCACGAGCAAGTCCTTATTCGTGTTCGTTTGTTAAGAAATATATGTGTTTACGAACTGTTCATGAACGCTTACCGAACGAGATTTTATGTTCCTGTTTGTTTGTTAAGGAAATGAACTTGTTCGTGTTCGTTTGTGTTTGTTTGTTAATTTTAGGCAACGAATGAAAATGAACGATGATGAACACAAATGAGCACAAACTAATGTTCATGAACACAAATGGTAACAAACGAACACAAACAAACGTTCATGAACAAAGTATATATAATACATTGACACTTATTAAATAGTTTATTTGTCGGAATTTTGAAGTATTTAAATAAAATATAAAAGCTAAAAACACTAATAAACTATTGAACATAAACGAACACGTTACCAAACGTTCACGAACATAAATAAACGAACGCGCCTTCTGTTCATGTTGTTCATTTAACTAAACGAACGATTTTTCTTGTCTGTGTTCGTTTGTTTAATAAATGAACGAACACAAACGAACTTCCCGCCGAACAGTTCACAAACTGTTCGCTGAACGTTTGGTTTGTTTTCAGCCCTAGTTCTTATTCCTTTCCCGAGTAAACAATTGTTTGGTATACCGCTCTCCGGCAACGGCGTTTCTTTCGTTAAATCCAGCGGGTCGTTATATTTCGTATACCGTTTTCTAATAAAATAAGTTAAAGTTGTTAATGTATAATTATTTATTAATATTTTATACTATGAATCAAGATATTTTTATATTAATAATAACTTAATCAGGTGTTGGTCTATGGTCATAAAAGCCTCCAAAAATGCATAGTCATGGCGGTCACTTGCAGTTGAAGATGAAAGTCATCTTACGCACTGATGAGGATACGTCCTTGACCGGACCGAATCATGGCACGCTAAGATCGGACCGAGTCTTGCACCATAAGACGAGCCGTTTAGGCACCTCGGTGCGGCGTAACTAACTGGGTCCCACTTCCATAACTGCCATGACAGCGACCGGTCCGGCCCTAACTAACTCTCCACGTCTGCACACCCAAAGACTATAAATACCATACTTGGACCTCCAAAAAGGGGTAATCACTACTTTCTCTCTCTAACTCTCCTCTCTCTCTCTCCCTGACCTATTTCCTCCTCACAAATACTTATTCTCACGCCCGAGCTTGGTCACAGAGAGGCCCCCTCCCTGTGACGAGGCTAACGGTGTGTTTGTTCTCTTGTGATCTTGCAGGTTCCTTGCTAGGTCATCTGAAGCTCTACTCTAACCAGGTCGTACCAACTGGTCTTTGAGTCTTCAGTGGCGCCATCCCCTCGAATTCACATAATTCGTTTTCTGTGTTTTTGTTAATTTGAAATCATGGCAGAGTCGACGACAGCAGTCTCCACCAACACTTTCCCATCTTACAGTGATATATGGGAAGGAAACACTAACTCCACAACTGTTTCAACAGCAGTTATCGCCTCAGCAGCCTCGATAGGATCTGCGTCGGCTCCTCCAGCTGCAAATCCTGTAGGCGGAAGTTCTGTCACCACGCTGTCTGTTACTGCCCCGGTTGTCACGCCACTACCTACTTTCGACAACGCTTTCCTTTTAAGGAATGCCGATCTATTGCGACAATTACAGCAGCAGCAACAACGAGATGAGATGCTGCAAAGTCTCCGAGCAAATTTGTTTAGCAACGTTTATCCAGGGGGAAATCCCGTCTCTGGTGGAACCTTCGCTTCTGGATCGATGGTAAGTTCTATGATATCCACTCCTATACCTCATGTTACACAATTTTCTTCGGTTACAAGTGCTCCAATGAATAACGGTCTAAACGACCTGTTTCTCCAGGGATCTATGGGTTTAAACCCCCAAGATCAAGAGTTGCTTATGCCGTACCATCCCACGTCAATGACGTCACAGTCAAAGTTTACGTTACGGATTGTCAATGCCCCACTCCCAGCTAAGCTGAAGATGCCTCCCACATTGAAGTTTTACGATGGTACGTCTGACCCAGACGACCATATGTTCGCGTTTGCCGGAGCGGCTAAGGTCGAGCAGTGGCCTATGCAGGCTTGGTGTCTTATGTTCGCCCAAACTCTCACCGGGTCAGCGAGGGTTTGGTTTGATGGGTTGCCGGAAGGGTCGATCGACCACTTCGAAGATTTCCGACGCATTTTCTTGCAAAATTTCTGTCAGCAGCGACGTTGCAAAAAAGATATTACTGAGGTTCACCATATAAAGCGCCGAGATGGAGAGTCTGTAGAAGATTTTATTGACCGCTTCAATCGAGAAAGCATGCAGATAAGTGGTGCGGTGGACCAACTCCGAGTCTCCGGGTTCTGTCACGGAGTTCGGAACAATCAACTTGTAGAGAAGCTCCATGAAGATCTCCCAAAAACTATGGAAACGCTTATGGAGAGGGCTCGAGCCTTTGTTCGAGGAAAAAGTGCCTGCGGTCAACCAAGCGAAGCTTCAGCAAGAAACGCAAAAGCTCGAACCACTTCATGGAAACGCAATGCGTCGCCACCAAAAGATAGAAGCAGCAGTTGGAACAAAAACCGTGGCCCGTATCAGAAGTCGGATCGAGGCAGTTTCCGAACAGGAAAAGTACGCTTCAACACTTTTTCCGAGCTCACCAAATCACCAACTGAAATCCTCAGTACGGAGACTACTCGTTTCCCCACGCCGTCAAAGCAACGACCCACCTCGGACAGGCACTCCAAGAAGTATTGTGAATACCACCGAGACAAGGGTCACACAACTGATGAGTGTTGGGCTCTGAAGCAGGAAATCGAAAAGGCCGTACGGTCCGGTAAACTCTCGCACCTTGTGAAAGAAGTGAAGGATGGGAAGAAGACAACAGCGGCAATTGATAATCCGAACACCGAACCCGGAATCAACATGATCCGGTCAGCCGAGCCAAGAGGGGTAAAACGACCGAACCAACATATGGCAGCATGGATGCACCAACCAACTTATTTCCCTCCGATCGATCCAGATGACGCTCGAGACGGACCAATTACAATTTCGGCCGTCATCGCCGGACATATGGTCCGACGAATTTACGTGGACGGAGGAAGCGCCTTTGAGATCATGTATCTACAGTGTTTCCAGCAGCTGAACCCCCAAGTGAAGAAAAGATTAATCGAAGTCTCCACCCCTTTAATCAGTTTTTCCGGAGAGGTGGTCCGTCCGATAGGACAGATCGCCCTTCCGACCACGTTCAAAGAAGGTGACAAAAGCCGGACAGTCCAACTAACCTACCTGGTTGTTGGCACTCATTCATCACACAACATAATACTCGGGCGACCCGGGTTGAGAGCTCTTGGAGCGATCAGTTCAACGATCCATGGTGCTATTAAATTCCCTACTGAGGCTGGAGTTGCCACTATCTTCTCAGAATCAAGCTCGTTTGTCGCCGAAGTAAGACATGCAGCAGAAACGAGCTCCAAAAAGTCCGAGGTACCTACGGAACTTTGGGCAATCAATCCAGACTTTCCCGAACAACAAGTAGCTATTGGTGCTCAGCTCCCAAAACGAACAAAGAAGCTCCTATGGGAATTGTTAAGTAATTCGATAGATGTTTTTGCATGGAAGCACTCCGATATGCAGGGAGTCCCCAGATCTATGGCACAACATCACCTGAACGTGAAAGAATCAGTCAAACCAATTGCCCAACGAAAAAGGCACATGGCGCCGGATCGAGCCAAAGCAATCGCAAAAGATGTTAAAAGCCTTCTAGATGCGGGAATCATTCGGGAAGTTCGGTATCAAACATGGGTGTCAAATCCCGTTCTGGTGCGGAAAAAAGATAATTCATGGAGAATGTGCATTGATTTCACCGATTTAAACGATGCGTGCCCGAAAGATTGTTTCCCTCTACCGGAAATCGATGAAAAAATTGATTCCGTCGCCACGTTCAGATTGAAGTGTTTTTTGGATGCCTACAAAGGATACCATCAAATACAAATGGCGGTCGAAGACGAGGATAAGACAGCCTTTGTCACCAATGAAGGAGTGTATTGTTTCACTAAGATGCCGTTCGGTTTGAAAAACGCCGGTGCTACGTACCAGCGTCTGATGAGCAAAGCTTTTAAAGATCAGATCGAGCGAAACGTAGAAGTGTACGTTGATGATATCGTGATCAAAAGTCATGATGAGGCCATAATGTTAAAAGATATACTGGAAACGTTCACCCGACTCCGAAGCATCAACATGAAATTAAACCCCAAAAAATGTACGTTCGGGGTAGAAGAAGGTAAGTTTCTGGGGGTCATGGTTGGATCAAAAGGCTTGCGAGCCAACCCAGACAAGGTTGATGCTGTTCTTACAATGAAACCTCCGACGACGGTTAAGGAAATTCAGTCCTTAAACGGACGATTAGCTGCTCTCCATCGGTTCTAATCAAAAGCAGCAGACAGATCGCTTCCGTTCATGGATGTTCTCAGGAAAAGCTTCCGAGCGGAGTTTAAATGGACGGAAGAAGCCGCACGAGCTTTCGAAGAACTTAAAGCTTGCCTGGGTACTCTCCCAACTCTCACCGTACCAGAAGAAGATGAGGTGCTAACAGTATACTTGGCCGCGTCGTTCGGAGCTATCAGTGCGGTGCTAGTCGCCCACCGTACAGGGAAGCAGATCCCCATTTATTACGTAAGCCGAACGTTAAAAGACTATGAAACAAGGTACTCAAACTTGGAAAAATTGGCCCTGGCACTAGTACATGCTTCGAGAAGACTTCGCCGGTACTTCCAAGCCCACCCAATCGAAGTGCGAACGGATCAGAGAATCCAGCACGTTCTCCGCCGACCTGAAGTTTCAGGTCGAATGGCTAAATGGGCAATAGAGTTGGGCGCGTTCAATATCACTTTTCGAACAAAAGGACCATTGAAGGGGCAAGTGATAGCCGATTTCTTAGTTGAAATTCCGGAAGATAAAGGACGGGAGGATGTTGAAGATGCTCCAGAGAAACCTTGGTCCTTGTATACCGACGGAGCCTCCAGTTCCGAAGGAGCAGGGGCAGGTCTGATTCTCACCGATCCAGAGGGAACGGATATAACATACGCGCTCCGGCTGGAGTTTAAAAGCTCGAACAACGAAGCAGAATACGAGGCTCTCTTGGCTGGTCTGCGTCTAGCGTTAAAAGTCGGAGCAAAAAATGTTGTTGCCCATGTAGATTCATTGCTCGTGGCAAATCAAGTAAACGGGGAGTACGAGGCAAGGGAAGCAAGTATGATCGAGTATCTCGAACAAGTAAAGCAAACTATGGCATCTTTTGAAGCATGCAAGGTCGAGCATATTCCCCGTAGCAAGAACAAGAAGGCCGATGCCTTGAGCAAGTTGGCGTCGGTGTCATTCAGTCACCTAGCCAAAGAAGTAAGAGTGGAAGTTTTGACCACACCATCAATTGCAACTCCGCAGGTCATGCAGGTCGAAGCACCATCGCAAACATGGATGACACCTATAGTTAACTACTTGGTGCATGACGTTCTGCCAACCGATAAAGCGGAAGCAAGAAAAATCCAAATCAATTCTCTTCAATACCAGATGCAAGAAGGCGGTTTATACCGAAAGACCTTTCTGGGCCCCCTGTTGAAATGCCTGGACCCGGAGCAAGCCAGTTATATCATCAGGGAGATACACTATGGTATCTGCGGCATCCATGCCGGACCAAAGATGATTGTGACAAAGGTCAAAAACGCAGGGTATTACTGGCCCGGGATGCATGAAAGTGCCGTAAAAGAACTCCAACAGTGCGATGAGTGCCAAAAGCACGCACCAATCAGCCTCCGAGCCAAGAATGAAATGATACCGGTAACTGCAGCATGGCCCTTCCAAAAGTGGGGCGTGGATATTGTTGGACCTTTTCCAAGGTCAAGCGGAAGTGCGCAGTACCTGTTAGTCGCGGTGGACTATTTCACGAAATGGGTGGAAGCTCGGCCGTTTACAATCATCTCCGGTTACAATGTAACACGGTTCTTTTGGGAACAAATAGTATGCCGATTCGGTCTTCCGCTCTACATCATAAGCGATAATGCAAAGCAATTTGCTGAAAACCCATTCAAGCGTTGGTGTGAAAATCTAAAAATTAACCAAGTCTTTTCCTCGGTAGCCCACCCTCAGGGTAACGGGCAGGTGGAACAGATTAATCGACGAATCGTTGATGGGATTAAGAGGAGGCTCGGTTATGAAGGAAAAGGCTGGGCGGACGAGTTGCCGAACGTTTTATGGGCGCACCGAACACTGCACAAAACTAGCAACGGAGAAACGCCGTTTAGTCTAACTTACGGTACCGAGGCAGTGATTCCCGCCGAGATCGGACTCCCAAACCAGAGGTGCAAGAATTGGGAAGAAAATGAGCTTGAACTCCGGTCCAACCTTGACTTGTTAGAAGAACGCCGGAACATCGCGGCGATCAAGGAAGCCCGATACAAGAAGAAGATTGAAAAATATTATAACGCCCGGGCTAAACTATACAAGTTCAAGGTCGGAGATTATGTGCTCCGAAACAATGATGCGAGCCGCATCGAAGCCCCTGGTAAGCTAACCCCTAAGTGGGAGGGACCGTACCGAGTCAAAGAAGCCAGCGATAAGGGCTCGTATGTGTTGGAGAAGATTGACGGAACTCCAGTGCCCCGGACGTGGAACGGGGTACATTTAAAAAAGTGCTTCATGTGAATAGCCTGCTACGGCTAGAAAGATCGCTATTTTATTGTTCTTTATTTCCAATTTCCATGTACAAGTCGGGAGGGTAATGCCCCGGCAAGTTTCTATTTCCTTTTGTAACCGGGAGGGTTTTTCCCCGGGATTATTATCAGTAATTCAATAAAGCGATCTGTACTTTTATAAGTATAAATTATAGCATGCGTATAAGTTCGAACAACACCATAAATGTGCACAAACGGGCCTCGACCCATGCCTCGCGCCGATCGAGAAGGCTTAAATAGTTTAAAAATAATAAAATCTATTAAGCAAGTGATCCGTATTTAGCGTGATCCGATTACAAAGTAACTTGATAAAATAAAAGAGGTTAGGAAACTTCTTTGTCACGACTCGGTCACCAAAGATGACCGAATGAAACCTGGTCGAATGGTGAAGTTTGGACGCAAACTAAGAGCCAAGAAACCAGGAATGAATGACTACTATTAAAATTGCAATATCATACCAAATACATCTTAAGCAAAAGTTGTACTGATTACATGCCAAAGTAATTAGTTGTTTAAAAATTGTACGGTTACAATAGCACAAAAGACATACGGCAAGAAAGACTGAACAAGTTTCAAGCTTCGAATTCTTCTCCCACTATGGGAAGTTTGCTTTGTTGTTTGATAACGGACAAAGGTTTGTCTACTAAATCAGCAACCTTTCCAAGAACAGAGATGCGTAAATCTTCGAAAGCTTTCACCGCAGCATCTAACTTGTCTTGAGCATCTGCATCATACCCTGGAACTTCCTCGAAGGATCGAGCAGGACCCTTAGCGGCCTCAAAACCGTATTTAATACCTTCGTTCGCTCCAACCGCATTAACACTATTCACCAAATCCGCAACAGCCTTCTCCAGTTCCGGGCTTTGGTGCACCAGCCTGACGACCCATGCGATCCCGTCTGTTAAGAACCATTGTTTGGTAAGTTTGAGCTCCGACAGTTGGGCGTACGCTTCAACCATATCACGTTCGCAACGGATCAACATCCCCTTCGCTTCATCAATCGTTGTTTTATGTGATTCAACTTCTTTGTCACGAGACCTCTCCAACTCCTCTTTAGCTGAAAAGAAATATGATTCAGTGGGAAGAAAAGAAAAGCAATAGAAAGCAAATCTTGAACGTACCACCAATCAAGCGATGATAGTCGGCTAGAAGCTGATCATAAGATGTTTGCACTTCCTTTAACTCAGCCACATGCTTCTTTTCCGCATCAGATAATCTTTTCTCCGACTCTGCGAATCGCAACTTGGAAGCTTCTAAGTCTTGAAGGGCTTTGTCTCGCGCTTCATAAGCAGCCGCAGCCGAAGCTTGGGTAGATTTGTTAACTTCCTTTGCTTCCAAGTTTTGCTCCCTCAAGCGTTCAACTTGAGACCGGAGAGAAGATAGCTCTTGTTTTGTCTTCGATCGGACATTGTCTTCTTTTTTCAAATTAGCAATCTCGCGCCGGAGCTTGTTACAAGTTGATTCCGACTCGATCCAACGTTTGTACGACTCCACCACCAATGAATTGGATTGAGCTTGATTTATCATAAGGGCATTCCCAAGCTCCGGACCGCTCATCTTCCGATAATAAGAGTGCTCAGCAGGAGTCCCCAAATGAAACAATGTCATTTTCGCCGATAGAGCATCCACTATTCGGTCCTTGTTCGTCAGCGACCACTCTGGAACGTACTTCTCCAGTGCCCGAGTTGGGTCCATGTCTTCAATTCCGCCCGAACCTAGCTCCCGTGATAAGAAAACAGCTTCAGTATTAAACCACAAAGGGGACGAAGAGGCACTGTCCCCACCATCAACAGGCTTGGGGCTCGGCCTTGACACATTAGACGCAACCCCCGTGGTGAACTTACCCGAAGGAGAAGGTTCGGTCCTCTTGGGGTCGGACATGATAACATCAGTAACAACCTTGGTAGCACCTCCTCCGAAAGACAAGGGGCTCGACGGAACGTTTAACGGATGGTCCCTCGGGGTGCGACCCCCATGAAGATGAGCGTCTAAATTTGCTAATACGCCTCCGGCAGCAGAAAACTCAGTAACTTGGATATCATCGTCATCTAGAGTGATAGTTTTAAGATCCGCCTTTGTTTTCTTTTGCCTAGGCCTTGGGCCAGACTTAGACGGAGCCCTCTTCCTCTTCAGGTTAATCTGAGGCTGCTCCTCTTCGTCCGCCTCTTCCTCATCATCATCACCACCCTCCTGTAAGTTTTCAGCAGGTTCATCTCCCACAGATAGGTGGACGCCTTCATCATCAATCACAAACTTGGAGCCGGACCCTTTGGACCCGATCGAACCAGTTTCCTTACCCTTACCACTGCCGGTCACTATCATCGTCTGGGCCGGAGCAACATCAGCTACCTGCGCTACAGGAGCCGAGCCCGAACCTCCTTGCCCAGCTGAGCCTCCATGAACTTCTGGAACCTCGGGTTCCCGAAATGGGTAAAGATTCTCCTGCACAACTGCGAGGTACGGAGGATCACTTTTCGGTGTCCTAGTGGCTCGGATCTCCAGCTCCTTAGAGTCAAAGGACTTTAGCCTCAATGCTTCTCTCAAACCCATAACTACAAAAAAAAAGGGGGCAAGCAAGTAACATCCAAAGTCCAATACATATATAAAAAAAATGATGATAAATGAAATAATGATGAAAATAATGTGGTTATATACGCGACACGATGGGCACCGTATCAAAAGTAAAGGCATGACTAACCCTTTCCGTTCCACTTAAGGGTAGGATACCACTCCGGTTCGGACCAAATCGTGCTGATTCGTCCCATGACAAGAATGTGTTCCGGATAACTCTGTATGCGACCTGCTTCTTTAATCAAGTTTGCATATAACTCCTTATCAAATTCGAAATCTTCAGGAAGAGGAGGTGGGAGTTTCGACTTTTTTATCCTCCACACCATGAACTCCGGAACGCACCGATCGTCAACATAGAAAAAGCTTTCTTTCCAATCCTTTATGCTAGTGGTAATCCATGTGTAACAGCAAGAGTTTTTGTCTCTGACCTCGAAGGTATACCAATTACCGGACCGGTTCAATTTATAAAAAGCCCGGAACACATCCAAGTCCGGGTCGGATCCCAAGCTACGACAAGCCAATTCAAAATGACACACCTTGGCAAGGCCGAAGGGGTTCATTTGAGAAATGTGAACCTCGTGGAACAAAAGTACTCCGACTAAAAACTTCGTCAAAGGAAGACGATAGTTACAGTAATCAAATAAACGGGTGTAAACCCCTATCTTCCCCGGAGGAAACGGATAAATAGGTGTATCCTTTTTGGGGAGAACGGGGTGCAGAGACGCAGGAATTGCATATCTCTCAACATACCAAGCTAAACCGTTCCTATTCAAAATGTTAAAACAGCCGGACAAGTTGGTTTTCGTCATTATACAAAGAAGAGACTAACCTGCCTCGCAAATCGCCTGTTTTCAGAGAAGAAGGTGAAGAAGATGAAGAGGATGAAAAGTGAAAAGCGAAAAGTGAAATCGGAAGTTTGTTTTTTCCTTTTTTATAGGGATATGGAAACCGACTTAAAGCGCCAATCAGGTGGTGACACGTCATGACGACTGATGCAATCCAACCGTCACATCAGGCGGGAAACGTAAAGTGACTGTCGGTTACCTAACTAAGGTCACCGCCTAGAAATTTAAAATTCAAAAAAATTCCACAAAGCGACAAATCAGAGATTTAGACCGCCAAAATTGCGCCATCATAGTTCGAAACCGTTATCTAAGAAACGCTACGAACTAGGGGGACTTGATGAGGATACGTCCTTGACCGGACCGAATCATGGCACGCTAAGATCGGACCGAGTCTTGCACCATAAGACGAGCCGTTTAGGCACCTCGGTGCGGCGTAACTAACTGGGTCCCACTTCCATAACTGCCATGACAGCGACCGGTCCGGCCCTAACTAACTCTCCACGTCTGCACACCCAAAGACTATAAATACCATACTTGGACCTCCAAAAAGGGGTAATCACTACTTTCTCTCTCTAACTCTCCTCTCTCTCTCTCCCTGACCTATTTCCTCCTCACAAATACTTATTCTCACGCCCGAGCTTGGTCACAGAGAGGCCCCCCTCCCTGTGACGAGGCTAACGGTGTGTTTGTTCTCTTGTGATCTTGCAGGTTCCTTGCTAGGTCATCTGAAGCTCTACTCTAACCAGGTCGTACCAACTGGTCTTTGAGTCTTCACGCACAACTCTCCACATCCCTTGAACTCACTTGCACAAACCTGTTGAATAAGTCAAAACCTTCAATTATTAGCACCACGAAAAAAAAAAATTAATAATAACGTCAACACTACGACGAAATTAAAAAGACACATACACATAACAATAAGTGTGTAACGGAACTCACTACCGGAAAACAACCACAGTTAACGGAAACCGTCATATCAGACCGCCAACAGATAGTAAAAACGACGGAACTCACTACCGGAAGACAAACACCGCTCAAGCGGACGACTAACCAGAAGTTAACGGAAACCGAACAGAATAACTGAATTCAACAAACTTCATGAAACGTTGATGAATTTTGTTAGTTTTAACTGAATCGAATTTGTTTAGAAGCTGCTTCGGTAGCCATTAATAGCGGACAATATCATATATATATACACATTCTCATCTACAACTACTATACATAATAACGGTAAACATCTAGATCAGCACAACGGTTTTCATTACAACTGTTCCGTCATCTTCAACCACAGGACCGGCCGGAATCTAGACTTCCGTTATCTCACACAATTCACACATCTTCTGCTTTCGTCATGACCGATAACCGACTCGGTCTCGGCTGAAACGAAGTTCTCCGTCTCTGCTGATGCGAAGACGGTCGAATCAACGCCGAAAGCGCTCTCTTCACCAGATCACCGCCTTCTACGGTGCCGATTCGCACAAGCGAGTTCGTCATCGCCGATCTCCGCGCGTTAAGCCGGTTCGAAGGATACGCCGCCGTATTATTACCGCTATTGTTGTTACTGTTGTTCCTGTTCTTATGCATATTGCACCTAAATGAACCTGGATGCGAAGTAGGTGAACACGTACACATCCGTTTCGGAGCCTGTAACGGCTTTTTCACCGCCGGATTGTTACCGTTTGGTACGACGGAGATCGAACGGCTCGGAGAGAATCTAACGGATGACGGTGACGGTGACGGAGGTGATCCGTACATGTTAACGCGTGTAGGAGACGCAGATCGGTTTTGGAAAAACGAAGACGAGGTCGTTGAGAACGTGGAGGTTGAAGAGGCAAATGAGTTAGAAGAAGACGAGTTGTAGAATCTTCCAGAAGGTGAGTGAGACCGGAAAACTGAGCCGGTGGCTCTTCTGGTAGGATTCGCCATAGTGAGAAAATTAAACCTTGTGACTGAAGAAGAAGATGAGAGAGAAAATTTTAAAGAACTGGTTTGGGGTGCTAAATTGTCAAACCTGACTTCACTCGAGCCATGTATTTAAAGGAAAATAAAATGGATTTTTGTTTTGGGATTTTATTTTTTATTTTTTATTTTGAAGTTTATTTTGATTGGTGTGGAGAGGATGAGGTTTGAGGGGTGGAGGGAAAACGACAAGGAATGGAGCCGTTTTGAGAACGTTTTTATGTGTGAGGTGGGGTAGTGGTGGGGTGCCACGTAACGAACACAATTTACGATGAGGTGTACAGTTGTTACTCGTAAGACGTTTGTATTTATTTATCATGGGGGATCTATACAAGAAAATAAGTCTCGTAAACGGTTTAATGATATAACATGCACACAATGCATTGTTTAATAAAGTTTTGTTCTCTCTCGTTTATTTTGGGTGATACTATTCCCACCCCCCCTAATTCCTGATTACACCCCCCCCCCTACAAAAACATCACATCCATCAATCCATCAATCAATCATTTGCTTTTTGTTTTTAGTGTTTTTTGTCTTTTTGTTGTCCTTTTAGTATATTTGGGTGTAAAAAAACTACTCCCTCGGGCGCGCCGTTTGAAATTTTTTTTTACGAATGTTGTTATAATATACGGATCTAGTTGTAAAAAAAAAATCGTGGTCAACGCCCCTCCGTGGTACGTGGTTCCCGAGGGGGTAGTTTTTTACACCCAAAGTTTGTAAAAAAAAAAGAAAAAACAAAAAAATAATAAAAACACCAAACTTTGGGTGTAAAAAACTACCCCCTCGGGCGCGCCGTTTGAAATTTTTTTTTTACGAATGTTGTTAAAATATACGGATCTAGTTGTAAAAAAAAAATCGTGGTCAACGCCCCTCCGTGGCACGTGGTTCCCGAGGGGGTAGTTTTTTACACCCAAAGTTTGTAAAAAAAAAAAGAAAAAACAAAAAAATAATAAAAACACCAAACTTTGGGTGTAAAAAACTACCCCCTCGGGCGCGCCGTTTGAAATTTTTTTTTACGAATGTTGTTAAAATATACGGATCTAGTTGTAAAAAAAAAAATCGTGGTCAACGCCCTCCGTGGCACGTGGTTCCCGAGGGGGTAGTTTTTTACACCCAAAGTTTGTAAAAAAAAAAAAGAAAAAACAAAAAAATAATAAAAACATTTTATAATGGTAGAATTGCAATTGCACACGTGAACGGTAACCATTTTATAATGGTAGAATTGCAAGGAGAGTATCCAATTGCCAGCACAAACAACCTATGGAAATTAATGAGAGAAAATGATGCAGCTGGCTGGGAGAATATATTTGAATCACGTCAAAATATGTATAAGTCTTGGATAACACAACCTGCTACATTTGGGGGGTGTATCGATTAAACCTCTGTATGTAAATTATTAAATGATAATAATTTTGTAAAAAAGTACTTATTTTTATATAGCTTTTGTTACAGCTATAAATATAATTTGATAAATTATAACAATAAAAACTAATAATAAATACTATATCATTACTACTACTAATAATAATAAATATAATAATAATAAAAATAATAATAATAATACTAACTAATTAAATAATAAACAAATACTAATTAATAATAATAATAATAATACTTAACTAATTAAATAAATGAATAAAAAAGACAATAAAAAGACAAAATAGGCTAGAAACAAAAACCAAGTGATTGATGGATGATTGATGGATGTGATGTTTTTAATAGGGGGGGTGTAATTAGTAGTTAGGGGGGGGGGGGGGGGGGGGGTGGGAATAGAATGACCCTTTATTTTATATTGGTTTCTAATTATACTCTCCTCAAACTCAATCAATCAATCATGCCCACTAAAATCTTATAAATAACCAAGCTATCGGTAGAATTATACCTGTCTTCAAACTACGTTACACAAATAGTTTTTTATTTTTTTTTTATTTTAGAAGTTATTTTTAAATCGTTTAATATTCGATCTAAAATTCAAAGAAAATAATAGAAATAAGTATTTTATTAAGGTCAATTAGTTTACACCTTGTTTAATTTTTTTACAGTCTGTCACCTTGACTTTTTAACCCACCTAAAAATTGATTTCATTCATAACTCATGTCCAGTATTTACAAAACTATACGTGTGTTCAAATTAGATTAATATCTTTTACAGCATATGATCTCGTGATTGAAGATTTCTATTTCTCTTAAGAAATGTAAGTTCAAGTATCACTTGGTGTAGAATGAGGCACTGATAGACAATTATAGGAGACTCAGAGAAACCTGAATTGGATCTTTGAGCCAAACAGGTTTTACCGGTAATTTCACTAACGTGCCTACGGACGGGTGGGTTATCGGGGTTTCCCCGGAATTGGTGGTGGACTCGGGTTACTCTCGAAGTACTCCGTTTGTCCAGTGGGTAGCCCGAAAGTGCTCGGAATTGATTATGTTGGCCGTTCAAAAAAAAAAATCTTTTACAAAACTATACGTGTGCTCAAATTGATCCATTGTTTTGAAGATATGAGTAGGGTTGCAAACGAACCAAACGTTCGGCGAACAGTTCGTGAACCGTTCGACGGAAAATTCGTTTTGTTCGTTCGTTTATTAAACAAACGAACACGAACAAGAAATTTCGTTCGTCTTGTTAAATGAACAAATATGAACAGAGGTCGTGTTCGTTCGTTTATGTTCGTGAACGTTCGGTAACGTGTTCGTTTGTGTTCGATAGTTAATTAGTGTTTTTATTTTTTATATTTATTTAAATACTTCAAAATTCGGACAAATTAAATATCTAACAAGTGTCAGTGTATTATATATTCTGTTCATGAACGATTGTTTGTGTTCATTTGTGTTCATGAACATTAGTTTGTGCTCATTTGTGTTCGTCAACGTTTGTTTTTGTTCGTTGCCGAAAATTAACAAACAAACACAAACGAACACAAACAAGTTCATTTCCTTAACAAACGAACACGAACATAAAATCTCGTTTGATAAGTGTTCGTGAACGGTTCGCAAACACATATATTTCTTAACAAACGAACACGAACTAGGTCTTGTCCGTGTTCGTTCGGTTCGTTTGCAGCCCTAGATATAAGCAAGCTAGTCAGTTGGATCATGAACCGGATCCAGCGTCAGCTCGATAGATTTAACTTATTTTATATAGTAAAATGTTACAGTTATAAGTAAGTAAACTAAATACACTCGAAACTCATTTTGTCTCTTTTATTTGAAAAAGTAATGTTACTTTCTCTTCACATCTAATTATATTTATATATTTCCTAAAATTAATTATGACATTATCCAGTTTTTGAGTTTATTGTGACGTGTGATTTAGAAAGATGGTTAGTTTAATAACCGGTCCGGTTATTAAAAAAAAATTATTGATTTATCTAGAGTATATCCGAAGCCCATCAATATGGCGTATATCCGAAGCCCATCAATATGGCACTGTCACATACACTAAGGGACTGTTTGTAAACTTTTGAATGGTTAAGCGCTGAACCAGTAAGAGGTCTGAACCATTAAGCGCTGAACCAGTAAGAAGTCTAAACCACTAAGAGCCAATATAATACTTAAGCGTTCAGAGGTAAATGTCTGACCAATTCATATTAGAGCCATTCAGACTCAGTATAATGCTTAACCATTCAGAGGCATATGTCTGAACCATTCAGACATTTACTCATGAAACAAACAGTCTGAACCATTAAATGCTGAACCAGCAAAAAGTCTGAATCATTAAAAGTCCCATTAAAAAGTAAACAATAAAAAACGTAACACATGTGCTACTTTTTGATCTTTTTATTACATTCATGTAATGTTTTCTCCTATCAATCTTATCCTTTTTCTCATGTCCACTATGTTTTTTCTTCTTCCTTCCTATTGTTTTTGTTATTTGGATTACATAAAGTAGGTAATCTTTATTTTTCAACTGACAAGACATCTATAATAATGAAAAGCATATATATAAGTTGAGAACATAGTATTCACTCGCAGGATAAACATTAACATCACTATAACACTGTATGCAAAATATCTTTTTTCAATTTAAAGCTAATAATAGTTTATCTAGAACTTTACTTATTAAAGGTCTTCCAGAAAGTAGCTAAAGTAATATAACTATAGATATGGGATGTTCTAAATTGATAAACCTAACAATTAACTTATATGTTCTTACCATGTGATAGTCACTCGCTAATTATGTGACCATAACTCCCTCATGTTACTATGCTAATTATGTTAGTGGTGTTAATTTTATACTGCAAAAAGTCGAATAACTAAAATATAACTCTAAAACGGAACCACAGTTACCAATAGGTTTTGGGTTCGATTTTCACAATAGGATTTTTCCCAGATTTATTGGTTTTACTTCTAAATTGGTGTATATGCATTATTTCCTAGTGGAAATGGATATGATCGGGTGGTTCCATTGGTGGCAAGATAATACTCCAGTGGTTCGTTAGTGATACAAATTTGTCGTTCAATAAATAAATAAGTAAATAAAAATTAAAATCCAAGAATTGAATATCGGTTACAGGTTTGGCTTTGGTCATAAGATTGTGCGGTGTAGGGCTCGTCCTCGGGCCGGCGAGCTCCGTCCACCCCCCCCCCCCCCCCCCGGGTCGGCACGTCGTAAAAGTCCTCCTCTTGCCATTCTCGACGTTCCCCTCTTCTTTCTTCTTTTTACTAACACATACACACACACACACACACACACATATATATATATATATATATATATATATATTGAGGCTCATCCCTTTTATGCTCACTCACACACCCGCTTACGTGGACACCTACGTATCGGATCATCATTTGAGGACTACCCTCCTCCACACCCAATAGCCTAACCAAACCGAGAGATTTCACATTTGCCCCTCTCTTCCTACCATGATAGATTAATATGCAAAAAAAAATGAACATCATCATCTTAGTTTGCTCACTCATACTTTCCATATATTTATATGGTTCATATTCCCCCTCTAGTGTTTTCTTGCTTTATCTTGCCCTTTGAACCTGCTGCCTCAAGCTTGGTATCTCACATAATGCTGAGTAAACAACTATCATTTACAAGATCATGCCTAGCCTAAAGTGTTGTGTTAGAATTAGTATCCTTGAGAGAAGCACACTAAATAAGGGGTGATATACATCTAAATGAAGTTGTGGTCACGATGTGACACGCCTAGGGGGTTAGAGAACACTTAACATTAGGTGATAGTGAAGCTCACACACGAGTAAATGTACAAAAAGACTTGAAATTAATGCCTACTTGAACATCAATGAATACTTGTTTATATCCATTGCTCGGAGTTTTATCATTTATAAAACTTAAACAGTCGACCAAGTCTTACGACATGTAGTAAGACAAATAAACATATTCATATTGAAGGTGGAAATTATACATATTTGGACTTGTACATGATTATCTTTATGTGTTACACTTCACAATAGTCCATGAGTATGAAAGGTTATTGGTCTTTTCTAAAGAGTTATTAAACACAAGTTTAAAAGAATATCATTTGTTATTATAATAACATTGAACAAAATAATGATAATATTACTTTCAATAAATCAAGGGGCGGCCAACAAATAGACTATTACTATGTGTCTTTATAAGATTCACGGTCTTCCTATCTAATAAATATAATATGCGATCCAACAACAAATGTAACAAGGAGATGAGAATATGCATTAGATATTGTCTTATATATATTAGTAGGTTAGTAACCCGTGTATTCACGAATTGAACAATAAAAATGAAAAAATCATAAAGTTGTAACATAGGTTGAATGTTTAAAACTTGGTATAATTTGTATTTTTTTTTGAATATGTGGCAATGGTCATATAAGAGTGGGGTTACAAGTTTGGAAACCGTTATTAAATCTTATTACCATACCAATAAGGAACACAAATTCAAAACGATCATACCAATAACAAACATAAATTCAAATTACCAAAAGTCATACCAGTAACAAACACAAATTTAAAATTACCATTTTTGAGTTGCAAATTAGAAACACAAAACTCATAGAAGGGGATCACCATCCATTTGCAAAAAATCCTTAAAGTTAACCTTAATGAATGAATCAACAAAGACGAACATAAAGAAAGTACTTTGAAGTATGAGTCAATCAAGAGATATGGAGAAGAAAGACTATGCAAGGGCTATAAATCAGTATATATGTTTGCATCTTACCTACCAAATGGTTTGAAAAATTATATTGAATCTCAGCAGCAAATTTGAAGCTTGTCAGTTTATTGTAACTAGTGTTTTTCAATGACGCGCGTTGCGCGAAAGACATTGGTGTTTTCGACCAACATCATTGTTCAAACGATTCGAGATAAACGATGCGTAACCAGCCATATCCGGCATCGTGGAGTGTATTAAAAAGGGAGAAATTTGACGATTGGATGCTGGGGTAGGTGTTTCTTGGAATGCCCACGGATTGTTCGGGTCAAAACCACGATGATGAGGATTCATTTTTCGTATTGTGGTTGTTTTTTAAAAATAAGATAGAGATGATTATAGAAGAGGTGGAGTAGTTGTGGTAAAAAAATGAATAGAAGTGTGAGTATTTATAGTGAATAATTTTTTTTTAAACACATAGCCGTTGGCCAACGGCTAGCCCAAACGACTACTTGTCTTGGCCAATGAGATCCCGTCATGTCATCTTGATAGCCCCGTCTAACGCCCGGGTTGAAACCCCCGCCCAAGGGGCCACGCCGAAACCCAAGCCCACCCGGGGTGGTGACTTGGGCGTTTGTACCCAACCCACGCCACAACCCCCGCCCCCGGGCTGAAACCCCCGCCCAAGGGGCCACGCCGAAACCCAAGCCCACCCGGGGTGGTGACTTGGGCGCTTGTACCCAACCCCGCCCCATACCCCATATTCTAATATAGTCTAAATTCACTATTCATTTAGTTTGAATTTTATCATATATGAATTGGTAGCAAAGAAATTGAAGCTTGAAATATACTTTTATTTATTAATTAGTTTAGTTATTAGTTATCTATTTATGGATAATACTTTTAAAAAAACCTAATACCCTAAAATATATATTTTATTAAACGTTCATTATGCAAATTTTTGAACGTAATTTTCCAATTAAATAGCGTCAAAGTGAAAGAGAAATTGCGCAGAATAAAAAGGTCAAATGGAAAACATGATTTGCGAAACTTATATATATTATTTGGGGAAGGTTTATTTGAGAAGAAAATTTAATTGAGAAGAAAAAGAACAAAGGGTAATTTTGTAAAACATTAAGGGGGCGTTTGGTCCACGGAATGTTTTGGAATTGGAATTGGAATTTGTATAGGAATTAGAATTTGAGGGAATTGGATATGGAATTTAAACATTCCAATTGGAATTGGAAATTGTTGGAATTGGAATCTCAATTCCATTTTTGTTGTGTTTTGTTGTGTTCGATTCGAAACGACACGGGTCAAACGGTTCGTGTAGAAACGGTTCGCGTCGAAACGGTACGGGTCGAAACAGTTCGCGTTAAAACGGTTCGATTCGAAACGGTACGGGTCAAAACGGTTCGCGTCAAAACGGTTCGATTCGAAACGGTACGGGTCGGAACGGTTCGCGTAGAAACGGTTCGTGTCGGAATGATTTACGTCGAAACAGTTCGTGTTCGTGTCGAAACGGTTCGTGTCGAAACGGTACGGGTAGAAACGGTTCGGATCGAAACCGGTACGGGTCAAAACGGTCGAAGATTCCAATGAAAATACTTTAATTCCTTCACATATAGGAAGGATTTTGAATTCCTTCACATAAAGGAATTTAAAGGAATTCATGCTAATTCCAATTCAAATTCCATTGTCAACCAAACACATGAAGATTGGAATTGAGATTCCAATTCCATCAAATTCTGTGAACCAAACATATTAAGAGATGGAATTCAGATTCCAATTCACTTAAATTCCATTGAATTCCTGCGAACCAAACGCCCCCTAAATAGTTTTTTCACTTATCTCATTTATTATCATCTTTGACTAACTAATTAGTCATAAAGACTATCATCCTTCACACTAACTTTTTTTTGCTTACACACATCAAAAGTTATCCTACATATTTCGAAATTCATCCTACACGTTGAAATTTATCCTACACAACTCGTAATTCATCTTATACACCTCGTAATTTATCCTACACTTTAAATTATTTTATTTTATTTTTTTTGAAAAAAAATATATTTTGAAGATAAGTTACAAAAAATTTAATGTAGTTAGCTATTAAAAACAAAGACTACAAATTAATGATCTATGTAGATTTACCAATGTACCCTTATAATAATATTAAATACTTATATTAAATGAAGTAAAATAAAGTATTATTATTGGTTGAAATTTCTTCTTTTTTCTTATAAAAAATTTCTTCTCATTTGAACTCTCCACTATATTACTTTGTTTATATAATTAGATAGGATATACTTTCTTTACATAAATAAAAAGGAAATTTTGATTTAAGTAATTAATAAATCTCAATATTGTAGAAAACTTTCCCTCCAAAACTTTTGATTGTCAAGAGTGCCACGTGACAACCTAATATCTTCATTTATTACATATGATAGATGATAGATATGTCGGTTTAGACACATGAATCAAAACATAACATATGTACAATGAATCTTTGGGACAAATGACAAGGAGAAAAAGGATATAAAAGTAGGGTTAAGTTATTCTACAAATGGTGGATCAAACAAGATGATGCAATGCCGAAAAATATTACACAATGTCGAGGAAAAAAACACGAGTCACAAAAAAGACACAATAATGCAAATATAGAAAAGACACGATGATAAATAAAAGACACAATGATAATAAACAAAAATTCTAAAATCTAAAACCTATAAATCCAAAAATGAAAACCTAAAATCTCACATCGTAGAGTTTGATGAGATGGTTTCAATGCCGCTTGAATGAGGTTAATCGGAGTATGTTTGATACCCTTTGTACGACTTCTTATTTTTAGGAGCGTTTGTATTTTATCCTAAACCTGTTGAAGTAATCACATAAAAATTCACTTCAATCGAACGGCGGATGTCATCTAAGAAAACTTATTCTTGTGGATTAGCAATAGATCTAAATTTTATAACTTAGAGTGGAATAGAATAGATGGAACGATTTCAATATCCGAGATGTAATCGTGTAATTGTCAGGCTTCAATTTCTTGCTGGCCCATTTTCTTTATTCTTATAAAGAAGTTTTGCCGTTAAAAAAAATAAAATAAAGGGGCATAGGAGGAAAGGGCATGTAACTAACCAATATTTGGTGGTGAAGAAGGATATGATGGAGATATAAGAATAAATGCAATAACCCTAGTACTATGACATATATGAAATGGTAAAAACTCCATGTATTGTTGACCAACAAGTTGTAAAAAATACATTTATATTCAAATCATACCTCATCGTTATTATAAGATAAACCATAACTAATTACAATAGTTACATCATTAAATTATTTTAGTAAAAAAGTTACGAAAATAAGTAGGTAACTCATGAGTTTAGTCTGAAACTGATATGGACCCGTTTAGGCTAAATACGACTTCATAAAGTTCATGTTATGATCTTGTTATAAATGTAGGTTAGCTTGAGAATGTAGGTAGGTTATCAAAATAGAAATAAAAACTAAAAGTTAAAGAATTAACCTTAGAATATATGAACATCTATAATCTTATTTTAGATTTCGCCTAAAATAGAAAAAATAAAATAATTAAAAGTATACTCCTATTGTTATTTTCATTGTTGGACCACGTTCACTTAATAAATTACAATTCTATCAAGAACAAGAATCACTTATTTAGATTTATTATTATAATATTTATGCTTTTTTATATAAAAATATAATTTGGAATAAATGATAATGTACCCCATACAGCCCTCTCCCATTTATGGTTGCATTTGGCCACAATATTATTATAACCAGCATGTTCCCAACACCTATAGCTTTTTCTAATTAATATAATTGTATTCTCCTTAAAAACAATAAATAAGTTAATATGTAGATTCATTTAGTTGGCTATAATCTTTCATATTTTTTCTTTCTTTCTAAGATTCTATATATTATGTCGGCATATACATGTATGCATCCAACTATCCAGGTTCATCCAAATTATTAGCATTTCCACAACAAAAAGCCAAATGTCGTTGGCACTTCCAAAACAAAAAGCCAAAGGTTATTAATACATATATCTGGATTATAGTAGATTTTTTATAATTGTCTGATGATAATAAATAGGCCATGCCCTCTTAATAATCGGTTGGTTAAAAACAAATCAAGTTGAGCTTAATGGTCTTGGGTTCGACCCTGCCTTGTGGCGGTTTCTCCCTTCCACTGGGGATTTCACCTGGGGGAGAACCCCGATCCTGGGTGGACGGGTTACATGTACAGGCATGGCCCGGGGTGTAAGCGGAGCTCCACCGCCATCACCAATAGCCGTTCAAAAAAAAAAAAACAGTTCATTTAATAAATAAGCTCAAGCTCGAACTTCATTTATTAAGTTTGATTAGACTACTAAGTTTAAATGATCCTATTACTTGTATAACTTTTCTTAAATAATCCTATTACTTGTATAACTTTTTTAATAAGCTCAAGCTCGAACTTCATTCATTTAACAAATAGGCCTTCTAAAGTTCAAAAGGTTAATAAAGTAGCACCCACTCCTTGGCCAGTCTTTCACTTCACCAAAATAGCTGAATACAGACTTGTAAGTTTTTGCAGTTTTTTGTTTGTTTTGTTACTTCAACAATTTCAATTACATATCAATATTTTATAAAATACCTTATCCAATTTTGTGCTTTTCAGCGTCTACATCAGATGTATCAGCTGCCTTGGGTCTGTCTACTGATAATCTTAAGCATGTGAGAATTCAAAACCTGGAGGGTGAAGTGCAGGAGTTGATGACAAGATCAAAAAAAATTCAAGACTGGCTTCAGGTATGGTTTTGTTAGATGGGCTGCTTACTTGAGATCTTGCAACATTGTGTTTGATGATGAACTTTTCTTTGAATTTCACAAGTCTACTCAGCTGTTGAAGCTGACAAAAGTTGTGCACACGGTGAAAAAGACAAAGTCCTGTTCATGAATGTTCGAGAATTTGGGTTTGGTTGGTTGTTTATAAACAATATGTAGTAGTTGTTTGTGGTTGTGCAGTTGGTTCTTTGGTGGTAGTAAAGTAGTTTGTTAGACATGTTTTGGTATGTAGTTATGTCTATAAACATGTTATATCGTGAATGGGTGGTTAGTCTTTTTTAGGTAGGATAAGGGAACTAAACTTATATAAGTGATGTATTAACTTTTAATCTAGATATATAGTTGTCTATAATAGATAACAAGTTTTGGTACCATCTCATTTTGTTTCTACTGTCAGTACATACGTTCAACGTGTCAGTATTCATTGGTATAAGTAACATGTTTAAAGCGAGAACAACACGTTATTGGTTTAGCATGCTGCAACGCGCACGTGGTGTATAAACCATGTGTGCTCAATTGTATTTAGGTTTCCCTTTATAGTTTTAAAACGCTTAAACATGTTTGTTATTTATTTGTCATTTAAAAATTGTTCCCCTTTCTTTATATTTCATTTTCAATTAAACCTTAGAAAATGTATAGTCATTTATTGTTTAATAAAATATGGTATGTAAATTTTCTAAAAACTACTCGTGTTTTTATACGGATTTTACATCTAGTATTATTTAAAAATAGTATACAACAACAAAGTAATTTATACATATATATACAGTATGTTATATATAAAAACTATATTTATTATTATTATTATTTATAAAAACACTTACGTATTTATATGAATACATAATTATTAAATATAAAACAAGTTGAACTCGAGTTTAGTAAGATTAATTTGGCTCGTTTACATTCCGTATAAAAAAAACTCCGGAGCAATGAAAGCAACTTATATTATTATATATATAAGAGTAAACTGCAATTTTACCCCTTAGGGTTTAAGCCAATTGGCACTCTGACCCCCTCCCTGGAAATAATTGCAATCCCCCCCCCCCCCAACTAATGGGAAACGCTGCACTCTTACCCCCTGGCACCCAACTCTGTCAAGTCAACGTTTGTTTGATTGTTAATAACGTGTGAAAAGTCGTTTTTGCCCCTATCTTCATCAAGTTCATCATCATCATCATCATCAGTTCAGTCTTCATTCCCAGATTTATACTCTCAAGTTCATCACCACCACCACCACCTCCTTCTCCTCTTCTGACCACCGCCACCATCAACTCAGCCACCACCTCATTCCTATTCCAAACCCTAACCCTAGCCGCCTACAGTGGCGAATCTGCCGCCATTTTTGTTAGAAGCACTTTCACTTTCACTTTGTGACAGATATTCCACCGCGCCACAACACCTGCAATCAACCATCTTCACCTTCCCCAAATTCTAAGACACACACATTCACACCTACACTCGTAATCCAATAAATCATATCAACACTTTTCAACTTAAAATCTCACATTTTGTGACATTTTCATATCAAAATCTTATTTTTTTTATTCAACAAAGTCCACTTTATATAATCTTGATCTTGGGTTCTACAGCCTTAACTAACCTGCAGATTGAACTTTAAAGTCAACAACACACTTCTTTGATGTAGAAGTTGGAGTGCCGGCCTCACACAGCCACTGCCACCTGTGATGAACTTTAGTTCCATCCATTCTTCCAGATCTGTGCTGTACAGGGTTGTCCGGTCACCGCACCATCTCTATCGTTCCATCCATTCTTATCCGATCACCTTTAGTTCTCCGACTACTGAACTACGGTTGTCTTCATCATCACCATATATCACCTCCATAATCAACAGTCTTCATCGGAGGGTTTTTGGGGGAAGATTGGGGCTCCGATTCATCTGCAATTGCTGGGGGTTGAGAGAGGGAGGGAGAGTTAAGGAAGAGAGAGTGTGTGTTCAGTGTGGGTAAAGAAGATAGGATTGTGTGCAAGGGATTGTTGCAGAAAGATTGAAACAAAGATGATGGTGTTGAAAAAACTCAATGAATCTTGAAAAAACTCACTTCTGAGATGGTTTGTGGTGTGAAATGATGATATTAATAATAATAATAATAATAATAATAATAATAAATATGGGGTAAGATTACCAAAATACCCTTCCTTATAACAGTCAAACAACCGTTGACTGTTAACAGGGGGTAATCTTGCGACATAACAATAATGTTGGGGGGCAAATTGTAATTATTTCCAGGGAGGGGGTCAGAGTGCCAGTTGGCTTAAACCCAATGGGGTAAAATTACAGTTTACTCTATATATAATTAAACAACTTCTTAGCTACACTCATGGTTGTAAAAGTCCCGCCTAGGCTTTGAGTACTCCCCGAGTAGTTGCTAAAAGGTAGGTTGCAGAGGCCCGAGCCAATTACTCCTCGAGTAATCTCCGTCTAGGCCGAGTACTCTCAAATCCGACTAGAGAGCGACTAGCGACTTTTATGACACTAAAAAAGTCGACTGATTTGTTTCTTTTAGTTGTATGATTACACGTGTATGAAAATGGCACTTAATTGTGTGTACAAAACATTACTGGGAAGTCAAGGGTTCTGAAAGGTAAAGATAGATGGCTAAATGTTAATCGGATGCCCATGACATTATAGCCTAGTGGCATCTTGGGGGTGAGATAAGGCTTTGGGACCATTAGGTCCTGGTTTCGATTCTCACAAAGGGGTTTTTTTCCCAGATTTATTGGGTTTCCTCCTGAATTGGTGTATAGGCATTATAGCCTAGTGGAGATGGATATGATCAGATGGTTCTGTTGGTGGCACGATGATACTCCAGTGGTCTGTCAGTGATCCTAATTTGCCGTTAAAAATGTTAATCGGATTATAAATAATGTTTATTATTTTTTATCGTGCTAGCCCACTAAAGCATGAAGTACCCGGTCTAGTACTTCCGAAAACAACATAAAGTAATATTGGACTCCACACTCCAAAATCCAAATGGGCTTAAAGCGAATTTGAAAAGGGGTCTAAATTAGGAATGAGCATTTGGTACTTGATATATTCGATACCGGTATTCATTTTTCTTCTTTTTCGGTACTGGTACCATATTTATAGGTAAAACACTGGTAAATACCGGTCAGTACCAATTTTCCCCGTTTTTCAGTACCGGTACTTTCGATACGGGTACCGAACAGATACCATGCTCATCCCTAGTCTAAATGGAATATTATTAACTATATCGGGTCAAGTGAGTAGCTCTTTGAAAAAGAAATTGGCCCTGAAGTAGGAATGTAACTTGAAGCGAAAGGTACACTTGAAATTCTAAATATTTGATACGGACATTCTAGTATGAGATTAGTTTTAAAAGTTTTCACCGGTATCAGAGGGGTATGATATTAGGTGATACCTATCTCAATTATCTAATATATACATACCCATTTACCTAAATTATACCCGTGTAAACATGTTTATTTTATTTCTTCATAATCTTTTGCTTAGGTTATATATATATATAGGCTAATTATAAGGAGAAAACCCACTCCAGTTGACTAAACCCTGAAAACTCTCACATGTGGCTAAGATTGATCTACGTTTGATATTTGTTTGAGAAGAGAGAAGGGCATAATCATCCATTTGTTTTAAACTTTTGAGAGGATGAGATGTGTAAGTCTGTGTGTGCAGACTTTTCTTCTTTTCAACTTTCTCCCATTTAATAATTGTACTTGTATAATCTTTCTCCTCTTTCACATATCTTCTTTATTACATATCCATCTCCATATCTCACATATCATTTATTCCAACCAGAAATTAGAGAGAATCCGATCTAAACTTTGGTGATGAAGAATCAGATCTCGAACAGAGGCTGAAGGTTTGAGTTCGAACCAGGCAAAGATCCAGTGAAATTACACACTTTTTTACGTTTTTAAGGAGGCTGAAGGGTTTTGTTCGAAATTTTTGTTCAAGAAGGTGAATATGTATGTTTTTAAGCTTTGTTTGCAAATCTGTAATTTTTTTACTCTGCATTTTTGTTGTGTTTTGTGGATCTATAACTTTTTTTTTTGTTCAAGAAGATGAAGGTTTTTAAGTTCTTGTTTTCTATATCTCTTGCTTTTTATTATTGATTTTATCAATTTTTTGTGTAAAATTTGTTGCAGATTTCTAAACAAATCGAAACAATTTGTTTTAAGTTCTTGTTTATTGAATTAAATCGAAGTTACTTTTCTTGTTTATTGTTATTAATTGTAGTTTTCTCTTGATACAATCATGAAACAAAGTGAGTTTTGTATAATAAAGATGGAGTAAATTTTGTTAGATGAAACAAATGTGCTTGTTTATTGTTATTAATTGTAGATTTCTGCTATTTGTGACCAGGGTTTTCTTGTTCATATTTTTGTTTTGTGGTTGATTTGTGAAGTGTTTCGTGTTCAGTCCATAGATGTAAAATTGGGGATGTATGTTGTGCTGTTGTACGTTTGCTAGTTTTGTTTTGGAAGAGATTTTAGCTACTGAGTTTACATGCACACCAGGTGTTTGTTTTAATACCTCAATGAAAGATGCCCCTTTTTGTTTCAATTTTCGAAACAACTTTGTTTTCAGTGTTTAACTATGTAGTGTTTTGGAGCAGATCTCAGGTTGTTAATTTGTTTAGAACATCAGATGATGGCCTTTGGTATTTTGTTCTACATATCTAAATCATAGATTGAAATTGAACACTTGGTAAAATGATTGAACAGACCAAAGTAACACCCTTGGTTTCACAATGTTTTGTTATCTGCTTTTAGAATAGGTTGGGTTGAGATTAAGTTCAGATATATTTTTGAATCCTATATTATTACTTTTAGTGTTATTGACTTTTTAAAGTTGTTTTGTTTATTTTTCAGTTTACAGATTGGGAGGAATGGGAATTGAGAAAATATTAAAGGCTCGAATCAAGTCAAGCCACAGGTAGAGGTTGACTTCAAATTGGCAACCAAAGAGCATGAAGACTCAATTTCAGAAGAGGCTCAGATTACAGAGGTTGGTTCTTCATTTTCATGTATTCAAGCTTAAATAAATTTGATTATAGCAGTTAAATGTGTCCTCAATAGATTATAGAGGTTGACCTACAAACGTTTATAGTTCATTCTTTTTTTTAAACTAAATTGCTGAATTAGTTATGGTTACAAATTTTTTTTAATGTTTGTAGTTTGTTATTATTAGTTTTTTTTATTGGTAGAGGAGGAAAAAAACAGATGATGTGTTGGTTAGTTTGGTTGAAAATGTGGTAAACTTGTATTAACAATCCCATTTTTATTTTTTGTTTTTATGAAACAAGCTTTTATATTTTGTAGAAGGTAAAAACATGTGTGGTTACACTTGTATTAAGTTTTTATATTTTTTGGAAGGGAAAAACATTCGAGATTACATTTTTAGAACACATAAAAAAAATGCACCAGCATCTACACTTTTTGGTGACATCAAAAAATGTACCACCATGTTTTGTTTGCATTGTAGCAAAACGTGTTAAACTTGTATTGACAATACAGTAAAATGCATCAGTTTGTTAGGTTTCATGTTAGATACATCATTCCAACTATAGGCTTCTAACTATCTCCAACTATATTCAAATATATGATTTTCTTATCTCTATTTTTTCTTTACAATTCATCTACCTCTCAAAAAAGATGAAAATGTGTTCATGTAGGAATCCGGACATCATGGACAGATGACAACCCAGGAAGAAGGTTCTATTCATGTCTGTTTAAGGTAAAAATTTCGAACCCTGTTTTAATAAGTAAATGTATGTTCTAATCGTATTTTATCCCCATTATTTTAATGTAGCCCAGCAGCTACCCTTTCATTGGTTGGGTCGACCCACTGATGTGCCTACGGTCAACTAGGATCATACCAGGTCTTTTGAGGAACATCAACAACATGCAAGCTGAACTGTTTGTCCGTGAGCAAGAAATTCGGAAGAAGAAGAGGGTTATATGGTTACTGATATTAGCGTTAGTGATTGGCAGCTTATTTGTTAGCATTGTTTGTTGAGGTTTTTGCCATTGTTTGTTGAGATTAAGAAATAAGTGGTACTTGGATTATCCTTGTTAGTATGCTAATGACATTTTCAGTAGTATGTACTTGTTGATGTTTGGTTGAATCTGAGAATTTTCTATGTTATGGATTTTTTGGTTTTGTTTTTACCATGTTACATTTTTTTCCCTGAGATTTTTGTACATTTTTGCTGTGTTAAATCTGAGAATTTACTATGTTATGGATTTTTTTTGTTTTGTTTTTACCATGTTACATTTTTTTCCCCTGAGATTTTTGTACATTTTTGTTGTATCTGTGTTTGAGCATGTGCTTACGTACCGTGTTACATTTTTTTTCCCCTGAGATTTTTGTACATTTTTGCTCTATGTGTGTTTGATCATGTGCTTTTGTTGATGGTTGCTCGAATCTCTTTTTTTCATGAGAATGTTGTACGTTTTTTTAGATTTGTTGTATTTGTGTTTGATCATGTGACTCTTTTTTTTCCCTAAAGCGTGTATCTTATTATGTAAGCCTTTTTTTTAAGATATCAACTATTTTTTTAGTTTTTCGTTATGTTAGAAGTCAGTATTTGTTGAAAACATATAATAATGACACGATTTTTTAATAACATAAATTGGAAAAACATAGATTTAACACAATAGTTGAGTACATAATAACGTTCACACTAGATATGGTAAACAACATAGGATAAGGAAAGTATCCCCTATATTGCATGAGATAGGGAAAATGGGGGCACATTCTTTTTTCACACACATACTAGTAACTTCACATAAACACCACTTTTTAGTCAAGAAACGATCTTGGAGTGCCATACTCGATTTCAGTGCTGAGTGGTTCTGGGCTAAGCTCACTCTCCCACGGGTTGTGGTTGGCCCACAAGACAAGAGTGTTTGGAGAGTAACAAGAGTAATCATCATCTATAGGATCATCTTCAGGATCATCGGTAGTCTTTGGATCAACTGCCGGGGGGGTCTCCTGGGGGGGTTTCCATGTTTTCCCCGGGGGTGTCCAAATCACTGTCTGGTGAATCTGAGACACCAACTTTGTTTTATTATTTATATAAAACATAATTATAAGATAAGCGAAAGAAAAAAATGCTTGTACGTACTTATTAGCTTTCTTTTTTGCAACTTCTTGTCACGATGCGCTTGCTTACCTATATTTGTACAAGTTTTATATAAATCACAAACTATTAACAAAATAATTTTAAACCTTTTTTACCTCCTCTTGTTCGCGTTGCTGGACCGCCCGTGTTAGCATCCGATGTCACTATTTAGAAAGATTAACAATTAGCATTAAAGTATCGAAACATATATTATTTAGATTCCTAAAGACCACGTCTAAAACAGTTATGTACCTCCTGTAGTATGTGTTGCTGGCCCGCCCGCATCGCCGTCAACTTAGAATGTTTTGGAGAGTTCATGTACAAAAATATTAGATTTAAAATAAATGTAACCAAGAAACTTCTATACATAAAAAAACATACATCCCAAATGTGTATGAAGCAAGATGTGTATGAAGGAACCGAGCACTTTCAAAACTGTTTAAAACCCTATAGTCTCTATTTTCACACATCCCAAATCTGTATAGCTAAAAGAAAATTCATAATTTTAGTCAACAAAGAACGCTATTCATCCATATTAGCTAAAATTATCAACTTTCTTTTAACAAGTGAGACTATTCAAAACAAACAAAAAACCCTAACGGTACCTGTCATTAAGAAAACCCAAATGGGTATAAAAGAATCGAGCAATTTGAAAAGTCTTTAAAACCATATAATCTCTATTTAATACACCCTAAATCTGTATAGCTAAAAGAAAGTTGATAATTTTAGTCAACAAAGAACCGACGCACCTGAAATTCCCTCGTTTTTAGGCTGATTATCTCCGGTGGGGATCGTTGAAATTCTCCGGTGACTGTTGAAGATCTTCGGCGATCGTTGATTTTCTCCGACGATCGTTGATTTCTCCGGCGATTTTGAATATCTTAAGCGATTTTTCTCCAATGATTGTGGGTATAGATGAACATCTATGGTGATTTGGGTATAGATGAAGAAGGGTTGATGAAGATTTTGGAAGAGAGAGAATGTCTTTTGATGTTTTGAAATAATGAAAAGTGATGTACTGATTGTCTGGATCCATGCAGAGTTTTGTCTCTTTGTAAGAGATTGAATTAATCTTTCCCATATTACCCTTAAGGTACAATAAATGTATTAAAAAATAGAGAAAAAGGGGAACAAAACAAACTGATGGCTCAAAGTGAATCTCAGCCATTCATTTAGTTTGATCAATGGTGATTAATGGGTTTTCAGGGTTTAGTCAACTCAACCGGGTTTTCAATTTATCCTTGCCCTATATATATATAGGGAGAGGATCATGAGAAAACTAGATATAAATGAGAAAACTAGAAAACTAACTAAAAAAAAGCTAAAAAACATACCAAAAAAAAATTTTTTTTTTACAATTTTTTAACAAAAAATCGCTAGTTTTTATACATAAAAAAAATTTTCAAAAAAAAAAAAAAAATTTTTTTTGTTGTATTGCACATGTGCAATATATGTGATTATATGTGTACTACACATGTACCACACATGTGCACTATATCCGTAATAATAGTGCACATGTGCAATACAACCAAAAAAGTTATTTTTTAATTTTTTTTTTTTTAAATTTTTTTCCAGGTATAAAAACCTGCGATTTTTTTATAGAAATAAAAAAAAAATTGGTATGTTTTTTGGGCTTTTTTTAGTTAGTTTTTTGGTTTTCTCATTTAAACTAGTTTTCTCATGATCTATCCCCTATATATATATAGGATTAGGTTCAAGAGTGAACACTAGTGTAGCTTGCGAACTGAGTGAACTAATCCTGGCCATACACATGTGTAGATCAATGGCCATGATTTGATGTTGAAATACACTAGTGTATTTTACGATTTGATGATGAGATCCTGGCCATACATGTGTGTAGATCAATGGTCAGGATTTGTTCACTCAGTTCGCAAATACACTAGTGTTCACTCTAGAACCCCACCCTATATATATATAGAGAGAGAAAGTATAATGTACAAAATGGCTTAACCTACATTAACCTACGCGACAGAATTTATAACGTGCGTAATTATTTTTTTCACCATTATAACGTGCGTGATTATCACCTCCATGCGTGATTATCACCTCCCATGCGTGATTATCACCCAAAAACTGCTCCCATGCGTTATTAGGGCTCCCATGCGTGATTATTGCCCAGATCTAATGGTTGAGTGACGTGATGTCGTGGTCACAATCAAATTTAATCCCAATACAACTAAATAGATAGCGGTAAGTGGGTATCGAACACAGGGAGTTTGTGGAATGTGTGTTATTTGAAGATTTATCTAATTTAACTAAAATTAAACTAATTGCAAGAAAAGAAAATTTCAATGTTGGGTTGAAAGGTTTTAATTATCTAGAGTTACTAAATTAAAATACAAATCAAAAGTAAGTTTTGTAACAGGATAAGAGGGTAGTAATCATCCCGAGTTTCAGGTTTTGAGTGACAATCAAGGTTTATGTTCAACTGGAAAGAACTACATAGACATAGCTCATGCAAGATCAATTATTTGTGATGAAAGGGAACTAAGTACTCGGATTCCTAGAACGCGAGGTTGTTACCCGATGACCAATTAACATATATCCAACCCTAATCCCTCCCATGATATCTCGATTGCCAACGGCACCAAGAACGTATGGTTTAGAACTATGATCAAACATACATCAACAATTTACAAACACCCAATCAAGCACCATAATAAACTAACAACACATGCACAGTTTAATATTCCAGAAATTCAAGAACAAAACATAATTGTCACAAGTAAACCTTACATTCGGGATGATCACCAAACAAACCTAGCCAATCATAGTGTGGTGAATCATCATCACAATCAAACCTTTGTTTATTGGAATCAAAAACCAAGTCTTCATGTTTTGATCACTCAAGAACACAAAAGTAGAGCCAAAAATCGCCCCCCTAACTCCCATAACCGACCAATGATGAGAACTAGTGAAAAGACGCAATTAAAACCACCTTAATGAGGCAGTTACAAAGTTGTTCGCTGACTCCACCGTAACTTACGGCTCCACCGTAAGTTACGGTGGATATAATGATGTTACGGCAGTAGACTCCTGTTTTACGGTAGAGGATATATCATGTAATTTATATGGATGGCCCCCAAAGACTACATGTGGGCTGCTCTTATTCATATCCCCATGTGCGGCCCACTCAAACCCCTCGATTTAGTGAATGCCCAAAACAAAGAATATTAATGATAAAGATGCTGACTTTATGTGATGGCCACGTGATGTTAAGCCCATGTGATGTTGAAAATCTCTTCATGTGATGATCAACAGATGTCGGCCCAATTACAATGTGGTGATGATGTCTTTTGTTTCCTCAATGATGGCTGCCAAAGAAATCACCCAAACTAATGTTCACGTGCACCCTTCATGTGATAATATGTTCTTGTTCTTTTCTGCCGCCAAAGCTTGATGATGATCTGTTGACTTTTAATTTTGTACCTCAATATGTGGCGGCCCAATCAAAGACACCCCCTTGTGTGATGTGTTAATATGTGCCGCCCATGTCACATGTTGTTTATGTTTGCTTCTTCAAATGTTGGCGGCCCACCTTCTCACGTGTGTTGTGTTGGCCCAATGTACTGAAACAGAAGTCCACCGCCAAAAAAAGTCCACATGACTCTTATTATATCAGCCCACCAATCCATCGAAGTCTCCTAATGTAAATTCTTGTTTGAATCTGAAAATTCAATTGATTGGCCCTCAAAGTCCATTCACCACTTGATGATGTTGATGATTATGTTGTTTGAAAAGTCAAGACCCTTTGATAATTGTGGCCCCCTTTCTTTGATAAATTGATCTTTTATTAGAGCAGACTTCCCCTCATCTCCAAATACATGTGATGATGATGGATGATGTGTTAATATTGACTTTGTATCACCTTCCACAAGTCACGTGATGAGAATGATGACTTGATGTCACTTTTCAAACAAAGCCTTCCATGAATTAATTAATATCTTGCATGTGCACTAAGTTTTAAACCCATTTAATCCTTCAACATAGCAAATGTGCGCTAATATTTGTAACTCCACGGTATTACGCGTTTTACCTGTAAAACCATAAAACATTCATAGTTATCACATTCACAATACATAACCGTGTAAAATATGGGATATGCACGTATTTAGCTCATTTAAGGGTTGTCCTACGGACCACCCGTCACATCCCCACACTTACCCGTTGCTTGTCCCAAGCAACCGATTCAAAAACTATTTCAAAACCACAAGCGATCAACATGCAAACCAAGCTAAAATGTGCCGTCCTTTTACTAACTTTCAATCATACCACAAGACACACCTCTCACAAAAAATCTCTCGGTTACAAGAATTATTAGCAATATGCTAAACCACTCAATGCATGTGTGTTTGTGCGACAATAAGCTTGTATAAAAATCAAGTCTCCTCCTAACAAATATCTAGCATGCTTATGAATCAAAAAGGACTTACGGGTTGTAACGGGACTAGGTGCAAAGGTATGAAAATGGTGGAATATATATGCGAGAGCTAATTGATTTGACCCGGTTTTTATTTCTATCACTAAACAAAGCAACCATCAAATATATACACAACTTCTTCAACATTTTCAACTACTATTGCAACCAACCGCTTCTTTTTGTATTTTTCTCATGTTTTTCTCTTTTTTTTTTTTCTTTCCTTTTCTTTTTTTTTTTTTTTTTTCATATCGAACTTCAACAATATATACAAGAACATCAACACCACATGCTAAATTTCCTAAACCGGGTCATCTCAAAAGGTACAATTTTGTAGGAAGTAGGCTCGGGTCACAATCGAATGGTCTAAGGCTCAACATGGCTTTCTAAGGACCAAACCCCCACCCCTCACAATACCAAGCTCATATATGTAAAGTATGAGGTCCAACCCACCAATCCCGCACTCTCACACATCTAGACGAGGCTTCCTAAAAGTCTCCCTATCATTTTCAAAAGCATGCTAGTTCTAGGATTTAACAAGTATTCACACACAAGTTCTATTAACACACAACACACACCGCCACTCAAACAATGAAATATCAATAACAATCATGTGTGGCTCAAATCCTCACCAAGAAAAGACTAGGAATGGGTGTCGGTGTGTCAAATGGCACAATATCAAGTTTTCAAATTTTAACAATTTTCGCTTGGGTTTACAAAATTTTTAAAACTCTCAAAAATTTCACCCATCCCCACACTTGGGATACATTGTCCCAATGTATGGCTTTGAGGGAAGGATCGCTTTAAACCACAAACATTAGCTTTCGCTAATACTCTCAAATCCCAAATTTCTTTTTTTTTTTTTTAATTATTAAAAACACCACCAATTCCTTCACAACCCATAAACTAAACACATCAAAACACCACCCAACCGCCCAACCAAAAACTTAAACAAGAATATATACAAAGGTGCACAAGATGAGAACAAGACACGACCTGATTAGTAAATCAGCAGTGTTGGTAGTGATGCAGCTGCGGTAATCGAACCGGTTCAAAAACATCTCTCAGATTCGCCGATATCTCAACAGGGATGTTGCCAAACATCCCCACACTTGAATCATTGCATCCGCGAGGGTTGAAACGTAATAACCTGCCAACACACAAACACAACACCAAAACAAAACCAAACAAAGCAAAGCAAAACAAAACAAAACACAAATACAATACTCTACATCCTCGGGCTGCCTCCCGAGAGCGCTAAGTTTAAAGGTCTTCAGCCAGACCAAACCTGATATGCGTCAAGGTGGTCTCAGTGCACATTTACCTTTTTCGTTGTTGATGTAAGCACGGTGTTTGATTCTTGTATTGTGTGTGTGCTTTGTCACGTCCCATCTTTCTTTGCAAAATTCTTTCTTTCCACATTTTCCTACCGAATTTCCAACAAATGCTCGGTAGTTTACTCTCCACTTCACTACTTCGTTTTCTGTGCCCAACAAATCCAAACTCTCCCATAAACATAAATTATGAATGAAATCTCCCACATCATGAAGTGCCACCTTCCTAGTTTCTAAACATGCATCCTTAACACTCTTGGTTTCCATAACCACCACAGCCGGAGAGTTGTAATCAACTTTGATTGCTTCATCAAGTAAAAGACCCTCAACTTTGCTCTCCATAGGTGGTTCCTCCACAATAATTTCAATTGTATATTCCTCATTTGGCCCTAATAATTCAATTTCAAGTTCTGGAGGACTCACAACCTTTTCTTCTACATCACCCATAGGTGTCATTTGTTCAATCTGCACATGTATCCAGTGTTGTTTTGCTTGACGTTTTTCCACCATCGACGTCCCTGGCCTCATCTCTTTCACCTCTTTTGGTAGCAAATCATATTTCCATTCCAAAAGTTCTACTCGTTCTTCCATTGACAAATGAGGCTTTATTAATTCTTTTTCAACATGAACCATATGTCTCTTTCTCATCATCTCGTCAAGACTTTCAGATTTATGTGACTGATAGTGCAAAGTAGGTTGTTGAGTTACACATTCATAACCAGACTGATCAAATGTATACTGAGCATGATAATAATCTTGATTGTACATCTGAGGGCCTTCATATGAAAGTTGGGAATATTCATCATAATAATCCATGTTCGACTTGTAAGGTGAATCATAGTATGAATCATGTGGGTGAAACTCATCATAATGGACATTCCGCTCGTCCATTCTCATCTGTTCTTCTCTACGCTTATGTTGGGCCTCCCCACAACATATACTCGGATGAAGTGGTCCTTTGCACAATCTACACGTAAATAAGCTGAAATTTGTGTAATGCCCTGTCATCCTGCACAACACAACTCAACTACCAAGTGTAAATCATGAACATAAAAGAAATCTTTTTGGTTTTTTTTTTTTATTTTTATTTTTTTTTTCAAACTAATACACAAGATAACACACGTTGCGCACTACTCCCCGGCAACGGCGCCAAAATTTGACGTGATGTCGTGGTCACAATCAAATTTAATCCCAATACAACTAAATAGATAGCGGTAAGTGGGTATCGAACACAGGGAGTTTGTGGAATGTGTGTTATTTGAAGATTTATCTAATTTAACTAAAATTAAACTAATTGCAAGAAAAGAAAATTTCAATGTTGGGTTGAAAGGTTTTAATTATCTAGAGTTACTAAATTAAAATACAAATCAAAAGTAAGTTTTGTAACAGGATAAGAGGGTAGTAATCATCCCGAGTTTCAGGTTTTGAGTGACAATCAAGGTTTATGTTCAACTGGAAAGAACTACATAGACATAGCTCATGCAAGATCAATTATTTGTGATGAAAGGGAACTAAGTACTCGGATTCCTAGAACGCGAGGTTGTTACCCGATGACCAATTAACATATATCCAACCCTAATCCCTCCCATGATATCTCGATTGCCAACGGCACCAAGAACGTATGGTTTAGAACTATGATCAAACATACATCAACAATTTACAAACACCCAATCAAGCACCATAATAAACTAACAACACATGCACAGTTTAATATTCCAGAAATTCAAGAACAAAACATAATTGTCACAAGTAAACCTTACATTCGGGATGATCACCAAGCAAACCTAGCCAATCATAGTGTGGTGAATCATCATCACAATCAAACCTTTGTTTATTGGAATCAAAAACCAAGTCTTCATGTTTTGATCACTCAAGAACACAAAAGTAGAGCCAAAAATCGCCCCCCTAACTCCCATAACCGACCAATGATGAGAACTAGTGAAAAGACGCAATTAAAACCAACTTAATGAGGCAGTTACAAAGTTGTTCGCTGACTCCACCGTAACTTACGGCTCCACCGTAAGTTACGGTGGATATAATGATGTTACGGCAGTAGACTCCTGTTTTACGGTAGAGGATATATCATGTAATTTATATGGATGGCCCCCAAAGACTACATGTGGGCTGCTCTTATTCATATCCCCATGTGCGGCCCACTCAAACCCCTCGATTTAGTGAATGCCCAAAACAAAGAATATTAATGATAAAGATGCTGACTTTATGTGATGGCCACGTGATGTTAAGCCCATGTGATGTTGAAAATCTCTTCATGTGATGATCAACAGATGTCGGCCCAATTACAATGTGGTGATGATGTCTTTTGTTTCCTCAATGATGGCTGCCAAAGAAATCACCCAAACTAATGTTCACGTGCACCCTTCATGTGATAATATGTTCTTGTTCTTTTCTGCCGCCAAAGCTTGATGATGATCTGTTGACTTTTAATTTTGTACCTCAATATGTGGCGGCCCAATCAAAGACACCCCCTTGTGTGATGTGTTAATATGTGCCGCCCATGTCACATGTTGTTTATGTTTGCTTCTTCAAATGTTGGCGGCCCACCTTCTCACGTGTGTTGTGTTGGCCCAATGTACTGAAACAGAAGTCCACCGCCAAAAAAAGTCCACATGACTCTTATTATATCAGCCCACCAATCCATCGAAGTCTCCTAATGTAAATTCTTGTTTGAATCTGAAAATTCAATTGATTGGCCCTCAAAGTCCATTCACCACTTGATGATGTTGATGATTATGTTGTTTGAAAAGTCAAGACCCTTTGATAATTGTGGCCCCCTTTCTTTGATAAATTGATCTTTTATTAGAGCAGACTTCCCCTCATCTCCAAATACATGTGATGATGATGGATGATGTGTTAATATTGACTTTGTATCACCTTCCACAAGTCACGTGATGAGAATGATGACTTGATGTCACTTTTCAAACAAAGCCTTCCATGAATTAATTAATATCTTGCATGTGCACTAAGTTTTAAACCCATTTAATCCTTCAACATAGCAAATGTGCGCTAATATTTGTAACTCCACGGTATTACGCGTTTTACCTGTAAAACCATAAAACATTCATAGTTATCACATTCACAATACATAACCGTGTAAAATATGGGATATGCACGTATTTAGCTCATTTAAGGGTTGTCCTACGGACCACCCGTCATTGAGCCCGTCGCGTACGTGAAGTAGGATAAGGCCTTTTGTATGTTAACCTTTCCCTATATATATATATATATATATATATATATATATATAGGGGAAGGATGTATAGAAAACCCACTTTAATTTAGAAAACCCGGGAAACTCAAAGCTCCCGATGTTTTTTTTTTAAAAAAAATATACACATGTTATATACATGTTTTTAAGGTATTTGGGCAAAAAAAATCAAAAAAGCGCCGAGTAGATATTTTTTAAAAAAATAAACAAGTTTTGGTGTAACACGTGTTACATTCATCTGACATATTTGTAACACGTGTTACACCAAAACTTGTTTATTTTTTTTGAAAATATCTACTCGGCGCTTTTTTGATTTTTTTTGCCCAAATACCTTAAAAACATGTATATAACATGTGTATATTTTTTTTTTAAAAAAAAATTCGGGAGGTTAGAGTTTCTCGGGTTTTCTAAATTAAAGTGGGTTTTCTATAGATACTTACATTATAAATATATATATATATATATATATGTCACGGCCCCCGTCCCGGTGTGACTCGGTCCAGGAGCCGCGGGACAGAAACCCGTGGTATTTATCATTTGAGTTGACAGCGGAAGTTTAACAGGATCTTTTAAAACTCGAATTGCCTGATTATTTTATTTCATAATTTGGGACAAACCGTAATTTACAATAGAGGAATTTCAGGAGGAAATTCCCTTATTTTACAAAACATGTTTATTTATTTTACTGAGCCACCACTTCAAGCTTGTTAGTGCTCCGTAGCACTTTTCCTTGATTCACAGTAGGTCACCTGAAACATGTTTTAAAAATATTTTATCAGCGGGGAAATACTGGCGAGTCACTCAAGTTATATAAAACGACACATTAGTTATAAATTACAGCATAAGAGCGATTACAATGGCTTCTATCTTATTTTAATCTGGCGCCGTGTCACCTCCTGGTGACGATGGTCATACCACTATTGGGTCCTTTCACCCAAGTAGTGATGATTATCACTGTTATGTTGATGAACCTAACCGTGAGAGATTAGTAATGTGCACAATACCCCACTAGCCAGTGATTCAAGATAACCACGACTTAATCCCAGTAATTATAACTTTTGAAAATGATTTGGAGTATTGTAAAACATTATTGTTAAAAAGAGAATGACTCACATTGCAAGTTTAACGGGCAGAGTTTTAGCCTACTGATAAGCCTTGTAACCTAGATTAAATAACAATGCATACGAACTAGGTCAGTAACTTAATACAACATTTACGATAAACTCACGAGATTAAAACCCTCACGACGAATGACAAAGTGCAATACTTAAACATCCATCGAATTCACGATGAATGACAAAGTATAGCCCTAATTTGGGCAGCACTTAAACATCCATCGAATTGGTTTCAATCGATCGGACATTGAATCGTAGCAGCGATCGAGTTAATACCCTGTAACGTAGCAGTGTCTCCCTAATGGAATTTATGATTTTGAGCAGTGGAACTTCGTTTTTGACTGAAATCTCGAGCACAGATGAACTGCTCATGGCCTAGCAATTTATAGCTGAAAAATGGGGTTTACGCGGCCCGTGTAAACCCTTTCTTAAACTTACGCGGCCCGCGAGGGCCATCTAATCGTAGACTAGGGCTAGCGTGTCACACCTAGGTCTGCCACGTGGCCTGTTCGCTGCTCCGGAGATTTTATGAGTTGTCGCGGCCCGCATAAGCATATGCTTACCTTTACGCGGCCCGCGTGAGAACCAAATTTCACTTTTTCTTGATTTTTCATGCACATTAAGGTTTCAGGGGTCCGGGTTTTCACTTACAGGTCGTTTTGGGACATTTTTGCAAGTCCTTACAATATATATATATATATATATATATATATATATATATATATATATATATATATATATGTTGTGGGGTTCTAAAGTGAACACTAGTGTATTTGTGAATTGAGTGAACAAATCATGGCCATTGATTTATACTTGTATATTGATAATCAAGGGCTAGGATTAGTTCACTAGTGTTCACAATCAAGGAGGTTGTTCACAAATGAACCTAATCCTATATATATATATATATATATAGGGTTGTAACACCAAAAAATATCAAAATACGGATACGTGTATGTTTTAATTATTATTTAAAGTAAAATAACTAGGGGTATAGTTAGTATTTAGTAAACTTATAAAGAAAATATGGATGGTAAACATCTATTGTTAAATGAAACAAACTTGAGGGACTAAAGTGGGTCAAAGAGGAAAAATTTGTTTCAATTAAAACAAAGAAAATAAAAATGCAGCACATTCATGTGTGCGTGTATGTGTGTGCGACCAAAGATGGGGAAGAACACCAAAACCCTCATTCACCCAAATTGATCAAATTGAAAGGCCGATTTGGCCTAAAATTCGTGCATGAATCAAGAATATTAATCATCTAGACTTGTCTAACACAAGGTAAGTAGTAATTTCAGTTTTGGTGATACTTGATTTTGGTTGAAATTTGGGTGATTGAAGTTTTTGAACAATTGATTGATGTTGTGACCTAAGGAAGGTGTAATTTAAGTGTAGGATCATAATCCTAACTGAAAATAGTTGATGAATTTATAAAAATTGTGTGTTGAGATTTTTATGTTTTTATGAAGTGTAGGATCATAATCCTAACTGAAAATAGTTGATGAATTTATAAAAATTGTGTGTTGAGATTTTTATGTTTTTATGAATAAGTGGGTTTTGATTCTAGTATAGAAAGCCCCATGTTCTTGTGTAAATAAAGAATGCAATAACATGAGTTTGTTGAAATTTCATGTTAATATGAATTATGAATGAATAAGTGGGTTTTGATTCTAGTATAAAAAGCCCCATGTTCTTGTGTAAATAAAGAATGCAATAACATGAGTTTGTTGAAATTTCATGTTAATATGAATTATGATGAGTAATTAAACTTGTTAAGTCGAGATTCTCGGTGTGCCAAGGTTAGATTGAACTAAAATGGCTAACTAAAATGTATGTACACAAGGTGCTTGACAAAATGCCTCAATGAATTGCCAATTTTAATTAATGGACGGAAAATGTTGATGGGAACACGAAGTAGTGTGTTTGGCAAATTTACATGCCTTAGTTATGGGCCGAGAGGTTCTAATGACATTTGGCTTGTACACTTTAGGCAACACAAGTGAAGCATCGGGAAGTCAAGCCGGAGCAAACACACGGTTGAAGGAAAAACTATAAGGTACGTTGCTATATGCTTTGTAGTGTTTTGTTAAATTATGTGTTATTTGTGTATGATTGAACAATGGTTTAGTACTCATAAAGTTAGGTTTGTTCAAAAAGTGATGGATTTCACACGAACAAATGTTGGCACTTCCTTGGCGTTTTGGTCTCCAGCCATCTCCCCTTCCCCTTCATGTTCCCCTTATCCTTTCCCTTCCCTTTCTCCTTCCACTTCCCTTTCACATTTAGCTCCCCTTTCAACCTCATCTTCATTTTCACCTTCTTCTCTCTCATAGGGCACTTCACTGGCGTTTTCATCAACAAATGTTGACATGTTCTTTAACAATGTCAGACATTGTGAGTATTTTATGTGAACCAAAAGGTTGTTTGGATGTTCAATCTTTAACTGATTTAAAAATGTCCTCATTTTATTGTAACAGTCTTCTAATTCTTTGTATGCCCCATCCAACTTCTCAGCCATTGCTTGTTAAATAAAAAAAGGAATTATTAAGTATGGCGTTTTGTGGTTTTTGTTAAACTTATTATTCGAACAACATACCTCCTCAGCTTCTTTGTTTTGTTGTTTCTCACCAGCACCATGGTCTTCATACTGTGTTAGTACTCTGACTAGAGCATGGTTCCCTGATGCAGAAACTTCAATCATCCTGTTCTGGCTTTCTACATCTTCATCCACAACCTTTCGATAGAAAGCCTTTTCATTCTCATCATTGATTACCATGGAGTTTTGAACTTCAGGGTCGAGTTCAGCATAATCATAATGATCATCATGATCAAAACCATCATCATCATAATCATTATCAGCATGCTCATCAACATTATCAATACCAACTTCATCTTCATTGTCAACATCATCACCATCAGCATCTTTTTCATCAACACCCTGCATTTTGTCTGTTGTCTTAGGTGTGGCTTGTTCTTGAACAACTGTTTGAAACTGTGTTTCCTTAGCCTTCTTAACAGTTTTCTTTTTAAGTTCTTTGGCATCATGGCGTTTTGGCTCTCTACCATATTTCCTTTTAACTAGTACACTCTCAAAATGTCTAGAGTTCTTGTTGTAACCCACTCAATCGGGTATCCTTCTTGTCGTTGCAACCTTTTTCTATCGCAAGCATCATTCACCAGAGCAAGCTGTAACACAAGACATTTTTAATTTGGAAAATTGGTATTTAATAAACCAACCTTTGCCCAGTTGGTAAATAATAATCCAACCTACAGAATTGGTATATAATAATCCTACCTATCAATATGTTGGTACTCAATGAACCTCCGTTAGTTTTTTTTAACTGAAGTTAGTTTTTAAGTTTTATTTATTACACAAACAGTCCCTCTAGTTATAAGTTACTAGTTTTAAGTTTTATTTATTACACAAACAGTCCCTGTAGTTATAAAAAAATCATAAAAATCCTAAAAAATTAAAAAAAATTCTAAAAATTCTAAAAAAAATCAAAAAAATCTTAAAAAATAAAAAAAATTATAAAAAATCAAAAAAATTCTAAAAAATCAGAAAAAATCTAAAAAATCATAAAAACTCTTAAAAATCAAAAAAATCGATTTATAAAATTAACGTGTTTCGCTTTACAGAAATTTTACGAAAAACGGGCAGAGTTTCCTCTGTTTTTGGACGACCCCGACAACACAAGTTGTCGATATAATATTCAAAACGCAACAATCAATGAAGCATTAAATATCTATACGATTTATACAAAACTAAAATGAAACTTAAACTATTAAACTCTTACCGGAACCGAGACGACTACGTGACCCAAACTGACCCGACTAGACCCGAAACCAAGTAAACCCAAATCAATTGTAACAAACCGGACCTGAATCGAACCCCATCACCACCGCCAATTGCCGCCTACCCACCACCATCTAACCCCATCACCACCGCCAATTGCTGCCGCCACCATTACAAACAGATCTGAGCGATTCAAAGCCACCATCACAAACAGATCTGCCGCCAATTGCCGACTACGTTACCAAACTGACCCCGCCACCACCATCTCTCCCTCTTCTAATCGGCAACCACCACCATCCAGCCGCCACTTGCCTGACATCACCACCATCTCGCCATCTCTCTCCCATTCAAAGCCACCATCACTAATACCACCAAGCCGCCGCCACCACCATCACCCGCCTAAAAACCTGCAAATCGAACCATGGAATCGATTGAAAAACGATTCAATATGTGAGATCCCTTAGAGCAGTGTCGTGCAGATCTGATTATCTGATTTCAGATCTGATTTTTGAAAGAGATGTTGGGTTAGAAGAGGGTGTTGACAGGCAGCGATGTGGGTGGTGGTGAGGGTCGGGGATGGTCGGCTGGAGGTGAGGGTTGGGGATGGTTACCAATTTTGTGTAAATAATGATCATATGTATTTATATATATTATTTATATTAAATATCAATAAAAAATAGATTTAAGGAATTAATTATGGATTTTAAAAAATCATTTCAATTTTGTGTAAATAATGATCATATGTATTTATATATTTTTTGATTTTTTAGAATTTTTTTGATTTTTTAGAATTTTTTTGAATTTTTTGATTTTTTATAATTTTTTTGATTTTTTTAGAATTTTTATGATTTTTTAGGATTTTTATGATTTTTTTATAACTACAGGGACTGTTTGTGTAATAAATAAAACTTAAAACTAGTAACCTATAACTACAGGGACTGTTTGTGTAATAAATAAAACTTAAAAACTAACTTCAGTTAAAAAAAAACTAACGGAGGTTCATTGAGTACCAACATATTGATAGGTAGGATTATTATATACCAATTCTGTAGGTTGGATTATTATTTACCAACTGGGCAAAGGTTGGTTTATTAAATACCAATTTTCCTTTTAATTTTTAAATTGTCATTTTATGCAAACTATTATATATGGAAATTGTTTTCTTACCACAAGTACAATCAAGGGCCCTGTGAAATGCTTTTTTGGAGACCATACGGTTTTGGCGTTTTGCAAGCATTGGATGAGATAACCACACTAGTTCAGTTGGTTTATTCGAACGTTTCGTTTAATGTTGTGCAAGAACTGTTGCTTGACGACGACATTGTCAATTGCATGCCCGATTATAGTGAAGAATGCTACAAGGAAATTTAGGTAGAAGTTTCTCTTGAAGCTATTCATCTTAGGCAAGATGTTATCAAAGTAGAGCTTCACACTTGGTCTGCTAATCCAGTCAGTCCCTTTGAACTGTGCTCTCCACTTAGCCACTACTTCGTCATTAGTTGTTGACCTTTTTTTACCCTTCACAGCCACGTCTCCATTCGGTATAACCGTTAAAGAGTTTATCAATTCTTCATTGATATGTATTGTATGGTTGCCAATATTTAGATTGTTTGTTCTTTCATTATAATTTTCAAACAACCAGTACCTAAGCATTATGGGTATGTTGTCTATTTTCATCTTGAGGGCAGCACCAAACCCCATGTCGTGTACTACCTGTATTTGATTTTGATTCAGATTTATAAACCAAGCAGTCAAGTTTGTAGGTTTTAATCTTGACAAAACTCTAGCCCAACTGAAAAAATGGTTCTTCCTGAACCTCAACATCCTGACTTAAGGCCTTCCTCTTATTGGCGTTTTGGGCCTTGCCAGTGTGCACATTTATTGTTACTCTAAACCCCTCTTTTCCTATAAATGTCACACCCCAACCGATGACGGAAACATCGGAGTGAGACGAAATAGATTGCAAGAGACTTCATAACGTTATTTGTGTCAGGTATTTATTAATTACTTTTTACATTGTTTGAACTAGAAATACTACAAGTTTTAAATAAATCAAATACAAGTATCCAAGTAATTAAGTTTCATTTCATTGATTAATGGTCTCATACAAGGATTTGAAACAAATTACAACATGCTTGAAAATAAAATACAATACAACAAGTATTAGGGTTTAAATGTGTTTCTGGGCAATCCTACTAGATTCCTTGCATCATTCAAATCCTGCAACATGTATTAAAAGCATATAGATCAATACAAAAAGTATTGGCGAGCATACAAGTTTGAATATAAGTATAAGTATATAAATTCATCTCAATCCAACGTGGCAATTTACATTTAAGTTGAATCTAGCATACATGAACAACCTAAACGTAACAAATGGCATGGATAACAAGTTGAAACTAACATGCATGAACAACCTAAACGTAACAAATGGCATGGATAACAAGTTGAAACTAGCATGCATAAACAACCTAAGCATATTAATTAGCGTAGATAAGCAAGTTGAAACTAACAAGCATGAACAACCTAAGCATAACAAATAGCGTGTTCGATGGATTGAGTGGTCGAATATGTGTGATTGCATAAAGTGGGTTTTGTAGGTGATACATGTTGCACCCAAAAATGCTTTAAAACGTAAAAAGGGTCAAGTATGCTCACTGTTTTGCGAAGCTTCCTTCGTTAATCCCGTAGCTGAAGGTTAAATTATGGAACACCGAAGACGCGTTTTAGTTCTTGAGGAAGTCGAGTCTTGTCCTTGCAAACGCAAGGAATTAGAGAGGATTTGGTGTTACAGGAGTATTGATAAAATAAATATACATTTATATTTATTTTTATAAAAAAAATTAGTTGAATTTGATATGTTTTGTTTTGTAAATTTAACACGTTTCGTTTTTACCAGTTTTACGAAAAACGGGCAGAGTTTCCTCTGTTTTTGGACGGTCCCGACAACCAAAGTGTCAATTTTTATTTCAAAACTCAACAATTAATCAGCATTATATATAAAATTCTCGTAAATGTCAAAAATGTAGAATAATCACTACATATAACGGTTCGAGTTCGTTTTCGAAGAAATAAATATTTATCTAAAAATAAAAATAAAATTTGTATCATTAAACTTTTACCAATTCTCGTGCCACCTCGAGACCTAGCTTAACTATCGTTGACCACGCTGACCCGGTTGACCGAGTTGACCTGAACAGAAACTAAACCGAATCTGACCCGAGCCGAGCCTAAACAAAACCCGCACATGAATCCGAGTCTGACCGAGGCTAACGAAAATAATTCTGAACACAGATGACCCAAAAGAAAAACCCTTCACCGATGTTGTTTGTCGTCGCCGGCGAGCTCCGACGGTCGGATCTTGTCTCCGCCGTCAAAATCATCATCATCGACAACATCGGATAACCAAGAATCTGGTTAATAATTTAAAAGAAACAATAAATTAATTAACCTACGAGTACTCCAGAGAAGATAACCTACTAGTTAATTCGAAGGTGAGACGCCGGAAAACGAGGTGTCGGAGAATCACCACAATCTTCATCAACATCCCCACATATATGAGTCTAGGGTTTTAATTAGGCTTGGGCCCAAAGCCCACAAGCCCATCTCGTGTGTTTAAGCGGCCCGAAAGTTCCTACAAACTCATTTTCAAAACCTGAACTCTCCGTAATGTCGTAAACTAAAATTTTCGAGTCGAAACACTCAAAATCACATCGGATATCGATATTTGAAGCGTCTGTTCATCGTTTGCGTTAAAACGCGCGTCGCTTGTCATTTTTTATATTTTTTTTTTCGTTCCGGTTTCGACTGTGGTTCTAAAAATAGAAACCAAACACGAATTTTATAAAAAAAAACATGAAATTACGAAAATACGAGGCGTTACAATAAAACAAGATTAATTTCCAAGGCGTTTTAGTTTTTCATGGCGTTTGCACAAACATTTTCCACACATAACTTTTACATGACGTTTAACACATTCACAAACTCACAGTTAGTAACAAAAATGATACATGGCATTTAATAATACAAATGATACATGACGTTTAATAACACAAATGATATATGGCGTTCAATAAAACAATCACAAATGATATATGTAACACAGATGATATATGGCGTTTAATAACACAAATGATATATATGTAAAATGGCGTTCTTATACAGTCAAACAATATTATACAAACGATACATGTATTGGCATTTAGTAACAAACTATCAAAGTATATTATATGATATATGTTTTAAAAAACAAACATCATAAAAAGTAACCATTTGTACCATGTTTTATTGTTGTCTTCTTTTGTTGCTCGGCTGGTTCTTTGGTGTTTTGGAGCAGGTGACTCTCCGGATTCCACACCCATAGAAACTGCACATTCACTGATAAAATTAAAACGCCAAAATATCATAAAACTAGCATAATGTAAATCGAAGTTAACTCACTCTGGTTTTCGCCTCTGGATCTTGTTTGATCTTTAGACGCCAAAATGTTGTGGTTTCGCATTTTCTAGGGTATTGCCGTTTTTTCGTTGGAATTGAGGAGGTTTCTCTGGCAAGTATATATGTTTCGGTCCCGTTTTGATGGGTTTTGTAGATGCACAATTACCTTTTTGCCCTTAATAAAGCGTGCCCACGTTCGAAAGTTGAATATATTTACCAAAATGCCACCACACTAATCTAATTCATAGATTGTTTTGATCCAACGGATAAGGGGTGTTCTCACTGTTTTCACACTTATAGGCATTTCTCTAAATCTTGCCCCTATATATATATAGGGAAATGGTAAAATGAGAACCACCTTGAGTTGTGAAAACCATGAGAATTAAGCTTTCCAATTTTGTTTTAGTTTTTCTTTCTCAAAAATAATAAAAAAATCACTTTTTCCCGCATAAAAATTTCAAATAAAATAAATGTCGCATGCAAAAAATTACGTCGGATGTAAAAAAATTTACATCGTCGTGAAAAAAATTACAATAGGCGTAAATAAATTTTACATCAGGCGTAGCTACCCACTCAACATTTTTTTTTTGTTTTTTCATGTTTACAGACGTGTTTATAACATTTTCATCTACGGTTGTGAAAAAATAGTGGCCCAATTTGCGCGAAAAGTAGTTCTCATGGTTCTCAACTTGTGGTGGTTTTTAATTAAAACGAATCATATCTATCTATACATATCCTAAATTAAAAAAAATAATCCTAAAATCTCGGTAATAGATAATCCTAAATTCAAAAAAAAATTAATCTAATTACATCATATCATTGAACTTTTAGCCCTGAATAATTTCCTTGTCATGAATCAATATGTTTATGAGCTGGAGTTATTATTATTAAAATGTTAGTTTTATTAAGTTGTGAAAGATCACAGGTCAAACCATTCTAAAAATTATTATAATATTAAAATAATAAAAAAACCCTACCCCTAAAACTAAAAAAAAAAGTTGTACGATACCGTTGTTGTTCGTACGGTACCCGTGATCAGGGATGAGCAAATGGTACTGGGTAGCACTACCAAATTTCTCGAACTAAAAGACTATAAAACTCAATCCGGTACCAACTTTTTGCGTTTTATGTACCAGGCCGGTGCTGGTTTTTACATTCATGGACCGATAACGAACCCGTATTTTTGATGCAAGTACCGGTTGAAACCAAACGTATCAAACTTAAAAAGTAAAGAAAATAACAATTATTATAATATTAAAATAATAAAAAAAACTAAATATAATAATTTATTATATTATAATATGTTAAAAGTACTATTCAAATGCATTTGGATTTTAACTAGTAGGTGCTCCCGCGCTTCGCGCCGGGTCAGACAAAATTTTAATAGAATTGAAACGGAAATATATACACAATGATTTACCAACCAGGTATTTTACTAACCATTAAACACACACAACACATGTTTTATAACTTTTTATCAAATATAGACTGGGTCGTTTTTACAATTTCAGTCCAAGAGTAGCTGATATGAAAGAATCAAAAATCAGATTTCAAGCAACTATTAACCGCCTTTGACCTTTTGTAATCTTTTGAAAGAATCAAGACTGGGTTGTAATCAGATTCCAACCTAGTAGTAGTGAAAGTTACTGAAAAAACCTGCAAAATTCCTTAGCCATTTGTGGATCCTTAACATGCTTTCCGGAAGTTCCTCATTGTTAACTCAAGTTTTCATTGATCCCTACAAATGTCAATTTAAAACAAAGGTCATGAACATAGGCAATTATAATGGTTGCAAATTTCAGCGTTCATAAAACCTAATTTCAATGAATCCGTATGTATTTGGTAAAAAGGGCATAAAGAACATAAGGAACGTAATCATTCTAGAAATGTAATCATTCTAGAAATTGCATCATTGATCTGGTTAGTAAAGAAAAGCTTATTGAGTCATATAACTTATATAACGTGCTCCAATGAGACAAAATCAACATAACCCACTGATGTGTGTAAAATGCAACATATAAATTACATCAAATAAGGCACAAAACTAACCCTTTTTAAGTACTAATGTTGGAAAAAGAGTGTTTTTGTCTTCCTTTTGTATTTTCAGGATTAAATGAGCTCAAATTCACAAAAGAAGCAAAAAGACAGCTAAATCCAACATAAATACAAGGAAAGGAACATAAGTGGACTGCCCGACCCCTCAACGGCATCATCCCAAGCAAAATAGAGAAGGCAGAAGACTGAACACGCCCCGTGCTCAGCCAGCACGGGGCCGTGCCCAAGAAGCAGCAGAAAAGACAAATCCATAGAAGCTTCTATTGCCCACCACGGGACCGTGTCCAGTGAGCACGGGGGCGTGTCGAAAGTACTGCAGGCGCATTAATTGTAATTGCGAATTACAATTAATGAAGAGAGAGAGTGTCAGATAGGCACGGGGCTGTGTCCAGCGGACACGGGGCCATGCCCAGCCTTCTGTTCAGCCTATAAATAGGAGTGCTTGGTTTCATTTCAACTCATCCCTTGGCACACCACCTCTCTCACACTTCATCCACCACCTACCACCATCACAACACCATCATCCACCACCATCATCCATTGTCCATCGTAGAGTGTGTGAGTCGTCTCGGGATCCAAGATTGATCGTAAGAGTTCTTGACAATCAAGGCCATGTTTGCCTAAGTCTCTTACATCACTTGGTGAAGACAAAGTGTCTAGTATAATACTTTTTATTTCTAATCTTTTGCACTTTTTATTTGGTTTTGTATTAATGACTTTAATAACTAGTTACTTATGTTGAAGGTGATCTTTCCTTATCGTTTGTCCGTGGTGTCTTGGCATTATTTTACTGTCTATATAAAATAAAGGATTTTCATCATTCATATCTCCACGGTCTATATGGAGGTATGTTGGCTACCTGGTCGGGGGTTAAGGGAACGGTTTGGTAAAGGTCTTGCCATTGTTCAGCGTTTAGAGGTCCTGCAATGGACCTGGGTCAAATTTAGTAGGACCTCCTTCAATGCTTCACGGTATTGGATGGCGGGGGTCCAAACTCTTTGATCCCCTCATAAGTTAACTACTATTAATACTATAACCCGGCTATTTAGGACTGTATCCCTGCTGACTCAGACTACTTAGCCGAGGGTAACGTCACCGCCAAAAGCGGGGCCTACCATAATATTGCATTAATAACTTAATTCATTATCTTCCAATAATCCACCCTTTTAGGATTGTATCCTTGCTGACTCAAACTACTGGGGTGAGGGTAACGTCACCTTCAAAAGAGGGGCCTACTACAATAACTAAGATAATCTCTTAATTATGTGCAAAAGTGCGGAAATAATCAAAGGTTATACTAGATACGAGTCGGAACCAAGTGATTCATCTTGTCTATCTATTTTTCTTTTTATTTTCAGCATTTTAGTTAGTTTTTATTTTTCTTAGTTTAAAACATTTTTCTAACCCTTTTATTTTGATTAGACGTTGAGGATAAACCGGTACTAAAAGCTCTTGTGTCCTTGGACGACCTCGGTATCTTACCAACGCTATACTACGCTCACGATGGGTGCACTTGCCCATATGTGTGTTTAGTGTTAGTAAAATATCGTGTTTTATAAATTTAAAACTTGGCTAAAATAAGTGTTAAAGGGGCTTAAAATATACACCTAATATATACGACACTTTATCGCACATCAAGTTTTTGGCGCCGTTGCCGGGGACACAAGGATTTTAAGAAAGCTTAAAATCGACGGCCTAATCAGTTTTTCAAAACCTTTTTAAAAGCGCGCACATTTTTCTGCATTTTAGTTTAGATTTGCATTTACAGTAGCCTGTACACGGGGCCGTGCTGCACATTTTCATAAAAACACCCAGTAACAGAAGCTTGAACACGGGCCGTGCTCACTGAACACGCCCCGTGCTCAACCAAATCAGTAAATTTAATTAAAACGCCCAGATACAGATCCTGAACACGGGGCCGAGCTCACTGAACACGGGGCCGTGTCCAGCCTCTGTTTCCGTTTTTATTTTTGTTTTCTGATCTCGAGACTCAGTTGTGGTCTGCTGAGTGATTCTTATGGATCAATACTCAGGAGGTTACAACTACACCTATGAGGAGGATGATTATAGGGGTAATTATTGCACTAATTGTCATAATGCACGCTCGGTTCAAAATAATCACTCATATCAACCATCCAATTCATACACCTACTATGAGGAGCCCAGGTACGAGCCATCAACTTCATACACATCCTATGAAGACCAAAGGTATGAACCTCCTCCCTCATACTCATATTTTGATGAACCAAGGTATGAGCCTTCATACTCATACTTTGAGGAACCGAGATATGAGCCACCACCTTCGTATGCTTATTATGAGGAACCATGGCGTGAACAACCCACCTCATATGAGTATTATGAAGAACAAAATTATGAACCTTATCCATCATATGCTTACAATGAAGAACAATGGTGCGAACCATCGACTTCATATGGGTATTATGAGGAACAAAGGGTCGAACAACCGGATTCAAGCTTAGAAAACACCGATTCTTTTTCTATAACCGAAGTGACCGATAGGATATTAGAACACATTAGAGTTATCGATCGATGTATAAAAGAAGCTCGCGCAAGGGAAGAGGAGTCCCGCGCAAGAGAAGAATTAAAAAAGGAAGAGATAACCGAAAGTGTAAAAATGGAAGAACAAATAAGTGAAAAACTGACACATGAGTTAAACAACGAAAAAGGTGAGTCCGACAACGTTAACATTCAAGAAGAGTCTAATTTTGAAGAAATTAATCTCTTGTCACCTTCTTTCGAAAATCATTGTTTAGTACCCACTCATGCTAAGTTTTTAAAAGAGTTAAACACTAACGCTAAAATTGACGAAACGGTAAGTGTTAAGTTAACTAATGATCAAACGTCACTAATAAAAGAAGACCCATTTGAAATTAACATTACACCGGTTCCGTGTTTCTTTCAAAATTCATTTATTAGTAATGTCACAATCGATAAAGATCTTTGTGTTAACATAATGCCTAATTACATTTTCGAAAAATTAAGTATTAGCGATTTTTCTCCACTTCAAATACCCATTTTTCTATCCAATCGGAAAGTAATAAAATCAATCGGTATAGTTGAAGATGTCTTGGTTCAAACAAATCAAATGGTAATCCCAACCGACTTTGTCATCCTCGATGACGCTCCTCTAGTGTTGGGACGACCATTTGTAAAAACTCACGAAGCTTGGAAAAGCCGGAAGTTCAACAATCTACCTCTTCAATTAGGGGCATTTAAAAGAAGTGTCGATCTCGAACGATCAATGAAATATCCATTCGGCAATAATGACCCCCTAATTGAAGATGAAGATGAACCACCCGATACAAGTGAAGAGATTGACCACTTTGTTGAAGAAGAGGTCGCCATAGAACAAACTTTTAAAGTTCTTGATCGAAATGAGCAACCAAATAAGGAGTCTCCTAAAGACCCACCACTCGAGTTCAAAGAACTTCCAAAAGGTTTGGAATATGCTTTTCTAGACAAAGATGGTAATTTACCTGTAATTATTTCGTCTAAATTAGATAACTTAGAAAAAGAAAGATTAATTAATCTTTTGAAAAAACACAAAAACGCAATAGCTTGGAAACTGGTAGACATAAAAGGAATTAGTCCCTCTATGTGCACACACAAAATTTTGATGAATGAGGACTACAAATCGGTCATACAACCACAACGTCGAGTAAATCCAAATGTTCAAGAAGTGGTTAAAAACGAAGTCATCAAATTACTTGACGCCGGACTTATCTATCCTATCTCAGATAGTCCTTGGGTAAGTCCCGTCCAAGTAGTTCCAAAGAAAGGAGGTATGACGGTAATAACTAACGAAAAGAATGAACTAATACCAACGAGAACCGTCACAGGATGGAGAGTATGTATAGATTATAGACGATTAAA